>OX940984.1:16774472-18092472 GCA_954871275.1 Leptopterna dolabrata | reverse complement strand
TCATGTTTGTCCAGCGATTATTCCGAAGGTACTGGACAGATTTCGACGAATCTTTTTTCAAATGAAAGGGGATGATCCCCCGGTGGACCCATACTAGGTTTTAAGCAAAAAAAAAACGTAGTGTGGGCCTGTACTACGCTAGTTATAACTCTTCGATTTCAAGCGCTTTAACAGACATTGCACGATTTGGCAGCAGGAAATAAGTCTGCCAGAGACTGTGGATGCCCCAGTAATATCAGTGTGGTGAAGTCGGTGCCAAATTTCAACTAAAATGTATAAAACCAAGGGATACAATATGAAGGCTGTGTGTGGGTTTTTAGTTAAAACTTTGCGCCGACTTCAAAAATGTTGTTGTAGTGGCTTTGAATAAATTATGTACGTTTGATCAGCATGAAAATTATTCGTTACTACTTTTTAGTTTTATACAGCGGTATAAAACTAGTCGGTTTTGTTTTTGTTAACAATTTTTAATTATAGATAACAACGTTGATTCGGAGCAATATTTTTAATTTTATATTCATTTATTGCATTTTATTTGCCGAATTCGACCTTTATTTTATGCATTACTTCGTGCATTATAGAATAATGAATACGGGAAGTTTGTGCGTACTAAAGGGGAGAACTTATACCTTACCTTGACGACCGAGCTGTGTTGCTGGTTGCCAGCGCACTCTCCCAACGCCTGTCTCGAACTACCACAGGGTGTTTTCGGCCTACGTTATCCCATGGAATTCAAACCCCAAGTAGTATCCAAGCGCGGCGCACCGGCAAGTGGCGCATTCTGCTGTCTTTTCCACCAACTAAACCTCACACCCCACTCCCTGACCATCCCCCATACGATCCCCTTCGCAACCCACTTCTCGAAATTACGAGCGCAACCCTCGACTCGGCAATCCAGCTAATCATTCAATGACGACGATTTGTGCCGCGACAGCTGAATGAAGTGTGTGATTATAAATCGCGTTTCTACCTCTCATTTTCTACTCAACACGAAGTGAACTGTTAATTTAAGTTGCTACCCATATGTATTATTTGTTCTTGCCTGACCTTGGTTTGTGTCAAATCTACAGCTAAGCGCTGCACCTACTTAGTTTACCGTACAAATATGGTTAAAGTGGTTGGCATTTTATATAATTCAGTGAGCTAACCCGGTACAAGATAGGAGACCCCTCAGCTCACTCATTCAGTTAGTTTCTGGGTATTGATTCAACGTAATCGATTTTCGTCTTGTGTGGCATCGTCACAAGCAAGCGGTCGTCGTTTATGCAGTTGAAATGTAACAGTTGAAAAGCTGATTAACCGAAGCTGTCGTCAAATGGAATTCAACTTCAGGCGAATTTAACTCAAGTTGAACTCAATTCATGTATTAAATAAATGTAGCAGTGATCAAGTTTTAACGTTGTTCTTCCCCTAAATCTCATTTTACAGTCACAAAATAATTTATGTTGTCTTATTTAGAATAAAAATCGCGGCTTCGGGAAAGTGTAGTTTTATTTGCCAAATGTTTAATTGGACATAACGAAGCTATCAATTAATTATGTACTACAGAAGATATTATAATTGTAAAATATCTCTTACAGTCATTAGATGATTGGTGTGAAGATTCCCCCCCCCCTCCCAATTTACATCTTGTCTTTATGATTTGCGAGCGTACAAATGTCATAACCTGGCGCCTTTGGAAAACATAGATTTGCTTAAATTGGCCTAGAGAACAAGGGGTTTTGATGATTTAAAAAAAAACTGAATTTAAATAATTAAAACCAAAAGTCTCAGGTCTTCAAAATCGTTGACACTTTTTGGAAAGAGCCGTTGAGTTTGGATTTTAATTTTTTTGTGAAAATTCGGTAAAAAACTTATCAGGTATTTGAAAAGGCGTTTAAAATGAAAGCATGTGTACTACTATACCTATATATAGTCCGTATCCAGTACTTTAATCCAAAAGCTGAAACTCATGTACCCAGTCACTAACGCCGCTGTTGATAATCAAGTATTGCGATGCTGCGTAAATTTGGTAAAGGTATAATAATTACGTAGCCGGTCGACCGGCCCGGGTTCCTCGCGGGCTGTTGCGCCATGGGTTTTTATAATTATCTGCTGTAAGGTTCGACATTTCTTGTTACTACGGGTTGTTATCTGCCTCTAGTATCGTGGCCTATCAGGTATACTCCGGCGTTTCCTTGTAAGAGATGAATAAATATTACAAACTCCGAACTATACAAACTGCTGTAATAAATTTTTGCCAGCGGCACCGCACGTCGAGGTTACAACCGGTAGGTAACGCGATCCTCCGGTGGCCTCAAAAGAATCCAACACATTGCAGGGCCCCTGAGATGATAATCAGTTGAAGCCGACGGGTTATGCTAATGAAACACATGGTAGGTTGGAACGTGGAAGGACAGGCGAGGTGAGTATAATTATTATACGTTCCTCCGCACCATCTCCCCACCAGTTCCCGTTCCTGCGGCAACATCCATTATCTGCCGGCAAGGGGCAGAGCCGAGTCAAGGTCGACAGTCCACGGCGAAGGCCGTTTTATCTGCCGCGCTCGATAAATCTGCGAGATACGTCCTATCGCGTTAACCATCGTTCCGTCCGTCAGTCCACCGCCTTGAATAATTCGTGATAGTACAGTAGAAGTCGCTTAGTAGAAAGGCGGTTAAAGGAATAAGTCGGATATAAGGATGGCAACAGTCAGGTCCCGATCGGCTGTATGTAAACGCACAGGGAATTGGCCTGTTATACTGATCATTTGTTGAGTTTCTGGGTGTCAAAAGTCGGCAAAATAGGTAAAAATGGCTGAAATCTCTCAAAATTGGTATATATTAACCAGAAGTGGTACATGTTGAATGATGATCCGAAACAGAAGATAACTAAATACCTACAGGTTTTAATAGATTTCCTCAAACAAAAATTAATCAAAATTAGGTCAATTCTGGGGGGGGGGGGGCACAATTCGCCAATATCGGTAAATCACCACAAAGTATATTATACAGTAGAAGTCGCTTATTATAGAGATTGGTCGCGCATAGTGGTTCTTTTCAGTCGGTCCCATTTAGATCACTATAAGCGACTTCTACTGTAGATAGTTACAGTTTTAGGGTAGGTAGCTTTTCGTCAAACAATGTTTGGAATCGTGGAAACCAATTTAAAATAAACATTACCTATTCCCATTAAGAACAAAACGTTATATCAACTTCGTTTAAAAAATCGTCCTCAGTAAAGAAACATGTTAAACGGTTAATAACGGTTATCGTTTGTTACTGAGGATGGTTTGATCACTATCACCGATATAAAAGTGTGTTTTATTCTTATTAGGAATATATAGATAACGTTTTAATACTCCGTTCCGTTTTTTTTCGAAAATTCATAAATGTCTCACTCATAATTTCTATATGTATCAATTTTCAGGTCATTAATTTGTTCATTTCTTTCAGTTATGTATTTTTAGCCTTGCACTGTATGCTAGATACACATAGCCAGATTAATAACATAAACACATAATATTTCATACGTAGTTCCTGCATGACTGGGACTTTCCTTTTTAGCGAGTTTCCGGGGAAAATACGCTATTGCAATAGGTACACAATTTTAAGTAGGTACCTGCACGAATTTTTGGAAAAAAATGCTCATCCCTTTAGTGGAAAATAGTTGCATAGGTATTTGCGTAGGACAGGTTTCACTCCAGACAGTATCCGACCTCGGCTACGAAATGAGAAATTCCAAATTTCGCTAAAATATGCCATTAGGCTAACTAAAGGATGAGTTGGAAGATAAACAATACGGGCAGTTTCGCTTCGACTGAGAGGAACGCGAACCTATGTGCGGTGTCTGGATCTGGAGGACGGAGCTGGGGTGAACCCCCTAAACGCCCAGTGGTAGAAGAGGAAAACACCAAGTCCACGCACTGTACGGTCGCCCGTCTCTGCTAGGCCTGTCATTCCCCACTTTAAGATTTGAATAAAAACTGGAGGTTGGGGAAAAAAAGAAGAAAATATGTACAAATCACCATTGTGGCATAGGATGGAGTCTCGAGACGGGAAAGGCCATACCTAGCGTAATGTTAACAAAACTGGGTGAAATTTGAATTTTTGTGGGCCAAAAATCGTAAAAATTGCAGAAAATCACCCAAAATTGTGGCACTGTGTAAATTTGTTCATATAAATATGGTCTGATTTCTTCAGAAATACAGAACAATTTTGGTCGGTTTAAATGGCTGTGGAGCTGACTGCCTGGCCGAAACGGTTCATTTGTGTTCTCTGAGCACAAATTCCTGTATTCCAGCTGATTCCGTATTCGAATCTCCGCGACACCGATTCCGTAGTAATGGCGATGCATAAGGTAGCAGCCATTTCTACATCCTCCCACTCGTCTCATCCCCTACTGGTGGCGCGGTGTGGTCAAAAAGGAACAGGAGGGTCCTGGACTCCAAAAGAAGGGTCGCTTTTTCCATCCCCTACGGTCAATGGTGGAGTCTCCTTCCCGCTGTCAGCGACACACCCCCGAATGGCCTCAAAACACGTGTGTTTGCTCTGTAACCCCGATCTGTTTCCTCAGAGGGACGTAATGGGGAGAACCCGGCATTCTGGAAAATGACTGGGAAATATTTAATTTTCCTCCCTCGTTCGTTTGTTTTCTCTCTTTTTTCCCTCGTCAGGGCGAAGTAAAAACGGTCCCATACATGGAAAAGTGTATTAGATTTCCACTTCCTCTTTTTTCTCTGCCGTCATCTTTTATATTAGATTCCTCTTTTGGAGGAAAAACATTCCTCCATCGACGGGTTATGTGTGCTGAAGTTCAACTTTCCCATCGATCAACGGTGAAATGTTCGGGGCCTTGTTATATCGCGCTTTCGAGCAATAACCCGAAGAATAACATCCAGCAAGACATTCCGCTCTGAGAAAACCTTTCGTTCATTTGAGGAAGAAAACGCAATTTCAGTTCGAAAACATCTTGAAGGAATGAGGCTGCGGTTGGATGAGTAGAGAAATAGGATTTTAACCACAATACTTCCAATACAAACACTAGTACACTGAAAAAAGTGGCGAATATTCAAGGTAAACAGTATTTAGGCATTGGTGTTCAATTTAACCGTTATAAACAAAGTGATATGGACTATAATAATATAACAGAAGTAGGAAGTATTATTCTATACCACTTTGTTAGTAAACTTGAAATAGAACGAAGAGCATGGGACTCACCACTTGGCATGCGTACTTTCTACAGTGCCCCTTCTTCGCCATGAACCTGGACAAAGAACAAAGATTGATTATTAGTCTCACACTGGATTAAGAATCAAAATGCTTGTACACCGATAATACATACGTGTATTTCAAGTCGTTCGACTCAGCTAAAATTCAGTAAGTATGTAGAAGTATGTGGCGCCTCAGCTCGAATGAACTTAATCATAGAAAGCGGCTTCCGTCATATTATTTAAAGGAGAGGCTGGCCCTGGGTAAGTGCATAGGTGTATTATACTGCTGGATAGGCCACTGCCGCTACCTTTGCGTGTCAGTTTCCAAGCCTCTTAGCTGCGGAAAACCCAGAAGCGACCGAAGAACTGAGGGCAAGAACTTCGTAAGCCGCCCATTTCCTTATCCTCTAAAGTGATTTCGGCTTCGTTTTTATTAGTGTTTGAGTCTATAAACCTCTGCCGTTCTTGTTTGCTGCTCTTCTTTGTACTTAGTAATCTCTTCTAATTTCATACTTCTTCCTGGGTGGGTATTCATTTGCAATTTTGCACGAATAGTGAAACACCACCATGGTTAACTCCTGCTCTGCCTATAACTGTGCGAATTGGCGAATCGATTTCACTCGGTAGTCAACCAAGGTCATGGGAATTATTCCCATGACATTATTTTAATCAAACTGGTTGCGTCGAAATTTCTTAAAACTATGTAATTTCCAAGCTAAGCAGCTGACAATTGATGCAACGAAAGATCAACTTGGGCAAAGGCAAAAAATGAAGAAAATTGTTTTGTTTAATCATGTTTGATGTTTTTGTATTGATTTACTCCAAGTTCTGCTAACAGTGTGTTTGTGCATAGTCCTAGTTGCTTCATAGTCATTGTCTCATCTTTATATCACTAGTCGTTTCGTAGTCCTATACAGTTTTTTAAAGAAGATATTCAATGTAGTGTATATTTATATCTTTTTTGTTTCCATTATTTTGATTAATTATAACATCAATTTTATTCGAACAGAATTCCAGTGTTTCTCTTTCTCACAGCCTCATCACGAATGAAACTAAAAACGTGTTACAGAAATGATTATGATATCTAAGTATCTCTTGACTATTGACTACTACGTATTTTTGTTACCCTACTTATTTCTTTGGCCTTGAAGTCATAGGTCATTGGGTGTGCAAACCTTACGAAATTTCAAATGGTGAACCCAAACGATGAATCGATCACAAACAGTTAATGATCGATTCAGTTCGCTGTTTTGGTCCCCTTACACCATGAAAAATCCTACGGCAGCCGAATAATTTAAAGCTAATAATGTATGGGTGGTATAAATCTAATAATGTATGGAATTTAAAAAAATGAATAAATAATTTGAGATCCATCACTATTAAAAAGCAGGTTTATTTGAGGTGCAGTGCTTGAACGCCTGCCAGTAAATGGCTTTTGACTACAGTTTTGAGACAGCTCTTGAGGAAAACACTGGTCGCTCGACCCTTTCTGGTTCCCTACAGCGGTCTGTCCAGTAGTATACATCTATACCTACATCGTATACGTCTATGGGTAAATGTCGGGTCGAGGCGCCATCTCGCGCCACTTACACAAACTGCTATAATTCGGCGCTTCACCACAAATGGTGCAAGATGTAGGCTTATCATAATTATTGTGTTTTAGTTTTCGGTTTCGGGTGAAAACATTTTTATTTTTTATATTGTTGTCAATGTCCACTGTCGATTTTCCCTTGGTACATATTCAAAAACAAAAGTGGATCTGCAAAACCATGCGAGAAAAAACCACGAGCCCCGAACTTGACCTCTTTTCACTGCACCCACCACTTTGCAGGTTGTGCTTGTGGCACGAGATAGCACCGCGAACTGGCAAACATTACCCAGGGCCCCTTCATACCTACAACTTTATTGTACAGGGCGTTACACAGTGTACTTTCGTACACTCACCAACCTTCATTCAGCATGACCAGCTTTGATGAGAAGTGAAATAGGTATGATCACATGGAATCAGTTGCAGTATTTGATAGCAATTTGCCCCTTGATCCTTGAAGACTCAAACCCGATACGTATGCGATTCACACGCATGTTGTCACTCTCTTTTACTGTCAACCGTTGGTTACACGAGGAGTGCGTATTATTGTAGATTTTTCTTGCTCGATTCCAGTTGAACAAGAATAAACTTTATTGAAAATAATATAACCTGTCTTATTGAAAATAATAAACCGAAATTCAGTGTGATCGGTTGAGTAGGTGCCCCGAAGACGAGAAAAGACAACGCTTCGTAATGGGTGGGATTTTATGGGGCCGGAAAAATTTACTTCCACCTAGAAACACGGCAACTCCTCATTTAGTTCAGGTGTCGCATATATGAGTTACTCTTACCAAGCCCAGTGGGGTCGGAGACACACCGACGTGACTCTTGGGGTCGGCACGACCTTCACCCGCCAAAGGGGAGGATGATTTGTGTTGTACATCCACGTACTACGAGTATAGGACACATTCACATCTGCATGCGCATGCAGATGAGCGTTATGGCCTGGAAAACATCCTACAGCATCCTCGCTTTTTCAGGGCCAGCCCCCTCGGAAAGAGTTTGCCTGTGTAATGGCATATCACGCCCAGTTTTGTCTGGGACGGAAGGCAATTTTTTTTTGTTTGGGGTGAAAAAACCCCGACCCCAACTCCGCACGTCCTTTTATTGTTGGGGTTTAAAAGGGGTACGACACTCGCACATGTTTGTCGAAGTTTTGAAAAGGCCCTTCAAGAAGGCGGCTAGAACTGCTGTGGTGTCTTCCTAGATATGACTCTAGTCCGTAAGGTTGGCATCAGGGCTTCCTCTGGAAAGTTTTCCACCCTTTCAAATAGGTACTTCCTTATTGTTCAATACACCATAAATTCGCCTATTCCTCCATTTTTGGTTAACTATTTTCAATATTGACCTTTGGAATCAAACGTTAAAAATATATATTATAGGTATATAAAATAAAAATAGAAATTAATTCCCTTCCCTTTAAAATTTCGTGGTAGGTTTTCATGTACGTATAGAATCCGAAAATTGAATTAAAAAATTGCTGTCCGTACGCCTTACTTTTGGAACTTTCCGTAGTTACCATGATCCAAAATAAATGAAATTTGGTTTGTGTATCCCATTGGGTCCGCGAAGCTCGGCGTTATTGTCAGTCGTCTCTGCGGAGTGAAAGATAGTGGTTCACATTTTCAAAACGCCGTAGCTCAAAAACTTTCAATCGAAGGGTACCTACCTATGGTTTTTTTTGACGTTTTCAAATTGATTCCGAATTAACTTTTTTTAGGTCACCCGGAGCATTGTCATTGTTCATAGGATGGCCCTGAAATTTGAACCTAAAAGCTTCGTTACCGTGAGTTAGAATCATGCTGTATCGAGCGCAGATAGGTATCATTGCTCGGGAACTCACGTACGACCATCTGGCTGCAGCTTGTTACGACTTCTTTTTGATGAACCCCAGGCAGCTTAGCAAAACTTTCGAATGTAACTCAAAATATTAAAAATAGTACCCCAGGTGTAAGTTTTTCTATTGCTAGATTCGTCGAAATACCATTGCAATGCCCGAAGTGAATTGCAAGTGGTATGGTGCACTCACAAAACTGTAGTCTAGGACTTCCAAAGCAAGTTTGATAGAGTTTTATTAGGGCTGAAGCAACGAGATGATTTCCAACTCTTGATTACAGCTCCACAGGTGGTTCGCCGTCTAATGACGTGATATAAAGGGTGGGGGGCTGTTGTGTTTCCCCATCTCCCACCCACGAAGGCTGAGTGAGTAAAAGAAGCGGCCCTAAGTAATTCTGAGCTCACAGCCACCCCTAAGTAATTCTTGTTTCAAACCACAACCTACCCCAAACCTCCACACACGAGTCTGCCTTAGGTCGAACCGTCTTGATGGCCTCCTTTCTTCTTCTTAAAAGCGTTCTTCTATTAAAAGGTTCAGATGTGGATAAGCTACATGCATGTAGCAAAGCGTTACCTAATTATTTTAAAAAAATGTTAATTGAATTTTTATTGTGTTGTATAATTTAACGTATTTATATAAAACATGATGACACGTGGTTCATAACTTGCGCCAAAAAAAAGGAAGGGGTAAAAAAAATCTAGAAAAGCGTAAAATGCAAATGCAGGATCAATTTCGTCAACCAATTTCTCTCCACGATAAGTGTTTTATACTGTGATCCACTGCTTGCTCAGAAAACCTAGTTTATTAGCCCCAGAGAGCTCCGGCCACCAGGGCTTCACTAATGCTGATGGATCCAACGCTTTTGGTACTTTAGTTTGGGGTAGCAAGAAAAACGGCAGAATGCTCTGAAACTGATTTGCATGAATTTGCATGAAAAACTTTGAAAAAGCTTCAACATAATTACAGTTTACTTGTATTCGAGTAATAAAGCTATTTATTCTTATTTAGACCTATTTAGTCTTGGGCTTCCAATATGACTGGCCTATTATAACTGTCCTGGTATCCTCCCAGAACCACTCCTTGCAAACTTAAGATCTCGCGAAATAAACATAGAAGTGGGGACGAAAGATGCAGGGAAACCGAGGAGCCCAGTGGGGATCCCCACCATCCTCCACTAGCTGGAGGATAGAGGGAGATAGCCCCAGGGGCTATAAATACTCGCCTCCTTCGCCTTTCAAGCCATTCTATGCTCTCCTTAAGTCACTGACTTATCTCTCTCTCCTCACTCCTCATCTCTCTCCTTATACCTAAAAGATCCTGGGAATGGTGGTGGTCCACCCATAACCAAACCAGGCAACGCTTCCGAAAAGATCTTGGGCATGTTGGTAGTTCACCTATAACCAAACCAAGCACACTTCCAAAAAGATCCTGGACGTGGTGGTGGTCCGCCCATAACAAAACCAGGCACGCTCCCGAAAAGATTCCGAGTATGGTGGTGGTCCGCTCATAACCAAACCGGACACATCCCCCCTCGACGCCTCTCGTAGTGGATGTGCGTCAAATTTACAATCTCTACAATAACCTTAACCGTTTCATCAGCAAAATTACGCAGCAGGTTTGCGTCTATTCCCCGGAGAGTTTCAAGATCCAGCAAGGGAAGCAAGATTCATTCCACAACTCTCTCTTGACCGTACAGGTGCTTTCCATATCTGGGACGATCCATGTAATAATTTTGACTTTGATCGAAACAATTGCAGTAGGTATTAAATATGATTCGTTGAGAGGAAAAATTTCGGTTTGATCGAAAGTGGCTCAAATATTCGGAGTGTGAGAATTTTTCAAACGGAACCTCCGTAATATGCAGATGCTCTCACAAATCATTCCCAGCTCTACGTTTTCGAAAGGGTCGTTCTGGGCCCTTTGACACCTCGCGAGTTCCAACCCTTCCGTCCACACGTCCCTTCACACGGGGCAACAAAGGAACTTAGTTAGGCTTATTACCGGTGCCTTTATAAAAATGAAAAGATGGTCCCGACCGTATGAAAAGGAAAAAGATCCTTTTTCCACTTGTAAAGGTAATATTCTGTAGGTACGAAACCCCGGCCCAAAGGGTTGTGATTAAGTTACTCGAAAGGGGCAGCTCCTGTTGTTCGTGTCACTTTGCATAAAGAAGATCCCCGATCACCGTTTTCCCCTAGTATTCTTCACCCAGTGATGTTTCTTCATCTTTAACGGCTTTCAACTGTCAAGCGTATATTAATAATGGTCAATCAATTCGATTCAGCGGGCCCCATCGAGGTACATAAGAGTCACGATGATACTACGGGAATAACGATGATACGGAACATTCATTCATTTCATCAGTAACCAAAAATATAATGTATCCAGTTGGTTTATAATCATCAACTGATTTATAATCAAATTTCGGATATAATAATAATTTGGATATATAATATAATACGCTAATTTCTTTGTTCAATGTTGGTTTAAACTAATTCCTGCAATGCATTCTTCGAGGCCAGTAATTTTGAACTCACTAACCAGTTGAGTTTTTGGTTTATTATTTCTACTGGTTTATCTTTATCCATTCTCTTTACATTAATTTATGCAAATGGATTTCTTAATTTATGCAATTTCATTTATCCTCCCCCACTGATCAATAATTAAAAAGGATGGCGGGGAGGGGGGTTTGTTACTCCTGGAAGATCCAAGAGAAACGAGCATCCAGACCACTCGTCAATGCAAAAGGGTAGACTAACCTAGAGTTAGAGATATGTAAGTATGAAAAATGTGAAAAAAGAAGAGAATATGAAGATTTGGCGGATCTCTGTGCTTTTGTCTAGAGGAATTGTGAAAAATTCATACGTTCCCTTGTGGATTCCGTAGATCTGTTCAATCTACCAATAAATCCGAGGTATTGTCATAACTGGAAAGACGAGCGCAACACGATGTCTCCGTGACACCTAACGTCGAGTGGTTGTGAATCGTTCAGGAATTGTGTATTATTTTTAAATTTTTATACGCAGATTAATGGTGTTGATACGTAAGTTCTGAAGGAGTTTTCAGTAGCTAAACTTGAAATTTATAACGAAAATCCTTTCCTGTTAAGTTGGTAACTGTGAGATACGACAGGCTGTTTCGGCAGCGACGATAAACACCAGCACATTTCTGGATGGTGGGATCTGTGGGTTATTTTCTCTTCCTGGTTCATAATTTGACATTATTGTTCATTTGAGAGTTTTTGGAGGCTCTACGTGAGATGTTATCATTATTTCGACTCATCCTTGTTTTATTTGGAAAATATGATAATGGCTTACTCTGGAGGGCGACTCGAATGATAGGGGAACAAATAAAGCTTATCAAAGGGAGAAGTCCCTGAGTAAACAGGGCAAAAGGGGCTCACGAAGTAAATAGAATCATATTTTAGGAGCCATCAAAAGGCTGAGTGGGTGAAGGGGACATCCACGGGCCCCGCAGAATTGAGAAGAGAAAAGAGGAGGAAGGAGAATAAGGATGACATTTCATCTCTCTTGGGTAACAAATAGTTGTCAAGAGAAAAAGGTGCAGAGAGGGAAAAAAGAGAGAAAAGGATGAAATCCCACCTATCTCATATCTGAAGAGCGTTCCCTGAGTCGATGGGAAGGGCTTCATCTTATTTCATATATCATCACGGTAATCCCCGGAGCTGTGTCCCTCCTCCTACATTTTTCCTACAATGATGGGGTTACTCCCAATGTGAGTCGTTGGAGGAGGTTAAGCCTTTTTTCCTTCCCCAGTTGGAGGAGGGAATTTAATAAACAGGGAACACGGTACGGAGGAGAGACGCAGTAGACGGTGTTTATGGGGAGAAAATGGGCTGGAGGAAGGAGGGCGAGAAAAAAAGTAAATGGGATAATTTGCCGCCGAAGATATTTCTTTAAGGTTGGTATTCCTCTTTAAGAAGTCGGCCTCTCCTGGGTGGGAGGATTTAAGGGAATCAAAGTCGGGAACGAGAGAAAATGTGAGAAATGTTGAAGGAAAAGTCCTAGAACTTAGATAGTGGTTTGTGGACGGTTGGAAGATAGTTTATAGATAATAGGACCAAAATTAATGAAAAAGGGATCTAAAGGTCCCATGCGGGGACTAGTTGGTCCTTAAAAAGCTGTCAGATAGAGGTGAAAGATAGGGGGTTGAAACTTTCAAAACGCCGTAGCTCAAAAACTTTCAATTGACGGTATTTTTGACAGAATTAATTTATTCCGAATTTAAGGATCTTTTGAGATTACCCGGAGCATTCCAGCCGTTCGTTCACAGTAAGGCCACGGAAAACGGAAACGGTTATGTTGGATCTTGGGGATAGAGTTCCCTTCCCACGTTATTCGCATATTTCATCGGTTGTACAGTTTTTTTCTTCGTGGACAAACGAATCGTCCAAAGTAGGTGAGCATTTGGGAATTAGGTGAAAATAATAACCCGGTATGTAATGATTTCAGAGCTTTCAACAGATCTCCTGGCCATTCGTCGACTTTCCCTCTTTTATATGGAAAACATGTGGCCTTCGTGAATGCGTCTTTCTTATGGAGTGCGTTTTTCAATGTAACTAATAATAGTCCTCTGTTAATAATTGTACCTCTGTTCGGTGTGTACGGATGTTCAAGTACTTCAAGCTGAACGTCGAATTCAAAAGTCGTGAAGTAGGATAACTTTTCAAAGGGCAATTGTCGTCCCCTTGGAATACATTTCAAGTAGAAACTTGTTCGGCGAATGAGTCGAACCGAGAGTATTCCATCTCTCTTATTATTTGCTTCGATTCGGAAGAGAGGGAACTCGCGAATAAAAATCCAAAAAAGAGACAAAACCTAAACGTACAAACAGTCTGAGAGGCTATGGGGTTCACTGCCGGGAGAGAGCAGAAGAGACGTGAATAGGGCTCGGATAGAGAGAGGAAAATACTCGAAAAGCGCAGTACCTACGTATATACAAATATAATGGTTACGGGTCGCGCCATCCACTTAAAAAGTTGAATCACAACAAGAGGGGGGAAAAAATCCAACCTTCAATAGCCGGGTAGAAAAAACTCCTAATACCAAAAATAGGAAGGTTTAAGAGCCGTAGAGGAAGCCAGGGGTGCGTATAACAACCCTTATTATTTGTTGAGGCAAAAACGTAGGTACATTTGAGTGGTGGGGAGGGGGGTTGGCGTCGTTAGGGATGGAAAGTCGAGCTGTGTATCATTAGGTTATGTACAGATTCGCGAAGAGGGACTTGTGTGTGCCTTCTCGAGATACGAGAGTTGTGGTCCTGGTTATTCAGTTTATGATGGTTTCCCTCCTCTCATTTTTGCTCTCCTTACACTAACCGAAGGGAAATATGCCAATCGCCCTGAAATAAAATGAAATGAAATATATTCCCGCAAAATTGAACAAATAAATTGGAGTTGAAAAAATTAAAAATTAATGTAAATGAAACGAAACATTTTTTGTATACCAAAACTTTATCATATAAATGGCCGGAATACCGCCATCCGATGGACTAACCCTACCGGTTCAGTTGATGTTCTAGAATGGAATAGAATGTAGTAGAATAGAATAGAAGGGGGGGGGGGGGGGGTATTACCTGCAGAAGGGTGTCTAGTGTTTCGTTAGATTGATGCGTGTTTAGGTCCTGACTCGGAGGCAAAAGACACTTTTGAAATAGAGCGCAGAATAAAGTGGTTATCATAATATACGGCCTTTGGATTTTGAATCCCAAGTCGCACTGCTTCATATGCGCGGATATCACATAGAAGAGGACGGTCTGATAAAGAATAAGGGAGAAAATATACGGGGATGTAAGAGGGGGGATTTTAAAAGACAACTTCTCACACGCTGGCGATGAAAAAGCGTTCCTGGAGTTGGTGCTCAATTTTTTTTTCGGCGGCATATCTCCATGGAAATCCAGGAATACCCCCTTCTGTGAGGGTATCTTCCTCCAGGAATATGAAAAGTCATATCTGCGGTTGGTAGATAATACGCCCTCCCACGAAATTCAAACCCACCCAAATGGTTGGCACCGGCTTATATTACTGCGGTTGTGTTGTGAGGATTCCTATCGCGATAGTCTGTTGTAGTGGTGAGGTGGTGATGGTGTTTTTCGGCTAGGAAAAAGAAGGGGGAACTCGTGGTTTTTCCCTATCCTGAGACGCCTGGGGTTAGGGAGCGGTTGATGGATTAGAAGATGGTGTCCATATATCCACGTCAACTCCTATCGATCTTCCTCTCACAACTGAGTTTTTTCCTTCTCCTTCCTGTTCTTTTACAAGGGATAAATCATATCGTGAAGGGTTTCAGTAGTAGTAGAATTTATGAAAACCTTCTTTTAAGCTTACAAAAACATCTCCCTTTCAAGCATTTCATCTCAAAACTTATTTTGTACTATATGCGTTATTAATAGTGTATGAAGTCTGGGTGAAGTCCACTAATAACGCTATCTGCTCAAGATCGATGTTGATCGAGGTGTAGGTAGACATGGTGTCTGTCCGTTATCACATTTGCTCTTGATTGATAACAGTTTTGTGAAAAAAATGGCAGCAGTATGGCAACAACACCTACATAATAATTATGTAAACCTTTAAAACATTAACTTTGTGGTAAAACATTATTCTACTAGGTATATTCTACTATTCTACTATTGTGGTATTTGTTCATTATTCTGCATCGTACGTAATGATGTGTAGAGCAGTTAGCTAATGCAAGTTAATAGTAAAACAGTAAGTAGCTAAATAAAGTTTAGTGTTCCTTTTGGTTGTATTCAATGATTTATAGTTCTTTGTTTTTATTGCGAATTTATTTAATATTTTTGCCGTCGACATGCAACCAAATGTGCCCGTTCTCCTTTGCAACTTAGGTACTGCATCTTTAGGGTCTTCTCTGCTGATGGCATATCCAGGATTTTGAAATTTGGTGACTTTACCGGGTTATGTTGAAGGTCAAATCTTATACTTAGTCTTAAATTATACCTACTGGATAGCAAGTAACATTTGGAACTTACAATTAAATTTGACAATTCATTTCGTTGTTGTTCGAATGAAATTTCGCAGAACCATCAATTCGATATTACTTAGGTATGTTAGGTATATATTAAATGTGGTAAAGATTCATCTGATATTCTTCTCTGTATATTGTGACTTTTCATGTACCTGTTTCATTTGCCTTCAAATAATTAAATGGCCGAAATTAAATTATTTTTGTTGGAATTGTCTCAATTTTGCCATTTATCGGCTTAACACTTCAACTTCGTGGGTAGAGGTATTTCACCAAAAACTCAGTGCATTTTCACAGTGAAGCATTATTGCATTTAAGCACTATTGCTTTAGGGTAGTTTCCAACACAAGAGTCTCGAGACCGGTTCAACTATGTTACGGAGAGTTATGAAAATTGTGGGGGTGAGCCGCCGGCCGATGGAGTGGTTGGAAGGCGACTGCGGTCCGTAAGTTCGAACCCCAACGACCCTCGTCTCAGCCTATGGCGGTGAGGCTGTAGGTAGCTATGAGCGAAATTATCAGATCAAATTCTGATCCTCCCAAGAGGACAGCCTATTACTTATGCGACGCCGGTAGGACTGTTGGACGTAAGGCCTGAGGTATTGCTGTTTAATTTACTTATTTATTACGAAATAGTAGGTGAGAGTAAATTGAAAATATAAAATGTAATATAAATATAAATTAGAGTGTTACTAGAATACATTTTGATAACACTACGTATCAAAATTAAGAAAATATCCTCCCATTAATCCTTTATAAGAAAAAAAAACGGACGGTCAGATCAATTAATAAAGATTAACGTTTGTTTCGCCAAAATTTCCGTCAATGGAAACTTTGCAGCTCATTAATGCATCAAAAGTTGAAAACGTTTTTGTTTCACCTCCCGTCAATTTCCTAATGTTATTATGGACCGAATGAAATTTACATCTATTTATATCGATTTATTTATATAGTTTTGTGACGCTTGCAACCACCATAGTCACGTGACGCTCGCAACCAACATAGTAACGTGATGTAATTTCGATGGCGCAATTTCTTGTGCCATGAAGTGGCGCTCGATCGTGACGTGACGCTCGTGACAAATGGAAACGTCCTGTTAATCATTGTTAAATGATAAAATGCACGGAGGAATTTGTCTCGTATAGGTATATTTGAAATCCTAGAGAATCGATCTCTAGACACATTTTATTTCTCCTACAGTTTATTAACTTGTTTGAATAGGAGTACTCCAACATATACATTGACCCTCCTCCCATCCGTTCGCCACTCTGCAATTGGAGTGTTGTACTGAGTGTGTGAACACATTAGCATGATATTGAGCAACTACCAGGTTCGAGTTTACTTGACCCCTTATTGTTAAAACAGGTTGAGGTTCTCGAGGTTTAGTCTATAGCTATAGACCTCGAGAACGTCAGCCTGTAAATAACTACGTTCATTAGTCGCCTAGGTGTGTACCTTCCTACTTGAGAACTGTTATATTCTGGTCTCTAAGCCCCACCTACATGCGAAGTTGTTCTCTACTCAACAGCTTGATGTACACTGCGAGTTAGTGTGCAAACGTCTACTTAAACGACCACCTGCCGCCTCCTGCAAGTGTCGATCTCTTGCCTAAGTGCTCGCCTACCCACTCGGAAACGGCTCGTGGCGTGTTCCATACATGAAAAAGGCCAACAGAAGAAGTAATTTCCTTAAGATAACACACCCAGCAATGAATAGCCCAGACATGTGGTCTCCCCATTAGCTCCTTGAACATTATAATATCTTCCCAATGACATGTTACGGGGCCTTCTGCCAATGAACCGGGGGAAAAAACGTTTACAATCCGATATCTTCCATTCGATAATCATCGTAATCCTGCGTCATAATGGGAGGCGCGCGCTTCATGCACAAGGTGGTAGTTAATACGGTTGAAATTACAGGTTGTTTTTATGCTATGATGTTGTAATTTCATTTTGATGCTGCACATGTGGTTTGATGTGAACCATATGTTTGTGCCTGAATGAAAGGCAAAGTCAAAGTCTAGTTGAAGAGAAAGTCTATGTGCACGAAAGTGAAACGCGCGAGTAATATTTATATACTTAGGACTCCAATCATGCCGTATAAAAGACTTTTAATCATAGCAATAATAACTCGTGTTTTTGTTTGATGTATCGAAGACACGTACGAAATGCCTACTTTGTAGATATCGTGACATACAAGTCTACATGAAAAAAGTTAAATACTGAACGAGTAACTATCACG
This sequence comes from Leptopterna dolabrata, assembly GCA_954871275.1. NCBI lineage: Eukaryota > Metazoa > Arthropoda > Insecta > Hemiptera > Miridae > Leptopterna > Leptopterna dolabrata. The sequence continues at coordinate 18,074,615 of OX940984.1, read as the reverse complement.
TCAACAGATGTTTTGGTGCTGTTCAGGTAGACTGTGCAAAAAGAAGCTAACTCCTCTAACATCATCAGAATTTCATCTATTTTGCGTTTGGAACATCAAGTTTCGAATTGGATTCCGCGTCTGTCTGCGCCCTACACGTTTATCTTATAGAAAGAACAAGCAAACGAGCTGAAATTTTGAGGATATGACCGGTTTGGTCAGAAGATGGTTTTATATCAAATTACAACTGTAACTGACGTCTACGTATGTTCAGACGTGGTGGGTGAGAAAGTGAGAGGAAGGGGGAGAATGGTTTATTTGTATGTCATGCGATAGTAATTAGTATAGTCCAACAATAATATAGGTACCTAACTCATCAGCAGCAAGTTTTTGAACCTTGATTAGATAAGTACCAAGATAAATTATGAGGGCTATCGGAAAAATCAAACAATTCTCTTGAGCTGCTGAATAAAAACGTCGAGGCAAGATAAGGTTTGATGCTAGGTACCCACTCCGATGCAGTATTAGGGGAACTGATATTTCCAAACTCCCGATGATTGATAGGAAGTTTGATTGTGTAGGTGATTATCGTGGTAAGTGATGGTAAAAGTTCCAAAAGAAGAGGAGCTATTGATGGGAAACTCGAAATTTCAGGCAAAAAGCCTGACGGAGATTTTTAGTTCATTTCTAGAGAGAAAAAACTTGGGTTGAGGGAAGACTTTTCAATTTCCCCTTTTTCCCCTTCAAATTCCTTCCCGCAAGCAGAAGATATTTCCCCAGTATGGAAACTGTTGTTTTAGGAGGATCGGGCTGTCCCAAAAAAAACCCGTGTTTTCAGTTCAGGCAAGTAACCAATCAACAGTTGACAGCGGATGGGCAATAAATGCTTTAGTTGTGCATAAATAAGGACTGCTGTTGTTTGGTGGTAGTAAGTTGTTACTTGTTTGTAGATGTAACTTGTTGGTAGTTGTAAGTATGTCTAATTATTTAAGTGCGTTATCGTGTGGAGAAAAACGCGAAGCTAGCGGTACTTGTCAGGGTTGAAAGGAATCCTTTTGGACGTTCCAGCCGTCACGGGACTGAAATTTCATGAACTCAACTGAACTCATTCCCAGCAGTTTGTATCCAACCGCTCCTACCTCACAGTCTGTGTCCGCTGTAGGAAGGTGTTTGGAGCTGCTGAGTGTTGGGAATCAGCTCGATCTTGATCTACAGCCTATGAACTGAATCACACTTCAATCGTCACAAAATGACTTAGTTTTGCAAGAGGAATGTTTTTGTACAGTAGTTCCTGCACAATGTTAAAAGCTAAATTCCAAGCCGATAAACCGAGGATGAGTTAGGAGGGCTTAATTGTGTCAAAATGTGCCTAGGCTCTATATGGCAGTTCTTTTTAAAATCTGGAATCATCTGGGTGGGCAAATGAGCCCCATTCAGATGCACCGTAACTGTCCATAACTATGCTGCCATAACTATACTGTGCAACGCACGGATTATTCAGCTAGGATATCATCACGGTTGTTGGAATAATGTAACATGCCCGACATTACTTTTAACGTGTTCGGATTTGGACGTTCTTATTCTTCACACGAGGTCCTTAAACCACGTCATTGTGAGAGAGAACATGGCGATATTGGGCGCCACCTTCGGTTGTCAGCAGGAAGCCGGGAGGCTCCGATGGGATCTGAATCGTTTTCTGGGAGCCATAGGGATCTCTCCTCCACCTCCGATAGCGGGAGAAGAGGCGAAGGGCTGAACCAAGCACGATATCCTGGTCTAAGGGCTCCTACCCTCCGACTTCCTTCCCCAAGCGGATTCCTGCGTGTGCATCCTTCAGATAAGCCCTATCTCAGGTTCAGCCCTTTTACTTTGCCAGAGGCCTTGAAGGTTTCCTCCGATGGGAGTTTTCTCCCTTTTTCTACCCGAAACCAAACTGCTTTCTCGTCCTCCCACCTCGTCTTTCTACCTCTCTCGGAGGTTTAATGTAAAACTGGCGTTGGATGGCTGGTGGAGGGAGGAGGACGAAGGAGGTGGAATAGGAAGGTGACGAGATTGGATTTAACCCCTTGCCGATGGGGAACGCGTCGGTGACAGCAAGCGGAGGGTTGAACGGTCTAGAAAAAGAAGAATTCTCGAAATGTTCTGGAGAAAACCCTCCCATAAGATATTAGAGCATAAAGAATCCATCTAAACATTTATCCTCACTCAACAAGTGATCATAGTAACCTCACGAGAAAAACCCTTAAATCCGTAACATATACGTACATGTTGTCAGCTTTACGTGCAATACTTGATTAATGAAGTAAACTGATTGGATGAGTTGCATGTGCTGGCTAGATAAATGAGACCTGAATTAATTTATAAACAAGTATCCACACGAACGTATAGAACTGTAACTTAGTTTTGTATGGGAATATATATTTGGAAATTAATGAGGAGTACCCATGACTTCCGTTTATATTAATTTTCCATTTTTAAATGAAAGTAGTTTCCATCTTAAGAATTTTGAGACCTATCTTTCTCTCCTACTATGAATAGTTCTTTCTCTAGAGCTGTCAAATACATGGCCCGCCTGGGCGGAACCTTCTTGCCCAGTGTGACGTCACTTGTTGCCGAAACTTTGAAAGCTCACTGAAAAAACTTTTTATGCTAGAAGAGTGCGAATGGTCTCAAAACTCTTGGAGTGGAACCTACTTTCATTCAAAAATATAAACAGAAGTCAGGGGTACTCCTCATTCAGATCTTACTTGCAAGTGGTTAATTGCCAATCGGCAGTTAAAATCAGACCTATGGCCAACTGGAGCAGTTCAGTCAAGACGAGTAGTCTTACTAATGAAGAAATGTATTAAAAATTAGACTATGGGGCTGACCCTGGAGCCTATCTAACCAGTCGACTTCATGGCTCAATCGGTTTTATACAACCTGCAGAAGACCAAGCAGAAGGTTGCCGGTTGAAGTCCCGCTGGAGTCAATTTTTTCCATCCGAACTGTTTCACACATTTCCTCAGATGCTTTGACTTTCACTTAAAATTATTCAACCGGCCCTAACAGCGCATGTTCAGGAGTGTTCGTACTCCAGCTGACACTACCAAGTCATAACAGTAATGTGTAGGTACCTACCTAAGTTGTGTCCGCCAGATGCCCCTCCCTCTTGATGTTAGTATTGAACCGTTCAAGGATTGGCCCATATGATGGTGCACACGAGCGAAAACACTCGGCCTCGAAGGAGGATCCCAAGCGAGAAGGGAAGCATGTTTTTGATCGTGTTGACAATGCTTGCCAAGGGATATTGCCTTTCATTCAATGGGTCGGGAGGGTATTATGTGTTGTGTGGAGTGATTGAACCCCCAGCACAAAAGGATGTTCCCTCCACCCCCGCCGCCCCTTCCAACGTTTTCCAATATCGTCAGCCTTTTTGCTCGGAAAATACTTTCAATCCATAGTTTCTTCCTCCCAACCCCCTCCCTCATCCCGTTTTCCCTTTTCGAGACTCTTCTTTTTCTTCTAGGTATAAGGGGGATAATTTTGTTTGCTTTGAAGTTAGATGGGATGGGAAGGAGAGTTGATAAAACGTACGTGTATGAAAATGTATCGATAACAGCAATATTATGTCGGCACAAAGTCCTTGAAGAAAAGAATCCATCTTTATGTTGCGTATTCTCGCTATTCTTTCATAATGACATGTTTCGTCGTTGCTATATTATGATATGAGTTGAACAAAATTTCTTTTTTGATTCGATAATTAGGTTCTGGACTATCAGCAATGTTCTTGGGGGAGTTTGATAATATTCTATATTTTGTACTCTAGCACAACTCTACTCGTAGGAAGGTTTCTGAGTCATCATATATCTGTCAATATCAATATCTTTTACATGCACTCCAGTGGGGGGAATTCTATCACTTATATCCTATACATATTATACACATAAATCACATAAATATTCCATCCAGAGCGAAGAGGCCTCATATGAAGGAAAGAGGATAGCCAAGTCATGCAGGGATGTCACATGTACGTGACGTCTTTTCTCCCCGCTAGGGTAGTAAACGGAGAAGTAGAGAAAACCCAAGTTACGGCGCGATAAATCAAAACAGAGAAGAAAACTGTGTTTGGAAAAAGTGGAGAAAGGAGTGGATGGGGAAGGAGGGCGAAGACGGAATGGGAAGGGGAAAAGAAATAACGTCGTCGGCGGGATATCGAAGTTGGGAGGGAAGATTGGTTGTAAAGGAACACGTGGCTCTAACAGCCACTTACTTATGGCGTCCTCCAATATTGTACCAGATCAATGTAGTGTATGAGTGTGAGGGTTTTACATAGCTCTCCCAGTTTTCATAAGAGAGAATAAGTCGTTTCGAATTTGAAATATTGGCGAGAGTCATTTTGGTTTATTATTCTGTGAATAATACACCTATGTAATCGCTCAGCAAAAAATTTTTATGACACCCCCTCAAACTTTTTTCTTTTCCGTTTCAAGGTGTGTAGATTCAAAAAACGCTGCAAAGTCCTTGTCACATGGGTTTATTATTCTATTGGACATACCTATACATTTATTGTTTCTTTCGTGCGTAGTAATCGAAATAGCTATTTCTGATGGTTTTCATTAATTTTGGCTCTTGAAACACAAATTAGGTACGCTCTTTTTTCTCTTCTTTTTTTCTTAACTATCTTTGATCATTGGTAGTGCCATTTAATCGTCTTGATCTACGTGTTGACACTTTTTCCAGTGTTATTGTACAAACTTATGGTGATTTCAGACGATTTCCCTGGTTTTTCACTAATAAAAAATCAATTTTGGGAGCTGAACATTAGGTAGAACTCAATTTTCCAGTCTTTGGCAAAAATAGACTTAATATTCGGTTTTCTCGTCCCCAAAAACATGGAAAACGATATCTCAGAAGCTCATGTTACCAACATGTTGCTAAAACGCAAAAAGTACCTATTTTTACACACATTTTCACTCATAACACCCCTGGGTATATTCCGATCGGGCTGAAAAGTTTCGGGACACAACTAGGGCCCAAATGGAGCATGTGTGCGAAAGAACGAATTTTTTAGACCGAAAATGAAGCCTGTAGACGTGATACGGCGGACGGCGTACGGCGGACGGACATTGCATTTTTGGAATCTACGCACCTTGAAACGGAAAAGAAAAAAGTTTGAGGGGGTGTTATAAAAATTTTTTGCTGAGCGAATACATAGGTGTATTATTCACAGAATAATAAACCAAAATGAAATGTCCGTCCGCCGTATCACGTGTACAGGCTTCATTTTCGATCTAAAAAAGTCGTTCTTTCGCACACATGCTCCATTTGGGCCCTAGTTGTGTCCCGAAACTTTTCAGCCCGATCGGAATATACCCAGGGGTGTTATGAGTGAAAATGTGTGTGAAAATAGGTACTTTTTGCGTTTTAGCAACATTTTGGTAACATGAGCTTTTGAGGTATCGTTTTCCATGTTTTTGGGGACGAGAAGATCGAATATGAAGTCGATTTTGGCCAAGGAGTGGAAAATTGAGGTTGTACCAGATGTTCAGCTCCCAAAATTGATTTTTTATGAGTCAAATACCTGCGAAATCACCATCAATTTGTAGAATAACACTAGAAAAAGTGTCAACACGTGGATCAAGACGATTAAATGATGGCACTACCAATGATCAAAGATAATTTGAAAAAAAAAAAAAGATCGTACCTACCTAATTTGTGTTTTGGGGGCCAAAATTGGTGGAAACCATCAGAAATAGCTATTTCAATTATTTCACATGAAACAAACAATAAATGTACAGCCAACATTTCTGTAGAATAATAAACCCCATGTGACAAGGACTTTGCAGCGTTTTTGTTTTCGCTGCGGGGTTGAAAACGAATTGCCGAACTTGCCGGAGCTTTCGGTTTGTTGTGCTCACTTTTCCTCAGGGACCCATTTCTACAGGTTATCCAACAAAGTTCCTCTCTAGTATCAAGTATTTACGAAAAACGGAATTTTTTGAAATGTGTAATCTTTTTTAACGATTAAAACAATTGTAGATACTTAAATTAAGGGAAAGCTAATTTTTCCAAGTTTGAGAAAATGTAATTAACGTCAATAACCAAAAATATGCTTAGGAATATTTCTTTTTCTAACTCAAGAATCTCATTTAAAGAGTAATAATGCCGAAAATTCTTCCACAAGAATTTATTTGACAACCACTCAATCTAGGAACTGTGGAGTACCTACCCTTGAAATGGCCCGTAGCTGTGCAAAAGAAAGCTGTTTTATTGAAATTATGATTAATCAAGAAGATAAAATCCCGTCCGTTGGGTGTAAAGCCCCAGCCTGAATTGGCTGCATACTTTACTTGTCTAATTGAACAAATCTTATGAAAGGGAGAGACCGAGTCAAGTATGCAATTTCGTGTGTCGCGATCCCATACGCAGACAGGTATGTGAGCCTTCCAGAGGTTTAGAGCCTTGAATAGGCGAATGGGAGTTTTCATAGGCGCTTATTGTGATGCCGATGCCAAAATTACAAAATTCTAATTAGAATTGCCAAAGTTGCGTAATGACCAGAATCACGAGAAATGTTTCCGACAAATTTCGTTTCCAGTTCTCAACTTCTACGAACAAGCTCGGTTTCTATACGGCAAGAAACTGAGACATCTAATAGCGGGGGGTCTTATAAAACGGATTCCGGAGGGGCCCAGTCGAATAAGCGATCGCATGTGCCGCGTGGTTACGATGCAGAACGCACACACTGACAGAATATGTGAGCCTTTTCCAACTTTTCCCTTCACATCTCCCATTTTTCCTTCCCTAAATGTATTATGTATGCCGTCTCGCTCCGCCGCGACTCCGAAAGAGCCTGAATAATGCACAACTGTAGTAAGTTGGGACTCCGGTGGAACGCCAGGGCGGAGGGAGACTGCGTGCCCTTCAGTTTGATTGGCGTGCATCCCATCCCAACTCCCTAGCTACATTATTTACGAGTTCGTTGAGAGGCGCTCGAAGAAACAGAAAATACGAGGAAACGCGAAATAAGACATAATTTTAAATAGATAGCTAAGTTTGTTTTTGCAGAAAGAAAATAAGTAGATAGCCATACAGGTCTAGGGATTAGTATCCTCAATTTAAAGCTGTTTTCTATACTTTTTAGGACGACCAGACAGTCTTGTTTTCTCACTAGTTGTTGTTGTTGTTGTTGTCAGTCGAGCGCACCGGGCCTGTGGCCAGCCGAGGAGTGTAGCGCTCGGTCACGTGGTGGCTTAGGTCGTCCGTTCGAATCCCAGCGGCCCCTAGTTGCATCTTGGAACTCCGGAAGCGTGGACTTGAGAGAAATGATGCGGGAACGTTTATGTTCCTACCAAAGGACAGCCGATCACCTCCATCTGGAGGTAAAGCCCTTGAATGTCTATATTCCTTGCTCCACTCTCCTACGCAATATATATATATATATATGTTTTCATTTCAAAATATGTAAGTTCTGTGGGTTTGACATATTGGTTTACGAATTTTGTATTCGGCAGGTATCCAACAATCCTCAGGTACTCCAGTTGGATGTATGAAATGAATGGACATTGCTATGTCAACACTATGGATGTTTAGATTACGTGCAGTTTGGTCCCCATGTGGTTCCCTGTTTCATAAAATTCGTGTAAAATTTCATTTGCAAATACGCACTATTTACTCATCAGATTTTCGGAAGTTTTCGATTTCAGTAGTCGGTTCTTAACGTTCCCCATTTATTCATTTGATTTGGTAGGTGCATACCTTCGTATATTTTGAAAATCATGTTGCTAGATTTGGGTGAAGGGCAGAGCGCGATTCCCTCAACAATATATTTGTTCGAAACAAGAGAAAACTGCCATTAAATTATCAATTAGGTACAATGTATGTAATCAAATTTAGAACAAAATCTGGAGTCGAATGATAGTTTAACACAAATAAAGTAAATTAGGTAGGTAATGAATACTAATAGTAGCTTATAACGGGACTGTTTAGTTTAGTTCCTCAGCACCCCGTTCCTACCAAGTTCGTTTTTTTTTGTTTTTGGTTTATTATTTTCAATACCTAATGAACTTTGGAATCGAGCATGAAAAAAAAATTTGTGACCCCCCCCCCCCCAGAATTTGATGTTTTACGTTTCAAGGTATGTAGAATCCGAAAATGCAAATTATTACACAAAGGTTTATTATTTACCTGCATAGATTGCCCATTCTGCGTATATCACGCTTTTCTGTGGTCAGTACCCTCGAGCTCCCCCCAGGAAAGCCCTAAATCGAGTATTGGAGCCGGCCCCGGAATTAAAGTTTCATAGAAGTGCCCGGGATTCAATAATTCAATCATTAATTATCTTTCGTTATCCATGAAGCATAAGGCAAATAGTAAAATGTTGTGTAACAATTTACCTGTATATTTGCCCCTTCTACGTAGATAATGTAATAAACCGTTGTGTAATAATTTACCGTTGTGTAATAATAGACCGTTGTGCAATAATTTGCCGGTGTGTAATAATTTACCGTTGTGTAAATACTTCAACGTTCGTACAAGTTGTAAAAGTATCTATCAATCAAATCCAAAAGCTCTATCATATTTCTAATGAAATAATATCACAGAACAACCAACTTGACTTCATACAGCCATCCTTGATTATAATCAGGTGCTCCCTAGTGATGATATCCCGGCCGGATTTATACCGTTTGATTTCAAAAAAATTCCGTTTCAAAAAATTCTTTAGTTCATGATCAATTTAAATAGTAAACAAACCATATCGTTCTATTGAACATTTTCGAGCTACGGCGTTCTTAAAATTTCAAACCCCATTTTTCACGCCTTAGAGATGACTGACAGTAACGTCGAGCTTCGAGGACAAACTAGACCCCAAACGGGACCTACAAACCAAATTTCATCAATTTTGGTTCCTGGAACTAAGAAAAGTGCGAAGTACGGCGTACGGCGGATAGGCAGAAATTTTTTTAATTGCATTTTCGGATTCTACGCGTAAACCATCAAATTTTGAGGGGGGGTTAAACTGTTTTCATTATTGAAAATAATAAACCCAACCCTACGCCGTACTTTGCACGTTTCTTTGTTACCGTGAACCGAAATTAATGAAACTTGGTTTGTAGGTCCCGTTTGGGGTGTAGTTGGTCCTCGAAGCTCGGCGTTACTGTCACTCATCTCTGAGGGGTGAAAAATGGGGGTTGCAATTTTCAGAAGGTTAGCTCGAAAACTTTCAATAGAAGGGTATGGTTTTTTTACGTTTTTAAATTGATCTTGAACTTGAGCTTTTTTTGAGACCACCCGGAGCATTGTACGACCAGCCGTTCGTTGCACCGAAATGCTTCGTCACCGTTATCGTGAATGAAACGGTATAAATCCGGCCCAGATATCATTGCTAGGGAGCTCCTGATTATAATCACGGATGGCTGTATGAAGTCGAGTTTGTTGTTCTGTGATATTATTCTGTTTGAAAATTGATGGCTCTTTTGGATTTGATTGATAGGTACTTTCGCTACTTGAACACACGTTGAAGTATTATTGGTTGAATTATTACACAACGGTTTATTATGCGCGGAAGGGGCATCTATACAGGTAAATTATTACACAACGGTTTATTATTTACCTTATGTTTCATGAATAACTATAAATAATTAATGATTGAATTATTGAATCCCGCGCATTGATGTTAAACTTTAATTCCCGGCCCGGCTCCAGTACTCCATTTAGGGCTTTCCTGGAGGGAGCTCGGGGGTATTGACCACAGAAAACAGTGATCTACGCAGAAGGGGCGTGCATCTATACAGTGAAATAATAAACCGTTATGTAATAATTTGCAGCGTTTTTCACATTCACATTTATGTGCTGTGGTCGTAGATTGTTACTCGTACGAATACACATAGGTACTCTTTGAAAAAAAAAGTCATTTAATGGTATTGCGTTGAGATTTGGCCTTTTTTAGGGTATTTAGTACCTTAGGTTCAGACAAGGTACCTAACAATCAAATTCGACACATCTTTCAGTACAAACCCTGTTATAACACAAATAAAAAGAAATGTTGTTTCTGGTGTGTGTATAACAACTGAGCTCATTTGCTTTTCTCTTGACAACGCTTCATTCTCACTAACAAGGGGAACACTCAACTACCTGAAACCACTCGGATGCAGTCCATTATACAAAAAGGGCTGTTTCTGTGCCAATCGTGACCCCGTGTTTACGCGGTGGATTATTTAAAGTGGTCCCTTTTGGAAAAATAAGCTCTTCGAGGGGACGTTGGAGGGCCCTATTTAGGGTATTTAGCCGATACCCTTCACATCCCTTCATGTTAGGTAGTTGTGATCATTATCAGTTTTCACCCTCAGACATGAGGAGAATGCCTAGGCGTTGCCCGGTGATGGAAACACCTGTTATCGCTACAGAACGAGCCTTTTCTCGTTGTAACGTTACAAGAGGCCCAAAGAACTTGCGGCTCAATGCAGCAAACTCGCGAGGTTGATTTGTGGGGGAAGGAAAATTTTGGGGAGGTAGGTAATATTTAGGACTCTACGATTCTGCAGGATCGTATTGATGCCCTGTTGGAGAGGTGTTCGCTGAATCGCCTAGCTTTGACAATTCGAAGTGCTCGATAATGACTTCCCGTTCCAGCAGAATTATAAGATTGGGAACATACCTCTGAGGCGGGTTACTTCATTGCGTCATGTTGGTGTCCTTCATGATTGCCAACTCACCTTTTTGGAGCATACAATTTTTTATTTTATCTTATTAATTAAAATACGGCATAAGCCCATTTACAGAAAAGTACAAGGTAAAATTATTTTAAGCAATAAATCAATAAAATTACAATAATGGTAACATGTTAATATCACTGGCACAAAAATTCAAATAGCCGACACTTTAGAGTGCAGTGAGAGACGTCGAAGAAATCCACGTCAATAAATTACTTCCAGAAACGCGTTAGCATCACGTGCATGGCAGGCGACATAATGCAGGTGAGCAATGCGCATCTTTTGTTTCACCGAAACATAAGGGATTTCGATTATTTACCGGCTATAAGTTTGTCTCTTCTGTGGAAGGCGCTAGTGTTCCCGGTCCTGGAATACGCATCAGTGGTCTGGAGCCCGTTCTACAAATGCTATGTAAACCAACTTGAAAGAAAATTGCCATAACTTCCGGAGGAGTCCGTCGTCACTAGCTGGTTGAGTACTGGAGGCAAGCGCTCTCGATCTAAGGACATCATCATCAAGCCGTCGGAAGTATTCTCGATCACGCTATCGACTAATGCCCCAAGATTGACATTTTGTCGCAGTCTATCAGGCACACGAAGCAAATTAATTTCTTTTTTAATAACAGGGTATAGTATTTACTCGACTCATTTTATTTATTTTGGTATCTAAGTATGTATTTATATTTACCATTTTAATGTTCACCTCCTAAGTATTCAAGTGTGGACATTACCATATCTTATCATCTTTAATTTTACCTATCATCCTTCCATTCCGTGTATTGGGCTTGCCTGCGTTGAATAAAATAAATAAATAAATACTGCCATGCGAGACTTGATGGTTGTGTGTAACCCTTCTGCGAGGATGTGCTTGCAAACACTCGCATCTCAAAATATGGATACACTCCAATATCAGGGTCACGTGCTTGATTGTATTGTTGATCAGGTTTCAAAATTCCTAAAACTTGATTACGCCTCATGATTTCTAATCATTCGTTGGCTGATGACAACACCTCCGTCTAAAGGTATTCAGGATTAGTGTCTTTCCTACATCGGTTGAATGGAACAGACATAACGGATACACAGTCTTCGTTGTTCGCACATATTTAGATCCTGCTACCATCCGATTGCAATAGAATCCACAGGGGTCCACCAGGTTCCTAACTTGGATGAATTTTTCGGTAGGATCGATCGAACAGAACCGATGATCCAAGCGGTACAAGGTTTTCATTGTTCGCGCATGCGCATCACTACTACCAGTCCGATCAAAATGAAATTTACAGAGGACTGCAAGGATCCAGTCTCCGTTATCGCTGAAAAAAATCAGCAAAGTAGAACCGTAGTTGCGCATTTCATGTTTGCGCAAGCGCCGACTTGAGTTACATTCCGATTTTGATGAAATTTATGTAAGATTACCTGTTAGCCACCCACACGTACCCTACAACTTTTAGGTCGTTTGGATTAATCTTTCGATAAGATGTGGCGGCTCGAAAGGAGTGGCATACGGACAAACATGTTGTTTAGGGGTCAAAATCAATCTATACTAAATTGATTTAATATATTTTTATTCTGCTGATTCTCGCTTTGCCATTTGATTTGGTGAATTTATGTCAATTCAGACGATTTTCAAGCGGTTTCTAGAAATTTGTAACGATTTATTACCCGAAAAACGCAAATTTGACCAACTTTTTATTTATAAAAATTGCTTAAAAACAAATTCATTCAACCGTTACCAACATTTTGTCGGACATTTGTATTGTATTTTGAAATTTTTTATATTGTAGCCAAACTCCGATATTGTTCGGAAGGACATACACATATACACATAATACATGAATGTCTAATTATACTATATAGTCAAAATCTAGGACTCGATTCAGTGTACACTGAAATGTAAAAAAATCGAAATTTTTCTCAAAAATGTACCAAAAATTCCCATTCCAATTTCATTTTGTTCCAAAAATTTTAGTACATAAGTACTGTAGTTTTTGGTCTCATTGCAATAGCGTATTTCGCTCGAAAATGAACTAATTTTTTTAAATTATGGAAAAATGCAACCAGACACTACTTCTGATGGGATATAGTTTTATTACTGACTGTTATGTGGCTTAGTCGACGAGGCGCCTGAAGGCTCTTGTGGGCACGTGAGGGGAAGCGCCATTTCGACCCAGTTTCTGATGGGGTAGGGCAAGAACATACTGAGTTTTGTTACCTCACAGAAGAGTTTCCGTATCCAACGGAAAGCTCTCTCAACGGTTCCTGCGTGTCGCGGTCTGGCATCCGAATCCGAAGCCCGACGGAGCCTTTCCCGTCCCATTTCGTCGGACTCGAACGTGTGAACGTCGTCGAGGCGGCTGAGCTCCTCGAAGTCGATCGTATTCAGGTCCACAGGGCCGACCGGACTCATTTCCACTGCGTCACCAGTGTCCAGCTCTTCGGAGTCGCCTGGACTCGGTTCCTCGGAGCCCAGGACGGCGTGTTTACGATGGCGCCGCACGGAGGCGGATGCAGGCGCCGCGATCGCCACCCATACGGCCATCAATACAGCGAATCGCCCGAATCCAATCATATTCCCAGTCATCTGATTCAAACATTGTATTGTGACCTTAAGTTTCAACCATCACATGTAGATGAACGTTGCAGTCTAGTATGGCCATACGAGCAAATTTACGAAGTAACGTACTCAGTATGGAATATTTTCCATCACTCACAACAATTTTGATCAATTTGGTGAAGATTTAAAAACTCACTTCTACTACCTTTTACAACAATAATATTTATGATAATTGGTGGTCTGTTGGTCTATTTCCTTCTTGAGTCACCACTTTAGTGCCGAGTTTAAAGTACCTCCACGTTTTTTGCGTTTTTAAATCACCGTTGACCCACAAAACTCACAGTTTGGCCCGCATTTTAGTTTTGAGGGTCTTCATACCGCATTTTAGTTTTGAGGGTCTTCAAACTCTTCTTGTTCGCCATTCCAACGTTTCGTAGAAATTTGGAATTTTTCAACTTTTTAGGATTGAAAAACTCATTTTTGACGTTTTTCACGTATAAAATTGTGGGCATGGATATGGTCATATATATATATATATATATATATATATATATATATATATATATATATATATATATATATATATATATATATATATATACTCGGCGCTCCGCGCCTCGCCAGGGGGCAAGCCCCCTGGACCCCCAATCTCTTATCTTCTATACTTTGTATAGAACGAGGAATTTGCAACGCAATTCGAGTCCGAAATGACTCCCCGAAGAAGACACCCCATAGCATAGAATTTAGTTTCAAGGGGCCACTCAGCTGATTCGGGGCCTGGGCAATGTCAAGTTAAAGTCCTAAGGAGGCTAAATACCAAATTACAGCTTCATAGCGTGAATAGCATAGAGATTAGCTTCAGGGGCCACTCAGCTGATTCGGGGCCTGGGCAATGTCAAGTTAAAGTCCTAAGGAGGCTAAATACCAAATTACAGCTTCATAGCGTGAATAGCAGAGAAATTAGCTTCAGGGGCCACTCAGCTGATTCTGGGCCTGGGCAATGTCAAGTTAAAGCCCTAAGGAGGCTAAATACCAAATTACAGCTTCATAGCGTGAATAGCATAGAGATTAGCTTCAGGGGCCACTCAGCTGATTCTGGGCCTGGGCAATGTCAAGTTAAAGTCCTAAGGAGGCTAAATACCTCCTTAGGACTTTAATGTAATGAATGTAATGTAATGAATAGCATAGAAATTAGCTTCCCTAGCAACGGTATCGCGGGACAAAAAAGTGTGACATGTGACAAAAAAACTAGTTGGGGGTCGGGCTAAGAATTGCGTTGCAATTAATATATATATATTGTGAGGTTGGTTACCCCAATCTCACATGTTGATTGTGGACAGTTGAGTTCGTTGTTGTGCATGAAAAACTAGGTTTTATCCAGCCACGTCTCGAGGAAACAAATACGTAGTGGTGGCATGTGACTATTTTTCCAAGTGGCCTGAAGCGATACCGGTTCCTAATCAAGAAGCTGAAACGGTGGCAACTGTCTTGGTCGAACAGGTTTTTAGTAGGATTGGGATACCTCTAGAAATTCATACAGACCAAGGGAGGAATTTTGAAGCAAGATTGCTGAAAGAGGTTGCTTCAATCTTGGGGTTTCACCGAACACGTACAACTCCCTTACATCCACAGTCAGCAGGATTAGTTGAGAGACTGAACCGAACCCTCAATAAGCATCTGGCCATGTTTGTGAATGGAAACCAAAGCGATTGGGACACAAAGATTCCACTCTTCTTGATGGCATACCGAGCCACTCCCCATCAAACCACCGCCTACTCCCCAGCACAATTAATATATGGCCGTGACTTGAGGCTTCCTGACATGTTGGTGCGACCTCCTGCTGAACACCCAGCGCAAATTGATACTTCCTACGCCTTGGACCTGCGGACGAACCTGGAATCAATGCGAAGGTTTGCCCAGGAAGAGGCAAAACTAAAGATGAGGACCCAAAAAGAAGTTTTCGATCGAAGAGCGCGTTCTCCACCCTTCCAGGAAGATGATTGGGTATGGGTCTATGACCCAAAACGGAAGCGAGGTGTCTGCCCAAAATTACAGCCAGTATGGACTGGCCCATGGGTAATTGTGAAGCGACGGAATGATGTCCTACTTGATGTCCATCTGGCTGGAAAACGGAGACGACTGCATGCCAATAGGTTGGTTAAGGCAAACGTCCGCCCAAAAGAAGAAGGAAAAGAAGAGGGGGATAATGTGAGGTTGGTTACCCCAATCTCACATGTTGATTGTGGACAGTTGAGTTCGTTGTTGTGCATGAAAAACTAGGTTTTTTTTCTGAATTGTGCTTGTTGGGAATAATACAAGTTCGATCAAGTGTTTACCGTTATTTGTTACAATATATATATATATATATATATATATATATATATATATATCATATAGTCTCTTCTCGAGTCATCCCCATATACCATTTTAACGCAGAACGTAAAATACCGCCACGGTTTTTGAGATTTTGAGTCACTTTTGACCCATTAAAACACAAATTTGGCCCACTTTTTACTGATTTATTATTTTCATTAATAAACCTTTGGAATCGAGCATGGAAAAAAATTAAAAATTTTATCCCCCCTCCCCCCCTCAAAATTGGGTGGTTTACGTTTCAAGGTACGTATGTAGAATCCGAAAATGCAATAAAAAGGTTTCTGTCTGTCCGCCTTAGCCGTGCTTCGCACCTTTCTTTGTTACCATGAACCGAAATTAATGAAACTCGGTTTGTAGGTCCGTGGTCCAGTTTTTCCTCGAAGCTCGGCGTTACTCTCAGTCATCTCTAAGGGGTGAAAAATAGGGGTTGCAGTTTTCAGAACGCTAGCTCGAAAACTTTCAATAGAAGGGTATGGTTTGTTTTACTTTTGGTTTATTATTTTCAATAATGAACCATTGGAATCGAGCATGAAAAAAAAAATTCTTACCCCCCCTCAAAATTTGATGGTTTACGTTTCAAGGTATGTAGAATCCAAAACTGCAATAAAAATATTTCTGTCTGTCCGCCGTACGCCGTACGCCGTACGGGCCACTTTTCTTAGTTACCATGAAAAAAAATTGATGAAATTCGGGTTATAGGTTCCGTTCGGCGTCTAGTTGGACCTCGAAGCTCGACGTTACTGTGAGTCATCTCTAAGGGGTTCAAAATAGGGGTTGAAATTTTCAAAACGCCTATACTATTGTTTTACGTAAATATTTTTACGGTTTTAAATAGTTCTTGAACTTGCAAGTTTTTTAAGACCATCCGCAGCATCGTACGTCCAGCCGTTCGTTCACAGTAAGGCCCCGAAGTTTGCACCGACAGGCATTTTCGACTCCAGTGTGAATGAAATTGTATACAATTCAAACCAAATCTCGTAACCAGAGACGCGCCCACAATAGGAATTTGTGAATACGGCCAATCATTGGTAGGGATCACCTGATTATATTGGCGGAGTATGAAGTCGAGTTGGTTGTTCTGTGATATTATTTCGCTTGAAAAATGATGGCTCTTTTGGAGTTTGTTGGTAGGTAGTGAAACTTGAACAAACGTTGAAGTATTATTGATGGGTAAATTATTACTACGGTAAATCATTACTCAACGGTAAATTATTACACAACGGTTCAGTATACCATCTACGTAGAAGGGGCTGGAGTTTGTTGGTAGGTACTTTTGCAACTTTTTTCACTCCTTATCAACAATTTATTTTCAGAACTTCATTATGTTTGTGCGTTTCTTTTTGTTAGGTAGTGTTTGTCATCGGCAGAATTATTTTAGCAACATTTAACTCGTGATTTAGGTAGGTACCTAGTAACGAGTACGGGGTTAGGTACTAACCTACGGAGGGTCTGCGATCTACATAATATGTATATAATAGAATAGTACATATCATATTATATAGAAGGGTTATCTATACATAGAGCTGTGATCTGTAACAGGAGGGTATTCTATACAAAATAATAAACCGTTGTGCAGGGATTTGCAGCGTTTTTTAAATTGATCTTGAACTAATGCATTTTTTGAGACCAACCGGAGCATTGTACGATAAGCCGTTCGTTTGCACCGAAAAGCTTCGTCAACATGCTCGTGAATTAAACGGTGTAAATCCGCCCCAGATATTGCTAGGGAGCATCTGATTATATGAAGTCGAGTTGGGTGTTCTGTGATATTATTTCATTTGAAAAATGATGGATCTTTCGGATTTTGTTGATATGTACTTTGCAACTTGAACAAACGTTGAAGTATTATTGGGTAAATTATTGCATAACGGTAAATTATTACACAACGGTTTATTGTACTATCTCCGCAGTAGGGGTATCTATACAGGTAAATTATTACACAACGGTTTATTATTTACCTTATGCTTCATGAATAACTACAAATAAATAATGATTTAATAATTATTAAATTATTGAATCCCGCGCATTTATATGAAACTGTAATTCCCGGGCCGGCTCCAGTACTCCATTTACGGCTTTCCTGGGGGGAGCTCGAGGGTATTGACCACAGAAAACAGTGATCTACGCAGAAGGGGCATCTATAAAGGTAAGTAATAAACCGTTGTGTAATAATTTGCAGCGTTTTTTGGAAGTATTCGAAATCCCAACGTTCGCCTTTTCAACGTTTTGCATAAATATGAATTTTTCAACCCTTATCCCAGATCATAAATATCGCCTAAAAGGCACATAAATACATAACTTCTTACGCAATTATTTTTGAGAAAACGCTCAACTCCAAAGTTGAATTCATTTGTCCAAAACGGACTTTTATGGAAAAAGTTGCCAAAAAATCATATTGAAAATATTGTGGACCCACTGAAATAGCTTAGTTTTATGAAAATTATTAAAAATTCCCTCAAAGTGGACCTTTAGTTAAGAGTTGAAAAATAAATTTAATTTTTGCAATCGAACATAAAGATAAATTTGTGCCTAAAATGTTTATACTCGTAGTGTAACGTGAATATGAGTGGATGCACATCCGGTGATTCATTGTTCTATAGTTTGAATCGTAATAATAACAATACACTATTATATTATATTAGATTGGCTGCAGATAATTCAAGTTAGATTATGCACAACTTCGTTACCTGCAGCTGTCTAACTTCTTGGACTTCGATGAGAGGAAGTAAGATATTGGAATTAGGAGGGAGATATTGTCGGTAGTCATTTATCGTGGGGCCGTCCTGACGACGAATGACGAATGTTTTCACTTCGGTAATATTGTTCGCTGGACACACGACCCAAATTTTTGAACAATGGAAATACGAATCAGTAGTTCATAAGGCGTGACCGGGTGATAATTTTTATTATTTTTTTAAAGACAAACTGGTAGGTCTTGCTACTTTAACCTTCTCGTTATAATAAATATGCAGGTGGATATAATAATAACAATAATAATAATAATGTTTATTTGTCATCTTCCAGTTGGTACGTTGGAACGTTATTTAAATGTGATTTAATTTTCAAATGGTAATTTAAATGTTAATTTTCAAAAAAAAAAAACTTAAACGATGAACAAACGTTGCAAAATTAAACTTGATTTAAATAATTAAACATTTATAGGTATCAGCCCCATTTTAATAAGCGACCATTTCACTTTTAATCAATTTCATAATTGATTAAACATACCTATAAATACCTATAAACGTTAATGATTTAAATCAAGTTTGATTTTGCAACGTCTGTATCCACACTTACCTATTTATAAAACTAATATGTATTTATCAGCGATATCATTTATATATTTATGTATATGCAATTAATATTAATCAGTGGATAATGCTAACTCGACCCAGACGTCTGTATTTTGATGACCAAGCCGATAAAAGTGACATCTACATATATATTCATGGATATTAATTTGAATGGATTTTGGACTTTAAGATCTCAATCAAATTTCTCATTTGGTTAGAGCAGGGCTGTGGCGTACTCCTTTCAAAATGATCGTATAATACTACCGTGACAGAATGAGGGAGAGGCGACGGTGGACCCTCATGAGTTCGCCTTCTAGACTAACGATATTATCACCAGTTAGGATAGCGATTAGGTTTCAGCCTGACCGCCCACATCTTCTCTGGAAGCACAAGCGACTCGAGAACTGCCCACTGCCCATAAATGTATGTATGTAAAGGATGTTTGTAAGGATGTAAAGGATGTTTGTAAAAATCCATAAACAGGATGTTTGTAAAGGAATCCTTATGGAAACCTTTGGGCTTATCCTTCTGGTAAGCCCTCAAAAAGTGGTTGGAGTATGGTGAATTGCTCAGCGCATACTACCAAACCACACTCTGCTACCGTGTGACAGAGTGAGGAGAGTGGCGGTGGACCCTCGAGAGCCCCCCCCCCCCACCCTGCCAAGACTAGCGATATTATCACCATTTAAGAAGGGATAGCGACCAGGTTTCAGCCTGACCGCCCCCATCTTCACCGGAAGCACAAACAACTCGAGAACTGTCCACCGTCACACTGCTTATCGATTCGGTTGTAGCAATCATGGGAAATTATATCCTTTCCAGGAGGAGGAGAGGAGCAGTTTGAAGCCCATCAAAAAGTCTCATTTATTCCTTATTTGAAGTTCATAGATTTTTTATGGTTAAATCATCGTTAGGACCCATAACCACAGCGTAATGCGTAAAACTGAATTATAAACCAATTCGAAACCAATCATTACATTCTCAAAGATTCCAGCACAGTCATTAATAATTAAAAGCCTATCCAAGCTCGCCTGTGTGTTTCCTGATAGCCCGGAATAATGATGGCGCAGTGACGCTAATCACAGTTAAAACGCTCAGCGAGATCGTTACTCAATCTTTATTCTTGAGCAAACAATTCACATAATCGATACCCTAACTCGATCGGTCACGAAACGGATACCGTTTTAACAAGTAGTAGTATCTTGTATTTCACCCTTATTTTATTTTTTGCAGGCGATCAGCTCCTCACCATCAACACAAACTAAATTACTGAGTTGCGAGTGAAGGAAGCCAATTAGCCACTATTGACATGTTTTGCGAGTGGAAGGTCGAATAAGCTAACGTGATCTAGAGATCATTTCTGTACGTAAAACATTTTTGACATAAATAAGACATTTTATCTGTGTCCTTGACATTAAAATGGATTAGGGTACCGTTAAAAAAGAATTTCAAATCGTGATCTATTTATGTCAGTGTTTTTTTTTTGGTTCATTATCTTCACTATTGAGCTTCTGGAATAGATCATGGAAAAAAAAAGAAATGTCAACACTCATCAAAATTTGACGGTTTGCGTTTCAAGTTACGTAGAATCCGAAAATGGAATTTTAAAAAAATCTGTTCGTTCTCGTACCCCGTACTTGGCAGTTCCCTTAGTAATCATTAACCAAAATTAATGAAATTTGATTTGTAGTTCCCATATTTGTGGTCTAGATGGCGACGATCTTATGATGAGGAGAGTCGGGAACATGTCCTTTGAATAAAGGCAGCGGACATAAGGGTAGAAGACTGTTATGCGGGAGGCCAAGGTTCTTCATGAGCCTTACCGCCACGGGGCATGCATGGTAATGATGACACAGTTTTGCCTAAATATTTGAAATGGGGCACAACAGAATGGATTTAAATATGGGAAATTTTCGAAAACAAAAGTTACCTAGTCAAATTTCGGTTTTTGTGGTTTAAAAAAAAACGCTGCGAAGTCCTTGTCACATGGGTTTATTTTCTATTGGACACACCTACAGAAATGTTTGCTGTTCATTTATTGTTTCTTTCATGTGAAATAATTTAAATAGATATTTCTGATTGTTTCCACCAATTTTGGACTTGGCTTTTTTCTTTTCTTTTTTTTCTCAAATTATCTTTGATCACACTGGTAGTGCCATTTAATTGTCTTGACTCACCTGTTGGCTCTTTTTCTATTGATATTATACAAATTGATGGTGATTTCAGACAATTTCCCAGGTTTTTGACTCATAAAAAATGGATTTTGAGAGCAGAACCATTGGTAGAACCTCAATTTACCACTCTGGCCAAAATTGACTTCATAATCGGTCATCTTGTCCCAAAAAAAACATGGAAAACGATACCTCAAACGCTCATGTTACTAGCATGTTACTAAAACACAAAAAGTACCTATTTTTATACCCATTGATATTCCACCCATTTTGTACCTATTTATATTCCGATCGGGCTGCAAAGTTTCGGGACACAACTAGGGCCCAAATGGAGCTTGTTTGCGAAAGAACGAATTTTGTAGACCGAGAATGAAGCCGGCACTCGTGATACGGCGGACGGACATCGCATTTTTGGAATCTACTCACCTTGAAACGTAAAAGAACAAATTTTGAAGGGGTGTTACAAAAAGTTTTTGCTGAGCGAACTCAGCAGTGTTTGTCTGTATTATTCACAGAATAATAAAACAAAAGTGTGGCTACAAATCGGCGAAGATCGCTGAAAACAAACGTATCTATAACCAAAAGTCGCCATAATTGAAAATTCACTGCCTGGCTCGAACTTTTCGTGGGTGGCGGTGTTGCGTTCCTTTTGTTGTAGGTTTTGGTGATGCAGTAGTGCGAGTGTTCAGTGCTCTCATCCCCTTTACGGCTTTCCTTGCATTCATCTCTCCGATACAGTTTGTCCAGTATTGAAACGGAGTCACTCACTTTGATTGTTTGTGTTCTGTAATTCCGATTGATTGTTAGGTACCAACCAGCAGCTTTGAGTTCAAGTCTTCATTTCATAGTCACACTACCATTTCTACAATAATTATTACACTACTGCCGCAATGAATATTTTAGGCAATTATTTCCAAGTGGGCTTTCTGAGGATCTGGTAAACCTATAACGAGCTCTTTCCTATAATTATTAAGCCCCTTTGATTTATTTTTTGTATTCCCGCTCCTTATAATTTAATTAATTTAAATCAACAAGCGTGAAGTGGTAATTTTGAACAATGAACACTATGAACAGTCATTTTATGTACAACAAAAACTTTTCGATGGCCAAACCGCACCGTTAGAATTTGCTAATTAATATTCAGTTAAATCTGTACAGCTACAACTCGGCTGATAGTGACGTGCATGAGTAACCTAATCTGTTTGCCTCTTGTTTCAACAAAGCAATCAATGGGTAATAAGAACAGGGCTAATTTTGGGTCGCTCGGGGCTCATAAGCGCAGTTAACGTTTCAGAGAAAAGGTAGGTATGTAAGTCAATATTTTCTGATTCCTCACCAGTGTACAGTAGTGCTATCGGATTTCGTTCTTCTGTAGAAATTTTGATTATGCATCCAATCTGACTTTCGACATTGATGGAGGCGAAATAATCATACAGTCAATATAGCTTACTAATTATTAGAAGTACCTCATGCGTATTTATCCATGTAATTTCAATCCACTGATCATAATATTTTATTTAGTTACCTACAGCTTTGAATGAATAGGCATTATGATGATAATATCTGTATTATAGTTGTATTTCGTTCCAATTCCATCGCCTCGAGGTGCTTATTTCGACTTTTCGTGGTGGGCCCCTCTTTGACTTCTCGTTCATTCCAGAGACCAATCTTTCGGTCTGTTTTTCAGCCAATACTATTCAAATACCTTTCACCATTGACTACCTAACTGAGACGAGGAATAGTCGACCATTTTTTCCCTCAAAAATGTGGGCTACATTAAAATGTTTGAGGGTCACAACGTTGGTACTTACTCAGTTAAACCTACTTCAAATGCATCAAAAAAGGTGCTACAGGATGGTGACTTTAAATATTTCAACTTTCAAAAATAGCTACAAGTTATCAAAACTACTCAGATTCACAAAAAAAAGGTTGGTGAGTCGATTAACCACAAATATTCAATAACCTTTTATGGTTGAAAACTATCGTTTCATAGTGTACAAAGTAGCTAGAAATGTACATAAATACCTCTGTAACTTCCACAATCCGCTCATAATGTCACGCTGCTTTGTGGAGGAAGGGCATTTTTGAAGAAATCCATGCCAAAAATGCTGTTTTTGGATAGATGATAATTGCGTGCTCATTATTTCATGGAAAATAGCCCTTGGCTCAACTCCGTAATCGTTGTAAACCGCTTGAACCTTCGAAATAATATTATGGAAAACTGTAAGGGTGAAATGAGTGACGTTGATAGGACTCGAACCTCCAACCCCTGGTGTGCAGAGTGCTGCAGTTAGTCGAGCTGACACCTGCTAGTTAGATAAGGTGCAGTCTTGCGCAATAGTACGTCTTTTTGACCTTCAATTCTGATTGTGATTCTATGTATTCGCAATGAGGAGTACCTACCCATGACTTCTGTTTATATTTTTGAATTAAAGTGGGTTCCATTCTAAGAAATTTGGGAGCTCATAGAAAGATCGCAGGAGAGAGCGGTTGGTCTCAAAATTCTCAGAATGAAATCTACTTTAATTTAAAAGAAACCTAAGTTCATTTAAAAATAAAATAAAATAAAAGTAATATAAACAGAAGAAGTCTTGGGTACTCCTCATTTTAAAAAAAGTGTAGCTAGCTAAACGTTTTTATTATGGATGTAACTACTTGAAATTAATACAGGAACTCAGTTGGTTTCAGCCTGTGCTCCTCGGGCTGAAGGTTTCAGGTTCAAGTCCCCTCGCCATCAACTGCCACATTCCTTCTTGTTTTTTCCCATTTTCATTCACTTTCCGATTATCCCTTGGGACATGATCCGATCTCATAACTATCCTATATGCATGATATGCCTCCGCGTCATTGCGATTTTAAAATACGACGCCTTTCGATGCCTTCAGGATGGTGAAAGTTCCACCGCTCACATCGCTTCTGGTGCTGTCTGCGATAATCATCACTGTCTCCGCCGCAAGTAAATGCCGAAGTTACTTGGAGCCAATACCGCATCGCACCTTCGGCCATTGGCAAACCGTATGGAGAGACATCAAGGGACCCTTAATTAGTAGCTGCTTGATGCTGAACCTTATTGCTACGCTGCTGCCGGAGCCCTGGTTTGAAATTATGGAGTTCATCAACAGGGCATTGTTTTGTGGTGGCTTGTTGTAACTGCGAGAAACCGGGGTTTCGTTGTTGTATATTGAAGTGTTGAAAATTATAATCCCTGATGCAGGGAATCCCTTCCCTTCAATTTTTCAGATCATTCCGACCATTTTCTTTTAAATACGCGATTTCCAACGCGCGTGTGTGCACGCAATCACCTGAATTTCAATTTGATTTCTCTCTAGTTTATTCTGATGGTATCCTAGTATGGTCCTGTGTTGCATGAAAAAAAAAAAAAAAAAAAAAAAAAAAAAAAACGGCAAGTTCCATTAGGTTTGGGCTCATAGTCAAGTGGCCTTTAGTTATTCGATTGAAAAGCCCAATTCCATAATATTTGAGCTGCACCTAAAGATGAGTTATTTCTTGAAAGCGTGGTGGTGTCCAATTTTGTTTCGTGATTATTTTTGTTTCTGAAGAAATATCAAATTTGAGTCCTACCTGCGAAAAAAACAACACGTGCGAGGCATCACGCACCATCCTCACCCTCACCCTCATCCTAAAAGATCCTATTGACTAAAAGAGATTATCATCTCTTTTGAAAATCTGCCGGGAGAGATAGTCTCCCGCGGGAGACAGTCTCTTCCAGGAGTATCCCGTGTCGTCTATTTTACTGAATAGCTCCCGTGACCTACCTCATCCGATACTTGGACATTTTTTTATATCATGAATCTGAAAAAAGTTTAAATGAAGTGGAAAAAGTCTCAATTATAAACATAATAAGTCGAATGGGGTATGCTCATATGGGTCACAAAGCGGTTTACACATATTATTTAAAAAAAGAGAAAAAAGAAAAGAAACTAGATTCCATTCTAGTTTCACACAAGGGGTAGGTTCCCGCCCAGGCGGGAGGGGTGCAATAACGTAGGAACCTCTGGAAACTACGAAAACTCATAGAAAAACGCTGCAAATCCCTGCACAACGGTTTATTATTTTGTATAGAATACCCTTCTGTTACAGATCACAGCTCTATGTATAGATAACCCGTCTATATAATATGATATGTACTATTCTATTATATGCATATTATGTAGATCGCAGACACTCCGTAGGTTAGTACCTAACCCCGTACTCGTTACTAGGTACCTACCTAAATCACGAGTTAAATGTTGCTAAAATAATTCTGCCGATGACAAACAGTACCTAACAAAAAGAAACACACATAATGAAGTTCTGAAAAGAAATTGTTGATGAGGAGTGAAAAAAGTTGCAAAAGTACCTACCAACAAACTCCAGCCCCTTCTACGTAGATGGTATAATTTACCGTTGTGTAATAATTTACCGTTGAGTAATGATTTACCGTAGTAATAATTTACCCATCAATAATACTTCAACGTTTGTTCAAGTTTCACTACCTACCAACAAACTCCAATAGAGCCATCATTTTTCAAATTAAATAATATCACAGAACAACCAACTCGACTTCATACTCCGCCAATATAATCAGGTGATCCCTACCAATGATTGGCCGTATTCACAAATTCCTATTGTGGGCGCGTCTCTGGTTACGAGATTTGGTTTGAATTGTATACAATTTCATTCACACTGGAGTCGAAAATTGCCTGTCGGTGCAAACTTCGGGGCCTTACTGTGAACGAACGGCTGGACGTACGATGCTCCGGATGGTCTTAAAAAACTCGCAAGTTCAAGAACTATTTAAAACCGTAAAAATATTTACGTAAAAAAAATAGTATAGGCGTTTTGAAAATTTCAACCCCTATTTTGAACCCCTTAGAGATGACTCACAGTAACGTCGAGCTTCGAGGACCAACTAGACGCCGAACGGAACCTATAACCCGAATTTCATCAATTTTTTTTCATGGTAACTAAGAAAAGTGGCCCGTACGGCGTACGGTGTACGGCGTACGGCGTACGGCGGACAGACAGAAATATTTTTATTGCAGTTTTGGATTCTACATATCTTGAAACGTAAACCATCAAATTTTGAGGGGGGGTAAGAATTTTTTTTTCATGCTCGATTCCAATGGTTACCTAATTATTGAAAATAATAAACCAAAAGAACTAATAAAAAAATAAAATAAATACGTGCGCAGACCTCCATTAGGCGGCATAATTCTTTTGTATTATATCTATATAATGAACGCCCACTCATAGGTAGGTACCTAACTACCTCATCCCATACTTGGTCGTTTTCACTGATGAATCGATAATATGTATATATTTTTGATGAACAGTCGACTTACCTTCATGAGATGACAAAAGATACACGATTTTAATGAACGATGAATGATAAAAATGACCGATTTGGGAGCGAATGAACAAAGGATGATACACGATATCACTATCAAACAAACGAGAAATGAGAAAGAAGAAGACTTTCAAAAAAGTCACATAAGTAGGTGTCTCTTTTAAAGAGATAGAAAATGACCGAATATGAAGTCGATTTTGACCAGAGTGGAAAATTGAGGTTCTACCAAAGGTTCAGCTGCCAAAATTGATGTTTTATGAGGCAAAAACCTGGAAAATCGTCTGAAATCACCATCAATTTGTATAATAACACTAGAAAAAGTATCAACACGTGGATCAAGACGATTAAATGGCACTCCCAATGATCAAAGATAATTTGAAAAAAAAAAAAAAAACGCTGCAAATCTGCACAACGGTTTATTTTTTGTACAAATACCCTCCTGTTACAGATCACAGGTCTCCGTATAGATAACCCTTCTATATAACATAATTATGTACTATTCTACACATCGCGGACCCTCCGTAGGTTAGTACCTAACCCCGTACTCGTTACTAGGTACCTACCTAAACCGTAGTGTAATAATTTACCTGTATAGGTTCCCCTTCTACGGAGATAGAATAATGAACCGTTGTGTAATAATTTGCCCATCAATAATACTTCAACGGTTGTTCAAGTTGCAAAAGTACCGAACAACAAAATCAAGCCCCTTCTTGGTTGATGAGCCGTTGTGTAATAATTTGCCACTGTGTAATAATTTACCCATCAATAATACTTCAACGGTCGTTCAAGTTGCAAAAGTACCTATCAACAAAATCCAGCCCCTTCTGGGTAGATGAGCCGTTGTGTAATAATTTACCGTGGTGTAATAATTTACCGTTGTGTAATAATTTGCCGGTGTGTAATAATTTACCCATCAATAATACTTCAACGTTTGTTCAAGTTTGAGAAGCACCTACCAACAAAATCCAATAGTCCATCACTTGTCAAATGAAATAATATCGCAGAACAAACAACTCGACTTCTAACCCATCCTTGATTATAAGCAGATGCTCCGTAGTTATGATATCCGGGCCGGATTTATACCGTTTGATTCACGATCGTGTTGACGAAGCTTTTTGGTGCTCACGAAGGGCTGGACGTACGATGCTCCGAGTGGTCTCAAAAAATTGTTTAGCTCAAGACAAATTTAGTAACGTAAAAAAACCATACCCTTCTATCGGAATTTTTCGAGCTACGGCGTTCTGAAAATTTCAACCCCTATTTTGAACTTCTTAGAGATGACTGACAGTAACGTCGAGCTTCGAGGAACAACTAGACCCCGAACGGAACCTATAACCAGAATTTCATCAATTTTGTTTCATGGTAACTAAGAAAAGTGGCCCGTACGGCGTACGGCGGACAGACAGAAATATTTTTATTGCAGTTTTGGATTCTACATACCTTGTAACGTAAACCATCAAACTTTAGGGGGGGTGGTAAGCATTTTTTTTTTCATGCTCGATTCCAAATGGTTCATTATTGAAAATAATAAACCAAAAAAGGATCGTATCTATCTAATTTGTGTTTTGGGGGCCAAAATTTGTGGAAACCATCAGAAATAGCTATTTAAATTATTGCACATGAAAGAAACAATAAATGAACAGCCAACATTTCTGTAGGTATGTCCAATAGAATAATAAACCCATGTGACAAGGACTTGGCAGCGTTTTTGTTACGCTAAAGATATTTCGTCGTCGTCATGATGCCATACCGAGTTGCAGAATCACACTGCTGGTTTGGCGACTGGTCGTGATTCACACCTTCAAGTCCTTGTCCTGCCACCAGAACTCGCGATTGACCGTGAATGGTCGGGATTCACCACACATCCGCCTCACTGTCGCCAATAGTCCTGGCCAGTCACAACAGAGATCAAACCTGTTTGATTTCCAGTCGAATGAAGCCAGATCCGAACGAAACAACAGCTTTCCACGACAATGCATCCGTGGAAAGATCTCTCGTGAACTGCCCACGATATGTTTCAGATATCGAAGATCTTCTTTCTTCGGCGAAATCCAACCTTTCTTCCCTACGACATACTTTCTGGTGAGAATAAGGTGCAAAATACGCACGTACCCTTGCATCACCTCAGAGGACAATGGAGGGTTTTCCAGCTTTCTGCGTAGGGATTCACAACCCAAAATTCCTTCGGTTTCTTTGGGTAATTATTTTGTAGAAATATCTCTGTAGATGTTATACTCACGAGGATCTGATGAGACGTGGGTTTGGCAGCTTTAAACACGATGGAGCATTCTTGCAGGTTCATTTTCAATTTATTTATTTTTTAAAATTATACTTACAAATTTTTCATGTTTTCCCCCAGTGCTCACAACAATATTACATGAATTACCGTTTAAAATTTAACAATTTCGAAATATACATGCAACCTGAACTGCAATACTCTCGTGAACTGACTCGTTCCAGTAAGACAGTCGACTCGCGACAGAGGAACGAAAGTCGAGAAGCACGCGGGAACGCGGTGGAAAGCTCGAGGAGACGACTTCTCAAAGGGAAATGAATTAATCCAGAGAAAAACCAATGGTAGAGGCGGTGGGGGGGGGGGGGGGGGGTTCATCCAAAAAGGGGCCTTCCGCTTTAAAACGAGGTCATTAGTGCTCGAGAAGTGGGAGGAGTAGGAGGAGGCACGAGAAAGGGATGCTCCGCTTTAGTCTTTTACTACGGGATGATGGTCGTTGCGAGGGCAAGGGAAAGTGTACGTGGGGAGGGAGGTTGTAAAACGGGCCTTGGAGGAGAGGGGAGTGACGTCACACTCGTAATAATTAAGGACGAGCGCGCGCAGGGTGTTGTTCATCCTACGTCATCAACCCCCCCCCCCCCGTATCACAGAAAGAGGGTGTTTTTACCACCCACTTTTTTTAACAGTTTTTTTAACCCCTCCCTTCTTTTTCCTCTTCTTTCTTCTTTAAAAAAGAAAAATAAATGAACCACCCTCGATTTTTTTTTAACCACAGAAGCTTAATGGGGGCGCCGATGGGGGTTAATTTATTCTCTTCCCAGCTTTTCTCGTTTTCTCTCCGGAGTTTTTCAAGGTTTCTGGGGCAATGGCTTTTTTTTCTCCCTTCCGCCCTTCTCCGCCCATTTTCTCTCTCTAATTTTTTTTCACTTTTTTTCTTTTGTAAATTGGGAGATTAGGCCAAGGTCGTTCACCCCGTCTTGTCTGGGTCGCCGCGAATTAGACTGGGTTCCGTTTTTCCGGTCTGAGGACTTTGAGAAAATACTTTTCCCTCACCGACTTCATCAAGCTACAAATATCAGTCATCCTACTCAAAATTCAAATCACATAATTATTATACCATCATACATTATGATTCACAAATTCTTTTATGATTCTTCCGATTGTCCAAAAATGTTATGTTTATTCTTTTTAGTCGGGCATGGGTAAAAAGAAAGGTCCCCACCTCCCTCATAATTTGATATTTAACGTTTCAAGCTACGCGGATTCCGAAAAATCAACCAAAAATTCATCATTCAGCATGACCATAAGAGTGACAAATTTTTAATTCGGTGACAGCTATTTTAGACGATTTTTAGCATTTTCGTACCACTCAAAAATTCTATACCACTTTTTGTAACTGTTTATAAATGTTGGTGATTTTTTTTAAGCAATTACTCTTACTCATTTTCAGGATTTTTTTTTCTCTCCAAAACCTGAATTAAACGCTAGGTTTTTTTTTGTTTTGTTTTGTTTGTTTGAGGAGACCTTTCGACTGTTGAAATAGTATTTTTCTGTCTAAATACCACTTTTGGTGATTTCATGGTGATTTCTTTCGTTGTACAGATTAGTGAGTTTACCCACAAAATCTCAAAACCTGCCTATTCTTTATTTTTGAAAATTTCCCATCTTCTCACACTTTCGTTTGCCGTGATGAACATTTCAGCGAAATGTGGAATGTAGTAGGTATTTCGTAGCCGTCAGATAACGTCGGGAATTAAACATGAATTAAATAAATAGATATGTACAGACATATATAATTGTACATAATTATAGAGAAATATTGAAATCTAAGGATGGATTCAGAATAGGTACTGAATAACTTTTGAAAAATGCATGTACCTAACCAGAAATGTATGTAATTTTGGATATATTATAGCAAATT
This sequence comes from Leptopterna dolabrata, assembly GCA_954871275.1. Classification (NCBI taxonomy): domain Eukaryota; kingdom Metazoa; phylum Arthropoda; class Insecta; order Hemiptera; family Miridae; genus Leptopterna; species Leptopterna dolabrata. The sequence goes on along the minus strand of OX940984.1, from coordinate 18,044,048 downwards.
CTTCCACTACGTTTTTTAAATTATCCATAACTGTACCATAAATGTACAAATAAGAAAGGGGTAAGTAACTGAGGATGCGTTTTCAGAGTAGGCGCAGTTTGTTCATTATTAAGTTCATCATCTGTGATTGGTTCATTAAACAGAAACTACTATCTTTTCTTGGACTCGCAGTACCTTAGAACGACGAACTATTTCAGAAAACCATAATTTTTTCGAATCAGCTGTTTCCTAACCATGATAATAATATATACAGTTATACAGTTTGATTCGCGCCTGTTGATGATGTGTTTTTCGTTCAGACATCAGGATCTCACTGTGAACTGGTCGTGCAATGCTCCTGGTGGTCTCATTCCACCCTAAATCGTGAAGGTTTTCGAGTTGCGGCGTTTCGGTTCCGTCGCCTATTGACATGGATATGTCTATTCGCTGGGGGGGAGGGGGGGGGGGTCATCCTGCAAATTTGTCCGTCACTTTTGGTTTATTATTTGCAATAATGAACCATTGGAATCGAGCATGAAAAAAAAAAAAAAAAAAATGCTAACCCCCCTCAAAATTTTATGGTTTACGTTTCGAGGTAGGTATATGTAGAATCCGAAAATGCAATAAAAATATTTCTGTCTGTCCGCCGTACGCCGTACGCCGTGCTGACCACTTTTCTTAGTTACCATGAAACAAAATTGATGAAATTCGGGTTATAGGTTCCGTTTGGGGTCTAGTTGTTCCTCGAAGCTCGACGTTACTGTCAGTCATCTCTAATGAACCCCTTATACGGCGTCGCTAAGGAATTGTTAACTCCGTCAGTTTTCATCCCACAGAAATCGTTCGCCACTTTTTGGAAACCTCTGATTTTGTAGAACATTTTTATGTTACCCATACCCCATTACCTCTACCGGAAGCTGGGCTGTGCAAGTAGGTACCTACCTATTTAGGGGGTAACAAATTGCGACCCCCCCCCCCTCCTTCTGTGAACTAAATGTATAAAATGTATTCAGTGCATTCGCATCTCCCCCATAGCATTAGACATATCCACGAGCCGATGTGTCCGCGTGCAGCGTGGGGATTTCTTACTCAGCAGTCCCACGGAAGCTTCTTTGAAGTGAAAATGGGTCGATTTTCCACTCTTTTGAAGTGACTGACTAGCGCTTCGTCCCTGAGGGGTGAAAGATGGGGAATGACATTTTCACGCTGAAAACTTTCAGTTGAAGTGTTGTGTTTTCCTGGCGATTCAGGGTCGAATGAGACCACCAGGAGCATCGCACACGACCAGTTCGCAGTGAGATCCTGATGTTTTTAGAAACACATCATCAACATGATCTCAATGGAAGGGTCGTTTTTCCTACACAATTTTGAATATCTTCCATTTGTACGTCTAGGCGCCAAAAACGATTGAGTGGGCCACGATGGTTCATTGAGTAGGCGCATTCTCAACATTTCAAGACGTCAACCCCGAATCCCGGTAATTGTTGCATATATGGGCGGCATAATGGCGGCTGTTCCCTGAAACCTACATAGCTAAAATACCGATGTCTGAGGAGCCTGCCTTTAAATGTAAAGTCATGAGAACCATTCAGAGGGTCGATTTTCATGGAACCTACAAACTGACAGATGAACCGCGCGAGTCAAAGTACGAGCTTCTCCAAAGTTCGGCAATTTATTAGATCGCACTTCCAATGCAATACGGCCACAAGTCGGCTTATTTGCATTTTCAGGAGGAGCATTTACAAATTTTGAACGCTTGAAGATTCAGGGTTGGGTCTCAAACCGGGATGGTTCACAAAAACGTTTCAGTATTTCTTAGAAGACGTCCAAAGTCGTTCTCATAGAAGATATTACTTAGATAACTTGGGCCGCCAGCGAGATTTATTGTTTTATGGCCTTATTGGATACTTGTTTTATGGTCTTATTGCACTGAAATTTTCATGTTTTTGTAGAATTATGGCGTCAGTCTAATACAATTCTACCTCGCTGTAACGATTTCGTACTTTTACCTTTTCAAAATAGTTGTAAAATTACGCGTTTAAACAGACCTCACCTAATCTAAGCCAGTGATCAATACACCTAACTCGTAAGTTCAAGAACTATTTACAACCGTAAAAATATTCACCTAAAAAAGAGGTATAGGCGTTTTGAAAATTTCAACCCCTATTTTGAACCCCTTAGAGATGACTGACAGTAACGTCGAGCTTCGAGGACCAACTAGACCCCGAACGGAACCTATAACCCGAATTTCATCAATTTTTTTTCATGGTAACTAAGAAAAGTGGCCCGTACGGCGTACGGCGGACAGATAGAAATATTTTTATTGCAGTTTTGGATTCTACATACCTTGAAACGTAAACCATCAAATTTTGAGGGGGGGTAAGAATTTTTTTTCATGCTCGATTCCAATGGTTCATTATTGAAAATAATAAACCAAAATATATAAGCAGAATTATGAAAAATGCTTCATTAGGAAATTCAGGTTGTATAGATAAAATCTATACCCAGATTGCCTACTTTTATCCCACAACTGAGACACTTCGCGAAATCGGAAGTATTTGGAGAATTAAGTCCACCACCAGCTTTTGGGACGACTGGCTATTTGGGCTGATAAAACCACAAAATGGAACTGGTGAAAAAAGTAAAAAAAAATTAATGTACTTAATGTAAAACTGTAAAACACTTAGCTGCTAGAGAAGTGAGAAATTGAGAATGAGAGCGGGAACCGGGAACGTGAACGATGTTACAGATATGCAGGATTCAGGTTTAGTTACCTAAATTACAGGTCAGAAGTTCGATAATGAAAAAATCAGGGTACAAATCGATGGTACAATAATCGATGGTTCTTCGAGTATCCTTTAATTTCCTGAGATTCCTTCCCTAACTTAGGAATTTTTCACCGTTTCACAATTCTGTCGATGTTGATAGTTTTGACATCGGTATTATCGATGATATCGGAGGGAGAACATCGATGTTCGATAAATATCGAACCTCAACATCGAAAACGTCGAATATCGGGGCAAAAACATCATAATACCGGACATCGATGTTTCATCCCTACTGAGACAGTCAAACCATCCAGTCTCAATTCTGAAATATCGATCCGGCGGAAATGTTAAAAATATCCGTTGGAAGAGACCGTATAGGAAGACCAGTATGAGCAGGAGGTACCTAATGGAACCCCCGCAGATGGAATTACTGCGGGATCGGGAGGAAGTATAAGGAGCAGGTATACCAGCGAAGAAAGTGGGATTCCTCGAGGAGAAAGGGCTCCGCCCTTCAATAAGACTGCATTAATACGAGTCTTCTACTTCGAAGGGCGTCTTTATATGTGGTAGGAAGGGCGCGCGAGTGAAAGCTTATACTCCAGGAATAAGGTTTCCTGTAGGGACCTCGGTTCGGGCGAAGGGGTTTTTATTGAAGTACAAGGAGTCCCCTAATCACTGCCATAAGTCCTCCAGCTAAGGATAAAAAAAAAACCTTCGTTTCCTCAAGAAGAGGAAATGCAAAAAAGAGGATATCATGCAAAAAGAGCTTCTCTTCTCCGAAGGGAAAAAATGTCTTGGTGGAATTGAATCCGTCGGCGCTTCGAATAGGCTCCGTTTGGGATTGGAAGGGGAGAGAATGGGGGGGGGGGGGGCTCACATGGAGGCGGTGGGGAAAAAAATTCTATTTCCACGTGAAATAGGGCTTGATGCATGGAAATTACAATCCTCGTATAGCAGGAAGCCTTACCCCCCAGTCGTTGCCGATCCTCCCATATCACTGGGAGCAGGCTTTTTCCCATCTTTCCAAGGCTTTTCCGAAGGCGAACGACGTCGTATGTAGGTACGGATGTTTGTGTGGGTGAGGCCTGTATACGGGGGTCAGGTGTGTGTATGTAAGAATGTCTCTAGGAATTTTCATCCTGGAAAGGGATGGAAATGGAATGCTTCCTCCCCAAGACGCTGTACTTGTTTCGGTTCACGTTTGAAGTTTCATACTTGGAGATTTAAAATTCCACATAAACCCAGAAAAAATATTTCAATATATAAATCTAATTTTAATTCACATTAATAACTTAACTGGAAAAGCCAAACTCCAAATTTATCCTCTACACATCAAATTATCGGCAAATATAGGTGATAAGCACTGAAGTTACTGCTCCAGGCAATGCCGAGCTGATGAGCAAAGGCTCCTGATGGCACTTTCTGGAACTTCCTGTCAGAATCCTGAAGGGAAAACTCAAGGGTGCGCGGTAACTGATCAAATCTGTCCCCCATCACCACTTCTTAGGAGCGATGAGGCTGGCCAAAATTGGACACTTACGCAATTTTCACCAGCTTCAAGTGAGGCGCATGACTTTTGATTGTTTTTCACGCTTAATTCAACGGTAACAATATTATTTTGAATTTCGAGTGCTTTTGAGGTTTTAAATTCCAATGTTTTTGTCAAAATTTGCGTTTAGAGCGCGTTCCATAACTGCAGAATTTACAATTAGATGGAAGAGAAGAGCTGAGGCCTGTTTCCAGGAAAATGGTCGCCATTTCGAACAAATAATGCTATGAATTTATCTTTGTTTTATTGTTTTTGTAATGATAATTCAGTTAATTCGCATTTCATTATTTTTTCAAGTTATAATATTTAGTTAATCATTTTGATAAAGAAAAAAGTTGCTTTACTCTATTTGAAGTTTCATACCATTTGAATAAGAAGGATTTATTTTGCTTCCGAGTCTGCGAAGCAGCGGAAGCCTTGTGTTCACTTTCGTGAGCCAAAAAATTTTTGTCTTCAGAAATCAAAATTTCCACTTGCATTTTGCGTTTCAAAGCCTACTGAACAAATTTGGTTCCGTGTCTGTCGGTCTGTGAGTCTGTGAGTCTGTGAGTCTGTGAGTCTGTGAATCTGTGAGTCTGTGAGTCTGTCCGCATTTCCTTGTTACAGCCATAACTTCCACGATTTTGAATTGATTCAGCTCAAATTTTGAGGGATGGTGCGGATAAGGCCCCTTGAGGTCCCATACAAATTTCAACATGATTGATCCAGCGGTACGCCCTGCGCATGCGCTAACGTTAAATTCAACAAACACGCATAACTTTCACAATTTTGAATCAATTTCGCTCAAATTTTCAAGGGTTGTTTGGACAAGGCCTAGTGAGTTCCAGTATGAATTTCAGCATGATCGGACCCTCGGTGCGCTCTGCGCATGCGCTGGCGTGAAATAGATTCAATTTCCTTGTTACAGCCGTAGTAACCAAAGATTTCCCCCAATTTCAATGTAATTCACAGGGATTAAGCGGGTAGGGCCCATTGAGGTCCCATATAAATTTCAACATGATAGAGCCAGCGGTTCGCCCTGCGCATGCGCTCTGTCTGTCTGTCTGTCCTTCTATGCACGGCCAAACGGCTCGACGGATATCGACCAAATTTGGCACGAATATCCAGTAGGCTCCCAAGTTGTGCAACGTCGCATTTTCAATTCCCTGACCATAGCGGAACTATGGTCGACCATGGTCAACTCCTGAATGGCTTGACGGATATCGACCAAATTTGGCACGAGTATCCAGTAGGCTCCCAAGTTGTGCAACGTCGCATTTTTAATTCCCTGACCATAGCGGAACTATGGTCGACCATGGTCAACTCCTGAATGGCTTGATGGATATCGACCAAATTTGGCACGAATATCCAGTAGGCTCCCAAGTTGTGCAACGTCGTATTTTTAATTCCCTGACCATAGCGGAACTATGGTCGACCATGGTCAACTTCGTTAATTGAAATGGTAACCCCTATTTTTTATCGCGTATTCGTAATCTACGTGAAATTCTATCTACGATCGACCCTTCGGACTACCCCCGCGGTCGACCATAGCGCATCCATGGGCCCCTCCATGGTCGAATCCCGAATTGCTCAACGGATATCGACCAAATTTGGCACGAATATCCAGTAGGCTCCCAAGTTGTGCAACGTCGCATTTTTAATTCCCTGACCATAGCGGAACTATGGTCGACCATGGTCAACTCCTGAATGGCTTGACGGATATCGACCAAATTTGGCACGAGTATCCAGTAGGCTCCCAAGTTGTGCAACGTCGCATTTTTAATTCCCTGACCATAGCGGAACTATGGTCGACCATGGTCAACTTCGTTAATTGAAATGGTAACCCCTATTTTTTATCGCGTATTCGTAATCTACGTGAAATTCTATCTACGATCGACCCTTCGGACTACCCCCGCGGTCGACCTTAGCGCATCCATGGGCCCCTCCATGGTCGAATCCCGAATTGCTCAACGGATATCGACCAAATTTGGCTCCAATATCCGGTAGCCTCCCAAGTTGAACGTAGGCGCATTTTTAATTCCCTGACCATAGCGGAAATATGGTCGACCATGGTCAACTCCTGTATGGCTTGACGGATTTTGATAAAATTGGGCACAAATACCCGGTAGGGTATGGGATTTTTCCGTCGTTTGTTGGTTCCACGATACTGCGTACAGCGAATCTCGGATAGCGAGCGAAGCGAGCGGTCAGGCTAGTTATGTATAATGGACGTAATGTATTATGGAAGTCATGTTATGTATAATATGTATATTTCATGTAATGTTATGTAATGTTATGTTATGTAATGTAATGTTATGTAATATGTATATTTAACGTTATGCAATGTTATGTAATGTAATGTAATGTAATGTTATGTTATTTTGCTTTCGAGTCTGTTCTATTTTATAATGGGTCACTCTGATTGTGACGAGGAAGCTCCTGTGCCATCACCTTGGCAGTGTATTTAATCTTGCCACAGCCGGTTTTCTCAAGCCCAGGTTGAGAAAATGGAGAGGGAAAATAACCTAATAACACCAAGATCTTTCGCGTGGAAATATCCAGTTTACATCCGGGCTGGAAAAGAAACAGGGAATTCGCCATAACCATTATGTATAAAATTGAGTGCAGCGAGAAAATTTGTAGTGTTAAAATGGTTAAAATTGCTCCAAACGCAAATTTTGGCCAAAATATTGGAGTTTAAAAGCTGAAATGCACTCGAAATTCAAAATAATTGTTACCGTTGAATTCAGCGTGAAAAAACAGTCAAAAATCATGTGTCTCACTAGAAGTTGGTGAAAATTGCCTAAAAGTATCCAGTTTTGGCCAGTTTGGGCTGTTTGAAATAACGAAGTTAGTACCTACCCGTTCGGACACTTTTGGACAGTCGGCGATAGGCTAGATCGATAGAGAATCATTGATTTAGGGGGGTAGGCGTTTTTAGTTTTTTCAAGAGTGCGAAATAAGACAGGAAAAAGGGGTGAACCACCCTTATCCTCCAACCCAATATTGTGAGTATGCAGGTACCTACTTATAATGTTGCTAACGAATTTCGTTAATTGACCGTTCACCCTCTTGAAACTCTTCTCTTTTAAACTGTCGTTCTCTGTTCTTCGTTTATTTCGGTTTTGAATAGTCCATTTCTCAATTTTGAAACTCTTTTTTTTCCAACTCCATGCTTCGTTTATTCTTGTTACAAATGGTTCATTCCTTGAATTTATAGTTTTTCAGTCTGAGGTGATAGTTTTTTAAATTTAACAAATTAACAGCTAGGTAGGTACTCACAGAATCCCTAGCACTGCCGAAGAATCCCTAGAACTGCCATCTGTTAAGACTGGTATTATCACCTGTAAGACTTATGGACACCTGAACGAGTAAAACATTGTTCCTTGTTCCTTAGAATGATAGAAAAAATATGGTACAAGTAGGTATACCTACATACCTATTCACTTAAAAAAAAGTTATTTTGATAAAAACCGAAGTGCCTTTCGTGTATTCTGATTAATATTTATGTACTCTTTTTATATAAATTTCATTGGTTCAACTTTAAATTTTACTCGTTTCCTTATTTGTAACTATTTTTTTTTTTTAGTTATAAATTATTATTGACTAGGAAATCCTTGATCAATATAGAACTGTCTGTGTAAATGATCATAAATAGCGACACATCTCTAAATAATAAGCTGAAGATACGAAAAGATCAAATAAACCGCCTCAACTCAAAAATCACTCAACATTTATTTTCAATTTCTGGGAAAAATATAATGAAAGGCCGTTGCGTTATTTTCGAATAATTGTATCCAAATTAGTTTCATAAAAATCAAAAAATATAATACAAAACGCCTGAAAACTGTTTTTCGTGGTTTCTGAAAAACTTACTGTTTTGGAGTTACGGCAGTATTGTAGCGGTAAGCTGTGATAGATGGTTGGAGTTGAGAGAGAGATAGCCGCACCGATTCAATGGGAAGAAGTCAACAAAACTGCCGCAGCGACGTTTCTTACCCGGAAAATGGAGACACCTACCGTTCACTAGTTTCTTTACTCCTCGCCAGTAGCGCTGCGGTAAACTTGACGTCTGATTCAGCGAATATCCCGCACCTCGTTATGGATGCTCCACACAACTTGACATTCCGAAGGTGTAAAAGGGGATTAAGAAATCGATTGTGAATGTGCATGCGTTATAAACGTATTCTTCACGGTTAGTTAGACAAACGACGTGCGACGCTTTACTGACAAATTCACCCCAAAAAAGCCTTTGTAGGTTCAGGGAGCGGAGAGTGGCTGGGGGGGACCCTCGCCGGAATCACATTTGAATACAAAACCCTTCCAGAACCCCGACAGGCCGCGATCCCTTTCTTACCTTAACGCGACTCCTTTAGAAGGAGGCTTTCGTATGGAACAAACCGAACACGGAAGGGAGGAGATTCCCTTAAAAAAACACAGTAGGCGAATGTTCGTAGGCAAATTGAATGTTCCTCATTGACTGAAGGCTTCTTTCTTTGGCGGCAGAACACGTAGAGAAGCTCAAATTTTATGCCCCGGGTTGTCAGTCAATGCAAATGAGGCGGTTCCCACTGGGACGACGAGGAGACAACTGGTTTTTCGGAGCCATTAACATCTCAAAGGGCTATTTTTCGGAGCCCTCCCCATTGACTGATAAACGAAGGGAGACATTGTCTGGGATTTCGGAGTGAATGGAGCTAATTATTATGCGAAAGGGTTCGAGAGTGTCTTTATTTTCCTCCTCAGCGAGTCACCTGGTTGTGCTTCGGGCCCGTGAGCACACCATGTCGATTGGCAGTACCTACACCAGATTTGGCTAGTTTTATTCAGAAATGTGAGAACTACCAGGAGAACTACGAGTGGATTACCCGAGGAAAAGCCGGGGATGTCACCATTGGGGCCTTCCAGTATCCACCGCGTACCAATATCCCAACATTTCCAACTTTGTTTTGTAGATTTCGAGCCCTGGGAGCTTTTCGTGGATCCAAAGACTGTTTGGTCTGTTTTTCGAAGCCCTATTCATTGGCCGATAAACGATGGGAGACATTTCTTTTTGGACATGATTGTGTCATGGTTTTGAGGCTATGCGAGAACCACAAACCCCTCAGAGAGCAGCAAGCAGCCTTACACTTATATAAGGAACGTAGAGATCTTGGGGAAAAAAACATTATTTTTCCCAGATCCCACATGGAGTGGGAGATTCAAAGATCAAAACCAACGGATTTATTGGGTCCCCAACTGCCCTACTCTTCTTTTGAATTCCAGGTACTGCTTTAAAAAAAATTAAAAAAATGGTCAAACCTAAGTTTTGGGTCAGTTTGGATTTTTAAGAAAAAGTCGTGAAAATAGTTAAATTAGGGTTGAATGAGGTCAGAAATAGATTTCTCTCAAAATTTCAGAAGTTGAAGTTTTTAAATTTAAAAGTTGTCTAAAATTCAAATAAATTCAGTAAACCGAAAATGGTGGAACAGATGGTAATCTGACCCAATGAAAAATAACGAATAACTGAAAACTAACAATGGCAATATTTTCCAGAGTAATTTACAATCAACACACTTCCTGTCTTCGTCCCAAAAAGTAGTTCAGAATAATTGTGGAGAAAATTCGTGGAAGTTGTTCGATTGTAGGTAGCTTTATCTCGAAAATTCGCCCATATAGTCATGCTGCATGATTGTAACTACTATATTTAGAAACGTGGTGTAAAGTACGAACATTATTACTGTGGATGGCGACCCTTCTATTCAAGTTGCTAACCCAAAATGGTTAAAACCGGATCCTTTGATGGTTATATGGCGCTCTCGCCTCCGCTATCATTACCAGCATCTTCCAACGTCGTCCAAAATTATTACCTCCATCATCCAACATCTCCCGGAACGCTTAACCCTTTAATGACATCCCCCCCCCTCCCACTCTCATCCCACACTTCATCGCTACTCACAACGTGTTTAAAGCGCATCAATCCGACCAAGTTGTAAGTTATGCTAAAGCGGCCTCGAAGGGCCTCAGTCTTCCGAAGAGGAGCCTTTACCTCCCTGCCAATTTGCCCAGCATTCATTTTCCCGTTGATGGGGAAACCTTCAGAGGTCGAAACCTCCCCGCACCCTGCCCCTTCTCGTTCCGCTTGCACGGATCAACACAGTTTGATACTTCAGGGGTCTGAAACCCGGTTTTCAAACCATTTGCATAATCTCCGACACCGGAAATGTTCGCCATATTTTTACTCTGAAACCGAAATTCCGAAACAGGTCTCATTTATGTTTTTTTTTTTTCCTTTTTGAAACCCCACGTGCAAAAAACAAGCTTTTGCCCTTCCTACTTTTCCTCCCTTCACGGAAGCCATTTGTAACAGTATAATCGAGGAACGTCGAGTTCAGATGGTACCCTCAATCCGTTTTCCCTCGTTTTTCCCCCTTCAAAGTCCTGGGTCGACACGGAAAATATTTTCTCCTCGAGAAAAGTGGCCAAGGAATTTTTCAGTAGATTTCATCCCTCCTCCCCACCTCTCGCCACCGATATCGTTTAATTCAGACGTCTATTAAGCGGTGAAACAGAGTTTTCCCCCCCGCGAATCGGACTTGTAACAACAACGGGTTTTTCCTGTGTAATTTACAATGGTTATTTACGTGACAAGCAATTGAACACGTCTTCCAGTTAAGAAACAGCTCTCCCAGACTATCCCGGGTGGCTAATGGGTTGGAATTATGGTCCATTAATCCCGCAGTTGAGTTTCAAACGAAGTTCACATTAATGAATTCGTCCCGAGAACTACGAGCTTTTTTTTTAAAAAAAAGATTAAACCAGTAAAATTTTAATGGAATTGTACTTATATTTTTAAAGAAATATTTTCATTCGTCAAAAATTTTATCCCTTTTATCCCTATCCATTTACACTTTCTTTCTCCTATTTTTCCAATAGGATTGGGATGTACCTACATGATTTATTGTGTCGTGGCATACTATCTGCTGCAAGCAGCCTTACAGTTGGGGAATGTAGAAAACTTGGGAAAACTTAATTTTTCCCAGATCCCGCGTTTAGTGGGAGATTACAAGATCAAAACCATTTGATTTATTGGGCCCAGGTGCCCTACTTGCCCTTGTACTCAAGGCACTGTTTTCCAAATTTTGCATGAATCAGTTCCCGAAAAATCATTAAAAATTACCATAAAATTATTTTAAACTCACCAGAAGTGGTCAAGAATAATAATCCAAAAATTTGAACCGTAAAAAGTTTCTCGAAGAAAGTCAAATTTAGGTTTTTTTGGTCAATTTAGATTTTATAAAAAGTAGAATAGTTAAATTAGGGTTGAACCAGGTGGGAAATACGTTGTTACAAAAACCTCAATTTTTTTAAATCTCTTTTTCTTCTTCTTTTCTACTAGAAACTTCGAAAGTTGAGTTTTTTATTTTTAAAAATTGCCCAAATTTGTTATAAATTTAGTAAAGCATGAAAAAGTGGGTGACGTGGTGACCTAGCCCAATGGAAAATAACAACAGCAGTATTTTCTAGTGTAATTTACAATCGTCACACTTCATGACTTCGTCCCAAAAAGTAGGAACTTTATATGAAAAATGAAAAATCAGTAGACGTCTACGTACCCACCGTTTTATTGAAAATAGGTAGGTACATTTAAAAAAAATCTCCAACATCTCCGCTTTGATGATGGAAAACAATATCTGGCTTCTCGCAGGATGTTGGCTGTGACGCGTATGATTCCCGCATTCAGATTTTGAATCGTATGCCGTTTGTTCACGTACGTTTGCGACTTAACATAACCCATAAAAAAAAGTTCAAATTTTCTTCTTTTGAATATTTTTATATCCAAGAATTAAACAAAAAGCGATTTTCTAACTCATTTTCCTTGGTTGTGCTACAAATCTTCTCTAGTTGAGTTTAGTCGATCTCATTTGAAGACCACAGTCGGCGAACCCCGTGTTCTCAGATCTCACCCATCGTATGAGTCAATTTTTGCCTCTCCTGAACTAAACTTGCAGAATTCGGATCTTGAAACCCCCGCCTCCCCCCTCCCCCACGTCTTTTCAAGTAATCGAATCCCCCCCCCCCCCCCCCCCACAACATCCCTGTGAAGAAGAAGAATCAAGAAGCCTTGCGGGGCCCGAATACTAAATAGAAGGTTTGATTATTTGCTTCTTTCCCTTGACACAGCCCTTTCCGCCTCGTACGCTTCTACCCGTTGACTCTTTGTGGAGTCAGACCCTCCCAAAAAAAAGGCGACAGGAAGATTTTTGGTTGGGTGGCTCCGTCTGGTGAATCCCTAATGATTACCTCCGGCTACGTGTGTGTTTGCCGAGCTGAATTTTTATTTATTCTACGAGCTTCCGGAGGAATCCAGCTTCCCTGGCATCCGGTTATACATAAATTGTTATGACAGAACGTCTCGGGAGTTACCAAACTTTTGATTCACGCTCCGATTGGCCTGACTAAACTCATATTCCCCGTACACAACATGATAAACCATATATCCGTCGGTGCCGCTGGGGCACCGCTCTCTGGCCCCGTAACAACTATGTACACATTGTGATTACCCGTCCAACTTGATACACATTTACATCCTCACCATCCATCAAGCAAACACTCGACGTTTCTACTCCGGTTCGAAGTACGCATCAAGTACCACGCGAATTTCCTCAAATGTGCTGTGATTTTTGACTGCGCATCCGCAACTAGAAATCAGTGACACAGGTTCTAATGATCCAAATTTGATGAACTATCCACAGGTCATGGAGATCGGCCGTCTGTTGGTCTTATAAGAAATCAAATGGGTTGGAAATTTTTTTTCCAACAATGCTCAGAAGATTTAATAATAGAATGTGATAATGAATGCCGTCAATTAAAAGAGGAAATCAGAGTTTCCTCATTCAAAAACCTCATCAAATAAAATCTCCAACTGTACTAAAAAACGCTGTAAATTATTACACAAAGGTTTATTATTACTTACCTTTATAGATGCCCCTTCTGCGTAGATCACTGTTTTCTGTGGTCAATACCCTCGAGCTCCCCCCAGGAAAGCCCTAAATCGAGTACCTACTGGAGCCGGCCCCGGAACTAAAGTTTCATACAAGTGCGCGAGATTCTATAATTCAATAATTAATTATTTGTAGTTATTCATGAAGCATAAGGTAAATAATAAACCGTTGTGTAATCATTTACCTATATAGGTGCCCCTTCTACGTAGATAGTATAATAAACCGTTGTGTAATAATTTACTGTTTTGTAATAATTTACCGTTGTGTAATAATGTACCATTCTTTAATAATTTACCCAATAATACTTCAACGTTTGTTCAAGCTGCAAAAGTGCCTCTCAACAAAATCTAAAAGATCCATTATTTTGGTTTATTATTTTCTATTATGAACTTTTGGAATCGAGCATGAAAAATTTTTTTTAACCCCCCCTTCAAAATTTGAGGGTTTCCGTTTCAAGGTATGTAGAATCCGAAAATTTTCTGTCCGTCCGCCGTACGCCGCACTGAGCACTTTTCTTAGTTACCATGAGCCAAGATTGACGAAATTCGGTTTGTAGGTCCCGTTCTGGGTCTAGTTGGTCCTCGAAGCTCGGCGTTACTGTCAGTGATCTCTAAGGGGTTCAAAATAGTGTTTGACATTTTCAGAACGCCTATTTTATTTACTTGAATCATTTTACGGTTTTAAATAGTTCTTGGCTATTGACATATTTGCTACTTTTTCTGTGCCATGACGACTACAGTACCTAGGACAAATTTTTGTGTGTGCTAAAATTGGGCCCGTTGTTAATTTTGATTGGAATTTTGCGCTGATTCCAAACTTGCTTATTAGCCACAATTTCATTTTTTAAAAACCTCTAAAATTAATGTTTTTGGATTACAATAAATACTTGTTCCGGAAAATGTGATAGTTGTTGGATCTGATACGTTTTTTTTGCGCTGGATTTTTTCCTAGGCTGCAAAATAAAGGAGCTGTATTAAGGTTAAAAAAGTGATAAAAGTCTTGAATCACCAAAAACTCGTAAAAGAGGGGCTTAGAGAAAATGCTGCAAGACATTTTTTGTTGGAAGTCAGTCGCAGAATCGATTCTGAAGTTTTGTGGTGCTCTGTATGAATATAAATTTGAATATCCAGGGATGAAATCAAAACAATCTAAAATAAAAAAGAGCAGAAAAAGGTGGTCAAAAATCCATGTTTAAAATATGTGGCGTTTTTTCCTTACAAAAATTCGCCAAAACAGGGTTTGATGAGGCGCAGGAAGAGGCGAAGGATGAGAACCATAAAGGAGTGTACGGTATGGGTGTGCGGGTGAGGTCTTTGATGATGGAGTATGGGCGGAGTAGGCGGAGGTGGTGGAGGACGAAGGTTCGAGATCTCGGTACGGCGTTACGAGGCAGTGAGATGGGAGAGGGGAAAAAAGGGCCCCGTCGAGAGAAGGGAGAAAATTTCGAGAGAAGAAACAGTGTTTTCAAATAACGTTTCTCCCCTCTCCCGCCTCGCCGCGGGTGAACCCACCGACACACCCGGTTTCCCTCGAGGATTCCTGGATCTCGCAACTCCCTTCCCACGTCTGAGAACCCGCGTTTTCTTCCCACTTTTCTCTCCCCCCCCCCCCCCCCCCTTCCCATTCGATTCAGCATCCAAGGGAGACGGTGTATGGGTCGGGGGCGGAATAGAAGGTACGAGCCAGACCCCTCCCCCCTCCCGCGGGCCCATTCCACAGGGAGCGTCGCAATGCGGGGGTGGAAAAGCAGGGTTGTTACCAGGAATGACATACGGAGGGTAGAAAACGGGGTTACCATGGCGACCACCCACAATGGCCGCCTCTCCTTTTTTCCCAATCCCCCCCCCCCCCCCCCCCCCCCCCCGGTCCATCCGCTCTTCTCAACGGCTCCACTGCCCCCCTTCAACGCTATCACTCCCGAGAGGTTTATTATAGCACAGATACGTCTTTCTCCTTCATCTCTTATTACCTGCAATGGAAACCATCAACCCAGAAGGAGGTTTTCTGGACTTAAAACTGTAAAGTAGTGGTGGGTAAGAGCAGTTCATTTGAGGGACTCATGTTCAATTAGTTTACTCCTTGAATGTAGTTGTACTGAGTTAGTTCAGTATATAGAAGAACAACTCCTAATGAACTACGGGAACTATCGTTCAGTGGATACTGTAAACTCCTCATGTAGTATCCACCGTTCCTATGAACTACAAGAAGTAAATAGCTAACGAAATACCGTTCAGTGGATATTATAAACTCCTCATGTACTATCCACTGTTCCTATGAACTACAAGAAGTAAAGAACTAAAGGACTATCGTTCAGTGGATACTACCAACTCCTCATGTAGTATCCACCGTTCCTATGAACTACAAGAACTAAAGAACTAGCGAACTGTTGTTCAGTGGACACTATCAACTCCTCATGTAGTATCCACCGTTCCTATGAACTACAAGAAGTAAAGAACTAACGAACTATCGTTCAGTGGATACTATCAACTCCTCATGTAGTATCCACCGCTCCTATGAACTACAGAGCTATAGTCCGTGCACTAGAATAATGCCCTCCGACCCTGCACTCCGGCGGAGAACGTGAAAATCATTTTCAACACGGAATTCCCCGTTTTTTTGTTTTTCCCCTGTCCAGTGGCAGCACTTTCCCCTGTAATCCTTTTTCTAGCTGAGCGTGAACCGACATAAAAACTTACCTTTTTTCGTTATAAAAAATGATACTGTCATAAAAGCCATAGTGAATGAACGTAGCATTTTCCCGATTTTTGTAAAATCGGACCCCTGAGCGTGACTCCTTTGAGCCAACAGACAAACTCGTGTGTAATAGGATTTTTCTACGAAATGTTTTCTTGAAAATTAGGAGTACTTTTTTGAAAAGGTACAATGAGGTAAATAAGGAAATTTTTTTGAAGGTAGGTAGGTATAAAAGGAAAGATTGGAAACAAATGTTATTTTATTATTTATTTATTTAGTACATATTATTATTCATTTATTTAGTACTTACGTAATTTGGTACGTAAAACTTCTAATCAGAAAAATCCGAATCCTCATCAGAACTGCTATCAGTATCAGAAGCCCCCCCCCCCCCTCCCCCCCAACATTAATGATGAAACTATCGATCTCCGATTCGACTAAGTGATCTTTTTGACGGTAGTCGTCCTCAATTTTTTCGGTTGGACTGACATTTCTTCCAACTGAAACCGCTACTAACCAGTCGTTTCCGAAGGTAACTTCTACCACACTAGAGAACTCCGTCACTCGCCAATTCCGCACAGTGTTTTCAATGAAGGGCACTCTTTCCGAACAATGTAGAATTCACGTATCTTGTTTCGAACAGCAGCATCGGTGAATTCATCAGCATCGATGACCTTCTTGTGTGGTGTGGACTTGGTTGTGGTTGGCGTAACAAACAAAGGTCTCGCCCGATCTGATGTTGTTCGGTTTCCAGCTTCCTTCATAATGTTGCCGACTGTTCTCGCCGAGACGCCCGTCGCTGCACTAGTCACATCGCGTCATCCTTTCTTCTTCCTCGTAAAATACTGGCACACATTGTACACAATTTCTCGTGCCTGACTCCTTAGAGCCCTGCCTCTTGCGATAGCAGGTTTCCGGTTTCTTACTGACGATGAATGTTGATGTTCCATCGCGAGATCTGTTTAGGCGACACACGGAAACTGACGGGTACGGGGGATTGTGATGATACTCAGTTCAAAAATAGGATGACGGGGATTGTGATGATACTCACAGTTAAAATAATAAGGGTTAATACGACGATATAGGTAGGATGGTGAAAAGAAAAGCAAGATGCAAACAAGGAAAACACGATATCTATGGGAACGGAATGAGCTGTTGAGCTGGCTGGGAATGGCAGCACGGCTGCCAACATACCTAACAGAGTAAAAGTCCCAACATTGCATCCCACTCAGGCTGCCGAGCCCTCAGCTTCTCCCATTCTCCTATAGAGTGCAGGGTCGGAGGGCATTATTCTCGTGCACGACCTATAGCAAACTATCGTTCAGTGGATACTCTCAACTCCTCATGTAGTATCCACCGTTCCTATGAACTACAAGAAGTAAAGAACTAACGAACTATCGTTCAGTGGATACTCTTAACTCCTCATGTGGTATCCACCGTTCCTATGAACTGCAAGAAGTAAAGAACTAACGAAATACGGTTCAGTGGATACTATGAACTCCTCATGTAGTATCCGCTGTTCCTATGAAGAGAACTAAAGAACTAACAAACTATCGTTCAGTTGATACTATCAACTCCTCATGTAGTATCCACCGTTCCTATGAACTACAAGAATTATAGAACTAACGAACTATCGTTCAGTGGGTACTGTCAACTCCTCATGTAGTATCCACCTTTCTACAATTACCTATCTAACGAAATTTGGTTTGTAGATCCCGTTTGGGGTCTAGTTGGTCCTCGAAGCTCGGCGTTACTTTCAGTCATCTCTAAAAGGTGAAAAATAGGGGTTGAAATTGGATTGAATAGGGATTGAAGCAAAACCTACTAAAATCGATGAAGATTCACCAAAAGTCGTATAAAATAGGGATTCGAGGCAGGAAAATAGTATTTCAATGACAAACAATTTCTCACGAAATGGGGTCAAATTTGAATGTTCGCGGGAGAAAAATTGCGAAAATTCAATAAATTGTTCAAGTAAACAACGTGTTGGCCTGTATAATTGGGCTTCGCGAGGTCCCAATGTCATGATGCCGGAGACGCCAGCGACCTAAAATTGGCGTAGGGTGTAAAAAAAAATGTGTTGGCATGAATTTGGAGAGTTAGGTCAACTGTTTGACGACATTCCTCTGCCTAACTGCTGTTTATACATTCGAAAAGCACAATACAGGACTTTTCTTCATCAACTATGGCCTTAATGTCAATCATAGTTGTACCATTTGATTAATATAGAGTTTGATTAGTGTCAATCATAGTTGTACAATTTGATTAATATAGATTAAAGTAGAGCTCCAAAAAAAAAGAAAAAAAGCGGCGTTGTGAGTATCAGCAGACTTAAGCAGAGAGAGAAGCACATTGGGCAGTGATGGTTGCAGTAAAGAGGATGCTGTTGTTGATACAGAGGGGTTGAACGGCTGTTCGGGGGGGATTGCGGTTTTTTGAATTAATGAATGCCCCCCCCCCCCCCCCCTCCAAACCCCTCGCTTCTACCGATGCGGGAGAAAAAACCTCTTCCTTGAATTAATGAGGCGGAACTTTGACTATTAAAACCCGTACGTTTTTTAGCAAAATTTTCCATGAAAAAGAAGAAAGAAAAGTACAAAAAGGGGAAAAAATGCGTACAAATTGATTCGGTCATAGCTCTTGAACGGATTTGATGGAAATATGCGCAAGCGAATAATCTGGAATAAGTATGCCGTTTCGAAAGGGGGGAAAAAAATTATTCGTTGTTATTATAGGTTTCTTTTTTTCAGCTAACAGAGCGCAGTATTTTTAATATTGAATCTCATTGTGACTCGAGCATTATTATTTCCCGTACCCGTAAAGAGGAAGAATCTCATGAAATGGTTTACAAAAACGATATTCTCGTCCTTGTAAATAAAGGCGGACCCAAAAGGCCTGAAAAATGAAACTCCTTCAGGTGAAGCTGGAATTGTGACAATCGGGAACGTCGAAACCCGGGGTTTCTTCATAACAGAAAGTTTCAAAGTCGGCGAGCAGGAGTTCTCGAATATTTCGCTCATTCCATGATCAATCTACCAGACCGATTGTATGAACTTGTGTAAAATTTAAAATTTTTGTTAATTGAAGGTCAGTTTAACCCTTACCGCGACACGTGAGTTGTTGCCGAATCTGTGGACCGGTTTTGACTCGTAGTTGAGTGGGCCTCTGAGGCCCAAGTGACGCATCATTATACCTAGTAAGTGGTCATATAGTGAGTAACTGAGTTGGCACAGTACATAGTGTGTTCTTGGAAAGAAAAAAAAGCATCAACCACCAACATACCTTCGGGCCTGTCAGACCCGTGTCGCGTTATGGGTTAACCAACACTAACGTCGATTTTTGTTGCAACTGGGTGGTGGATTATGGGGATCTATGGTGATCTACTGATTTTTCTCCTGGATCTACCGAGTTTTGGTAGTCTGGATAAAAGTGGAGCTAAATGGAACGCTGATGAATATGTATCTTGTGGTTAGTTGTTTGAGAAACTTATCTCACTTTGTTGCTGGCTCTAATACCTACATCTTGATAATAACAATATTAGGTATGAAGTAGGCGCGTAAACTGAGCGAGAGTTTTCTTCCGGTACATTCATCATCATTCATTATTACTTCTTTTTTGGATTATATTTCTGGTATTAACCTACGGTATTAGAACTGCACCTTAATGATTCGTTACATAATTTGGAGGTTTTTGGTGGGTTACGGTGTCCTACGGTTTTACGTCCTGAATCTAACGTTTTTGTAGACTGGCTACATAAACATTGAATAAATGGAGCACTGATGTTGGATGAGTTTTAGCTGTTTTCTCGTGGTATCCTTGTGTCTTGTGAAGTATATTGATGTATAAGTTTCTTAGTAGAAGTACAACCCGTTCTTCAGTGGAGTAGCAATGATACCCTCGGCGTTATCAGCCCAACGCTCCCACTCCCTCCCAAGAACTTAGTAAGTAGGTTTGAACTGTGAAGTGCTTCGTCGTATTTGAACACATGGATTGTATTGTGCCACGTGGTAAAACTAGTTACTATCTTAAATTACCAACAGTGTAAACTAAATAGTCAGTTTTGGCTTACAAAGTGTTTTCGAGGTTCTGCACTAATTATTGAGTAATCATCAAATGGGATTGATTGAAGTAGATCGCGACTAATTATTGAGTAATCATCAAATGGGATTGATTGAAGTAGATCGCGACGTTTTACTATCACTCAAAGGCCCTTTAGGGCCTTTCATCAAGTTCTCGACACTGCCCCACTCGACTCAAGTGACTCGAGCCAATAAAACCTCGCTATAATCTTCCTCCAGGATCTTCCCTTTCCCGCATCTGACGTCCAACTTGAAAGCTCGATTCAAAGCGGAGGTTTTTCCTCTGCTCCGGGCTCCTGCCGATCTCCTCTGCGCTCACTTACAGAATAAATTATACAAACACAGACACAATTGTCGTCCTCACCTCAACTCATATCTGACTCCACAGTTGAGCCACATCCTCCCTGCCAGCACCGCCTCACATGATAGCGCGGGGCTCTGGTTATGGTGTTAATTGTTTGTTTTTTCTTTTTAACACCACTGCCTGTTTTCATATTAACTTACACCAGATTTTGACACTAGTTGAGTGCAAGTGTAATTAATTAAAATTAAATGGGTAAAAGTTGACGGATTTTCGGTTTATTATTTTCAGTAAACGAACCTTTGGAATCGAAAATGAAAAAAATTAATCCCTAAAAACCGTTGTAATAATTACCTACACAACCTCAAAAAATTGGAAAAATTTGGTAATAATTATACAACTTCAAACAATTGGAAAAATGTTAATAATTATACAACCTCAAAAAATTATAAAACCTCGAAAAATTGGAAAAATGGTAATACATAATTATACGACCTCAAAAAATTGGAAATATTTGGCTTCAGGGCAGTCAGTGGCGGGCGGGATTTTTGGGGTGGACCACGTGGTAATTTACAACTTCAATGGAATGGAAAAACAATGGAAAAATGGAACAGTGGAAAAATAATGGAACAGTGGAATGGAAAAATGGTAATTATACAACCTCAAAAAATTGGAAAAATTTGGCTTTAGGGCAGTCAGTGGCGAAGTCAGGTTTATTTTTGGGGTGGGACGTGGAAAGGCTGGCCCACATCCGAGTCAACCCACCATGGATGTTCCTAGTTTGCATTTTTTAAAGTCTTCTAAAATTAATAATATTGGCAGTAAGAGACGATATTTATCAATCTGAAACATTATATCCGGGTATGGATTATTTATCAAATTTCCTTTGTTAGGTAGTTGGGTTTGAAGTCAACGGACAGCTTTCGAATGTCTTCTCATTCATTTCATGATGAGTCCAACTTTAATATTGTTGATTGTGTGTTAACTTTGGCTAACTAAAATAATGTAAGTTCAAGTGAAAAGTTCCAGTTATGCAGCATGACCATATGAGCGAATTTTTGAGGAAGCGCAAGATATACTTGTCGACCTTGGGCGTAAAAATTTGTTTGAGTATTGCAATGGTATTTTCCTGTCTCGTTTCACCTTTTAATACTTGTTAGGTCAGATGAAAACAATTACCTACCTGTTGCACAATATGAAATCACGTTGTTCAGACTCCCCTCCCCCTCCCTTACCGCACAGTAGCCAAAATTATGATGGGAATTTCCCCTCTGGACCTCAGAAACCCAGGTTGGAAGCTATGGGCTTAAAAAAAACTTCTGAAACTCCGGCAAGTATGTTTTAACTACAAACTCCGTATGAGAAAGGAAGTTGCCGAGTTCTAATTTGAATTGAGTCAAAAGATTTATCCCCATTCCAAGACTTTGTTTGACCCAGTTTCAGCTGAATCAAACTCAGTTTCCCGTCTGGCGTCTACTAAAGTTTTTTTTCTGTTGTCTCATCGGTTGCATTTTGGTCTGTTTTCAAGAAGTTGAACCGCTTTCGAGTCACATTTTCTGAATAATAATATGCATGTTTCTCTAGATAGTAGGTACCTGACCTACCAGGAAAGTTCCATAATTCGCAAGAACGTTGTGTAGAAAGCGCGAATTAGTCATTTTAAACAGCATCCTAACTAACCAGTAATTTTGGAGTTCAGTAAGATTAGTCAAATAAATGTGAGTTTTCACCCCAAGCAAAATATGAAATTTAAATTCTGGCATGGATAGTTCGAAGCGCAGTCACTGTTCCTCCATTTTTAAGGAAAGCAAAAAGAATCGCACTTATTCGCGCTTATTTTTTGTAAGTCCCACGTGCTTTACGTAAAATGTGAAACTACTGGAGCTACAGCACATCTGAATGTTGAGACGCAATAATAATAATAAAATTGATAATAAATTGATCCACAGAATATTGGTGCATACATCTTGATCCTGAACTGAAATAAAAGGTATGAAGAAGAAGGGGCCAAAAACGGGTGGTTTCATTTCTTCATTCACTTTTGATTTATTATTCTGTGAATAATACACCTGTGCATTCGCTCAAAAAACATTTTTTTGAACACCCCCTCAAATTTTTTCTTCTACGTTTCAAGTTGCGTACCTATAAAAAAAATAGAAAAAGAAAAGAAATGCCAGTGTCCGTCCGCCATACGCCGTATCATCCATATCTACCTTTATTTTCGTTCTAAAAAAATTCGTTCTTTTGCGCACAGGCTCCATTTGGCATCTAGTTGAGTTCCGAAACTTACGAGCCCGATCGGAATATACCCAAGGGTGTTATGGGTGAAAAATGGGTGTAAAAATAGGGTTTCCTGGTGTTTTAGTAGCATGAGCTGATGATTTTCAGTTCAGTGCTTTGTCGATGAACTCGTTTAAGGAATTATTGAAATAAAATAATGTAACAAATAAAGTAATCGTAATAATTTAATAAAACTAATATAGGTATTACCTACTCATAGTTGGCCGAAAATCTGTGTATTTAATATTATGTAATGCGTACCGAGTGGTGGAGTGCTTATTATTGCACTCACTTCATAAATGAGTAAGAAGTAGAAGTGGATACACTGCAGCGTTTCCAGTTTATTTCTTACTTTTTGTAAATATGTCTACAGTTGCATCTTTGAACTGAAAACTTCATCATTATATTAATGATCATATCATTATCATCCTAACTCTGAGGGAGGATAGCTATACTAGCTCACCCTATCTAAAATGTGGTTGTATAACGACGCTGCAAAAAACCATCATCATCTGACTTCGAAGATGAGCTGAGGCTACCTGATCCGCCACTGCCCACCTGTTCAGTCTCGTCCCTACAAGTATACGTGAGAAATCCACCCTAGCGTCTGCGACATCACAAAAAAGAAAGGAAAACACCCCATCGGAACCCTAATCGAAAAAAAGGGTTGCGTCGACCAGGGGCTGAGGAGAGGAACATCCTATAAATTTCCTAAGGGTATCGAATGCTTCTTGATTAATCAGGGTCGACCTGCAGGGGGCTCGTCCGTAGGCATAGGGAAATAATTTCCTTTGTCCGGCAGACAACCCTTCTCGTCTTTGCCCTTTTGTGACTCCACGAACCTTCACTTATTCAATATTTCTCTCCGATTCTTATTCTCGCATTCTGCACCTGTAGGATCGAATGCAACTGGGTCAGGCTGTTCCGTTCCTGCAAGCTTCTGGCTCATGCGCAAGGGCTCGTGAATGGGATAACGGATCATCTTCATTTGGGAGCAGTTGCACTGACTGTTCTCTATGCTGTGAGAGAAGTTGGTGGGGACATCAAAAATTCTATGATTTTTATGCGCATTCGCCATACCACTTGCGGGGTTGAGGATCAGAAGTGCGCAAATCCACAGTTTAAACTTTATAAAAAAGGTTCAAAAGTACTCCGTGTGCACAATAAAGTTCACAAATTTTATACATTAGAAGTCGCTTGTAGTGATCGAATTGGGACTGACTGGAAACAATCACTATACGCCATCTTCTAATGTACATAATTTGTGGTCATTTTAGCCATTTTTACATATACTGGCGAATTGTGACCCCCCTCCCCATCCCAATTGGCCTACTTTTGATTACGTTTTTTTGAGGAAATTTTTATTAAAATCGATAGTTCATCAGACAATACCACTTTCAGTGAATATATACCAGTTTTCGGAGATTTTAGCCATTTTTTTACCTATTGTATCGACTTTCAACCACCCAAAAACTCAAAAACTGATCCCTATAACCGACCTTTTGTTCTCTGTAACAGGCCAGTTCCCTTTTGTTTTTACATACAGCCGATCGGGACTTGACTGTTTCTATCCTTATATCCGACTTATTCCTTTAACCGCTTTTACACTAAGCCATTTCTGAGTATTCTGTTCTGCTGTGTATTTTGTCCTGTATTTTGTTTTGTATGTTGTTCTGTAATTTGTTCCGTTGTTGTTCTGTATTTTGTTCTGTATGTTGCTGCATATTTTGTTCTGCTATGTAACTAGGTTTATTCTGAATAAATATTTCGAATTTAAATTTTGATATTTTAGAGTCATCAAATATACTTCGAATTTTTTTTCAATCGATTTTGGAGAACTTTTGAAACTGAATGGGCAGTTGTGTAGAAAATGAACTAAGCAGCGTTTTTTGTTGTAGTGTGACGTGGAAACGGCACCGTTTCACTGCAGATTCAAATTGGTTGGTGCATTCTACCCCAAACATAACTCAATGGTGCGCCTGGCTAGGACAGGAAGCATCCATCAAAAAACCAGACCAAGTGCCTCCCTCTGTCAGTGAAAGATGAAAATAAAAATTGTTAACGCAAAAATCCCCCTTCGATTCTGTTCCGTCACAACCTTTTTTGTTCCTTTTTTACTAGGTATAGAAATAAGATCAAGTTTTTCCCCGTTTTCCATCCAAGGCGGATGTGGTTATGTGAGGGGTCGAGGAGCTCAATTTTCCGGTACATTATATATGCTGTACGAGTCTGGAGCAACACTGGAATTGATTGGTCCTCTTCCCCTTTTGAAAATAATATGCGGGAGAATAAAAGTAATATTTTTTTGCAGTATTCTCGGGTGGAACTAAAGGGAAGATGTGAGGAACATGTCGACATTCATCATTCATCCATTATAATTATAATTATTGCTCGTAATCTTTTTTAGACTGCAGTGTCTAGATTGTTGGTAATCAATAGCCACTTCCTACGCCCTTTTAGTTCAGTTTTAATGTGAATATTAAGTTAGTATACCTGATTGTTAGCCCCTGCTTGTTTCATACAGTAAAATTGCATAACTAGCTGCACGAATGACTGCATGAATGAAAGCGCTGCATTAGGGTTTAGCAGAGTTCATGAACTTCTTAATGAATCACATCATCTTCACGACCTTCTCAACGCTTTAGGCCAGCAGCTGCCTGCTATGTATCTCACCAATAGGATGTTATTCAGCTCTTGTATTTTTCTGTACTGTAGATAAGCCCATGATACGCGTTTAAAGGTATCTAGGCTATAGTAAAACATATAGAAACCATCGCTTGTGTTTTTCCCCCCTAAACTTGAAAAACGCTAACAAAAAGCTAACCTGTCATAACATGATCAACTCCCAGCAAAATTATATAGGTAGGTGAGTACTAAATAAGTGGTTTTGAAGACATAGAAACAGTTAGATAACTTGAAGTTTGTTTAGTGTGTGTAATATTGACGAGCGCGTTTCCAATTTAGAGGTGCATCACTGTAGCAACACAAATGGAAAAACCACCACTCAACGTTTTGATTTCCAACTCATCGGTTTCTTCCTTGTTTCAGGGCTCTTCCTTCCTGGACCATTTTATGATTTTTTCTAATTGGGTGAGTACCTACACGTCGTCAAAGGTTTTTTAAAGGTTCGCAGATACACATTGCTGTAGATCTTAATCAACACTTCACCGTTGAGATTCATATTGTTATTTCATACGTACAGTTTGTACGGATTTTTGTATGATACCTAATGAGTTGGTTAGATATATTCTGTACAGCAAACATAGGATAACCGGAGAGATGGTAGAATACATTGTAAATAATTAAGTAATTATGGTAAGTAAGAATCAGGTTACGGTACCGCTTATTTAAAGCACCAAACGTAAAAAAATATTTTGCGTTCCGATTAATGTTATTGCGCATTTATGTTACCAACCAGCCGCTTGTTATATCCTTCTTTCACGAATCGACTTCCCGCTAGCGAGTCTGTGCTTCCTCATAGTCACATTGTACTGTGACTGTTAACTGGTTAATTACTATTAACTGATCAGAAATAATTATTACAAATGATCACAACATTATGGTTCTTTGTACTGAAGGGTCCCTGAATATTCTTCTTCTTTTTAGAAAATCCACTTCTTCATTGTAAAACTGTGTAAGTGAACAGTGCAACAAATGGAATCCAAAATGAATATGTGACCGACTTCTGCCCTCATGAATTTTCCCAAATCTTCGTTTCAGTTCTTCATGTTTATATCAGAACATCGACGGTATAAGCGGCATCGTATACAAAAATGTAAGTCACAAACCCGGTAGTTCGCTATGAACAGAGGAGTTCCACGGTTAACTCGCTGTGTACACTTCACGATCCCGCTTTATAGGGGTTAATTTAATATGCGACTCAGTCACGGGTGTTCAGGACAGTGAAAAAGCTCCAAAAGCGACACATGGTGGATCCGTGTCCTTTTCACACTGATCGCGGAAAATAACCCTTTTTTATTATGCGAGACAAACCGAAGAGGGTGAAGAAAAAAAGGTATTGTGAGATAGGAAATTTGACGAATGGGAAGTCGGAATCAAGAGAGAGGGGAGTCGGAAGTTCAGCGTGTTTGAGAGAGAGAGAGAGAGAGAGATGAGCGCGTAACGTTGTTTGATTGCACACATCCACTCGAAGCTTATGAGCCGTGAAGTATAATTTATGCCGCAGCCTTCACAAGGCCCCTATTCCTCTTTATTATTCACGGCGAGGGGCGAGGTGGGGCTGGCTGCCCCTCTTCTGCTGGTTTTTTACCGAAAGGTCTTTGGGAATCAAACCCGAAAGGGTGATTTTTAGAGAACCTGAGAGCATCTGCCGATGTCGAAGTGATCCAGAAATCCCGTAGGTCTATCAACAGTTTGTTATTACAGTGAACTTTTAAAATCGAGCAGAAAAAAAAGTTTAACTGAGATACTTTCTGAAGCCAAAGAAAGACGGTAATTTCGAGTTAGTGTTTGTTGGTACCAGTTCTTCTGATAGAGGGCGACATTAGGCACCTAGGTGCTCGGTGTTTCCCGAGAAAAATGGGCTATACTCACGTATTGAAATAAATACCTACTGAAATGATTTGGGGCCTATTTTGCTGTTGCGCGAGTAGTTATTCGTTAAAAAAAAATTAAATTAAAAAAAAAAAGTGATGACGTCACTGTAGTGAGAGCGGCACAACTGATCCTACCTTCGAAAACCCATAGAGAACCTCTGTTGAAGCGTATGGATCCTTATTAGCATCCATGCAGTCGATGGAATTTCAACGGGCAACGAGCGCTGCCATCTTTGGTCCCATGTTCATGACGTCACAAGTTTGAAGGTAAGTGCTCACGAACTTACTTGTAGATAGAAAATTCATAATAAATTAAATGATTCACATCAATTAAGGTGATTTTCTAAAACCTTTTCGGGACGGTTCTTAGAAGTTCTAAAATTATAGTGTTCTGAAGGATTGACTTGCTTATTGTAATGTGCTATATAAGTTTTGTATGTTTTGAGGTGCTGTATATCGCATAAGTCGTTCAGATTGTAAATAACTAAGACTAACAGTTGATAATTATGGGCAAATAATCGATATTTGCAGGTAAATAATGGATATTTATTTTCAAGAACCCCTTAATTTTTTTCCGTAACGTGCTATTCAAAATATAAAAACAATGGGCCGAATTTCCAACCCATGGGTAGCGCACTGTAACGCATGAACGTCTCGGAACGTTTCAGGAAGTGAGACAGTTACAAACTACCCTTTACCATTTTGCCACAAAGTGCAGGGGGTTTTCTCAGGGAAACCTGAGCAGGTGAATTTTACTGCGGTATCCCGATGCATTCCGTGTGAGAACAACTTAGAGCCAACTCAGACCACCAACATTTTTATCGTATCAGTTGTGGTTGGGCATTTCAAAGAAGTTGATTTCCAAGGCCCAGCCTTTCCGTGGTCGCATACAGTTGGTCTGTTACCTAGCCGTCGGAGCCTTCGAAAACAAAACCAAAAACGCTGCAAATTACACAACGGTTTATTAGGTATTTACCAATGTAGATGACCCTTCTGCGTCCGGCGACGGAATTTTTTTTTTACTGGATATTCGTATTTAAGTCCCTTGAAACGAAAGCCATGAAGTTTTGAGGGAGGGTTAAAAAAAAATTGTATGTTCGATTCCAAAGGTTTATTATTCAAAATAATAAACCAGACTGCCAATGGTTTGTGCTACTTGGGATGTTGAGTCCCTCGGTCGTCCAGTTTCATTCATCGAAAAAGTGACTGGTATTTACGGATATTGTGTTCCAGAAAAGTTAATTCTCTCGCTTGACATTTAGAAAAAGTCCGGTGGCAATTTCATACCGAAGTTGATAACGCGGTTTTGAACGGTCGCAATCCCTTCGTAATAATCCACCGGCTACCTGAAACCCGTACAGCACCCTCTTTTTTCACCGTACGAAAAGAATTAGGGAGAAACATTTTGTGATCCTCCCATCCGTGATTATTTAATAGCTGCAGCCCTCGTAAAAAACCTATTGAAAAAAAAACCTTCCCGAAAAGCAATATGAAACATAATTTATGCTCGGCATGTTAATGTAAAAAGGTTTGATAGAAAGGAGATGATGCGGGGGGGGGGGGGGGGGTTACGAGATAATGCGGGTAAAAGGTTGGGTAACCGATTTTGTAAGTTGGGTCCGCCCAGTGCACTTTTCATCAACAAAAACCCCCACCGGCAGCACCTGGCGGTTTATTAAAGCGCATTAAAAATGTGCATTGTTGTTTTTTTCCAGGGGCGGAGGAGACGTGGGTTGAATAATGAGGGGTAATGTCATATCGAGGAGGCTCGTATCCTCCTAGTTCTCGTTTTCTTTAATTATTCATATTTACAATTTTTGATAGTTCAGGTTCATGATAGAATTATTGAATCCCACGCATTTTTATGAAACTGTGATTCTCGGGCCGGCTTCAGTACTCGATTTAGGGCTTTCCTGGTGGTAGCAAGGGGGTAGGTATTGACCACAGAAAACAGCGATCCACACAGAATGGGTACCTATACAGGTAAATAATAAACCGTTGTGTAATAATTTGCAGCGTTTTATTTTTATTTTTTAAATCGAAAATCTTCATTTGCGGGTAATTTTTAGTATTCTGGTTGTAAATCATTTTTAAAAACAGCTGTGATTCACCTCCTTTGAAAATTCGCTTATATGGTCCTGCTGCGTGGCTGGAACTTTCGTTTATCATTTAATTTGTTTATTTTGCATTTTTTTACCTTCCCAAGTAGCATATTTCTCATTTCTTTTGTTTTGAATAGTTTTTCTGTATATAGGTTAAAGAATGAATTCAACCCTTTTTTGAGCTCTAATTGACATTACTTTAATTGTTATGGGATGACGATAACTGGTATCGTGAAATGGTGGTTTATCCAAGTTTACTATATAGTTATTTTGCTTTCCAAGTGTCAGATCCCTCGTAAGTCACATCCCAATACTACAGAATAGAGTAGAATATGATTTGTTGAGCGAAGCAGAGTATTAGCACAGTTAGTTGAAAAATAACAAATCAGATTTGTACAAATATTAGGTATGCTTCTTCATAATATATACTTGTTAATAAGATTAAGGGAAGAAAAGTTCCAGTCATGCAGCGTGGCTATACGAGCGAATTTTCAAAGAAATGCTCATGCTGCTGTGCAAAGATGATATATAATGAGAAACCATACCACTTTTCCTAAAATTATATAATTTTTCCCCGTGATTTTAGCAATTTTTACCGATTTTTGACCCTCAAAGTCTTTTTTGAGAAAAATATTTTCATCATCGAAATAGTCCCTCTTTCTATCGTGTACCACCATCCCAAACAACGACAGATGAGTCACTATTGATTTTACCCATTAATACCAATTTTTGACCCCCAAAAATCCAAATTCGACGTTGGTATGAAAACCAACTTAAATGATATTTTTATGTCTATACTTACCCTTCCGTACCACTTTCTACGATTTTTTACAATTATTCGTGATTTTAGCCTTTTTTTTTACAGATTTTTGCCTACTAAAAATTTGCATGTGACCAATTTAAAAATCCAACAATTTAAAAAATTCAAAACTCATAAAAAATTGCGCAAATGAGTGATTCCATTTTTGTGCTTATTATTAAGTAGGGCAGTTCCAAGTAAAAGATGAAAAACTTCCAAAACGTTTAGAACAACAGAAAAAAAATAGTTTTTTTTGCTCTCCTGTAAAATTTGGTAAATGGCGTATAGGTTGGTTAAAAAATCATCGATTCATTTAGAGGCCAATCTGGCAGTTCTTATCTATTCCCGTTTATACACAACATGTACACAGGATTATAACTGGAATATTAGTTTTATGTTGAGTACATTAAATTCATTCCTTATATTTTCATTATATACTCGTATTTTGATCGCATTATGGAGCTAAGCAGACGTTTATTTTACAATTTGGTTCGATGGAAAGAGGTAGTTGTAATGAAGTTTCATTTTCACCTGCGGACGATCTCGCGCGAGGGACCGGCCCCTCTCTGAAGACTTCATGAATGAAAATTTCGTCCTCCGTCGTGAAACTGAATGAGACCCGCTAATGAGACGAAGGCTGCGCGCGCAGAGCCGTAATTATCAATGGGGGCGGCCCCTCCCCTCCGTCGCGCACCGCCCCCGGCCGTCACCGCACCGCCGCCCCCGACCGGTTTTCCACAACCTCCACAACCAGCCGTCCCATCTCCTCGTAAAGATTTCTCATTAATGAAACATCTTGGCCTTGAGAATTAGGTTTCTGTGCCTCGAGCCCCTCGCCGCCCTCTTGTTTTGATTCAGTTTTCCTCTGCTGCCTCCCACTCGGAGACTCAAAACAAAAATTTTCCCATCCCCCCTACCTACGCGCATTGAAATAATTTTAGCGCATTTTCGAGGGAAATGAACATGAATTTTTGAAAAATGTTTCGATTTGGGCATTCTGAACCCAACTCTAAAGTAAAACATTTTATTTATGTATCTATACCAACTGTTCCCGGCGTGCGTTGCGATGTCACACAAAGAAAGAAAGTTTTTGTACTTTAATTCTGTCTGTTTAAGTGCTTTTGGAAACACAATATTTTTTGTTTTTACTTCTGGCGCGCTGTGTCTGTAATTGCTATATTGCAAACAAAAGCGTGATTTTGAAAATTGACAATTCCCGTAAACGAAAAGTTGGTCAAATTTGAGTTTTTGTGAGGCAAAAATGGGTAAAAATTGTTGAAAGACACTATTAAAAAATATGATGTCGAATTGTAACTTGAGACAGAAAATACTATTCCAGTATTTTGAAAAATCATGAAGATTTAATTTTTAAAAAGTGTCAAATTAAAAGTCCTCAAAAATTGATATAAAATCACAAAACTGGATTTTATGGATAAGAATGGAAGCAACTCTGAAAGGAAGAAAATATCAAAAATGGGTGCTACTCTAATATGCGCCTCACCGGCCTGTCTGCGCCTGTTGTGTTTAAGAACAGTTTGAGGAGTAACTGTTGTTGTTATTATGATCCTGTTGTGTCGACGAAGCCTCCACGGTGGGATTTTTGAGGGGTTTAGGTCTATTAGACGATGCCGATCGTTGTGGAGGAGACACGAAACAAGGCAGAAAGAGAGATCGCGGAGGCGAGTAACCGTCCCATTTTGCGATGCACTACGAGAAGTTGCCAAACCACGCGGTAGATTCGACAAGGAAATCGTTTCTTCCGTATTCTCAATCAGAGGGTGTGAAGTGTTTCAAATTCTCGAACTAGTGCTATGTTTTGTGTTGGATTTGCCATACGCTTCTACCACGGCCGTGACTGGTCGAGCGATCCAAACCGTTTGTGACTGGTACAACATGTGTCGTGAGGTCTGCACGGGTGTGATTTCGAAAAAAGGTAAAATGGTGGGTACCGTCGGAAATCCAATTCAAATAGATGAAGCTAGATTCCGACGGCCGACGGAAATATAACCGAGGGAGACTCCTACAGGGCGGTAGACGACCTGAATCCGAGGGTGAAGAGGAGGTTGAAAACAACAGAAACCACGGTAGACGTATCGACGGTCCGTGGGTTGAAAACAAGGCATCGATTGCCGCTATTTCTATGTCGAGCGTCGAGATACACACCCTTGCTCCAATTATTCAACGGGAATGCGAGCCAGGATCAGTAATACAGAAATTTAAATGCAGTAGGTTTCATGCATTCCGCGGTGTACCTCTGTTATTAACGCGACACCCAAGGCATCGAACGATCGTGGTTAGATGCAAAAAATAATTTGTTAAAAAAGAAACGTGGGACGCGTAAGGAAATGCTACAGTCGTAATCGTATCTGGACGAATACTGTTGGAGAATTTTCCGGCGAAATGAACGTGACTTCTTCCTGGCATTTCTGCACGACGTAGGAGAAGTCTACAGGACGTAGACCCCTCCCCAACCTTAGATGATGCTTCTTAGGAGCAGACAACTACTTATTTTATGACAGGTGAGTCTTTCAAATCATCCCTTATTTCGATTTCTAGAGTGAACACAAATTTGATAACGTAGGGCGCATATTAGAAAAGAAAAGGAGAAGATGTCAGGCGCATATTAGAGAAGAAAACGGGATGTCAGTCGTATATTAGAGTGCCACCCAAAAATGTACCTTGTAATGAGCGACCAATAAGTGTGGCTTTTTTTAGGACGTGATGGACTCGAAGTTATTATTAGAGTTCGGATCGATATGCAAAAAAATAGCTGAAATATGCAAGAAAAGTTAGCAAAATATGCAAAAAATTCAAAATAAAATGCAAGTTGAAATTTTGGTCCAATTTTTTCGGTTTTCAAGTTTTTATTGAGAAGTCTAATACGGGAATGAGCAATGTAAAACCAAACTCTTAATCATTCATATAATTATATTTTATAAAATGACAGCAAATAAAACTACAATATTAAATAAAATTTACAGTGATTAAAATTTCAATGTGTAGGTGTAGGTACAGATTAATTTCCCTGGACTATCAACACTTTTTCGAGGTTTTCGACTGTGAAATTCCTCCGTCGGTCTGATCAGAGTAATTTTCAGCGCGGGAAAAAATCGTTCAACGTCGCAGCTGACAACAGGAAGGAATTTTAACTTGGCAATTTCTCCAGGAGTGAGTCCGTTGAGGTCAATTCCAGTAGGTGTATCTTCCTTCTTCAATATAGCTCTGACAGTTTTAATTGTGTTCCATCCAGGATTGCGGGCTAGTACAGCATTCAGCTTCTCTCTCACTTTTTCGCCGATATGTCCAGGCCAACTGTTACTCAATTTGAGAAGCCCTTCGATGATTTCCACAGCCTGCCAAAGTGGCATCTCCGACTTCTCTAGAGATGTTATGGTTGCAGGAAGCTCACCGAAATCAGTCGGGGAAAACCCGGTCAACTACCCGGAGAGATCGAAAGGGCAGTCATACAAAGGCACGTATAAGACCTTTCACATGACCGGAAATCGGAACTTTCAAGTGTATACGCAGATATTTATTATAAATATGCCATTTATATGCAAAACTCTGTAACATATGCAGATGCATGTAATATGCAAAAAACAGCAAAATATGCACGAATATGCAATTTTAAATTCAATTTTAAATGTCCAAAACATCTCCAAATACCGTAATTCGGATAAGTATGACACTTTCTACTGAAAAAAACATGATATGCAAAATATGCAAAATCCGAACTCTAGTTATTACTGAGCCAATGTGGAAAGTATTATTCAAATAGGTCGTACGGAAGAGATCCGCATGGGCAGATAAAACTACACAAATGTCTGGTTGATGGCCTCTTGACTTCCCCATCCGCATAAAATCGATTCCGATCGAACGCTCAACGTCGTGGAAAATGTAGGGATAGGAGGTCGAGGGACGCAACAGAATCGCGTCGAACACGGAAAATAAAAAAAATCAGTATCACAGCTCTTTACTCCTCTCCCCACCGTAAAGGGGTTTGTTATTTTAATTTCCGACCCATAAGATCTGTATAACATCCATTTGGCCTCTTCACGCTTTTAACACCCCTCGTCCCGGGAGTCCCCTACCCGAAGCTCGACCCATTGAAGGTCCAGGTAAAGTGTTCAACCATTTTTTTCCCCGTCGTCTCATCTCCATACGCATCTGTTCAGTGTTGCGCGCATCCTCTTGGCGTAACGTCCTGCTATGTGATTTCAGTGCCACTGGCTAAGTTCAATGAATGCAATCGCAGGAATATCTAACTCAAGTAAGAAGACTCGTGACTGTGATCCTCACTGGACCTCCTCCGCTAAACCCAAACTTATTTGGGTTGGATAAGGAGTATTTACTACTTACAATTGGTATGTGTTGTGTTGATACGTTGTGTGTCTGTTAGGTTGGAGTGTAACATCTCCGCTACTGAAACAGGTTCTTGTTAGCGGGTTTTCAAAGAAAATTTAGCAATTTGGCTCGTTCTACAATTTCAGAGATGCTCCCTATGAATCGGAAACCTCTCTAAAATCCGTTCCATGCATCGGAGATCTAAATAGATTTTCAATTTTTCATGCGTATGTGTGTGTGTATGCGTGCGTGCTATGGGTTCAGTAGGACCATAGAATTGACGCTCACCTTTGTTTTTATTTTTAAATTCAAATTTAAAAACTATTTAAAATTTCCAAAATTTATTTGCCAAATTTTGGGTTCATGCTGAATGCCCGGTATTTTTTTACCTACAAAACTTGACCCATTCATGAGTGCGATTCTCAGTGGGTCTCATATATTATTTGCTATGTACCCATCCAGGCTTATTCGGGTTGGATATGGCGTGTTTAGTTCCACTGGTTATCAGTGATTTATTTATTTTTTTATTTGACATGGGCGTGAACATATGCTTTTACTGGAAAACTAAGGGGAGTTACTGCTGATGCAAGTAGCGGCTGACACCTGATAAATAGGAGTGGAGGGACATGAAAGGTTGGGCCAGGCCCGGTTGGCCCACCGCGTATGTATAAAGTTATGTTGATACATTGTGTGTATGTTGGGTACGAGTGTTAAACTTCCTGTTGACTATAAGATACATGCGTATGTGGGTTATTTGGATGAATACATTTTGATTTTTAGTCAAAAGTTATCTGCTTGTCACAAGTTATATCCTGTCGCTCATCGGAGCTTGAGGAGTTATCTCTTGCGTGTTCCTTGAGGTACACTGTCCTTTTTTTTTAAATTTTTTAAATCGCTTTTTCCATCCTCGTCTATCTTATCGTTGACGTTCATCGCTTATCTCGATCTCTATTATCGGTCACTGTAATGATAACTGTGCAATGTGTGCTCGGTAACTTCATTCACCGAAGAAAACAGCTTAGTTTATAATGCAATACTTCGTTTCACCTAGTGTGCACTCGTTCGAAATCCGTTGAGAATTTTAAAAATTTGAGAAAGGAGGCAAAGGAACGATATCTATTTCAAGTCACGTTTAAATGTACACTCTTTAAATGTACATTCTTACCTATAAAGCATTTTTGCATTTTTTTATGCACATAGATTGTGATGAAATGCTACGGCACCTTAATCATATATAAATTATAGCTCCATATGAGTTGCTGGCAAGTGACTCCATGGGAAAACAGAAGACCCTAGAGGTCTTTTATTTCCGTGGGCACACAAATTTTTGTAATGTATCAAGATATTATTCACATAATTATTGTTCTTTTGTGCCAGTAAATAAATTAAATAAAAAATAAATGTTTTTGTGACATTTTGTCAGACCTAGAAAACATAAAACATCTACGTTGACATTCGGTAGCGAAAATATTGAAATACCTACGTGTTTTTATTTAAATGATTAAATTAATATGGATTAAACCATTGAAATCGAAAGTTTTTTGATGGCCCAGGTATACATTTTTACGGAGCTCGGGGAACTTTGAGAGGTGGAATCCGTTTCAAAAGTATTAGTTGTGAATTGTTATTGGTGGTTAAAGGATGGCTAGGATATTCTGGTGGTAGTTGGGCACTGCTACGTTCTGGGAGTGATGTGGGGTTTATCAGACACCGTGGGGAGCTTTGCTTCATTGGAGATTTGAGTGTTCATGTCCACAATCCGCCACGAACATTTTCATTCCCAGAACAGCAAGGTTGAGGTGACAGTGGCCGAAGTTACTGCTCCAGGCAATGGCCGAGCTGGTGAACGCCAGGGACAGCAGGGGGCTGCTCCAGGCCGTGCACGGTGAGTGCTCCTGATGGCACTTCCCTGACCTGCCCTTCCCGTTCCTCTGGAACAGTCCAAGTCTGCAGTCTCAGAGGGGATGACTTGTGGTGACATCACATCGGCGTCACCAATTCAGGGAAGTGAGAGATGTGGGGTTTTCCAGACCCCGCGAGCTCTGCTAGAATCTTTGGAGAACATAGCGTTTATAGAAAGCCAGACAGTCACACGGGTTGACGTCAACAATCCGCCACAATATTAAACGGCTCTGTCCCACTCCACTGTTATTTATGGAAGACACCGGTGGATCTGTCCTGGCGATTTCATCCGGCGGGATTACCTCGTCTAACCCCATCACCTGATAATTAGGTGCTTCTTCGGCAACCAGGGTAAGCTGTGGGTCGGACAAAAGGTACCCCCACCTGGGTAACCTCACCGTCCCGCAGGGGGATGTCAGGTAGTTGAACCCTTTCTTCTCCGTCCTCATCTCCATACGGAACATCTGCCAGCGGCCCCTCAGCTACTCGCGGCGTTCCGTCCTTCAGTTCCGCTTGTCATGTTCACATTGCAGCATCTTCCGTTCCCACATGGAAATCCCCCGTCATCCCATCAGGTGAGTCTTCATCGTCTTCCTCCAAGTTCCATGTTTGGGTTTTTCTCTCTATTCGTTTTCCACCCCGACTTTCCCACTTTCTAGAATGCATGTTGTTGCTAAATTAGGTACATACATACAGGAAGTACCTATATTTACTCTTATGTTTTTTACAAATAACGCGAATAATTAAAAACTTTAATGGAACGCGCTCAAAGAAGACAACTTCTTTCATTGAACGTAAATAATAGCAACTAGGAAGCAAGTCAGCAAAACAGGAACCTCTTCAGCCATCTAACCTGTTAATAGCGAATTCAACGACTTATCGTCATCCCAAACAATGGTTTTACTATTGAGTTGTAAATCACAAAAAGTCAGTATCATAATGCATATATTTATAAACATACAGTTTAATAAACTAATACATGGGTCTAATTACTTACTATATTAATCAGAACACAACTTATTGCCAGGCCAATGGCCCATACCTGGAGCACCCGGCAAGAATCATTGTGAGGCCGACCCAAAATGAACATAATTCTTTCGCCATTAAATCTAGATATTTATGATTCTATCTTGAAAAAAATGGGCAAAAATCTTTTAGTAAAATCTACACTTCTTTTGGTTTCTTATCCTCTGAATATTCATATGTATCCTTAGCCTTATATTCCTATGTATTCGGTTCGGAAATGTATTCCTATGTATTCGGTTCGGAAATTTTTTTGACACTCCTCAAAATTTTTATTTTACGTTTCAATTTGTGAAGATTCCAAAAATACGATGTCCGTCTGCCGTGTCATCGATGTCGACTTTAATTTTCGGTATAAAAAAATTGTTCTTTCAAGCAAAGGCGCAAAGGCTTTCACTTCGTCTGTAGTTGTGTCCCCTGTCTCGGCAGTCCGATCGGAAAACGTCCAGGGGTGTTACGGGTCAAAAACTGGTGCAAAATGAGATATTGTTGAGGTTTTAGTGAACTTCGGCTTGTGTGGTATCGTTTTCCATATTTTTAGGGTGATGATACTAAATATGAAATTGATTTTTACCACTTGGATTGGGGTTCTAACGAAGTTTTGACTCTCAAAATTCAATATTTACGGGTCAAAAACCTGTGAAAATACCTGTGTATAATAAAACAGGAGGTAGTATTAACAGATGAATCGAGGCAAGTTAATGATAATTTCACTGATCGAAAATAACTGTTAGAAAGAGCAACCCAATATTCGAGTTTAAAACCGTCAAATATAGCTTAGTGGGTCTCTACACTGAGCTCCCAATCGTGCCGTATTCAGTCGATGTGACCAAATACGAAACCGATGTGACTTCGCAGCGTTATGGGTGCACTTTTGCTCCATTCATCAACTCTCAAAAACTGACTTCTAGTCGTACGAGTATTTTTGCTGTTCTGCCGAATTCAGTGGTTCCGACCTTTCTCTATACTTATCCGTTTTCCACTACGATTTTCTCTTCATCTCGCTCGTTAGTGATTGTACCGATAAGATGTGGTTTCTGGTCGGCCTTTGGTGACTGATTTTCGCATCGCAACTCCCTAAGAATGCCATCCTGTCAGGTCAGCCTTCTTGTTCCTCTGTGAACTATAATGTGGTAAGAGCTTCATCTCTACAGTTTTCCACCACGATTTTTCTCTTTTCTCTCGTAGGCGGTTGATTTAATCACAATTTTCCACGATTTTGACGCTCTACCTATCCGCGTACAAGCAACAAACTACAACAAAACTCAATAATTTCAACGTCAAAAGCAGTTATTATAAGAGAACCGCTGCTGATACATCGAATCAACATCATGATCAAACATTGCTGATTGGTGGTAAATATCCATCCACTCTCGTTGTCTGAAAAAATTGATAATGACACAGAAGTTAGAAGCAAATTGATCCAATTTCGTTGGGATTTTAGGGTAGGCATTATCAATTATTGATATGAAACGTTAGGTTTGTCATCTGTTCAAGTATAGTATCATGTTACTACATACCTAGTTTGCTGTAATTTGAATTGGACCATAAGAAGTGGTGGTATTTACCTGTGAAATTGAGGCCCTCATTGTCTCGTAGAGAAAATTACCCACCTAGGTATATTCTGACATCTCGAATATGGAAATATTACTCAGAAATTGTTTATTATTGGCAAATCTGGGCGAGCAGATCTTAATATTATATGAAACCCCTAGGAGGACAATTCAAGAATTATAGGCTGCTTATGCAAAAACCTCGTAGAAGCCACATACGCGAAATTGACCTTTTCATCCGACAGCTTGCAACATGTTTGGTTGTTTTCCCATTCATTATTAATGATCGTAATACAGTAATTTAACTGTTGTGGAGAATACGAAATCGAGCACCTAATTCTGTTGACTGGGACCATCGCTAGGAGTCTAATTTGCATTTTGAACCGGACTTACGGAGTTTCTTCGTGTTTCGATGCATGAATTATTGGGAGGAATACGTCGAGGTGGACGTGGAATATACACGACGCGGTAACCTTTAGTTATGGGTGTCCGTAACTGGTGGTTATTGAGGTAATTGCGCGATGCATTATTCCTGAGAGATGGATTACTCCGTATGGCGGCTTGGGTTATAAGTGAGCGGCTCACAGGTGGAGGCGTGTGTGTGTGTATGGTGAGTGTATCTGTGGTATAAGTGTGTTTGTGTGGTAAAGTATAGACACTACTACGACTACCAGTCCTGTGTGTCTACGTGTAAAAGTGAAAAGGTAAGTTTTTCTTGTATTGTGCACGACGTCGCTCGGTTGCTCCTCGAAAAGAACCATCGTTATGGAATATTGATGTGCCCAGAAACGATCGCGAAACTTTTTTTTCCCCGCTCTTGTCGGGAGGATTATATTATAGGATCTAGAGGAGAAAAAGACTGGTTTTTCATCACACGAGGGAGTGGTTTGGGGGTATTCAGTTTTGTGATGTCGTAATACCTTGAGAAAGGCGGCACATGTCGGGGTCCCAAGTATGTATTAGGTAGTTGTGAGGGAGGGGGGGGGGGGGGTTAAGGTGAGTATTGTGGAAGGGGGCGGTCGCCCCCAGACGTTTCCGGCATAAAATCGATCAATCCTGCAAAGGGCCATCTGGTTGCCAGGGGCAGACACAACTGAATACCCGTGATATCCATTTTTCGAATATGTAACTCACAAACTTCATTTTCTCATGTACCTGTGCAACGAGTGCCGTATTGTGAGTTGAAATCACGTGGGTCCTTAACCTACGAGTACACATCGTTCACTGTAAGCGAATTTCTGAGAAAAGTCCCTCCTGCAATCCAACATTTTGGTTAATTATGTTCAATAATGAACCTTTGGAATCGGAATCGAGCATTAAAAAAAAATTAAATAAATACAAATAAAAAATAGAAAATTAACCCCCATGGTACCTACGTAGAACCAAAAAAAAAGAAGAGTAAAAACATTTCTGTCCGTACGCAGCCCGCGGCACTTTCCTTAGTTCCGTACCATGAACCAAAATAATGTAATTTGGTTTGTAGGCCATTTAGGATCTAGCTGTGGTTCGCGAACGTTACTATCGCCCATCTCTAGGTGTACGTCCAGCCGTTTGTTCACAGTAAGCCCTGAAGTTTGAACTGAAAAGCTTCGTCAACATGGGTATGGATCATACGAAATACATCCAACCCAGATATCATTGCTATAATAGGGAACAGCTGATTATAATCACGCACGGCTTTACGAAATTGAGTTGGTTGTTCCGTGATATTATTTGATTTGAAGAACAATAGTTATTTTGGATTTTGGTGATAGGTGTTTTTTAAGCTATTTGTTGATAGGTCCAATCATCCAAATTAGGTGAAAATTCGGGA
Organism: Leptopterna dolabrata; assembly: GCA_954871275.1. Lineage (NCBI taxonomy): Eukaryota > Metazoa > Arthropoda > Insecta > Hemiptera > Miridae > Leptopterna > Leptopterna dolabrata. The sequence goes on along the minus strand of OX940984.1, from coordinate 18,003,343 downwards.
ATATATCGAGGGTCCTAGTTAGGTTCGGCGACCATCAGGATTTCAAAAATGACTTCGGGAGTTCGTGGGGTCGAAATGGCGCGTTACAGGAGGTGGGGGGCGGTGGAAAAATGCTTAGTTATGTAAACTGCAATTGCCGAACGTTAAAGAGTTATACTTGATCTGGTGGGATTTTCGTCGTGTCCGTGTGCGTGGATGGGTAGGTAGGTATCCCTCAAAAATACGACCCTACTAAATCAGTGTTTTACACTAATAGGAATTCAGTGATCTACGCAGAAGGTATTTCTATACAGGAAAATAATAAACCATTGTGTAATAAATTGCATAGTTTTTAATTTCTGTACGTCTGAAACACAATGCCAACCAAACATCGTTCTTAACTTCGGAGCAAATACCCTTACTCAATTTTTAAATTTCTTGGAGCAAGGGCTGTTTGTTAATGCTGTTTCTTTCTTGTCGCCTGTGATCTTGGTGTTTTCTAACGTTGGTAGGAGGTTTTATTGGATTTACTGTAACTGTAACTTAGTGTAATGTCCTCGGATACTCCAAGGTGAGCTTACGTTTTATTTCACTGCCCCATAGAAAAGGTTTTCCCTCTGCTTATTACGATTCATCACAATGGGATCTCCCTAAAGTGCAGTCAGTGTATTGGGCTGCTATAACGTCTAGCTCACAATAAAATACAATGAAGGAAATCTTCATCAGGCTGGGGAGGACCAATGGTAAACAACATAGCTTTTCCGCAGGATGTAGGATTATCCACCTTCTCAGACGTCCAATTTGCATGTTATGAGGTAATGAATCTGGTTACCTCGCCGCCTCATCCCTGACGTGACTCCCAACGGGCAGGAAATTGAACGGCTTTGGGCGATCAAATAAGAAGAAAAAAAATCGCCATCAATCCAATTCACGGTGCTTACCGACTTGTTTTGAGGCCTTAGTACGGTTTTATAGAATTATCTCCGGCTTAAGGCTTTAGTGTTCCCTGGGGTTTCACTTTGTAAAGGCAAATCCAATGGTACAGCCCTCAGCAATACCGTCAGCGCAATGGATACGACTCGGTGCAAAACGTAATCCCCTCGTTTCAATTACGTCTGCGCCTCGGCCTCCAAATGTAGAATGAACACTGAAATCCCTTCATCTGCCATTCAAATTTCATTCAATATAGTGAATTCATTCCGCACTTCATACTTGCAGTGCATAATGGAAATCAATCTCATAGCAATCCTTTCTTGATTATTCGAGGAGAAAAATTTGAATGTGCTATCGGTACTCTATTGGTTCCTGATGATAGATACCATCTATCAATTTTGATAGAAAACACCCCCCCTTTTTTTCTCAGTGTGCTGAAAGTTGGAGATAAAACTTGAGTGGGTGAACAAGTTCGATCACCGAAGATCAAACGTTTCAACAGAACGAAACATACATCTTGATTGTATAAACGAGAAATAATTAATATTGCATACAGTTTATCAGCAATAACAGAACGAATTGAGTTTTGATGAAATGTTGAGTACTGAAGAAATGGAATTAAACAAAATAACTTCGAATTACTAAAATGGAAGGAACCAACTCAGTTCTTATAGACTCTGTTCACAAGTGGCCTAACGTCAAAAACATGAAAATTACAGGGTGAATTATAGTCAACGGAGTGTTCAAACCGAGTATTTAGTTCTTATCGTCTAGAGATCCGAATTACTGACTTCGCAGTGGTATTCAACGTATTGCGAGTATACCTACGATGTTCTTGAAGAATGGAGTTCGGATGAATATTAGGAGAGAATTCTCCGTTAACTGTTCTATGAGTTGGGTACTTACTGGCTACTGCTTTTTATGGTTTTCTTGATGGTTATGAGAACTCGGATGGTTATTGGGAGTAAATCGAGTTTCATATACCTCGTACGTTTTCTACAATATTATTGTTTATCTAACATTATGCAGTCATTCGAGTTGTTCAGTGACCATTTATTGGAAATTCCTTACAAGTACGTACATACTTTTTAATAATAATGTGAAACCAGAATTTTTTCCTCATGAAGGTATTGTTCAGAGTAATCAGAACAGGTCAACAATACAGTACAGATGGTAGGTAAATATATACCTATGCATTGAGACTGTTCGTCGTGTAATTTTGTTTAAAAACCTAACAGTGAAGAAATGTAAGATTACATTTAACGCACCTTTGTGGACGCTGGGATATCAAATTGAAACACTCCATAACTAATAAACTACCTATTGGGTGGTGAGAAATCTCTGCGAATAGTAACTGAAGGCAAACTGAACTCCACATTCTTTGTTACAATATTGGTGATTACTGTTTTTAGGACAGTAAATTGATTTTTGTTATGCCTTGCTTCAAAATCCACAAAAATGTTCTGTTCCGTATACTTAAATCCATAATCATCAAAACATTATTGATAACTTATGAGTATGTGCTATAGTTTGAGATCGTTCCCTTTTGTTATTGTGTTGTTTTGAAGTGTGGCTATTTTTTTTAAAGAGTTAATTAGCATTTTGTAACAACGAATCCGAAAAAACATTTCGAGTGGGTAAGATTGATGAGGACGGAGAACCCTTATGACGCGACCATAATGATGTGTTTCGCTAGAGGGCACAGACTGAAGGATTCGAACGGAACGAGAGGGGGTGGTTCATACATCACACTGCTATTACTCTACGAAATCTAACCATCTTCTGTAATAAATAAATATTTTAAAAAAAACCCACCCTCGTATGGTAACTTGCCCTCATATGATTTTCCCTCATACGACTCCGACGCCCCCTGGCGGCGGAAAACGTTACTTCAGATGAGACCAATTTCCAAATTGTTCACACACCGGCGGTCTTGAAGCGTTTTGATCAAAGACTGAGTCACCCTTGGGGCAGAAACGGATGATTGCGCTGAAAGTGGGGAGGGAGTTGGGACAGACCTCAAGCCAGACTCCGAGGGTTGAGTTTTCTGAATGTTGAAATATCGAAGACTGAGCGAGGTAGCTATCTATAACGCTAGAAACACAGCTGGAAAATGGGCGTTCTGGGCGGTACCTAATAAATTCGACGGTTTGAACCATTTGCGACCATCGAATCAAGTCCATCTCGATGGGGATAAGTCGCTAAAACATAGGACTAGATGAAGGCCCTGGCACGGACGACCAACCTTTCTCGTTTGACGTTCGACAGGGTATCCGAGAATTCCTGTTTTTCAAAAATGATGCTGAATTCGAATCAAGTGGGCCCAGGATACCCAGAAACTCGTTTTTTTCTCCGAAAACAGAGTAAAATATCGTATAATTGAAAAACTGAATAACTTGATTGAAAAATGGTGAAAATTACTCTCAAAACTCGGCCGTAATCGATCCAATGCACAATGAGTTTTTATTAGGTACAGGTACCTAAAATTTCTCCTGTCATATATACGAAAACCAGGGAAAATGTGACGGTAAGTATATGTGTTCATCTCAGTCTATTTAATCCCAGTTAGAAGAAAATGTAAAAACCACCCATCCGTACCGGATAAATTGATTTTCAAATGTATGAATTTTTGTTCGAAAATTGAAATATCAACGTGCAAAGTACCTATTTTACTGAAATCATCATACCTTCCAACCTCCATACCGTTTTCCTTTTTAGGGTGATGTATGATTAAACCAGATATTATGTAGGTACATAGTTAACTGGAGTTCATAAATATGGAATGAGTAGGTAATTCACAATCCTAGCATGATTTTCAAGGTACTGGAGTAAATGGTCGTTCCAAGGTACTGGTAATAAACGGGCTTGGTTGGGTTTGACATTCGGTGTTTCAGTCACATCGAATTTCGTAACGCGACCTAGGAAAGTATTTGAGTTACCCGTCCAACTATCATGGTAGCCAAACTGATATAGAAATACTATTATGCACCACTTTGTGATTGTGAAGATATGTATTTGTATCCTTTATGTAACCTTCATTTTATCATGTAAGGAGAACATTTGGATACATCGAGATTGTTCGGTTTAGATTTTGAGTTTCAACATCAGTGAAGTTGTTTCGTCACATTCATAACAAAACTTTCGCAGTTAACATAGTTGTTAGGTTGTTGTGTTGTTAACTGTGGTGCCACTGTAATGGGGGATATCACTTGTGTACTCAAGGGGATTAAACTCTACAGTAAGCTATTGCTGCATGTTGTACGTGTCTACACAGAATGATAAGCAATACGGAGAACGAAGTTGTTGTTTGTGATGAAGCAATTAGTGGGATGCCTGAGGCATGTTATTAGTGAATTAGCATAACTTCTGTCTGCAAGCCCTCCGAATGGTAATTGACTATTTTAATCAAACATCATTGGACGGTCTTGTCTGTGTTAACTCGTAACGGTGCTTGCTTGAATTTGATCAGAGGAACCAAAAATGGATTTCGCTTTGTGGTAAGCACCAAAACACCAAAGTCTCACTGCATCACTCTCATGTGTCAATATAATATTTATGTATTCTTGTACAAGATTCCGCGACTCCAGAATGCAATGGAACTTGAAAGGTGAAAGGAGGTGTGTAGTTCAATTCGGAAGGTCCTGAAAATAACAACAACGTGCAAATCAGGGGCGTCCCATTGTTTTCAATCATAATGTTATCTGTTTCCACCAAGAAGAAAATACTCTGTTACAAATAATATTATCCGAGGAGTGAAAGGAGGTTATGATTGGCTGTTGAAGTGAAAGGAAAAAATGGGAAGGGGTGGCAATGTGAAGGGGGTTCTGGGAAGAAAGGACAGGAGGAACCAGGCTGTTACACGCAATAATGGAGAAAAACTTTGTTAGCGTAAATAGATAACGTTTTAATAACTCGGTTTTTATTTGTTTATTATTGGAAATGGGTTTTTCCACGAATTCGTCGCGAGCGATTTGGTCGTAACACTTTGGACATTTCGGTTTGGTAAATTTGGCGTAAAAGTATTTTAAATATCGCTTGGGGAACGGTGGTAGGAAGTGGGGGATAAAATTCGATAAATTTTTCTATTTGCAACATTTTCTTCCTATGGTTTTAGTCATTAATCTCAATGTCAAAACACGTTTGTTTTTAATGTGTTTTCTCATCATAAGATATAATATAAGGTCAAGAGGGATGGAGTTTTCATACTATTTCATTGCCTGTTTCCACAATCGACTAGGTTACTTGGCTTGCAATTATTTTCACTTTCCTAAATTTGGTAAACTGGATGAGTGTTGGTTAATTATAGTCGTGTAATCGTTTACATTTACTTATCTCCAGTGGATGAGCCCAGTGATACTAAGGTACATGAATCAACGACTGTGTTCCCAGTGTGGAGTGTTTTGGGTCAGTATGGGGTTTCAGTTCTGGAAAAGCGACTAACAGTTGTTGCTGAGGCTTTGAAACTAAGGTGACACGCATAACGTCAGATCGATAGCGTCTTGACGGCGGAATTCGTCTTGCGACTGTGCGTATGCTCGTGAGCGTGGAGAGGGGAAAAAAAATAAAAAATAGAAAAACACCACTTCTCGTGGGGTTTCAGAAGGCTCGACGCTGAGGGTTGCGACCCAACCCCCGGGATGCCTAGAGCCACCCCCATTTCGAATCGATTGCCGGAGTCGGCGGCCATTTTGGCGTCGTGGGAGGGGAAAGGCGGGGAAGGGAATGATGGCTGGTGGTGGGGAGGAAGGTTTGGTTACCCTCTCCGGCTATCCCAAAGCCCCGGCTCGATAACGCCGACGGGGGTTATCTGGTAACCGCTGTACTTAAGATACAAGGAGATGTGCACTAGAAGACGATCCTACCCCGCGATCACCTCTCAATATGAAAGACCCAGTTTTTCCCGGTCTTGACGTTTTGAACGGCCCATGTCAAATAACAGTTACGATACGTAGGTATCATCATCGGTACGCAATATTGCCCTTGCGACCTTCTGGTTACGTACTTACTCTGAAATAATCTATTTGCATGAAAAATTAAATTAGATATAACTGGTTAGTTTTTATTTAGAGAGGTGTCATGGTAACAAGACGAGAGGTTACGCGACCTAAAAACTGTTTCTTGAGTACAAGCAGTCTTTAAAAAACGAAGCATTCAAAAAGTGGCGCTGAGCTTGCGACGTCATCGCTGAAGGAGAAACTGAAGGAGGCTGTAGCTCTTGCCAGTAAGCGCGCTCAGAACTTCACGCGTTATCATCCGCATTTTTTTAATTTTCGGACATCATTCGGTTTACAGTAAATCGTACATCATTTGCTACTGGCATAGCACAAGGCTGAATCTCAGAACCCTATCTTGGCAGTCCCGAATGATCTAGCGGTGTATGCTGACGATTCTACGTCTCCGTTGAGCGAGAGGAACAGATCAGCATTTATGGTGTACTCTGTTCATCAGGAGAGGAAGGCCTCTTCAGTGGTTCCAGGCAAATGTCAAGGTTAACCCTCGCGAGACCCAGTTTCTGACTTTCATTACTACTGAGCCTCATAATCTACAGGACTTTTCACAAATGCCCCCTTTCTTTTCTTCAGGAAGGGATTATTGTGAAGTTTAAAGAAGAAACTCCACATGATTTTGGTGTAAAAACCGTATCTAGAGTTGAAATTAGTCCGATGTGTCGAAAAACATTTTTTTTTTTGCGCTAACTTCCTTAACTTGACTCAGTTCATCTTTATTTTTTCCAAAAACTAGAGAATCTGACGAGAAAAGTACATTAAATGTACTGACTCGTTAGTGTTGGCCAAGTTCGACAAAATTGAACTATATATATTATATTATATTTATTTTACTTCCTAATCGAAAGCTCCCTGAAAACTGTGAAACGTTTGTTCAAGGTAGCTCTCACCACGTTATAAATAAAAAATATATTAAAAAAAGCAAGGTTATAAGAGCGAATTTTCAAAGAAATGCTATTGTGTAAAAAGGTGAAAAAGAAAAACAGTTAAGTATAGAAAAATAGTGTATTTACACTAATACACGAAAAACGCGAAAAATACACTGTTAGTGTATTAGAACTTGAAATACAGTGTTAATGTATTATTTCACCCCATTTTGGAAAACATCAAAACACTAATTAACATAATATATTATAACAATATTAACACATAAAACCAACTTCGAATTCGTTTCCTATTCCCAAAAAATTGGTAGACATTTGAATCTGTGCATTTTGCTGACATTTCGTCGAAAACTGGTGGTATTTTTTTGTACTAAACGTAGCCAAAACGTGACCTGGCTATTAATGACAAATCAGAATATGAAGACGGGGGAGTTTGGAGGAATAATAATTGGCCTCTGTTTCAGTCAGGAACTTCACCGAAAAACCGCCACGAAAGGGAAACGTCTAACTGGTACAGACTCATCCGTACCCAAGTTGGTTACCTACAACCTACCGTGGCACAACTAAATGTCCATTAAACTTATATGTTTCACGGGGAAAAAATCAGTAAAACTTTTGGAAAATTAATGTAAGTGGCAAATTTACCCACCCGACGAAACGCTATAAACGTCAGCGCTAATAGAGCTAAATGGATTAATAGAGCTGCGATAAACGAATAATGGCAAGTAACCTAAACCAATGGGTTGACCGAAGAGCAATAAACGACAAAACCCCGTGGGGCTAATGCGGCTGCGCCATTGGTTGCCTGCCAGAGGATGTAATGTCAATAGCGAGGATCGGCTTCCCCGGCCCCGGCTCATAACTTGGGTTAAAATTGAATGGAATGCCGATTGGCTGTTGATTGATAAGTCCATCCAATGTTCGACCCCCAGGGAAGGAAATCATCGCTTTTGGCTTCTGGTGAATGCTCACTGTAACCAAATTCGTTCCACCTTTACGTTTCTTTTGCCCACTGTTCTGCGGATCGTTTTTTCTCTACTGCTTGACAGCCATAAACTAAGATTAATGAGCGCGATGTGTGCGAAGTGTGCTCTTATTAATGTGATAACCTTAGCAACAATTATTCAAGAATATAGTGGCATTTAGTAAGGTGGCCTGAATAATTGGCCTTGCGCTTTTGCTTCAACGTACCTAGCTAACTCTCGTGGGTGGTCTTCGTTAATCGTATTAATCATGGGACAAAAATTGTCTGCCATCTCATCTTCAAACTGAGGAAAACATTGAAACCTAACCCTTCGCTTTTATTGAGCGATTTATTATTATTATTTATAGGTATCGAACATTTTTCTAGGTTTTTCAAAATTTGTATTTTAGTATTTGGGGAATCGTGTAATTAATGAATTCTTCAATTATTATTACCATCGTTAGGTAGGTACTTTACCACTGACGAAACATTCAGTACGTTTTTAAACTGTAAACGACCATTAAGTATTACATTTATTTCGAAATTATGTAGAAGATAAATTATGAAGAGGAGGAGGCGCCTTATGATCGATACCAGCGCCGCATGGTGAAATGAAACTTCAGTAAGGCTGTGAACGAAGGAGGGGGTCGGATATGGTAAGGAAGTTGAGAAAGTGGAAAGTTGGAGATAGGGGGAGGGAGGTTGTGAATATGAGAGGAGATTGTGATCTTCAGTAAGGCTGTGAACGAAGGAGGGGGTGGGATATGGTAAGGAAGTTGAGAACATGGGAAGGTGGAGATAGGGGGAGGTTGTGAATATGAGAGGGGGTTGTGAACATGGAATAAGGCTAAGGCTGTGAACGAAGGAGGGGGTCGGATATGGTATGGAAGTTGAGAACATGGGAAGGTGGCGATAGGGGGAGGGTGTGAATATGAGAGGAGGTTGTGAACTTGGAATAAGGCTAAGGCTGTGAACGAAGGAGGGGGTCGGATATGGTATGGACGTTGAGAACATGGGAAGGTGGTGATAGGGGGAGGTTGTGAATATGAGAGGGGGTTGTGATCTTCAGTAAGGCTTCAGTAAGTAACGAAGGAGGGGGTCGGATATGGTAAGGAAGGTGAGGACATGGAAAGGTGGATGTCGTGATTCCCTCTCAGAATCCTCCCCTGTAATATCATAGCCTCTCCATTCTTCGAGCGGCTACACCACCGCCGTTCCCACCACACAGGAACACCGCTGTCCACCCCTCTTCCAATCACGCCCCTACCGACCAACTCCGCTACCTGGTGGTGCCATACGACATTCGGAGCACAAGCTCGCAACTGTCGCCCTCCAGGACTGCCACGACCACCGCCCGACACTCGCCACCGCCCCCTTCACGACCCCCCACCACCTCCACCACCACCGAAAGGTCTGTCGCCATTTCGACTCTCGCATCTACGCCATTTCGACTCTCCACCTTCACCCTACGCCTCGACGCGTCACCCCGACGCTGCCCTCACCGACATCTCCCCGACACGGCATGCCTGTTTCGCCCTCGCTGCTTATTCTGGCCATTCACTTATTTATTCCACGCCCAATTTGCTATCTTCAGCACACATTGTATGTTTGCTCTCTCTATACGCCTTCAGCGACCACTGTACTTGCACTGTGTACTCGCTCGCCTCCACCCTATTTGTACGTTCCTATCCCCCTCAGCATCCCTTGTAGTTTTTGCTCTCTCTACACGCCTTCAGCGCCCAATGTACTCGGCCCGCCGGGCTTTAGCCCATTGTAACCTTGCACCACCTTCAGCGACCGCTCCATTGTTTATTTGCCAAAATCTGGGGGGACCTGTGTCGTGATTCCCTCTCAGAATCCACTCCTGTAATATCATACGATTTTACCAAATAAACATGGAGAATGACGAGCTGGGGTTTCCCCAACCGCCATCCACCTCAACAGATTTTAACCATCGATTGTGGACCAGGGACAGGTGGAAAAGTCCCTATAAATACTCGCCCTTTTGGCTCAGCTCAGCATTCGAAGACTCGACCCCCGACTTGCGACTTCTCTCTCGAACCTCTCTCCCTAGAACCTTTCTCTCGGACCTGTCTCCCTAGAACCTTTCTCTCGAACCTCTCTGTCTCTCTCTCTCTTTCGAATTCCTCTCTCTCTCCTCCTCTCTCTTATATCTTAAAAAGATCTCCTGCTGTTGGTGAAAACCACGGGGAGCACACCCTAAAAGATCTCCTGCTGTTGGTGAAAACCGCGGGGAGCACGTTCCGAAAAGACTCCTGCTGGTGGTGAAAACCGCGGAGAGCATACTAACTCCTGCTGTTGGTGAAAACCGCGGGGAGTTAGTCTGTAAGTCCCATAGGACTCCTCATCCTCCACTCTCTCTTCAACACTCAGCTCCTATTTCGTGAATTAACTCACGACTCTCTGGTGACCCCCTCCTCTCTCTGACCTGCTGTCCTGAAAACCCACTGTTCACCACAAGTGGAGATAGGGGGAGGTTGTGAATATGAGAGGTGAACTTGGAATAATGTTGTGGACAGGGGCGGGATAGGTGAGGACATGGGAGGAGGTTCTGAATGTGGGAGGACAAAAAATTGAGTGGATGCGATATCAGGCGAAGCCAGCCCTATGGAACTTGATTGGCTATCTTTTCATTATACTGTCACAAGACAATTACAGGAAAATACTTTGTGGGAGGTCGCTCGATTGTTTTCAATGTAGTTATTGCTGTTTAAGTTGTCTTGTTGTTGTTGAAGTTTTATCTTTAATTGTACTTTCGGCGCTGTATTGCCTGAACTGATAAGAGACAGAGGAGAGTGGGACCGAAATGGCAGTTGCTGCAGGTCAGTAACGGTGACGTTGGTGGGCTACTTTGGTGGAGGGCGGCATGGAAAGTTGGAAATGGGTGCGGGGTGCCATGCTGGCGTCGAGGGCAGCGTGCGGAAATGGTGCCGCGGTCCGCGGGTTGGGGGAATATGCGGGCGACGGGGGTGTAACGAGGTGTGTCGTGGGCTCCCCTCGTACTTGGACATGTGGAGGGGGTTGGGTAGTTATCAACCCCTCCGACGAAAGGCCCTTCTTGAAAAACTCACCCTCCCGCAATGAGGGGGGGGGGGGGAGAGGTGGACCGACGAGTGGGTGGAGGCTCCCCTCCCGCGCCGCCCACTCAATGGGAGCCCCGCCCTCGCCACCCCACCTCCCACTCATCAACACCTTTCATTCATACTCTCGTAGTATTTAGTACAACCGCTTCGTCTTACCTGTCTACAACCCCCTTCATTTCTCAACCCACCCCCACCCCCACCCACTCAACCAAGAACACATCACCCCTCCCCCCCCCCTCTCCATCCCACCAACATATTTCATTCCTTATCCCCCCCCTCCCACCACAACACCACAAGTTCCCCTTTAAAACTTCAATTCGTGACGTCAAAACAAACTTTGAGGCCACGCTAAATCAATAATTAAACTCAACCTACATCTCAAGTCCTTCACCTAATTTCATTTTTTTCTTTCCCTCTTCACCCGCCTCCCGCCCGTCTAACTCCAAAGTCTTCCGCCCTCCCGCTTTTCCTCCCCCTCCACCTCCTCCTCCCACCCATCATCTCAACCATCCAACACGGTCCCCACGCCAAGCTCTCATGTTCTCCAGAAAAAGTTAGGAAATTCTTAAAACTCGGCCTAAATCCACTCAAGTGAATGGAACTTCTTCAAAACGACAAACGAAAATGGTTTCTTGGTGTTAACTCACTTCCTGCGCCTGAATTAAGTTTATTCACGCTGCACCGTGTCCGGCCCGGGCCCGGGCCTCCACCGGGCCATAGGAACCGAGTGGAGACCGGGCCGTGGCCGAGCCTCCATGCGTGCTATTCCGTCAGGGGCCGTGGCCAAGTGTGTCTTGTCAAAATTTGTACTTCGAAAATGAACTTTTTCGAAGAAGGTTTAGCAGCAATTGCAATTGCACTTGATGAAGAGGAAAGGGATAAACGAGTTGCTGGACTTCAGAATTCTTCAAGAAGGTGGATCCAACTTGGCGAAAGCGGAAGTTGGAGGGAGAATTTGCCACGCTATATAAAGAGCTGCTGGACGATAAATGTAAATTCTTTGGTTATTTTCGAATTTCCAAAGACTGTTTCAAGTAAAAGATGGTCTCACGAAACAGAACACACCATTTCAGGTGCCCATTTCACCTACTGAGCTATTATTGTGTCTCAGGTAGGTAAGTCATTAATACCAAATGAACAATTTGTTATTACTGCATGCGAATATTTCATTAAAAAAAAATATATATCACTTAATGATCTTTGACTACAGATGCAACAAAACTGAGGGACAGAGCCAGTCAATACGGCAGTGCGAGTTAGTAGGAATTTCATTACCTCAAACAGCCTGTTTATCAGTTCCCGAGTAGAACAGGCGGATACCCCGGCCACAAAACTGACTGCCGTTTAACTGGTAAAATGCGGTTATCAGCTCAATCAGTTTAACAGTTTACTTACTGACGGGAGGATGCTTAGTCTAAGATTTCAAATTCAACCGACTAGCAAAACAGAAATAATACATTCATTACCCTGAACGAACCTTTCAGTTTTGGTACCGCTCCAACTGGCCCCGAATCCGATGCCTACCGCTACAATGTGCTATCTACCCACATCGTTGACGTATCTTATCATTCGCAAGCTAAACAGCGGTTGTGTTTGTGACCTTTACTCCTCCCATAACAATTGATCAATATTCGGGATCGTTACAGTAACAAAAGTTAAGTGTGTCATAAAAATTAACGGTGTGGGTAGCATTGGTATCCTCTGGAGTGGAAACTGAAAGAGGAACGGTGGCGCTCTAACCATCCACAAGAAAACCTTATCGACGCATTCTTTGATGACATGAAGAAAACGACATTCATGCAGTGAATTTGAAAACCATAGACTAATTTCAATTTGGAGTGAAATTTTACAGATAGGTAAGCGATTTTAATGAAGTAGGTAACATGGCTGGTCGGTAGATACCATAACGGAGCGTCGGTAGATAGCATATTGGACAGGTATCTCAGTTTTTTCTGTTTATTTTGGTCTGTATAGAACATGCGGTGGTTTAATATAGTAATAAATACCTAGGTGTTTCTATTGATAAAAATAGAAAGAAGTATTAAACATTATTCAGTACTTCTATCCAGGTAGAGAATTTGGAGTTGGTTAGTATTTGATTGTACACAACGAAATTCAGTGATTCTGGCTAAATCTCATTTGAGTTTGATTATAAGTTTTACACCTATCTGATCTTAAAAACGAACGACTTAATTTCGAGTAATTGAGGTTAACCCTTTTAATACTTTCTGCCTAATGAGAAGCTACCTACTCGAAATTTCAAATTGCCATAACCGTAATCAGCTGTTAGTTTTATATAGACAACCGTGGCAGCGCTCCTTGGCGTCATAATGGCACCAATAAAGGAAGTTCTGTCGGTTTAATGAGGACGTACCAAAATTTCAATCTGTAATTAGATGTTTCTTCCGATATAGAGAACCGTTGCGCCGCTCACTGGCGCCATCGTGACACCAGATAGCGATTTCTGACGGTGTAATGGGAACGCGCTCAACATTTCAAGCTGTGACACCTGGAATTGACTGTTTCTGTCGATATAATAGCCCGAAATAATCAGTAGTTCGTTCGCTTAAATATATCAGTATTATAGTTACCCTAAGTAGGTACGTATATACCGAGAGTACTACCTACTGTATGTAATACTCCAACATGAAACTCAAGTTCTATGAACCAGAGCCTTTTGGGCAACTGTTGATCACTTTTTGCTAATCAATTATAATCTTGTGTGAGAGAATCGTGGTGCCAACCCTGCTGCTGCCGTGACACTAGATACAGCGAGTTCTTCGGCCCAATGAGAACTCATTCAAAATTTCAAGTTGCCCGACCCGAAATTAGCTGTTTCTTTCAATTTAGAGAACCGTGGCGCCGCTCCCCGGCGCTATCATGGTGCCAAATACTGCTATTTCTGTCGGCCCATTGAGAACGCAAACATATTATTTTCAAGTATTCAGACCCGTAATCGGCCGTTTCTTTCACTACTGAGGACCTTGGTGCCGACCCTGGTGTCGTCCTGACACCAAATACAGCAACTTCTACGGCCAAATTGGAATGCAGTCAAAATGTCAAGTTGCCAGACCGGAAATTAGCTTTTTCTTTCTGTACAGAGAATTGTGGCGCCGGTCCCTGGCACCAAATACAGCAATTTCTGACGGCCTAATGGGGATGGAGTCGAAATGTCAAGTTGCCAGACCGGAAATTAGCTGTTTCTTTCGGTATAGAGAACCGTGACATCGCTTTTTTTATTTTTCAAGTATCCAGACCCGTAATCGGCCGTTTCTTTCACTACTAAGAACCTTGGTGCCGACCCTGGTGCCGACCCTGGTGCCGACCCTGGTGCCGTCCTGACACCAAATACAGCACTTGTTTATTTTTAAGTATTAGGACCCGTAATTGGCCGTTTCTTTTGCTACTGAGAACCGTGGTGCTGACACTGGTGCCGTCATGACACAAAATACAGCCATTTTTGACGGCCTAATGGGAATACAGTGGAAACGTCAAGTTTCCTGACCCGATATTAGCTGCTTCTTTCAATATAGAAAACCGTGGTGCCGCTGACTGGCGCCGTCGTGACACCAACAACCGAATTGAGATGATCCAACGCGTATTCCTTCATCTCAAGCCACAAGACTCATTCTCGTTTTTACTGGAGCAAGCACACACAACAAGCGCAAAAAAAGATTAGTTTTGCAATTGAAATCTTTTAACTATAGAATTTTGAAGGACATCCAGCGAAATTCTGCCTACCAACTGGTTATGTAAGGAAGAAACCGTAAAAATGAATTCTGCATTATTTCCACGCAGACACCTCGCACGATCGTACAGAACCTAAGGAAATCTGACGGTTCGGCTGTTGTCAAACTGTCACCGAGCCGAGTTGATATTTTAGTTTCCCCCCTTTGTCTCGGCTATCGATCGGAAACTAAGAAAACGCCCTTCCCTCACGCTACACAACCCAAAATGCGAGGCATCTTACGCTCCTCGACAACTGGGCGCCCGTTTTCTTACTATATGAGCGCCGTATTCCGTTTAATACTTGCAATTAATCCTATAAATGATTTAAACCTTTTAAATTGTGAAACCGCTCAAACTGGCCTTCAAATGACTTAAGTTCTGCCGAGTTCGTCGGTATCGCTTGGTATTAATTATTTATCCCGACCTATCACGCCAAACAGGTAATTGATATAAAGTGGTAATATTCACAAGCCGCTTATCAAAAACCGCACTCAACTTTTAATAAAACTCATTATTACTTTGGAAAAATTATTAGGTGGGTACCACTGGGTATCGTCATTACCTACAGATCCAGGATACAACTTGAGTTTTCTCATATTAGAGTTGAATATTTTATGTAGGTACCGCCACAAGTAGGTTATTCGACTATCCATCCCTTTTGTTACACCGGTTTTATTGCAGTTTTTCTTTCATCTGTACATACACCCGCACGTGCATTCTGTTACTGTACATCCATCACTATTTTAGTACGTGACACTGCTGTGTGGAGGAAGAACGGCTCAACTCCTAAAATTGAACATTTCTGAAATTCGCCCTAAGGTTTTTGATAGAAACCCTGCTGTAGCTACGTTCACTGCACTACATTCTAGCAACCCCGTTCTTTGAAGGAACATCGATAGGGCTTCAATTCACTCAATTGCTCGAAAAAAATCAATATTTTAATCGATTAATCGTATTGAAGGCGTTTGTTAAGTGTCACAATGGTTTAAAAAAAATATTTTTAAAGCTGAAATGCCTTAACTCGCCTTTGAGGAGTTTTCTCTTTCACACAAATCACTGTCGCTAAGGAGTTTTTTTAAACGAGAAACGCCTCAACCTCTACAAATTTAGTTGTTTCCATCATTATTCAAGGGAAAACGCTTCAGTATCTAGAAAATCCATCGCAGAAGCAGATGATTTTCATGTACCATGGTGGTTATTAATGGCCTCACGCCCGATCAGCTGCGTAAATATGTGGAGGAGATACACCTCAAGAATACCGATTAAATAGGGAACTTTCGTCAAAATTTTTTTATTTTTATAGTTATAGAATTTTTGGAAAAACGGTAGTTTGAAGGTGGTTTTCAAAGTTAAGCGGTATTTTTAAAATTAGGGTGAAAGAAGAATTAGTGTTGTGACAGAGTGCGAAGAGTGAGTGGACCCTCGAGAGTCCCATTTCTGGATTAGCCATATTATTACCAGGTCAGAAGGGATAGCGATTAGGTTTCAGCTTGACCGCCCCCATCTTCACTGGAAACACAATCGCCTCGAGAACTGCCCAACATCACAGGGTTGAAAGTAAAAATGCGGCAAGAAATCATCTCAAAGACGTATCAGGTCTGTTGACATATCTGACTGGCTGTTAGCTCAAGGAGGCGGAGCAGAGCCTTGGAGGCGAAGGTTCTCAATGCTGCCAACAGCCCAACATTAGAAATGGCAGACCCTTCTGGCATCCTGCAAGAACCTTTGGTGTGACCTTTAGTGAACCTCCCGTCGGTTTAATTTTGAAGGTTTTTTAAATATATATCCATCCGGTTCTATCCATCCATCCATCCAGTGCGGTTCTGCACATCGGTTAAAGTGATTTACTAGCGCTCTAAGCGGGATTTGAGTTGAACTACTCTGCAATCTACCTGATACGTCATTTCTAGCAGGAACTCAAAAATCCCTATTTTTCTGCGTAGACTTCCCAGAAGAAGCATCTAATTATGTGATCAGTAAGTGTCAATTTCCGTTATTAAACAGAATTTGGCCAAAAAAATGAGAACTTATAGTCCTCGAAAATTGCACATTGCTCTAAGTCTTGAGCCAGAATTGGCCAACGTTGTGCAAGTAAAACGCCTCAAACAGTTTTTGACGATTGGGGTGTTTCTCGGTCACATTAGGTGTGCACAAATACTTATATACAAAGGTTTTGAGTCATCCAAAAGTTGAGGCGTTTCACCCTCACAACGCGTCAATGAGGCGTTTGTTTCTTCAACCGATTTTCCTATGTTCATGATCGGAATTACCCCCACTTCCAAATTGAATGTCGAAATTTTGACTTCACCATCGTAAAGGTCAAAAATAAGGGGGATGCGAGTAAATCCCATTTTCATAACACTGGATTCGAGGCGTTTTTCTTTCTCACGGCAGTATTCAACCAATTTACATTGGTCCTAGGTACTTGAACATTCTTTATACTGAATATCTGTACATGAAATACCTGAACGTATTTGGCCTTAATTAATTTTTGTTTATTAGTTATCGCTAGAGTATGCTTCTGATAAGATGAAAAACCTACTCTATCCACAACACATTATTTAAAAACAAAGAAAACAGCGATAAATAGGGAAAAATAATATTATTGTACAACTAAGTTGCATAAAGTTTTAAGCGATGATGAACGGCAAGTCCCGGGACGGGTCTTTGACCTCAGGGATAGGTAATATTTATATGTAATACGTGATACATAATTAGGCATGATAAATTATAATTATGTCGAATGTGCATTTCTTAAACCTCTGTATGATAGGTACGCCTATACACAAGCGAGGTATTAGCTGTTTCAAGATGCGATTTCAACTCGATCAAAACATACGCGTTGCTTTGATTGAAGTTAGATTTAATTATGATGATAACCAGGGGCCTGCTTAGTTAAAACAACAAGTTAAAAGGGTTTTATGTGCTTGTAATGCACAGTATATACGCAGAAGTGTAGAAACACTTCTAGGTCTCATTACCTGACGACTGAGTTTTCGAACAAACATACAACCTTACCTTTAACTACTGGAGTCAATGAGGAATGGACGTGAGCATGAATTTGCTGCTTTTGACCACATAATCGGATTCAGCACCCTCGAAAATTTGGCGGGAATATGCTAAAGAAAAAATGCGTGACGTCATCTGGTATGTTATCTCCCTCTCACTCGGTTCCCACGTGCGGGAGGGAGAGGGCGGTACATACTAGATGACGTCGCACGGTTTTTCCTTCCACTTTTTCACCCTCTTCAGTTCATTTCCGACCCATCATATAGCACGTTTTTGAAAAGCCCTCCGTCAGATCTACAATTTGGAAGAATTAAAATGAAGGCATATCCATTCCTCATTGTAATTTTCCACGGTTTTTGATTCTTGGTTACTTGATTGAAGGTATTTGATTTCATAAACTAGCGACGTGTCATGACACAAGCTCTGCCTCTCTATTGACTGGTCAGTTGAGGATGTTATGGCCACTTTAGTGATACCAGGCCGGAAACACCAAAACAATCTTAAATCGTCAGAAACTCGGAAACCATGGGGTTATCGACAAATTTCTTAGAGATGTTTGTTATAAATTACCTAGTTGTAAAATATTGATCCCTGAAGTTCGTGGTTTCGACAGTGGGGCACCTTATACAGATGTAAAATTCTACATTAACTTTTTACCAAACCTACTTTTAAAAAACATGTCCGTTTCAAAATTACAGATAGATAACGGATAGACGTTTTTTCTTCATGTCCTGCTACGCTCACCACAGGACGCAACGTAGACGTGGTCGGATACTCGGTTGACGCACGTTTCAACCTTATGACCAGTCGCAGTACCAGTCAGATCAAATGACGTCGGATCGAAATTCTTATTCCCCACTGGGGGCTTCATCGCACTTGAGACCGGTGAGTTTTGACAGTTCCACTTGAAATGCTGTGGCGTAACCTTTTCTGTGACTATTGATTGTAATTATTGTGATCTTTAATGTGTAAGAGTGAGCCTTCACTTCGAGCAAATGATGCAGCGCAGTTTTAGCGCTCATTCGAACAGTTAGTAGAGTCTTGATAGACACGATCATACGGCGGAATTTTTTTTTCTGTAAAAATAGTATCATAAAGTGTATCTACCTTTTTGTTCAGTGTCAATATTTTTCGTTAATTCAATGAGAAACTGACAAAAATATGTGGTGTACTTACCTTGCGTCGTCAGCAGAAATCGAAGATTTCCACGCTGTGGCGATTCGTGGATCCTAAATCTGTGTGGAACATAATGATGTCTAGTGGCATCACCTGCCAGAGGGAGATGGAGGAGGGGGAGTCCTTTGAGTCACACAGTCATCGTGGAAGAAGGACTGATTTGCCCGATGTTTATGTCAAATTGTGAAGCAGTCAATAACTTAACGCAAATATAGGTTTGTTTCGGGTCCTGTACAGTTCTGTCTAAGAAATCATTATGGGAATGTTCTCATGTGTACTGTGATTGTGGGCACTATGAGCGGGTTTCTCTGAGTTGGGGGTCTCAAAAAGGAGGAATTATACGTGAATTGGGTCCCGTTCCTTTCACCTGGTAGTACCTGCCAGGGCTCTTGCGAACTTGAATTGGGTCCCTCTGATGCTGGACCACGTTGCTATTTTTCACCACCATTGGAGTCGGCATCCTTTGATTCGTGCATTACAACAAACTTCCTCAACGGCTTTATGAGGATTCCCCTCTCGAAACCCACGCGTATATTACGCTTATTTCGGATATACCAAACGACAGATCGAGTGAAGAGCAGTGGGGTATACAAGGAACTTAAAGGATTTTTTATAAGTATTCGGCTGATTGTCGGGTAAAACCTAGAATACAAATGGTACATAGCATTCATTACCTATGTATATATGCCATGTATATCTGCTATAATTTTTTTTTTTTTTTACACAAAACCCTTGGATAACTGTTGCTGGAAAATACAATGATCGAATCTTTGAGAGTGTTTAAAAACATAAACGATTCTACGGTATTAGTTTTGTAATACTTTAAAGAATTTTATAAGGAATTTAAAGTAGTTTATGACAAACCTGCTGGCACCCAATTCGTGTTTATCCCTATGAACAGTAGATACCATAGTACTTGACACGGTGCCCCCCGTCGTAACACATTTGTATCCAATTGGGTACGCACGTTCATCGCTGTACAACACTAGAGGAAATTTTCTTGAACCTTGATTTTCACTTTCTCGAGCCACCTCAAGATCAAATGCACAAGGATTGCGTGTCATAATTAGGTTGCTCTGATCCTCGCTATCTTCAAAGTCGAAGTCGTGCGTAAATGTAAATAAATTATAGTAAACATCGCTGATCTGGCTCTGAAGGTTCAAGAGATGTGCATTTAAAGAGTGCCACAAATTGAATCAAAATTGTATCCAGCTGATCGAAATATGTCAAATCGAAATATGTTTTCGTTGTTTTCAAGTAATGAACTGCACGCTTTTAACGTTAGTTCATATCGTTCATATTGTATAACAATTTGAATGAATTCGGTGGCACCTGCGAGCACTTCTCCTAGCACTGCATTGGTGGGGTTAAATGTAAAAGTACCCAAGTGCCAAATTCTTCCATTTCAGCTGAGTATATTAAATTGTGATGTTATTGATAAAATTTAAGAATGGGGAATCAAAATCATAGTCAAAGCTTGTTAAAAACAAAAATTGGTTTTACGAATTTCGCGAAAAATTGCAAGATTCAGTTGGTGGAGTTTGCCCAAATTTTGCCAGGTAGTGCCTAAAATTGATTTTATGACCGTATTGGTGTTGCGACTTGGGTACTTTTTACCTTTCGTCCCACGTATTATTGTTTCGGGTGAAATTCGACTTACCCCATGAGTCGGATCCCCGCCTGAGCCGCCCATGAGTCCCTCGTCATCCCCATGAGCGAGCCGCCTTCAGGAGGCGGAGTAAGGCGATCCGTCAACCTCTGGAGGCGGCGGAGGAGTGGCGGGAGAAAACGGAGGGAACCTCGGGCCTCCGGGAGAAAACATGACAAGAGGAGAAAAACGCTCCGAGACCGCGGGAAGGGAAATGAAACTACTGTAAAGCGCAAGTCCCAGGGATTTCACTATATTTCCTTCTTCGACCCTCCTCCGTTTCGCAGGGGTGAAAAAACACCCTCGCTCTCTCTCTCCCTCCGTCTCTTCGCCCTGTCATCCTATCTCTTTCCTTTTTTTCTACATTTATTTTTCTTAGCGAGGTTTCTCAACTCCTTTGTCTCAACGGGGTCGGAGTCTGATGACCTCAATTACAATCAGAGTAAGAGGTCGGCTTTAACAGCCTAACAACTAGTTGCTTCCCCCCCCCCACCACCAAACACTCGTATACCGTGTGAAAAACGCTGCAAAGCCCTTGTCACATGGGTTTATTATTCTACTGGACACACCTACAGAAATGTTGGCTGTTCATTTATTGTTTATTTCATGTGAAATAATCGAAATAGCTATTTCTGATGGTTTCCACCATTTTTGGCCCCTAAAACACGAATTAGGTAGGTACGCTCCCTTTTTTTCTTTTTTTTTTCAATTTATCTTTGATCATTGGTAGTGCCATTTAACCGTCATGATCCACGTGTTGATACTACTTCCACTGTTATTATACAAATTGATGGTGATTTCAGACGATTGCCGAGGTTTTTGACTCATAAAAAATCAATTTTGGGAGCTGAACATTTGGTAGAACCTCGATTTTCCACTCTTTGGTCAAAATGGACTTCATATTCGGTCTTCTCGTCCCCAAAAACATGGAAAACGATACCTCAAAAGCTCATGTTACCAACATGTTACTAAAACACAAAAAGTACCTATTTTTGTGCACATTTTCACTCATAACATCCCTGGGTATATTCCGATCGGGCTGAAAAGTTTCTGGACACAACTAGGGCCCAAATGGAGCATTTGTGCGAAAGAACGACTTTTTGGACCGTAAATGAAGCCTGTACACGTGATACGGCGGACGGCGTACGGCGGACGGCGGACGGACATTGCATTTTGGTTTATTATTCTGTGAATAATAAACCTATGTAATCGCTCAGCAAAAAATTTTGATAACACCCCCTCAAACTTTTTTCTTTTCCGTTTCAAGGTGTGTAGATTCAAAAAATGCAATGTCCGTCCGCCGTCCGCCGTACGCCGTCCGCCGTATCACGTGTACAGGCTTCATTTTCGATCTAAAAAAGTCGTTCTTTCGCACACATGCTCCATTTTGGCCCTAGTTGTGTCCCGAAACTTTTCAGCCCGATCGGAATACACCCAGGGGTGTTATGAGTGAAAATGTGTGTGAAAGTAGGTACTTTTTGCGTTTTAGCAACATTTTGGTAACATGAGCTTTTGAGGTATCGTTTTCCATGTTTTTGGGGACGAGAAGATCGAATATGAAGTCGATTTTGGCCAAGGAGTGGAAAATTGAGGTTGTACCAGATGTTCAGCTCCCAAAATTGATTTTTTATGAGTCAAATACCTGTGAAATCACCATCAATTTGTAGAATAACACTAGAAAAAGTGTCAACACGTGGATCAAGACGATTAAATGATGGCACTACCAATGATCAAAGATAATTTGAAAAAAAAAAGATCGTACCTACCTAATTTGTGTTTTGGGGGCCAAAATTGGTGGAAACCATCAGAAATAGCTATTTCAATTATTTCACATGAAACAAACAATAAATGTACAGCCAACATTTCTGTAGAATAATAAACCCCATGTGACAAGGACTTTGCAGCGTTTTTGGAATCTACCCACCTTGAAACGGAAAAGAAAAAAGTTTGAGGGGGTGTTATAAAAATTTTTTGCTGACCGAATACATAGGTGTATTATTCACAGAATAATAAACCAAAAACTGACAGTGCTAATTAATGTATAACCTAATTTTGGTTTATTATTTTCAGTAATGAACCTTTAGAATCGAGCATGGAAAACAC
Organism: Leptopterna dolabrata; assembly: GCA_954871275.1. Taxonomy (NCBI): domain Eukaryota; kingdom Metazoa; phylum Arthropoda; class Insecta; order Hemiptera; family Miridae; genus Leptopterna; species Leptopterna dolabrata. The sequence goes on along the minus strand of OX940984.1, from coordinate 17,980,808 downwards.
TTACCCCCCCCCCCCCCCCCCCACAATTTTTAGTTGCGATTTATGATTTTCCATGTGCGCAGAATTCGAAAATAGAACAAAAAATGTGAAACTTCGTTAGAACCTCAATTTTCCGCTTTTTAGTCCAAATCGACTTCTCGTCCTAAAAAAAAAAACGCTGCAAAATCTTTGTCACATGGGTTTATTATTCTACTGGACATACCTACAGAAATGTTGACTGTGCATTTATTGTTTCTTTCATGTGAAATAATTGAAATTGAAATAGCTGTTTCTGATAGTTTCCACCAATTTTGGCCCCCAAAACACAAATTAGGTACGCTCCCTTTTTGGTTTATTATTCTGGGAATAATACACCTATGTAATCGCTCAGCAAAAAAATTGTATAACACCCCCTCAAAATTTTTTCTTTTCCGTTTCAAGGTGCGTAGATTCCAAAAATCCAATGTCCGTCCGCCGTATCACGTGTACAGGCTTCATTTTCGGTCCAAAAAAGTCGTTGTTTCGCACACATGCTCCATTTGGGCCCTAGTTGTGTCCCGAAACTTTGAAGCTCAATCGGAATATACCCAGGGATGTTATGAGTGAAAATGTGTATAAAAATAGGTACCTACTTTTTGTGTTTTCGTAACATGTTAGTAACATGAGCTTTTGAGTTATCGTTTTCTATGTTTTTGGGGACGAGGAGACCGAATATGAAGTCGATTTTGACCAAAGAGTGGAAAATTGAGGTTCTAACGAAGTTTCAGCCCTAAATTTACGTTAAATTTTGGTGTAAAATCGTCGTTCTTCCACATACAGTTTGGGTGAGTTCATTAATTTTGGATCATAGTAACTAAGAAAAGTGCGAAGTTCGTCGCGGACGGATGGAATTTTTTTCCCATTTTCGGATTCTACATACCTTGAAACGAAAACCATCAAATTTAGAGGGGGGATGGGGGTTAAACTTTGTTTTTTCATGCTCGATGCCATCGATCAACTGAAAATAATAAACCGAAAACTAGAAATAAGGTCGTTAGTGCCCCCCCCCCCCCTCCCAAGGAACCCCCTGATAGACCCACTCACAGTGACGTGATCGGGATGTGGTTCTTCCGACGAACATCAGTGATCCTGAAAACCAGCGTTCATGGCCGAAATTCGAAACGTTCCAGTCATGAAACATGACCATATATGGACGAATTTTCGAAGTCGTTTTTAAGATTTTCTGTTATTTTTTATCCACGTACACTCAAGTTTTTACTGGAGAATATTTTGGATTTTAGAAATTTTCTTTTTCAATCTCAAACCAGCACTGATTTAGGTAAATCGATATAGAAGTTCTGAGTTGATATACATTCTGCCCTTTTAACGGATTTTACGCGATTTTTGACCCCAAATGTTTGAAAAATAATTATGTTGATCGATTTTTGATTACCTACCTATTTGTTGAAAATTATGAAAATTCGTTTTATTTCAGTTGACGAATCTTACGTCGGAAGGACACATCGAAGGATCCCGGAAAGCATCAAACACGAAGGAATCATTCGGGCCCTGCACATATCAGACCCTGCAGTGACTGTACTTGAATTACAAACATACCGTACTACATGTCCTCGTTTCCCGTCAACAATTTATTGAGGTACAGCACCCTTGTCGAGCTGGCATTATCCAAAACTACTAAATGTAGGTATAACCGTATGGAGGTACTGATTCAGCACACTGTGATATCTGAATTGCAAATACGTGAATTTCTATATTCACCCCTTTTTCAATAAATTCCGCTTTCCACAGAAAAGGTTTTACTCGTCTAGTAGTCGATCACTTGCGGTGAGCAGATATATGTGTGTGTCCCTTAGGGCGCGTTGACGTTCCAATACTTCCGATATTTACTGATATGGATACTTTATTTCGATATTTCCAATATTTGTATCGATACTATGGATTCGATAATATCGGAATATCGAAAGAAAATCGGTGGTATTCCAGATCGGATGATATTACCCCAAATTTTAGACTAAACATTGATAAAAAGAGATGTACCTCACTCCTACCTCAGGTACAGATTTGTTTCAATACCTATATGTATTATTTTGAGAACCCTCATGAACGTATCAATAATGTAAATACTTCGTGTTTGAAGAAACATTCTATATTGATCAGTATTGCAACTAAAGGAATTTCCGGAACATGGTATCGAATTATACAATATTGCCGGTATCGATACTTTTCTTTCGATATTATCGTTGTATCAGTAAAATCTTGCGATACTGTATCGATCTTAAATATCGGATCGAAGGCGGTATCTAGGCACGGCGTCTCCTTAGGGCTGGTAGCTTTGTTAATTAGTGCAATACCGTTGAAATGGTGTTGGCAGCTTGTGGTGAGACCTCATGCAGAAACCTTGTTCTAGTCCTAGTATATATGGCCTATCAAAATCAACGAGCCGTTTTCTAGCTTAAAGAATCCTTGGTTCCTTCTTGCATAAAACGTTAAATACATGGAATCCGTATGTCGTGATCGCAAGGTAAGGTTAGGTAGGTCGCAGGAGAGAAGAGGATGTGCCCAGAGGATGTGCCCCTTAGGAGTATTCTCGGATAGCTACCCCCCCCCCCCCCCCCCCACGGGTTATCACCACAGTGAGTGTTAGAGGAGGAGGCGTCCCACGGTTACCACCACAGCGGGTGCTAAAAGAAAAGGATGCTAACACCTCGCTGTTATCACCACAGGGAGTGACCACCGCAGCAGAGACCCTAAGGGATATGGAAGGGTAGGTGGGAGAGAGAAGTCGCAGGTAAGAGTGGGGTCAGTCAAATGAAGAGCTGGGCGCCTTATAAAGGTGTCTCCACCTTGTCCCCCATCTGTGGTTGGGAGTTTGATGGAGGGGAACCCTTCTGGGCTTCAAGGGAGGCGTCGCATAGCTCGTCTTTCTCCATGTTTATTGGTCAAATCTATAAGTTACATGTGAGTGGTATTATGTTACATTTGAGGGGTACCACGACACCATACTTCTCATTTTCGTCCCTAATGGCCCTTCGTGTATGAAACAAATCAAGTAAAATCGGAATTTGACTTGATTTTTATTTTTTTTTAGGTATATATATATATTTTTTTTAATAACAGGGAGATGCTGGTAGTTTTTAGATAACTACATTCTTTATTAAATCGCTCATTAGGTCATGCTGCATGGATGCGACCCTTATATCGAAGCACAATTCGATTTATCACGATTCGTATCCATTATCCCCATTTGTACCAGCCCCTCTGAGTCGTGTGTCGGCTTATTGCTTTATTGAGCAGTTATAATAGTTGGGCGAGTTGGGTAATTACATGTCTTTACTGCATGCAAAAGGCCCTAAAAAGTCTAAAAGTCCCCACGAGGAGTTTAAATTTTATTACGACGGTAGGTCGTGAAGGGGAGTTATAAGACGTTTCGCTGTTGCATTGTAAAACTGCGCCAGTTTCGGAGCCTGTCATTCTTTCTTTCTTTTTTTTTACGGTTACGAGTGAAAAGTACTAAACCGTATGGTTCCTCGGAGCCTCTCGAACCCTTTTGATCGCTAATATAAAGTCAATAAGTCAGACCGTAAGATGGCTCGAGGCAATGAAAGAGAGTTCAGAGTGAGTCATCCCCAGGGCGCGGGTAGTATGAGAAATGTGGACTAATAAGGGGAACTTGGTGTTTACGATGATACTAAGTGTTTTGAGTGCTGGTTTATCGGCAGCGAATGATGGCTTCTTCTGGTTTAGTGAGTCTTGGAATACTGGACTACCGCAGCGATGTGGGATTTTCATTTCGCGCCCGCAAAACTTCCACTATAATTTACAGTTCCACTTGGCTTTTTAGTAGTCTGATACTCCATTATAACATTCCGCTACTGACAATGAAATAATGAATGAATAAAAAATAATGTATTTGAACTTTTCATCACACGGACAATAGATAACTATTTAGGTACAATATATTTCTTACTGAATTTCATAGCAGTGTCATAATTTTGGGACATGTTGAGTGTGAGAAATCATTCATAGGAACTAAACAGTTGAGATATTATTGACAAAAAAGTTACTCTGGTTATATTTTATCCCCCCCCCCCCCGTCCCAAAAACCCTGTTGTAAAAATTTACCCGCTAAGGAAACCACCTCAGCCGCAAAAAGCATTGGCATATCCATTTTGCCAGCCGAAATAGCATGCTCCGTGCTCCGAACCTCGCTCTTCGATGTGCATAATAGAAACCTGTTCCTTCCCCCTCTGTTGGATATATGTAGTTTGAAACCTGTTCCTTCCCCCCAAACCATGCAGTTTCTTTCAACGCTGTTTGGCTGACAGCTTTTGCCCCCAAACAGCCAAACAGCGTTGAAAGAAGTTTCAAGGTTTGGGGGAAGGAGCAGGTTTTTAGCGAATTTTCAAAGAAAATGAAGCTATTGCAATGGCTTCGAAATTTAAATAATATAAATTTTTGGAAATTTTCTTCATAGAAATCCGTTTCAGACCATTCTAAAACGATTCCTGAAATTTAACACTTTTTTATATGTATATATATATATATATATATATATATATATATTTATATATATATTTATTTATATATGTGTCACTCCAGACGATAACTCTCGATAGAATTGAGATAAACAGCTCAAATTTGCACAAAAAATCTATCTTGGCAATCGAAAGGCTAAGTTCGAAGATGGGCGAAATTGGCCTACTCTAAGGAGGGTTTTGGCGCATTTAAAGTGCGCAAAAATTACCCAAAAATCCCCAAAATGTTATTTTCCAACAAGTGACCCCTCATTTTAAAGGTTTTTGCACGCTGAACACGATGGTGGAATCGGATTTTAGATATCTTGATCCGTTCTCAAATTAGAGCATTTAAAGTGCGCAAAAATTACCTAAAAATCCCCAAAATGTTATTTTCTAACAAGTGACCCCTCATTTTAAAGGTTTTTGCACGCTGAACACGATGGTGGAATCGGATTTTAGATATCTTGATCCGTTCTCAAATTAGAGCATTTAAAGTGCGCAAAAATTACCCAAAAATCCCCAAAATGTTATTTTCCAACAAGTGACCCCTCATTTTAAAGGTTTTTGCACGCTGAACACGATGGTGGAATCGGATTTTAGATATCTTGATCCGTTCTCAAATTAGAGCATTTAAAGTGCGCAAAAATTACCCAAAAATCCCCAAAATGTTATTTTCTAACAAGTGACCCCTCATTTTAAAGGTTTTTGCACGCTGAACACGATAGTGAAATCGGATTTTAGATATCTAAATCCGTTCTTAAATTAGAGCATTTAAAGTGCGCAAAAATTACCCAAAACTAGGATAATCTTTAAACTCTTACCCCCACCCCCTTAGAGTGGTCAGATTGAAAAATGTGAGAAGTATTAATTGAAGACGAGAGTTCGAAGCAAAAAAGGGGGAGGCAAACGATTAGTACAACTCCTTGAATTTACCCACAGCGATCAAATAAATAAGCACTTAGTACAATTACGTAATAAACAAACGGTAGAATCAGGATGGACAAAACGTACAAATTAAAATAAATACGAAGAGAATATACATAGAAAACCAAATTTTAGACCGAAGTTTTCCTTTATTCAAAACCATAGCCATTAATTCGAATATTTCTTTGAAAATTCGCTCATTAAGTCATGCTGCATGACTGATTTTTTTATGCATATATCCAACAGAGGGGAAGGAACATCCAAGAGCGAGGCGCGAAGCACTGAGCATGTTATTTTGGCGGGGAAAATGGTTATAAATCCTTTTTGCGGCTGAGGAAGCTTTCTTGGCGGATAAATTTTTACAACAGGGTTGGGGGGGGGGGGGAATCTAATAAATCCCGGTACCTAAAAAATGTTTTTCTCAGTAGGTACTTCGACCGATCGGGTTCAGATTTTGAGCACTTCCTCAGGAAGCCTCAGTGAACAAGTGCGCCAAATTTCAGCTCATAAAACCCTCTCTTGACTACTCCAAGAAGCTGCACCCCCTCCTTGAAGGGAAAAACGGTGGGGGGAGGGATGCACAAGCGGCACAAGTGGATGAGTGTGTAAAATTTCAGCTCGTACCGTTATGTCTGGGAGGCTGTAGCCCTGTCAAAGAACAAGAACAAGAACAACAACAATATTTTTGTCAAAAAATGGCATTTTCCCCCCGTTAATGTATCATAAATAAATAAATAAACAACTAGAAAAATAGCGGCTTTCAAACCTTCATAACTTCGGAACCTGATGGTCCCCAGGGTTGAAATTTGGTACGCGAACGCAGGGGCCTTTCGAGAATGTTGTGCGAAAAATCGCGACCGGAACCCCCTCCCCCCACAGGGGCCAGTTACCCTCGGGTGGGGGGGGGGGAGGACTCTACTTGTTCTGTCGTGTAAAATGTGTTCTTGGTCGCTTATTAGGAGGTTTTCGATTTTCTTGGCGAGCGAGACGCTACCGCAGATAAACTGGTCGGTCCGATGTTGGAGAAGTCTGGTTAATGAGGTGAGGGTCCTCTTCCGCTTTTTGGGTGATTCGGACGTTTTCCTTTGAGTGGCCGAAAAAACCCCGCAGCCACTCAAAAAGTAAAACTTCCGAAACCCGCACTCGTGAATTGAATGGTTATCTAAACCGGTCTTCCCAATAAAATCGCTCAGAAAAGCAGAAGAGGTCACCGTCTTTCCACCCTTACCTTAATCATTTAATCATTGATTATGGCCAACTTTGGCATCGAGGAGTATTGATTGAAGACAGCTGGAGGTATAAAGTTGAATAACGGATAAGAGCGGAGTCGACATCCGTCTTACCCCTCCTTGAAATGTAAGAAACATCCCTCATGTGCGTGGGGTAACATTGCTCACACGATCCATCTTCCAATACGGCAATACCCCCGACTCAACTACCCCCTCGGGGTTTCCTGGATTGAGCATAAATCAATACCATCGCCAACTCACCCCTCACATACACACTGGCCGTACGTGTATATACGACACATACCCGCGTGCGGTACGTGCAGTGCCCACCCCAGGTGGATCCGGTATTGCGTTACCGATGGGTTTGTGTATGTTGGTCGGTCAACCGCGCTAATTTCATCGGAACTCCCACCTTCTCCGATTGTGCCGCACGGAACGCACAGCGCATAACGGGGAATTCAATATCTTTCCATCCCCTCGGTAATGATCGCAATTAATGTCCATTACATCCTACGTCTGGCTGCCCCTGTGAGTGTTTCCGAAACCCTTTTCAGAGAAATGTCTGCCTCTGAAAGGCCCTCCCGTATCGGGTTTCTCTCCCCTCCGACCTAATGAATTTCAAATTCGCGGCTTCATATCGCGGTGGAGAACAATTGACGGAAAATCCCATGTGAGGCGACCCGAAGTGTGGTAACCCTGGTTCCAATGTGCGGGGGTTCCGATTTCCACGTGATCGACCGCGGAATCCCGCTGTGTTTGAGCCCGCATACAAACCGCTCGACCGTTTTCAATAACGGCCCGAAAACCGGCCGGAAACGTTAGTTTAACGGTGTTTCGTCAACACCGATGAAAGGCGAGATCTCCGAGAGTTATTATTAACCCTTTACATCGGATGAGCGAAAATATGGAGCCGTGCGATTGAAAAAAGCGCTGCAAATTATTACACAAAGATTTATTATTTACCTGTATAGGTGCCCCTTCTGTGTAGATCACTGTTTTCTGTGGTCAGTACCCTCGAGATCCCTCCAAGAAAGCCCAAAATCGAGTACTGGAGCCGGCCTGGGAATTACAGTTTCATGAAAATGCGCGGAATTCAGTAATTCAATAATTAATTGTTTGTTGTTATTCATGAAGCATAACGTTTGTTCAAGTTGCAAAAGTACATGTCAACAATATCCAGAACAGCCATCCTTGATTATAATCAGGTGCTCCCTATAGCGATGATATCTGGGCAGGATTTATACCGTTTCATTCACGATCATGTTGACGAAGCTTTTCCGTGCAATATTCAGGGCCTCACTATGAACGAACGGCTGGTCATTCAGTGCTCCGGGTGTTCTCAAAAAATTCTTTAGTTTGAGATCAATTTAAAGACGTAAAAAAACCATACCCTTACGAAAGCTTACGAGCTGCGGGGTTCTGAAAATTTCAACCCCTATTATTCTCCCCATAGAGATAAATGACAGTAACGCCGAACTTCGACCAACCAGAAGACCCCAAATGGGGTGTGGTTCATGGTAGGTAACAAAGAATATTGCAAAGTACGGCAGGCGGATTAAAATTTTGATTACATTTTCGCATTCTACATACCCTGAAACGGAAACCATAAAATTTTGAGGGGGGGGGAGGGGTTACAAAAATTTTCTTGCTCGATTCCGAAGGATCATTATTGAAAATAATAAACCAAAAAGTAATTTGTGATGGAAACGTAGCTATAATTTATTGTTTAGTAGAAATCCTGTAAAACTTTGAATTTAATGAAGCATTTTTTCTTTTTCTTCTTCTACTCGTGGGTCCCTGAGGCTCGGCGAATATTACTCATCTGTGTAGTGAAGCGAATACCAAGACGAGCAGCTCGGGGCTCACCAGACGTTCGGCGCTCGGCGAGTACCGCGCCGCATCCACCCACCCAGGCATCGTCGCTTCGCCATCGCTCGGCCGAGTAACGCGAGACAAAAACTTCCAGCATATGGTCCGTTAGCCGATACCTCGCAACCAGATGCGGTCCCCGCAACAAACGACTCGATATACACACAAAAAAAGGAGGCGTCTTCAAATCAACAAAGGATTACGCATAATGAATGGAACAAGAGCGTCAAGGGACTTGAAAAAAAGAAATAAAATATGAAAAAACACGTTGATGAGTAGAAAAAATAGCGTCCTGGTTTTTTCTCTTTTTTTCTCTCTCTCTTTTAACCTTCACCTCACACGACAAAAAGAGAGGAGGGATTCTCGAGTAAAAAAAGACACGAAAAAAAGGGTTGAAAGGCAATTAACGATGCAGATGCGGAGCGTCATCTGCGTTGCGTCGAGGCGTCGCCCAACGAGGCAGAGGCCGATTGTCCCTCGAGAGGCGATGGGAGGGGCGCGGGAACCGGCTCTTACTTAAAGGCGGAATTACAGTTTTACACCGGAGGGAATTAAGGATTCATCCGGTGAGAATTAAGGTCAGGGGGTGGAGATGCGCTGTCAGACGTTGTCACCTGTCCGCCCGGCCCATCGTCTTGAATTTTTGTTTGCCAAGTAAATTTCTCCCTGTTGGTTTATTAGGTATTCTCTGAATAATAAACCAACATTTTCGCTCAGGGAAAAAATTTTATAACACCCCCTCAGAATTTTTTCTTTTTCGTTTCATGGTACCTACGTATATTCCAAAAATGCAACGTCCGTCCACCGTCCGCCGTATCACGCATAACTACCTCATTTTCGGTCTAAAAAATTCGTTCTTTCGCACACCTGCTCCATTTGGGCCCTAGTTGTGTCCCGAAATATTGCAGCCCGATCGGAATATACCCAAGGGCGTTATGGGTGAAAAATGGGTGTAAAAAAAGGGTTTTTTGGTGTTTTAGTAACATGAACTTGTGAGACGTATCGTTTTACATGTTTTGGTTTATTATTCTGTGAATAATACACGTCTATGTATTAGCTCAGGAAAAAAATCTTTACCCCTCAAAATTTTTTCTTTCATGTTTTGAAGTGCGTAGATTCCAATAAATTACAAAGGTGCATTATTCACAGAATAATAAACCAAAAAGCAGTGTCCGTCCGTCGTACGCGTATCATCCATATGTACTTTAATTTCGGTATAAAAAATTCGTTCTTTCGCACACATGCTCCATTTGGGTGCTAGTTGTGTCCAGAAACTTTGCAGCCCGATCGGATTACACTCAAGGGTGTTACAGGGTGAAAAATGGGGTGTGAAAGTAGAGTTTTTTGGTGTGTAACATGAGCTTGTGATGTATCGTTTTCCATGTTCTTTAGGACAAGGAGACCGAACATGAAGTCGATTTTGACCAAAGAGTGGAAAATCGGGGTTCTAACCGAAGTTTCCGCCATAAATTTACGTTAAATTTTGGTCTCAAATCGTCGTTCTTTCGCGCACAGTTTGGGTACCCATTTGGGAACACATTTGGCTCCTAGTTGTGCTCCAAAGCTCGGGAGCCCGATCGGCATACACCCACGGGTGTTAAGGGTGAAAAGTGGTGGTAAAAATAGGGTTGTTCGATGTTTTTTGAGGTTTTAGTGAACATGAGCTTTTGAGGTATCGTTTTCGATGTTTTTTGGGACGAGATGACCGAATATGAAGTCCATTTTGACCAAAGAGTGGAAAATCGAGGTTCTACCAAAGGTTCAGCTCCCAAAATTGATTTTTTATGACTCAAAAACCTGTTAAATTGTCTGAAATCACCATACATGTGTATAATAACACTGGAAGTAGTACCAACAGGTGAATCAAGATAATTAAAAAATGGCTCTATCAATGATCAAAGATAATTTGTAAAAAGAGGAGCCTAATTCGTATTTTTAAGGGGCAACCATCAAAATAGCCATTTCAATTGTTGTACATCAATGAAACGATAAATGAACAGCCAACATTTCTTTAGGTATGTCCAGTAGAACCCATGTGACAAGGACTTTGCAGCGTTTTCTGTAAGCTGTTATGGTGCTTTGCTGTTTTCCTCTCGCGACGTATCGAACGGCGGGGGTGGACGTGTTTTGTGTTTCTATTGTGACTTGTCTGCTAAAATGACGTCTATCGTAACATGGGCAATAACAAGGGTGATCGAGAGGCGCCTCAAGACGAGGGTCGAAGGGATTCTTTAGGTACGCCCTTCGAAGGGACGAGGGATGCCCTTTTGTTTTCGATCTTAAGGGGGGAGGGCCAGGAACAAAATGTATACAGAAAGTTCCGGCCATGACCGTAATACGTGACTTTAGTAGATTATCGTAACTACATGAATGACTTATTTTATTATTTTCAAAAAAGAACCTTTGGAATCGAGAATGAAGAAAGAAAAAAATACCCCCCTCAAAATTTGGTGGTTTCCGTTTCACGGTAGGTATGTAGAATCCCGAAAATGGAATAAAAAATATTTCTGTCCGTCCGCCGTACTTTGCATTCCTTAGTTACCATGAACCAAATGGATGAAATTTGGTTTATAGGTCCCATTGGGGTCTAATTGGCCCGCGAAGCTCGGCGGTACTGTCAGTCATCTCTAAGGGGTGAAAAATAATTTTCAGAAGCCTTAGCTCGAAAACATTCAATAGAAGGGGATGGTTTTTTTTAAACGTTTTTAAGTTGATCTCAAACTAAAGAATTTTTTGAGACCACCCGGAGCATCGTACGACCAGCCGTTATTCACATCGAAAAGCCTCGTCAACAAGATCGTGAATGAAACAGTATGAATCCGGCTCAGGTATCATTGCTAGGGACCACCCGGTTATAATTCCATTTGAGGAATGATGGCTGTTTTTGATTTTGTTAACAGGTATTTTTGTAACTTGAACAAACGTTATGCTTCATGAATAACAAGAAATAATAATTAATTATTGAATTATTGAATCCCGCGCATTTTTATGAAACTGTAATTCCCGGGCAGGCTCCAGTGCTCGATTTAGAGCTTTCCTGGGAGGGAGCTCGAGGACAGATATTGACCACAGAAAACAGTGATCTACGCAGAAGGGGCATCAATACAGGTAAATAATAAACCGTTGTGTAATAATTTGCAGCGGTTCTTAAATAATTTGGCGTTGGAAACAGCTGCCCACTTTTTACCTACCAACTAACCTCATCTAAAACACCTGCAAAGCTAACTCTGAATTACCTAACGTAATTACATAAACCATGAATTTTTCCATGGTTCTATCCACAAATTTGAACACTTCGGATCCAGAAAAACTCATATTAAATTTGAAAACTTTTTGACCAGTTATCAATTGTGATCATTTTCTATTAGTATGTTGTGGAAAAAGCTACCCTACCTAGTAGTTACATATCAAATGACTTTATCTAGAACACCTGACAAAGTAACCGAACATACCTCGAATGCATAGATATATTCCCTTTTCATCTCATGCATTTTGAAACCTAATGAATTCCATGTTTGTTCTAATCCTTCAAAGAATCAAGGGCTCCATTTTTATCCTACTTACCTATATAGAGTGTTGATTTTTAAACAGGTAGTTCTATCGCTGAAATAATTTTATGTTTCTTACAAGTTTTCAATTCGCCAGCCGGCGATAGGATTTGAAAAAAGTATCTAGTAGCTCATCCTTTTGTTTGACATTGCAAAACATACTATTTCTGTAGAAAAGCTATTCAAAAATTCATTAAGGGATCATTTTAAACCATTGCACTAGCTCTATTTTTATCGACAATTTGATAATATAACTAGGTATTCATCAGATGACTGACAGAATTTCAAAATTGCCTTCAATGCCAGAGGAATTTCGACAGTTTGATATGAGTAAACTTTTTCATGCACCCATGTATACCTAATTACGTGATACAATACATGTAGCTTAGGTACCACTAGTTGGTTGAGGGAGGAAGAATATGTAAGCTGTTCTTCCATTTTGTATGTGTTTCACCAATTCCAACTAGTTTCGCCTTCATCGTGACGCCTCGAACAAATTTAGAACAGCCTTCAACTAAGTGTGAAATACTGTGCCTACAGCAAAACATGTGATAACCCACCATTTCCGTTTTTGCCTGACATAAGTTGATTTTGTAACGTTGCACCAAGTCATTGTGTAGCTGGCTATAAATTTATTGGTTATGTAAACGCGATGTTTAGTCGAGATGTGCTTGCTTGGTGTTGTTTGGTATGGCAGTGGCGTCCTAGTCAAAAATAAATTGCAGACGCTAGGCCATTTATCGATATTTCTAAGTTCGAAACACCTTTTCCGTGACTAATTTGATAAATTAATGAATTTCCTCGCTATCGATTGTTCCAGGGAAATGAGGGTCAGCGACGCCACCGCCAGTTAACATTAGAAACGGAATCCGACCGCCATGAATAGTCGAAAAGGCCGACTTTAGATTGGGCTTTACATAATTAATTGACGAGCCAATCGTCGGTGTTTACTCCAGCGCTCTGAGCAAACAATCAGTGTACGAGTATTTATAATAATAAATTATTATCTTAATATTGTCTTGACTTCCTTGTTAGCGATGTCCCTCTATAATCCATTTTATGTAAAGGCCCACCTACCTGGGATACCACTTACGAACTTCAAGAAGAGATAGGTCATAAATATCAACTTATTCAACACATACGTGATAGTATAATAGAAATCATTTAGATGCAATTTTATTTTATATTTTTCAATAATGAACCTTTGAAATCAAGCTTGGAAAAAATGTACCCCCCTCCCTCAAAATTTGATGGTCTGCGTTTCAAGATACGTATCCTACAATCCGACAAGGGACTTTAAACAAATTTCTGTCTGTCCGCTGCACTTAGCACTTTTCTTGGTTACCGTGAACCAAAATGAAATTCGGTTTATACGTCCAATTCGGGGTCTAGTTGGTCCTCGAAGCTCGGCGTTACTGTCAGTCATCTCTTAAGGGGTCAGCATCCTCTTTTACTTCCTCTGAGTATGAATGCTCTGAAATTCTCCTAATCTTCTCTTGTGACGGTATTTGTTCAAACCAAAAAATGGTATTATGGTGGTATCGCATGGGTGTGGCCAATTTATAACGAGATCCTTCTTCATGACTTCCGAGAGTGGTAAAGGTTTTTTGTAGTCCTTGATCATATTGACTTGCTACCAAGTACCACCATTATCAAATTCCACTTGGTCTTCCTGGTAAAAATAATTTTTTTCCTTTTTTTTCCCCCTAACGTTTCACCAGAAAACTCCAATAAATTATGAACCGAAATACCAAAAATTCGGCAAAATTACTAAGTCTGTAGGTCAGTATTACTTTTTAGCCGACCATTTCATTGGGCAATGAAAATCCGAGCATGACTGGTAGCTGAATTTAAGTGGTAAAATTCCAGAAAATTAAAACGAAGATGAACTAGTTAAAACAGGCTACGATTTGAAATCTGTGTACTTAATCTGTACAGAAATTCACCCATGGACCCATGGTACAGTATAATATGACGGCTCAGCTCATCTCGGCAGACGGACGTCAAACCCATACCGTAATGACGTTTTTTTTTCTTTTTTTACACTGGTTATTTTGCATGTTCTCATAGTTGAATTTATTGTTACATATTTTGCATAAATGAGTTACTTTGCAATGCACTGAACTATTCTATCAATAAATATTTCTTCTTCTTCTTCTTCTCCCATACAGATTTTTAAAAATAAATAAAATAAACGTTTTAATTAAAATTAAAGTGTGATGAAAAATTGAACTGTTGTATTAAAGTCTCTGCTAGGATGGGTTTTCCAACAAGGAAACGTGTGACCCAACGACGTACCTACGGTGGTTGGTTGAATAGTCAGTTTCAGGACACTGGTCAGTTGCAAGGTTAGCCTGTTCTGGAAGTCTGAATAGTGGGCGTTTTTGGAATTCGTTGCCGAGAATGGTATCCAGAAGAGGTTGCTTGATTGTGAGCTCAGTAGGGGGAACTAGGAAATTTACTTGGGACAGAAATGATGGAGTGGAGGTGTTGAAATGGATGATGGCCAGTTATCAACAGTAGTTTCAACATTGGAGGACTGTAATACTTTGTAGGATCTGTCTGTACTATTGCTATACCAAGTTCGTTTAGATTACTTATATAAATTACAAGTACATTACATTGTGACTAGCTGTCTGTATGGCTTTCCTCTTATTTCAAACCGTTCCGATTCTCCTGGTCTTCTTGGTGCCTGTGCATGCCGGTTGGTGGAATTTCTACTGCACCAGTCAAAATTAATGATAGCGTCAACTAAAGAAAACATACTTAGCTCGGTGTTGATGAAATAGTAAGTGGCGGGATGCAGGCGCAGCGGATGATGCGGACGTGAGAACAGAGCGGTGGAAGGCCCTCATTAGCATCTCTCCAGGTGTACGAACCCCAGCGACGGAGGGGCAGCCAAATTATGCAACGAACTTCTTTTCTCTGATGGGAGTTTTGTGCCTTTAAGCTCGAGGTAGGTGCTGTTTTGCATAAACCCTTTTGAAAATCAACCCCTTTTTTTCTGGGGGAACCTACAGATGTTCCCTTTGATTTATAGGTTAACTTTTTTTTTGTTTTCTGGTGTAAGGGTTAAAAAAAAAGAAGAAGAAGAAGGAATGGAGGGCAGGAGGGGGCATTGTCTATGATCATCTGGCGTCAAAGTCCTTGAGGGACTCACGTGAGGGACATTTATTATTTTTAGGAAGGAAGATGAGAAATCGTATTCGTAACAACCGCGGCTGAAGCAGCGACGTCCGCTACTTTCCAACATTCAGCTGATATCGTGGCTGGAACCTATGGGTCGTATCCTTAGACAGTACTGTTATCTCCTATAGTTTGTGGTATAACAATGCTCTCAGCAGGAGTATACGAGTTAGTGACTTAATAAAAATACACCGGGCAGCTACCTACCATACTTAAGAATTCCACTTCGTGAGCATCACAAGTGAACAAAGCGCCTTAGGCTCGTCGGAGTTTGAGGAAATTTGATTAAGATCGAACGTTTTGAAAACAGAAAGTCAACAAATAATAATGCTGAAAAGTTCAATGCGAGCGAGAAGACCATGAATTTTCGACTAGTTGTAGGGTTAGCGCTATAGTTTCAGTCGTCTCTGATGGGTGAAAAATAGGGGTTGACATTTCCAGGACGCAGTTATCACGATTTTTTTACGTTTTAAAATTATTATCGAACTTAGGAATTTTTTGAGACCACCGTCCAGCTGTTCTTTCACAGTAAGGCCCTAAAATTTGCATGGAAAAGCTTCATCAATAAATTGTGATCGTGAATGAAACGGTATAAATCTAGCCCAGTTATCATTGCTAGGGAACACCTGATTATAATCACGGATGGCTGTAAAGTCGAGTTGGTTATTCCCGACATATGTATTTCATTTGACGAATGATGGTTATTTTGGATTTTGTTGATAGCTACTTTTGTAAATTGAACAAAAGTTATGCTCCGTGAATAACAACAGCTAATTATAGGCAAAATGATAGAAATCTTTAATCCCCCACATATTTATGATACTATAATTGACCGGCTGGCCTCGATTTAGGGCTTTCCTGGGGGACCGCGGAAGTGTTTATATAAAAACATGGGTACATACAAAAAATGTCAAAATTAGGATTCGATTCAGGATGCTCCGAAACGGTAAGAATGCTCGTAGGAAGAATGTTTTTAGACTGCGTGAATACCCGCCGATTGGAACCCGCAAAATCTGATTTGGTTCCGAAAAATGGTTTTCAGGGTGGTTGCAACACTTTCCTAAATTACCCTTCGGTTCGGATATCGAAAGTGCAAATCGAACCAAGGATCTTTTTTGAGTCTGGAGCTTTTTCCCAACGATTTTCATGGGATATCAACCAGTGGAATTACAATTCCTAATTTCGGAGTAGTTTTAGGTGAAAATATTTTTAAAAAAATATGAGTAACAAAAAAATCTTTGGTCGCGAAATTTGGTTTTTTGTTGTTGTATAAACTGTAGTCTGTATTTAAAATACTCCGTTTCGTCAGTATTAATTACCAGCCAGCTTTAGTCCTTGCTGTTTATTTTAAGACTGAAAATAACAAATTGAAGAGAAAATGTTTATTCAGGTAGACTTAACCATATCTGGGTTCAGTCATCTGGGGGAAAGGAGTGTTGTAGCTATTTAGGTATAGCTGTCGCGTACTGCAACCTCACTATTTTGTAACATAAGATATCAATTGAGCATTATTTTACTGGTTGTCACGTTAAATTTTCCGTTGGTGTCACCACAAAACTTTCAGAATGATCCATAGCCCAAAAATATAATATATATTATCCATGTTAAAAGGTCTCCCAATTTACGCAAGGTATGGCACACAGCTTCCACGCAAACATTACGTATACACAATATTATGATCGTAGTGACTGTCTTACGGCTACAGGGACACTCATTGTTTGACATTTCTCATTGTTGAACATTACTGAAGTTATCTATAAAACTGCAAATGACTCGTTTTTCATGAAATTGGGGGGTGAAAAATCGCTAAAAATTTGAAAACGATGTAAAATTTCAGTGTTCTTTATGTTTCCGAAAAAGGGGGGTAGAGGGAAGACGAGTGTTCTTGGCGGTCAGAAACACGCTAAACGCCGTCAAACACCTAAAAAGTTATCGGCTTCAAAAATCCGTTCATACGGCCATGCTTCATGACATGACCCCCTCCCCCCGGCCCTGGCACCTTTGATGTTCCACTCCGATGCACGTCACATACCCGACAAGGGGTCTCGCACGGGTGAATCGTGGGTATCGGTCCGAAGGGCGGAGTGGAAGAGGAAATATAAGGAATATGCTTGTTAAGAAGAAAAAAGAAAGAAGGATGATATAACGACGAGGATATGCACGGGGGAAAAAAATCAAAAATTATATGAACGTCGCGAATTTTTTCGTTTGAATTTTTGCTCGTTCTTTTTTTTTTTACAAAAAGGTAAACTTCAATAGCTTTGAATTTGAAGAGTCTTGTATATTTCGGAGTCGAGAGAGTTGAAGCATTATAATTCAAACTGAGAGATGGAGTGGGTGTCG
Organism: Leptopterna dolabrata; assembly: GCA_954871275.1. NCBI lineage: Eukaryota > Metazoa > Arthropoda > Insecta > Hemiptera > Miridae > Leptopterna > Leptopterna dolabrata. Next base: position 17,963,213 of record OX940984.1, on the reverse strand, counting down.
TGGGAAGGTTAGTGAGGGGGGGGGGGGGGTTGAGGGGGTGTGATTGTGGGGGGGGGAGGGGGTGTACATGTACTGTTAGTGGTTGCGAGAGGATGGAAGGGAGGGAGTCTCCTTCGTATGGAGAAAATAAAAAAAGAAAACCTTTCCAGCGACGTCACATACTCGTGTGTTATAAAGTTGCTTTGGGACCGGAGTTTTTTTCTTTTTTCTCCATACAGAAGGAATATGGGAAAGGTGGGAAGGGAAAGGTTTCTCTCTCATAGAAGAGAAAAAGAGAGGAATACAAAAAAAAGGCTTTTCTCTCCCGACGTGACGGAGAAAGAGAGAAATAAGGTTGTGGTGAATGGTGGGGGGGGGGGGGGGGGTTCTAGGGATAGTGAGTGGTTGGAGTAGGTGGAGGAGATATCGAACTGGTAGAAATAAGATGGAAAAAGAGAGGGCTGGTGGTAGAGATATGGGTGGCCCGGGGGTGGGGCGGCAAGGTGGGGCCTTCAGGGATGAGAAGGTTCTGACAAATTGACAGCCGAATTCTCCCCTTTTACCCCTCCGCCACTGCCGTTGCTACATATCCCCCCCCCCCCCCCTTCGGCCCCTTTTCCGAGTCGTTTCTCGGCTACAAATCAATACAACCTGAGGACGTCAGTCAACAAGCGTTTTCCTCGGCGTTACATCGCAGGTGGCTCGTGGGCCACAATGGGTTTCCCGCTTATTGACGGGAAATTAGAGGGCAAACAAAAAGTGGTGGGAAAGATCGGAAATAAGCTCCTCAAGTTAGAGTGGCAATAGGCGGTTGAAGCATGACCATACGAGCGAATTTCCGAAGCAGTCTCCACTCTCCAGTAGTATTTAGGTAATTTAATAGCAATTTGGAGCGATGTTTATTGGTGTTAAGCAATTATTTACCCACAAATCTCAAATTTTAACCACGTTTTGTTTTCGAAAATATCCCACCTTAAACCAGATCTTCCTTTTTGTTTTGCCAGTAAACACATTTTGGCGAAATGTAGTTACCTACCACACAAGTATTATAGCATAGCCTATGTTATTCAGATTTTTAGCAATTTCCAATCACGAAAACTCAAATTTCACCCAATTTTGCTTATTGATTTGCTTATTCTCTTTCTGCTCGCCATTACAAACATACTGACGAAGTTCTGTCACCATTTTAAACAATTTATTTATAGTTAGGTACTTTTTATAAATTCTTAGCAATTTTTACCTACCTACTTTTGACGCAAAAACTCATACGTATTTGACTCAGTTGTTATATATTTGAAAATTTACCTAGTCCATCTTCGAACTCATCCCTTTCGTTTGATAATGCGAGATTTTAGTGGGATTCCGAAGTCTTGTTGCCAAGATATTGCCAATCCGTAATGACACAATAATACATGTGTGTCCGTAAATTTTTGAAAAGTTGATTGAAGAAAATGATATTATTATGTTCTGATATTTTTATTGCAAAGTGATGTAGTTGATTATTACAATTACTACATTTATATTGGCAGTGTATTTCAACCAGTGTCAATAAAACTAAAAAAAGTATGAGTGCTTATAATACACCTACATATCACCTACTTGTATAATACATATTTATGAAAAAATGGTGAAATCGGATAGCCTGAAATGGAAAAGAAACGAAGAGTTTCCAAAAATTCATGTAGGTATACTAACATTTTTTGAAAGATTGCAGTAGCGTAGTATTATTTAGTTACTCTTCGAAAAATCGCTAAAATCGTCACTCGGCCCTGCGACAGAGTGTAAAAATCCCTACGCTTGCACCTAATAAATTCCTACCGTGACAACCCCCTCTGTAATCACATTTGAAAAAGCCTGGTCGCCTACCAACTCCGGAATAGCCCAATCTCTTTAGAAGCCTTTTTTTTCTTTTATCCCAAAGTTACCAAACGAGAGGAAGAAAAAAGCGGAAATCAGACGGCAAAAAGCGTCGGAAGAATATTGGTTGGTTGTTTATTGTTACGATGAGGTTAAAGGGAAAGCTGGCAACGGGTTGGGTAGGGAAAGTGGAGGGGGATGTGGAAATGATTGATAACTGGAGAAAAAACTGGGAAAAAAGGACGGGGAAAGCCATAGTTGGTTCAATTCTTTGGGAAAGAAAACAAAATAAAGGACCCAGAAAAAAAGGCGCACGGGGAAAAAACCGAAAAAATTGACATAAGACGCCGATCTGAGGGAGGAAAAAACCTTTTAGTGAAATTGGTTGAGCAAATAGAGTTTGGGTGGTTGGAGGGGGGGGGGGGGGGGCTAGGGTGGACTAAGATAGATCGGGTGGGACTTCTGAAACGGACAGCCCTGTAATAACAGCGTTTTCCTCGGTGTTTGGATCGAAAATGGCTTCCAGATGGTTGGGGCCGGTTGATGGGTTCCAGGTCGTTGAGAACGGAAAGTGTGCGGGGACGAGGTGTTGGAGTTGAATCAGATCGTTGGTGCGCCAAGTGGTAATAATAAGCTCGGTATAGATCAGTGTCAGCAGTTCCTTCGAGGGAGATGATTAAGTCTTCTGCATCTTATGGGAATGAACAGCTGTGTACAGCAGCGTTTCTCGAGGAGCACCTAGGAGAAGAGTGTGGTGGAACGGCCCGAGCGCTGCCTAGCGAAGATTAGATGAACCTACCGGAGCTCAAGAACCTGGGTTATCGCTAGTTATCCCGTCAAAATACCCGTATTCCTAATTCCTAATAGATCCTAAATATTCCATAATGTTCATAATTCATGATTCAGTGTATAGTGTTCCGGTGCAGTAAATGTGACAAAACATACGAGGAGAGCAGCTCTCTTCGGACACATCGCTTCTGAAAACACCGAGATGAAGCTTCCGTAACAACTATTTTCTACAAAGAAGAAGGCTAAGAAAAAATTTATAAATAAATATTTGTATGACGGCTTTTATTTTGGTTTCGGCTGAATCATGTAGGTATGAACTTATCATAACATTGACAAAAAAAAATGCAATTTTGATATTTTTATATAATTATTTTTTGTTTTTTTCTAATCTGGGGGAAGACTGAATTCTGTAATCCAAAGAGGCGAGGGCGAGTTTGGCAAAATGAGTTTTCTAGTACCTACCTAGTAAGAGTCCTCAGTTAAGTACCGAAAGTTTTTCATTATCTAGGTAGGTACCTAGTGTTAATGAAAATGGTGCTTTTGTAAATTCAATTCCCCCCACTTTTTTTGTGTTCCTCTCCCCATCTTGAGGTAGTAGGTACCTTTTCAAGTTCTCTCCGTCATTGTTGAAGACGACCTATTCCGAAACATGTTCGTATAGTAACTTCAAACCAGACAAAATCGACTTGGATCTGACTCAGACAGACAGTCAGCTCCCTCATTCGCTGGTAAGCTGAACAACCTTTTAGCAAATTTTCAATGAAAAAATTCGCTATTTGCCTCGTTTTAAAATTTCTTGAGTGCCCAAAATGCGGTGGAAACCCCTTCAAAGTCGAAGAGGTAGCAGTCATAACATTTTTCGTTCAAAAGAGAAGTTGTAGAGCATCAAATTCTGCGTCGATAGACCCCCTCAGTAAGTTGTCAAATTGCGATGAAAAATGAAAAGGTTTTGCCATATCAAAGTTTCATATCCCAGGAAAAAGACAGTTTTTATGCAAGACATAATTTGGCAAATTCGGGATCAGCGCGAAATTTCTACAACAATCCTTTATAAAATAATTTTGCCTACCTACGATTAGATTTTCATTTCGAACTGAATGCCTTTCTGATTGATGCCTCAAACAGATTTGAATTCCTTTTTCATTGAGGTCAAATTTCTGGTTCCCTAAAGATTAGGCAGGGTTCTACAGACATTACCTACGGACATTTACGGAGGTGGATTCATCTTGCCAGGGAAAGAAGGGAAGGTTCATCTAATCTTCGCTAGATAGCGCTCGGGCCTTTCCGCCACACTCTTCTCCTATATGCTCCTTTTTTCTCGCGTTTTTTGCGTTTGACGCCCTTATCAAGTTTCCTAAACCATGAATTCGTGTGTGCGTGCCACTGAATTTCATGTGTGGCGATATATCCGAACTTGGCTACGAGATGAAACGTTCCAAATTTAACCAAAATGTTTGTAGTGGCAAACAAAAACATAATTTCAAAGATAAGGAATTTCCGATAACAAAGCGAGTCAAATTTAATTTTTACACACCAAAAACCGGTTGTAAAAAGACGCCAAATTCACGAAAAATGTTATATAAATTGGCCAAATTTCTATAAAATAGTGATATGCACATTTGTGACTTCCGCGACGCCTGTGAAGCAGTTGGGTGTAATGCCCAAACTGGCATATATATTATGACTGTTTAGGGACCTTTTCTTCAGGCATCTACGTTAAGTCAAAATTATTTTTTCTAAAAAACTAAAAAGTAATGAGTAGGTAAGTAATTTAGTTTTGGTGCTAACCAATTTGATTTGGGAGGGAGGGGAGAGAGAATTGCTGAAAATCGTACAACATTCGCTCATACTGTCGTGCTGCACGACTGAAACTTTTTTGTAACTAGCTATTTTTGACGGTTTTTATCGATTTCCGAACCTTGAAATTCATCAAAAGATCCCAGTTTTGTATTCTAAATACTCATGTATTCGAATTTGTACTTTCGTTTGTAAAAGTAGGTATAGCTAATTTTGGCGAAATCATCTGATATCTCAAATCTTCTGAAATGACGCATACCTAAACCTATTACTTGCATGAGTGGATTCATTTATCTATCTAGGTTCATTTACCTAGGTACTTATACCTATCTACTAACACTTTACTTCAATTTGTCCGTTCGTTCGATTCGTTATGCTTTGCAACAAGTATTACTTGCATGAGTGGATTCATTTATCTATCTAGGTTCATTTACCTAGGTACTTATACCTATCTACTAACACTTTACTTCAATTTGTCCGTTCGTTCGATTCGTTATGCTTTGCAACAAGAATCCACGGATCCCGTGTCTTGAAATTTTCGGAAATGATTATTATGCAAACAGCAAAGCTTAATTCACTCCGATCGGCGAAAACTTGAAATGGGCGCTCACGTAAATTTTCGATTCGAGCGTGATTTTTGTTGTTGACACTTCGCACGCCCAAATTGGGAATTTTCGTGTGTACTACTCGATAGTTACGATGGAAATTTCGTCGTAGGGCCCTTGTTTCCAGGATATCACTGTGTGAGGGAACAGATCAAATTTGCATATTATTATCTGAGCAGCTAGCTGCGGCAAGCGCATTATGGCAGTTTTCTTGTTTTCTTCGTAATTATAGAACGGAACCCACTATTACAATAACACCGTCCTCCTATTCCTAGGTAAAGACATACCTACAGCAGGTTCATTCAACTTAACGCCCCAGAGCGGTCGAACTGAGGTTTTCAAGGGTCTATATCTTAAGAATTACAGGTAAGTGCTACGTATTTTGATTGTTAGGAGAGAATTTTAGATTCTGATTTTACGGAAATATTACTTACATGAAAGGCCCCTGTGGCCCTTCAAGATGCCTTGAAACCTGCAGTTTTTCTTGTTGCCAACGATGCTTCTTAGAATTAAACCTCCAGTTCTATTACCAACTCGATGTATGTATTATGCTATATATATCTCTTATGACATCTCTAGAATAGTGGAACCTAATTCATTATTCTAAACTACCAGCTGTTGAATAAGTATATAAGAGCCTTTCATTTTGACAGATTCATGATTTCTTGGTTCGGCCGTAGCCATGAGCAAAGCCATGACTCAAACTATGAATGAAGGGAGAGGGAAAAGACGCCGATTTCAGCTTCCATGGTTATAGGTGTATAGGAACAACTTCTGATGATGTTCTGCAACAGACAAACTTTTAAATACAAAATATTAAAGAATTAACTGGTGTAAATAAAATCGACCCTTACTGAACCTCACCCTTAGTTAAGTGATTGATGAGTGATCGTGCTTGATAAGGGTTGTCCAAGAAAGTAAAAACCAATTAATCAAGCCCGTTGTTTAATAAATTTTCGAAATAATGGTGGGTTTGTGAATAAATAATTCGTTAACTTATTCAAGTACCTACGGAGCTCCGGTGAAATTATAAAAGGTAAACATATAGTATTTTCTGTTAAAAACTAAGTGGTTGAGTCAAATAGTCAATTTGGAACGAACTGACCGGGTGATGAGGTGATGACGTCACTCGAAGTTGGTGAATGTCCACGTTGCTGCGTATCCAAAACTCCAAACCACCAAGGCAGGAAACGAGCCGAATTCGAACAAGCAGCATATACGATGCTGCAATATTTCGTCGTAGGTATGATGATGGATGTATGATATGTGTGTGTGCGTGTGCTGCCTCCAGATGCCCTGACTATATTTCGATGTAGCATGGAGTTATACGCAGAGGTTGATGAGCTGAAACCAGTCTCCTGAGGTATGATGGCCACAGAGAATCCAAAATATACGATTTTGTATTCAGAGGGACAAGTAGAAAACTATTTTCGTTAATCGAAACGAGACGAGAAAGTCGAATGATGAGATCATACGTGAACGAAGCGTGGACTGCCGAGTGGAATAGACGGGGATTAGTCAGACGAAGAGGGAGGCTTATTGTTCACCACGTAAGTAAACACGGACACTTCACAACATGAAACCGATAACGTTGAGGCGTAAACATTCCGCCCACCAAATTTGTAAAAAACAAATTTCAAAGACAAAACATAGGTAGTACATACTTATAGGCAAATCAAATTCTTGGCAACTAGCAATCATATGCAGGAGTGGAGAGAGGAAGGAGAGGAATGAGCTTTTGGACTGTACGTTTGAAGGTCGAGCGGCTGGTTTTGACCGTGGCAACGCGAACTACTCCATCCCGACCTGGATGAACTTCGATGACTCTTGCAGTAGGCCACCTCATAATGTCAGAGCAATCTTCCATAAGGAGCACAAGGTCACCTACATTGATGTTTGGGACGTCCTTAGTCCATTTATGGCGTTTCTGTAAAGTTTGAAGGTATTCCAAACGCCATCTGTTCCAAAACTGTTGGTGCATTTTCTTCACTAACTGCCACCTTGACAACAAATACTCCTTCCTATCTAGAAGAGAAGGTTCAGGATAAACAAGAAGGGGGCCACCCACCAAGAAGTGGCCAGGTGACAGGTAGTTGCAGTCTTCCAAATTGGAAGTTAGGGGACACAATGGTCGGGAGTTGAGAATAGCTTCAAACCTGGTGAATAATGTACCCAGTTCCTCGAAGGTAAGGGGGGCTGCACCAGCAGACTTTACCATTAATGTCTTGACGGAGCGCACACCTGCTTCCCAAATTCCGCCGAAGTGTGGGCTTTGAGGAGGGTTAAAGTTCCACTGTATGCCTTGCTGAAGGGACCGGTGGTTTACCTGAGCTTGAGTCGTAGGCATGTTGAACCAATGGTAGAATTCTTTTAGTTGGTTGTTCGCTCCTATGTAGTTTGTACCACAGTCTGAGTATACTTGCTCAGGAAGTCCTCTGCGGGAAATGAACCTGTCGAAGCTAGCTAGGAATGCCTCAGATGAGAGAGCAGAAACTATTTCGAGGTGAACTGCCTTTGTTTGCATACAAACGAATAAGCATAAGTATGCTTTTCGGGTTTGTGCCTTCCTTCGCAATGAATCTCTAATTATGAAAGGACCTGCAAAGTCTGTTCCCACATGGGTAAACAGTCGGTTGCCTTCCACTCGAAATTTCGGTAAATCTGCCATGATAGGAATTTTAGCCTTAGCATTCTTTTTATAGCACTTCAAACAATGGAATGTGCGTTGACGAACAAGTCTCCGGAGTGCCGGAACCCAAAAACGGGTTTGTAACAATGCCTGAAGTAAAGTAGGTCCAGGGTGCAGGTAAGCAGAATGATAGAAATCAACCAGTAAAATGGTGAAATGGGACTTTGCAGGAAGTAAAATAGGATATCTGCTATTATACGGAAGGTTGGAGTGAGTTAACCTACCGCCCACCCTCAAGAGTCCATGTCTGTCAAAGAAAGGGCAAAGATTTCCATAAAGACGGTGAATGTTTTCTGGTTTCGAATTGCCTTCCAGAAGTAAATGAAGTTGAACTGCTTTTATGCAGCAATTCATAGCCGTATCAATGTCCTGAAGTAAAGTAGGTCCAGGGTGCAGGTAAGCAGAATGATAGAAATCAACCAGTAAAATGGTGAAATGGGACTTTGCAGGAAGTAAAATAGGATATCTGCTATTATACGGAAGGTTGGAGTGAGTTAACCTACCGCCCACCCTCAAGAGTCCATGTCTGTCAAAGAAAGGGCAAAGATTTCCATAAAGACGGTGAATGTTTTCTGGTTTCGTTTGTCTGTTTTCTGTCGATGTCTGCGTGTTCTGGTCTTCAATGGTGCCAACTTAGTTTTAGCAACAAGCAGGTGAACGGAGGTCGAATTTTCGGACATGGTTTTCAAATATAATACTGCGCAATATGCCTTCATTGACGCATCTGAGAAGCCAATGACCTGATGAGTTGATGTCGTAGAGGCCCCTATAAATCGAGGTATTCTGACACTTGAAAGTTGGTCTAGTTGTCTTATTGATGACTCCCATTCCTCAACGAGATGGCTAGGAAGTGGTTGGTCCCACCCCAAACGTTCTTTCCATAAGGACTGAATGAAACCTTTCAGCAAAACGATGTAGGGCGAGAGGAATCCTAAAGGATCATACAGTCTCGCAACTACAGAAAGGGACGTTCTTTTGGGATAACAACCAAATTCTGGTAGGTTCATCTGATAGGAATAACAATCCAGAGAGGGATCCCATTGAATTCCTAGAACCTTGATGCTTGTGTCATCGGGAGGTGAAATAGAAACTGGAGTGCAATGGGAATAACCAGACACTGGGTGAAGCAGCTCTTTACGATTGCTGGCCCATTTACCTAGCTCAAAACCTCCTAACTTCAGTAGGTGTATCAGTTGGTCCTGGAGATATAGTGCGTCTTCTATTGAGTGAGAACCAGTAGCATAATCATCAACATAGACGTCCCTTTCTATGATCTCAGCTGCTTTAGGATATTTCGATCCTTCGTCTTCACGCAATTGGTGTAAGACTCTGAGAGCCAAGTATGGAGCACAGGATAATCCATAAGTGACTGTATTAAGCTGATAGGTCAGCAAGGGTGCAGATTGATCAAAACGCCATACGATATGTTGGTATGATCGGTCCTCTTCAGAGACCCAAATGTTCCTATACATTTTCACTATGTCAGCAACAAAGACAACAGCGTGCTTACGAAAGTTGAGAAGGACTGATCGAATGTCATTCTGTTGCTTTGGACCAGTCAGCAAATGGTCATTGAGAGAGCCATTATGAGTTTTGGCACTACCATCGAAAACTACTCGAATCTTTATTTTACCTCTATCTTCTTTCATCACTGAATGATGAGGAATCACGTATTTCGACGGTGATGGTGAAGGACTCATGTGACCCAAGTCAATGTATTCTTGCATGAAAGAATGGTATTGGGTCTTAAGGTCAGGGTTCTTCTTGAGTCTCGCCTCGAGAGAATAAAAACGATTAGAAGCCATAGTGGTACTGGAATCGAGAGTAGGTAGTACTGAACGAAATGGTAAGCGGACAACGTATTGACCATTAGGAAGTCTAGAATGAGACTGTTGGAAATGCTGCTCGCAAGCCTGGTCATCCGGATTCAAAATAGGAGCTTGAACGACTTCCTCAATTTCCCAGAACTTACGGAGATTATCGTTGAGATCATCAGATTCTGAAAACGCGAAGAGGGAAGTAGTACGGTGTGACGATGTGCTTTTGTATTTGCCCATCACAACATTCCCAAATATCGAAGGAAATAAAGAGGGAGCATCTGGACGAATCTTCACAGCAGGTTTCGTCCAAATTTGATCAAAAACTTCAGCTCCAAGTAAAAGGTCGACTGGAGATGAAACCCAAAATTTAGGATCAGCCAGTTCAAAACGTGAAAAATACTTGATCAAATGTGGGGGAAATGGACTTGAAGGAAGGAATGACGTAATATTTTTAATTACCACAGCATTGATTGACAAATTGGGTGACATTTTATCTCTTGGACGAATTGTACAAGCAGTTTGTCCCTTTGCACCTTCAAAAGCCGTCTCACCAATGCCAGAAATCCGTTTAGCGAATTTCGAAGCATCCAAACCCAAACGCCTAACACATCGCTGAGTGATGAAGCTATGTTGGCTTCCACAATCTAAAACCAACCTGACGTCTTGAAACTGACCTCTAGCATCTTTTATTTGAACTATTGCAGTCCCTAAAATAACGGATACAACCTCATCGGAGAATGATTCGAGGACAGCTGAAAGAGCCGGGTTGGAAGTTGCAGTCGTCAAATTGTGAGGAGAATGGTCTGGTTGAGTCCTGTGAAGCATGACATGGTGTTTTTGTTTACAAAACCTACAAGTCCACTGTGATTTACAGTCAACTGTAGAATGTAGATGGCTGAGGCAATTGAAACAACCCTTCCAATTCTTCAAGTATTGCACTCGCTGAGCTACGGTAGAATCATGAAATTTTTCGCAACTCAAAATGGAGTGAGACCCACGATTACAAACTAGACACTCAGGATATGAAATATTCGATTTACTCTTACTGTCCGCTTTACGAGCGGGAGCATTACTAGCCACAAACGATTTAGAAGCATTATTTGACCTTTGCTTCGAATCGTGGCAAGATGATTTAGATTTACTCTGAGATGCGCTATTTGAATCAGTGGACTGAGATGGCGATTTGCGTTCAGCTAATTGAAGAGCGAGCAAATGTTCTCTGACATAGGTAACTAGCTGGTTAACAGTAGGAAACTCTGTTTCCTTTGAATCAATTTCAAAACGTTCCCTTGTGCGAAAATCTAGACATTTTGAAGCAAGATAAAATAGTATAAATTCAGCTTCATTACCAATCTTGAGAAGCCTGAACGCGGAAATAGACTCAGCAACTTTCGCTAGAAAACTGTTCAGTGTTTCAGTCTGTTTACCTTGAACGGGTTTATAGTTCAAAACTTGATCTAGATAGTTACTAGCGAGAATGCGTTTCTTATCGTAGGTCTTGATTAGAGCTTCCCACGCTATGTCATAGTTGCCTTCAACGAGAGGTAAATTCGAAATAACGGATAGGGCTGGACCACTTAAAACTGAAATGAGATAATGAAATTTCTGAATTGCCTTCAAATTATCGTTTTGATGGACAAGAGATACAAATGTATCTTTGAATTTTGGCCAATTCAATATCTGACCATCAAATTTGGGAAGGTCAATCTTCGGCAAATAACTAGACTTCGATTCATTGTAAGCGGTGGTCGTGTTCCCTAAATTACTACTCGACGACGATGCAGAAGCAGAAACGGTCTCCATGAGGGTTAAACTTTCATAGTAATATTTCTTAACTGACGCTAACGTTTTCTTCTCGTTTTCATTAGGAAACTCAGAACCTTTATTCTCATCTTCATAAAGCTGAGTAATAAATGCATAGGCATCCTCGAATCTAGTGTAGTATTTTTCAAGTACTCGAAACGCGCCCTTGAATTCGTTAATCACTTGCGGATTGGTGAGTGCGGAACGTCCTTTATCACAAATCCACTGTACTTCCTTTGCAGCGGCGAGCCACCCTTTCTTAGCCTTTGCTACTTCGGTTTCGAAAGTCATTGTGGATAGATAAATGCGTAATAATGCGAATGTGTAATACCTACTCCATGGATAAGGGTTGAGGTGAATAGCACGTTCGGGAATAAGGATTAGGGGACAAAGGATTGCCAGTTTCCTTACAATCTAAATTTGCGAGAAAATGAATTAGCCAAATCAGGTAGATAATTACTAGAAAAAAAGGAATCAAACAATCTTATAGTGTTCGAAACTACCGAACAAAATTTTAGAAATAAAATCGATGAATGGAATAATAGCTGTATGCGAATACACTTGAATGAGAAAATATAGAAGGGTTCACGTAATACAAAAACAAAAATTTTATGCAAATTAGATCAAATCAGGAAGAAATATACGATTTCAACGAACTAGACAAGTTCAAATCGACGAGTCGATCTAAAATATTCGATATATAAAGTGTGCAGAATAATGAGTCGATCTAAAATATTCGATTTATAGATCGTGCAATCTCAAAATAGGTACTTAATGTTTGATATAATTACGATATCAAAATCAAACGTTCGAATAACTATCACAACCCACTAACCACGCTCTGCTACCAAAAACAATGATCGTGCTTGATAAGGGTTGTCCAAGAAAGTAAAAACCAATTAATCAAGCCCGTTGTTTAATAAATTTTCGAAATAATGGTGGGTTTGTGAATAAATAATTCGTTAACTTATTCAAGTACCTACGGAGCTCCGGTGAAATTATAAAAGGTAAACATATAGTATTTTCTGTTAAAAACTAAGTGGTTGAGTCAAATAGTCAATTTGGAACGAACTGACCGGGTGATGAGGTGATGACGTCACTCGAAGTTGGTGAATGTCCACGTTGCTGCGTATCCAAAACTCCAAACCACCAAGGCAGGAAACGAGCCGAATTCGAACAAGCAGCATATACGATGCTGCAATATTTCGTCGTAGGTATGATGATGGATGTATGATATGTGTGTGTGCGTGTGCTGCCTCCAGATGCCCTGACTATATTTCGATGTAGCATGGAGTTATACGCAGAGGTTGATGAGCTGAAACCAGTCTCCTGAGGTATGATGGCCACAGAGAATCCAAAATATACGATTTTGTATTCAGAGGGACAAGTAGAAAACTATTTTCGTTAATCGAAACGAGACGAGAAAGTCGAATGATGAGATCATACGTGAACGAAGCGTGGACTGCCGAGTGGAATAGACGGGGATTAGTCAGACGAAGAGGGAGGCTTATTGTTCACCACGTAAGTAAACACGGACACTTCACAACATGAAACCGATAACGTTGAGGCGTAAACAGATGAGGATTGCTTTATACCTAATCTTCCATACAGCTTTGGCGAATTGTTTTCTCAACACTGTTTGGTTATATTAATAGGCAAAATTGATAAATAAATAGAACCCATGCTTGCATTGATGCTGAACTAGATAAATAAATTAAAGATTAGCTAGAAATTTTTCTGGCCTGATTAATCGTTTGCGCGTTCCGCTTCCTATTAATAAGGTGCTAATTGTTAGAACAAATTGGTTTCATAATGAGCAAAGTAAAATTCTGTTTTTAATTTTGGAAGGTTAATTGTATCTTCATCAGAATAGATACCAGCCTTACTGGATGAAAATTTACATAAAATGCCCCATCTACTTCCATGTTAAATGAAATCTACTGCTCGGATCATCTACTCGAATTCTGTGGTATCTACCTACCTTTGTTGGTATCATTTGTTTTCTCTTCGTCTCTACCTTCACTCCTGTTTTTAGTAGGTACTGAAGTGTTTTAGTAACGTAGTGGCACATGTGTATCCAGGAGCTTGTGGCCCACTCTCCTATGCCTTTGACTTTTTGTGCCCCAAACAGTGGTTTTAGTCTGAATCTCGACATAATATATTTTGACCATAAACGTCGCGCTGCTCAATTCGGTTTAGCTGGTACTCGGAGGAGTCCTCTTGCTGTTGATATCCCATTCGACTTCAAAATGAAGGTTTTTAACGCCACTGCCAGGGTAGTCCTACGATACGCAGCACATGTTTGGGGTTTTCGGTTCTCGGAGGAAGCGGAAAAGGTATTGAGACACTTCATCAAATCAACGCTTCAGCTTCAAGCTGCATGCTGATTATATCATTTAAGTTAAAAATGAATCCTGATCGTCTGCCATACAAATAGCGCAGGAAACAAACATTCTGGTGTTACTTGGAATGACTGGATCAATTCAATAAATTTATCTGCGGCCTCCGTATCTGAGTAGGAATCGCTGATGGGTGTACTACCCTTGATGAGCTCAAAGAGAAAGCTCCTTGCAGTTAGCTGTAGAATCAATTGTCCAGATGTATAATACTGCTCTTCAATTACCCGGTGTTGAATATATCAAGGAAAACAACCAGCGAGTCTGTGGAATAATTGCCAGGGTCCGATGAGAACAAATGAGTTTGAATTGTAGGGTATTGAAGAGGGGAACGAGTATAATCCGCGGTGTTCAAGTGTGTAATTTGGGAGAGGAAGAGACAGCTTTCACTTTTTTTGCGTACCTGTCTCATTATTTCAGAATTTAGATTCAGGCACTTCGGCAGACAATTTTTTGAACCACAGGAAATGATATGCCCTAAATGGATCGAATTTACGTAAATGATACAGCTTCGCAAGGGAAGCAACGAGCTATAGAACGTTGGTGGTGAACGATTTCAACTTCGCGAGCTGAAACACACACACACGCGCACGTACTACAAATGAAAAGTATTAAATTTAATTTATTAATTGAAATGACATAATATTGTTGGTAAGTAACTATTAAATATTTTATTATGTAATGCCTACTTTATCATAATTATAATGTTGAAATGTTGTATTGCATACTTGTTAAATTTAATTATAAATACTTATTTATATAATATACATATTGTATTGATTTACTCTATTGTTGTTAGGCGTAAACACACTACTATTATAATATTGTTGATGTGAAAAGAAAAAAAATACCTTGAAACGTGAACCATCAAATTTTGAGGGGTTAAACATTTTTTTTTCATGCTCGATTCCAAAGGTTCATTATTGAAAATAATAAACCAAAACCGACTAGTACCCGAACAGATGACCATAGTGTCCAGACCTATAATTCTGTGGAGTGCTGCTATGGTTTCTTCTTCTTCTTCTTCTTCTTCTATTCGTTGTGATATTGTAACTAGTCAAAAGGTAGGTTCAATAGGAATACCCAGTGCTTTCCTCTCCGCATGTGCAAACGCTTGATTTGGCTCGTTACCAGGTAGGTATTTGTTCTACCTGAGGTAATCCTGATTATTTCATTTCAACTTGAAACCTCTTCTACTAAATCAAAACCAAATATTTCTTTTTTTTTGTTAATTACTCAAGAAGTTTTTTTATTCTTAGTGGTCATAAAAATTAATAAAACCTGATGCTCTCTCATGAACGGGAGCCTAGAACGCACGTTCTGTATTATCATATTTCTAGTTTTTCGTTATTTCTTTCCCCCGCAGGGTTCGTCTCAACCATTGCATACAAACTAGCTGTAATCGACTTTACATGACAAATATTACCATCCACCTAACGATAGATGTCTCTCTAGTTGGTAGGTAACTCGCCGAGAGGTGGTTAATCATAGTCGTCAGCTAACAAGCTCCAGCCTCACGCGTTCTCGTATTATTACCCACCTAAAGCTCGGGCTGCAGTACGGAATATTACTTTTTATTATTAACAGACAGACAGGGCAGCTGTAATCTTCGTTTGCATGCCAGGTGCCCCGCGTCTACAGGCGCTTCCTTCCAAGCTGTTATTCCAGTTTGGAGGAACGTTTTTTTCGAATAACCTTCACCTCGATACCTGCCGATTCCATTAGGTCACGTCTATTACGAAAGGTGGCGTAAAAAAACAGAAATCGTCTCTGATCACTCTTTGAGGAGATGGAATATAAGGATATGTGTAGAAGGGTAACAGTATAAAAAGTTGGGTAGAATGTTTCACACCTCGATAAGGGGAGCTAATGTGTCTGTGTGTCCCAGATGGAGCAGGTGTGACGAGGGGGTTCTGGAGGTCCGTTTTTGACCTGGATACTCCCAATATGTCTGCCCAAAGTCAAGAACTTGACGGACAGGTGGATGTTGCGCCTAATTGAAGCGTTTGGATATTTGTTTTGAACTGAGCGATCGCAAGCTAAGATTTTTTATAACCATTTCACAGGAGTTTGAATTTTCTGTACAATTCTGCCACCTACTTTCCTATGATATTTATGTAACTCCAGTACACCAGTCCTGCCACCTCTTATAGCGCGAACTTCCATGCTCGATATACCTAACTATTCTTAATCATGAATACAGATTGTGTAAAAATAACAAGAGTGTCGTGGTATCCTCCCAGAACCACTCCCTGTAAACATAAGATCTCGCAAATAAACTCAGAAGTGGGGACAAAAGACGCAGGAGAGCTGAGGGCCAGCCTGGGGATCCCCACCATCCTCCACTAGCTGGAGGATGGAGGGAGACGGCTACCAAGCCTATAAAAACTCGCCTCCTTCGCCTTTTTAACCATTCTACGCTCTTTTCTAGTCGCCGACTACTCTCTCCTCCTTACTCCTCTCTCCTTACCTAAAAGATCTTGGGCATGGTGGTGATTCGCTCATAACCAAACCAGGCAAACTCACCCTAAAAGATCTCGGGCATGGTGGTGGTCCGCCCATAACCAAACCGAGCAAACCTTCCAAAAAGATCCCGAGCATGGTGGTGGTCCGCCCATAACCAAACAAGGCAACGCTCCCGAAAAGATTCCGCGCATGGTGGTGGTACGCCCATAACCAAAACGGACACATCCAAAAAGATCCCGGGCATGGTGGTGGTCCGCCCATAACCAAACCGGGCACATCCTCCCTCACGCCGCTCGTGGTGGATGTACGCTCAAACACATTCATCACAAAGAGAAAGAGCGATTTTGAAAGACAGAAGCGCTCGTTTGCACAATTAATTTAATTACTCAGTTCGTGACCAACTGCTTGTTGTACTGGTAGATATATTATCATACCTACCCAGAAGGGAAGCATTTCAGGCCATAACATCGTTCATGGATGTAGAGGAAGGGCCTCAAACCTTTAGCGCTCATACCTCAAAAAACCATAAGCGGCTGAAGAAAATCGATGAAACTTGATGAAACAGATGGTCATATCGTAAAACAACGACCTCAGCAACATCCAGTAACCACCTCAAACTATCAGTACCCAAGTCGAGCTATTTGTACAGGTCACCACAAGGTTTGACTGTACACTAAAGTCCCGATTATCCGAACCTGGTGCGACCGAGTCTCATTCGGTTGATAGAAAATAATTATTCTGATAATCCGGAAACATTTCGTTTCCGCCATAAATTGAGTGTAGGCACCACCTAAGCGCTCCTCAAATTCGATTTACCGTCTATAAGTCAATTATTGTTTTGAAAGGGTAAAATACCTAACGTATTTGTATGGTAAAGTATTTCATGCGCGTTCGTTAAGTGCGGTGTGAAGAAAAATGAAACTGTAAATTATACAGACTAAATGTAGTTTTTTTTCAGAACTACACTATTATTTGTGGTATAAGTAAGCTTTGTCCCCGTTTTTAATGCTCGATTCGGTTAATCCGGATCTTAAGTTGATCGGGTTTGGGATAATCGGGATTTAATGTATCCATTACAAAACGATGTTAGGTATTAGCCATCCTGCTCACGGATCCGACAGGGCTTTTCGAACTTAATGTAATATATTATATTACCGGAAAAGTGTGAAATAAGGCACTGTATACAATGCCTAGGCAGAGTATGAAAGGAAAAGTATGGGAGGCCAAGTATGAGAGGGGTATTGTATACATTGCCTATAGGCATTGTATACAAAGCCTGGATTTCATGCTTTGCCGGTAACATATAGTTCTTTTGAAATAAATTAGAAATCGCATGGGGAAAAACATCTCTGTCTTCTGAATGTTTAACTGACTGTAGCCTAAAGGCATAAAGTTTCACTCATGCAGTACGACCATATGAGCGAATTTTCAGATAGTCGATAAACTTAAAAGGCCATAAGGGAACCAACATCACTCTATGATGTCGACAAAACGTCATTACAAATTTCGGGTTTCCAAATTTTTGACTGACCCTCAGCCTAATTATAAAGACGCCATACAGAGGTCAAAATTGACGGCCTGAAGGAAACCCAAGCTACCTTTAATATTAATTATTGTTCAATACCCGGTACCTCGTCACTTGTTGACAGCAAGAATTATTATTTCTACATTCAAAATATTAGGTAAGTGCCTACTTAATACTATACTCAGAACATCCACTTCAGCTGACCAACTTTTAGGAACTTGTGAGTTTCAACATGAACGTCACCACGTCATGAAGTTGTCTAGATTCGCTCTGCAATTATGGCAGCGCAGGTACGTACTTACCTCCTTAAAGTAGCTACCTTCAGGGGTGTTGCGTCCATAAGGCCACTTGGGCCACTGCCCCGGTTCCCAAAAACACTAGGAGTAAAAAAAACTCCAACCATTGTTCAGTTGGCATTTGATCATGAAGTTCAACAGCGACTCGCCAGATTTCTCTGGCTATGGATATTCAATATTCTAGTAGAGCATCCATGGTGATTTTTTCATGTTAGCTGAGTAGACCAAGCATGTTATCGGAATAAAGCTACAGTAGTCGATGTCCTGCAATCGAAATCGAAACCTAGGCTTCTCAAAATGCCAGGTAGGTCCTGGGACCTAGTGTTTCCATGGCAACTGGGAAAAGTTTTATTTATCGTTATTCATGAAGCGTAACGTTCCTAAAGGGTTTGGTGGTATCTACCAACCAAATCCAAAATACCTAACCATCATTCTTCAAATGAAATAGTTTCACGGAACAACCAACTCGATTTCATACAGGCATCCGTGTTATAATAAGGTGCTCCCTAGCAATGATATCTGGGCTGGATTTATACCGTTTCATTCACGACCATGTTGATTTGGTGCAAAATTCAGGGCCTTTACTGTGAACGAACGGCTGTAAGGACAAAGCTCCGGGTGGTCTCAACAAATCCTCAGTTCTCAAGACAAATTTAAAATCTCGAAAAACCGTATTTGTATACCAATTTTCGACCATAACACCACTGGGTGTATTCCGATCGGTCTGTCGAGCTTCGGAGCACAACTAGGGCCAAAATGGAGCCTGCGCGCGAAAGATCGAATTTTTTAGACCGAAAATAAAGTTGCTATGCATGATACGGTGTACGGTGGACGGACATTGCATTTTGGTTTATTATTCTGTGAATAATACACCTATGTATTCGCTCAGCAAAAAATTTTTATAACACCCCCTCAACATTTTTTCATTTGTTTCAAGGTGCGTAGATTCCAAAAACGCTGCAAAGTCCTTGTCACTTGGGTTTATTGTTCTACTGTAAACACATACAGAAATATTGGCTGTTCATTTATTGCTTCTTTCATGTGAAATAATTTCAATATATATATTTCTGATTGTTTCCACCAATTTTCGCCTCCAAAACACGAATTAGGTACGCTCTTTTTTTTCTCAAATTATCTTTGATCATTGGTAGTGCCATTTTTGATAGTCTTGATTCACCTGTTGACTCTTTTTCTAGTGTTATTATACAAATTGATGGTGATTTCAGACAATTTCCTAGGTTTTTGACTCATAAAAAATCGATTTTGGGAACAGAACCATTGGTAGAACTTCAATTTTCCACTCTTTGGTAAAAATTGACTTTATATTCGGTCTTCTTGTCCCAAAAAAACATGGAAAACGATACCTCAATCGCTCATGTTACTTCCGATTTGTTATTGTTGTCTCTGCATCGCATTCGCTTTCCCTGTTGAGTCTGTTGTCAGTTTTAACGTTTTTAGTCAAATTTTGTGCGTTTTGCGTTCGGTCCGGTTCCGATGGCAGATTTACATTTGTGGTATACCTACATGCGTTCTGTCCTGTTTGCTGTTTGTGGTCTTGTGGTTTGTGGATTGATCGGCGTCGTAACACACAGATAAGTACGTAGCTTCTAGTCAATAGCTTCTCCATTCCACAGGTGCAGGTCGACGGGTCATTGTTTTGTTTTATTTTAGTTTACTATATTTTTGTAACACATGAATCCGGTTGCTAATTTGCAGCAGAAATTATCGACGTTTCGTACGGCGATGGAGTGTTGATTAAAAGTGATCAGCTTTGCTGAATATCACTCTATCAGCAAATAAGGGGTGTTGTTGCCTTGGGGTATTTTGTAGACGAATCCGTTTGTTTTGTGTTTCTGGTTTGGTGCCCCACCGTTTTCAGAGCACCGCTACTGTATACATATATAATTATATCATACGCTCGCATGGAACATTAAATTACTAAGCAGTTGTTCAGGTGTACTAATGAATGTTGACTGAGGTTAATGTTTGAAGTGAGTGAATTGGGTAAATTCCGGCTGTCTGCTGGATGAGGATTTTGAGCTCTCTCGCATCACCTAAGCCGCTGTATGGCGTAATAGGATCGCGAAGCCATTGTAAACCACATCCCGTCATCATTTGATCGCTCAGCCTCTGTAGCGGTACGGGCACTAATCAGAGGTTGATTATTCGGGATTAATTAATGCTTTAATGTGGGCTCTGCTACTGGTGCTCATAGAAATGCATGCTATGATGGTTCAGTAGTTCGTGAGGTTATGTTAATGTACATAATGTACACAACTATAATTTTACCACCAGCTCGATGACCTGAGCACTAAACGGTAGTTGGTTGTATTTATTAGGTAAAAAACATTTAGTGCAGTACTAGTTACAATAAATTAATAATGTTCTTGTAATAGCACATCAATTATATTGTTACAATATTAAGTGTACAGTAGAGTCTAATTAATAGGTTAGCAATGGTTATTATAGTAGGTTCTTAACAATGATTATTATAGTAGGTTCTTATAGGTTAACAATGTATTGAAGGGGTTCTTATGTAGGTATATACTTGGGTTAACAGTGTATAGAAGGTTCTAATAGGTTACCGATTTTCAGTAGGTTTTAATAGGTTTTAATGATGTTGACATTAGGTTCTAACAGGTAGGTTAACTAGCTATGTAGTGTAGTAGGTAGGTTCTAATAGGTTAACAGTGTATTGTTGTTTCTAACAGGTTAACGGTGTATAGATTATTTTTATAGATTAACGATGTGTAGTAGTTTATATTAATGTTGTAGGGATCTTCTTTTCAAAATTCTAGTTAATGGGAGTTTGAGGGACGATTGAGATCCAGGTGTGTTAGAAAACGTTGTTTATTGAACACAAGCTGTCGACCACCCTCCATCGGTCATCTTCAGGTGTACCTATCTGATGGACAGTGTATAAAAACTATGGTAAAAACTATAGCAATGAGATCTAGGTAAGTAACTGTCGGAAGGCAGTTGAAAGCTTGTGTTCAATAAACAACGTTTTCTAACACATCTGGATCTCAATCGTCCCTCAAACTGCCATTAACTAAGATGGTGGTAACGTTCTAATAGGTTAACAAAGTAAACTTAACAAATTTTGGCGAATAAGGAGGAATTCAGGAGGTAAAGCGAATAGCCATAAACCTTCCCTGGGCAGTTCCAGTCATTTTGCAAAAAATCTGCACTAAAATCCGCCCAACCTGTCAGAATTACTCAATGGGAATATGCGCATCGATCACAAATGCAGTTTATATTATCTTGTAGTCCATTCTGAGAACTTTGATACCAACCGCACTGTCCTCCGATTAGCTACCTTTTTTTGTATGATTTTTCAAAGTTTCCAGAGGTCCCTACGTCACAGCTGGCAGGGGGGTCCGGCCCTGGCGAGAGGGATGCAATGACGTAGGAACCTCTGGAATTATTGAAAAATAACTGAAAAACTCATCGTAGGACAGTGCGGTTGGTGTCATAATTGCCAGCATAGAATCTGCTTCATTTAAAAAAATAAAATAAATGCGTACGCAGACCCCATTATAGTAGAATAGGTAGATAATGTGTATAGAAGGTAGGTTCTAATGGGTTAACAATATAATAGGTTCTAATAGGTTAACTACGTATATAGTTGGTAGGTAGGTTCTAGTAGATTAACGATGTAAGCAGGTTCTAATAGGTTAACGCTTTTTAGTAGCTTCTAATAGGTTAATAATGTAGACTAGCTGGCTCCAATAGGTTAACGATTTTGACAGTAGGTTCTAATAGGTACCTAGGCTATGTATAGTTGATAGGTTCTACAATGGAACCTGGATAAGTGAGATCTGGGTAAGTGTGAAATCTCTGTCTGGGCCCAAGATTCTTGCCCCATCCCCTTGAGGACCAAAAACCTCATTGAGTGGGAAAATGAGACCTCCATGTGTGGTATTCGTTTTTCGTAAGAAGAGTGGGAATCTCAGCAGCCAGACCCTCTATGAGTGAGAACGCGATCTCAATAGTGGGACTGGTTGATCGGCCGACCTCTAATAGTGGGAATCGGCTTGTTGATATCTGATATCTTTTATAGCCCCTTTTTCATTGACCTGGATGATTGGGTCAAAACTAATACAACACTGGGTAAGTGGGTAACCTCTATGAGTGGGATTCAAAAGCTGGTCCCCTCAACTCCCACTTATCCAGGTCCACTTTAATGATGTATAGCAGGTTCTATTAGGTGAACAATGTATAGGTAGGTAGGTACCTAGTAGGTAGGTGATGACCGTTGAAAGTTGATGGAGTAGGTAAGTGAGGACGAGGTGGACCGATCTAGTTTGTACTATGTACCTACTTAGGAAGAGGTTGTTAGTCTGATAATATTGAGGTCGGAGGGTGGCGAGTCAAACGACCTTGAGGAGATTCAAAACAAAGGGCCGAGGGTAACAACCCCTTAATTCCGAAGGGTTAAGGTCACTGCCTCCCCCATTACCCACCCCACTTTCCAAAGGGGGTTAAAATGAAGTGATTACATTTAAAACCAGGGCAAACTCCCCTTGGTGATGAGGGTAGGTCTGGGAGTGACAGGCGGTGGCATCTAGCGGCGGTTCCCCAGACTACGGTCGGGGTGGTTTTTCTTGCCGACGTTCACGGGTGCTGCGCTCTTTCCGCTTTCCATCGAACTGGTGGTGGAGCCGCGAAGGGTCGCGAACTCCCGTGTCGTTTCACCGCATTACCGCCACGCATGAGCTACCTTACCGGATCGTTCTTGCAACTACTCTACACAGTCTACACTTGAATAGTTGTAGAGGGTAATTTATTGTACCTCCAAATTTACGTTGAGGTTCTGGACCATAGCCAAGGAGCAGGATGGACAGGGCGACGACGCACAGTGGTCCAGAAACGGCGATTTTCGGAAAAAATTCTGTTCCTCCTCCATTCATACAGGAAATTTTGCGCTGATTCCGAATATACGATTTTTGTGTTCCTATGTTTAATATGGTAATTTTCACAAAAACCTCAACAAAAAAACACTTTTTTTAACCCTTTTTTTATCCCTAATTTTCAAAATTTGACCCCTAAGAGTGCTTCAAAAATTCTGACCAGCGAATTGATCCTTTCTTTTGATATTGACATTTTAGAATCTTCAGTAGAATGATCTGATTTCTGTCCTTTACTTGCTACTGCCTGAATAAGTTCTTCAGAAAAACTTTCGCGCATTTGACTTCAAATCGTTGAGTTCGTCCACCGCACTCGTTGAAAGGTTTTTCTGGGCAACCGATATTGAATTGTGTGGAAAATGGTTCACTAGCAGCACCACTCATCTGAGCTTTCGTTGTATGGGATGAAAATATCGTGTTTTTTAAACCATTCCACATTTTTATTTTTTTTATTTTTTTAAAGTACGTTTTGACTTGTTTGCAACTTGCCACATACTTTTAAAATTATGGAAAATGTTTGAATTAAATACCTTTTTGTTCCTATCCATGAATAATCAAATCGGGGTGATTTGTCTTAATAGAATTCACACACTTATCAGTGTCCCACTCATAGCACAATTATGATTTCAACTAAGGAACTGTAACTTGGACTAACACCACCTTCCATCGTGGAGAGCGAACTAATAAATAGTGCACGTGTGTCGCAAAAGACGTTTTCGATCACTGGACAGTACGTTGTGCTCACTCCTAAAACGTAAACTTTCCCGGCGAAAAAAATTAAAAATGAAGAAAATCTGTGGATTTGTGCAGCTGGAAGTGTTTTCATTATTTAACTGGGTTCCTAACCGAAGTGAAAAGAGCCTCATCAGTATACCGCAACACGCCACAAATTAGTTTTCGCTTTTTCGCAAATTTCATTTTTATGATGTTTTATCGATTTTTCGAAGCTAAACTGTGACAATAAGAAATTATTTAGAAAGTGATTCCAATGTATTTATCGCATCTTTTGGTTGTAAACTACATGGGAAAAATAGTATCAACTGTACCTAATACTGGAGAATAGCGTAAGATATGTAATTTTGAGCTTACGGCATCAATTTCACGAAAAAAGTACGTAGTGAGAAAGAACAGGTTTCATGAGTTGTAACGGGTGTGTAGTGACAGATATCGATGGTTGTATTGAAGAACCGTAGTATTTAGGTATCTAACAGTGCTAAGATCAAGCGTTGGACCTTTTTCGACTACTTTCATTTTGGTTTATTTTTCTGTGAATACCTAATACACGTCTATGTTTTCGCTCAGCAACAAATTTTTATAAAACCCCCTCAAAATTTCTCCTTTTGCGTTTCAAGGTGCGTAGATTCCAAAAATGCAATGTCCGTCCGCCGTACGCCGTCCGTTTTATCATTTATATATTATCTACTTCATTTTCGGTCTAAAAAATTCGTTCTTTCGTGCACAAGCTCCATTCGGGCCGTAGTTATGTCCCAAAACTTGGCAGCCCGATCGTAATATACCCAGGGGTGTTATGGGTGAAAAATGGGTGTAAGAATAGCGTAGGGGAAAAATTTAGAACGAGGAGACCGAATATAACGTCGATTTTGACCAAAGAGTGGAAAATGAGGTTCTAACGAATTAGTTTCAGCCTTTAAATTACGTTAAATTTTGGTCTAAAACCCTCGTTCTTCCTCACACAGTCTGGGTCCCCATTTGGGAACACATTTGGGTCCAAGTAGTCCTCCGAAGCTCGGCAGCCCGATCGGAATACACCCAGGGGTGTTATGGGAGGGGGGGGGGGGGGGGGGTGTAAAATTGTTTTTTCAACAATCGGGGTTTTTCGTGTTTTTTTTTTTTACCATGAGGTTGTGAGGTATCGTTTTTTATATTTTTTAGGGCGAGAAGATCGAATATGAAGTTTTTTTAAATCAAAGAGTGAAGAATTGAGGTTTTAACGAATGTTCAGCTGTCAAAATCAATTTTTTATGATTCAAAAACCTGGGAAATTGTCTGAAATCAACATCAATTTGTATAATAACACTAGAAATAGTAGGTGACACTGTCAGTGATAATATATATATAAGGATAATTTATGTGTAAAAAGATAATTTAATGTAAAAAATTGGAACCCAGTTAGTGTTTGGGGGGGGGGGGGGCAAAATTGGTGGAAACCATCAAAAATAGCTATTTCAATTATTGTGTAAGAAAGAAACAATAAATGGACAACCAACGTTTCTGTAGGTATGTCCATTAGAATGATAAGCCCATGTGACAACGACTTCGCAGCGTTTTTTCGACTTTTTTCCGTCCCTGGGCCGCTGTGAGACTTATCACCCCAGAAATGGTTATCGAAAACTGCTATCCACCATTGAATGTCGGGTAAAAAAATAAAGCAAACACTAACTATAATCAGCTCCGTCTTAGTTTTTCTGGTAGGTACGGCTAAACGACACCTCCCCGAATTGAAAAAAAAACCCTAACTTCTGACCTTCTGAAAAAAATATTTGTGACGTACTTACGAGTACTACCTACAATTTTTGGTAAATTTTTAGTAGGTACTGTTAGGTGAAAGTTTAATATTTTGGGAATTTTTGACCCAAAAAACTCAAATTTGGCCCAATTTTTATAACTTTGTCGAAACAGCGTTCTCATGTTATATTTGCAGTATCCCCTCAATGGGCGGTGGAAGATTCGGCCCAAGTCCGAAGAGATAATTACTCCTCGGATTATCGCAGGTAAACAACTTCCCCTCTCTCGAGTCGGGCGATAAGCCGTATGGAAAACTGGGCCCATGATTCTCAGTAGCAATGGAGCAGTTGTCTGTCACACCAGTGATAAGTGAAAGGGGAAGTGTGACGTTAGAGATCGTCGATGTCTCCGACCCGAAAAAAATATTCAAGTTTAAGAAGCGTCGCGATTTGGCGAGTGGAGAACTTGGTTGGCGGTAAGTTATTCTGTTATAAGTTATAACTTATGAAAAATAGGTTGATATGATGAGTTCATCGTCACATTCTTGACTCGACAGGTGCTCAGTTGACCGTTGTAATGCAAACCTGCGAACTTTTGGAGCTGGGTACGGCATCTCGGAGATGAGTAACAACCACAACCACGAACCTATGGCACCTACACAACTTGAGGTGCAATCACTGAGTGCTTCAGCCAAGAGGAAAGCGGTTGATCAGCTGTCCGAGAGACCCGCAAAAATACTAAGATCCCTCATTGATGAAAATAACGTGGAAGTACTTAAGGTAAATAAACATTATATCACTAAAAAATACTTACCTAAAATAATACTTAAATAATAATAATACTTAAAATACTTACTCTAATAATCTAATACTACTACTTATGCTACAACATATATATCTAAACTTACAACTATATAACTAAAAAATTGTTTCAGACTAAGGACTTATGCAACATCAAGAAAAATATGTACAACGCTCGTCGCAAATCTCAACCAAGATTACCGAAGACCCTAGAGGAGGTGCAGTTGGCCCTATCTTTCGAGTGCCTGCGGACAGTCAATGGTGAGGACTTCGTACAAGTGAACGATATGGACAAAGGACTGGTTGTGTTTTCTTGCAACACGAATTTGAAAATGCTTACGAAAGCGTCTGTGATCTACCTGGATGGAACATTCACATACCAAGAAAGAAACTCTCATACCAAGAAAAGACAGGAGTTCCTCTCAGGGCAACTCGACAAATACCTCGCAGGGGCCCTTACACCATTTGGTTTTGTGGCCAGAGTAAGCCACCATTATGCGCCGAATGTATGTACGGTTTGACGATTTGACGTTTGACGATAGTCACTTTTGACTTACCTTGTGATATTCTAGTATTAAGAAAACTTGACTGTGAAAATTATATATGTTCCTGTGACGATCTCTAAATATACGTATAAACAGTAACAGTTCCTTTGGGCCGAATTTTCCACTCCCCAATACCTAAACCTCAGGTAATATTTTTTATTTGGGCCGAATTTTCCACTGACCGGAGGGTCTCTAATCCGCTTGGGCCGAATCTTCTACTGGTATTAGGGGTCTGGGCCGAATCTTCCATCGCCCCCCTCAATGGCTTGATGACGATGTCCTTTACATCGAAAGCGCTCGTCTTCAGTTATCAACCTGCTAATGACGACGGCTACCTACGGAAGTATGAAATGTACTGACAATTGTACGAATAACATTTTATTGCTCTATAATCTGGGATTTACTCAAGTTCTGATCGCTAGATGTCATAACTAGATCTAAGCCACAATATTGCACGAGATTATCTGATGAGGTTCCTAGGAATGTCAGTTCCTAACATCTACCCGCTAACCCAGTATCTAACATGTACCCAACATTTTTCACTTCAATATTGGTTGAAATTAATGCTGTAATTAGTGGTGTAGTAGGTAGGTGATCAGTAATATTTTTGGTTAATTTCGTTAGGTGCAAGTTTTTACTCCAATGGTGTCCAATGAACCACCTGAAGCTGAACCCTTCGAAGTGTTCAGCCATGACCTCCCATCGTTCCCTGGTACCACACCTACAAGACTGCAGGATTGGAAGCGAAACTGTGAGGGGTGTCATTTCGTTGGGGATATAGGAGTGCATCTGGACCATCCAGTCGGATCAAGCGTAATACGCTGGAGTTGTGATTCCGTACCGGCAATAACGACTCTCTGTAAAGCGTTGGTATTCCCTATCGTGGAGTATGCCTCGGTGGTTTGGAGCCCGTACTAATAAGTGCCATGATGACCAGAATGAGAGAGTTCATCGCGAGTCTTTGCTTTATGCCACACATAAACTCCACTTTCCTCAGGATTCGGTGAATTATGAGGAACTTAATGTTACGTGCAACACACTGAACCCTGAGACACGACGTCCCAACGATAGGTACTTGGCCGACGCTATGTTCTTCCAAAAGCTGCGGTCTTGAGCGTGGTGGATTCACCAGCACTCCTGGCAAGAGTGAACTTCTTGGCCCCTCGCTCTGGCTCAAGATCAGCAAAGCCTCTTTTCAATCCCGTTTTCGCCTACAAATTACGTATGATGTATCCTTCCTTTGTGCTTGTATACTTCCTCGAGAAATGAACCATTCGATAGATGCCCCGACATTGATTTATTTTTTGATGCATCTGTGTGCGGACATTCTTCTGTTTATTCTTTTTCTATAAATTAGTTATTTTGTTTGTTTCCATTTTTGGTTTATTATTTTCTATAATGAACCTTTGGAATCGAACATGGAGTCCCCCCCCCCCCCCTAAAATTTTATGGTTTCCGTTTCAAGGATGAAAATTGAAGGAATTTGGATTGTGGATCCCATTTGGGGGTCTAGTTGGTCCGTGAAGCTCGGCGTTACAGTCAGTAATCTCAAAGGGTGTGAAAGGGGGGGGGGGGGGGGGGGTTTGACATTTCCAGAGCGCCGTTATCTCGAATTTGTTTCACGTTTTTTAATAGATCTCGAACATGAGCATTTTTTGAGACCATCCGGAGCATTGTATATCCAGCCGTTCGTTCATAGTAATGCCCTGAAGTTTGTACAGAAAAGCTTCGTCAACATTATCGTGAACTCAGCCCAGATATCATTGCTCCAGTACTCGATTTAGGGATTTCCTGGGGGGGAGTTGAGGGTAGCTATTGACCACAGAAAACAGTGATCTACGCAGAAGGGGCATCTGTAGAGGTAGGTAAATAATAAACCGTTGTGTATTAATTTGCAGCGTTTTGTACTGGGCTGGTCAGTATTGAATAAATAAATAAATAAGCTTAACCTATAGGTGTATCTTCAGACACAAACCGAAAATATCTCAAGAATAATACGTCAAATGCGGTGTCTACCGCAAAGTTGATTTAAATAATTGTTGGATATTGAGCCAGCCCTGACGCGTATAAGTCGCTAATGCCGATTTCCATCACGAATGGGAGGACCAAACGCATGAACGACCTCAAACTATAGATGTCCAGATGAAACGGGGAAATTTGATGCGCGTTTCAACGCCACCGCTGTGGGAACTATCCACATCTGTAGAGTCGGATAATAGCTCTGTCATTAAAACAATAGCTCCCTTGTTCCACGAACAATTGCATGGAATGGAATTAACATAACTGGAGCGCTTATCCGCGGCGCCCTAATCCCAATTTCAAACATATTCAAAATAGACGGCGAAAAAAAATCCAAGAAAAAAAAAACTCTTCTTCGGTCACCTGGATCTTCACAGATGGTATCATAAATCAGGATCACTATGAAATGAGATAGGATGGAATTGAATGACTAGGAAAGCAGAAAAAAAACTTGTTATTCGGAATAAAAAACATCGAAAGGGGTTACTACTTGTTTTAAGGGTGGGCCATGTGTATTGTCTGGTGGGGGGTCGATACGGGCGGAGTGGTCTGAGGGGGTCGCCATCCGCTCGGATGGGAGACAACCGCAACTGGGGATGATGAGCATTTTTTCGAGAAGACTAGACAGCAGCGCAGGCAGGGAAAGTATTGACCCGTAGAAATCAACACGATCCGACCGGAGTCTTGCAAAAGCACCAAAACCTTTCCCTTAATTTACCAAATCACAACTAGTTTGCGGTTTTGAAAGTTTGGCGTGGCAAGCCAGGTTTGGCTGGGGAGTCCCCGCATGATGATGGCGAATAAAGTTGTCCCTTGCATTATACAGTTTTATACAGTGTACAGTGGGAACGTGCAAATGAAGGTCTATCGGGGTTGTAATACTACGCTTGTGACCAACTGAGCCTCTCTTTCTGAACATAAAACTCAAACTTGTATCACTCAATCTACATAAGAAGAAGGCCACCGATGATTTAGCTTTAAAACCATCCAAGTCTAGATAATCAGGAGGGAACTCCAGGCAACTGAAAAACACTTCGATGTTGGACACAGATTGGAACAATACAAGACAAGCTATGTACCGCCAACGAAGGAAAACAATGCCAAATTTACCCAAATCATTAGAAGAGCCTTCCAACAGCTTTCCCGCATGACCATCACAGCGAACGCTAGGAATATTTCTTCTTTTTTAGACATCGAGTCACGAATCGGACGGAAATTCGGACCTACTAGGCCCCTGTAGACAAACTGCAAGACTGACGGCGAAAAATTACTTTTATTTAAGGCAACGTGTCATACCTATGCTTATTATTTTCATTAAAAACCTTTTGAATCGAGCGCGTTTTTGGAACATGGGCCAACTAGTAGTGTTATTAACAATTCACCATTTGCTCAAGTTAGCTTATTTTATGTGAAATATTAGTTTTTGTGATGTTTAATATTTGTTTTTGTAATTACTAAAAAAAATAAATCAATCGAAAATTTGTTGAATTTTGTCGGCAGGCAGTCCCAGAAGCGGAGAAGTTGTTTATTTGTTGAAAATTGTGCCACTGTACGATTCAAAGGAGCTCAGAAAAGTAATACTCGTGGATGTAAGGCAACAGGCCGCGAATAAATTAAGCAAGTAGATCTGTAGAGGAACGTTTTGGGCCTCTCTCTTCGTACTTGTAAGCGCACAGCAGCAGTATGTTGTACAATTTCCGATGTATCGCGCCTTCATCAGTTTTCCGAGAAATTTCAATACAACCCACTTCCCAAACAAAAACATAAAGTCTAGTGTAATCCTTGGATTACTTGGTCCGGGCTGGAATTTTGCTGGCGATTGTATCAGGCCATTCCTAGACTAAACTAAACGTAACTACCAATTGAAAATAGTTTACACTCCGAATTCGATGAAATTGATATGGGGCCATCTAGATGACAACCCTTTCCTTCCGAAAACAGCTCATTTCGACTGTTCTTTCGGGTACTTGTGGTCCTTTCAGGGATTTAACGTTTGAGAATGCGCAGACACAAATTACAGCCGGAATGCGATTAAGCTGCGCTATAACACATAAGCAGCGAAATTCCACAATTGGCCGAAATTCCATGAGCAGCGAAGGTCCACATTGTATTACAATAATTATATAGCGCATGGATACTGCATAGACAGTAACGGCACACAATAGTTACAAGTATTTAGGTACCCTTATAATATACAGAGTTATTCCAAGAGGATCTGATTTACAATAATGAAGAAAAAAATCGTAATTCAAAGGATGGCAGAAGGCATAAACCATATCTACGAAAAGGATTTAAACGAAGAGGCAAATGAATGAATTTTGAGATGGATAGGATTCCTTGGAGGAAAAAGGGCTGGGACTTCAATTTTCTAAAGTAGTTAGACCTCTCAATTTTCCATATTCAACAAGGATTGCTTTTCCTCCGAGACTTGGAGTCTCTCGTCTTCCTTGTCCTTAGCCCGTTTCTCTAAGGAAATCTCGTTTTTCTCCAAAAGGGCTTTTCTCTTTCTAGACTCAGCCCTTCACTGCCCGAAGCCCTTTTGGAGAGGGCCCGAAAGTTATTAGAGAAATTACTGTCGGAAGGAAGAGCCTGAAAAAAACCCTCTTCTTGTTCGCCAAAGAGTTTATGCAGTGTAGCGTCTCTCATTTTCCTTCTGGATCCCTGGGCCTCCTTGAAAAGGTCTAGAGAGCAGACTTCTGGGGTCTGGAGCGATGATCGGTCGACCGTGAGTGACTCCTGACTGGTCTATTACTCACAGTAATGGATTTCTGCTTAGGCTGGATATTCTGCGATGAAAATAACCAAAAACCTTGCATCATACTCTTCAAAGCCAATTTTCCATGGCATCCCACTTACTGGGCAGCATTTCCAATAAGTCAAATTCAGGTTTCCCACAATAGATTCAAGATTTTCTAAAACACCTACTGTCTTTAAAGTATAGCAAGTATAATAGCACGTGACAGTAGTCACATTAATTTTCCCAGATCCGCATCTCCAAGATTGTTAGGTTTCCAAAAACATGATTTCCGAGTGTTCATAAATTGAAAACCTATCTGAATGTTCCTGCTATAAGCGCTGTAGAGAAATTTGAGCACCATCTGGTGGTGAAATTGAGGGGGGGTCCGTGGACTCCCTTTATACTAAAACAGGTTTTCTTTCCTTTTACCCATTCGTCAAAGAGGAGCTGAGCCCTTTTGAGTATTGAAAAAAAATCACAAAAGCACTGGTCATTTCACAATCAAGAGTAGGTTCTTGAGAACAGGTCGACGGAGGGTTGTGAGATGGGTCAGATATAAAAGCCTGGGATGAACCAGAGAACAAACTAATTGAAATAAAACACCATGAAAGACAATACTCATCGGCCCTCATTATCCACTATGGGTTGTGGCGGCTATGCATTTTTTGTTGGTTCCATTCTCGAATGCTTATGGACGAATCCCTTTGTGTGCTCTTTTTATTGTGCTCCTCCAGCATCCTGGTTCAACGACCTTTCCGATGCTCAGCTACTTCATCGTGATTCATCTACCTACACATATACTTACCTGTAATCCAAAAACTAAATACAAGTAAGTATGATTGAAGTCACAGGTTCACGTAGCATCTACTAGTTCTACCTTGCAGAGCATGTCGAAAACATCAGTATGTACCAAGAGTTAGATGATGATCATCTATGACTGATATCCTGGTACCTACCTCCTTTTAGGCCTGTAACTTGGTACATATTATACTTACTTAGCTCTACACAGAAGCATTTTCTTCAACGAGAGTCAGGATTTATTACAAGGCGAATTCAAATAATTGACTGCAGAAGCCCAGTACG
Source organism: Leptopterna dolabrata (assembly GCA_954871275.1). Classification (NCBI taxonomy): domain Eukaryota; kingdom Metazoa; phylum Arthropoda; class Insecta; order Hemiptera; family Miridae; genus Leptopterna; species Leptopterna dolabrata. The sequence continues at coordinate 17,930,631 of OX940984.1, read as the reverse complement.
GAAAATTATTAAACCTCGTCACAATAATTATCGCAGTTATCACAGCACCTTCTTAATTGCTGAGGTGAATAAAATTAAATATTATCAAAATTAAGATTCCTGCTGCGGTCTCACGCGAGTTGATTAACGGAGATAAAGCTGCATTTGCCTGTTGTTATGCTTGTTAGGAGTTACAACTGATACCAGGTCGTAATTATTGTGAGTAATAATATTATGTAAGTATGAATTCATTATTATATACTTTAATTCCTTAATTATTACCTAACCACCTTAGCTGTAAGTATCAGCGGAGTATCAGCGGATGGTTTGATAGCTTTAACGATACCAGCTTGAAAAACTGCAGTTTCGTACATTAAACATGAATATGTACCTACCTAATAAAAACCATCTATTTTGTGGATTGAAAACTAAGGGGTAAGTAGTTTCTTCCCTTCAGGTTGTAAGGGAAACCAGGTAACGGCTCAAGTGATTTTACTTCCCGACTCTTCGGGAGGCTAATTGGTATGTTAATAAGGATAAGATAGGTTGTGCAGCTGAGATATATCCGAGATGTGAGCGGTACGTAAGCTGACAGAAGGATGTGAACTGACATTTAAAAGCTGACATACTTCAACCCTTCAGCCCCACTGCATGGTGAGTCTCCTCGATGTTACTTATTCAAATATTAACATTATGCAAATGATGATGGAAATGATAAATTAATTAGTGTTCTAGAAATATTATTGCGTGCTTTTGAGAAACATCTAATGTATCCTGAAAATGTTAATTTCCTCCTTTTAAAAACAGTGTTCGATGTACTTCATTCCTTCCTTCTTCTGCTTCACACGCATAGCATGGCCGCAGATGTGTTTCCTTATTTTCTTGCTAACAATAAGCCTGGGGGAAACTGAGATAATTAATAACCGTCATATAACAGTGGGGGTGCTTTCGTTGCAATCACCCTGGCATTTCGTGATCTTTGATAAAATGACCCACAGTGCACTGCCACGCCTATACCACTTAGGTCATGAGGGAAAAATTAAAATGCTGGAATAACTGCATCGTGATCAAGTGCAGTTCTACGCTTAATCCACGCATGCATTAGAGCATGAATAATTACTAATGGTGCCCCCCTTTTTTTGGTAGAAATTGGCATTGGCGAGTCGTGTTTCATATAATTGTAATTGTAGGTTTACCTGTTTACAATTACAATGTCGACTCAAGTGTTATTCAACGAAGCAACTCAGAGACTCGAAATTATCTTGTAGGAACTCGAAACTCGAATATTAACCAGCACCTAAAAGTTGGGGATTCACTGCAAGATAACGCGTTGGTCAAATGAGTCCCATCCGTCAAGTAGTAAACAATAAATATCCATGTATCACCTACAGGTAACCATAAATTCAGTAATCAGAAGAAACGCAGTATAGTTTTAATATTGATGAATTGTTGTTGCACAATTTATTACTGGCGGTGGCTAACTGCTTCGGAATATCTATCCTGATCACTCTGTTGGAAGGAAACGTTGTTGTCTCCAAAATCTGAGTCTCCACTCGAATAGCAAGGTTTTTGAAATCAAATATCAATATCATGAAATCACTTGGTCGACACCTTTAAACAGGCAATAAAACTTATTATGCAATTTCTTCATGTGTGCTGACATAACTATTTTGAGCTCGATTACTGCAGTATACCTCGATCGAAAATTAATTGCTTTCGATCACATTGCGTACAATACTATTAGATATGGTAAATCTACTCATAGATACATTATAATAAATACCCTGTTGCTCCCCAAGCAAAAAGCTAACCACCAGAAAGCGTTGAAAGAAATTTCAATCTCGCCAAACAGCGTTAAAACTACTATGTATGCACATGCACATCCAAGAGCGAGGTGCGAAGCTCCAGCGCTCTACTTTGGCGGGCAGAATTTATTATAATCCTTTTTGCGGCTGAGGAGGATTTCAGGGGGGTAAATTTTTACAACAGAGTTGTTTTTATTGTGGGGGGGGGGGGGGGGGGGGGGTGATTTGTGGAAATCTAACGGACCCCGACTCAAAGTACTGCTGTATTATAATATTATCAAAAAACTAATAATAGTGAGGGGAAAAGGTAAATGAAATTATCAGTAAAACTATAAATGTACCTAGTATGTTGATTTTCGTGATCGGAAATTTTACTAATATGTTGAGTTGTAAGTATAATTTTTTCAGACATATGCAATTGTATATATCAATTATCAGATGTGTTTCCTTTCTTATTTCGTTTCCTATTTCATTAGTGTTGACGTCACTCAATATTGTTCTGGTTGTACTTTGTACAGTAAAAATCTCTTGGTTACTTCATGTATCTTCGTTTATGGATAACCCTCGTGACTTTGCTATGCTGAAGCTCGAGTCAAGTTAGTGCCCTGCTTTCGGGGCTGCCGGTTAAGCTTCGAAATTACCCGATAGCGATTACCCAATTGAATTTTCTCTTTTCGCTTGATGCATTTACGTTGCAGCCTTCGCTTCATTTCACCCCGCCCCGATCTACTTCCCACCATCATTTTCTTGACTTGGTTTTCCTTGGCTCCGCACAAGAGAGGGGAATAAGGCCAAGAAAAAAGTTGTCGTAATCATATTTGCGAGTCAAGCGAGTTCCGGAGTTTCATTCCCGCGTACACCCCCCCCCCCCCTCTGACAGTCTCTGAATTATGCTAAACCGCCTCCCTTAAACACGATAAGGCCGCGCAATTTCTCCTTCCATTTTATCACCGCAGTTTTATGAAACGAAGGGGCTCTGAATACTTGGGGGGGGGGGGAGGTCGTGGGGTCTTTTTGGCCGTTTAGGCAAATATACATTAGGCGATCAAAAATGTTGAATAAAAGGATCGGCTGCACAGGAACAGTGCTCTGCGCGGAAATCGGAAGAGCGCTGGAAGTGCGTACCTTATAAGAAGGCATCAGAGTACTTTCATTACATTTATATGACGGCTGAGTACATGGTTGTGGGGTATTTGAAGAATTACATTTAGTAGGTAAGCGCGTTATTTGTGGCTGAACATAGGAACTCAGCGGGCAACAATCATAACTCAAAATTCCTCTTCATCATCACAAGTAGTGATACTAGGCACCATAGGCTCGACGAAGTTCGTTGAAATCGATTCACCTATCGAGACAAACAAGATCAACTCACAGAATTTGATGAAAATGATCGTGCACACGTACATTCGTCTTAAACATAAATAGATGTTGGTACCTGTATATAATACTGATTGGGTGAATATACCTGTAATGGGTGAGTTTCAGAAATTTACGTTTTCAGGGTGATTGCAATACTGCCCTACTACCCACACTTGGTCAACATTTGGTGCGCGTTTCTCCTCAAAATGGGTGTTGCTGACTTGGTGTTGATAGCAGAGGTTCTGCTGCTTTTCTCGTGTTCTCGTGGGAAAATAAAATAAAATGCACTGCCAAGGTGATGGCACAGGAGCTTCCTCGTCACAATCAGAGTGACCATTATAAAATTGAACAGACTCGGAAGCAAAATAACATAACATTACATTACATTACATAACATTACATACATTGCATGAAATATACATATTCCATAACATTACGTCCATAATACATTACGTCCATTATACATAATAAGATGATTTGATAATATAAGATTATTATTTTAGTATAAATAAGATTATATTATAAAGTCTAGTTGTATTTAGTATTTTTTTTTTCTTCTGTTTTTCATTGTACGAAGTGGGTTTTCAGTTTTTTTGCCAATAAATAATAAATAAATAAAAAAATTGCGAAAGTTATGCGTGTTTGAAGAATTCACGTTAGCGCATGGCGCAGGGCGAACCGCTGGCTCTATCATGTTGAAATTTATATGGGACCTCAATGGGCCCTACCCGCTTAATCCCTGAGAATTACATTGAAATTGGGTGAAATCTTTGGTTACTACGGCTGTAACAAGGAAATTGAATCTATTTCACGCCAGCGCATGCGCAGAGCGCACCGAGGGTCCGATCATGCTGAAATTCATACTGGAACTCACTAGGCCTTGTCCAAACAATTCTTGAAAATTTGAGCGGAATTGAATCAAAATTGTGAAAGTTATGCGTGTTTGTTGAATTTAACGTTAGCGCATGCGCAGGGCGTACCGCTGGATCAATCATGTTGAAATTTGAAATTTGTATGGGACCTCAAGGGGCCTTATCCGCACCGTCCCTCAAAATTTGAGCTGAATCAATTCAAAATCGTGGAAGTTATGGCTGTAACAAGGAAATGCGGACAGACAGACTCACAGACCCACTGACCGACAGACACGGAACCAAATTGGTTCAGTAGGCTTTGAAACGCAAAATGCAAGTGGAAATTTTGATTTCTGAAGACAAAAATTTTTTGGCTCACGAAAGTGAACACAAGGCTTCCGCTGCTTCGCAGACTCGGAAGCAAAATGCGTTGCCGTAGGGAGGGTCTAGCCGCCAGTGGTTTGTGTTCATGACGGTACGTTTATTGTCGAATGAAATCTGGGGACACCCCCAGATTATAACAGTTTAGATCAAGGATCAAAGCAAGGAAACATGGAACATGTTTTTCGAATAGGTACATGATAACAGAGGATATGGAGATATGTAGACAAACGTCTGCCAATTCGAGTAGGCACTATAGCTTCCTCACTTGAATCACATGAACGTATAGAATAGTTGGGTAGGTTCGTTATGATACGGGACCATCTGCGATCCAACCCCCGTGTACCCTCAAAATTTCATCTCTCTACGACTCTTGTTCGCGTAGTTAGAAGCGTTATAAGGAAACGGTCAACATTTCATGTTAGCGCATGCGGAGAGGGAAATTACAGTAAGATTCCAATGAAGTTCATACGGAACCATCAAAGTATTATACTGATCGACCCTCCAAATGTGAACTCATTTCAACAGTAGTTATGGGCACTCCAAATATTTCACGTTTGCGCATGCGCAGACAACGATTTTCATCATTTTGAAACGGGACCGTCTGCGATCCAACCCGCGTATACCCTCAGAATTTCACGTCTCTACGACTATTTATCGCGTAGTTAGAAACGTTACAAGGAAATGGTCAACATTTCATGTTCGCGCATGCGTAGATCAAAGTTACATTACCATTCCAATGAAATTGATTTGGAACTACCAAAGTATTATTCCTGACCGACCCTCCAAGTTTGAATTGATTTCAACTATATTTAGGGTAGTTATGGGTGTTCCAATTATTTAACGTTTGCGCATGCGCAGACGGAAGTTACGGTACTTTATCAATGATTTTGGTATGGGACCATCTGTGACTCAACCCGCACCTACCCTCGAAATTTCAGCCCACTTCGACCGTTATTTCGGGTAGTTATGGGTGTTGCAAGGAATTACCACTGACAGACAGACACGGAACCAAATATGTTCCTCGATGTCTGAAACGGAAAATGGTATTGGAAATTTTCATTTTGGAGGACATGAACTTTTTTTTACTGAATCACTAATCCAAGGGTTCCCTGCCTTCGGTAGTGAGGAAGCAAAAAAACGTCGTGGGATTTCCAAGTCCCACACGTCCTCAGCTGCTTTTGGCGTTTTTAGGGTAGGTAGAACCCCCTCGGTAGTTTTCGGCAGAGTGGGGTCTGGCCATTCTCTCCTAGGAGTTGGGTGGCAGGAGTGGGGTAGAGGGAGAACTGTGCGGGCGACGGGGAGGGGAGCTGAGTTCACCTGGACTGGACGCGGACGTTTTCCAGCCTGGTTTACACCCGTAAAAACATGTTCCATGTTAAAAATGCTTCAAATTATTACACAGCGGTTTATTATTTACCAGTATAGATGCCCCTTCTGCGTAGATCACTGTTTTCTGTGGTCAATACCCTCGAGCTCCCTCTTCGAAAGTCCTAAATCGAGTACCGGAGCCGGCCCTGGAATGAAAGTTTCATAAAAATGCGCGGGATTCAATATTTTAATCATTAATTATTTGCAGTTATTCATGAAGCATAAGGTAAATAATAAACCGTTGTGTAATAATTTACCTGTGTAGATGCCCCTTGTACGTAGGTAGTATAACAAACCGTTGTGTACCTAATAATTTGCGCGTTTTTATTGCATTTTCGGACATACCTTGAAACGTAAACCATCAAACCATCGAATTTTGAGGGGGGAGGGGGAGGGGTTAACTTTTTTTTTTCATGCTCGATTCCAAAGGTTCATTACTGAAAATAATATACCAAAAACGGTGACAAGCCATTTGGGTGAAACGCTTTTTTAGAAGGGAGAAAATTTATTTACTACTAGCTGTGTACCCGCGCTTCGCAACGGTAGAACAGACACCCCCTTTAGGACAGGCCCCACTCATAACAGATACCACCTCCTCAACTGATCAGAAACCTTCCCCAATGCCAACCCTAACTGCCTTTAACCCCCCCCCCCGTATCCTATGAACCCTCCCTACCTGGTTAGAAACATTCCTCAATGTTCACACAACAAATTCCCAAAGTTGCACTCCAATTGGTCAAGTAGTTTTGAAATTTCTGTAGACCCCCCCCCCCCCCCTCTCATAACCTGTACCCCCCTCCCACTAACATCCTGATTGAAGTACCACTTGAATGTACTCGTCGAGCTGAATCCAGAATCTAATTACAATCGGATTTACGTCCAACCGTTCAAAGTTATTATAAGCATAAACGTCCTCATAGAAGTGATTATAACACATTTTTTAGTAGTATTTCATTCATAGCGTTTCAACGGATGGACAGATTCAAATGCGAATTTTTCATAAACCTTCCCAGATAAATTCTGCGTCAAATGGTACCAGCCGCAACTTTCTACGTTCAGCCGTTCTCAATTGATGCCGAGACAAACAGACAAACAAACAAACAGACACTGTTTTATTATATGTATAGATTGAAAGAACTGAAAGATGGTAATAGCCAGTTCCGAAAATCTAAGAGACCGTCGGAGGAAAATTTCAATGAACTTATTTGACCCTAATCAAATTCAAGTAGCACAGAGCGGGGGTTCTTCGTATATATATTATATATCTCCTACCTCATCTGGCGTTCGTTACTCGCCTTACTCATACACAGCCTTACTTCTGAGCCCCCCCCCCCCCCCCCCCCCATTCCACTCCTCCTTGAGCTCATTTTGAGTGGCTACTAACATGTTTTTCAAACACACATTGCCAACTGAGCGAATTTTTGTGTTTTTTCGAGTTTTTTGCAGTTAATAATAGGAAGCAGGAACATAAATCAGGTATATTCATGTTATGCGCACGATTTCCTATTATAGCATGGACGGAACATAATTTTAGTCCAATAACCACCCTATCGGTTTACGCTTTACGGCTTTACCCTCCAACTTCTGTCTGCGTCACTTTGATTTTAAAACCATACAAAATCCATGTTGAATACTGTTTGTGCCACAAACGCTGTCTTTATCCAAATAATAGTTTAGGTACTGTATCAAATTTTACTGAATTTATTCCATTCGATTTATCCAAATTTTGATCTTTTCTGTGCAAAAATATGTTCAGTTATTGAAACAGTATTTTTCTGTCTTGGATACTACTCCACATTTGGTGATTATATAATTATTAACTTCTGGTGATTTCTAGCCATATTTTCCGTTTTTTTGTGATTTATGTCCCTCGACAAACTCACATTTGAACAACTCCCTTTTGGTTTATTATTTTCAATAATGAACCATTGGAATCGAGCATGAAAAAAAAAATTCTTACCCCCCCTCAAAATTTGATGGTTTACGTTTCAAGGTATGTAGAATCCAAAACTGCAATAAAAATATTTCTGTCTGTCCGCCGTACGCCGTACGCCGTACACCGTACGCCGTACGCCGTACGCCGTACGCCGTACGCCGTACGGGCCACTTTTCTTAGTTACCATGAAAAAAAATTGATGAAATTCGGGTTATAGGTTCCGTTCGCTGTCTAGTTGGTCCTCGAAGCTCGACGTTACTGTCAGTCATCTCTAAGGGGTTCAAAATAGGGGTTGAAATTTTCAAAACGCCTATACCATTTTTTTACGTGAATATTTTTACGGTTTTAAATAGTTCTTGAACTTGCGAGTTTTTTAAGACCATCCGGAGCGTCGTACGTCCAGCCGTTCGTTCACAGTAAGGCCCCGAAGTTAGCACCGACAGGCATTTTCGACTCCAGTGTGAATGAAATTGTATACAATTCAAACCAAATCTCGTAACCAGAGACGCGCCCACAATAGGAATTTGTGAATACGGCCAATCATTGGTAGGGATCACCTGATTATATTGGCGGAGTATGAAGTCGAGTTGGTTGTTCTGTGATATTATTTAATTTGAAAAATGATGGTTCTTTTGGAGTTTGTTGGTAGGTAGTGAAACTTGAACAAACGTTGAAGTATTATTGATGGGTAAATTATTACTACGGTAAATCATTACTCAACGGTAAATTATTACACAACGGTTCATTATACCATCTACGTAGAAGGGGCTGGAGTTTGTTGGTAGGTACTTTTGCAACTTTTTTCACTCCTCATCAACAATTTCTTTTCAGAACTTCATTATGTGTGTTTCTTTTTGTTAGGTACTGTTTGTCATCGGCAGAATTATTTTAGCAACATTTAACTCGTGATTTAGGTAGGTACCTAGTAACGAGTACGGGGTTAGGTACTAACCTAAGGAGGGTCTGCGATCTACATAATATGTATAGAATAGTACATATCATATTATATAGACGGGTTATCTATACATAGAGCTGTGATCTGTAACGGAAGGGTATTCTATACAAAATAATAAACCGTTGTGCAGGGATTTGCAGCGTTTTTGATATACCTAATCTCTTTTTGTTTTCCATTAAAACCATTTTGGTGACAACTGGAGTGTTTTATCATGCTTCCAAGGCATTTCATAGCAGTGAACATAATAATACATATTGTATATTATAACATAAGGTTATCTTTTGAGGAAGGTTGCATGCCATTGGTTACTATAAACCCTAATCCTTAAATAATAATTCGATAATTAAAAAATAGGTAGGTAGGTACTTGGTTTTGGTAAATAACGTTTCTTCCCTGAGTACGTGTGTTACTATAATAAAACTAAATTGTGGAGTGCGATGTATGGCTCATTAGAGGCCACATGACTTGGCAGACCTCCCGTAATCTGAAAGTATGGAAATGACCTTTCTTTCGAAATGTCTATGCGCCCTTGACATTTATTTCCTTCCGCCAAACCTCCTCCGATAAGATCTCGTTGAGGGTTTTTTTCTTCCCACCTCATAAATATCTCTACTTAATGCCTTCATCATGAAAAGAATAAAAGGATGAACTGTACTTCGGTGTACCTACTTCACTCATTCACTGGATTAAAGGCTCCAGCTACTCCAGGAGCTACCTGAGAATCCTCAACTGTGTGAGTGGTTTGCGTACACCTAGCATGTATACGCAGAAGAAATTGGTTAAATTTTTGTAAAAATCTGAAGGAGTTCTAGTGTTTCTCCATCAGGTTGAGTTGAGGGGTTGATTCTTTACCTTGGTAAGTATTTCATTTCATCATTTCTTTATTCAAACTTCCAAAATTATTCGAAATTTCATTTTATTAATATCTAAAAACGAGTGTTCCCTTGAAACGGAACTGTTACATAATATTCAAAGTCGTCTTAAAGTTCTAGTCTTTTCAAGTACCAACTGCCTCGTTTTTCTCCAAGTCATTTGTTCATTGTCTCCATTTTGTGCCGCTCCAATGATGCAACACGAAGTCAAGAAAACTGTAATTCTACTGCTTCTAATAAAGTGATATATATTATTATTTCAAGTAAATATAAATTACAGATAATGTTATTAATAAAATGACATTCGTCTGGATCTATATTTGCATTATTCTCCCGAGTAGCTATGTACGTTAATTGGTAATTTTATACTGTACAATGATACCTAAATAATTATTAAAGTAGATACATAAATAATTAAAAGGGATTCCTAAATAATTGAAAAACCCAGTTATAAATAATAGTAGTTCATGGATTGATAGGACATTATTTATACAGATAGCAAGCTGAGCGGTATTTCATGTGGCCCTGCTTTCGTGGACTCATCAACCAGGCGTAATCATAGAAAAAACCATAAAAATGCTCACGTCTAATGCTTGTAGTTAATCCCCAGCCACCTGTCTGCCTTCGCTAAAAGAATGAAATGATTCGTGTGGATCAATTTTTTCATTCGGTTCACCTAAAAATGTATACATTCAAACTTTGAGGGAAGTTGCCTCGGTTAAATTGCTGCCCTGCTTGTTGTTGAGTTGGTAACGAGTCAATAGAAGTAATATAAAGCTGCTAACTTATTCCGACGATAGTGTAAATACAGGAGGTAAATACTTGAATAAAAAAAAAATGATGGAATAAAAACAAGCTTGACATAGTTTTTCTTCCTTTTGTGTTTTGAGTTCTTTTGAAAAGGAGGTTGCAGAGGAAATAAGTTGAAAAAAAGTGGGAAAATGAAGATAAGGGAGTAGGATCACATGCTGAACATTAATTTGTAGCCTGAAGGATCAACCAAACGGGGTGTGCTTTAATAACGAATCCCCTCCCGGTAGAACTCCCCGCCGACCTCATCCTCTGCCAATCCTTTTCAGAAAACTCTAAGTGGAATTAAACAATGTAATAATGGAAATAATGACATTTGTTTTTTTTTAAAGGGATGAAAAAAAAGGGGGTGGGGGTAGTGAGAGGAAGTGGTTTGGTCGGGTGGAGGGGAGGGTGAAGTGTTTAAGGAGGGGTGGAAAGAATGGCCGGGGAGGGGGAAGGATGGAACCCATTCGGCCGTGGCGGGGAGGGGGAGGGTTGTACAAGAGGGTGGAGCTTGCGCGTCGGGTCCGATCAATAAGTTGCAACCCCCCCGAAGCTCCTCGTCGTGAGAAAAAGAGGGAACGAAGGGGAGAACGGGAGAGGGCGAGAGAGAAAAAAATCGGAGGAAAAAAAGAGGGGGTGGCCATTTTTAGTTAGGGTGGGTTTCTATGTGGGCGGGGAGGTCGGAGGGGTAGTCGATAAAAAAAAACTACCCTCCTTCCAAGATGTGGGTGATTTTTCCCCCCTTTCAGATAAGGGTATGGAGTGGGGGGGGGGGGTTCCTCGTCCTCCTCCACATCCTCCTCATCATCCGCACCCGCATCCTCCTCCTCGTCCTCCGACTCTCCTTCATCCCTCTCCTCATCTCCCGTTGATCGTATCCACTCCATCCTTCTTCGTTCCTTTTGAGGCCGTTCATTTTTTCCCCCTCCCCCAAGATATAAAATCGTTAACCTTTACAGTAGGATATTCAGGGTTAGCTTCCCCCTGAACGTATTTCATGTGACAGGTACAGCGAAAAGTTGGTAGATATTATATACTGTAGTCAAAATAACTAGAAACATCTGGTCAGAGAAATGTACGCATTACTTTTCGATCGGTTCGAAAAATGGTACAGTTGTAGTGGTATTTTAAACCATTGTAAATCATTTTCCTAGTAAATTCTAAATTCCATACACAATTAGAAAATAATTTGCAAAAATATCAGCTGTTTCAGTTTTGTGTGGAAAATTGTGGATTTCAAAGTGTTGTGTGTCAAAGTTCATTTCATTTTAAAGTGAAAGGCATTGATGACAATAGTCTATAGGGCTATTAATACGAGCAAAAATGAGGGACATGAAAGTACGTACTGTACGTCAACATAAAATTAAGTTGGAAGGGTCATAAAATCGAAGGAAGAATTATTTGTTAAATGTTTTAGGATGCACGTTTCGGGCTTGAAGCGAGTTCTCATCCAGGACTGAGAGTATTAAAAACTAATACCTTGTGTTTGTTACACCATCAACCTACGGTCACCGAGGCTCAGCACTGGCTATTATAACCGCTGAAATCCTTACACTAAGGAACCTACTTTTGCGTTCTATCCGCTTTTAGTCTGTTTTTGCTGGAAAATATGATCATATTCACTTGTGATATCACTAGATATCACTAGGATATTGTGATATCCTGTTCTGTTATAACCACCAAATATAAGTTAGTAGTGTAACAAGGAGAGAATTCTCAGCAGTGCTATTCCGGTTGTGGTAACCGTAATATTATAAACAATAATAGGTCACTTTACAAAATTATTATTAGATTTTGATTCGAACTCCCTGTGACATTCTATAAAGGTGGATTAGAGTTAGGTATATATTTTTCATTCAAATAAATTGTAAGCACGTGTAATAACAATTTATTGATACACTTTTTTTTACTCGTACATAGGTACGTAATCATGTTTGTTCACATGTTTGCTTGGCATACATGTCTACCTCCGGAATAACTTTTCTCAAATTCAGTCTGTAGTTTCTCGAGAGCAAATCCAGCTGTGGGCTTCAAGTCATCACCTGCAAAAATAATAGCGATCCACACAAATCAGCGAAAACTTGATTAGTGTTCCTACGTGCTAATAAACAACTAATTGCAGTTTATTGGTACATAAATTATGTAACGGAGTTGAAGGAAACAACCCCACTCTCGTCTATAACAACTTAAAAGAGAAGTAGTAATTGTTTATTGATAGCACAGCACGACGCCACACGGGTTTTGAAATGAATTTAGAACCATCTTCGTGCATGATGATGTACGAAGCATTCATGAATGCGAAATCCACATAGCCAGTGAAGATGTAGGCATCACCACAACTTATCGGTCGGTAATTTGAAAGGATCATTGTTTATGTCGTTTTGAAGTGCCCCCCCGCATCAGGGATGGCTTCAATCACGAGCAGAGAGAAGAAGAAAGTCCGGGATTCGTACAATACTTTAAGTAGGTACTGCCTTATTATTTAATGGGAATCATCTACATACCATCCTTTGAAATTGCATACGTATAGCAGAAATCGAGACAAAAATAAAAATAAGAACAACGAAGATTTTGTGTAAATTATACTTTACACATTACTGTATGTGTTCATGCCTACCTACTGTGTTTCGGTTGGTGTTGATCACAAAGAGGAAGTCCTACATCCCTCATATACCCACCATAAGACGTATGAGTATAATGTGGCTTGTTGCCTGACTTCAGCTGATACAAAGAAAAACGGAGTTATTGAAAAAAAAACCGGTTACACCGGTTTCGGTGATCAAACCATCGTCAGTAACACAAAATAACAGTAACACTGACGATGGTTTGATCACCGAAACCGGTTTAACAGTGTTTTAGCGAATTTTCAAAGAAAATGAAGCTATTGCAATGGCTTCGAAATTTAAATAATATAAATTTTTGGAAATTTTCTTCATAGAAATCCGTTTCAGACCATTCTAAAACGATTCCTGAAATTTAACACTTTTTTATATGTATATAAGTTACATATAATGTAGATTGCAGATTAATAAAAAATAATAGCTGATGTTGTAGAAAACCCCGGCGAGCGCCCTGCGGACCCTCGCCGCCTAGAAAGAATTGTACGGGCAGTCCTGTTCAGCCCTTCTTCGAGTGTATTTGTTTCTAGCACTTAAATAAATTTGTTGTAATTTGGAAATTAAAGTTTTTTTAAAAAGTGAACTTCGATTCCACGTTATTTAACTGGCGCAGTCGGTAGGACCTGCGGAAGCAATTTGACATCAAAAGTGAGCAATTTGTTGTGTGTTTCTACACTTAGCCGCAGCAACCTACATCCAAGTGCTATCTTTCGAAACTTTCGATTCGTCTACGGAGACCGCCTTCGATTTGAAAGCTTCTTGTGAAGACCACCAAAACCTGGAGACCGTCCTCACCTAAAGAAGCCTGACGAAGACCACCTGGACAAATCGAAATCAAATTGAAGAGGAGACCGTGCTCACCCACCTCGTGAGCACCACCTACTCAGTTTGATTATACGCTCCGGAAATCTACTGTGGAGACCGTGCTCGCACCACCCGGTAGAAATCCCGTGAATAAGTTCGGAGACCGTACCCGCAAGGAGACCACCGAACGAATTCGCGTCCAAAACGGCCGACCCATCGAAGCCGTCGAAGGAAGAAGAAGAGGTTGGACAGACTCGCCAACGCTACGCCACCGAGGTACCCTCCTTTCGGCGACCCGTCCGAAAACCCTCACATGTGGACAGCAATCATACTACTGTAAGTCAGGGAGATAATTATTATTCAAATTTAACAATTGACTTGTTCAGTAACTGTACCGATAGCAGAATCATGGCCCAAGAATTAAAATCATGTTATTTAGATATGGTCCCAGAATTTAAAGGTGAACCAGAATTATTAGGCAATTTTATTGAAGTTTGTAACGAATTAATTAACCAATTTTATGACAGAGCTAATCCTAATAACTTTCAAAATAAGTACCTAATAAGATCAATCCTAGCCAAAATCAAAGGAAAAGCAGCGGAACTCATTATAAGTGCAAACTGCACTACTTGGGACAACATCAGAACCGCTTTAACTTCAGGTTACGCAGATAAAAGAGATATTTTTACGATCACTATAGAAATTACTGAATTAAAACAAAACAATGAATCGGCTTTTGCGTATCTCGAAAAAATTAGAAAACACTTAAATTTAGCAGTGATGTATTTAAAGAACAATGCAGTTCCGAATTCAGAACAACAGATTTTCTTTTTCCAACAACTAGCTTTAAGAGTATTCTTAAGAGGACTCAAAGAGCCTTTAGGAAGCCTCCTACAGTCTAGGAAACCCGCTGACCTAGATTCAGCTCAAGGCCTCTTGACAAATGATTTTCAATTTTACTCATCCAGGCAAAACTTTAGCAGATCAGAACAGAGAACTGTCCCGCAATATATTACCCATAAGCCTCCTCAAGGCCAGAATGCGAACTACCGTCCTCCTTATCACGATCCACAACGTAATAACATACCGGGACAAATGACAAATCAGCAAAAGTTCCCGCCGGCTAAACAGCCGTTCTCACCTCCAACTCAGCAGCATACTTATCGCCCTCCTAACAACCAGTTCGCACAAACTCCGATGAGCGGAGTCCAAACAATTAAAACCCAGGTTCCACAGTTTCACAACAGGAACATGGAAAGTGAGGAAATAATAGATGAAAGAATTGCAGAACAGTTGTCAGAGCCAACGATAGAAAATATTGATAATACGCATGATGAGAACCCTTTTTTAGAGATGGATCATCCAACCTTCCCCAATTCAACCTGATGAATGTAGGGAATAACAAAAATGAACTACCTTATATTATTATGCCTAAGTTAAATTTAAGAATTCTCATTGACACAGCGAGTACTAAATCTTTTGTTAACCCAATAATTGCCCAAAAATATTTTGATAAAAAATTAATAAATGAACCATTTCAAGTCACAACCGCTCACGGCACTTCCACAGAAAAATTCAGCACTACTGTACCCTGTGGAGAGTTGTTCGGAAACAGAAACTTGAATTTAAAATTTTTTGTATTTCAATTTCATGACAAGTTTGATTTACTATTAGGATTGGATAATTTGAAATTATTGAATGCTAATATCGACTTGTCAGGGGATACCCTGAAAACAAGTTTTAAAAATATTCCGGTACTCTACCACTCAATTAAAAATCCCGAAAGTTACAAAATCGAGGCCAGAACGATGAAACAAGTCAAAGTAAGGATTAATAACATTCGAAATGGAGACGGGATAATCCCCTATATTAAACTCAAGACCGTTGAAATACCCCAGTGTATAGTGAAAGTAACGGAACACGTAGCTCACTGTGTCATGGTAAATCCTAGCGATAAAGACGTAGAAGTAAAATTAGTAGGCAAATTCAACATTGAGACTTTAACCACAGTAGACTCGACGGAAAGCAACAATTTGAACATGTACTCGTACGGAAAATTTGATATGGACCTGACAAAACTGAGACTAGACCACCTAAATTCAGAGGAAAGACAGGAAATTACCAAATTAGTAGAAAACTACGCGGACATATTTCATTCAGACGGAACTCCCCTTACATTCACTAATCAAGTGAAACATCAAATTAGGACCACTGACGAGACACCGATATACACCAAGCCCTACAGGTACCCTCAAATATACAAAGACGAAGTACATAAACAGATTTCTGACATGTTAGAGCAGAACATAATAGAGCCCTCGAACTCTCCTTGGAACTCACCCATCATAGTAGTACCAAAAAAAATAGACGCCTCCGGAAAACAGAAGTACAGGATTTGCGTAGATTATAGGAAACTAAATGAAAAGACCATTCCAGACAAATATCCCTTACCTAACATCACTGATCTACTAGACAAATTGGGCAAATGCCAATATTTCACAACAATAGATCTTGCCTCGGGATTTCACCAAATAGAAATGAGTCCGGGGAGCGTTGAAAAAACAGCATTTTCCACGGAACAAGGCCACTGGCAATTTTTGAGAATGCCTTTTGGACTTTCAGGCTCACCTCCAACATTCCAGAGAGTAATGGATAACATTTTGAGAGGAATCCAAAATGAATACTGTTTGGTCTACATGGATGATATAATTTGTTTTAGTACCAGCTTACAGGAGCACATAGTACGACTTAGGGAAATCTTTGAAAGACTGAGGCAGGCGAATATGAAAATTCAGCTTGACAAGACAGAGTTTTTGAGGAAGGAAGTAGGATTCTTAGGACACATAATTACACCAGAAGGTGTCAAACCTAATAATGACAAAGTCAAAGCAGTCTTAAACTATCCTATCCCTAAAACTACTAAAGAGATAAAAGGTTTCCTCGGCCTACTAGGCTACTACAGACGGTTTATTAAAGACTTCGCGGCAATTACAAAACCCCTAACCAAACGGCTAAAAAAAGGAGCCACAATCAACCCCACTGACCCAGACTACGTAAACGCTTTTGAAATAAGCAAAAATCTACTTATGAACGAACCCATTTTGAAATACCCAGACTTCGAAAAACAGTTCCACTTAACCACAGACGCAAGTAACTTCGCAATTGGTGCAGTGCTCTCCCAAATGCATGACGGCAGTGATCTACCAGTAGCATACGCGAGTAGAACATTAAACGAAACAGAAACCCGACTGTCCGTAATTGAAAAAGAACTTCTAGCCGTGGTGTGGGCGACCAAATACTTCCGACCCTATCTTTATGGGAGAAAATTCAAAATATTCTCAGACCACAAACCATTACAGTGGTTATTCTCCATAAAGGAACCGAATTCCAAGCTGTTTAGATGGAGACTTAAATTAGAAGAATATAACTATGAAATTTGCTACAAAAAGGGGGCGAGTAATTTGAATGCAGATGCACTTTCCAGGATTCAGCTAAACGTAAATGAATTGGAAGAGGCGGACGCAATAATACAAGATCTAGTAAAAGGGCATTGGGCTGTTAATACACCTACAACCGAACAACAGGGTCAATCTACCAGAGAATTGCTAACAATCCCACCAAATCAGCCCGCAGAAACCGATAATCAATCAATATTCGTAAACTTGGACGAGGAAGAAATGGATAGCCAAACAGTTCACTCCAACGTGGAAAGTAATACCACCCTAGAGATCCCAATAGGTGACGGACCCGTCAATCATGCTAACAATCAAATAATAATCAGTACAGTCAACTTCCACCCAAAGAAACCAAAAATAATAAAACTATTCAATCAAAAAACAAGGATAATAGTGGAATTCTCAGAAAATCACCTGGAGGAAGAAGTAGTAAAATTTGTTAAGGAATACGTCGTGCCCAATATAAAGTACGGGATATATTTTGAAAAAGACATATATGAAAAATTCACTAGGATCATGATGCAACATTTCAAAACTTCAGAAATTAAATTCACTAAATTTAATGAGAAACTAATTGACGTAGTGGATGAAACAGAAATTGAAGAAATAATGTCATCCTATCATGTGGGTAAACAAAATCATAGAGGTATTGAGGAAACTTACCAAAAGATCAAACGACTCTACTTTTGGCCAAATTTGAAGAAATCCATTCAGGAATTTATCAATAAATGTGAAGTCTGTCAAGTTTGCAAATATGACAGAAATCCGTTACAGATAAAATATAATATCACCCCTACAGCTTCAAAACCGTTTGAAATTCTACATATAGACAAATTCACGTTAGAAAAGACGAAATTCTTGACCATTATAGACACCTTCTCAAGATACGCTCAGGCATACCCGGTACAAACATCAGAAAGCATAGAAGTAGTAAACAGTCTCCTCAAGTACTTTTCCCACCATGGGCTACCTTCTCAAATCATTTCTGACAATGGAGCCGATCTTAACAGCACATTAGTGAAAGAACTACTAGCGCTTCACAAAATAAAAATACACTTTATCAGCTCACAGCATCCAGACTCTAACGGGCCAATAGAACGCTTCCACTCGACTATTATCGAACATATCAGACTCTTGAATAATAGGGAAGAGTTTGAAAATGATTCCATTTTAAATAAAGTCAACTATGCACTAATTGCGTATAATAACAGTATTCATTCTGTGACTAAATTAACTCCATTTGAAATAATCAATGGTCACATCGATAATGAAGCAGCAATAGACATAGATATTGAGCAAAAACTGACTTCAAATTTTATTCAAAGACACAAAGAAAAAACCAAACTCATATATTCGGAGGTCCACAACAAAAACCAAATAGTGAAGCAAAAAGTAATTTCGAGTAGAAACGAATCCCGTGAAGAACTCCCGGAAATACCAACGGAGGTGTATGTTAAAAACAAACAACTTCAAGCTAAAACTAAAAACAAGTATGCTAAAGAAAAAATAACAGAAGTTAATGCCGAACGAAATACTGCTGAAATAGAGCCCAGACACCATAATACAAAAACGAAAATCCACCTATCAAATGTAAAGAGACCTAAGAAAAAGTTTAAAAAGAAGAAAGATGAGGATTCGGTAAGAACTGACACTACGGACAATGTTCCAGGGCCTTCGGGCTTACAGCCACAAGGGCCACAAGCGTGAAAGATGTAAGCCATAACCCAGGAATACTACCGATCAAACTGGGAACTGCCAAACTGACTGCGACTGAACACACTTTCGTTCACTACTACAAGACAGACAGACTGGTTACTGAATTTTATAAACTCAAACTAAAAAATGAACAATTAATAAGGAAGTTAGGGGAAAATGTAAATATAATTAGTGAATTAGATGAATACATTAAAGTTACGAATTACACTATTGAGGTAATTAAAGAAAAATTAGATAATATAATCATTCATAATCCTAGAAATAAGAGGGGATTAATTAATGGGCTAGGTAGTATTATTAAAGCGATCACAGGAAATCTAGATACAACGGATGCGGAAAAATATGACCGTCTGATAGAACAAATTAAAGATAACCAACTCACACTACAGGATCAGCTTGATGCTCAGTTCTCAATAAATAGTGAAATTATAGATGAATTCAATCAAAACGTTAAAATTATACAATTTAATC
The DNA here is from genome assembly GCA_954871275.1 of Leptopterna dolabrata. Lineage (NCBI taxonomy): Eukaryota > Metazoa > Arthropoda > Insecta > Hemiptera > Miridae > Leptopterna > Leptopterna dolabrata. Next base: position 17,911,263 of record OX940984.1, on the reverse strand, counting down.
ACAAAGAAATTCATGATAAAATTATTGAAATAAATGATCTAGCTAGAAGCAACTCTCTCAGAACGGAAGTAGGGACAGCAAGAGAATTGGTCAACCATTTGCAGATCGTGTTCAATCTTATGTTACATGTAGTTCAAGAGATAGAAAATTCGTTAACATTCTGTAAGACGGGAACCCTCCATCCAAGTATAATATCGACTAAACAACTATTCGAAGAAATTAAGAAAATTGAAAAATACTATGTGGGGAAATTACCCCTAGAAATTAAATACGAAAACATTTTAGAACTTGAATCAATGATAAGAGTAAATTGTAAAGTTCACCCTGACGAGATCATTTATTTTCTGACCTTGCCTTTAACAAACCCCAGAGAGTTTGACTTATATTATTTAAGGCCTATTCCGACCCAACTGGAAGGCGGATTTGCCTCCATTATACCAGAAACATCTTACCTTTTGAAAGCTAGAGATAATTCGACAATTAAACCTCTAAAAGGAATGTGCATAATGGGAAGTACATATCTATGTCCCACCCATTTACTATCAAGCTACAACTGTACTTGCGAAAAGAGAATCCTTCAGGGTGAAACTCCTAAAGAATGTGTTTATGTGAAATTAGAGATACATGATAATGAAATAGAATACATTCCAGAAATTAATCAATATTTAGGTACTTTTATAACAGACGAAAATATAGAACTGAGAAAGGATAAAGAAACCGAATTAAAATTACTGAATGGAGTTTACTTAATAAATGATGAAAATAATGCAGTTTACTTCCGAAACGAACAGTTGGTTACAACAAGCAATTCGGAAGGGCAACCGAAAATAATCACAGATGTAAAAGTAGACATGGAATTTAATCATGAACCTGACTTCACAATAAATTTGAAGGATGTTAATTTCAACAATGCCAGATTGAATCGTATGCAGAGAATCAAAACTTTCGATACTTCTCATATTGTAGTGCCTAGCTGCTGGACCATTATACTATATTGTGTTTTACTGATTTTTATGCTGTATTTTATATTTAAGATTGCTAAGAACTCTAAATCAAAAAATTTAAATTCCTCTCCATTGAGGGAACAGAAAACTTGTATTGACATCAACCTTCCAGGTGATGCCAAAATCTAAGGGTGGAGGAGTTACATATAATGTAGATTGCAGATTAATAAAAAATAATAGCTGATGTTGTAGAAAACCCCGGCGAGCGCCCTGCGGACCCTCGCCGCCTAGAAAGAATTGTACGGGCAGTCCTGTTCAGCCCTTCTTCGAGTGTATTTGTTTCTAGCACTTAAATAAATTTGTTGTAATTTGGAAATTAAAGTTTTTTTAAAAAGTGAACTTCGATTCCACGTTATTTAACTTATATATATATATTTATATATATATTTATTTATTTATATATGTGTCACTCCAGACGATAACTCTCGATAGAATTGAGATAAACAGCTCAAATTTGCACAAAAAATCTATCTTGGCAATCGAAAGGCTAAGTTCGAAGATGGGCGAAATTGGCCTACTCTAAGGAGGGTTTTGGCGCATTTAAAGTGCGCAAAAATTACCCAAAAATCCCCAAAATGTTATTTTCCAACAAGTGACCCCTCGTTTTAAAGGTTTTTGCACGCTGAACACGATGGTGGAATCGGATTTTAGATATCTTGATCTGTTCTCAAATTAGAGCATTTAAAGTGCGCAAAAATTACCCAAAAATCCCCAAAATGTTATTTTCTAACAAGTGACCCCTCATTTTAAAGGTTTTTGCACGCTGAACACGATGGTGAAATCGGATTTTAGATATCTAAATCCGTTCTTAAATTAGAGCATTTAAAGTGCGCAAAAATTACCCAAAACTAGGATAATCTTTAAACTCTTACCCCCCCCCCCCCCCCCCCTTAGAGTGGTCAGATATGGAAATCACATGAGAGGTGCTTAGGTATACTGCACCATTGGTCCTGTTTACATCGTCAACCATAACGTGGAATGGAAAGTTGCGATGTATCCGTACAGGCAACTTTCGATTCCAATAATTCTCAAGCAGTTTCAGGTCCACTCAATGTTGAATACTAGAATAGAACAATATTTCAACGTAGCACCCACATGTTTTTCCAAGTGATCCTTCCAGAAACCACATCCTTCCTTCATAGTTTATTTCAAGATTGAGCCTGCATGAAAAACAACCTGCACTTGAAGCACTCATGATTTTCTATAACAACTCCTTTACCTACTGCACTCTCTTGAGTAGGTAAGTCAAAAGTCCTAACTACCCTATCCTACCTAATATGAACCCACAGCGATCAAATAAATAAGCACTTAGTACAATTACGTAATAAACAAACGGTAGAATCAGGATGGACAAAACGTACAAATTAAAATAAATACGAAGAGAATATACATAGAAAACCAAATTTTAGACCGAAGTTTTCCTTTATTCAAAACCATAGCCATTAATTCGAATATTTCTTTGAAAATTCGCTCATTAAGTCATGCTGCATGACTGGTTTTTTCTTTTCGTTTTTCGTGTATTAGTGGAAATAGACTATTTTTTCAATAACTCCGTTTTTCTTTGAAATGGGTTTCCACGATTTCTTCGCGAGTGATTTATAGTTCGTATCAGCTGATACTGTGAGATCACGTTTTATATATTTCATTGAATCGAGTTTGACGTTCCTTTGATAGGTAGGTACCAGGCTCCTTGAAGTTCGCTAAGAACTCATATCCAGCAGCTCTCGCATGTCACATATAAATACTACTTGCTAGGTGGATGCTTCGCAAAATTTGTGTGGCAGTGTTCAGTACAGGTTCAATATATATCTCGATAACCCACAAAGCGTTAAGATCACCTCGGCGTTATAGACTAACAGAAGAACTGTGATCTGTGTAGAATAACGGTTATCAATAAAGATAAGAACGGTAGCGAAGAACCGTAGAAGACAACCACTGTGTAATAATGCGCAGGGTTTTACTACGCAGTTTAAAACAGCCATTGAGCCGTTTTCCATTGCTATTTTGATTTATTATTTTCAGTGATGAACCCTAGGAATCAAATTCTGGTTAGTTTCCCGTTGATACCCGTTGCAGTTACCCGTTGACCAGGAATAATAATCAGGCTGTCCCGATATGCTTCGTGTCAACGGGGGACCACTTTTCCTTATGTCAAATGATTGAATTTCACAGTTTTCTTTCTATCAAGTTTTGAACTTGATACAATTACACTCGTTATTTCAACCATTACAGAATCGTCCTACCAACTGGGTAGTGTGGGGTTATGCCGATTGTGATGAAAATGCCGCATCAAGTGTAGTGTTCGGGTGGTGTAACAGCATCAAGGACATTCGAAGTTTTCGCCGTCGAAATTTGGTTTCAACACCCGGCAACTCGGAATAAACTACTCAAGTTTATGGCTAACGAAGGCAAGATGCAGAGAACAACACTAGAATTTCCTTAATAGTCATTTAGTGCTGAACATGTTAGGGTCGCTTAAACCAGGTATAAACCGACTAGTATAGGTAGGAAGACTGGAAAACAGAAAATATGCTGGTAACTATATGACAGAACGGTTAGTTAGTTTCCTGAACAGAAAAATAACAACCCCTCCAGCGTAACTTTAGATAACTGTTTTCTGTCTGAGCATAATCGGTTCATTTATTTATGGAAAATTGAGTACCTCGGATTGGCGTTTGCGCATGCGCAGCGATCCGAGCGTTTTGACATACAACGGGGAACCATCTGGTGCCCAACCCGCATGATCCCTGAACGTTTCAGCAACGTCGGATTCGAATTGAGGAAGGGATTGAGTGTGACAAAGATTTGCGGACACACGGACAGACAGGCACCGAACAAAATTTGTTCAGAGTTACAAAAGTACCTACCTTTCAACAAAATTCAAGCCACCATCTTCAAATCCAAATAAACATCAATCTTCAAATGAAAAATATCAGGAACTTGATTTCATAAAGCCAAGCGTGGTTATTTTGATTATGATCGTCTGGGCTGGATTTATATAGGTACCGTGTCATTCACACTCAAGTTAACAAAGTCAGATTTCAGGGCCTTACTGTGAACGAAGGGATGGACGAACGTTCCGGGTGGATCTTCAAGTTTGGAATCAATTTAAAAATGTAAAACAATAATATGCCCTTGTATTGAAAGTTTCGAGCTACGGCTTTCTGAAAATGTCAACCCCTACATATTTCCCACACCTTGGAGATGACTGACAATATCCGCCGAACTTCGCGGACTAACTAGACCCCAAATGGAACCTACAAACCATATTTCATTAATTTTCGTTCATGGTAACTAAGAAAAGTGCGAAGTACGGTGGACGGATGGACAAAATTTTTTTTAAATTCCATTTTTGAAATCTGAATTATGTATTGAAAATAATAAACGAAAAACGAGTCAAGCGAGGATAACAAAGTTATCGCTACCAAAGATAAGGTAGAATAATAAATCAAAGAGATCGCTAGATGGCTGTGTGACCTGGCCATGTAATGGGTTGTGGTTTGGCAAAGATACGCCAGAAAGCGCGAGAAACCGCGGCATTGCTATACCTCCGTCTCTCCAGACTTTCCAACTGGGGTCCGTCGGTTCGAATCCAGACGCCCCTCATCCCAAGGGCGAAGAACGTTTGGACGCACCTGTCCAAACAGCCCTACACGGGGTTAGTTTCTTGTGCAATATCGTCCCGCGATCAAGTCAGCGTTCGTGTGATAATTAAAGTGAATTTGTCAATTTCGTGTCTTAGTGTTTTCCCGTCAAAATGGACATTAATATTGAGTCAAAGTTCCTGAGCAAGCGGGGGAAGGAGTGTCCTAACATATACCAGGTCATAAATGCACTTGTTGAAATACAAACAGACTGTTCTATAAAATTTGAAAGCATATGGAGAGGATCGAACAACCCCATTCGGCCAGAAACTGCTCGCCTGCTTGAGTTTTTGAATACCCGTTTGGCTCAATTTTGCGTGGATAAAGACGTCATCAGCTACCTGGAAGATGTTGGCAACAGGCGTTCTCCTAAGTGACTCCACAGCAATTAACGACGATGCAACAATTCTGCAGATAAAGGTGAGAAACTTTTTCATTCAGTTGCTTCATAGGTGCGTCCATACGGGTCCTCCATTCAGTTACGAAGGTGCGTCCAAACGGTCTGTGGTTCGGGAGGGGGGGGGGGGGGGGGGGTCCAAACTTCATTCGCCCCGTCTCTCCAGACTTTCCAACTGGGGTCCGTCGGTTCGAATCCCGACGCCCCTCGTCCCAACCTACGGCGGACAGGCCACAGGTAGCCATAGGAAAGCGAAATGATAGGATCAAATTCCGATCATCCTGATCTCGTCCAGGACACTTGCCGGAGCAGTTTGTCCTAAAGCTCCAGCCTGAAATGACTGTTTGCTGACTACAGTCAACATGTAGTGCCCGTGACAGTGAACTTGTTAGTTCAGGGGATAATTTAGGGTAATCAGCGGCGTTGTACCTACTCTTATTAATTTGTTCTTTGTTATGGAACCTTTGACTCTGGAATTCGGTAGGTACGTCTGCTGGAAGAGGGCGGTTTAGGAAAAGCGCGTTCCTTCTTAAACCCGAGGAATCGATACGAGATCCCCCTCCCCTTCCCCTCCACCGCCGCCCAGGCCATGGGAACCTTTTCAACCCGCCTTTTTCCCTTGTTTGCTGAGGCCACCATAACGCTTTTCTCACCCTCCCGTTCGCTCCTTTCCGACCATCATCAGGCCACTTGCTTACTACAAAGCGTCCTCCTGATGGGTTTGGTGTCCGCCCGAAGTGACCTATCCGCCCTTTGGTGTGTTCAAGAGGGGCTTCGCGGATGACGGGCTAAGAAGGAGGAAAGGGGGGGAAAAAACCGTTCGAACGCTTTGAGGACGTTCACGCTCGGGTCAAGTGCGAAGCGGGGATCCGCCTTGCACGGAGAATCCGCTAAGCCGGCAAGTCAACAGAAGGGACTTTCCACTTAGAGCCGGTTTATCAACTCCCAAGTATAACAAGTATAAGTTAGGAGGTTCCTGAGGTTCGGTCAGTGAAAAACAATTTTCCTTACTCCAACGTTTCGTTGAATTTATTCAACATCTTCAGGGCTAATGACAAACAACATGAGTGAAAGTGAGTAAATGATAGATTATGACAATGTGGTAGGCTTACAATACAGAATATATTTATGCAGTACAGAAACGTACCGTAGAGATTGTGATGGTGAACTGATGATGATTGTGATTATGATGAACAGAAGTTGATGGTGATGATGAAATTTAAGCAGTTTGCTGACGATAATATTGTGCTTTGAAACAGGCGTTGGAACAAAAATGGTGTACGATACAACGCCTGTTTCAAAACACAATATTATTGTCAGCAAATTGCTTAAATTTCATCATCACCATCAACTTCTGTTCATTATAATCATCATCAGTTCATCATCATCATAATCTCTAAGGTACGTTTCTGTACTGCCTATATTCTGTATTGTAAGCCTACATTGTCATTCATTCATACTAATTTTATAGTCATAATCTATCATTTACTCACTTTCACTCATGTTGTTTGTCATTAGCTCTGGGGATGCTGAATTAGCTTAGCTGGGAACAAAACGCTGGCGTAAAGAAAATCGTTTTTCAATGACCGAACCTCAGGAACCTCCTAACTTGTTTATTCCAGCGGTCAAGAACCTCATCATAGTGTAATCAAGTACAACAAGCGGATAGCCAAACATCCGTTACAATAGATTGACTACTTGATAACTGGTAAAGATAGATTCCGTCCGTTGGTGTAGCTTTTCATGAAAAGCCCACTAGTGATCCTCCTATTCTTCCCGGTTCACTCCACTGGAGTGACCAGAAACAACAACATGGAAACTGATGTGGTAGGTATACCAAAAGTGGAGTGAATCCCAACAGTGCGTTTGTATTTAAATGCTATTACTTGTACTTTCCAGTTAACTAAACCGTTGTTTCAGGGGGAGAAAAATACCGTAATTGGTAAACCTCAAACAAAGGTAAACCTCATTCCTTGGTTAAATGGCGGTTTGGAAAAGAAAAAAAAAAACCTTAGCCAAACGCAACCAACCCTCATATTTTTTTTAAGGCTGTTAAGTGATGAGGTCGTTATCTTATTTAGCACTAAAGACGGTGAAGGGAGGGCATCAACGCTTACAGCCCCCTCCCATTATCGCCCCCAGCCCCTTCATCACCCCCTTCAGCCCCATTGGGGACCCCTTAATGACCCCTGAGGACCCCCCCCCCCCCCCAGGAAGCAAATGGCTTCTTTAGGAAACCCATAAATTGTCTCTTTTCCAAACAAATTAGGTACGTCTCGGCGATAAACAATTTATAGGGTTTCTCTGAAACTGCTGCTCTGTAGTTCTATCTGGGCGCTCCGTCTCTTTTCCCGCCTAATTTCTTCCCGCTGCTTTCAGATTTATAATTTCAGTACACACCCCCCCCCCCCCCCCCCCATTTCCTCTGAAGTAACTATCACTAGATCCACACGTAGGTACAAAGGTATGAGGTTTGTGAGTAATTAGTGACCTAGTGAAGAAGAAATTAAAATTAGGTACTTCTTTGACACATTTTAGGTACCACCTACCGAATTCCCTGAAGGAAATTAGCTGTTTTTAGCTACATACCTACATACTTGCACGCATTTTTGAGTAATATTCAGATTTTTTTCCCGTTTTGGCTCTAAACCTAGATATGAATTTTTCTATATTTCATATAATTCTGTAACCTATACGCGTACACAAATTTGTACACAAATAAGTATGCACAAGTAGGAACAGCCTCTATGCTACATTTATAGCAGGCCGTAGAGCGGTAGGTACATAATTTTCTTCCTGGCATCGAAGAGAAGCTACGAAAAATTCGCAGTTGATGACGGTTTCACAAATTTCTCATAGATGCGAACCTGTTTCATATGTCTCTGTCTATGTCTATGCCATATTTATTTATTTTCACTGACAAATTATGATAACTGTGGGTCCTCTAATACTCAGAGCAATAAATTAGTCTGATGATGACTTTCATCGCTACCCGGGAACCCGTTGTGAAATCTTCAACAAGGCTTCACCCCAGCCACTCCATTCTCAAGATCGGACATTCATTTTCACGATCTTAATAATTACAAATCACGTGGGACAGTAAGAAACATGATGGCAACCACCTTCCAACAGCTACGCGGTTATTTATAATTCGTGATACAATGTTTGTGGGACATGCCGTTCAGCATTTATTCGACGATCGTGATTTCATCGTCAGAATAAAAGGATGTGTAGATACACACATCTAATTTGTGTGGGTTTCCTTCTGAGCGGTACCTATCTGATCTTGGCTAAGAGATTAGCAAATCTCAAATTCCGCTAAAATGTTAGTTATGGGTTAAAAGTTAAAATTATTATTATTACTAGTTATACTAATAATAATTAAGTTATTATTAGTTACTAAACTAAATAAGTTATTATTAGTTAAAAGTGGGTCAAATTTGAGTTTGAGGGTGGTCAAAATCACTAAAAATGAGCAAAAACTGCTGAAATCGTAAAAAAGGTATGTACGAGTAAATTTGTCAAAAGTGGCATAGAATTACTAATAGGGACTAGATACAGAAAAAGCTACCCATCCACCTCTGCTCTCCTCACTGAAAGAACAGCCTGCTATTTCGTACCATGGTGTTATTTAACGGTGTCATTTAAAAATAACGTCAACAGAATGTCCAGGTTGATGGAAAAATGACAGTTTGGCCCATCCGTGCTTACTTAGGGCCGCTTTCACCATAAAACCATGAACTCCGTTTATCGGAAACCAAATTCAATGTAAACGACGATCTCAGTTGGAAAAAGTTTGGGTTTCACGAAGTTGAACGAGTTTCTAGGATCGACGTTTTCGATGAACTAGGATAATCGAAAACCACTTTTGAACTACAGTTGATCTACAGCTGAACTCTGATTTGGAAGGTTTGATGATAAGGTGATAGATAACGAGGTGCCAAAGTACAGGAGGAAGCTTTTGTCTGCCTACCCGATACCAGGTTCGTGCATCAGAGATTAAAATTATAGAAAATGAAATCTAATAAGTTATTTTATTTGAGCAAGACATGAGATCCAGTGGCCCATCCGCATACCTGGGTTACTATTACTATGTATTTCAAAATTGGAAATTCAAACGTTCTCGATGAATCCAATTGTTATTCAAGAAGGTTTTGCAGAAAGGCTGGAGGTTAAACATCCCTTTCATCGACATTTTCAAAGTCCGTCCTTTATTTGAAATGGACAGCGAATAACAAAATTTCATCGTCCTATTCCTCGCCGAAAATTGGAGCGAACACCAAAATTTGTTAGCATTATTATAAGAAATGTAACACCATCAAAACTGTGAAAGAGTGAGGTACAGTGACGGTGAACCCTCGAGAGTCCCCACCCCCTCTATGACTACCGATAATTATTATCACCAGCTAATAAGGGATATCGATTAGCCTTCAGCCGAAACGACCCCATCTTCACGGAAACACGAACAACTTGAGAAGCCCACTGTTACAAAACACGCAAAAAGGGGGGGGGGGGAATTGCAAGACTTTTTCATCTTCAATGTAGTGGCATTGGTACAATTTTGTTTTCTTGTTATCGCGTGGGAGGATCAAAAACAAAAATTCAGTAGAGATTATTTAAACACAATCCGCAAATTTCTTCCTACGGAATATTGAAATGTTGAATTTCATTTGGAAAATGTTGAATTCTATTTGGAAAACGTTGAATTCTATTTGGAAAATGTTGAATTCAATTTGGAAAATGTTGAATTCAACTTGGAAAATCTATTTAACAATAAACCGCGTTTTGGACTCAGATCATCGCCTTCGTTCACGTTGTGAACTCACACACTACCTGCAGTCCGCGCAAACTGCAATCCACGATGTTCAGGTTAACTGATATGTGTGAGGGCGATCTTCTGTGGACTGACAGTCCAATATCTGCAGTTAATCGTATAGTGTATGAGGCGCTCGAGTCGCTTACTCTTCTACCTCCAAAGGGTGTAGAGGATAAGCAAACTCTTTTCCCATCGGGTTCTGTTCAGGCACATCTCCTTGATTCGGTCCCATCGCACACCCCTTTCCCTTGCAGCCTCCTGCAAGTTGTCCCTCCAGACTCTTCTTTTGGTTTATTATTCTGTGAATAATACAGCTCAGCCTAAACTTTTTCGAACACACCTTCAAAATTGTTTCTTTATGTTTCAAGGTGCGTCGATTCCAAAAACTCTCGAAGTCCTTGTCACATGGGTATTCTGTTGGACATACCTACAGAAATGCTGGCTGTTCATTTAATTGTTTCTTTCATAATTATTCAATAATTGAAATAGCTATTTTTTTAGTTTCCACCAATTTTGGCCCCCAAAAACACTGATTGAGCTCCAATTTTTTTCCCCAAAAAATTATCTTTCATTATTGATAATGCCACTTAATTGTCTTGATTCACCTGTTGATACTACTTCAAGTGTTATTATACAAATGTATGACGATTTCAGACAATTTCCCAGGTTTTTGACTCATAAAAAATGAATTTTGGGAGCTGAACTTTCGTTACAACCTCAATTCTTCATTCATTGTTGAAAATCAACTTCAGATTCTGTCTTCACGCCCTAAAAAATATAGAAAACTAGAAAACGATAGCTCACAGGCTCATGTTCACTATAACCTCAGACACCCCCCCCCCCCCCCCCCCCAAATAACACCCCTGGGTGTATTAATTCCGGTCGGACATCCGAGCTTCGGAGCACAACTAGGACCCAAATGTGTTCCAAAATGTGGACTCAAACAGTGTGAGGAACAACGACGATTTTAGACCAAAATTTAGCGTAAATTTAAGGCCGAAACTTTGTTAGAACCTCTGTTCTTCGCTCGTTGGTCAAAATCGCTTCAAATTCGGTCTCCCCATCATAAAAACATGGAAAACGATAGTACCTCATAAGCTCATGTTACTAAACACCAGAAAATCCTATTTTTACACGAAGTTTCACCCGTAACACCCTTTAGTGTATTTCGATCGGGCTGCAAAGTTTCGGGACACAACTAAGGCCGAAATGGTGCCTGTGTGCGATTTTTTAGACCGAAAATAAACTAGATACACGGATGATACGGCGGAAGGCGTACGGCGCACGGACATAGCATTTTTGGAATCTACGCACCTTAAAACGCACAAGAAAAAATTTTGAGGGGGTGTTATAAAAATTATTTGCTGAGCGAATGCATAGGTGTGGTATTGAGAGAATAATAAACCAGAATGCAATTTCCGTCTGCCGTGTCACCCATATCTACTTTATTGTCGGTTTTTTGTGGCGAGAAGACCAAATATGAAGTTGAGTGAATAAAATTGATGTTGTAACGAAGGTTCGGCTCCCAAAATGCATTTTTTATTAATCATAACCTGGGAAATTGTCTGGAATCAACATAAATTTGTTTGATAACACCAGACGTTGTGTCACCAGGTGAATCAAGATAATTAAATGGCGCTATCAATAAGCAAAGATAATTTGTCCAAAATAGGAGCCTAATTCGGGTTTTCGGGGGGCAAAATAGGTGGAAACCATCAAAAATAGCTACTTCAATTATTGCACATGAAAGAAAAATAAATGAACAGCCAACGTTTCTGTAGGTATGTCCAATAGAAATAATAAACCCATATGACAAGGACTTTGCAGCGTTTTGGTTTATTATTCTGCGAATAATACACCATGTAGGTACCTAATCGCTCAGCAAACAATTTTTATAACACCCCCTCAAAATTCTTTCTTTCACGTTTCAAGGTACGTCGATTCCAAAAATGCAATGTCCGTCCGACGTATCATGCATAACTACTCGATTTTTGGTCTAAAAAAATCGTTCTTTCGCACACACTCCATTTGGGCACCAATTGTGTCCCGATACGTTGCAGCCTGATCGTTGCAGAAAAAAATTTATGTAAAAATACGGGTTTTTTGGTATTTAGTGAACCTAAGCTTGTGAGGTATCTTTTCCCATGTTTTTTAGAGCGAGAAGCTCGTATATTAAGTTGATTTTGACCGAATAGTGAAGAATTGACGTTGTAACGAAGGTTAAGTTCCCGAAATTCATGTTTCATGAGTCAGAAACCTGGGAAATTGTCTGAAATCACCATAAATTAGTATAATAACACTAGAAGTAGTATCAACAGGTGAATCAATACAATTAAGTGGTACTATCAATGATAAAAGATAATCTGTAAAAAAATAAAAATAAAATAGAACAGCCTAATTCGTATTTTGGGGGGCCAAAATTTTTGGAAAACCATCAAAAATAGCCATTTCAATTGTTGCACATGAAATAAACAGTCAATCATGTTCATGAAATGAACAGCCAACATTTCTGTAGGTTTGTCCAATAGAATAATAAACCCATGTGACAAGGACTTTGCAGCGTTTTTATTTTATATTTAAAGATTCCGTGGAAGAGTGGTCTCAATAGTAGTTCAATTGGGGTATTTTTTTCTTCTCAGGGTCAGATTAAACCTGTCTTCCCCTGAACCATTACTTACAATTATGGTGTGGCGCCGTGGAGCGATCTCGGCTACCTCCGAAGAGACGCCCCCACTGAATAACATCCGTCAAGTGACCAAATTGAATGTAATCAGGTTTGACGACAAAGAAGCGACGGACTTCAAAAGTTTTCTTCAGCCTCACTCCCTCTCCTCCCTATTATCACTATTATTTTCCTTGTTCCTCAGATTAAACATTAAATCAAGTGACAAAAGGATCTCGACGTTTGAGGGGCTCTGTAAAGAACGCTGGTGGTTGGTGGTGGGGGGGGGGGGGGATGTTCTACGAGGCATTCAGGCACTTAACACCTACAGCCCGAGTTCGCTTCCTAATTGGGCACTCGGAAAGAAGAAGGTGGATTTGGAGGAGTTGGGTGGGGGGGGGGAGGTGAAGGGGCAAAGGTCTCAAACAACTGGGGAAATAATTGGGGGAGAGAGAGAGAGAGAGAGTGAGGGAGAAATAAATGAAAGAACGCCGAGGGGGAGTGGGAGGGGGCGAAGGAGATAGTGAGAGAGAAGGTAAAAAAAAGAAGAAAAATACGGCGAAAAAACTGCGAAAAAACGAGAGAGAAAAGGAAAAAAATGTCTAACGAGGTAGCAAACATCGTCTGAGAGGAGAAAGCTTCTGAGAAAAGAGGGCGGGTTTTCATCCCTCTTCAGGGCAAAAGGATGCGAATGAGGAAGAGAGAGGAAGACGAAAAAAAAAGAAAACGTGGGAAGGGGGGGGGGGGGCAAAAAAAATCAGAAATGGTGGATGAAGGAATGAAAAAAAGAGGGTGGAGAAGTAGCGGGGAGTTTTTTCCCCTCACTCGCTCACTCTCACTCAACCCCGGGCTAGCCCCCTCTCCCCTTCTCCCCCCCCTCAAATAACAGTGGAAAGTACTCGGGAGGGAACCCGATCAAGTCACATAGAGGAGGAGGACAAGGGCTGAGAGAAAAGGGACAATGCCAAGGACGCACAACAATGTATCTGTTTCTATCGCTGGAACGAAGGAAAAAGTTCCATTTCGCTCCGGGCGTTCTTACTTTCCTTATTTCCTTTTCATCGCGAATGAAGTTTGGAGAAAAGATGAGGGCCACAGGCCCACAAGTCCAGTTAACCAGTTAACTTACCCCCCTCCCCCCCCCCCCACCACCAACACACTTCCCAGTTATAATTCATTGTATAATATTGAAGAGCTGGGCAGAAAAGGGGTACATGTTCATTTCTAGAATTTTATAGGAAAGCAAAAAAACCTATTCTAAATCATACGGTCACAAATTTTGCCATGGCGCCATCCTAAAATGCCATTTTTTGCCGTTTTGAGGTAAAATGCCATCTTTGCCAATTTTCGGGGAAAATGTTACTTTTCTGCCGTTTTTGCCTCATTTTTTTCTAATATTATTATCCCCCCCCCCCCCCCCCCTTCACGCCAAAAACAAAAAACTAGCTTGGAAAGAAAGTTTGAATTCTAAATTGTGTTTGCAGAAAAACGAGGTCAAACCCCCCACGATGCCCGTTGATGACAAAAATATACCTAGTCTGTGACCAGTGGAATCCTGGGATTCCAGGTAGAAAAGAAAAGGATTCAGGTAGGACTTCCCGAATCCCATAGTCACTTGGTATTATTCGCGTCAACGGATTAAAGCCATTATTGGGGACAAGTCTTCCAGGCTTGTTATCGACTGTTCCTGTACATATATCCCTTCCCTTCACCACGTCCTTCATTCAAAGCTGAAGAAGTGAAGAGTATTATAGCTGCCAATCTGTCAGGGGAAGCATCTACCCTCAAGGAAGACTGGGAAGCTGCCGACGTCCTCTCAATGAAATTCGCACAGGCAACATCAGCAGACGTGGAACGCACCTTCTCCAAATTGAAATATATTTTGAGCAACCGACGCCTTGGTTTTTGTATGGACAGTATCACAGCCCACCTGAAATTATTTTACAACAGTTGTGACCCCGATACAATTTAATTCATTTGTAATTTTTTTATGCTGGTTTTTATTATAGTTTTGTACATAGTTTTTGTCAGTACAATAAATATAATGATATTCGAACGGCAATGTTATATTTTCCCATAAAATCAGGGATGGGGAAAAGGAAGCCAGAAAAATAAATGCCATTTTTGGCCAAAATAAGTGTCATTTTGCCATGTGTTTAAATGCCATTTTTGGCAAAAATGAATGCCATGTTTTGAAGGGCTCTGCTGCACCAGTCCTGTATACGGTCATTCATCCAATCCCTCTCCAACAAGTGCCTTCTCTCTCACTCTCTCAACCTTACCTTCTCGTCACCAACCAAGCCTTCTCCTTCCCTCTAAGTTCTCAACGAGGTGAAAACCGGGCGAATATTTACCTAAATCCCAGAGACGTATCCAAGGATGTAAAACCGCGCGGATACAATCCCTCGCGCTGCTCTCTCTTCCAAAACTCCTACCCAGTCAAAATTCAACTCAAAGCCACACGAAATAATAACTTCAAAAATGAGTGCCGGAACCACCCACGCAGGATTTTGTTTGTTTGAGAACATTGTCCTTCAAATTCAATTCAGTTTATTCGTTCATTGTAAGTGAAACTTTTTTTGAAGGTCTCCATCCCTACGTGGCCACCATTGTTGACTAAAAACTCTCACTGAGCGACTCACTGAATATTCACATCTGTCTATGCTGGTGAATAACAGCACGCCCACGCATCTGCCGGCGAAGGGGCAAAAACCGGTTTCCACTCATATTTAAACAGCTGTATGAAAAACCGCAGTTTTTACTCCGTTTTTCAAAAGAAAACTAATTAGAGGTCGAAAATGTTTAGCGAAAGAAAATAGAAAGACGAAGGTAGATTAAATAGAGATGTAACGGGGTGTTTGTAAAAGGTAGGTATAGTCTGATTTTTTACGCAGCATGAATTAATACCTACCTGAGGACCAGATCTAAAAACGGGGTTAATTAGAGACTCAACGAGGTCCTTTAGTGCTGAATGAGATCAAATCATTCGGGAAACCACGGCAGGAAAAATTTTCAGGCCTTGCAGACTTTAAATAATTAAAACGATAAAAGAAAAACGAGTCTTGCTGTTTATTTAACATTACAGAGACTAGGTGGACAAATCTGAAACGAAACATATACGATTCTGAATAAATGTTGGGTAAATTAAAGTGTTATGTTAGTACAGACTGACTTAATTATATACAAAAATACGCTGCAAACACAACACACCACCTCAACACCACAACACCCCACCACCACCACAACATTACCATACCTTCCGGAGGAGTCCGTCGTCACTAGGTGGTTGAGTATTGGGGCGAGCGCTTTCGATGTAAGGACATCATCATCAGGCCGTCGAGAGAATACTCCCGACGAGCATTCTCTCGACGGCCTGATGATGATGTCCTTACATCGAAAGCGCTCGCCCCAATACTCAACCACCTGGTGACGACGGACTCCTCCGGAAGGTATGGTAATACATACTGCTTACACTAGCGGAAATAACGCTTTAGATTTATTACACAACGGTTATGATTTACCTGTAGCTGCTCCTTCTGCGTAGATAACTGTTTTCTGTGGTCAGTAGGTACCTACCCTCGAGCTTCCCACAACAGAGCCCTAAATCGGGTACTGGAGCCAGCCGGGCTGTCATATTTCAAAAATATGCGGTGGAATCAAGAATTCTATCATTAGTATTATTTGTTGTTATCCTTGAAGCGTAACGTTTGTTCAAATTAGAAAAGTACCTATCAAAAAATATAAAATAACCATCATTCTTCAAATGAAATAATAGAACAACCAGCGCAACTTCATGCAGCCATCCTTGATTATAATCAGTTAGCAATGATATCTGGCCTGGATGTATAGCGTTTCATTCACGCAGTTGCGCCCTAATCGCTACTTTTATATACCAGTTGCGCCCTACAAATGCATCAGTTGCCAGGGGAAAATGCAAGAAATTATATACTCTCGTTGGTACGAGTTATATTAGGAGAATGTATGTCATAACATGCGTAATATAGGTACAGTCATTCAGAAGTGAATCATAGAATCAATCATTTTGCGTAGTGATGTTTCAGGGTTTTTACTAGCTGGTAGGGGTTGATTTCCCCACATCTGTACTTGTCCAGGCGGATTTCGACATAAGTTTTCGTCTTGGCTTACTTTTTCCTGTTTTTTGTTTGTTTTGTTTTTTGGAAAGGAGAGGCTGTTGAGTAAAGTTGCTGTGGTAACTTGGTACTCCTTCAAAGCGTTCACAAAGAGAAATATATTGGGGTGGCTGGATTTAAGTTGCTGTCCAAATTTTTGATGAAATGCCTCACATGCATTAGTAGTTCCCTCCGGTCCAATCGTGTCAGAGGCCCAAAGTGAAGGCGGAAAGGGGCTGTTGATGTTCGTGGAGGTAGGTACTGGGAAAACCTGAAGACTGCCATATCAAAGGGCATTACAGGAAGCATGTCCAGTATGAACACGTTAGGTACGTCGTCAGGAGTCAGTGGGGTCGTCCACTGGCAGCGTACTCGAGCGGCGCGGCGCTTTGCGCTACACAAGCGGCAACAAGCGACACGCGCTACAGATCCAACTACATTGAGTTATATGTGGTATCGTCCACTGGAAGCGTGTTCGAGCGGGCGGCTACGGGCGTACACGAGCGGCAACGAGCTACAAGCGGCCGATCCAAAAAAAGTTGGATCTGCCGCTCGTATATAGCAGCTCGTGCAGCTCGTTCAATTCTATTGTTTTGGTAGGAATCCCTACGAGTTTTGGTACGAATTCCACGTAAATAAACATACCAAACGGACGGTTCATCGGAACACCTACCTACCTATGTCCTTTGTACCATATCACTCATATTCCTGGTCATTTCGAGTCAGTTCACGCGAAAGCCCCGTTCTGAGTAGGTGAAAATCCCCCTCTACATAGAAAATGGACCATAACACCGACAAATTAATTAGTGCCATTCATTCTCATACGCCTCTCTGGGATATGAGAGACAAGAAGTACCATTCAAGCCAACCAACTTTTCAAACTCAACTTTTCAACTTCAATTTCAACCAACATGTTCTTTGATTTAACATTCGTCTTCGCAAATGGTTGCTACTTTCAAGGAAATCAAATTCCTCTGGGTCCATGACGAATAAAAAGGAACAGTCCCCACTTCCCTTGAATACACTTGAAAACAAACTGAAGCCCGACGCGCGAAGGCGCTTGCAGTGGACGACCCCTGTCGCTCGTAGCCGCTTGTTGGGTTGCCGCTTGTGTCGCCTGTAGCGCCGCGCCGCGTGAATACGCTTCCAGTGGACGACCACGCTCAGAAATGGTAGCCCAAAGCATTCAGTCAACCACTTGCTGATTTCAGATTCCTTGTCTTTGTACACAGTTGACAACCCTAGGGTTTTGATCTGTCTGTACCAAGCCTGCCCCAAGTGAAAGCGGCAACCAGTCATTTCAGCGTCACTCCAAACAGCCTGAACAGCATACCTTATGGCGCGTTCGAAGTCTGCCACAACAAATTTTGGCTGGAGGGTCAATCCTCGTTCGTTACATTTCTCGACCAGCCTGGCGAAGAGTGATGTATACACGGTTTCGGTCTTGGAGAGCAGTAACGACCATACAAGCGGGACGTAGTGGCCATTTTTGAAAACAAATAACATGAAAAGCTGGTAAAAAAATTTGGTACAGTATTGAAACGTACCATCCATCAAAACGGTATCGGACTTACATAGACACGCGAAATTCGCATCAGTGGCACAGCAGTGGTCCATGTCGTCATTAATAAGAACCATGGATTCGTTTCTATGACTGGTTACTCCAGTTGACCTCAACACTTCATGAACCTGAAATGCGTTTTTGGAAAGTGACGGCAAAATCGTTCGCCTTTTACGATAAATACTACGTCGAAAACTGTCAACATCAAGCATCGATCGAAGAATTTCCCATTTCTGTACGTATTAATTTCAGTGGACGTGATGTTATAGTAGGTCTTCTAAGGCCTTTCTCTTCAAAATATTCGATAGCAATTGCCTTTGTATCCCCGCAGGTGGTTGATGGTTATATTCCAGTCTGGCATCGCCCAATGTAGTTTCCCCAGTTATGTCCATATAAAACTGAGCAGTGCAAGTTTTCATAGCACAACGCCACGAAATACCGCAATTCACCTCGCGAGCTTTCCGAAACTTGAACCCATCAACAACTTTCAACACCTTCCCTTTTGGTTTATTATTCTGTGAATAATTTCCGTCAGCAAAAAATTTTTATAACGCCCCCTCAAAAATTTTTCTTTTCCGTTTCAAGGTGCGTAGATTCCAAAAATGCAATGTCCATCCGCCGTATCACATGTACCGGCTTCATTTTCTGTCTAAAAAAGTCGTTCTTTCGCACACATGCTCCATTTGGGCCCTAGTTGTGTCCCGAAACTTTGCAGCCCGATCGGAATATTCCCAGGGGTGTTATGAGTGAAAATGTGGATAAAAATAGGTACTTTTTGTGTTTTATTAACATGTTAGTAACATGAGCTTTTGAGGTATCTTTTTCCATGTTTTTGGGGACGAGAATATGAAGTCGATTTTGATCAAAGTGTGGAAAATTGAGGTTCTACCAAAGGTTCAGCTGCCAAAATTGATTTTTTATGAGGCAAAAACCTTGAAAATCGTCTGAAATCACCATCAATTTGAATAATAACACTAGAAAAAGTGTCAACACGTGGATCAAGACGATTAAATGGCACTACCAATAATCAAAGATAATTTGAACGAAAAAACTCGGTTTTTGTCCCCCTTCAGGTTTTTGTCCCCCTCGCTGTATTTATAAGATCGGCTGTTTCTTACCTTACTTCACGCGCGGCTCATACTAGACTCCACCTTTTTTATTTTTCAGTAAAAATAATATATGTATCACTTTATAAATACGGATTATTATGTAGGTACCCAACTACTATTGCTATCGTCATATTGATCGAGTAAACCGCTTTGTATAAATTAGGTAGGTCAGGTTAAAAAAACATGCTTTAGCCGCGTAGTTTACTACAACCAAGTGACAACCAAACAAGCGTCATTGTTTACTATCCATTTACAACATTCATTTATATAGTTATATTATGAAACTAGGATATAAATACCAAGAACAAATACGAAATACATTCGTGATAAATCAAGAGCTTTCCAACGAATGGAAAACGATTTTTGTCCGATGAAAATGAAAGAAGTTTCATTTCCCTAGCAACTACTCGGTTGTAAGTGAAAATCATTGTTAAAATACGCGCTACTTTTGTCTCACTATTTGGTCTCACTTTTTCCTGTCGCTTTTCGGCGGGGGGTCCCATCGCAAAAACCTGAAGGGTCAGGTTAAAAAGGAGCGTGCCTACCTAATTTGTGTTTTGGGGGCCAAGATGGTGGAAACCACCAGAAATAGCTATTTCGATTATTTCACATGAAAGAAACAATAAATGAACAGCCAACATTTCTATAGGTATATCCAATAGAATATTAAACCCATGTGACAAGGAATTTGCAGCGTTTTTCACTCAACATGTTCTCCATTTCATAGATAATATTGAACTGACTTCAACGTTCACAGATCGCCTGTACACAGATGAGTCCAACGATATTGAGAACAGTGCGCTGTCAAATGACAAAAAAGGTAAACATTACTGACCTCGAGCGATTTCTAATATCAGTCGCAATCTACCTACCACGAACACACACATGTGCAAGCCGGCTAGTTGGTCCCGACACATGATTCGTATCTTCCCTTTGTTAAACAGGGCCTGATGACAGCATCACGCCTGGGGCGCAATTGGTATGTTGAACACGGGCGCAACTGTTACATCCACACAGACCACTCGGGGCGCAATTGGTATATTGGATTTTGGGGCACTTTTAGTCTGGGGCGCAAGTGGTAAACTCCGTTGACGAAGCATTTCGGTGCAAACGAACGACTGGACGTACAGTGCTCCGGGTGTTCTCAAAAAATTCTTTAGTTCAAGATCAATTTAAAACGCCGCAAATCCCTGCACAACTGATTATTATTTTGTACACCCTTCTTTTACAGATCACAGCTCTCTGTATAGACAACCCGTCTACATAATATGTACTAGCCTATACATATTATGTAGATCGCAGACCCTCCGTAGGTTAGTACCTAACCCCGTACTCGTTACTAGGTACCTACCTAAATCAAGAGTTAAATGTTGCTAAAATAATTATTTCAATGACAAACAGTAACTAAAATGGCCAAAAGAAACGCAAATAATGAAGTTCTGAAGAAAAATTGTTGATGTGGAGTGAAATAGATGCCCCTTCTGCGTAGATCACTGTTTTCTGTGGTCAGTACCTACCCTCGTGGTCAAGTATAATGAACCGTTGTGTAATAACTTGCCCATAAATAATACTTCAACGGTTGGTCGAGTTGCAACAGTACCGATCAAAAAAATCCAGCCCCTTCTTGGTAGAAGAACCGTTGTGTAATAATTTACCGTTATGTAATAATTTACCGTTAGTAATAATTTACCGTTGTGTAATAATTTGCCGTTGTGTAATAATTTACCGTTGTGTAATAATGTACCCATCAATAATAAGTCAACGTTTGTTCAAGTTTCACTAGTACCTACCAACAAAATCCAATAGTCCATCACTTATCAAATGAAATAATATCGCACAAAAACGAACTCGACTTCATACAGCCATCCTTGATTATAATCAGGTGCTCCTTAGTGATGGTTTCCCGTTCGGATTTATACCGTTTGATTCACGATCGTGTTGACGAAGCTTTTTGGTGCACACGAACGGCTGGACGTACAATGCTCCGGGTGGTCTCAAAAAAATGGTTTAGCTCAAGACAAATAATATCGTTAAAAAAAACCATACCCTTCAATCGAAAGTTTTCGAGCTACGGCGTTCTGCAAATTTCAACCCCTATTTTGAACCCCTTAGAGACGACTGACAGTAACGCCGAGCATCAAGGACCAACTAGACCCCGAACGGAACCTATAACCCGAATTTCATCAATTTTTATTCATGGTAACTAAGAAAAGTGGCCCGTACGGCGTACGGCGGACAGACAGAAATATTGGTTTATTATTTTCAATAATGAACCATTGGAATCGAGCATGAAAACGCTGCAAATCCCTGCACAACGGTTTATTATTTTGTATAGAATACCCTTCTGTTACAGATCACAGCTCTATGTATAGATAACCCGTCTATATAATATGATAATATGTACTATTCTATTATATGCATATTATGTAGATCGCAGACACTCCGTAGGTTAGTACCTAACCCCGTACTCGTTACTAGGTACCTACCTAAATCACGAGTTAAATGTTGCTAAAATAATTCTGCCGATGACAAACAGTACCTAACAAAAAGAAACACACATAATGAAGTTCTGAAAAGAAATTGTTGATGAGGAGTGAAAAAAGTTGCAAAAGTACCTACCAACAAACTCCAGCCCCTTCTACGTAGATGGTATAATTTACCGTTGTGTAATAATTTACCGTTGAGTAATGATTTACCGTAGTAATAATTTACCCATCAATAATACTTCAACGTTTGTTCAAGTTTCACTACCTACCAACAAACTCCAATAGAGCCATCATTTTTCAAATTAAATAATATCACAGAACAACCAACTCGACTTCATACTCCGCCAATATAATCAGGTGATCCCTACCAATGATTGGCCGTATTCACAAATTCCTATTGTGGGCGCGTCTCTGGTTACGAGATTTGGTTTGAATTGTATACAATTTCATTCACACTGGAGTCGAAAATGCCTGTCGGTGCAAACTTCGGGGCCTTACTGTGAACGAACGGCTGGACGTACGATGCTCCGGATGGTCTTAAAAAACTCGCAAGTTCAAGAACTATTTAAAACCGTAAAAATGTTTACGTAAAAAAATGGTATAGGCGTTTTGAAAATTTCAACCCCTATTTTGAACCCCTTAGAGATGACTCCCAGTAACGTCGAGCTTCGAGGACCAACTAGACGCCGAACGGAACCTATAACCCGAATTTCATCAATTTTTTTTCATGGTAACTAAGAAAAGTGGCCCGTACGGCGTACGGCGTACGGCGTACGGTGTACGGCGTACGGCGTACGGCGTACGGCGGACAGACAGAAATATTTTTATTGCAGTTTTGGATTCTACATATCTTGAAACGTAAACCATCAAATTTTGAGGGGGGGTAAGAATTTTTTTTTTTCATGCTCGATTCCAATGGTTCATTATTGAAAATAATAAACCAAAAAAAAATTCTTACCCCCCTCAAAATTTGATGGTTTACGGTTCAAGGTATGTAGAATCCAAAACTGCAATAAAAATATTTCTGTCTGTCCGCCGTACGCCGTACGCCGTACGGGCCACTTTTCTTAGTTACCATGAAAAAAACGCTGCAAATCCCTGCACAACGGTTTATTATTTTGTATAGAATACCCTTCTGTTACAGATCACAGCTCTATGTATAGATAACCCGTCTATATAATATGATATGTACTATTCTATTATATGCATATTATGTAGATCGCAGAAACTCCGTAGGTTAGTACCTAACCCCGTACTCGTTACTAGGTACCTACCTAAATCACGAGTTAAATGTTGCTAAAATAATTCTGCCGATGACAAACAGTAGGTACCTAACAAAAAGAAACACACATAATGAAGTTCTGAAAAGAAATTGTTGATGAGGAGTGAAAAAAGTTGCAAAAGTACCTACCAACAAACTCCAGCCCCTTCTACGTAGATGGTATAATTTACCGTTGTGTAATAATTTACCGTTGAGTAATGATTTACCGTAGTAATAATTTACCCATCAATAATACTTCAACGTTTGTTCAAGTTTCACTACCTACCAACAAACTCCAATAGAGCCATCATTTTGCAAATGAAATGATATCACAGAACAACCAACTCGACTTCATACTCCGCCAATATACAGGTGATCCCTACCAATGATTGGCCGTATTCACAAATTCCTATTGTGGGCGCGTCTCTGGTTACGAGATTTGGTTTGGATTGTATACAATTTCATTCACACTGGAGTCGAAAATGCCTGTCGGTGCAAACTTCGGGGCCTTACTGTGAACGAACGGCAGGACGTACGATGCTCCGGATGGTCTTAAAAAACTCGCAAGTTCAAGAACTATTTAAAACCGTAAAAATATTTACGTAAAAAAATGGTATAGGCGTTTTGAAAATTTCAACCCCTATTTTGAACCCCTTAGAGATGACTCACAGTAACGTCGAGCTTCGAGGACCAACTAGACGCCGAACGGAACCTATAACCCGAATTTCATCAATTTTTTTTCATGGTAACTAAGAAAAGTGGCCCGTACGGCGTACGGCGTACGGCGTACGGCGGACAGACAGAAATATTTTTATTGCAGTTTTGGATTCTACATATCTTGAAACGTAAACCATCAAATTTTGAGGGGGGGTAAGAATTTTTTTTTTCATGCTCGATTCCAATGGTTCATTATTGAAAAGAATAAACCAAAAAATTGATGAAATTCGGGTTATAGGTTCCGTTCGGCGTCTAGTCGGTCCTCGAAGCTCGACGTTACTGTGAGTCATCTCTAAGGGGTTCAAAATAGGGGTTGAAATTTTCAAAACGCCTATACCATTTTTTTACGTAAATATTTTTACGGTTTTAAATAGTTCTTGAACTTGCGAGTTTTTTAAGACCATCCGGAGCATCGTACGTCCAGTGCATCAGAGCATTTTTGACTCCAGTGTGAATGAAATTGTATACAATCCAAACCAAATCTCGTAACCAGAGACGCGCCCACAATAGGAATTTGTGAATACGGCCAATCATTGGTAGGGATCACCTGATTATATTGGCGGAGTATGAAGTCGAGTTGGTTGTTCTGTGATATCATTTCATTTGCAAAATGATGGCTCTATTGGAGTTTGTTGGTAGGTAGTGAAACTTGAACAAACGTTGAAGTATTATTGATGGGTAAATTATTACTACAGTAAATCATTACTCAACGGTAAATTATTACACAACGGTTCATTATATCATCTACGTAGAAGGGGCTGGAGTTTGTTGGTAGGTACTTTTGCAACTTTTTTCACTCCTCATCAACAATTTCTTTTCAGAACTTCATTATGTGTGTTTCTTTTTGTTAGGTACCTACTGTTTGTCATCGGCAGAATTATTTTAGCAACATTTAACTCGTGATTTAGGTAGGTACCTAGTAACGAGTACGGGGTTAGGTACTAACCTACGGAGTGTCTGCGATCTACATAATATGCATATAATAGAATAGTACATATCATATTATATAGACGGGTTATCTATACATAGAGCTGTGATCTGTAACAGAAGGGTATTCTATACAAAATAATAAACCGTTGTGCAGGGATTTGCAGCGTTTCTTATTGCATTTTCGGATTCTACACACCTTGAAACGTAAACCATCAAATTTTGAGGGGGGCTAGAATTTTTTTTTTTTTTCATGCTCGATTCAAATGGTTCATTATTGAAAATAATAAACCAAAAACGTAAAAGAAACCATACATATAAATTTTGATATTTTTTTTTCACGCTGATTCCGAAGGTTTATTCTTGAAAATAATAAACCAAAAAAAACTTGGAATTAACGAGAGGAGGAAGGTATGAATTCGAATTATAGCATCTGAACGCCATCACAAATTTTTGGGTGACAAACCTCGTGGTCGCGCTCACTGGTAGCGTTAAGGCTGACGGCCGCAACTAATGCCACCCACTTCATGTGATGGGCCGCAACTCATACGTTTCATCTCGTAATTTTTAATAGATTGAGGCCGCAATTAACCAACACCGCTTAGGCTATGTTTACACTACACGCGAAGCGATGCGATGCGATGCGAAGCGATCGTTTGCGATGACGCGCGAAAAACTCAAAACTCAAGGCACATTGCGAATTGATGCGAGTTCTGGTGAGTTCCACGACCGTTCTATTGTTTTGAGTTCCACGTCTATTCACGTGAATTATTCTACTGTGTATTCTACGTGAAGTTACTTGAATTTTACGTGAACTTACTTGAATTTATACTTATATTTTACTTGACAATTATGTTCGTTTTGAACTTCGTAAATTTCCAAAACTGCTCTTGTCTAAAAAAATTGATTTGAATTTTGTGCATTTCCGTACTTTTACAAATAAAAATTTCTTATAACTTTTACAAATAAAAATTCTTACTCACCTAACTGTAACCCATAAGCTTTTCTTCTGCCGAAATCGCCATCCTGAAATTGGTGTTTTGCTTCAGTACTGTTTTTGAAATTAGGGATAGAATGTAGTCAAAAGTAGTCCTGCTCATTCTGAAGTAGCTCCAAAACCGCTCTTCATCCTCTCGTAGGTCGCAGTGCAAATGGTGATATTCTCCTGACGTAGGTACTTCTCACCTGGTTGACTTCATGCACCCACTCACGTTTTCTTTTCATTTTTAAAGCACTATTTTCCAACAAAAACGTATTTTAACGGGGTTTAAATGGAACGAAATAACTGCTGAGACACCAACAACTCAACTGCCTACTCGCCTGTAATCGCTAGCAATGTAAACACATCATCGCATCGCATCGCTTTGAAATTCGCAGCTCTCTCTTCTTCGCATCGCATCGCATCGCTTCACTTGCAGTGTGCCTTACATCACGAGCAGCACTCAGCTGTCTCCGGCAACACTCGCTGCAGTACTCAAAGGTGTCAACTGTCACCCTCTCCAACTCACAAAATACCGTCCAAGGTGTACTCACAGACTCACAAATTACCACCTTGTTCCAACAACGGGCTCTCCCCAGCTGTTACCGACGCCCAAAGAACTGGGGAGTTTCGTCTCCTCCCCGTCATCAGTCCTAATTTCATGGGATTCGTCATTTTTTTTTCATCCGAAATGGAAACCGAGCTGACCGAAAACCCTTCCGCCGAACGGCCGCCCGAAGCCGCAGAACGATATTTTACCCAACACGATGAGTTGACAACGCGTGCGGTCAAACCGGTGGTCGCCGCAAGGAGTCTCCACGAAGTGCGCGGTTTGTTTTCTCCACTTTCTTTTATTGGTGCGGCCCTCTGAATGGGACTTTTGCCGCGTAATTACCTATTATACTCGGTTGTGCGGCATTCGGAATTTCTCGGTGGGCGGGTCAGTTTGATTAGGGAAATGGAGCGTGCAATCGTGCATTGCGGTCATCACAACTGGTGTTGCACATTATTTTTGTTCAAGCTCTTCATCATTATCTGATCCCACGTGCTATTAGTACTAACTTATTATTTTTGTCCTACATGATATCATAATTATATTATACTAGCGGATTACCCGGGTGTTGCCCCGGTCGGGGTGCGTAAATAACTGGACGTAAAGTTCCCCCTCCCCCGCACCATTACCGACTGTGTACTCGTGGTGGGTTGTGTTGATGCAAGTTTAAAAACCGCAACTTTGAAAAAAGATTTGACGCCGTGTTGATAGGTACCAATAAATAACTCGGCGAGTTGCTGCGAACATTGTAAATATGTAAATAACTCGGCAAGTTGTGGTCCTAGAAAAATCGTTCGCCACTTTTCGGAAAGAGGGGAATTTGCCCTAGCCGAGGACACCACTCACGACCCGATATGAAAAACTCGACGAAACTGCTTTTCCCATTTTTCTTGACAACGACATTCTCGACAACAACTTTTCAAGATCGGGGTTGCTAGGAATAGCCTGAAAACCGTTGAAGGAAGTCTCCACCGAGAATGCAACCTAGTCAGAAACCATCCCCGGTGTTCCCAAAACATATTCCCAAAGTTTCATCCCGATCGGTCGAGTAGTTTAGGAGTCTATAGGGAACATACATACATACAGACAGACATTCATTTTTATATATAGGGTGATCACTGGTAGGTAGAAAAACGTCTGCCAATTCGAGTAGGCAGTATAGCTTCCTCACTTGAATCACATGAACGTATAGAATAGTTGGGCAGGTTCATTTTGATACGGGACCATCTGCGATCCAACCCACGTTTACCCTCAAAATTTCAGCTCTTTACGACTATTTTTCGCGTAGTTAGAAGCGTTACAAGGAAACAGGCAAAATTTCATGTTCGCGCGTGCGCAAACGAATGAAATTCATATGGAACTATCAATGAATTATTCTTGATCGACCCTCCAAATCTGAGCTTATTTCACCGATATTTAAAGTATCTAGTTACGGGCGTTTCAAGTATTTCACGTTTGCGCATCGCAGACGAAACGATTTCCATGATTTTCAAACGGGACCATTTGCGATCCAACCCGTGTGTACCCACAAAATGTCAGCTCTGTACGACTGTTTTTCGCGCAGTTAGAAGCATTACAAGGAAATGGCGCAGACGAAAGTTACAGTACGATTCCAATGAAATTCATAAAGAACTATCAAAGTATTATATTCCTGATCGACCCTCTAAGTTTGAACTCATTTCAACAATATTTAGGGTAGTTATGAGCTTTTGAAGAATTTTACGTTTGCGCATGCGCAGCCGAAAGTTACGGTACTTTTTCAATGATTTTGGTATATGACCGTCTGTGACCCAACCCGCACCTGCCCTCCAAATTCCAGCCCATTTGGATCATTATCGAAAAATGTTCCTCGATGTCTGAAACGCAAAATTGAAGTGGACATTTTCATTTTGGAGGACATTTTTTTTACTCACTCACTTAACTTGTTATATTTGGAAAATAATTATCAACATTACAACGATAAGAATAGTGCTTCACCACTAGTCACTTTATCATCCTTTGAGGATCGTGCTGTTGAATCCATCCAGCAGCACTGGCAACCGCGGTCCGAGATCCGACCCCGGACAATGGGGAGGGCGGCAGGTCTTCAGTTGACTTGAGGAAGCAAAATAAAATGTCTGTCAAGTTTAATGGCAAATAGCTTCCTTTTATCGATAACATGATTGTATAGATAATTTAAACGTACGATAAACAATCAATTCAGTACAGATTAGGATGGATTCAAGAATTTATTCCATAATTTGATTTACTGTTATGCATGTATGTATAGCGCAAAGCGTAGTTTGGTGGAAAGTGCTTGAAAATTTCATCAAAATCGGGCCATAGCGTCTTGAGAAATGAAGTGCCTACCTCAGATTTCGCGTTTGCGTGTGAGCAGCGGTCATACTAGTGATCTGATCCTTCCGAAATTCACTTTGGGTCATCTAGGAGCTATACCCCAGCTACCACCAAATTTGAGCAAAATCGGGTCATTGGCTCGTTAAAAATGGAGTACCGCGAATTTCGCATTTGCGCACGTGCATGGGCCATACCAACGATCTGATCGTCCCGTCATTCACAGGGGACCGTCTGGGGCCCAACCCGGATCCCTGGAAATTTCAGCAAAATCGGATACGAACTGAGGGAGTTATGCGTATGGCCAGGATTTGCGGACACAGACGGACAGATACCGAACCAAATTTGAGCAGAAAGCTCCAAAACGTTCAACGCGAGTGACAAAAAACTGTTTCCCTTTCAAAATTGATAACAAACTTCCGCTACTTTTGTAGTCTCGGAGGCAAATCAACTTTATTGCTGGACAGTAGGCCTGCGGCCCTTTGCGGCCAGCAAGAACCGCACATCAAGCAGATTTAGTACTACCTACCTAACTAAAAATACGCATAGGTACATTCGAAATAAAAGTCATTGTATCAGATAGTATTTTCAAACAAATGGTTATGCTTCAGTATTATAATTATTGTACATTATGTACGAATCAAATTATTAAAAAAAAAAAAATTCTGACTGTTCCCTCGACGCATATAATATATTTTTGTATCATTGTTGAGGTATATTGTACTGGCGACATAATGGAAGTGTTAAAAGCTCGGTGAATAATATAATTATATACTACTCATACTGAGGAACCTTTGTCGTGATAGTATGGGCTGGTATGGGATTTGCCACATTCCCATCTAATCTAAATCTCGTTTCATATACATTTTTGAAGCTGATACCTACAATTATTGATGGATTGATAGGTCGTTAATTTATTTTCGTAGTTTTAACGTAATAACTCAATAATAACTCAATTAATAAAACATTGCACTTAGGTAAATCCCAATAACAATGTCTGCTGTGTTAACTGTTGAGGTAAATCATGTGGTGAGACTGTTGAGGGGTTGAGACGAACCAAGCCAACATTTCGAGGATTTTATAATCTCATTTTCATAATTTGTTGTCTGGGATAACAGACTGAACAGGAAAATAGTGCAAAATTGTATACTGCAACTGAACTAAAGATGAGAAAAAGGAATTTTCGAAACGTCTGACCGACCATCAACAATCAAACAACATTGTAAATTCTAATAGAAAATGATGAGAATTCTATGAGAAAATATTTGTGATTTTTCGACATGCCCACTCAATATACCCTTAAATTTACGATACATCAAACATGCTACACCATTATAGGCCATTTATAATTCCGAACCACGAACATTTTCTGCGATCCATGATTATGCCTTGTTAAGTAGGTAGGTATTCAAAATTGTAAGTAGGTAGCTAATGGAGCTTGTAGGGAGCTTGTCGTTTGGTGGAATCAAATAATATTATTATAATAATGACGTTATAAAACCCGAATTAGCTTCGAGCCGTGAATTAGGTTTGAGGGCCCTGAGGAAACTCGATGCGGAAATTAAAGGAAATGAGCGAAGATCCACCGATAATGGCGAGCGGTTAGGTCTGTTAGGCGAGTAATAACGTCTAAAGAACCGGTTAAGCGGGTAATTAGCGGGTTCAGCTCTGAGGATGATGGGCTGTGAGATGGATGTACTTGTAGAGGCGGTCACCTTGAGTCGTACGAGAACCGGTACGGCGAATTTAGCACCTGCTTCAACGGTTATCTCGTAGTTTTGAGTGGATCATTGGTTTGTTCACTTTCAAGCTACAGTTCCTATTGTAAGGCTACAAATTTGTTGTCTTCCAAAATTTCAAGTTGTCCTTCAACATTTCCAATTGCGTTTTCCGTTTTAGTTCCTCTCAGAACAAAATTTTGTTTGTGTCTGTCCATGTGCGGCAAATCCGTGCAATGCGCCTAACTATGGTGAAAAATAGTGGAAATGAGCTGAAGATGTGGAGGGTAAAGTTGCAGGTCGAACCCGTTTAGTCCCAGATCGTTAATTTGTATTGGAAACGATTGATCGGATTTGGCAGATGTTAACTTGATCTGGTAAGCCGTTAATTAAATTCGGAAATGCCATAGTATCCCCCCCATGAAAGCTCTCCTTTCATTTAACCGGTCGGCTTATTAGAAATGAAACCTTCCGGAAAACGAGGGTTGGTGGATTCCGTTGGAAAACCACCGGAGGCTGATAGCCATAGGGGAATAGTCCGGGAAAAGCGTTTATTTAAGGCTATATATACGGCTATATAGGTGGTTATATACGACGGAAATGTTGGCCACCTCATCCAGCGGGACCCCCGCGACTGCTGACCACAGCTTCCCCCTCCAGGCTCCTCTTCCAGCGGCCAGAGCTCCCCGGTAAAGCCGGAAGCGCGGGCCAGCGGAAAAAGACCCTTTACGAGAAAATGTTTGGAACTTTCTTGTTATTCGGCGAGGAAATAATTGGGCGGTGAGCAACTCGTTTCCACCCATGAAATTTTCCGGGTGGAAAATACATGATTCAACGTTTTCGGTCGGCTGGAGACGTTGTATAATAATGAACTGGAAACGCGAGGAGAGCGAAGGAAAACGTGGAGAATATCATTGTATGGGGCTATCAGGATATACCTACTCCGTAACATTTACCCCAGCATTTCATCTTCTGTTTCTGAATATTTCAATTCGAGCAAAAGTAACTTCATAAACATTCGTACCGACCAGCATGAACCACCCCAATGATGTAGAGTTGGTCGAACCCCGTCAAAACCTCTACTAGATATTTGAAGATCAGCGAACAACCGCCACGCACATACATAATTCCTTTTAAGATTTGTGGACATTCCACTGGTAGAACTTAACCCACAAGTAGGTAGGTACTTCGACTTTGTGCTGGATTACAGTTTCCGGATTAGTAAAATTAGAATGTGCCTTATTAAATATTATTATTTATACTTGAGTGATTTCTATACTTCATTTATCTACTTGGTTAATATGGTCAAAAGAACCTTCGGCCTTAATTCAATTGAGTTAGGCTGATTGATTCCATAACAATCTTATTATGAGCTGTACAGTTTAAAATCGCCTGCATCCTCTCCGTATATTAGGTAGGTACCTACCTATTTAGGTAAATGAAACGTTATTTTAAATCACGAAACACATTATTCCATTAGGATGACAGAGTACGGCGCGTAAACTTATATAGGTAAACCTACTACGACTAAGTAATCTCTCTTTTATTTTTTATTTTTTATTTTTAGTAGCAGATATCAAACCACGAGCTAACAGAAGATTTTCAGCCCCGAATACGACAAATTTTGAATTTTTAAATGTGAAAATTGGCCTAAATTGGAGTAAAATCAGCGAATTTGGTAGAGAATCAAGGAAAAAAGTAATGCGACACAATTTTGAACAAAAGAAAAAACGTTAGGGGGGGGGGGGGGGGGGGGGCTCAACCATGGAAAGTGTTTGTGAGTTTAAGTGTGCGTTACTACGAGAATTTGCTGATGATGTTAATGACTTGAACTTTTTATTTTCATTCGATTTTCCGATTCTAAATCGAACACATTATTTTTATTTTTGCTTCCTCACTACCGGAGCCTTGGGTTCGTGATTGAGTTTAAAAAAAAAGTATGTCCTCCAAAATGAAAATGTCTACTACCATTTTGCGTTTCAGACATCGAGGAACATGCTTGGTTCCGTGTCTGTCTATCTGTCCGTCTGTGTGTCTGTCTGTCTTTGGTCAATACCTTGTAACGCCCATAACTACCCGAAATAAGGTCGAACTGGGCTGAAATTTGGAGGGTAGGTGCGGTTTGGGTCACAGATGTTCCCATACCAATATCATTGAAAAAATATTGTAACTTCTTTCTGCGCATGCGCAAACGTGAAATATTTTAAACGCCCATAACTACCTTAAATATCGTTATAATGAGTTCAAACTTGGGGAGTCGATCGAGAAGATACTTTGATAGTTCTTTATGAATTTCATCGAAATCGCACTGTAACTTTCGTCTGCGCATGCGCGAACATGAAGTGTTGAAAAAATGTTGAAATGTTTGCTTGTTTTACGCATATTAGGTAATTTATTACTACTCTATTTATTGATATTCATTCATTTTGACTCATCACCTTTTGCCAACTGATTCTATACGTCCACGTTACAATAAGTGAGAAAGCCCACCCAACGTGGCAGACGCCTTTTTCTATTGAGAATCCGAAAGTCGAATGAAAATAACGTTCCAGTCCCGCAGCATTGCCATCCCATCATCAGCAAATTTTCGTAGTAACGCGCCCTTTTCATGGTTGGTTCCGCAAACTTGAACACTCTTGTCCCTTAAGTGTTTTCTTTTGTTCAAAATTGTGTCACATTTCTTACTTCCCTGATTCTCTGTCAATATATTGCAACGTAGGTAGACCAACAAATTGTAAGGGAAGGTTTAATAAAAATGTTCTTGATTAATTCCACAGGTACCTATGGAAACATTTGAATTTCATTGTCAATCCGATAACATTTATCGCCGTACAAGACGGAAGAACATCAGTATTTGAACTTACGATTCAATTCCTCGTTAGGGTCCACACGAAAGAAGGTAAACGAAGTTGGTCCGCGCACTTGTGAACTCAAACTGGGCCCCCGAACAGTCTCGCGGGCCCTTCAGCGCGAGGGGGCTCCGCGCACCCTTCCCATAGTCTTAACCCTATTGTACCCCTGACAAATAGAACTAGATTGGCTAGACAATGGCATCTTCTTTCTAGGTAGACAACCACGTAGACCACCGTAGAACCCCTTGACTACCCTCGGAAAACAGGATTA
Source organism: Leptopterna dolabrata (assembly GCA_954871275.1). NCBI lineage: Eukaryota > Metazoa > Arthropoda > Insecta > Hemiptera > Miridae > Leptopterna > Leptopterna dolabrata. The sequence goes on along the minus strand of OX940984.1, from coordinate 17,877,842 downwards.
TTAACATACCATCACCTTCGCCTACTCAGTTTTCTCACGATGTGCGAGTTAGCCGCAACCCCCCTTTAATTATACTCAGAGGTCTGTTGTTGTCAGCTCTTTTTGGTTCACTGAGAATCCTGTTTTACGGGAGTCCACTCTCTTTGCGTATAGTAATCGGTGCAGAGCCCAAGTTAGCGACTAATGGCCTGTTTGACAGAGACAAGAGAGAGATAATTATATTTCCGAAGGGGAAAACGCTGCAAATTATTACACAACGGTTTATTATTTACCTGTACAGATGCCCCTTCTGCGTAGATCACTGTTCCCTTGGTCAATACCTACTCTCGGAGCTCCCCCCGGGAAAGCCCTAAATCGTGTACTGGACCCGGCCCGGGAATTACAGTTTGGTAAAAATGCGCGGGACTCAATAATTCAATCATTAATTATTTGTTGTTATTCATGAAGCGTATCTTTGTTCAAGCTGCAAAAGTACCTGTCAACACAGTCAAAAGGAGCCCATTATCATTATTTTCAATAAAGAAACTTTGTAATCGAGCACAAAAAAAAACATATTTTAACCCATGTTTCAAGGTACGTAGAATCCGAAAATGCAATTAAAATATTTCTATCTGGACGCCGTACGCCGTACTTCACACTTTTCTTAGTTACCATGAACCAAAATTAATGAAATTTGGTTTGTCGGTCCCGTTTGGGGTCTAATTGGTCCGCGAACCTCGACGTTACTGTCAGTCATCTCTAAGGGGTGGAAAATAGGGGTTTTTCAGTTTTCAGAACACGGCAGCTCGAAAACTTTCAAAAAATGGTATGATGTTTTTACGTTTTTAAATTGAGCTTGAACTAATGAATTTTTTGAGACGACCCGGAGAATTTTGCAACCAGCCGTTCGTTTGCACCGAAAAGCTCGTCAACATGATCGTGAATCAAACGGTATAAATCCGGCCCAGACATCATCGCTAGGGAGCACCTGATTATAATCACGGATGGCTGCACGAAGTCGAGTTGGTTGTTCTGTGATACATATTATTCCATTTATTATTCCCTTTTCAGTTCATGGTAACTAAGAAAAGTGCGTACGGCGTATGGCGTACGGTAGGCGGACAGTCTTTTTTTTTTTTAATTGCATTTTCGGATTTTACATACCTTGAAACGGAAACAATCAAATTTTGTGAAGGGGGTGTGGGTGTTTTTCGTGCTCGATTCCAAAGGTTCATTATTGAAAATAATAAACCAAAAAATACATTCAATGTTACACTGAAATAATGAAGAAAATAATAACACAATATTATCACTATAATTCGAAAGTAGGTACGTGCTCTGTAGGGTGCGTGGTGGAGGTTCCAGGGCCAAGCAAAAGGGATATCTCTTTTTCGTCCAACTTTCTTTTTCGGCGAAATAGATTGTTATAGTATCCACTACAGGGTTATTCAGTAATTTCTAAAAGAGATAGTTGGAGGTCATTTTGGAATTTTCTATCTCTTTCAAAATAGACACCTAATTAGGTGTCTTTTCTTGAAAGAGATAGTCTTTCTTTCTCATTTCTCGATTGTTTGATATAGTGATATCGTGTATCTTCCTTCGTTCATCCGCTACCACATCGGTTATTTTGATCATTCATCGTTCATTTTGATTTGTATCTTTTTTCATCTCATAGCGGAAAGTAGACCGTTCATTAAAAATATCATATACATGGGAGCTATTCAGTAAAATAGACGAACCCGGGAGACATCTGGAAGAGACTGTCTCTCGATGGAGACTATCTCTCCCGGGAGATTTTAAAAAGAGATATTCTTTTTTGCTATCTGTTCTAGTGATGGGCTCCCAGCTCACCTTATGTAGGTAGTTGATAAAAAATTAACTGACTGACTGATTTCCGTTGAATTCATGGCAGGGTTTACAAAAAATGAATACTAGATATGCATGTATTTTTAAAAAAATTAAAAAAAATTCTTTACAGAGTAACTACCTAGATATGTACCCTATATTGCTAGTTTAGAACTTTAAAACCTAGAAAAAGTAGAAAAGACAAAAAAAGAACCAAAATATGTCAACTGTAAGTCGACGCTTGCCAAGAAAAAAATTAGAAACGAATGGTACCATCGAAACTATTCAAGAGAACACTCTCTTTTTGCGTAAACTTCTACTGAAAGCTAAAGGAGTCATAATACCACTATCTGCTTGGTGAAGTAATAGGGGTAGTTTATAATAAATGTGGCCTAGTCTGGAGCTATGGGTGGCAATCGTTGCTTTGGCGGTGGTCCTAAGATTGTAGTAGTGCGGGAAGAACAATCTCTCACATCGAACTATTTTTTGCAGTGTTTGTAAAGGTGCTATAGGTTATCTTATGGCCAAAGTGTTGTGTGGAATGGTGATTCACGGCGGATGGACTATTTTGATGACGAAAATATTTTTCTCAGAAAAACAGTGGGTCATATTTGACTTTATCAGGGTCAAAAATCGGTTAAAATGGCTAAAATCACGAAAAATGGTATAATTTTACGAAACGTTGTGGGTGGTTTCTCTCTATACCATCATCTTTTTACGCACTAGCACGATTATTTCTCTGACCAGTTCTCTCTTATAGCCATGCTGCATGACTCGAACTTTTGTTTCTTTTTCCAATCTCCACGCTCTTCATCCTACATTTTCAAAATTTCTAGCTTGTCAGAAATCGATAAGTAAAGCTTTTCTTTTTATTCCACATTTACCACCTAGCAATGACCACAACGGTCTAGAACGACAACAAATTGGATAACGATCTGAACTACACTAAACCGTATACGTACCTTTTTAGTCCTCTTCCCAAACAAAAAATGGCAAGAGATCGCTAAAAATACCGGACCACCAGCATAAAAGAGAGTCTTAGCCGAAAAGGCAGGGCTAAAGTGAGCGTCTTAACAGGTGGTTAGCATAGGAAATGTCCAGGGACAGGCGGAAAACAGCATGTGAGTTGTACTGTATTTCACGCGTTGTTTTCGTCGTTTTAGAGCATATAATTTCTAGTTTTTACGACACATTTTGTGCAAGTACGAGTACATTCAGAAAACGTCATTGCAAGTATGTACCTTAGTAGTCTGAAACTCCTGGCCCTAGTTGTTACTTACCAGATAAATACTGCAGTAAGCTGTAAATTCCGAGATCTGAGTGAGACACAGTGACATGACTTGCCACGTTGGGACTGAAAGCTATGCAGATGCTGAACGGAAGGCGCGACTCGTCCCACTGCCTCACTCAAGAACCAGTTCGCGGTCCCATTTGCATACGGCGGAGCCCTCAACTCCCGGACCCTTTGCTTTAGTCTTAGGCCCCATTGTCTGTCGTTGAAAAACCAGGATTGTCTGTATAAATAGACAATGGGGACGGACAATTCATCTTGAACTACCCCCGTGGGGAATCATTTCCATACTCTGTATCTCAAGGTTTCTCACGATAGGTGCTCCCAGGTGTAATTATATGCTAACCAATTTTTTCTTTCTTTTCATTTGGAGGGGTGAAGCATAGTTTCGTTGTAAAAAGAAAGGATGGGAGCTAACTAACATGAAACGGTGGTGCTAGACGTTTTAAAAGACCCGCGAAAATCACCGCTAAGAAAACATGAAGACGGATTTTCGACTTCAATGTGGTCTTCTTACAGCGAAGAGAAAATTATTCTATTTGATTTGTTAATTTATTTATTTTATCTTGGTCGTTATTTAGAAGTCCGACACCTATAGAAGTCTGACTATTATTATAAATTTAAAAAAGTCGTCGTGAATATTCCTAATTAATCGCCTTATCATCGCCCAAATTGTTGAATCACTCTGTGAACTTAATTAATTAAATATTTAATTTTAAGATTAGATTAAGATCGGCCCTGAAGGCAAACACCTTCGATGTCGTCTTGGACGCTCGTGAAAACCCCAGGAAGTACCGACCTAACATGAAGGTGTATTTTAAATCCCTGGTCGGGGCCCAGCCCCCAGAAGTCCCTTCGAGGCCCAGGGCGGAAGCAGTCTAGTTCTGACCTAGTAATTCTACGTTTTTGAAGTGGGGCGTGTTCCGGTCCGATGAGCTGATTTTGATCGAATCCTAATCTCTGCATAATCAACGCCTCATAATAAATTATCACCCTAACGAAGTGTATCAATACAGCCCGCAGTTTGTTTAGACTTTCGATTCTTTCAAAACCCTAAACCACTATGGGTGATTATCCTGATGCTGAAGAATGAGGAATTAGGGAGGATCAACCTTATTTTACGATATAAATGTTTACTAGGAGGTGTCAGAATTGTATAACTTACATGAGTGTCACTTGTAGTGATTTGTATCAATACCCAGTGGTAACTACGATTTTCGAAATCGAAAAGCTTATCCACCTCCCAGGGGACTACCGTCGTCGAAAATCGCCAGTTCGATCCGGCATATTTTACCACCTTTCATTTAGGTCATTTGTCTGTTCAAACACTAGTCAACTAATACACCCGTCCATAAAACGGAATATATTATATCCCGGTATTTTATTTCATATTGTTCAGGTGCAGGTAGGCATTAATAAAATTATTTTTCGAAAGAGCTCCTTTTTATTAGGTACCTAGGTTTCATGTTCCAACTTTTTCGAACGGAAAAATAGATTTGATTACGTTTATTTTTCACCTATATAAATACAATAGCATCTACTAGAATGTGTACTTCGAACCCCTAAGATGCTTTACAAATAAAGCGAAACGTTGGCCTTGGGGTTTTTATTATTCCGGTCAAGAACCCACCTCCACCATAGTTCACGTTTATTTTCGCATCCATTTTTCCCACTCGATAATAGATTTAGAGATTTGGGTTAATTGGCTGCTCAACTATATTACAATGAATCCTGCCCAGTATGAACAATATTCGGTTGACCTTAGTCCAAAGAACCCTATAAAAGACCGTGGAAAGATGACGAGAAATGGATGGGTATTGCATAAGTAACTATACCGAGTCACGAGTTAGACATGTTCGTTGGATGTTTTAACATTTACCCAGGCACTATATCATCAGGGTTTTCAACTGGTTATGGTATTTAAGGGTAAGAATGCAATGCCTCATTGAGGTACTTATTTTGAGTGTTATATTTTAGGGAAATCTGTGATATTTTGTATCGTGGCTGCATACAAAAAATAACTACTGCCTCACACCTTAATTACTTCGTTGTTTTTTGGTTGATTAGCGTTTTTATAAGTTACTAGCCGTACGCGGCATGCGTTGCAATGCCAACCAAAGAGAGAATGTGTTCTTACCCAGCCAGTGGGGTAATCGGAAATAGCAGTCGGAAGTTGGCTATAAGAGCAAATTTTTGAATAAATATTCCTGCTGTTGTGAAAAACATGATATAGCCAGAAACCATACCACTATTCTTTAAATTATATAATTTTTTGTGATTTTAGCCATTTTTGCCGATGTTTGACCCTAATGAAGTCAAATTTGACCCACTTGTTTTTAGAAAAATAGTTTTAGCATCGAGATAGTCCCTCCATCGTGATTAATCATCCCACAAAACGCCAGGTGAATTAATATTGATTTTAGCCATTAATACCACCTATTTACCCCCAAAAATCAAAATCTGACCCCTATTCTGTGTGAAAAAAACTGAAATTGTATTTTTCCGTCTTTACTCATCCTTACGTACCACTTCCAGTGATTTAAACCAATTGTTTGCAATTTTAGCCGTTTTTCCGACTTTTGACCCCTAACAACTCAGATTTGACCCCCCTTAGAATTTTTGAAAATCGCTAATATTCGAACTCATCCATTTGTTTGGCAATAAAAAAGTTTTGGAGAAATTTGGAATTGTTATCATGTAACCAAGGACAGATATCATCTGGAGTGGCACATAAATACCTATACATAATATATAAATTTTTGTTAAAATCTAGGAATGAACTGAGGATGCTCTGAAACGGATTTGCCTATATAAATATTTCAAAAATTCATGTTCTGAAAATGTTACCCATTGCAATAGCAATATAATATAGCAATAGCAATATATATTTTCTTTGAAAGTTCGCTATTAAGGTTTGACATTACAAACAAAGCTGGCTCAAATTAGATTTAACAAAGCACTAAATATTACACATAACGTTAGGTATGATAAACTAATGAAATAAAACATTATTTGGCAATTCGCTAATTTGCAAGGAAAATGAAGATATTGCAATGGGTCCAACATTTTCAGAACAGAAGTTTTTGAAATTATTTTATGAGCGCATCCGTTTCAGAGCATCCTGATTTCATCCCTAGATTTTAACAAAAATGTATGCGTATGTGTCACTCCAGACGATAGGTATCTGACCTTGGGTATGTGATAAAAATACCAAATTTCGTCAAAATGTTCTTATTGACATACCTATAAAAGGATGAACAATTTTCAAAAATTCGAAGGGAGTCAAATTTGAGTTTTTAGGGGTCAGAAATTAGTAAAAACTGCTAAAATTGATATATAAAATCACTGAAAGTGGTATGGAAGGATGAGTTAAGACAGAAAAATACCATTTCAGTTGTTTTTCACACAGAATGGGGGTCTAATTAGGATTTTTTGGGGTCAACAATTGGTATTAAGGGCTAAAATCAATATTATTCACCTGAAGTGTGGGACGATGACGGTGAGGGACTATTTCGATAAACATTTTTTGTGAAAAAGAGGGGGTCAAATTTTTGGGACAGGTAGTTTGTAATCAAATAAACGTAAATATTATTTAACTTTTCAATCATATTTTGAGTTACCGTTTAATCTGATTGTTGTATTTGTTTGTTACTTTTGTGATGGACTATTCTTAAGATTTAATTTTAATTTGTGATAAGGTTTTCGAGCCAATGGGTGGGGGGGGGGGTTATGGCCCCCACTAACCCCGCCCTGGCTACGCCACTGTAACCCAGCAGTCCCAGTCCCACAGAAGCTTCATTCCATATTTGAGCCTCGAAAGTTGAAAAGGAAAAGAAATTGGTCTCAGAGCTCACTCAGCTGATCAGAGAGCGGCCGCAGAAACCTTCGTGGACGTGCGCACAATCATTATTTTGCGCACTCACCAAAATTTCATCGCAGTCGGATGAATCGTATACGGACGCATAAAGGACAAAAAAAGAAAGAAAGAGAGGATATAGAGAAGGAACTGACAATAATTCGTCTGAACGTTATGTTATTGTCTGAACTTCCGTAGTTCGTCTGATAACGTTAAAGTTTACACGTACCATCGAAGTCTACCATAGCCTTACTTACGCTGGAAAGTAGGGGGGGGGGGGGATATTTATCAATCAAGAGGTAGAAGCTATGGAATCTGGAGATCGGCCTCAATCGACTTTGAAACGGTAAATTCGGATCTTTTCCGAGGAAGGTCATTTCAAATTTAATATCGTCATAAAGGGGGGGGACCTGAGAAAATTGGTGTTTCGTTTGTGATCCTCAAGGTCGGTGTGATTGGAGGGGAAAGAGACGAGGGAGTGCCACCCCAATTCAAATTAACTTGCCCCATTTAGCATTCCAATTCTTGATTAAATTGAAGGATCCCTAGGATTTTCGTTACCCGAAAAGTTTAATTCGCTTGATTTGTGTAGGTAGAAAATCAAGTGTGAGGCACCGATATTCAGTCGATATGGCGTCTAGTAACTAATAGTTATTATTTACTAATGCTAATTATTTTTCTACTAATAATTGACCTTAAAAGCTGAGATTCCTAGAAGCTTCCTTTGGCGAATAGAATTTTTTTTCATATGAAAGTACTACCCACAGGTATACTTGCACATATGTAGGTACATTTGTCTGGAACGGATGTGTGGTCGGATTGGGTGGGCAGTCTTTTCCTGCTGGGTGAGGTCCAGAAATTTATTCGAATGAATACTACGACTTCCTACAACCTGTTGGATTGGGTCTAGAAGTAAAAAGTCACATGACGTCATTCATTTTGTCATTCATTCTGTCCGCGATATTTTCGGAGAGGCCGGACTGTCTCGATATGTCCATAAAGCAAATTAATGACACAGAAGGTTAGTTATAGTCATACAATCAGTCACTATACGTGGGTCATCTTATAGGTAATAATTCATATCTACTAAATGTTAACACATGTAACACTTCATGCACAGGGGGAGTACAAACCAATAGCGTTTGGATTGGCTATTTTCATTGGAAGGCATCTTCAGTTATTTTTATGCACATTGGGAGCCACATGGCCAAAACCTCACTGGCTATTTGAAGCTGTGCATCGTAGAAGCGACATTTATAAGGATAATACATTTATAAGGTTAGGCCCGTTTGACAGACCTGGTAACCCATAACCCAGAGGTTACTACAGGTTTTCGAGAAATGTGGCGTTCGACAAAAAGCAATGTAATCGATTTTTATATCGATAAATACAAGATTACGATAGGGTTACGTAGACCTCAATATCTCTGGGGTTTCCCTGAGGGTTGAGTAAACATCCCCTCGTTCCCTTTTTCTACTCGTACTTGTCGACAACGAAAGCGCGAACTAGAAAAAAATTAGCCCCAAATTTAATTTATCTTATCTCACTCAGCTATCATTGTTATCTCTCGTTTGATATCGGTCCATTTTCATTGTTCTTTCTCGTGTATATTAGTAGTTGCTTTCTCAACATTCAAGTTGTAATAGCTAGTCCTAGTGTTCACTATGTATGAAAGTGACGACGATGATCTCGCGGATTTGGCATTACCTATCGCTAGTCCCTCAACGACGACCTGCCAAGATCCGATATCCCAATAAATTTTGATCGTTGGAGTGAAATCGAGTTCTTCCCGAGCAGCCTTATTTCCAGCTGATCAGAGATAAGTTGGTTCCGAAACGCCGAGCGCGAAATATTCTGAAAATACTGAAATAAGTAAGTAGGTAGCTATACTGATATATTTTCATCCACTTGAGATCCCTATCAAAATGCTAGGTACTAAAACCTAGTAAGTGCAGTAACTATTAGCAGGTAAGTACTCTGCATACAGATATACGATTGAGGATACTCCTTTGGTAGGTACATACGACATAACCAACGTTATGTTTTCAAGTAAAGTAGGTACCTACCTATTTATCGTCTGATTGGTATTTTGCTTTCTAAAATTATAGCTACCTACCACCACTTATTGAAGTTACCTACTGTGTAACTGTTGATCATGAGAGTTAGAATGGACCTACAGATTGAGATAGAAGGAAAGTTTTTATGGACCTACAGTTTGCATGAAGGAGAGATCCAATCGAAGGTAGGTATCATTTCAACAGTGGAAAACCTTGTATAAGTTACCTTTAACTTAAATATGGTCTTAAATAGTTATATTTAACTCAACTTAAATGTGGTCTTCAAACATGGAGTTTGTTTGAATCGGATAGCTATTTCCTTAACGTTCTTGTAACATTATTTTGGAATATAGATGTAATATTTTTATATCTCCAAACTCTAGAAAAACTGTGACATGATCAAGCTGATTAGACCAGAGGTTTGATGTAGGTACCTTACCGAATTTGCATTTTTCCAACAATGTCAATGTAGGTACCTACCTACATCTAATAAATGTGCAGTTGTTTCTACAAGTAGGTAGGTAGCCTACTTATCTACACTCGGCCAATGAAAACTACATACGAACTTTTATTGACAGAATTGATTAACAGCTTTTCCTCGGGTGAGGAAAAGAGCGCCTCACTCACTGGACATCGCTAGACAATGAAAACAGTGGAAATAGCTAGAAAAAGAAGTTTAACACAAACAGTGTTGCCAAAAATGTCTTCATAAACGTAAAACCGAAGAAGTGTCCATAACCAAACTTGAATTCTCGGGGTTGCCTTGGGTAACCTTGGACAATAGATTCTACAGGGTTACCCAAACCGACATTGACTTTGTCGAACGCCCTTTTGGGTCATCTCAACATCGAAGGTTACGACAGGGTTACTCATTTTTCTCGAACGAGGCCCTTAGTTGGTAACCAAGATTACCAACCATCCAAAACCAAATTATGTTTCATTTCACTTTTTTCACCGAGTCTTGTACTAGTTCGAGTTTCAGTTTAGTAATACGTAATTATAGTAATAAGTAATAATATTATGTGATGCTCTTGATATGAATACGCAGTAAATGGCATAATGTGCATTAGGTTTCATCATATTAGGTACTATTTTTTGTTGTTGAAATATTCTTCTTTGAAAGACACGAGTTATTAGATGGCAGCCCTCCTACTACCACACCCTCGGTTTCCCAAGGCGAAGGCTTACCACCCCCTCTTCCGATTCATCACGGAGTTCCTTCGGATTCCTCCCCTATGTAATCTTCTTCGCAACGTCATCTGATTTCCAACATCAATTCGGTTGATTTTCCCCATACCTCGGCCCGGACCATATTCCCCTGCCATCTTTATTTTTCCCCATTCCATTCCTCATCCTCCCAATTTCCGCATCTTTCGGGTTTTCTTTCCCTCCAGCCCTCACGCTCATATTCGCTCATTTCACGCCGCCCACGCCTCGCGTGGCGTTGGAACGAAGTTAATGAGCGGAAAAGCTGTGCAGTTTCCATGGCAACCGTTGTTATAGGCTATTGCACGTCAGGCAAGGTGGATTTATACTCCTTAAATCCTCATGATAAATAACACGTTGCTAACGCGACCTAAATATTCAGAGTTTGGCGAGATACAGCGAATACTGAGGTATAAAAAAGGCCGTGTCTAAGCTTTCATTACAAAAAAAGTTTAAAAAATATATTTTTTTAGAAAGTTTTTGTAGAAAAATACATTAAACAAGTTCAAGTCAGATCTCAATTTGAAAATACATACCAAATTAAAAATGATCTCGTAAAATTATTGGACAACAATTTAAGCTAGCATTAAATAGTTGTTTATCTGGGAAAACAAACACTACTCACATTTTCAAACTAGATTCATTAACGATTTCCATATAAAAAACTACGGGGAGAAGATCAGGTGATCTGCGAATATTGCAAGGAAAATCTATGGAAACTGTTTATAGCTGCGAAAAAAATCACCAAAAATTAATTGTTTTTCCAACTTGGTCTACCTAAACTTTTAGAAGTTGCATGCATTCAATTTCAGATTATTTCATTACAATTTATTCACATGCTTGGTTCAAATCAGTGTACACGACCTTTCCAGAACGGTTTATGTCCGATACCTAGGTATTCCATCTTCAAAGAAAAATATGTTCTTCGGTACGTTGATACAAAATGTCTAAGCTCAAAAGAATCAGACAATATCTTATCCAACATATAAAGTGTTTTCTCATGAAATTCAGAGCAGTAAAAGCCTAATAAATCAACGCTCATTTGATCACCGATCAATTTATGGATTATTCAGCCCTCACCCTGTCACATGTTACTGGGAACTAATTGCGAATGTTAAAATTGATTCCGGTTAATGATTCCGTAGTCTCGCATTTTACCAATAATTTCCGGTCTGGGTTGCCCCAAATTCTTTTTATCGTTCATAACTCAACTGCTGATTGAAATCGTTGCCATGTCGGTTCACGGTAGAGATTTTTCCGCCTCAAAATAATTTTCGCTTAATCGGCCCAAGAAATGGCCAACACTGCGTGGAAGGGGCAGCGCAGCGTCGGCACGCGATCTGGAGGTGATTGCAGTTGCATTTTGCACTCGGCCGCATTAACATTTCGCGTGTTAAACGACTCAGATTCCGCTAAGAGATAAAAAATAACGTATTATAATGCACACCTTTTGTTATTTTATCGGAGTGAGCGGAAAAATTTATTTTCATTACGTGACATTGTATAGGAGTTTATGGTCAGTGTACTTGCTATAGGGAGGGGACTCTTATACTCAAGATTTCTATTGTACTTATTTATTTTATATTTTGTTAGGTATGTTATAATGATCATTGTTTGATCTTTTTGATAATCAAATTAATAATGAAACGAGGAATATGACCAAAGAAATACGACAGGCATATGAACCTGGCAAAGTATCTATAAATATGCAAGAACTGGCACAACAATGTGGAATATCGTAATAATATTATGGTGATGATATAGGTTGGTCTTAATGAACATGCAGTAAGGCACACTCAACAAATTTCATAATAAATACTTCAGGTACCTGGCAATAGGTTGGCTCAATGAGTATTTTCTTGGTGCACTTAAAACTGTCAAACAAGGAAATGTCAAGTCGGTGTGATGTCAAGCAGGCTGGTTCATGATAAAAACGTTCATGACGTTAATCATCCCATAGGATGGAATTCAGCTCAAGATTTCAGAGGTGGTGGTGTATGCTTTAGCTTCAGCTCTAAATCTTGCTTCTTTAAAACTAGCGACCTTTAGCCATTAAGATGTTGTTTGAACCGCATGAAAATATCCGAAAACGTCCCGAGTATTATTGTATTGGCAAGATTCGTTTAAAATCATTTTGAAACAGAATAATGTTCTTCTTGGTTAACTTTTTTTGGTTCAGTGGGCTCAACATGGATGCATCTCCCCGCTCGTTTTTTCCTCGCCTCATCACACAGCTTCCTTTCATATCCCAACCAACCAGCGCAAGGGAAAGAAATATCTTTGTTTTGTTCTCCTTTATGACATCTCCCCAGGCAGACACATCCTGGCATCTCCGCTCCAACAGATTCCCCTCGCAGCGCCCTAGGGGATTCTTTCCCTCCGTTATTATTTTCCCAACAGAAAAAGAAAAAAAAACATATATATTTAAACTCGGGAGAAGAAACCAGTGATAAAGCATCAAACGTAAAAAAACTTTGTTCGTCTCTCTCTCTAGAGATGTACTCCCTTTTCTATGCGAGATGAGTTGCTAGGCGTTATCTGTTCATAGCTTCCCTCTAAGGGAAGACTTGAGTCTCCAAGTTTAATCTCCTGCATTCTACTTCACAGAGGGATTCTCATTTCAGTGTACCCGCCCTTCGTATTGTGGAGCAGGACATTGAATTCTGGAACTGTCACAGAGTTCTTCTGAGAGACTTCCCTCTAGTTCTGCACGGAAAAGGGTGAAAATATAATGTGCCTGACGCCGAAATAACTTGAACCGAATAACTTCACTAAACATCCCCCCTCCCCCCCAATCACAACGAGTCATCGCCTCATCACCAAAAGCCCTTTATTCCATGTTAGGTCTCTCATAACTAGTCGCTTCCATTTTCATGGAAATGAATTATTCCTACAACACAAAAGGCAGAGCTGTTTCGCTTGTTATTCAATAGCTGCTACGAGATAAGGCCCATTTCTGGGTGTCAATTCATTTTGGAAAACTAATATCGAAATAATGAACGTAGCATGTCTCTTGGACGAGTGGACCAATAAAAACATGCATCGATAAAGGATGTACACAAATCTGGGGAGGAGGGATGTAAAATTATCTAGCTTTCGAGAAACAGTGAGAAAATATATAATGTTATCATTCTCTTCCATCCATTTTCATATTTTACTGCATATTAGGTAGTTTATTATATTTTTGTTGCGAATTTGTATAGGAGCATAATTATTATCAGCTAATTTTCTTAAAACAACAAGTTCTACTTGAATAAGTCTTATTTCGATAATGGCGACATTGGTGGCACTTGACGCATCGCGTTTTCAACTTCAACAAAACAATCGAGAATGCTGTTGGTAATCCAAAGAGACAAGCAAACACTAACTTGTCTGAGTGGAACCAGTGGTACGTTTTCCCATATAGGAAACCCCGAGTTCCTATTAACCTCCTCGTCTTCCTAGTTAACTGCCTCATTAATGGGATATTTTTATTCAGAATGTGTACATGTACAAGAGTAGGTAAACGCAACATAGGTAAAGCAGTGTCCTCGTTCCTATCGCATGCTCGTGTCGTCAAGCTTCGAGTCGCAAAATCCCTTCAAGTCCTCCAGGCATAATGATTATTCCTACGTTATAAATATAATTTGCAGATTTTTCTTAATACAAGTATACGCTTTTTATCAATGATGATGCCATTTATTGAGTGATTAATTCTTTAGAACTTTTTTTTAATGTCCTACTTCAAGTATATTATTGCAGGGAACCTATCAATTTTTTCGACTTGGAAAACATAAGTTCGATTAAAGTTTTCGAGTTACCCTTTACTCTAGCTGGTTCCTTCAGCCGCGAGAGATGGTTAGTGTCATTGAGTAGATCGACATTTGGATCCCCGGGTGGAAACAAATATTTTCTGTCGATCCTTCGATAAATCTTCTGAAGCCTTCAGCGAATTCCACATTTTCGTCATTTTTTTTATAGAAGTAGGATACCAGAGTAAATGCTGGCCAAGCATTAGGTTTCTCTGCCAATTTAAGCGGTTATAGGTACAAGGACATGGGTTATACCTACACAGTATCGGCATAAAATTGCCTATTAGCATGGGAAGAAGCATAATTATATAGTCCCTCAGCATAATTACCAACCGTGTTTTCTGTGCTGTGTCCCGCTTCATGATGGAGTTGAGTCCACTAAACTGGGTACCTAAAAATCTGAAGATCTCCCCAGTAGAGACACTCAAACACCGTCAAGTGTGCTCGAGTCGAAATATGAGCCACTTTCGTTTGACAGCTATAGGCAATTTTCGTGGGTTACAAATTCTTCTTTTTTGACAAAATTCTGTTCAGTAACGGAAATTAACACTTATTGAACACATAAAGAGGTGCTGATATCGGACAGTCTAGGCAGAAAACCAGAGTGAAATTTGAAATTCCGAGTTCCCCATGGAAATGACGTATATGAGGGAAATTGCCGAGTAGGTCAACTCAAACCCCACTTACAGCACAGTACAGAGCCGCAATGGATGGGTGGCACGGCAAATGTATAAATAAATTTAAAACCGAGGGTAGGTTCACGAAAGGTCACAGCAAAGGTTCTTGAAAGTTGCCAGGAAGGTTTGCCATTTCTAACGTTGGGTTGTTGGCAGCATTGAGAACCTTCGCTTCTGAAACTTCGCTCCACCTCCTTGGGCCAACAGCCAGTCAGATTTCAATAGACCTAATACGTCATTTCTTGCCGTATTCACCCTCATTTAAAAAGTACTGCTTATTTTTGAAATTGGGCTTCAAACTATCATTTTTCCAAGAGTTCTGAAAATAAAAAAATAAAGAATTCGCCGAAAATTCCCCATTGGTTAAAAATACGCAATCCCTCAACAAAACAACGACGTTTCAAAATTTTTCCGTTATTCATTCCCTTGTTTAATACTTGAGCCGGGAACTTGCCTTGTTTTAGGGCCTACGCCCCCACCTAGTTTCCGCCCATTATCAATTCATTCTAAGACCTCCGAGAAGAAGAATAAGGGAATAGGGAATAAGGCCCGGGGAACGGGGAGGGCCCAGGTGGTATCTCAGGCGCACCACTTTGTATGCTAATCATATCAAACCGTCGTCCCGCCCTTCTTCTTCTTCTTTTTCGATTTTTTCTTTTTTTTTCCTTTCTTATCTTTGCGAAGTGGCAGTGCCACTTGGGATGCTCCCTCGATCTCTACCCTGCCCCGCCTCGTCGAATGAATCCTATCGAGTAGATTGCACTTAGGGATGATGTGGGGATCGTTATCCGAAATAGGTTTTTTTCCCCGACCAGCGTCGATGGTTTAGGGGGATATTGAAGGGATGAGGTAGAAGGTACTCTTCGAATACGCTCACGATACTGGAGAGGAATGTGGCAGGTACGGGGATATTGAATTCTCTCACAACAAGGAAAAAGTGATTTGGTATAGAAATGAGGTAACGTTACAGAATTTCTCAATAGGTACTAATCTTTCATAATGTACATCGTACATAGGTAATAATATATGCTGTAATACTTAGGCAATATGCATATAAATATACGATATAAATTTTATGATACTACATACCTACTATCTCTACGAAGGCAGGTACCTACTTCAAAAGTAGATATGTACCCAAGCATGAAGTATGGATTACCACCGAATTTTTGAGAGGAGTCATAAATTCTTAAAAAGAGCTTTACAAATTGTTGTTATAATCAAGATAATAATTGCAATCAATTATCATCACAGTAACAAGGTGGCGCCGGGTAATCCGACGTTGCAGAATCCAATTATCCTACAATAATATTAGTATCCAGCGGTGGGATGGGGCGAGTCATTATGCCTGCGTCGGCTGGCGAGTAGTCGCGAACCGATTTGGCATTTTTAAGCGATTCGAGAGAAGGCCTGCCCAAGTAGTTGGGCCAACGACGGGAAACCTTTGGCGAGCTCACAACAAAATACGATCACAGTTTTATTTTTTCCTATGTAATACCCCTTTCGAGTAGATTACTGAATTCCTATTAATCAAACCAATAGTCTCCTGCAAACCATTTGAAAGTCACTTTGAAAGTCAGGCGTACGGCGGACAGGCAACAATTTTTGGTTTATTATTTTCAAATACCTATAAAAAGGAATCGAGCATGGGAAAAAAAATTAACTACCCCTCCACCTCAAAATTTGATGGTGTGCTTTTCAAGGCATATACCAAGAACAACAAATTTTTGTTCGCCCGCCGTATACTTGGCATTTTCCTTAGTCAGGTTGAACCAAAATTAATGAAATTTTGTGTGTATGTCCCATTTGGGGTCTAGTTGGTCGAAGCTCGGCGTTACTGTCTGTCGTTTCTAAGGTGTGGAAAATAGGGGTTGGAATATTCAAAAAGCCTTACTTAGCTCTTTAACTTTTAATAGAAGTGTGGTGAACGCGTGTTGGTTTATTATTCTGTGAATAATACACGTATGTATTCGCTCAGGAAAAAAATTTTCTAACACCCCCTCAAAATTTTGGTTTATTATTCTGTGAATAATACACCTATGTATTCGCTCAGCAAAAAATTTTTATAACACCCCCTCAAAATTTTTTCATTTCCGTTTCAAGGTGCGTAGATTCCAAAAATGCAATGTCCGCCCGCCGTCCGCCGTATCACGTGTACAGGCTTCATTTTCGGTCTAAAAAAATCGTTCTTTCGCACACATGCTCCATTTGGGCCCTAGTTGTGTCCCGAAACTTTTCAGCCCGATCGGAATATACCCAGGGGTGTTATGAGTGAAAATGTGTGTAAAAATAGGTACTTTTTGCGTTTTAGCAACATGTTGGTAACATGAGCCTTTAAGGTATCGTTTTTCATGTTTTTGGGGACGAGAAGACCGAATATGAAGTCGATTATGACCAAAGAGTAGAAAATTGAGGTTCTACCAGATGTTCAGCTCCCGAAATTGATTTTTTATGAGTCAAAAACCTGGGAAATCGTCTGAAATTACCATCAATTTGTAGAATAACACTGGAAATTAGTGTAAACAGGTGAATCAAGACCATTAAATGCCACTACCAATGATCAAAGATGATCTTAAAAAAAAAAGAAAAAAAAAGCGTAGTACCTATTTCATGTTTTGGGGGCCAAAATTGGTGGAAATCATCAGAAATAGCTATTTCAATCATTCCACATGAAAGAAACAATACATTTAACAGCCAACAAAAATCTCTAGAACTCCAATAGAATAATAAACCCATGTGACAAGGACTTTGCAGCGTTTTTTACATGATTCACTTGTCGGGGCCAACAGTGGTGTACGGTTATGTGCGTGTTCACCAGTTGTCGTGAAAAGCGGGAAGGTTGGAGGGAATGGGTCACCAGAAAGTCGTGAGTTAGTCACGAAATTTTTGATAGGAGCGGAACAGAGGTGGAGGTGAGAAGGGTGAGACGATGGATGTGGCAGGATGAGCTCCTATGGAGTCTTTTGACTGACTCCCCGCGGTTTTCACCAACAGCAGGGACTCGATGAGAAGTATATGTCCCGCGGTTTTCACCTACAGCAGACACTGGGAAGATGGAGTCTAACACAGTGGATTCTGAGAGGGAACCGCGACAAGTAGGATATGGTTTTCGTGAGGTTATTAAATTGATTCCGAAATTATGGATTTTTTGGGATCACCCGGAGCACGTCTATTCGTTCGGTTAAATTAAGGCCCTGAAATTTGGCTTCGTTAGCATGAGTGTGAATGAAACGGTAATAATTATAATAATTATTAATTATTAAGTACATCCAGCCCAGATAATATTGCTAGGGAACACCTGATTATAATCACGCATGGCTGTATGAAATGGAGTTGGTATCATTTCATTTGAAGAATGATGTTTATTTTGGATTTTGTTGATAGGTAACTTGAACAAAATAACATGGACAACAAAAAATAATATTAGATAGATTCCTAGGATCCACTGCATCTTTATGAAACTTTAATTGCCTTGCCGGCTGCAGTACTCAGTCTAGGGCTTTCCTGGAGGAAGCTCGAGGGTACTGACCACAGAAAACAGTGATCTACGCATAGAAGGGGCGTCTATACTGCAAATAATAAACCCTTGTGTAATTATTTGCAGCGTTTTCGTAATAATAAACGAGGGTTTTCATAATAAACGAGTGGTTTCATAATAAACGAGTGGTCAGGTTTGCTCTGCTGATCGCATTTCAAACACGGAAACTCTCCATTATCAATCATTTTGTCAGATAAATCTTGAATAATTGGGCAGGTAGAACAAGTACCTACAGTCAGTGTAATAATTTCCATAGTTTTGGTTTATTATTCTTTAAATAATACACCTATGTATTCGCTCAGCAAAAAATTATTGTTATTACACCTCTAAAATTTTTTTTCTTTTACTTTCAAGGGGCGTAGATTCCAAAAATGCAATGTCCACCCGCCGTACACCATCCGCCTTCCACCGTGTCATCCACATCTACTTTACTTTCAGCCCAAAAAATTCATTCTTTCTCACACAGGCTCCATTTAGACCCAGTTGTGTCCCGAAACTACGCAGCCCGATTAGAATAAACCCAAGGGTCTTGTGGGTGAAAAATTGGTGTAAAAATAGGGGTTTTTTTTTTTTTTAGTAACACGTAAGGTATCGTCTTCCATGTTTTTTAGGACGAGGAGACCGAATATGAAGTTGATTTTGACCAAAGAGTGGAAAATTGAGGTTCTAACGAATTTTAAGCCTTAAATTTACGTAAATTTTGGTCGAAAATTGTCGTTCTTCCTCACACAGTTTGACTCCAAATTTGGGTCTTAGTTGTGCTCCGAAGTTCGGCAGCCCGATCGGAAAACACCCAGGAGTGTTATGGGTGGAAAATGGGGTAAACATAGGTTTTTTGGAGTTTTTTTATTGACATTTTACTGACCATGAGCTTGTGAGGTATCGTTTCTATGTTTTTTAGGGCGAAAAGACCGAATATGAGGTCGATTTTGACCAAAGAGTGATGCATTGAGGTTTTTACGAAGGTTCATGTCCTCAAAATTTATTTTTTATGAATCAAAAACCTGGGGAATTGTATGAAATCACCATAAATTTGTATAATAACACTAGAAATAGTATCAACAGGTGAATCAAGATAGTTGAATGGCACTATCAATTATCAAAGATAGTTTGTCAAAAATAGGAGCCTAAGTTGTGTTTTGGGGGGCCAAAATTGGTGGAAACCATCAGAAATAACTATTTCAATTATTGCGTAAGAAAGAAACGATAAGTTAACAGCCAAAATTTCTGTAGGTATGTCCAGTAGAATAACAAACCCATGTGACAAGGACTTTGCAGCGTTTTTCATAAGGCGTAGTTGGCTACCATGAACTCTGTTACGTTGACGACGGGTCGCGTCACGGGTCTTGAAGGAAAATGTCGTAAATTTTGAGTCCGAATAATCGAAATTGCCCAATATTAATCATTTACCGCTCATCGTCAATCAATACGAGGAATAAATTACTCGAACCGCAGTTGAAATGGGAAGTTGAATGTGAGTTTCAAAGGGAAAAACGACCTTTTGTAGTTTATACGAGCCTTTTACAAAAGGGATCTAACGTGGGATGACAATAGCGGGATGAAATTTATGTGAAAAGAAAGAGGTTTTGGTGGTGGAATGGTGAGGGGAGGGGGGTTAAATGATGGGAAGCTATGGTTTTGAGGGGCTGAGAGGGGATATAAGCTATATGAGGGGGTATAAGGCTATTGGTTCCCATTTTAATACCGTGTGATGTAAAGGGGGGGCATTTTGTCGAGGCCCAATTCCGGCTCGTAAAGCCGTTTTTCGGGCGGAGGTAATTATTGGGGGGGGGGGGGGAGAGTTCCAAGGGGAGAGGGGGTTCGTTGGAGGAGTAGTAAATCCTCCGAATGTGGGGATGTGGTTATTAGGGAGTTTGCACAACAAAAGCGTTGTACGTGAGGAAGTACGCAAGTGGAAAAGTTGCGTAGGATACGTAACTACCCTGGAGGATACGCATTTAGAGGCCGAACTACGGCCTGTCCTAGGAGGGTCTCCTGGTGGATGTGGAGCCGAACGTTACCCAACGCAAAACGAAACCGAACATTGCCGAGTCCTCATTTCTAACCAGCTTTGTTTTAAGCTGCTTCATAAATATAAGGATATAAGTAATGAGCAACTTCATGATTGAATAACTTACTACTATTTTCAATGAATTAAGGTAATTTTGGTTCATTATTTGCAGTATTGAACCTTAGGAATCGAGCATGGGAAACAACAAAAATTTAACCCCTCCGCCCACCCACCCCCAACAAAATTTGAATGTTTCCATTTCAAGGCACGTAGAATCCGGAATAAAACAGTTTCTGTCCGTCCGTTACCATGAACCAAAAGTAATGAAATTTGGTTTGTATGTCCCATTTGGGGTCCAGTTGGTCCGCAAAGCTCGGAGTTACTGTCAAGTCATCTCTAACGGGTGAAAAATAGGGGTTGAAATTTTCAGAACGACGTACCTAGTTCGAAAACTTTCAATAGAAGGGTATTGATTTTTTTACGTTTTTACATTGATCTCGAACTAAAGAAGGAGCATTGTACGACCAGCCGTTCGTTTGCACCGAAAAGCTTTGTCAACACGATTGTGAATGAAGCAGTATAAATCCGGCACAGATATCATCGCTAGGGAACACCTGATTATAATCACGGATGGCTGTATGAAGTTGCACTGGTTGTTCTGTGATATTATTTCATTTGAAGAATGATGGATCTTTTGGATTTTGTTGATAGGTACTGTCGTGGTACCCCTCTACCACTCATATATGTGATATACGAGTTTCTAACTATTAAATCGAAGGAGAAAGATGAGCTGGGCGACTGCTGGGTAGAAGCCTAGAGGGTTCTCCCTCCAGTAACGCCCAAGGACTCCCAACTGACAGTAATGGCCGTTGGTAGTCGGGGGTTGGGGGGGGGGAGGTGGAGGCACCTTTATAAGGCGCCAGGCTCGCCCAGCTCTTCACTATTCCATGATCACTGCTACCTGTGACTTCTCTCTCTCATTAACCTCTTCCCTCCTTGCTGTGGTGGTAACAACCCTGGGATACTAGCCTTCATCCTCTCGCTGTGGTGTTAACAACCACAGGGTGTTAGCTTCATCTAAAAGATCCCGCCTCGGCACATCCTACACCCATGCTATCCCTCTCTCCAAGCTATAGCCATCCATACCAACCCTCTCACTGTGCGTTCACCACATGTACTTTTGTAACTTGAACATATGTTATGCTTCACGAATAACAGCAAATATTTGTTAATGATAGAATTCTTGAATCCACAGTACGTTCAAGTAGTTGTAATATTGCCCAGCTGGCTCCAGTACTCGATTTAGAGCATTCCTGGGGGGAGCTCGAGGGTAGGCATTGACCTCAGAAAACGGCATATATACAGCAGAAGGGGCATATGGACATGTATGCGTTCGGCTCCCGCTGGACTCTGCTGCTTGTCGTTTGTTCAGTGAACAGAATGAGTTATCAATACATTTCGTGCTCCTGCTGCCAAAAAAAAACAGCGTCGCTAGGAAAACAGAGCTTTAGGGCATGCAATAGAAGTGTCCATGATATTCAGACAGTTAACCAGCCGAGTTGTAAGAAGTGAATTTTACATTAAATGTGCCCACATGTGGTTTTCTCTTGATTTTCGTTCTTGATTATTACCACTTATTATGAAGGGTTGCTTCATTACACTCCAACAGCATTCAATTGATTTTGATTAAATTCTCAGGGGATATGACTGTTGGGTCTCAACTAAGGTTTCTCGTTAGAGAAGTATCAGAACTTACCTAGTCCTTACTTAGTTTGATCCCACGTTATGCAGCATTCATCGGTGTGGCAGGTATAGTAGGTATGACTCCTACTCCTGAACCAACACGACGAATCAAGAGGAACAAGAACCACCAACCAAGAGGAAACCCTCTTTGTAAAATTTGAAAACGCTCTTTGCGATTTGACAAACCTGCGTGGGAAAAAATGAAATTTAAAACGCTGCAAATCCGTGCACAACGGTTTATTATTTTGTACAGAATACCCTTCTGTTACAGATCATAGCTCTCTGTATACATAACCCGTCTAAATAATATGTACTAGTCTATAAATTTTCTTTGTGATTTGACAAACCTACGTTGGGAAAAAATAATAATAAATAAAGTAAGTGTAAAGTGCGAAGTGTGATATGTGACGAAATAGTAGGATGGAATAGCAGTTGTAGTAATAGGATTATTATAGCCTAAGTGTTTTGAATTGTTTGGTATCATACCACTTGAAGAATATGTATTTCAAAAGTGTCGAAGCAAGTTACAATACAATACAAGATTTTATACTGAAACAAATGAGTAAAACTGATTAAAAAAACATCCGAAGCCACTGAATCAACTGTTGTTGGTTTATTATTTCCAAAACCCTGATGATCTGCTTAGGGTCTTCACTGTTCAGCCTACGGTGCTGAAGTTCATGGGGTTGGCTGTATGTGGGAATGGTGGGTAAGACCATAAGACTAATTCTGAAATTTCTCCCTTGAGAGGGAAAAACATTAAATCATGTTTAATGTTTTTCCCTCGCAAGGGAGAAATTAGATATAGTTTTTTAATGTCAAGAAAAAATGAAAGCCACAATTTCACTGAACTCTACAAGTATAATGTTGCATTTACTGTACTTATTATAGAACTCGCCATCAACATATGGTTGCTACAACAGAAGGTAGTAACTGTGTAGTAACCAATGAAAAACGTAGCTATTGACTCTTGTTTCTTTCGAGTGCGATATTCTTTATGGTTGCTACAACAGAAGGTAGTAACTGTGTAGTAACCAATGAAAAACGTTGCATATTTGCGTGTCGGAATTCACAGAATGACCCCCAGCCCTAAAACATTAAACATGTTAATTGGGAGAGAAATCCAAATACACGTCGTTTTAAGTTTAAATCCGAAATACATGTCATTTTCTAGGATAGTTATTGGTTCTACTAGTATTTCACGTTTGCGCACGCGCATACGAAAGTTACTGTACTTTATCAATGACAATTATGGGACTATCTGCGGCCCAACCCCCACCTACCCTCCAAACCTCATTGCTTCCCGACGATTTCTAGGGCAGTTGTGGCCTCGAAGTATTTCACTTTGCCGCTTGCGCAGACGAAAGTTACTGTAGGTACTTTTTCAGTGAATTCGGTATGGAACCATTTGTGCTCCATCCCGCGCATACCTTCTAAATTTCTACTCACTAAGACTATTTTTTCGGGTATTTATGGGCGTTACAAGAAATAAACAAATATTACGTGTTTGCGCATACGCATCCGAATGTTACAGCCCGAATTTGATGAAATCAATGTGAAATCATCAGGGTACCATTCTGCATCTGCCCTCCAACTTTCAGCTCTTTTCGACTATGTCTAGGGTAATTATGAGCTTTACAAGGATTTCACGTTTGCGCACCAGCAGACAAAAGTTACAGTACTTTTTCAATGAATTTGATATGGGACCATCTGTGGCCCAACCCTAACCTACCCTCCGAACTTCAACACATTACAATTATTTCGTATAGTTTTGCCCGGAACAAGGACAGGCACGTACCAAATATGTTCCTTGATGTCTGAAACGTAAAATGCGACTGGAAATTTTCATTTTGGAGGACATAGATTTCTGTCGATTCCTGCACGAATACAAAGCTTCCCTACCTTCGATAATGAGGAAGCAAAATTAATGAAAATATCAGAAATGGCGATGTACCTGCAGTCCTGCACCTATAATAGATAGCTCTTACTTACGTGTTTCTTTAGATACCTATGTGTTTCATTTGCAGAATAAATGGTTGTTGTGGGGGGGGGGGGGGGGACATACGTAATTCTGTAAGATACGCGTGTATGGAAACGGCGCCAAGAGAGCTTGGCGTGTGACGCCGCTGTCATTCCGACTCTGCCCTGGCGCCCAGGAGTTACGGGATGGTGCAGACGAAGCCGGTGCAGGTGCGAGGTGGATGGTAAGTTGCACGTCGGACGTGTTGATTGTTGAAGGTGCGGGAGGGGGGGGGGGGGGTCCGTAGGGCGAGTGGGTGAGCGGGAAGGTTCCCCTGGAAGGGCGGGAAGGCCGAGAGGCGGGTGGGCGCCCGCCGTATCCAATGGCAACCCGCCGCTTTGTGCTACCTCCCCCGTTTTTCGCCCTTTCACCCTCCTGAGCGTATAAAAAATAAAAATGGCTGGAGGGGGTGGAGATCAATATACTTTTAGGCAATTGGCCTCCCCCGCCGCCCAACCCGTGCCTAGGCTACTCACCATTCTTCGCTTCGCCCCACCCTCCGCTCCTCACCGACACCACCGCACCACCATCAGCCTAATAAGGTTAATTTTTTGGTGGCACCTTAACCGACCTAATTAAAACCTATTCCTCCCCTTTTTGGATTTTCTCTCTCTCAAACTCTCCCCTTCGCACTTTTCTTTAAAAGGCCGATTAGCCTAAATAAAATTATACCGTCAATTTGTTTGCACAAACTTTCTTTTCTCTCTTTCCTTTTCATATTCCTTGTTTTCCTTTCTTCCCGCAAATATCCGCGGGAAGAATCACCACAGAATTATCTGACGAGCAATCCTTGTCCAGTGAATTAAATGGGTAAATTTCTGCGTGGCTCCGTATGGGCTACCCTTTTCCCCATTGATTAGAGCCAGCCTGATTCCATCAATATGTGCATGGGATAAGGTCAC
This sequence comes from Leptopterna dolabrata, assembly GCA_954871275.1. NCBI lineage: Eukaryota > Metazoa > Arthropoda > Insecta > Hemiptera > Miridae > Leptopterna > Leptopterna dolabrata. The sequence continues at coordinate 17,852,926 of OX940984.1, read as the reverse complement.
GGATATGCTCATGTATGAACATGAATAAGTATATGGATAAGGATACGGATATGGACATGCATGCACTTGTATACCTATCTATATTATACATATATATTATATACATTTTTTAAATTCATAAATTTACCTAGTTAAGTCAAAATTTTTGCGAACTGTGAATATTTCCAAGTCAAGTTCAACCTTTTCCAAACTAAATTCAACTTTTTCCATTTCAGATTCAACTTTTTCCAAGCCACATTCAACTTTTGGTTTATTATTTTCAATAATGAACCACTGGAATCGAGCATGAAAAAAAAAATTCTAAACCCCCCCCCCCCCCACCAAATTTTGATAGTTTACGTTTCAAGGTATGTAGAATCCGAAAATGCAATTTAAAAAACGCTGCAAATCCCTGCACAACGGTTTATTATTTTGTACAGAACACCTTTATGTTACAGATCACAGCTCTCCGTATAGGATAACCCGTCTATATAATATGTACTAGTCTATACATATTATGTAGATCGCAGACCCTCCGTAGGTTAGTACCTAACCACGTACTCGTTACTAGGTACCTACCTAAATCAAAAATTTAAATGTTGCTAAAATAATTATTCTGTCGATGACAAACAGTAACTAAAATGGCAAAAAGAAACGCAAATAATGAAGTTCTGAAGGAAAATTGTTGATGTGGAGTGAAATAGATGCCCCTTCTGCGTAGATCACTGTTTTCTGTGGTCAGTACCTACCCTCGTGGTCAAGTATAATGAACCGTTGTGTAATAACTTGCTCATCAACGGCCAATCAAACGGTATAAATCCGGCCCGGATATCATCACTAGGGAGGACCTGATTATAATCAAGGATGGCTGTATGAAGTCGAGTTGGTTGTTCTGTGATATTATTTCATTCGATAAGTGATGGATTGGATTTTGTTGGTAGGTATTTCTGAAACTTGAACAAACGTTGAAGTATTATTGACGGGTAAATTATTACACAATGGCAAATTATTACACAACGCCAAATTATTACACAGCGGTAAATTATTACACAGCGGTAAATTATTACACAGCGGTAAATTATTACACAACGGTAAATGATTACACAACGGCTCATCTACCAAGAAGGGGCTGGATTTTGTTGATAGGTACTTTTGCAACTTGACCAACCGTTGAAGTATTATTGATGGGCAAGTTTTTACACGACGGTTCATTATACTTGACCACGAGGGTAGGTACTGACCACAGAAAACAGTGATCTACGCATAAGGGGCATCCATTTCACTCCACATCAACAATTTTCCTTCAGAACTTCATTATTTGCGTTTCTTTTCGCCATTTTAGTTACTGTTTGTCATCGAAAGAATTATTTTAGCAACATTTAACTCGTGATTTAGGTAGGTACACAGTAACGAGTACGGGGTTAGCTACTAACCTACAGAGGATCTGCGATCCACATAATATGTATAGAGTAGTACATAATTATTATCTTATATAGACGGGTTGTCTATACAGAGAGCTGTGATCTGTAACAGAATGGTATACTGTACAAAATAATAAACCGTTGCGCAGGGATTTGCAGCGTTTTTCCATTTCAAATTCAACCTTTGCCATTTCAAGTCCAGCCTTCCCCGACGTCAGCAAAAAATATAAATTTTAATAAACTGAATTTTGAACCCCATTACTATCTAGTTGTTGCATTATTTAAGGCTTAAATTGAACAACAAAATAGTGGTTTAGTGCAGGTACCTACTGGTTTTTATTTTTTCATTGCAATTTAAAATTTTTATTTTGTGAACCTTCAACTGAAGCAAGGAACAATGACTTTGGCGTTTGCAAATTCTTCGTGTTGTACAAAGAAAGTTACTTCTTTAATGCCTATTTCGTTGCCCATCAAACCTTCTGATTAAAGGAACGCACCACATCTGATGTCATACGAAATAGCGAGTGTAAACTCACTCGGGGAAGGTTGAATTTGAAAGGGAAAAAGTTGAATTTGAAATGGAAGAAGTTGAATTTGGTTGGGTTAAGGTTGAATTTGGTTTGGTAAAGTTTGAATTTGACTTGGAAATGCTATTATTACCCAACTTTAGGCCAGGCCTCAGCTGAAGGTCGGGAATATGGATAAGGACCCGGATGTGGACATGGATATGATCATGATCGTAAACATAAATAATCAATGTTCACCATTTATGTAGTTTGCGCTTGCGCAAACGAAACCGTCAGATTTTGTTTCAACTTATATATGTGACCATAGAAGGTGCAGACCCGATGTATCCTCCAAATTTCATCTCATCACGACCATTTTTTTCGAGTAAATTATTATGAAAAGTGTAAAATGGATTTCACATTGGCGCATCATGCGCAGGCGAAAGTTACAACCCGATTGTGATGAAATTCATGTGAGACCATTCAAGGCCTAGCCCCCCCCCCCTCCCCCCGTATTTCAACTAATTACGACTATTTTTTCGTGTATTTATGCGTGTAGTTAAGCGTCGCAAGTATTTACTGGCAGCCAATCAGACACGAAGCCATATTTGTACAGCGAGGTTTCAAACGTAAAATGCGAGTCGCAAAGATTTTGTTGGACGAAAAATAATTTTCCTCTCAAAGGTGATAACAATGCTTCCGCTATTTCGGAAGCAGTGATCACTTAGGCGTCTAATTTCTAACTTGTATGAGATTTGCAATCGCTCCTTCGGAGATGAAAGCAACAGAACCAAAATAAGACTCAACGAGAGTAATGGGAAAACTTGACTAAATCTGTTTGACTAAATTTTTCGCTTCGCAAAAAAAAGAGGAAGTTCCAAAAAGAAATTAGCGAAAGAAAGTTTTCCAATCGGATGGAGGCCCTGCAAGAGATAGCTTTCCGGCAATAGAAACAAATTAATCTTGAACTTGGAAATAAAAAGACGGAAACATAAAGTTCGTACAAAAACATGAAAACAGTCAGATCTGTTTGTAAGAGGATTGCTGTAGGTCCGGATGGTGAGGGGTGGAGATGGGAGGGGGAAAAAGTTTAAATTGCCCCATCTTGAAACTCTGAAGTAAAGAAGTGGGGGGGGGGGGCTAAAAATAACGTTTTGGTAACGGGGTTATGAAGCGTTTGCGGATACTAATCGAAGGGTTCAATGATTGTGACGTTGAACAATTTCGTGCAGCATGGCCATATGAGCGGATTTTCAAAGTTGGTGGCTTATTTTAGCTGTTTTTACCGATTTTTGGTCAACACGAAACTCAAATTTAACCTGTTCCGCAAAAAGCTGTCCGCCAAACCGCGTTGAAAGAAATTTCAAGTTCCCCACCAGCGTAGAAAAAAATTTAAAAAAAAAAAGGGAATCAGGGTTGACATAAGGTTGGTTGCGGGGAGGAACAGGTTTCTATATGCAAATCCAAGAGTGCAGTGCGAAGCGCAGAGCATGCTACTTTGGCGGGCAGAAATTGGCGACTTTTTGAGAAAAAAAAAAGTCACATTGGCAACCATTTTGGAGTTGCGGAAACGGTTCTTAAATGGTACCTGGTATCATGAGAACATAAATATATTTTTCAAAACGCCTTTTTCAACGTTTTGCATAGTAAGTGTAAATTACCGCTCGATATATTATGGATTTTCTCATCGCCTGTCGTCCACGGAGTCGTAAATGGGAACATAACGTAGGGTTTTGGAAATCGAAACGTCACTATTGGGGTCGAAACCAGGTCTCCCTGGACGACTATGGCGCCTACAATTCCCGAAACGATAGTGTCGTGAGTCCCTCCCGGGAACACTCCTATATTATTAAGTTCTCACCAACATTCAAACGCCAAACTAAAGCTCCGTGTCGTGAGTCCCTCCCGGGAACACTCCACTACAACCTTAAAGCTCTCACCAATATTCCTATGTAAAAATTACCTTCCGCTAATAAACATCTGAGTGGGGAGACAGGCGACAGAATCCGGGGGACACAACCTGGTGCCCCACTACCAGCTCCCAACAGGGAGCTGGAGGGAGAGGACTCCAAGTCCTATATAACCCCGGATCCTGGAGCTTTAGCTTCATTCGACACTTCCTCTAACCAGCTCTCTCTTCTCTCTCTCCTACCTTCCTCCTCCCAGATGCCTGGTGGTATCCGCCGCTCTGGGAATTCACCTCCTACCTTTTTCCCTTATCTACATCGGTGGATATCCGCCGCCTAGATAAGCACCTTCCTTCACCTACATCGGTGGATTACCGCCGCCTAGGTGAATTTCCTTCCTCTCGCCTACATCGGTGGATTACCGCCGCCTAGACGAGATTCCTTCCATTCACCTACATCGGTGGATTACCGCCGCCTAGGTGAACTTCCTTCCTCTCACCTACATCGGTGGATTACCGCCGCCTAGGTGAAATTCCCTCGCTCTCATCCATTCACTCCTTCACGCCACCGTGATGATAAATTTAAATTCATCACAGTGGTGAACCCGACGTTCATCCAACCTTCTACCCTTCCTCCCTTCTTACCAACTCATGTGTCGCCCCAGTCAAGTTCGGTGTCCTGCATTTTAAATTCACATTTAAAATAGTCAGTATAAATTCGCAATTTTTTGGCCCACCCGCATCCGCTCACACAACTCTCAACTCTCCGCCGCATACAAATCCGCTGCCGCAAATTGCGAATTTTAAAATTCAAAACCTCACCCAATTTGAATTTTGTTTACAGACACCTCAACCATGGACCCGAACTCGCCGTCACCGCCGCTCCTCCGGCCATCCCTGCTGCAGCCGCCGACCGCTGCGACATCTGACGCAACCGACAACCCCTTCACCAGCCTCTCGCCGCCCGGCTCTACCGCATCCGCCGCCGCCGCTGCCGCCGCCGCTGCAGCTGCCGCACACGCCGCCGCCGACGTCACGACGGCCTCGGCGTCGTTCCCGCTGTCGCTGCCCCCCTTCTACACGCACGACCCCGCACTCTGGTTCTTCCAGGTCGACGCTGCGTTTTCTGCCGCCAACATCCGCAGCCAGCGTACCCGCTACTCCCGCATCATCTCTCTATTACCGTATGAGATCCTCCTGCAGACGTCGGACATCTCCCCCGACGCCACGGCCGCCTACGACGACCTCCGCGCCCGCCTCATCAGCTTATACCAGCCCTCCAAGATCGCACGTGTCGCAGCGCTGTCCCAACCCCAACATCTCGGCGATTTGAAGCCCTCCCACCTGTACCGTCGCCTACGTCATCAGCTACATGACGTCGTGACGGCCGACATCGCTCGAACGTTCTGGCTGCGAGCCCTTCCCCACCCCATCCAGATGGCGCTCGCCAGCCACCTCGACGGACCGGACGAGCCGCTACTCCGTCTAGCCGACACGGTTTACGACCTCGCCGCGGCCGCCAGCGTCACGGAAGTCGCCGCACCCCGCACCCCCACCCCACGCAGGGACCGATCGCCGTCGCAAGAGCGCCGCCGGCCCCCCTCCCTCCACCGGCGCCGCTCCCTCTCCATCGATCGCCGGCCAGCCCCCTCCTCGGACCACCGACGCCAGCGCTCGGCCGACCGCCGCACCGCCTCCCCCACCCAGCAACGGAGGGGGAGGTCCCCAAACACGACGGCCCCCTCCAACTCCGCGCGCCCCACCAGGACCTACCTCCCAGCGGACCCCCCCCACCGATGTTTCTACCATGTGAACTTCGGTGGGGAGGCCCGCAAATGCCAGCCCCCCTGCTCCTACTCCTCCAAGCAGGGAAACGCGGACGCCCGCCGGTAAATCCGGCGGGCCCCCCCTCCTCGCCAACACGGGGGGGGACCACCAACCCCTCCCCGCCCGCATTCACACCACCACCACCAAACCTCGCTACCCCTCCTACGCCGCCGCCACGGCTGCCAACCTCCCGACCGCATCTGACGTCACCACAAAACACGCCACCTCTCCATCAACCGTTCCCCCACCCCGGGACGGCCCCTCCAAGCCCGCCTCCAGGGCAGCCAACCCTCCGGCCACCACTAGCGCCGCCACTACCGTTCCCCCACCCCGGAACGGCCCCTCCAAGCATGCCTCCAGGGCAGCCAACCCTCCGGCCGCCACTAGCGCCGCCGCTACCATTCCCCCACCCCGGAACGGCCCCTCCAAGCCCGCCTCCAGGGCAGCCACCCTCCCGGCCGCCACTAGCGCCGCCGCTACCGTTCCCCCACCACGGAACGGCACCTCCTCCGACACCGCCCCCAAGACAACCACCCCTCCGGCCGCCACTCGCGCCGCCGCTACCGTTCCCCCTCCCCGGAACGGCAAAAAAACGCCCCGCGTCTCCTTCGCGGGGGACCAACCACCGCCATCGCATCCGCCCCACACCTCGGACGAACCAAGCCCCCCCCCTCCGACTGAATCCACCACCTCAGCAATTTTACCTCACTCCGCCCCAGCTCACCAACGCCTGTTCCTGAAATGCTCGAAAACGCACGTCCCGTTCCTCGTCGACACAGGGGCGGCGCTCTCCATATTCCCCAATAATATTCTCCGGCGACAGGCGCGTTGTTACCGACAGCTCCTCTACGCCGCCAACGGTACCACCATCCCCTCGTACGGGACGTACCGCTCATCAATTCATATGAGCGGGCTCGCGTACGAGTGGGAATTTACCGTGGCGGACGTAGAGAAAGCTATCCTGGGGGCCGACTTCCTCGCATATTTCGGCCTCCAGGTAGACGTCCGTAACGCGCGCCTGCTCGACCCCTCCACCCAGAAACCCATCCCCGGGTTCATTCATGCGGTGGATCGGCCCCCGTCCCAGTTTGAACAACTCCTCCTCCACTACAAACCCCAGCGCCGCCCCTCAGCTCACATCTCACAGACCCAGCACTACATAGAAACCTCTGGCCCCCCAATATCCGCAAAAGCACGACGCCTCCACCCCCTCCAACTCTCACAGGCACGCAAACACTTTGATCTTCTCATCAAGGAAGGCATTATCCGTCCCTCCAAATCCCCGTGGGCTTCTCCACTACATATTGTGCAGAAGCCTAACGGGGATATCCGCCCCTGCGGCGACTACCGCCGCCTCAATGCCCGAACAACCCCAGACCTTTACAACGTCCCGCATCTCCGGGATTTCTCTTCCCATCTCCACAACACAACCATCTTTTCCACACTCGACATCTCTCGTGCCTTCCATCACATTCACATCTACCCCCCTGACGTTCCTAAAACAGCTATCATCACCCCTTTCGGCCTGTTCGAGTATATCAAAATGGGTTTCGGCCTCCGTAACGCTGCCCAAACATGGCAGCGTTACATGGACAACATACTACGAGGTCTACCCTTCGTCTTCTGTTTTTTGGACGACGTACTGATCGCTTCCCGGGACCAAACGGAACACCTCACACACCTGAAACAGGTTCTTGACATCTTCGCCGCCGAGGGCCTCACCATAAACGCTCCGAAATGTGTCCTCGCCCAACCCTCCGTCCGCTGCCTCGGCCACCAGGTTTCGTCCGAAGGAATAAAACCCCTACCGGACAAAGTGCACACCCTCACCGATTTCCCACAACCCAACACTGTCTCAGAACTCCGCCGTTTCCTGGGTATGTTGAACTTTTACCGTAGACACATCAAACACGCAGCACAACACCAACAACCACTCATACACGCTATCCCACAACCGGCAAAGAAGAACGATAAACGCCCCATTTCCTGGACCCCCGCCCTCACAACCGCCTTCCAACAATGCAAACAGGACCTAGTTGACGCCGCTCTATTGGCCCATCCCGATCCCCATGCCCCCCTCTCCATCACCACAGATGCGTCCGACTGGGCCATCGGGGCAGTACTCCACCAACACACCGGCGCCACCCCCCAACCTCTCGGCTTTTTCTCTAAAACTCTGTCCCCCACACAAAAAAATTACTCCACCTTTGACAGAGAACTCCTCGCCATCCACGAAGCCATAAAACACTTCCGTGACTTCGTGGAGGGCAGGCAGTTCTCTGTCATAACCGACCACAAGCCCCTCACCCACGCCCTCCTCCAAAACCGAAAATCAGCCTCCCCCCGTCGCCTCCGGCAACTCGAATTTATCGGACAATTCACGTCCGATATTCGTTATTTGCCGGGGGCCGACAACTGCGTCGCCGACGCGCTCTCCCGCCCCACCCCTGCGCCGGTGGCGGAGTTACTGCCCTTCCCTTCCCCGCAAACCCTCAAAAACCACCAAACTCCTACTTCCGATCCCGCACTTTCCAATCTCATCTCCGCCTCAAAATTGGACCAGCTGCCTCCCCTCGATCTCTGGTGCGACGTATCGGCCGATACACCGCGCCCGTACGTCCCACCGGAGCTGAGGAGGCAGTTGTTCCTACATTACCACTCCCTCCATCATCCCGGCATTCGGGCGAGCCGGGACCTCATCAAGACGCGGTACTTCTGGCCCCACATGAACACGGATATACGTACCTGGGTTCTTGGGTGCCAGAAGTGCCAGCAATTCAAGGTCTCGGCTCACCCCCATGTACCTCCTCAACCTATCCCCGATTCTCTCCCGTGGGAACACGTCCACTTGGATCTGGTCGGCCCTCTTCCCCCCTCCGAGGGGAAGAGGTATTGCCTCACCATGATCGACCGTGCGACAAATTGGGTAGAGTGTATCCCACTCGCCCACATTACCGCGGACGCCGTCGCCGCGGCCTTCCTCAATCAATGGATCAGCCGCTACGGTTGTCCGCGGACACTCACGGTCGATCAGGGGAGGCAATTTGAATCAGCCCACTTTGCCGACCTGCTCCGTTCCCTCGGGATTCAGAAAATCCGCACCACTCCTTATCACCCCCAATCCAACGGGAAAATAGAGCGGTGGCACTCGGTCCTCAAGCAAGCCATCTCCACATCAGCCACTTCCCCTTCATGGACCAAAACCCTCCCCTACGTTCTACTTAGCCTCCGCACTTCCGCCCGTCCTTCAGACAACACAAGTCCCGCACAACACGCATTCAGAGACCCCATTCGTTTACCGGCCGACATTTTCCCTCCACACAACACCCCGTCCATTAACAGGGAACCGTTACACACCTCAACACCGACAAACGACACCACTTACCCAAAACGCTTTTACACTTCCACGCATATGTACTTGAAAGAGCCCGGCATGCATAAAACCTTTCAGCCCCTTTATGCCGGGCCCTTTCAAGTCATCCGCACAACACCGACCACCGCGACCCTGCTAATGGACGGGAAACCCCACACCGTCCCTTTCGCCCGCTGCAAGCCCGCCCCTGTTCTCCCTCAACCAACGTCCACTATCAGTCTCCCGCCGTCTGTTTGCAATGCAACATCTCTCTCCACCGAATCAGTCTCCCCCGTCGCCGTTTCCGGATTTCGATTCGGATCCGGAAATGGCGGCGATACTCCGGGACGTGTACGTCCCGGACCCGCTCTCCCCCCTACCCCCTTCGCCCGGACCTACTACATCGCTTCTTTTTCTTCCGCAACGGATTTCCGGCCTCCCTCCCCGGCCCCGGCGGTGGAAGTACCCCCAGTGGCGCATACTGCGCGAATTTCGCGCAGCGCAAGCCACCGGGGTACACCCCCCTTACGTCCCGATAGATCCCCTTATAGACCCGCTCCTCCACCAATTTCGTCTCACCCTACTCATGCCGCCCCCACCACCCCTTCCAAACATCACTTCCCCCGTCTTCAACGGACCCCCGCCCCCCAAATTTCAACCCCCTCTTGCTCCTCCCCCTTTTTCAATTTTCGACCCCCCAATTTTAAATTCTACCCCACCAACACCCCAACCCACCGACCCCACAACACCCTCTCTTCCCCCATCCCCGCCGGGGATATCCACAATAGTTTCCGCCGGGACGAAAAGGTCCGGGCGCCGCAACAGACGACGGGAGCGTCCCTCGCCCCGCGTCCCGGCGGCCAAGTCCCCCGCCCCGCTCTGAGCAATCACGGCGGGGCCTTGAGATTTCGGGACAGTGCTTGTGTTTCATTATCCCACACGCACTGTACCGAACCTCACAGCCCCGCCGTGGCCACTTCGTCGCAGCGGGCATCATCCTCACCCAACCACACACTACACCCACCTTCTCACTACACCCACACACTCAATACACTAAACCACACACAACCCACACCCAGGGAACGGCGGATCTCGCAACCCCGCTCAATTCTGTCTCCCCTGAAACCGTACCTAAACAACTGTACATACCTGTAAATACCTGTACATACCTGTAAATACTATCTAACATACTATCTAACTATCACTCCTCTTATCATCATCATCAAACTCATCACCTTTGTAAATATTGTCACTTCATCAAATTTTTCATCACACCCTCCTTGTACATATGTTTCCCATCATCAAATTTCGTCTACTTACATCTACTTACATCTACTTACGTCTACTTATATCTACTTATGTCTACTTATGTCTCCTTACGTCTACTTTTTGTCTACTTAGCCCTACTTATGTCTACTTATGTCTACTTATGTCTACTTATCCTACTACTTGTATATCACCCTAGATTTAAGACACCTCCGGTCACTCTTCTGCCTTCAGCACTGCAATTGTTTGTTTCAGCCTTCAGCTCCTGTATCCTTGCGCCTTCAGCTCCCCTTTTTGTTTCCGCAGCCCTCAGCCACTGTAAACTTGAGCCTTCAGCTACCTCAAACATTGGTTCGAACTGGGGGGACCTCTGTCGTGAGTCCCTCCCGGGAACACTCCACTACAACCTTAAAGCTCTCACCAATATTCCTATGTAAAAATTACCTTCCGCTAATAAACATCTGAGTGGGGAGACAGGCGACAGAATCCGGGGGACACAACCTGGTGCCCCACTACCAGCTCCCAACAGGGAGCTGGAGGGAGAGGACTCCAAGTCCTATATAACCCCGGATCCTGGAGCTTTAGCTTCATTCGACACTTCCTCTAACCAGCTCTCTCTTCTCTCTCTCCTACCTTCCTCCTCCCAGATGCCTGGTGGTATCCGCCGCTCTGGGAATTCACCTCCTACCTTTTTCCCTTATCTACATCGGTGGATATCCGCCGCCTAGATAAGCACCTTCCTTCACCTACATCGGTGGATTACCGCCGCCTAGGTGAATTTCCTTCCTCTCGCCTACATCGGTGGATTACCGCCGCCTAGACGAGATTCCTTCCATTCACCTACATCGGTGGATTACCGCCGCCTAGGTGAACTTCCTTCCTCTCACCTACATCGGTGGATTACCGCCGCCTAGGTGAAATTCCCTCGCTCTCATCCATTCACTCCTTCACGCCACCGTGATGATAAATTTAAATTCATCACACTCCGTAAATAAAGATATGAGTGGGGACAGGCGACAGAACCCAGGGTTACTCAACCTGGGGCCCCACTACCAGCTCCCTGCAAGGAGCTGGAGGGAGAGGCCCCCAAGTACTATAAAACCCCGGATCCTGGCGCTCAAGCTTCATTCGACACTTCCTCTAACCAGCTCTCTCTTCTCTCTCTTACCTTACCTCCCAGATGATCGGTTGACTACAGCCGCCTGGGAATTTCACCTCCTCTCCTCTTCCTCCTTGTCTAGATGATCGGTTGAATACAGCCGCCTAGACAAGGGACCTCTCCTTTCCTCTCCTTCACCTAGATGAACGGTTGACTACAGCCGCCTAGGTGAAATTCCCTCATCCACCTCTCTCTCCTCCTAAAGTCGTAGATGTTCGGTTGACTACAGCCGCCTGCGACTTTTCCTTCCTTACCTAAATTCACTCACTCACCTTATTTCCACACCGCCGTGATGAAAATTCTAAATTCATCACAGTGGTGAACCCGACGTTCACTCAACCTTCTTCCTTCCCACCTTCCCACCTCATGTGTCGCCCCAGTCAAATAGTTCGGTGTCCCAAATTTTAAATTCATATTTCAACCAGTCAGTGTAAATTCGCAATTCTTGGCCCAAACCTCACCGCTCAACTCTCAACTCAACGCACCACCGCTCCCGCCGATTGCGAATTTCAAAATTCAAAACCACGTCAAAATTTTTGAATTTTAGTTACAGAAATGGACCCGAACTCACCGACGCCGCCGCTCCTGCGACCAGCCACACTGCAGCCGCCCGCCGCTGCGACATCCGACGCATTGGCCGACAACCCTTTCTCCACGCTCTCCCCGCCGACCTCTGCAACATCAGCCGCCTCCGCCGCCCACGCCGCCGCCGCGGCCGCAGCCGCCGCCGACGTCATGACGGCATCCGCGGCGTTCCCTCTGTCGCTGCCCCCCTTCTACACGCACGACCCGGCGCTCTGGTTTTTCCAGGTGGACGCAGCGTTTTCGGCCGCCAACATCCGCAGCCAGAAAACTCGATATTCCCGAATCATCTCGTTGCTACCCTACGAGATCCTGCTGCAGACTTCCGATATCTCCCCCGACGCCGCCACTGCGTATGACGACCTCCGCAGCCGCCTCATCAACACCTACCAGCCGTCAAAGCTCGCCCGAGTCGCCGCCCTCTCCCAACCTCAACACCTCGGCGACCAGAAGCCATCCCACCTCTACCGACGGCTGCGGCACCAGCTGCACGACATTATGACGGCCGACATCGCACGTACTTTCTGGTTGCGCGCCCTTCCCCACCCCATACAGATGGCCCTCGCCAGCCACCTAGACGGTCCCGATGAGCCCCTGCTGCGACTCGCGGACACCGTCCACGACTTAGCCGCAACCGCCAGCGTCGGCGAAGTACACGCCCCCCGTCACCCCCCACCTCTGCGTGACCGCACCGCCTCCCGGGGTCGCAGCCGGACCCCCTCCCTCGACAGACGCAGGCCCACTTCCAGGGATCGCCGGCACTACCCCTCCGCCGACCGCCGACGCCAGCGCTCGCCGGAGCGACGCACCTCCCCTCCCCATGAGCTACGTAGGGGTAAATCCCCAACGACCGCACCCCCCTCCACTACGAGACGCCCCACCAAGACCGACTACCTCCCTGCGGACCCCCCCCACCGTTGTTTCTATCATGTAAACTTCGGTGGGGAGGCCCGCAAGTGCCAACCCCCCTGCTCCTTCGCCCCTAAGCAGGGAAACGCAGACGCCCGCCGGTAAATCCGGCGGGCCCCCCTCCTCGCCGACACGGGGGGGACCATGGACAAACCCCCCCCCGCCCGCATTCACACAGCCACCACCGCCAAGCCACGCTACCCCTCCTACGCCGCCGCCACGGCTGCCAACCTCCCGGCCACGCCTACAGCGCCGCCGAAACCCTCACCCCACCACCACCGAAACGGAACCTCCCCGCCCGCCACCAGGGCAACCAACCTTCCGGCCGCCACTCACGCCGCCGCTACCGTTCCCCCACCTCGGAACGGCCCCTCCACGCCCGCCACCAGGGCAACCAACCTGCCGGCCGCACCTCACGGCGCCGCCAAAACCCTCTCCCCGCCAACTACCGTTCGGCCACCCCGGAACGGAACCTCCCCGCCCGCCTCCAGGGCGCAACCCCCTCCACCCACCACTCAACCGGCCACTACCGTTCCCCCTCCCCGGAACGAAGCGAAGCCACCTCCTACCAAACTGGCCAAACCCACTGCAGACCCCACAGTTCCCCCCCTCCGGAACGTCAAGAAACCGCCCCGCGTCTCCTTCGCGGCGGACCAGCCGACGCCGACACACGTCCCTACCTCCGCAATCAAACCCAACGCCCTCCCGACCCACCAACGACTTTTCCTGCGCTGCAGGAAAACTAATGTTCCTTTCCTGGTAGACACGGGGGCGGCGCTGTCAATATTTCCCAACAACATCCTCCGTCGTCAGGCGCGCTGCTACCGGCAGCTTCTCTACGCCGCCAACGGTACCACCATCCCCTCGTACGGGACGTACCGCTCCTCAGTTTATATGAGCGGGCTCGCGTACGAGTGGGAATTTACCGTGGCGGACGTGGAGAAGGCGATCCTGGGGGCCGATTTTCTTGCATATTTCGGTCTCCAGGTCGACGTCCGGAACGCGCGCCTGATTGACCCCGCCACCAAAACACCCATACCCGGATTCATACACGCCATCAACCACCCCCCCACACCGTTTGAACGCCTCCTCCACAACTACCGTCCCCAGCGCCGCCCCTCTGCACACATCTCCACTGTCCAGCACCACATAGAGACCACAGGACCACCCATCACCGCAAAAGCCCGCCGCCTACACCCCCTTCAGTTGTCAAAAACCCGCCAACACTTCGACAAACTCATTGCCGACGGTATCGTCCGCCCCTCAAAATCCCCTTGGGCTTCTCCGCTCCGCATCGTGCAGAAGCCCAATGGGGATATCCGCCCCTGCGGGGACTACCGGCGGCTTAACTCGAAAACCACACCGGACCTCTATAATGTCCCCCACCTGCGAGACTTTTCGTCACATCTCCATGGCGCCACTATCTTTTCCACCCTTGATATTTCACGAGCGTTCCATCACATCAACATCCACCCCCCCGACGTCCCGAAAACCGCTATAATTACCCCGTTCGGTTTATTTGAGTATGTGAAGATGGGCTTCGGGTTAAGGAACGCGGCGCAAACTTGGCAGCGGTATATGGACAGTATCTTGCGAGGCCTACCGTTCGTATTTTGCTTCCTCGACGATATCCTGATCGCCTCCAAGACACAGGAAGAACACCTCGCCCACCTACAGCAAGTCCTAGACATCTTTTCCACCGAAGGCCTCCTCGTCAACACAGACAAATGTGTCCTCGGCCAACCCTCCGTCCGCTGCCTCGGCCACCAAGTATCCTCGGACGGCATCACACCCCTCCCGGACAAGGTCCACGCAATTATTGACTTCCCGCAACCCCGCACGGTCACCGAGCTCCGCCGCTTCCTGGGTATGCTCAATTTTTACCGTAGACACATAAAACACGCCGCTCAACATCAACAACCACTCATACACGCCATTCCCCAACCCTCCAAAAAAAATGATAACCGCCCCATCACCTGGACCCCCCAACTTTCCGCCTCCTTCAAAATTTGCAAACAGGACCTAGTAGACGCCGCTCTATTAGCCCACCCCGACCCTCACGCTCCCCTTTCCATCACTACCGATGCGTCCGATTGGGCCATCGGGGCAGTACTCCAACAGCACACCGGCGCCACCCCCCAACCCATTGGCTTCTTTTCGAAAACTTTATCCCCCACCCAAAAAAATTACTCTACCTTCGACAGAGAACTCCTCGCCATCCACGAAGCCATCAAGCACTTTCGTGACTTCGTGGAGGGCAGGCAGTTCTCTGTCATTACAGATCACAAGCCCCTGACCCACGCCCTCCTTCAAAATCGCAAGTCCGCCTCCCCGCGTCGCCTCCGGCAGCTCGAGTTTATCGGACAATTCACGTCCGATATCCGCTATTTGCCGGGGGCCGACAACTGCGTGGCGGACGCGCTCTCCCGACCCACCCCTACCCCCGCGCCGGTGGCGGAGCTGCTGCCGTTCCCTTCCCCTCAATCCATCAAGTCACGACAAGATCCAACCTCTGACCCCGCCCTCTCCAACCTTATTTCCGCATCCAAGTTGGAACAGCTGCCCCCCCTCGACCTCTGGTGCGACGTAACGGCCGATTCACCGCGCCCTTACGTCCCGCCGGGGTTGAGGAGGCAGTTGTTCCTCCACTACCATTCCCTTCACCATCCTGGCATTCGGGCGAGCCGGGACCTCATCAAGACGCGGTACTTCTGGCCCCATATGAATACAGATATTCGTAACTGGGTTCTGGGGTGCCAGAAGTGCCAGCGTTTCAAAGTCTCGGCCCACCCGCATGTCCCTCCCCAACCAATCCCCGACTCCCTCCCGTGGGAGCACGTACATTTGGATTTAGTGGGCCCCCTTCCCCCGTCCGAGGGGAAGAAATACTGCCTCACGATGATCGATCGTGCCACCAACTGGGTGGAGTGCATCCCCCTCTCCACCATCACCGCGGACGCCGTCGCAACGGCTTTCCTCTCTCAATGGGTTAGCCGTTACGGTTGTCCGCGGACAGTCACGGTCGATCAAGGGAGGCAGTTTGAATCGGCCCACTTCTCCGAATTGTTACGCTCCCTCGGGATCCAAAAAATCCACACTACCCCTTACCATCCCCAGTCCAACGGGAAAATAGAGCGGTGGCACTCGGTCCTGAAGCAAGCCATTTCTACATCAGCAAATTCCCCTTCCTGGACAAAATCTCTCCCCTACATTTTACTCAGCCTTCGAACATCCGCCCGTCCTTCAGACCAAACTAGCCCCGCACAGAACGCCTTTAAAGACCCACTACGTTTACCGGCCGACATTTTCATCCCAAACCACACCCCGTCAATTAACAGGGAGCCTCTACACTCCACAACACCCACAAACGACACCACATATCCCAAACGCTTTTTCACCACCACACACATGTACCTGAAAGAGCCCGGCATCCATAAAACTTTCCGACCCCTGTATGCCGGGCCCTTTCAGGTCATCCGCACAACACACTCCACCGCTACCCTGTTAATTGACGGGAAGCCCCACACCGTGCCATTGGCACGGTGCAAACCAGCCCCAGTCCTCCCCGACCACTCTCACAGCACCAATCCCACACCCAGCCCTACACCACCAACACCACACATCGCCTCCATTTCACCCGCCGGACCCCGGCGTCGCCGCCTCTCTCCGCGACGCCCCGGGTACCGGCTCCCACCGGCTCTTCCCCTTCACCGCCACCCTGGCAGTGAAGGGACCCCTCTATCAGACTTCACTAACGTGAAGACTGTTAGAGGGGGTCGCCTCCCTCACTCACACACTTCACACACACACAACCACTCGCCACACACTAACCACACCCAGGAAACGGCGGATTCTCACGACCGCCTCCCACAGGTTGACCAAATTTTTGCACACCCCGCAACTTTTGTAAATACCTCTTTATCTTCTGTAAATACTCCTTCATCTCTTGTACGTACTCATCCATCATCTGTAAATACTCATCCATCAATTGTAAATACTCATTCATCCTTTGTAAATACTCCATCATTGTAAATCATCACCCAATACTTATGTACTTCCTCTGTCTTATACGCTACTTACCATACCTTATACTCTACTTAATCTGTCTTATACTCTACTTACCATCTACTTACTCTATGTTTACCATTCCTTCCCATGTACTTACCTTATATATGCTATACTTCCCATCTACTCACATACACTTAAGCCTCCTACCTTTAAGACTGGCCTTCAGCCCAACCGCCTGTTCGCATCGGCCTTCAGCCCCTGTCACCTTGCGCCTTCAGCACCACCTTTGTTTGCCGTAGCCCTCAGCTCCTGTCACCTTGCGCCTTCAGCTCCACCTTTTGTTTGCCGTAGCCCTCAGCTCCTGTCACCTTGCGCCTTCAGCTCCACAAATATTGGTTCAAACTGGGGGGACCTCTGTCGTGAGTCCCTCCCGGGAACACTCCTATATTATTAAGTTCTCACCAACATTCAAACGCCAAACTAAAGCTCCGTAAATAAAGATATGAGTGGGGACAGGCGACAGAACCCAGGGTTACTCAACCTGGGGCCCCACTACCAGCTCCCTGCAAGGAGCTGGAGGGAGAGGCCCCCAAGTACTATAAAACCCCGGATCCTGGCGCTCAAGCTTCATTCGACACGTCCTCTAACCAGCTCTCTCTTCTCTCTCTTACCTTACCTCCCAGATGATCGGTTGACTACAGCCGCCTGGGAATTTCACCTCCTCTCCTCTTCCTCCTTGTCTAGATGATCGGTTGAATACAGCCGCCTAGACAAGGGACCTCTCCTTTCCTCTCCTTCACCTAGATGAACGGTTGACTACAGCCGCCTAGGTGAAATTCCCTCATCCACCTCTCTCTCCTCCTAAAGTCGTAGATGTTCGGTTGACTACAGCCGCCTGCGACTTTTCCTTCCTTACCTAAATTCACTCACTCACCTTATTTCCACACCGCCGTGATGAAAATTCTAAATTCATCACAGATAGCATTTCACAATTTTCCACTCTGACTTCAATTCATCGCCTACAAAAACGCCAAAACAATTCGAATTACATAACATCACCAGCGGAGGTTATGGCGAAGGTCCCCAAGAATGGATAACTTGCATACGGCGAGGTAACCTTGCCGTCACGCATGGCTTTCCTGTTCTCTGGGCCTAACTGTCAAACACTGATCAAGATTGGCCCACCAAGACGGTAATACTGTCGGTATATATACAGCTGTCCCTCGATAATCCGACAGTTAAGGGACCGAGAGAGTATCGGATTACCGAAAATGTCGGATTACCAAAAATGTCATATTATCAAAGATGTTTTATTCTTAATGCGTTTGAACACAATGAAGTTTAAAAAAAAGGAAGAAACAGTAAAGGTACATGTAATTTATTAATACCAGGATACAAAATGACAGTACATGTAAGTTTTTAAAAGAAATACGGAAAGAAATTTAAGTAAGTTTGCCGGAGCGGAGGGAGGGAGATGCATGTTGCCTGCCGGCAGCGCGTCGGACTACCGAGTACGTCGGATTAAAAAGTGTCGGATTATCGAGGGACAGCTGTACTTGCAATATTTTTTTATTAATATTTCAAAGGCAAGGTTGGCACTTGACATACCTGATAACATTTTGCTTTCGAATCCACATTTTTCTTTTAAAAATTAAAATGCTAACTCGTGTTTTAAGTTTTAGAGCTTTCTGAACAAATTTGGTTCGGTGTCCGTCCGCCTCTGTCCTTGCTCCCGCACTAAGATCGGGGATCAATTTTCATAGATCATGCGGGTTGGGCTCTAGTTAGTCCCCGGTGAATTGCAGAACAATCGGACATTGGCATGACCACTGCGCATGCGCAAACGCGAAATCCGCGGTATTCAGTTTCTTATGAACCAATGGCTCGATTTCACTCATTCGGCGGGTAGTATGGTCTTTCCCTCAGGAAGAATGAATGAATTTCGTAACAATCGCATGAACTGTAGCTCGTCGGGAATCACTAAAGAACATCATGAGATTTACCAAAAGTTGTACAGGAGTGAGACTCGAGTCACCATTACAATGCCTGTGTTTAAATAGCTCCAGACGTTTTAACCTGACCCTTCAGGTTTTTGCGATGGGACCCCCCGCCGAAAAACGACAGTAAAAAGTGAGATAAAAGTAGCGCGAAATTTTCTTATGATTTTCACGTACAACCGAGTAGTTGCTAGGGAAATGAAACTTCTTTCATTTTCATCGGACAAAAATCGATTTCCATTCGTTGGAAAGCTCTTGATTTATCACGCATTCATTTCGTATTTGTTCTTGGTATTTATTTCCTAGTTTCATAATATAACTATATAAATGGATGTTATAAATCGATAGTAAACAATGACGCTTGTTTGGTTGTCACTTGGTTGTTTCGATGTGTATAAGCTTGGCTAAAGCTTATATAATACAGCGAGGGGGACAAAACCTGAAGGGTCAGGTACACCACATTTTAGCCGTCAGGCTTTAAGCGGAAGTCATCCGGGGGTGCAGGGGGCGAAGCCCCCGCCGAGGCGCGCAGCGCCGAGTTTTCACTAAAAATTTCATTAATTGAGTTGATCAGTTATTATTTTATTTGTAAGTATAAATTTGGTTATTTTACACAATAGACAATTTTGAATAAGAAAAAAATCCGGAAGCAAAAGAGTGTGCCAACCTCAAACCCAATCATCGCCCTTCTTTCCGCTCTTACCTTATCGTGGTGGAAATGTTTGCATGTGTTAGTGATCTATACTGTTATCGATGCGAGGAAGATTTTTTTCTTATATAATTATATATGTTTCGGAGAAAGCAAGAATGAAAGGTACGTAAACCTAGGTTTAACCGGTTAAATCTCCCTCACCCTCCCACCCTCGCCCTTTAATCTCTACTTAACCGGTTTACCTTTCATTTCATTCCTGCTTTACCCGTAACATGTATGTATCTATTTCTTAAAACTATGAATAGGTATGGCGGTAATCAGACAAAATAATGTTATTATTATACGGAAGGCATTATTATTATGCGTTCTGTTTGTGGAATTAAGTACGGCATCGAGGTGATCACAACTTTTACTTCTCTTGTAAACTTGATTTTTTTTTAACAGTTTATTTATGACCGTCAATTTATATAACATACCATAGTGACAAGGGGTATAAACTTACATTATACTTAATTATTCTGAACTTATGAGTCCTTATGGTTGAAAGGTGTTCACAGTTGAATGTATAATAAATTCATTCTGTGTCGGCGAAATTACAAAATATGTATCGCGGGCGCGTTAGTCGAGGCGTGGGTCGTGGTGGAGCCAGGCCTTCTGCAGCTAGTAGTGATGGGAAGGAAAACGTACAGCAGTTTTGTTACAACAGTTGCTTATAAAAAAAAACGAAGCAACTGTTGTCAAGAAAATAAAATAACAGTTGTAAATAACAGCTTACTTTCACAGCGGCGTGACAAACCTCAGCACTCATAACAGATGTAAAACTGTTGTAAGAGAACTGATACTTTGGTATTACCTAGTTTTCCAGGTTCGAAATAACCATGGTATTATAAAGAATGATTCCCTGGAAATAACCGACATTTCGGTGTGTGTGTATGTGTGTAGAAACCTTTGTTGTCTGAAGAAGCAACAGAAACCGATCGAGTGGCCTGTTCTCGGTACCAAAGCCGAATTGCGTGAGCTCACTGCAGTCTTCTGAACACCCTATACATATTTCACTGGAATCCCCTTTCAAACGCTCATTTCTTTCCCGTTCAAACCCCTCTTTCTGACGAAACAACTCTTTTGGTTTATTATTTTCAATAATGAACCATTGGAATCGAGCATGAAAAAAAAATTCTTACCCCCCCTCAAAATTTGATGGTTTACGTTTTAAGGTATGTAGAATCCAAAACGCTGCAAATCCCTGCACAACGGTTTATTATTTTGTATAGAATACCCTTCTGTTACAGATCACAGCTCTATGTATAGATAACCCGTCTATATAATATAATATGTACTATTCTATGCATATTATGTAGATCGCAGACCCTCCGTAGGTTAGTATCTAACCCCGTACTCGTTACTAGGTACCTACCTAAATCACGAGTTAAATGTTGCTAAAATAATTCTGCCGATGACAAACAGTACCTAACAAAAAGAAACACACATAATGAAGTTCTGAAAAGAAATTGTTGATGAGGAGTGAAAAAAGTTGCAAAAGTAGGTACCTACCAACAAACTCCAGCCCCTTCTACGTAGATTATAATAATGAACCGTTGTGTAATAATTTACCGTTGAGTAATGATTTACCGTAGTAATAATTTACCCATCAATAATACTTCAACGTTTGTTCAAGTTTCACTACCTACCAACAAACTCCAATAGAGCCATCATTTTTCAAATTAAATAATATCACAGAACAACCAACTCGACTTCATACTCCGCCAATACATATAATCAGGTGATCCCTACCAATGATTGGCCGTATTCACAAATTCCTATTGTGGGCGCGTCTCTGGTTACGAGATTTGGTTTGAATTGTATACAATTTCATTGACACTGGAGTCGAAAATGCCTGTCGGTGCAAACTTCGGGGCCTTACTGTGAACGAACGGCTGGACGTACGATGCTCCGGATGGTCTTAAAAAACTCGCAAGTTCAAGAACTATTTAAAACCGTAAAAATATTTACGTAAAAAAATGGTATAGGCGTTTTGAAAATTTCAACCCCTATTTTGAACCCCTTAGAGATGACTCACAGTAACGTCGAGCTTCGAGGACCAACTAGACGCCGAACGGAACCTATAACCCGAATTTCATCAATTTTTTTTCATGGTAACTAAGAAAAGTGGCCCGTACGGCGTACGGCGTACGGCGTACGGCGGACAGACAGAAATATTTTTATTGCAGTTTTGGATTCTACATACCTTGAAACGTAAACCATCAAATTTTGAGGGGGGGTAAGAATTTTTTTTTTCATGCTCGATTCCAATGGTTCATTATTGAAAATAATAAACCAAAACTGCAATAAAACGCTGCAAATCCCTGCACAACGGTTTATTATTTTGTATAGAATACCCTTCTGTTACAGATCACAGCTCTATGTATAGATAACCCGTCTATATAATATGATATGTACTATTCTACACATATTATGTAGATCGCAGACCCTCCGTAGGTTAGTACCTAACCCCGTACTCGTTACTAGGTACCTACCTAAATCACGAGTTAAATGTTGCTAAAATAATTCTGCCGATGACAAACAGTACCTAACAAAAAGAAACACACATAATGAAGTTCTGAAAAGAAATTGTTGATGAGGAGTGAAAAAAGTTGCAAAAGTACCTACCAACAAACTCCAGCCCCTTCTACGTAGATGGTATAATGAACCGTTGTGTAATAATTTACCGTTGAGTAATGATTTACCGTAGTAATAATTTACCCATCAATAATACTTCAACGTTTGTTCAAGTTTCACTACCTACCAACAAACTCCAATAGAGCCATCATTTTTCAAATTAAATAATATCACAGAACAACCAACTCGACTTCATACTCCGCCAATATAATCAGGTGATCCCTACCAATGATTGGCCGTATTCACAAATTGCTATTGTGGGCGCGTCTCTGGTTACGAGATTTGGTTTGAATTGTATACAATTTCATTCACACTGGAGTCGAAAATGCCTGTCGGTGCAAACTTCGGGGCCTTACTGTGAACGAACGGCTGGACGTACGATGCTCCGGATGGTCTTAAAAAACTCGCAAGTTCAAGAACTATTTAAAACCGTAAAAATATTTACGTAAAAAAATGGTATAGGCGTTTTGAAAATTTCAACCCCTATTTTGAACCCCTTAGAGATGACTCACAGTAACGTCGAGCTTCGAGGACCAACTAGACGCCGAACGGAACCTATAACCCGAATTTCATCAATTTTTTTTCATGGTAACTAAGAAAAGTGGCCCGTACGGCGTACGGCGTACGGCGTACGGCGTACGGCGTACGGCGGACAGACAGAAATATTTTTATTGCAGTTTTGGATTCTACATACCTTGAAACGTAAACCATCAAATTTTGAGGGGGGGTAAGAATTTTTTTTTTCATGCTCGATTCCAATGGTTCATTATTGAAAATAATAAACCAAAATATTTCTGTCTGTCCGCCGTACGCCGTACGGGCCACTTTTCTTAGTTACCATGAAAAAAAATTGATGAAATTCGGGTTATAGGTTCCGTTCGGCGTCTAGTTGGTCCTCGAAGCTCGACGTTACTGTCAGTCATCTCTAAGGGGTTCAAAATAGGGGTTGAAATTTTCAAAACGCCTATACCATTTTTTTACGTAAATATTTTTACGGTTTTAAATAGTTCTTGAACTTGCGAGTTTTTTAAGACCATCCGGAGCATCGTACGTCCAGCCGTTCGTTCACAGTAAGGCCCCGAAGTTTGCACCGACAGGCATTTTCGACTCCAGTGTCAATGAAATTGTATACAATTCAAACCAAATCTCGTAACCAGAGACGCGCCCACAATAGGAATTTGTGAATACGGCCAATCATTGGTAGGGATCACCTGATTATATTGGCGGAGTATGAAGCCGAGTTGGTTGTTCTGTGATATTATTTAATTTGAAAAATGATGGCTCTTTTGGAGTTTGTTGGTAGGTAGTGAAACTTGAACAAACGTTGAAGTATTATTGATGGGTAAATTATTACTACGGTAAATCATTACTCAACGGTAAATTATTACACAACGGTTCATTATACCATCTACGTAGAAGGGGCTAAAGTTTGTTGGTAGGTACTTTTGCAACTTTTTTCACTCCTCATCAACAATTTCTTTTCAGAACTTCATTATGTGTGTTTCTTTTTGTTAGGTACTGTTTGTCATCGGCAGAATTATTTTAGCAACATTTAACTCGTGATTTAGGTAGGTACCTAGTAACGAGTACGGGGTTAGGTACTAACCTACGGAGGGTCTGCGATCTACATAATATGTATAGAATAGTACATATCATATTATATAGACGGGTTATCTATACATAGAGCTGTGATCTGTAACAGAAGGGTATTCTATACAAAATAATAAACCGTTGTGCAGGGATTTGCAGCGTTTTTTTTTTTTTTGTATTGCACAGAAAAACGAAAAATTTCCGAAAACGTCCAAAACGAGGGGTGTTATCAACAGCTCATCCTCAACAGCCTGTTATTAATTGAGTTAGCATCGCAGAGTTAGCATTTCCAAAAACATCGAAAACGAAAAAAACGTCCACAACGAGAGGTGTTATCAACAACAGACTGTTGTGCCTTGAAGGACACAACAGACTGTTATTTACAACTGTTATTGACAACAGTTATTCTTGGGTAACCAACAACCTGTTGCCGTTTTCTGAAAATAGCAATAACGCCCACCACTAGCAGCTAGTGGGTTGAGATGGTCTTGGTTGGTACGGATGAAAGTGGTGGCGTGCTTGGTAAGGAGTTCTGTGGGTGTGAGGATCTTGAAGTCGTCATAGATTGTTTCGTTTCTGACAAAGGGTGGGGTGTGGATGATGCGATGCTGAAGTGTTGCGTTTTGGTGTTGTTCTACTCGGCGGAACTCCGACTTTGAACATGTTCCCCATATGGGCGTAGCGTACGTCCATATAGGGCGGGTGAAGGGTTAGGTATATCAATACTTTGTTCTGGAGTTGAATCAGGGGGTTGTTTAGCAATGGTTTTAGTTGGTTAGTTCTAATTTTTATTTTTCTTAATAATTGAGTGATGTGCTCGTGGTAGGTAAGTCGCTGGTCCAATATATTAGTCCAAGGTAGCGGTGCGAGGTGACTTTTCAGCCCGATCGGAATATACCCAGGGGTGTTATGAGTGAAAATGTGTATAAAAATAGGTACTTTTTGTGTTTTAGTAAAATGAGCTTTTGAGGTATCGTTTTCCATGTTTTTGGGGACGATTAGACCGAATATGAAGTCGATTTTGACCAAAGAGTGGAAAATTGAGGTTCTACCAAATGTTCAGCTCCCAAAATTGATTT
This sequence comes from Leptopterna dolabrata, assembly GCA_954871275.1. NCBI lineage: Eukaryota > Metazoa > Arthropoda > Insecta > Hemiptera > Miridae > Leptopterna > Leptopterna dolabrata. Next base: position 17,828,017 of record OX940984.1, on the reverse strand, counting down.
TTTATGAGTCAAAAACCTGGGATATCGTCTGAAATCACCATCAATTCGTATAATACCACTAGAAAAAGTGTTAACACGTGGAGCAAGACGATTAAATGGCACTACCAATGATCAAAGATAATTTTAAAAAAAAGGAGCGTACCTAATTCGTGTTTTGGGGGCCAGAATTGGTGGAAAACATCAGAAATAGCTATTTCAATTATTTTCCATGAAAGAAACAATAAATGAACAGCCAAAATTTCTGTAGGCATGTCCAATAGAATAATAAACCCATGTGACAAGGACTTTGCAGCGTTTTTTATGAAGGTTGGAGGGAAATAAAATTTTACGAAGGTTCCCGCGGGGTTATCTTCAGTTCTTTCGGAAAAACCCCATCCCCGATCGGGTGCGAAAAGTTCCGAAACTCAGAGAACCCAGTTCCCGCACCTGGCGCGGTTGGAACAGGTTATAGGTAAAACTTATGTGAACATTATCAACATCGGTGGTTTGAAGACAGTTTTTGTGCGCAGTGGGTTGTGCGTCGAAATCATCCAAAAAATCGCGTCGGCTGGAACATGCCTTTTTTAATAGGTCATGCAGGTAGGTACTTGTTTCGAGTTTATGACATATGCGCATACCAGACCTTCCCATCAGCAATAAATTATTATGAGAGACCTCACGAGTCGGTGGGGGGGGGGGGGGGGGAGGGTTTTCATTGCGTGATTTCCTCGTCATCCGTGTTGATTTTAAATGTGTGCGTCGTCACTATTGCATCGCAGCTTTTACTATGACAAAGGTATAAGACCGTGAAACGTTCAGAGGACAATAAATAGAAGGGTTGGGGCGGCGGCACGAACGGGCAATGGTGGCTAAGGCGGTGCGAGGTGTTATGATTGAGGGTGTGGAAAAACGTTCAAAAATGTAGCGCGTATTTTTCGGATCCGCTCGACCGTGAAAGCGGCTCTATCCGCAGCTGTCCGTGTGAGTATGAAACCGCAAAAGTAAAATATTTAACGACGGATCGTCACCTGCCCGATAAACTGCGGAAACGGACTCGGTATAGCCCATATGAATTATTAGCTCCGTGGCAGGAAACGGGGAGGAAATGGGAGAAGTTCATAAATGATTTCGGCTTGAAGGAAATAATGGCGGGGAGTACAACGTTCCTTCTTGTCTCGCGAAAGCCAGGCGAGAGTATTTATAAATTAGTAAGAATTTGAATTGTCGAATCAACACAATATAATTATGTTCAATAAATAATTCCTCTAGTGTCTAATACTTATAAAAATTTAAAAAAATAGTCCCAGACATGCAGCATGACCATATCAGGAGTTCTTGAAGTCACGTACTACCAAAACTATTGAACATTTTCCATGGTAAATGCGATGATAATAATTTATTGACACCTAGGACAGACGTCGCATGTCAAAATGGGATTTACAGCTTTACTACTAGTAATATAGTTTTTAAGTAAATAGTACCTACTGTTTGGTATTTCGCTCTTTGAAATTACCCAGAGTATTGTTTGGTTTCGCTATTTTGACTATTTTCGGCGATTTTGGTCGATTTCTTTTGTTTAAATTTCATCATCAACGCATTCACTCGTGCAGCTTCAACCAGATCCATACTGTAGCACTGATCTAGTTGCGTGCCATTCGCGTCGCAAGTGTGCTAACTCGATTTTCAATGCGCGATCGCCGCGACTAACCGCAAAAACTCTCATTTGATCTAATTCTATTTATATTTAGGAAACAATGCTTTTTACCAGTTGAACATCTTTTTCTGTCCCGAGCCTTTAAAATCCGTCACTTTCGGTGATTTGTATCGATTTTTGGACAAACCAAAAAAACTCAAATTTAACCCAATTGGTTTATCATTTCAAATAATGATCCTTTAGAATCGAGCATGGAAAAAACCTCAAAAATGATGGTTTCCGTTTAAAGGTATGTAGAATCCGAAAATGGAATTTAAAAAATTCTGTTAAAGGAATTGTTAAATATATACTTGGAAATCAAAGTCTAGGAGTATGGATTTTGAATGGTTTGAAACGGATTCGCAGCGACAAATTTGTCAAAAACTCTTGTATCTGCTATCAGTTTTGGGTGCGTTGCAATTTTTTTTTGAAATTAAGTAAAATTAGGTAATTAGCTCAGCAACCTAAGTTTTCTCCTATTGTTTTTTTTTTTTCAAATCGTAAAAATGGCTGACATTTGAGATTTGTAGTTGTATGTCCTACACATCCATTATCTAAAAGCTGAGTACAGTAAGTTAGGTAGGTACGTAATGATGTTTAGGTAATGAATAAACCTGATCCGATTCATGGCTTACCTATATATTCAAACCGATGTTTATTTTTATGCTTCTGTCTGTTGCATTACATGCCGCGAGCAACATTTCAGATGAATTTCAATGGAAGAGTTGATTACTGAGTGTGTTTGGATTAGGTTTATGTGTAAAACGCTAGATCCACAATACCCAGTCTGCGAGTGCGGCGGTATATGATGAACTCTCGAGATAATTGCTTGCCTTTTCCAGCTAACTGGAAACTCTGATGTATCTACTGGAAAGCTAATTAACGGAAAACAGTGAGGCAAACACGACGATGTGGTGGGATGATATTATTCCGCAATCGTTTGTTTATAATATGAAGCGTTCAATATTGGTTACCGACGAGTTCCACAAACACGAAACCTTCGCCGGTGGGAAAAATTAAAATTATTGGAAATCCGCACAACTTTCCATTGACACGTATAACGCCGATTCACTGCAGTTGTGTACGCTGCTAAAACTGACTCAAATGAGATTCCACTGGAATCTGCATTTCAAACACTCTCTCGAACAAAAACATGAATCCTATAGTATGCACTAGGGACAATTTTGATTGAACATGTTTAGCACACCAATTCCTATTAGTTATTTCGCATTTTAACCAAATAATAAACTTGTGTAGTGCAGAACTTCCATATATCACATTTATTTATTACAGATGCGATCGAACAGAATTTCAGGATATAGAAAATAAAACGTGAGTGTCAGTACAGCAAGAATAAAATTAATTAAAATATTATTTGTAGGAAAGAAAAATTATTGATGAACAGACGTGTAATATACCTGATGTGTTAATTTATAGTTGTCAAATCAGAGTTTTGTACATATACAGAAGGTAAGAAGTAATGAAGAAGGTAAGAAGGTAAGAAGTAATGAATATACAGAAGATAAGAAGTAATGAAGAAGGTAAGAAGTAATGAATATACAGAAGGTAAGAAGTAATGAAGAAGGTATTTCAGAATAAGAAACTCCTGAAATAAAGCAGAAGAAAGCAGACGAGAGAGGGCTTTCGAATGTCAAAATTGGGATTAGTTGAAAGAGATGATCAGCCTGACGGAGGTCTTGACGTAGGACTTAGTACAAATAGTTCGTTGGGGGAAGTTTGACGGCAAAATGCATACATACGGCAAATATTACACAATCCATAGTGGAGTCCTTCAAAATTTCGTCCAGCCAATCAAACCGTGTCGTTTGGTGTTTTTTTCTCACTCGTTCTAAGCAAAAACAAAAAATGGTCTTCAACAAACGACTTTAAACAATAACATAATATTTACTACAGATAAACATCTTCCCCTCTTCTGTAGCTGCCTGTAGACAGTTTTTAAGCCATCCTGCTCGGAACTATTACGAATTCTCTCAATGTTTGAAATGTGCGTCCAAATAGTGCCTGCTAATAATCGTCAACACACGAGTATTAGCAATATTGTAACCGCGTATTTTTGTCGATGTTTTAATTATTTACCAAAATTGATATTACAAATTCATTTTGAGACCCTGCAAACTGTTAAGGTGCGCTCTTGCACTGGGATTCATGGCGGTTGTTCGGACGTCCTATGTGGACGTGAGCTAATCAAAGTTGACTGACGTAGGCAGTTTTCCCCCAAGTGCTCTACTTAATTTTCGATCCACATTTTTGCGCACGTAAATTTTCGTTGTTATCCATTGAGTTGTCCTCGTTTCCAGTGACTTATCATCTCTGGATGTACCTGATATCTACACATTATGGAAAATGTGAAAATTCCGAGTTTTATTCACGGTGCTCCAAGACGGATTTGATTGAAGATTTTTTGGCTTAACTCGCTGGAATAGCTTCAAAAAAGGGCCAAGGTAGTTCATTGTTTACAGTAGTCCTACAGTTTTGGGAATGATTCGGGCAACAGATTCCTCAGGAATGTGTGTTAGTTTGAGCCAAACTTTCGAAATCTAATGGTTATTTTGTTGAGTTCGTAACAATAAATTGATTTTTACTTTTTTTTTAGATTTATTGATTGGTTGATTGACTTTACTGAAGATTGAATTGGTTAGAGAGATATGGACATTCTACCCCTTTATCATGTTTTTTTAAAAATTTAATATTATTTGTGTTCGTTAAATTTCATCTCTCTCCTAGTGAAGAAACTACAACATTTTGGAGCTGGAGATACTTTTTTCTCCTGTGAAATATGGTGGTGAATCGTCAAGTCCTGCATTTGAGTCTATGAATCCATGCTTTCTCGGACTAGTGTGCAGATGCTGTCCGGAGTATGTGTGCCGAGAGGTTCTACGCTTATACATATTATTATGTGTGTGTGTTACCACGCATGTAAATTATACCTGTACGTTGTGAGGAGATTACTAGAACGACCACGCAAGACACCGATCACCTTCACCGTCGAGTGTATGCAGGCCCTGAGGAGTAAATGAAGTGGACGGCAGACCACAATGTACGCTCTATTTCCGTGGACAATAATTACACGGCACGTGCCACGCACGCATCGGTGGACACTACCAGAACCCGTATTTTGTGGAGGTCCGAACGACTTCTTGCGGTGAAACTGGATAGTCAATGCAACTCGTTCGACTTCCTCTTCGGGCACCGCAATTCAACCAGTTCCTCCTTTTTCGGCCACTTGACGCCTCGTACTTTTATTTTTAGGGTGGAGAAAACCCCACCAGTGAATTACAGGGCTGGAGCTGACGCTGCAGGGTGGTCATTATGCGGAGGCCTCTTTAGTGTAACAGCTGCTGCATCTGGAGCGAAACTTTGAATTCTGTTAAGAAAAATATTCAAGGAGCTATCAGAGGATCAATAACTAACCACGGCCTTCCACCAACACACAATATGAGTTGCTCAGAAACTGGATTAAAAGATTATAGGCATCAAAACTAAACATGTGTAGCGTATTGTTGACTACATCCCGTTTAATCGGTGTGCCTAGCTTTCTTTCTTTCACAATGCTTTATCAGAGCTTCTCACGGGGTGTGAAAACCCCGGTCACTCGACCATCATTTCCCAGACATGCTAGGTAGAAGCCGTATTTCTGAGATAACCAGTTTGGTACGAGACTGAGACCGACAGGCACGGAACAAATTTTCGATTCTTGATGTGAAATGCAACAACATGCGTGTGGAATTTTGACTTCGCAATGCATAATAAAAAGCCATTTATAACGCGGTACGTTTTGTCTACTACCTACGGTACGGAGGAACCAAACCAAACTTGATGCACCTACTGATTGATATAATACACATAATAAGTGAAAGTTTCCAAAACGTTTTTCCGTTTATCACCCATTGTTCTCATTATGCTGTATTCATAACTCAGTGATATTCCATGTATACCGGGTGTTCGGTTTAAGAACGACGAAACTTCAGGGATCGATTCTGCAACTAATTTCCAACAAAAAGTGTCTCGTAGAGTTTTTTCTGTAACCCCTTGTTTTCGAGAGTTTTTTCACTTCTAAGATTTTTTTCATGTTTTCGACTTTTCTCACTAAAATAGCTCCCTTAAATTACATGGTGAATCAAAATTTGAGGATACCGTTGGAAAGAGCGTTAAATTTTCTTTCAGATTCAACCATCAACTTCTCAAAGAAGAAGACGAAAAACAAGCGTTTTTTTAACCCAACCTATACAATTTTTGTCATTTTTCATCTTTCTTGGCGATTTTCAACGGTATTTTCTAGCAATATCGGCCACTGAAAAACTGATGAGCTTCACGGTAAAAACATCTGCGTTTTATAAGATTTCCAGCGGTATTATTCAATTTTATTTTTAACGCCGTTGTTAAAAGAGAAATCGGTGATTGAATGCGAACAAACGAGGAGAACGCAGTTTGTGAGGAAACGAGGAATTTTCGGGATTAGGATGGGTTAAATAACAAGTCAGAAGTGTAAATTGAAAAATAATCTCTTTTTTACCTTCAAATACAAAAAAAAATAAAAATAACTTCTTTCTACAAGATTTTACAATTTATACTTTTTCTATGACATTTTAACTTGTTACAGAAACTGTTCAAAATGCCTCCGCCTTGTTTTAAACAGATTCTGCACCTCTTGCGAGCACTATCAACAGCGCTGCGCAATTCCAAACGGTTTTTCTCCATTCGGCACAACACAAGTTTATCCTGCCAATCAACTCCTCCCGAGTGTCGACCCTGACGCTGTAAACTTTGGCCTTCAGGGATGCCCCATGCCTGAGGGTTTTGGAAGTAGCCTCATTCGATTCAGCGTGAAAAAATATGCGAAATCCGTCACGTAACTGCACACAACTAGAAATTTTGTTCACGCGCATAAATGTCGATTTTGTCCGAAAATTCCACGTTTTTTCGCATTCAGTCATCGATTTCTCTTTTAACAACGGCGTTAAAAATAAATTGAATAATACCGTTGGAAGCTCATAAAACGTAGATGTTTTTACCGTGGAGCTCATCAGTTTTTCAGTGGCCCATATTGTTGGAAAATACCGTTGAAAATCGCCAAGAAAGATGAAAAATGACAAAAATTGTAGTTTGGGTTCAAAAAACGCTTGTTTTTCTTGACTTTAAAGAAAAGTTTATGGTTGAATCTGAAAGAAAATTTAATGTTCTTTCCAACGGTATCCTCAAATTTTGATTCACCATGTAATTTAAGGGAGTTATGGTCATAGAAGTGAAAAAACTCACGAAAACAAGGGGTTAAAGAAAAAACTCTAAGAGGCACTTTTTGTTGGAAATTAGTTGTAGAATCGATCCCTGAAGTTTCGTCGTTCTTAAACCGAACACCCAGTATAGAAACTTCATTACATACATGTCTGCTTTTAGACTGATCGGTTATAACAACTACCAGTTATCGACCAGATTTCCTTGGCACCTCGGCCGTCGTTATAAACGGGTTTTTATTGTATTTTGCTCGAATTTGTTAATCATTGTTGATTTACACTGTATTTTGACTAAGTTAATTTTGCCATCGCTTACTCGTCACAGGACTGAATGCCAAGTTTCAACCACCATTATCGATTTAAAATTGAATGAAGTGTGAAATCGGACCCCTTCTACTCTCCTACAATATACTTTTGTACTAGCTACCCATAAAAAAATTCAACCCGCACTTCAATGAAGAATAAAATTATAAACAAAATTACGGTATGTTAACTCGAAGTTCGAGAAGTTATTTCATTAACTTTTGGTTTGCTAAATCAACGGAATTGTTTTTCACTTGCTTATCGAATCATGTTGCTCCTAAGGTTAAATGGAATGCAATAACTACTGTAACTGTATCACAATGATGATTAAAAAACGCTGCAAATCCCTGCACAACGGTTTATTATTTTGTATAGAATACCCTTCTGTTACAGATCACAGCTCTATGTATAGATAACCCGTCTATATAATATGATATGTACTATTCTATTATATGCATATTATGTAGATCGCAGACCCTCCGTAGGTTAGTACCTAACCCCGTACTCGTTACTAGGTACCTACCTAAATCACGAGTTAAATGTTGCTAAAATAATTCTGCTGATGACAAACAGTACCTAACAAAATGAAACACACATAATGAAGTTCTGAAAAGAAATTGTTGATGAGGAGTGAAAAAAGTTGCAAAAGTACCTACCAACAAACTCCAGCCCCTTCTACGTAGATGGTATAATGAACCGTTGTGTAATAATTTACCGTTGAGTAATGATTTACCGTAGTAATAATTTACCCATCAATAATACTTCAACGTTTGTTCAAGTTTCACTACCTACCAACAAACTCCAATAGAGCCATCATTTTTCAAATTAAATAATATCACAGAACAACCAACTCGACTTCATACTCCGCCAATATAATCAGGTGATCCCTGCCAATGATTGGCCGTATTCACAAATTCCTATTGTGGGCGCGTCTCTGGTTACGAGATTTGGTTTGAATTGTATACAATTTCATTCACACTGGAGTCGAAAATGCCTGTCGGTGCAAACTTCGGGGCCTTACTGTGAACGAACGGCTGGACGTACGATGCTCCGGATGGTCTTAAAAAACTCGCAAGTTCAAGAACTATTTAAAACCGTAAAAATATTTACGTAAAAAAATGGTATAGGCGTTTTGAAAATTTCAACCCCTATTTTGAACCCCTTAGAGATGACTCACAGTAACGTCGAGCTTCGAGGACCAACTAGACGCCGAACGGAACCTATAACCCGAATTTCATCAATTTTTTTTCATGGTAACTAAGAAAAGTGGCCCGTACGGCGTACGGCGTACGGCGTACGGCGTACGGCGGACAGACAGAAATATTTTTATTGCAGTTTTGGATTCTACATACCTTGAAACGTAAACCATCAAATTTTGAGGGGGGGTAAGAATTTTTTTTTCCATGCTCGATTCCAATGGTTCATTATTGAAAATAATAAACCAAAATCATTGATGCGGATTTTTCATCTCTTCAACAACCTACGTATTTTTAGCGCACAAGAACATTCGTGATATCAAGGAGGGGAAGGGGAGAGAAAAGGAAGATAACAAGTTTTCATCAATTTCGAACGGCTTCACTCAAAAGTAATATATTGAAGAGAAACGGTTAAGATGGAGGGGTTTGATATTAAAAAACGACGGCAAAAACGCATCAGATGGTTACCAGAAAAGAAAGAAAACCTAAAAAAGTCGTGGAACGAGATGATCAGAGGGAAGTGGGGAAAGGAAATTGCGTTTGTGAGGAACGCAGTGCAAGATATCACCGTCATGTTGGAGTTGGATTGGTGGAAGCGGGATCTGGGATGTTATGGGAGGGGAAGGGTAGGTACATTCTTTTGATCGTTACAAAAATGCTGCGTAGCTTCCTCTGCGGAGCCCAGGTTTATTGACATATCGATAAAGAAGGAATAAGAGGAAAAAAATATATTGTTAAGGGGGCTGAAACAGGGGTTTCCACTCGGTCCCTCTGGAAGGCAGGATTTTCTTGATGCCGAGAAAGATATTCTGTAGATTCAGCTTCAAATGAGTGAATATCAAGAAATCTCCACTGGTGGCAAATAGGTGCAACATGTCTCTCACAAGAATACCGTGAATATTCTCCGAGGCACGGCCAAAATATCTCAAAGTACACGTTTGATACTTGATCAATATAATTATGTAAAGGGGTTTGTGGAGTAGATTGTAAAGATTAGGCAATGATTTCAGCCAAGGCAGAATTAAATGTAAATTTATTCAATGAAATAGCCTACGGAGCTCCGAAAATAAGTAAGTATATTTAAGAGGACAATCGACGTGTTGTGGCGATCGACGAGGTTAATATAGTAGGTAAGAGTAATTGAAAAGGTCCAACCTTGATGGCGTGTACGTGTAGGAATGGTTTTACCAACGTGGCAGGCAGGATGGAAGACGATTTTGCTAACGACTACAATGCCAAAATGTTCCACGGTCCGCAGCAAACTTCTCGCGACCACTGTATAAGTGTACCGTGATGCGCAAGAGAAACTGCAGGGTACCCTGACTTTTAAATTTGCTACGGAATCTAACTGGATTCGCGAGCGTACGTAAAAAACTTAAGGACGTGATCTCGAGAGAAGGTGGAAGAAAAATGGCACAGCGTCACCAGATCGAGACGACGCACGATTCCGAATCCTGTTTCAACAACGCACATTCGACATCTTTAGGGCATCATCCAGGGCATCACCCACGATAAGGGAAAAAAACCACAGTTCCCCACACAAGCCAGCCGCAGGAGCAGAGTTCATGGGTCCTAATAGCATCTTAATCTTATAGGTACATAAAAGGGACTACAAAACAAGGAGAAGATTGATCTATTTAGCTCGCTCACTGCAAGTAGCGCCTACAGGTACCTATAGTTATACAGGGTGACTGAAATTTAAGGCCCACCGAAACACCCTCAATGAGGGCTTGAAAACAGTTTCAAATGGTAAGCTCCCTTAATTTTTTTGCGTAGAATCTGAATCTGAAATTTTTGCGGACATACTAATGCAAGTAACGTGCTTACTGCACACTAACTTTGTTTTTTCAAAAGAGAACACAAAATCTTATTGCAGATTTGGATTCTGCATGAAATTTCATGAAAAAATGACCCGTCACTTGAATTTTTCAGGGGGCACATTCTTGAGTTTTGTGGATTTAATAAAATACCAAGTGTGATACAAGATTTTTATATGTTTTCCTACGCTAATAACGTGGTGATATTCATTTTTCGATTACCACATTTTGGAGAGAAACAACTATAGGTAAGTATTTAATCAATTTGCAACTCACTCTAAATCTCAACTGTGAATGCGAACAAAATACGTCATTTCGAAAAGTTGACTCCAAGAAACTAAGAATTTTATGTTTTTAGTAGATAAATCTCACGCATGTTTGCAAAAATGAGGACAGCATGGAAATTTCTGAAATTATGTCGGCGTCCTTCATTTGTTATTTATTTATGTATTTATTATTTGCATATCGATTTATGTAAATTAAGTCGCTAGTTTAAATATTGACCTCCAATCCATACCAAGGTTTCATCAGAATAGGCACAGTGTGACAGAATTTCATCATGATTGGTTTCAATGTTGTAATATTATAAAGTATGGGCGAATAGGTATACCGTAATTTAAACACGTACCTACCTTCTTCCAGCGAGACATCTTCTACTCTTGTACATATTAGGTTGACCGAAAGATGGTATGGTATTACAAAAAGAAAGTTGAGATAAACAGAGGAAAAAAATGATGATTTTGAGCCCATTGGATCGCCATTAAGAAAAATACGCATTTCCCATCTTGCCTTGTAGGAACCTCACTCAATCTCAAACCAAAATGGGGCAAAGCCACTCACACAAAGGTTTTCGTTTTTAAAAGCAATAAGCAGTTCCCGATCCCTTCTTTGTGCTTTCAAGCAATATTGGCTGCCTCAAGGCCTCCATGATTTTTTTTACCCCTCGCTTTTTATCGTTGATGCAAGTTAAGGGATTCGACAAACCCTCATTCCCCCCCGCCCGCACACACTCATCCTCGCCGCCCACCATTCACGAGGGAGGAATACGATGGATCTCTTCTGGATGCACAATGCCATTTGTCCCTTCGGAAAACCCCTCGGAGCTAAGACCCCATATAAAGTTACCCGAATCCAAAAGTGCTGCTAACGAAAAAGGGAGGAGTTTTTTTTCTCTTCTCATTTCTTTTTAGTGAACGTTAATAAAAGTTGGCTAGCACGTGCCATGGTTGACTGCAACTCCCCTATCGAGACTAAAGTGTATTAGAAAATATTTTATCCAATAACGCTATTTTGCTCTTTGGCTCTTCCATCAAAATTGCCTTAGGCTGCTAAGTAATATGTTATTTTGTACATTATTGTTCAAGTCCATTTCTTGGATGAAGGCATCGACACACAGTGATGGTGGAACAATACATAATGAGGGGAATAGCTGGTAGACATTTTTTGTGAATTTTGTACCTACATGCATTCCTAGTTGCACCACAAACTTTCCTCTAGGTACAAAATATACATTCGGATTTTTTTGTTTTTTTCGCAAAAACTTGTGTATCAAATTGTAAATGTACGCAGTATTTAATGTTCAGTTTTTATTTCCTCCCTGCGATTGCTGCCTAATTATTTGCGTATTTATAAAGAATTATTTATCGGATAGATGACCAAGCTACAACGAATTCCCGTCTCATCCACCTCTACATAACAAACTGGTGATGAAGGTAGGCATAAGGATGATTCGAAACACGCCATAATATTATTCCTCGTTGGAGGTGAAAGTGTTGATCGTGGCACCTTCACACAATTCAACAAACTTTGGGTTATGTACTATAGGGTTGTATCTCTGAGGAGTACTGTTAACTGTTATACAGGGTGTCTTCTATCCAATGGATCACCCCCCTAAAATCGCCAAAATGAGGGTAAACGAAAATCTTTTTTTTGAATCTTCATATTTTTTGGCGAGGATTTCAAAAATGAAAAAATTTTGCTGCGCGCAATTGCGCAACTATGCGCAACTGACACCAACTTTCTTATTTCAAATGGGAACCCCCCTTTTTTATTGCAAATTCGGATTCTACGCAAAATTTCATGAACTTTTGACCCCTCAATCGATTTTTTTGACCGCGCGCAACCCATTCAACGAGCATGCAAATTTGTTGAAATACCAAATTGCGCAAAATATGGTGTCATGTAAACCCCAAGAGTGGTACATGAATTTCCATTGTTTTTCAACGCTGATTCACGTGGTGCTGTCAGTTTTGAGATTTAACTCACTTTTTATCGATATTATGCCCATAACCTATGTTATTCGGTGAAATATTACAGTTTTTCCGAAGTACCAACTTTGGCAGTAGATTTATTTTTAAACCCGCCAAAGCCGGTTCCAAGCCCGTCTTTCGAAAGGGTGAGGAAAAATAAATCTACTGCCAAAGTTGGTACTTCGGAAAAACTGTAATATTTCACCGAATAACATAGGTTATGGGCATAATATCGATAAAAAGTGAGTTAAATCTCAAAACTGACAGCACCACGTGAATCAGCGTTGAAAAACAATGGAAATTCATGTACCACACTTGGGGTTTACATGACACCATATTTTGCGCAATTTGGTATTTCAACAAATTTGCATGCTCGTTGAATGGGTTGCGCGCGGTCAAAAAAATCGATTGAGGGGTCAAAAGTTCATGAAATTTTGCGTAGAATCCGAATTTGCAATAAAAAAGGGGGGTTCCCATTTGAAATAAGAAAGTTGGTGTCAGTTGCGCATAGTTGCGCAATTGCGCGCAGCAAAATTTTTTCATTTTTGAAATCCTCGCAAAAAAATATGAAGATTCAAAAAAAAAAATTTTCGTTTACCCTCATTTTGGCGATTTTAGGGGGGTGATCCATTGGATAGAAGACACCCTGTATATGGCTGTTGGTAGGTATGTCAGTAGGTAATTTGTGACAGGAAAAGCGAAACAGTTGGCCATTGCCACGCGTCACAGTGTCCTTTGTTTAACCTAAAAGTGGATTTAGTGCTCAAACATTTTTAATGAAATTCTCACGAGTGACTGTAATAAGAGAAAATCCAAAACAAATCATAGTTCCCCCCCCCCCCCCCCCCCCAATCAGTCTAATCGCAATGCTGGTTCAAACTTCACCTCCCATTATTTACGAGTAGGTGCGTGAAAAACTTTTTTTTTTTTTAACAAAGCAAATACAGTGGGTTCGAAATGTTTAGTACCTACCAGAATTTTTGAAAAAGTCTACATGAATTCATCAAAAATGGAATAAGATGACGAATCAAGGCAGGAAAAGACTAAGTATTTGAATAATAAAAGAACTTGTACAAAAAGAAAAACCGCTGCAAAGTCCTTGTCACGTGGGTTTATTATTCTCGACTGAATACGGCACGATTAGGACCTCAGGGAAGAGACCCACAAAGCTAATGTGAGGGTTTTAAACTCAAATATTAGGTTGCTATTTCTGACAAATTATTTTCGATCAGTGAAATCATTTTGATTCACCTGTTAATACTACTACCACCTGTGTTATTATCCAAATTTCTGGTGATTTCAGCCATTTTCACAGGTTTTTGACAAAGAAATATTGAATTTTTAGAGTTAAAACTTCGTTAGAAACTCAATCATTCATCAGTGGTTAAAATCAACTTCATTTTGGTCTCCTCGCCCTAAAATGCATACAATACCTCACAAGCTCAAGTTCACTAAAACCTCAAAAAATACCTAATTTCGCACCATTTGTCACTCATAACAGCCCTGGTTGTTTTCCGATCGGGCTACCGCGACAGGGGACACAAATAGAGCCCAAATGGAGCCTGTGTGCTTAAGAACGACCTTTTTAGATAGAAAATTAAGGTAGATATCGATGACACGGCGGACGGTGGAAGGGCATTGCATTCTTGAAACCTGCATACATTGAAACGTACAAGAAAAAAATTTGAGATTTTCCACACACAAAAAATTCCGAACCTAGTACATGGGTCTTACTGACTGCGTTTATTATAAAATCTGTACAGATTTTAGGCCAAGTAGCCCACTCTTACAATATGCTTTTGGGTGTATTATTCAGAGAATAAGCCAGAATGGGGGTCAAATTTGGGTTTTTGTGGGAGAAATTTTGAAAAATGAAATAATTTAAGTAGATTAGTTTTCTCACAATGAGGTGGCCTCGGTTGCAATATTGAGCTGCTGACAGACTGAGGACAACGTTATCACCCATTGATTGTAATGGTGGGGGAGGGGGGAGGGAGTCGCGAGAAACGAGTCTGTGTCCTAAGCGCCTCGATTCATTGAGGCCGAAACTACAATAGAAGTCGCTTAGTAGAAAGGTGGTTAAAGGAATAAGTTGGATATAAGGATAGAAACATTCAGGTCCCGATCGGCTGTATGTAAACACACAGTGAATTGGCCTGTTATAGTGATCAAAAGGTCGGTTATAGTGATTAGTTTTCTAGTTTTTGGATGTTAAAAGTCGGCGAAATAGGTAAAAAGGGCTGATATCTCCTGAAAATGGTATATATTCACCAAAAGTGGTACCTATTGAAAGATGATCCGAAACAGAAGATAACTAACTGCCTATAGGTTTTAATGAAGATTCCTAAAAAAAAAAAAATTAATCAAAATTAGGTCAGTTCTGGGGTGTCACATTCGCCAATCTCGGTGAAAATGGCTAAAATCACCACAAAGTAGATGTCGCTTATAGAGATTGGTCGCTTATAGTGATTGTTTCCAGTCGGTCCCAATTCGATCACTGTAAGCGACTTCTACTGTACTTTACTTCGAAAATTCGCTCATTTGGTCATACTGCTTGACTGGAACTTTTTTTTTCTGCGTTCAAACCTGAAATTATATAACTCTTGAAAATGAAAAATACTTAATTGGCTCTCCGGTTTTAATTAAGGCCCCATAACGAACCACGTCAATTCCGAAAGAGAGAGAAAAAAAAACAGAGCATCGTACACAGCCTCCCCCACTTCGCGGCCATAGTGCTGACAGGCTCCGCAGCGAGACTAATGGACCCTTCAAAAACTAAGTCATCAACCTCGAATTAGCGGATTTTTGAATAAACTACCGCTCTCATCTTTTTTGAAAAGGGTTCAACGTTGTGGTGAGATAATAGCAGGGGCGTAGTTTTTTTTTGTTTTTTCTTTTTTTGTTGTTGTATATATAGACCTCTTCATAGCTCTTAAAAAACGGAATAAAAAAAAGTTATTCATAGCCTCCTTAATTAATGTCTCAGGATTAACCGGGAAGCTCAGCAGTGCCTCCCTTTTTCCCCGAGTTCAACTACCACTCTACATCATCGTTCATCTGTGGAAAGGTATAATAAGAATCGGAAGCATAGAAGGGGGTGGAAGGGGTACAACAAATTGTTGGAGGGGGGAAAAATAAGCAGTCTACAGGGAGGGAGAAAATACGGGAGGAATACAGGAATTAGTGGAGAGGGCGGAGAGTTGAAGAGGGATTTTTAGTGAGGCGGAAACCACTCTTAATTGGAGCATTTAGAGGAGGTCAGGGGTTTTAGAAAAGAAAAGCAAACATTAAGGAAGAATAGTTGTACTCCAGTGGTGGTCAGGGGGGAAGTGATTTTCGCACTTGCTCCAGTGAGGGGGCTAACCGATTATCCTCTGAGTTACAAAACACATGTCTCGTTATGGGAATATAAATTCCCCTTAAATTCCCCCATCCCCCAGTGACTCCCCATGTTTTAGATTACAGGACATAGGGTACTTGCGCCTTCCCTTCTTGATAATTTTTGTCGTGTCCATCATTTTGAATAACAAAGATTTACAATTTTTTAAACTTAGTGAATATGTTCAATAAATGTGACCGTCCACAGGAAAACGTACCTTAGCTTCCGGAAGCATTTTTTTCAGCAGAACGAAAAAACGAAGTCAGGGCCAAAAAATCGACTTTTCGGGTTATTATCGACTCTTATAGGAAATTTACGTAGTTTCTGGATCCGTAAGCCGTTTTACGAATCGATTACTAGAAATCATCGATAAATGGTGGGAGGGGGGGGGGGGTCACCAAATAAATATTTTGGTGACACCCACCTCCTCCCACCCATTCTGGTTTCATTATTATGTTCGCAACGAACTAGAAATGTAATAAATCAAGTCGGAATTAAATAAAAAGAAGTCAATACGACTTTGGTACCATTCAACGCGAAACTCACTTTTTTGCAATTGACCCAATCTCAAAAAAAAATGAAAATATTAATTTTTTGGATGGAAATCTACTCTAATACATTCCCAACAATAGTAATAGTACTACCTAATGAAAAGGAAAAAAAAATCAAAACCCAGGCTGAAAAGATGCAAAAACTATGTGAAAACAGTTTCTAAAACTTTGATTGCGTTTTTCTCAAAAACAGCTTTTTCGCAATTCATGACCAAAAAATCAAAAAATCAATACATCAAAGGATCAAAAAATGATACATTTTCAACGGATTGAGATATCGAAAATCTGAAAACGGCCTCGTTTTCAGAAACTTCTTGTCTATCAGGAAATGCAATAAACCCGATTTCAAAATCCGGAAGCTAAGGTAGGTACCTAGGTACGTTTTTCTGTGAATGGTCACAAATGAGTTGGGTACCTTTTTTTATTTTTTATTTTTTATTTTACCTATTGTATTTATTTATTTAGTTTTTATGTATCATTTCATTTATTAAGCCATACTGTACAATACATAAACAATTAGTAAATTTATACAGTGGTATGGGCTGTTACAGTTCCACAGTTCTACCTATATTATTACATTTTATGAATTTCACAATATGTTTGTATGTTCCTATATTTTCCAAAATGCAACTCATTATCGTTGGTAAGATCACTCCTTCTCTCACTAAGCTGGTCATAATTTCAATCCGACCTTCATAGCGAGAACACTACAGCACAATAAGATGCCTATACTATTTCATGCTCTATACAGGAAAAAATTGGGTCGTCATTAATGTGGATTTTGTTATGTGGCTTGGGAGGCGATAGTTGTTGAAACGGAGTTAGTTACCTACCTACTATGTAAGTTTGATAATTGTAATATTTCCCAAGGATAAAAGTAAGAATAAGTAAACAAAGGTTTCAGAAAACATTCTTTTAATTGAAAACATCCCACGCTCTTATTCTTCGGCTGAGAGTTTTCCTATAACCTACTTTTTGTTTGAAGACGAAAATCCGACAAATTTCTGACAATCTGAGAGCATCTTGAGTGTTTCGCTCGCTTATTATTCTAAAACTTCTCTTATTGTTTGAAAGAAAACTGGCATTCCGCCTAATATTTCATTCGACAGAGGCCTGAATTTTCGGGAGGGAAATCCCCCCCCCCCCCCCCCTCACAGTACCATCTCATCATCATCTGAAGACGTTCTTCAACATAACGACGGAGAACGCCGAGATAACGACGTGACACGGTAGCTTCGAGAATCTCGACGGATAATTGAACGTGGAACTGATAGCCGGAGGATAACTTGATCAATTTTACTTTGTGAATTGACGTGAAGGTTCGGAAGGTTCCCACTGGATGGTGGGAGGGGAGTGGGACAACCAAGTCGCCCTCAGGCTATTTAATTATTCCAAGCCCAAGCGACATTAGGGGGAGAGGGGGGAGCTTCTTGAAGACATCTGAGATGTAGCAGGGCGGATACTTTTTCATCTTCGGTGTTCTCGAATTACTTTCGAATATGTATTACACAACGCAAAATCAGCATAAAACTCCCTCAAGCCCAAGCCTCACTACTAACAACCCTCCTTTGTTTTGCTTCCGAGTCTGCAAAGCAGCGGGAGCTTTTCGAAATGAAAATTTTTTTGTGCTCCAAAATCAAAATTTCCACTTGCATTTTGCATTTCAGGGCCTCCTGAACAAATTTGGTTTCGTGTCTGTCTGAACGTGTCTGTCCACATTTCCTTGCCACAGCCATAACTTCCACAATTTTGATCTGATTTCAATCAGATTTTCAGGAATTGTGTGGGTCTAGCGCTAGATGGTCTCCTATCAGTTTCATCATGATCGAATCAACGGTAGCCTCTGCGCAGACGCTAACGAGATTTTCTTGTTACGGTCATAACTCCATCAATTTTGAACGGATTTTGGTCAGATTTTCAGGGATGATGCGGGTAAGATCCCTTGAGGTCCCATACGACATTCATCATGATCGAATCAGCGGTGGCAGTGGCACGTGGCACTGGCACCGCGTAAATTTCAAACGTCGAGCATTCCAGAGACCATAGAACTATAAACCTGGAAGGGCCTCTGCGTTGACGAACGAAATGACAGGCTCCGCACCCTGCTCAGCTGATGTGCTAAATTCTCTCCTGTTCACCCTAGGAAGTTGAAATTTGATAGGAACTCCTTGCGTTCTCAATTCTATACGTGGACTAATTACTTTATCTTAAAGCATGAATACTAACTTCGAATTAGGTACCCTTATTATTAAATAACAGCTAAATAATTCCGTTAATTAATCTGAATCTTTATGTTAATTAATCCGTAAATTTAATGGTGACATACTGTGAAGGCCACGAGGAAGCTTCTGTGCCATGTCCTTGGCAGTGTATTTTTTTATTTTTTATTTTTCTTTTATTATAATTTTCTGCTGTTACAACTTAACAATAATAAGCTCTGCAAGTTTCATGATAGTTGAAAGTTCTGTGGACTTCAAGCCGCAGCTAGGTTTGTGGAGTCTGATGAACGTCATCTGTTCGACATCTTGGGAAAATTCACCAACCTCCTGAGAATTTATTTCTGTCATGTGTGGGTTATTTTCACCGTTATTCTACGTGCAGCCGTAAACCTGGGAACCACAAGTCCTGGGTTGTTCATTTGCTAAAAATTCACCACCGCACACCAGAGCAGGTCGGAACGATGTCCAACAACGGGTTTTTGGAGTCCGGTGACGTTCG
Source organism: Leptopterna dolabrata (assembly GCA_954871275.1). Lineage (NCBI taxonomy): Eukaryota > Metazoa > Arthropoda > Insecta > Hemiptera > Miridae > Leptopterna > Leptopterna dolabrata. The sequence goes on along the minus strand of OX940984.1, from coordinate 17,808,880 downwards.
CCAGCTCAAACATACCAGGAAGAATTCACTAAGCTTCTGATTCTGGGTTATTTCCATGTTGCTTTTCCAGTTGCTACCTCAAAAGTAGCAGCTTGGTCCGGGGTAGCAGGTCCTGGTAATCACTTGGCCGTATGCACAGTAGGAGCGGCAAGTAACCATCCATGCCCAATAAGTTTTGTGGATTCTGAGAAAGATCACTTGTTGGAACATACCAAAAGAATGCTCTTGATAATATTTTTTCATGGAGTCTTTAAATGATTTTTCATTGCGGATGGACATTACTCCTGAGAATTTTGCTCTGTAGAGAGTCATTTCGAATCTTACTTTTCTAGGTGTATCACCGTAGCTGGCGGCCTTAGATTCTGGTTTAATTAACGGTGGTTTAATTAGCAGCCCTTCATTATCTAAGGAGTTGAAATTGTTCATTTTCCTGAAAACATACTTCATGCTATTGCAATTTTGAAAAAACATTCCGGCACCAGACGTTGTTGAAATAGCCTTGGGATTGAAAGAATGATTGTGAAATAAGGAATGATTATACTCGTAATGGATTAATCATTTCGTCTCCAGCCAGCTCAGTCATGATGATGTTCGATGCTATAATCCATAGCGATTGGGATCAACGTGAATACTCCCCATTACCATTGTCTCGAACTTAATGCATTTATCCTTTAATTGCATCTGCCAAATGCATCTGCTGTGTTATATTCTCTTATAATAATTACATATCTTTCTCCATCTGGGGGAATTAAGATCGCCAGCCCGCTCCGGCGAATAATTAATTCTTTCCGACGTCCAGATCAACATCTGCCTCTACCCACTCACCTTGAATAAAATAAAGCCAACAGGAGGAAGAGAAAAGAGAGGAATGAACTATTATATTTTATACCTCGCGATTTTTCTCGGGGCAGCTGTTGGAATAAATTCCCGCTAAACACTCCGGTGGTTGTCACTTATTAGTGTGGAACTGCGGAGCCTTCGATAAATATCTCAAACGATGATAATTATCTGAATTTATACGCACAGAAGTCGCTGTTGTTGGTTCTCCGTTTTATTTCGATGTGTGGAGAAAGAAAAGAACGTTTAAGGTGTCATTTTGATGTTATTTGTGTCCGTTTGTTTCTAAGGAGGTAAAATTGTCGTGTTTATTCATTCGATACGGGGACCCCTTCGTGACTTAGGTCCTTCTGCCGTCCGGGACGTGTTTTTAAAGGTATGCAGTTTACCAGGTAAATGATTTGAGAACTGCCACATAAAAGTTTCTGGTTAATGGTGACACTATTCCAGGTTGTAAATTTCGGGCGAATTGTTCCCCTGTTTGCTTCGGCTATCTCATTAGGCTTATATATAGTAACTAAACCTAATACATAACGATTTGCGTACTTGGCAGTCAAACGCAGCGACGGAAACTGCATTCACTCCTACATGACTGTATAATAATACTAAAATATAATATGAGCTAATTGCGCAGTAGGTATTCCATTACTTGAAACGTTTCCAATCGTTCACTTCTTCATATATGGCCTCATAGCAACAATTTGAATCTGTACACATACGCCTTAATTTTCGCTCCTGTAGGTACCAAAACGCCAAGAATATTGTTATTCACGTCTATTTATAACCAAGTCTTCAAAGATCAAAAACTAAGTGTATGTTCTTTTAAAAATTAAAAATAAAACGCTGCAAATTATTACAAAACGGCAATGCAAATTATTTACCTGTATAGATGCCCCTTCTGCGTAGTTCGTTATTTTCTTTGGTCAATACGTACCCTCGAGCTCGCCCCAGGAAAGCCCTAAATCGAGAACTGGGGCCGGCCCGGGAATTACAGTTTCATAAATAATAAATAAATAATTCAGTCATTAATTTGCATAAAGTTTGTTCAAGTTGCAAAAGTACCTATCAATAAAATCCAGGGCAGCCATCAATATTAAAATGAAATAATATCACAGAACACCCAACTTGACTTCATACAGCCATCCGTGATTATAACCAGGTGTTCCCTAGTGATGATTTATCTGGGCCGGATTTATATCGTTTCATTCACGATCATGTTGATGAAGCTTTTCGGCGCAAACGAACGACTGGTCGTACGATGCTCCGGGTGGTCTCAAAAAATTCTTTAGTTTGAGATCAATTTAAAAACCTTTAAAAAAACCATACCCTTCTGCTGAAAGTTTTCGAGCTACGGCGTTATGAAAATTTCAGCCCCTATTTTTCACCCCTTAGAGCTGACCGACAGTAACGCCGAGCTTCTCGGACCAACTAGACCCCAAATGGGACCTACAAACCAAATTTCATTAATTCTGGTTCATGGTAACTAAGAAAAGTGCGAAGTTCGACTTACGGCGGACGGACAGACATTTTTTCATTCCATTTTCGGATTAAGTATACATACCTTGAAACGTAAACCATTCAATTTTGAGGGAGGGGGGGGGGGGGGGGTTATAATTTTTTTTCATGCTCGATTCCAAAGGTTCATGATTGAAAATAATAAACCAAAATCATGAATCATCATGCTTTTTCATTTCAGTTATAAACCACTTGAATGCATACAAGGATATGCGGCCTTCGTGCATGTCTAAATGACCTACCCTTTTTTCTCCAACACATTCCAAGTTAATAATAATAATAATAATAATAATAATAATAATAATAATAATAATAATAATAATAATAATAATAATAATAATAATTTCTACTTAAGGAGGAGTCTCGAACTTTCTATGAAAACTTGGAACCATGTGGATGTCAACGAAAGCATAGACGTATTTGTTGATGACGTCCCGATCGGTGAAGACCAAAACTGAAGGGCTCAAAATGCGGGGAATAAAGATCTCATTCCACACTTTTTCAAATTATAATTTTTTAAAATCATGTACATTTTGTTTTAAATTATTCATGACAACTAAAATTCAAAAAAAAGGGGTTGTATGGTGTTGTGACAATTTATGGTAATTTTAACTTGAATAGGGTACCTACCATGAGTTATTAAAGTTTATTTTTGTGTTCCTGAACAATTTTGTATTTTGGAGTCCTACCCTTCTTCCCCTGTACCCTTCAATTATTGTTCTTATATATATTAATTAACAACAGCAAAATTATCGATTTACCAATTTTAATGGATCAATATTATCCCACGACAGCGGAATGTTAAGCACCATAAGTGGAGGTGAATTGAAATAATTGTTTATATTCTATTGTCAATGAAGGGTTTTATATAGGAATGTAGTGTGCGAATTTCCGAACATTTTACACAATAGGTAAATTGGGCGATTCGGAAATCGATTAAGCTTGAGGCTAAGAAAGATGTATTGTTCAAAATAAACCATCATTTGAGACTCACCCTATGTACTACGTGTACTACGACGGTTTAATCTTCATAGTTAGCGACACACAACACACTCCTCAAGAATAGGTTGTAGACTGAGGACGGGTGCTTATTTTAGGTCGAGTTAGAGAAGGGGGAAAGGCGGTTCCTACCGGTGTATAGTTGTTGGTTGCTATTGTTCTACCTAGGACCTCGATTAGCATTAGCATATTAACCCTAGGGAAACCCTTCGAAACAACGGGGGATGGAGTTTCACATTGATGCTTATACCTTCTGGATATTATTCTCAGTGTAAAGGCCATAAAAGAACCATTATGGTAAACTTGGCAAAAACCAGTCATTTTGTTGTTCAAAGTACATTAGGATGTAAATAACTTGAGTGATGAGGAGGCAAAATGCCGGTAATGGCACCCCAAAACGCATTTAAACCTGGTAATTTTTGTTCTCACGATTTGAAATTCAGAGGGTGAAACCTGTATCTATACATACAAAACCACACCTGAAAATATTCGGCGCCACTGGTGCCAGAAAAAGAGGCACGTCTTAGTTATCCCAGTAAAAAGACGTAGGTACCCACCATTTTTCCTGTATTTTTCTAGGCACTCTTGCCCGCGCCCCGAAAAAACGGTGTTTCACTCCCACCGGTGTGAAAGTGTTGTGGCTTTTCACTCCTGCTACTGACACAGCGTTTTGTCGTTTCGTTGCCATGCGTGGGTTTACGGCACAATTTTTTTTGTAGGTAAGATTTCTGTAGGTATAAATATAAATAGGTTACAAATATTTATTATTAACAACATATAGGTATTATATTGTAAATTATTACTGTTACATACCAGACTCACTAATATGGGTAAGATGTCAAAAAAGTCATATTATAATTTACGTGGTTATTATTCACTCATCTTCCATATATGAGGCCGGCACTTGTGGCAAATTTTTTTTGGTAGCACTGGCATTCCAGAAAAGCGTCAATAAGTGTGTAATATATTCGGGTGAGATGAATTAAAACTGGTTCGAAAGTGAGAGTGAAAAGATTCACAAACATTAGTTCTGTTCGTGTTGTCTGTAAACAAAGAAAGCGTGAAATAATGTATTGCAGTAATATATTTATTGTATTACTATAAAATAATTTCAAATAGTAAATAAATATCTGGAAAGCGGGAGTGTCCCGACCGCTTGGAAACAGTAGCGGTGCCTGGGCTCTGAAAACGGTGGGGCACCAAACCAGAACACAGAACCAATAGATTTGTCTACAAAATACCCCAAGGCAACAACACCCTTCCCTTATTTACTGATTGAGTTATATTCAGCAAAGCTTTCAATCAACACACTCTATCGTCGTGCGAAAACGTCCACAATTTCTACTGCAAATTAGCCACCAAATTCATGTGTTATAAATATATAGTAAACTAAAATAACAAAACAATGAACCGTCGGCCGGTATCTACTTGAATGGAGAAGCTATTGACTTGATAGTAGTGGTAGGTAGTTATCTGTGTGTTAGGACGCCGATCAATCCACAAGACCACAAACAGCAAACAGGACAAAATGCACGTATGTACCACGAATACAAATCTGTCATCAGAACCGGACCGAACACAAAACGCGCAACATTTGACGCAAAAAATTGAAAACTGACAACTGACTCAACAGAGAAAGCGAATATAATTCACGAGACAACAAAAGCAAATCAGAAGACGAAGAAGCGTCTCGTATCGAGATGACAAATTAAATTGAATGCACAAGAAGAAAAAACGCAACCACTCACTGTAGGCATGAAGAGTGTTTATTTGCGGCAACCTCAAGAAAAACAACAACAACAAATTGAATCGAAAGGATCGAATCGATTGTGAAAACGAACGATTTTGGAGTAGAAATCAGATTTTGGGGACAAGGCCCAAAGTGGGCGTGGCGAACAACATTTTTACTCGACTGAGCATGAGCGGACGGGCCACTTTTCTCAGTTGCCATGGCAAACTAGGTCCCAGGACCTAGACCCTACCTGCCAGTTTCAGGAGCCTAGGTTTCGATTTTGATTGCAGGACATAGATTGCTGTCGCTTTATTCCGATAACATGCTTGGTGTATGGAGCACACCATGGATGCTCTACTATATTGACTATCCATAGAATTGCCATTCCGTAGGCAGAGAAATCTGGCGAGTCGCTGTTGAACTTTGTGAAAAATGCTAGGTACAGTGTACGGAGAGCAATTCAAATGCCAACTGAATATTGGAGTTTTTTTTAATCCTAGAGTTTTTGGGTGCCAGGGCAGTGGCCCAAGTTTCGTTATGGGCGCAATGCCCCTGCTTAGAAAACCGAAAAACTCGAAGAGACCAAGTAAAAAGCTTCCCATCAAATAGCGTTGGAACAAATTTCAAGCTGCCCCTCAAACGGCGCGAAAGAAACAGAGAAACAGGCTTGTGACTTGTACTCAACGATCCACCGGGCGTTCCCACGGCGCGTGGCTTGTCAAGCAACTAGTCGCCTCGAGCCACTTCGAGTCAGTTCTTCCCTGGCAGTCGCTGCTCAGTGCACAACATCGCCACTGCTTCGCGCATTAGTCCTTCAAACATTTTTGTTCTTGAATTTTGTTCCTCAATAATTGCCCGAAATGAGTGAAACTTATGTTACCGACAGTGAAGAGGATGTGCCTCAGCAGGTTACCTTCTCATGCACATCGAGAAATTCTGTTATGAGTTCATTACTCCACTCCATTGCAGACAGAATTTCAGTGAATACAGCGCAAACTGTGCCCACCCTAGGTACTCGGAGGCGCACAATAAACTAAACCCAACACAACTAGATCCTCAACAGTTCGTGGGCTCGGTTGCAGGAGCCAGCACGAGCCTGCTTCGGCCACAAGCCCCCTCGAGCCCTCTCGAATCTTATCGAACTGAGCGTTCCCACGGCGCGCCTTGTGGCTTGACTAACTTGGCTCGAGGCTTGTCAAGTCACATGCCGTGGGAACGGGGCTTTAGCGACGACGTTTCAATCCGCACCATAGTCGGAGCAGAAGATCAGCTTCTTGACACCCGAATCAAACGCTGCACCACACCCTTCGTGCGCCCATCACTCAGCAAACCCACCAGTTACCCAAATTGTTTCGTTCATTTCTACTGAATTTCAAATGTATCTACTCACTACATCCCAAATAATAATAGCCAGCAGATTTTCAGTCGATTAGGCACCTATGACTATAACTTGAAAACCAGATGTTCTACCTATATATTTGTATTCGATTTTTATATATTGGTTTGAAGCATAAAGATTTCGATTCGGAAGCAATAAAGTTGCCTTGATATGTTTGCAAACCTTTTTGCTGCTGGATAAAAAGGGGTCTCCAAGATCTCAGATAGGTTGCTGCTCGAAACCAACGATTAACCCCATTAATCCCTTCCCCAACCACTCCGTCATTAAGGCCCCTCCTATAACTCCGACTATCTGCCTCCTTTCTCCCTTCAAAGCGGGTTTTCCTTCCTTTATTTCAGTCTCGTCTCTCAGTTTTTTAATCTTAAAAAGCCATCCCAAGTCCCTTGGGACTTTGTGGCCTTTCTAAGAGATGAAGCAGAGAGCAGCATTTGGATTTGAAAGATGAAGCGTACGGTAGTCTCCCATTAGAAATAAAGAGCTTTCTTCAGCCCTGCTCGTGTGTTTTGCTTGAGGTCGTGCTTCTTGGCGTTCTAATATGTGTGGATAATGTACTATACCTGGAGGATAAGGTATTTTATATTATATTTCAAAACATGACAGATCATATTTTTTGCACACAGAGCAATTTTGCGTTACCGACCCTTTTCTAATAGTTTTCACCGAAGTTATTAGCACGGACAACCGCTTCGTTGCTATATTTGTACAACTTTCTTAGTTTTACTCTTCTAAAAATCGTTCACCACTCGTTGGAAAGCTCTAAAATTAGCTCAATACTTCATGCTGTCGAAATACTCTCTTGTCACGCGAACGCATAACGAATTTGGCATTTTTGTTGACTCTCCTTGATGATTAGTGCTTCGCTGCATCGAGGTAATAGTAGGGTAGCCCTATTCTTATCTCGATGCATCGCTATAGGTCCCAAGCTGGTAGCTACAGTTTGAATAGGTACTTGTTATAACCAGTAATTACTGCGTAATTTTTAAAGAGTTACATGCAGGAAATGCATGTAACTCCTTTTTTAATCCTACATCATGATTATGGTAGGTCCATTCACTCCATTGCTGTGTTTAACTTGAAAAAACTCTGTATATTAGTAATTATATCAGCGAATTTTCGAAGAAAAGGAAGCTATTGTTCTCGGTCCAAAATTTTTAAAACTCGAATTTCCGAAAGATTTTTATACCAAAATCCGTTTCAGGCCATCCTGAATTCACTGCCGAAAGACACCAAAAATTATATATATATATATATATATATATATATATATATATATATATATTTATGTATGTGTCATTCCAGACGATAACTCTCGAGAATTGAGATAAAAAGTTCATAGTTGCACGAAAAATCTGTCTTGGCAATCGACAGGCTAAGTTCGTAGATGGGCAGAATCGGGTCACTCTAAGGGGGAGTTTTGGGGAGTTTTAGGGGGGGAAAATTACCCATAAATTCCCAAAATGAAAGAGTCTGACAAGTGACACCTCATTTTAAAGGTTTTTGTACGCTGAACACGATGGTGAAATCAGAATTGCGATATCTCATTCCGTTCTCAAACTGGAGCACTTTGAAGATGAAGGAACGTGGTTATTTCTTGAGATAAAACAGTTTTACATAAAATCAGTTATTTCTTCGAAAATTCGCTCTTATAGCCATGCTGCATGACTGTTTTTTTTTTTTGTATTTTCTTACATCGCGACATACTTTCTCTTTATTTGGCTGCAGAGGTGCAGAGGAAATGTATAAAGTGTTGTCGCTTGCACTTATCTTGGAGAACAGTGATACTAGGCGGGTATGAATGATACTGAGTGGATGTAATTTTCTCGCCGTGTGAATTGGTGTATTGCTGTTTTTACTCAGGTGTATTCAATAAATATTCAATCAAATATTGCACGGCTTTTTTTGTTTCTCTAAAACTAGAACGAGCGGATTCTTCACTTTGTTCAGCAGGGCCACTCACTCAGAAATCGGCTTGTGACCCGGGAGCTGCCATAGTGAGTCCGGGCCGGCCGTGGCCTTGCACTGTGAACGTTTCTCCTCGATTAACCTTCTGTCAAGAATATGAAAAAGCAGCGTATGGTGTATACTTACTGACAAGTTACTTATTATACCTATATTTGATATCGCCAAACGTTAGACAGCGCTTCTAGTGGTACCTACCAGTAGAACAATGCGTTGGTATTGTCTTTTCTGGTTTTCAGAATTATTGTTTGATTTAATTTGCTAACATAATGTGTCAAGCTGTTTATGACAGTGCCCGATGCCAAAGATGCCAATAAAAATAAGCATAATTTTGGAATAATTTTTTCTGATCACACGTGAGGCTCCTGTTCTTTGAACCCAGTAGTTATAATCCTGTAATCAATTTATGGCAATGTGAACACCAGTCCGTTGAATCATAACTTGCGGTATTCAATCACTGGAGTTACCCACCTTTCTTGGCATGCAGTTGAGGGTATTTCATCATTTGGTTAAGTACAGATCAAGGTTTAATAGAAGTTTTTATTCAACATCAAGGTAGTTTACCAGGTCTCACGCTTCCCCTGTTCTCAGCTCATTGTTGAATCATTACCCCCTTCCACCGTCACTCGTTTACACTGTTTCTTCTCCTATTAACTGATTCATTTTCAGATTATAATGTGCGAGGCAGCGAAACAAAAAACCCGTCACCGTCGAACACTAGTTTGACTACTTACCATAATAGTGAACCTGCTCCAGGGTGCTTCTATACGAAATGAGGACGTCCCTTAAGACACCTATAGTTCCTTTCCTTCCCTGAAGACAATGACCTCCGACAGTGCGTTCGAGACAATGAGCTATATTAGCATTCGGTTCCCAAGGGGGTGCAGCAGCCACAATGCTCGTCCCTCAGGCGTTTCGCTCTGCCATTGCATAATTTTGAGGCCATGAGGGAACTTTTATTAAATTATTGAGCATTATGTGCATTCTACATGAACATGGATTTATTAACAAGGAATGATTCCGTCCGATTTCGATCTGGTCGTATTTTTTTATCAGTTGGAATATCGTATAGCAGTTCAACCTTTTTTCACGATGATTCAAAGAAGATCAGAAAATTTGAGAGAAAAAACTATTATCGTAATAGGTAATTTATAAAGTGGTGCAAATGGCGCAAGTCATCGGACACCTGTTGCTTGTGAATGCTTGAAATGGCAAAATGTACTGTACCTATAATTTTAAGTTGTATCCCCCAGTGTATAGAAAATCAGGTTCTATGTTTAATTTCAAGCAGAAAAGGTTGGTTTTTTACATATAACACCTGGAGACTTCACACATGTTGGAACGTGGCCTACAGGATTAGATTGGGAATGAAAATGTAGTGGTAGGAATATGTGGCTGTTTTGCTTTTGACACGCACGTCCTGAAAAGCCACAAATTTGTGTTTTGCCACGATATTTTTCCTGTTCGTTAATAAAAAATTTCGATTTTATACAATTGTCTTGTACTGTAATAACTGCTCTTAGAATTTTTTCATTTTCGTAGGCACCTAAGTATTTATGTCACTTACATCATAATCTAAGCTCCGCAACAAAATAGTTACGATACGATTTCAAAATCTTAACTCTTCATTATCCATATTGTTCACACTTATGACAGCCCTGAGCCACCCACTGACCAACTTTAGAAATTCATGCCTCGATTGCCGGATATTTTGTCCATAAAATACATCATCAATGAGCAGTTGTGGTATGGTGAGAAAGTAAGGAACAAACGTTTGAATAAGACTTCACAATGTTGCAGTTCGAATTAGAATAACTATTCTCTCACAGGAAACGAAACAAAAAATTTGTCCCACATCTCGTATTTGCATAATAGCTCGTAACCCAACACCCCTAGCCGTTTTTCCAACTTGGAATTAATAACAAGAAACCAAACCTTTTACGGGGACGCGGAAGACAAAGATATTTGCATGAGAGCTCCTCTGAATGGATGGAAAAGGGATTTGAGACAAAAAGAGCGACGTGGTGCCGCCTTGCGGAACGCCAAGAAAGATGTCATTAGCATTTTACCCTTTTGAGAGCTCTGGGTGGCTTCATTTTCGTCGGTCTGAATACTGGATGCCCCTCTTTTCAAGATTCAGAGCCGGTTAGGATGGGGTGGTATAATTAATCGAGTTTGAGGGGACACTGTTACTAGTTAGGGGAAGGTTAAGACGATCTTGGAAGGATAGCCCCCTTCCTCTCCCGGCCCGTCGTCTGCATTCCTAAATAAGACACAATCCCTCTACCGACCTTAAGACCCCTAATTTCATGAATTATTAAATCCGGAAATAATCTTCCGGGTCATTTTCAACATCTAATGGCTGATTTGTTGCCGACCCACTCCTGAGGCCCCTCTCTTGGCACCGTAACCTTGTATTTCGCAACACTTAGAGCTACCTCGTTATGCATGATTTATCAAGGTTCAAGTACTGTAAGCCCGGCAGGGGTTATAATTTTTTGCGAACTAAATGCCGATTAGTGAATTCTTATCATTGATTATTATGCGAACTGCAACCGGACTTTTCCGTTTATTATTCTCATCAATACCTAATACGCCATTGAAATAGACCTCAACAGAAAAACGTCTGCCAAGTTGGGTGGGCGCTATAGCTTCATCACTTATTGTAACAATCAATTGGCAGAAAAACGTCAGGACTATTCTACGGCCGGAACCTGCACATCTAATTACAGCTTAGTTGTTATGAAATTGACAGAATCGGCTATAGACAAGCACTGCCCATTAACAAAACGGGAGCATTATGATCAAGCTTGTAACCCAAACGAATCGTTCATTCAGAAAATAACACCAATCGAATCACTGTTCCTGCATACATTTGCATTCATAATTTTTTTAAATAAATTTGATTTGAAACCATATGTGGCCAAACCCGCACCTACCCTCCGAATTTCAATTCATTACGACCATTATTTCATATAGCTTTGCCCGGGACAAGGAATTGATCACATCCAGGGAACCAAATATTTTCCTTGATGTCTGAAACGTAAAATGCGAGTGGAAATTTTCATTTTGGAGGACATACATTTTTGTCCATTCCTGCATGAATACAAAGCTTTCCTACCTTCGGTAGTGAGGAAGCAAACGTATGCCAAGGTGCTTTTCCCATTTCCTGATCGCAATGACTTTGATGAAGAAAAACTCGGTAGCTACTAAATTCCATCCACTTTGGTTTTATTAAAGTCGTGCAGCATGACCTTATTGAGCTAATTTTCTAAACAACGTTAAAATCAGATTTTGATTAAATTCGCCCAACCCACACCTACCTTTCTCATTTCAGCTCATTCATTATTTTTGGTTTAGTTGTGTCCGCGGTAAGGATTTTCGGGCATCAATTACAGTCAGACCGTTGGACGGACTTTACCAAATTTGTTCCTTTTACCTTTTCAATTAACCTCATGCGAAAAAATTGAAGTGGAGAGAAAAATCGCGTCATAAACTGGTGGAAATTGGCGGTTAACTCATTTGCTACATGTGAGTAATTTGAGAGATAATGCAAACGACAAAATTTGTCCATTGCATCGAGCAAAAGGTTTAATTCATTTGGTGAAAGGTTAGGTTTAATTAAAGGGGCAAATCCTATGTTATATTATATTCATCAGTGAGACACCTGAACCTACAACTTTCTGTTGCAGCTGCAGACGTTTAAATCTCCCAGCCCCGGGTCGTCAACTGATAAGATAAGCTGCAGTCAGTCCCATAGTTCAATTCTTTTCACCTCTCCTTATTTGTCCACTTATTTTAACTGTGCTGTTGGCACTGGGGTACGATTGCAAATAGGTACTCTTAGTCAGCTAAATGAGAGCTGAAATCCGCTTTTCTGATCATTCCTTTAGAATATCATAGCCAGATCTCCCCAATATATTTAGATACATTCAAACCTCTGTGAAGGCACCTACATAAAATCGAGCAAACGAGTTCGAAATCGCCGTTTTAGAATATCGTCGTGTACCCTAGGGTGTAGTATAAAACTTCCAACCGCAGAAGAGATGAGAAGGTTTCAGTTTAAATTGATGAAGTTGAAAAACGAAAAAACTAATCACAGTTCCAACATTACGCTGTCTTCTTGAATTGACTGAAAGTTTTCTACCTTCGCAGGTAACTCTGAAACCCTCTTTTAAACAGAAAGGAAGTGAAAAAATACCCATTTTTTCATGTTGAGAGTCGATTTTGAACAGTCGGTAGTTACTTAATTAGAAAACTTGACGAAAAACGAAGCAACAAACGAGTTTGAGATGAAAGTTTTACAAGTTATTAACTCAAGAAGCTTCCAAAGGATTATACAAGTTTTTGAAAAAAGATGTTATTTTCTTTGAGCGATTTTCTCTTGAAGGATTCAAGTTTATTTGTTTGGGTTTACTTTTTCCGTCGAAGAAAATTTGTATTAGGTATTTTCTTTGGAGAATCTTTCGAAATTATGTTCCTTGAGTAAAATGATGAGCTAGTGAAAAATTCCCGTGAGGTAATCGTCGTTTCCCGATGAAACTTGAAATTAGTTTCGATTAATCAAAAATGTTGAATAGGGAGATTTCAAAAGCGGGAGAGTTAAGATGTATTGAAATCGTTCCCTTCCAAAAGTTCAAGTCATTTATTTCGGACGATTTTTTTTTTAATTTACAAAATATGTAAGTAATATCTACTTACTGGAAGTAATCTTCACTGGTGTCTCAAAAGCATTATGAAAGCTCTCTGTTCAGACGGTGGCTGAAGAATTGAAATCACTGAGTGATAAAGCCAATATGGCCTTAGTAATACAACTGTATGAGAAGATAATTTACCTAGTATTGCAACATTTAGTAGGTACAATCAAGCACTTGGATGTTGCAGAAAGAAATATTTATACCCAATAATGTGAAACGTATTACTTAATTATCGCAATCATATTAAGATCTCTGCACACTTCCATTGATGCATGTGGTGTACTTACTAATACGTAGGTAAAATGATGATCAATAGATTTTATTGGCGTAGGCAGCATGTTACAGTTACCGCTGGTCGCGGAACAGGTTATTATGATATTATAATAAATTATCACGAAAAAATGAGTGCGAGGCATCACACAACTTTCTTAACCTATGGTCGGGTGATATGGTCGATAGTTGTGCTATGGCTCGTATATCCTCAAGAGTACCTATACAGATATCTGTTAAGTACTGCAGTGAGAGCGTGGTTTTTGAAGGTTTCTGCATGAGTTATTCGGGCGTGGAAAAGATACCAAATCGATTATTACCGTAGTTACCAGCTTAGTAACGAATTACTAAAAAGTCGTCCCTCTGTCAAATTTATCGTTGACTTGGAATAACAACTACGCTATGATCCCTGGTGTTTCAATTCAAACTAGTGGGTCCGCTGACCAGATGCCTCACGCAATTTGAAAATAGGCTGCGAACTTCTGCCTATGTACCACGCTCAAATATATATATTTTTCGTAACGGATTATGGCTATATATTCATCAGTCGCTGAAAGGATGATTGGAGCTTCGAAAGTTATTCCATTCGATTTAGCATGCTGGAGAACATGAAAAACTATACCAAACACACATTTTCCGACAGATGGCACCACTGCTTCCAGCGTGGCGCCTCTCTTTGGCGTCATGGAGACACCAAAACATTACAGCAACTTCTGGGGGCCCAAGGAGTGCTTTCAAAATTGTAAGTCAAAATAACCAAAATTGCGGCTTTTAGCTCAGTACAGACATACAGACCCAGCCGCAAATGTCGCTCGAGTCTAAGTAAGAAACCTCTGACGTTTGGTAACAGTATAGGTAGGTACCTTACTAGTGTAAGAAGTATGAGAAGCTCTAGTAGACGGTTCGATAACTTTTTGAGTTGGTAGCTTTTCCCAGCGACATTCATACTTTTTCGCGAGTTCTTAAAAACAATCCGCTAATGTATTCACTCAGAATTTGGTACCTACTTGAATTTTGGAAAACAATTACGGTTCTCTTCCGTTTCACAGCATATACCATTTAAGTTGGTTTCTTACAGAATACGGGTCGAATTTGTATTTTTGGGGGTCAACAATATTGGTATTAAGGGCTAAAATCAACATTAATTCATCTGACTTGTGAAATGACAATTCACGACGGAGAGCCTATTATAAAAATATTTTTCTCAAAAAATAGTGGATCAAATTTGACTTTATATGGGTCAGAAATCGGTAAAAATGGCTAAAATCACAAAAAAATTAATACTTTAACGAAAAGTGGTATGGTTTCTCGATGTATCACCTTTTTACACAACAGCACGAATGGTTATTTGAAAGTTTGCTCTTATAGCCATGCTGCATGACTGGAACTTTTTAGTTTGCCTGAGAAAGGTGAGTAGGCGGAGTGCATTGTGCTGTATCGTGTTTTCCGAGTTTTCAAACTCTTCTCGAAGAACCCGGTATGATTATTCTTCCGAGCTTTTTTGCGTTTTTTACGTTTTTTTTTTAATATTCAGGAAACGTATCATCTATCATCCTCCAGCCATCTTTTCTCCTTTCTTGTTATGAAAGAAAAGTTTTCTCTACTACTTCATAAATAACAATGAAAAGCGCGACCAACTAGGTATAACTCAAGATGTAGTTCAACACACACCATTTCCTCCCAGCCAATAATGGGGCCCTCGGGTGAATTATTACCTTGCATCCCCCCCCCCCCTCTTCCCTCTTCAGAACACCAACAATTCCGAAAAAAGGGAACGACAACCAACGAAACGCACACGATTCAATTATAAGTTTGACGCATCGCCCCTCCCCCCTATTGCCCCCTTCCCTTATCGCCCCCTCCGTTACTTATGTGATGGAAGAGCGTAGATCAGATTGTCCCCCCCGGAACTCTTCAGTTCCACCTCTTTTTCTTTTAGATCGACTTTTCCGTCTCTCGAAAGAGGCTGATGGCCTTGAAGGGAGAAAAGGGCTTTTCCGCTGATGTGTTAGCGCTTTTAAACGGTTCTCTCGCAGCCTTGAATATAAAAACTCAATTTACATTCATCCCAAACTTTTTCCTTTCGCTCTCCCTTCTTATTCCTTATACTTTCACATCTCTCCTACCTCCTACCTATCCGAAATCCTTTACGTTCCTTTTGTCGTGCACCCCACCCATGTACCTCTACATCCAATCACGTTCCCTACCCGCACCCCTCGTCACCTATCACATTCCCTTCTCATACTCAACTTCGCTCTTCTTTTCTTCTCTTCGGCCTTTCTTTCCCTCTTTTTCTTCCTTCCATGTTCATTCCACTGTCTTCTATTCCTTCACCCCTCCTTCTTAATATTACCGCTACAGGCAATCGATCCTCTAAAACCTCCTCCAAGTCTTACGTAAGCAAGTGTGGTCCTTATCTATCCATCCAGCCTCCAGAACTCCCACCCCCTGATTACTTACCAGTTTCATTATGTGGTTTATCTTAATCATAGATATAGTTAAGATCTTAATAATTTTTCATCATATTATTTAATGGTATATCTATAATGTACTATCATAAATAATTGATATTTACAAATGGCAAGTATATCCGCGGAGAAGGATACGGCGTAAATACGTCAACCAACTCTGCTAATTGATTACGTAACTCGATCTAAAAACTTACGTACCCCACGTAGCCTTCGGTTTAATATTCTGTGAATAATACACCTATATATTCGCTCAGCAAACAATTTTTTGAACACTCCCTCAAAATTTTTCTTTTACGTTTCAATGTGCGTAGATTTCAAAAATGCAATGTCCATCCGCCATAGCCGTCTGCCGTTAACAATGGTTTTTACAGGTATTCCCTCCTACGGAGGTTGGGCTGTTGATGTCTGACTCTGCTGGACTTGCCAGAGTCTTGTGAAAAGTCTCCAATAATCTAAAACATGGGGAGTCAATGGGGGATGGGGGAATTTCTTTTCCCATAAGGAGGCACATGTTTTGCTACTCAGAGGATAATCGGTTAGCTCCGCCGTATCATCCATATCTAAACTTTATTTTCGGTCTAAAAAATTCGTTCTTTCGCACACCGGCTCGATTTGGGCCCCAGCTGTGTCCCGAAAATTTGCAGCCCGATCAGAATATCCCAAGGGTTTTATGGGTGAAAAATGGGTGTAAAAATAGGGTTTTTTGGTGTTCGACTAACATGAACTAACTTGTGAAGTATCGCTTTCCACGTATTTTAGGGAGAGGAGTCCGATATGAAGTCTATTTTGACCAAAGAATGGAAAAATTGGGGTTTTAACAAAGTTTCAGCTCCCAAAATTCATTTTTTATGAGTCAAAAACCGGGGAAATTGTCTGAAATCACCATAAATTTGTATATTAACACTAGAATCAGTATTAACAGGTGAATCAAGACAATTAAACGGCACTATCAATGATAACGATAATTTGCCAAAAATAGGAGCCTAATTCGAGTTTTTGGGGGCAAAAATTTGTGGAAACCATCAAAAATAACTATTTCAATTAGTGCACATGAAAGAAACAATAAACGAACAAAATTTCTGTAGGTATGTCCAACCCATGTGACAAGGACTTTGCAGCGTTTTTTAACTTACATGCTCTCTTATGTACATGACACGTACTCTGGTTAACCTGCCTTTCTTGGGAACCTAATTTGTGCCCAAATTTGGAGGATGGTTGGGGACAGGCCCACTTATGTGTGCAATAATTCCCAACATAGTCCCAGTTCTTCATTATATGCAGTGGAACCTAATACTTCTGTAGGTACTTGTAGGTAATATTTGTAGGAACCGGACACCAGGTAGCATTTACATCGTCAATTGCAATCAATAATTACTAGTCAACAAAAAATATCCAAACAAAATTAATCATATTTTTTCTATGGACACGAAAAGTGCAGAAAGCAAGATTCGAGAGTCTCAACAAAAAAACTCAATACAAGACCATGAAAGGTTTGAAATCAACTTTTCCCAAGTCTCGCCGAGAGTACTCTGTGATAACTGGATGCAATTTTAACATTCTATTCAAGCTCATGTTTCTGTCCAAATGGGAGCTCAATTTCGGAGCTCAGATTTCTCCTGAACGTTTTCATCAGCAACATGTCAGTAAATCTCCTAGTCATGGGACGTACTTACATATAGTTGAAATCTCATACGTATATTGTTTCGGTTATATTACCACACATAACCGCCGGCTGTCTCGCACATAGGTATATATTAGTTGTTACAAACGCACAAACCTCTTGTATGGGTAGATAGTGGATTTCATTGAAGATTCTTTTCAAATTAATCTTGTTTTTGGCTCACGAAAGAGGTAGCAGGGATTACCTCCTATTGTTCATCTTACTCTCACGAGGAAGATGATAATTCATCAGAAATTAGGTATTTATTTAATTCTCATACAATATTATCTCATTTTATTAGCAAGTAAGTAATACCTTATTGACGTAGGTAAGTAATACCTAATTAACGTAGTTAAGTATTTGACGTGAGTCTTACCTAGTATTTTCTTTCTCGATAGCATTTCAAACAGGTAACACGTCACTGCCATGTAGTGACGTTATATGTCACTTCCAGATAACATGTCTATTGTCCAACCTACCTATCTAGTAATGGTACAAAAGGTCTTTTATCTTACTGATATTGGTTATCATACTCTAGCAAGGTGGATAGCTCTTATAGCCCACTACTATAGCAGATGGTGTGTGATAGTAGTCGAGTAACTAAAATATTGGAGTGTGTATACTTTTCGATAGTAGGTACATAGGTATCGTGCACCGACACTCGTTCTTATGTTATAAGAGCACAGCCTTGAATTTCAAATAAAGACGTAATCCTGCTGAGCTTTTCAACTAGCATTCATCTATACCCATTTCCGATAGTTACTTAGTAGTATCGATGTTTTAGCGTCCCTATCGAGGTATCGATACTTTCTCCTCGATACGCTAATGATTACTAGTATCGACTCTTTGAACAGTATCTTCCACCAGTATGTATCGTGGTATAGGTGGAACGGACTAGGTTGGCCCAAATTTAGCAGGTCAGTTGGAGCACAAGTTGATATTCCTTGTTGCAACTCGCCTTCCTAGCGCGCTCTGTTGGTATCTTCGTGGAGCTGAAACCATTTCGCATTACCGGCTTTCAACCCCTAACCGGGCGCTCCTGCCACCTATCGAGGGGAGCTCGAATGGAGCTGGAAACTCTGCCATCTGTTGAGGGGTTCAGGAATGCAACTGGCGAGCAACACCTACCGGAGGGTGGATGTAACTACTAAGGGAGGTAAAGTGGTTATGGGCGAGGTGAGAGACATCTTCAACATAATGTTGAACTAATGCTGTGTGACGTCAAGGATATTACCTAAGGATAAAGGATATTACCTAAGGTAGATAGATAGCTACCTACCTACATCATTATTACCTCCCACCACATTCTGTACATATCTGTGATGTACTATAAATTAATTGCCTATTTTACAAAGAATTCTATTCGTTCAACTCGACCTAGAACATATTATTCTGTACTGGTAATACCAACTTACCCAAAATTCGTGATTCTCTGATAAGTAAAACTGAATCGACTACCCACCCATTCTCCTTATAATGCCATAAATATAAGTGCAAATAAATTATAGACTAATAGAAATAATATCAAGAAGAATAATATCAATGAGTGGCTTCTAGTTTAAATTCCTTTAAACTGTTTTAGTTGGTTACATAGATATCTAATTTATTGAATAACCGACTAAACGAATTTAAAATAAAACTAACTCACAAAAAGACAAAATTTTAAACTAAAACGCGGCAGATCCCTGCACAACGGTTTATTATTTTGTACAGAATACCCTCCTGTTACAGATCACAGCTCTCCGTATAGATAACCCTTCTATATAACATATTATGTACTATTCTACACATATTATGTAGATCTCGGGCCCTCCGTAGGTTAGGACCTAACCCCGTATTCGTTACTAGGTACCTACCTAAACCGTTGTGTAATAATTTACCTGTATAGGTTCCCCTTCTACGGAGATAGAATAATGAACCGTTGTGTAATAATTTTCACATCAATATTACTTCAACGGTTGTTCAAGTTGCAAAAGTACCTAACAAAAAAATCTAGCCCCTTCTGGGTAGATGAGCCATTGTGTAATAATTTACCCATCAATAATACTTCAACGGTTTTTCAAGTTGCAAAAGTACCTATCAACAAAATCCAACCCCTTCTGGGTAGATGAGCCGTTGTGTAATAATTTACCGTTGTTTAATAATTTACCGTGGTGTAATAATTTACCGTTGTGTAATAATTTGCCATTGTGTAATAATTTACCCATCAATAATACTTCAACGGTTGTTCAAGTTGCAAAAGTACCTATCAACAAAATCCAGCCCCTTCTGGGTAGATGAGCCATTGTGTAATAATTTACCCATCAATAATACTTCAACGGTTTTTCAAGTTGCAAAAGTACCTATCAACAAAATCCAACCCCTTCTGGGTAGATGAGCCGTTGTGTAATAATTTACCGTGGTGTGATAGTTTACCGTTGTGTAATAATTTGCCGTTGTGTAATAATTTGCCATTGTGTAATAATTTATCCATCAATAATACTTCAACGTTTGGTTTCAGAAGTACCTACCAACAAAATCCAATAGTCCATCACTTGTCAAATGAAATAATATCGCAGAACAAACAACTCGACTTCATACAGCCATCCTTGATTATAATCAGTTGCTCCGTAGTTATGATATCCGGGCTGGATTTCTACCGTTTCATTCACGATCGTGTTGACGAAGCTTTTTGGTGCTCACGAACGGCTGGACGTACGATGCGCCGGGTGGTCTCAAAAAATTGTTTAGCTCAAGACAAATTTAATAACGTAAAAAAACCATACCCTTCCATCGAAAGTTTTCGAGCTACGGCGTTCTGACAATTTCAACCCCTATTTTGAACCCCTTAGAGATGACTGACAGTAACGTCGAGCTTCGAGGACCAACTAGACCCGGAACGGAATCTATAACCCGAATTTCATCAATTTTGTTTCATTGTAACTAAGAAAAGTGGCCAGTACGGCGTACGGCGGACAGACAGAAATATTTTTATTGCAGTTTCGGATTCTACATACCTTGAAACGTAAACCATCAAATTTTGAGGGGGGGTAAGAATTTTTTTTCTTGCTCGATTCCAATGGTTCATTATTGAAAATAATAAACCAAAATTAATATCTATTTGAACTAAACTATTTAACTTGATATCACTCACAATTGAAGTTGACCAGTTGTACAATTGAACAACATTTTAATTTTGGTTCATGGTAGCTAAGGTAATTGGCAAGTACGGCGGTCGGACTGACATTTTGTATTCCATTATTGACAGTAATAGACCAAAATAGTCGTAACTCTGTTTAGTGATGGTTTCTGTAGTTTGTAGAGGTTTGATGTGTTGACGTACCATAGCTCCCCTGGGATTGAAATTCAAGTTTACTATCTTCTTGCTTCTATCTTGCTACAAATTAGCTACCTACAATTGGTCCAAAAATTGCAGTACCTACCTACATGAATTTTTGAAAATATTTTCGGTTCATATCCGTTTCGGTGCAGTCTAAATTCATCAAAATTCGGTGTTTCTGTGCGAAAATCAGGATCACCATGTGTCTTTTCTACATTACCCATTTGAAGACAATTTCCATTACCTCGATTTTTTCTGTCTGTCTGTTTCTTTGCACATCACGGCTATACGATTGTATAGCATACGACTTGTATGAGACTCGGGGAATATAATATGTAGAGGACAGGAGCTTAGCCTCGAAGTTTGAATCATCAGACTTCAAAATATTGATCATAAAGGTGGTGACTGCGTAATTGTAGTAAAATATTTATCTAGAGGTTCAGATTTAAATTGAAATATGTAGGATAAATTTAGAAGATTAGGAAATATGCAATATTTACACGATTGGTTTATCAATTGAACTCGGGAATAAGCTCCCTACTACGAGTACCTACATCTGCAGGCCGCATCCCCGCATCTTGCCAAGGTCACCCAGTCACGAGTAATTTAATGAAATAAATCCCTCATGATGCCATCATCCAGGGTTCCTCAACCCAAGAAGCGGAATCCGAACTCCTAAATCACTGGCCAGACTGCCAGACATCATCATCTTCAGGGCTGAACTCTGACCATCTGGCTGTCAGAGTTCAGCAGGGAGAGAAGACAACCCCTGAATTTCGGTACCCATCTCTGCACCCACACAATAGAGTAACAATAACTGGTCAAAGCATGAAAAACACCAAGTTGGGTTGAGAGCGCACATCACTTGTCTCTCGGCCATGTGACCGCCGTAGCGGAGTGGTCTAGGCGTCGGGCTGCTACATTTAACACCAGAGGCTCGAATCCTGGTTCGGGGAATGAACATTTTTTAACTTCACATCAGCAATTTCCCTTCAGACATTTGTTTTTCTTTTTGCCTTCAGCTAATGCTTGAACATTCAACGTATGATATATTAATTTTTAGTTAATAGGTACTAAACTACGGAGGGGCTGTGATCTATACAGAAGGGTTATCTATGCAGAGAGCTGGGATCTGTACCAGAAGGGTTTTATATACAAAATAACCGTTGTGTAGGGATTTGCAGCGTTTTGGTTCATGGTAACAAAGGAAAGCGTGAAATACGGCGTACGACGGATGGATAGAAATTTGTTTATTCTATTTTTGGATTCCGCGTACCTTGAAACGGAAACCATCAAAAATGGGGTGAGGGGGGGGGGGGGGGTTAAATGTTCTTTTCATGCTCGATTCCAAAGGTTCATTATTGAATACAATAAACCACAAGTCAAGTCGAAAGAATAATGTAAACTAATTGAAGCTTTGAAAGCCTGTCAGAAATGAACAACCATATTATTGGTAAAGGAAGTGGACGAGATTATTAACGGGACTTGACTGAACATGAATTTGAAAATGTAGGTACGTATATTACTCTTAAAAATGATTTAAATTATCATAGAAACTGTGGAAATCTTTCGGTATTACCTAAGAGTTTTCAAACGCTGCAAATTTATTATAGCTGTCCGTTTTGAATTTTGTTGAAGATGAATGTAACTTTCCAACCACTCCATCAGTCGACAGTCACCACACGATTTGACGTCAAAAGCTCCATTTGTCTGCGATTTCACGGTTTGTCGTCAATTTCTCCGGGGATAATAATTCATTATTACTATTATTCGGCTTCAAGTCGAATGGTATGCCTACCTTCCCGTTTTCTGAGGATTACTTTCATTGATGTAAGCAACCATACCACAAAAATACCAGCTCTGGCTAATAACAAAACTCTTCTCCATCACCAGGTCACCTTCCTTGATTAAATACCTAATTTATCGTCCATCGCACTTGCATCAAGGCTAGGAGTGATGTTAACTGATCTTTGAAATTCTGTCGCAGTACCTACAACATGGTGCTTCGGGATTGACGTTCGCCATTTCGGAGTTTTCTTCACGGGTGATGAAAACAATCCCATCAGCAGGCGCTTCATTCTCCTCTCCGCTTGGCAGACATGCACATAAATGTACTCCACTCGAATTCTCGGCATTTTACGAGTCGGCTAACACTTCGTATGCATTGTTTCCCTGAGAAGTCTACGTTTAAGGCTAATTTGAAGTGCATGTGTGCAGTTGAGAGGGAAGATTCGGAATAATCTCGTTTCTCAGTCGGCAACCAAATGGTAAATTTTCAATTTGTAATTTTTTTTTTAAACTCCCTTTAGTCAATAAAAGGATGGTAAATTTGAAAAACGCTTGGTCGACCCTCTGGAAAAAGAAAGAAAACGCCTTGAATTATACAGCATAAAACAAGCGGTAGAACAAAGTGCCAGAGATTTCATAAATCAGATTGAATCATTGGCCTAACTATCAAGTACCTAGATCCAGAAATGAGCGAACAGGAAAAAATCTGTCTAATTCAAGTGGGACTAAAGACTAAAGCCACAAACAATGGAAATGATAGCTGCATCAAAAAAGTAAAATACAACAGACCTCAGAGTCCTTGTTTCCAGAGCAGATATGGCGATGGTATCCAATAAATAGAAAACCGATGAAACCAAGGAGATATCGGAACTTGAATAAGTAAGTACAAAATCAAATTGACATACTTCAAAAGAAAAACGATGCACAAAACGGCTGTGGAGGAAACGTTACGCGAAGAAAAATGTGCGGAAATCGGAAATGGATTAATCAAAATAGGTAGTCAACATACCCATATCGCATCAGATATTGAAATCAGACACAACATTACCAGAACTTCGAGGATCGAAACCACAATAAACATAGAAAGCCTTCCCACACATACTGAGGACCTTGGAATTGTTAGAGAAACGGCTATTATCAAAATAGCGACTACTATTATAACGGCAGATATGGGAATTACCACCTGTGTACCATTACGCAGTATAAAATCGACAATCGAAAACAAGGAAGTTACAGAAGACTACAATTAAAATGAAGAAGTCATGGTAAACCAATCAAGATTAAACGTGATAATCAAAGGTAACAAAGTTTCAGCATTCCCTACTATTCCATCTTTGCAATTTCCATAAATATAAATATACCATAATTTTTTAAGCTTCCTTTGTTTTCGTGCCTCATCAAACTTTAACCAGTCATTCTTCCTTTGTGTTCTTTCTTGGGTTTCTTGTCTTGTATGAATACTTTTTCATTTTAGTAATTTCAAATTTTATAAATCTGGTTGAACCCTGGGCCTTTAGGCCTTTTCGCAATAAATGATCTTTATTGTTATTTTTATTATTATAAAACTTGATGATGAAAAACTAAGTCTGACCGCTCAAAACCTCGTAAGTCTGCAACATACAGAAATAATGATTAAATAGTTTATGAAAACCGTTTGTCATCGGTTTGTGATTATTCGACAATAAGCTTACCTACTACTGTCTCAATAAAAACTCAAATACCAAATTTGAAAACAATGAAAATACTCACTTTTTGAGGAGCCCTTGTCAACATACCAACTCTCACGACATAGTGCGAGTTTTTGCAACAACCCTGCAGGTATCGACTTACAGGGCAGGTTACAGCACACATAGAGAAAAAATGGAATGGAGGTCATTGGTCCTTCGCTTGAAGGACCAATGACTCGAGAACTACTATGACAGTGGTAGTTCTCGAGTCGTTTGTTGTTCCGGTGAAGATGAGGGGTAGTTTGGCGGAAGCCTAATCGATATCCCTTGTTAATCGGTAATAATATCGCTGGTCTAGAGAGGGGACTGTCACACTCTGTCATATGGTACCAGAAGGATAAGGTTTCCCAAAGGTTTCCAGAAGGGTTTACAAACATCTTGTCGCTATTGGCTTCTCCATCCCTATTCCCTCATTAGAGCTCAGTATAATTAAAATATATTGAGCTCATTTGAAGGCGATTAATGCCGTGTCCCAATTTACAAGTCCCTTGGTTGTTCCATCCTAACGATGGAGATTGATCACCTAAAAAGAGGTTGCCCAGATGAGCACAATTCACTGGTAAACAACCTCTGACAACATTTTTCTCTCCGCCAATACTCGTATGTAGGAGCTTGTTCTCCAGTAAATTGTTGAGGTAGTACCGTTACGTTGGAGGTTTGTCTCCTTGAAGTTCAGATGTCCTTTCCTGAATCAGAACTTCTTACTACTTTTCAGCCCCCCTTTTCCGTCTCATACTTTTGCTACCCAGAAGTATGTCATGTGGGGAGGAGTGTGACAGTGGCAGTTCTCCAGTCGTTTGTTTTTTTCCGGTGAAGATGCGGGGTCGTTCGGCGAAAGCCTAATCGATATCTCTTTTAACCGGATCTTTTTAACCGGTTATAATATCGTTGGTCTAGAGGGGGGGGGACTCTCGAGGGTCCACTGTCACACTACCCAAACCACTCAAAACCCTAAATCGCCAAACAAAAACTGACTTACGAGGTTTTAAACTTCTACTATCGTAAAAAAGTACTAACCCCGGCAAGCAGTGTATCCATTTGCTACCGCCAAACACTCAGGTTGCCATGTCCAGCATCGAGGAGGCAACCCCTGCTCTTAGCGAGCCGTCGCATTTCGGAATAGCAGGAACATCCCACCCTGATCGTCGGCCATCATTCGGAGGTAGCGGTGACTGGTGAATGTGTCAAGGGCAGCTCACAATGAAATCTGATGTCAACAGAGTCCTGTACAGTGGAAATCGCTTATAGTAGACAGCCTGAGTATAAGCGATTTCCAGTGTACAGGACTCTGATGACATCAGATTTCATCGTGAACTGCTGTTGGCACATTCACCGAACTTTTTGTCTACTATAGGTGACTTCTACAGTGAGCGCTTTATCGCCTGAATAGTGGACTGTCTACACTAAACGGTATAAAATCGTGTACAGTAGACAGTACAGATACGACGCCTTTTGGTTTATTATTTTCATTAATGAACCTTTGGAATAGAGCATGAACCCCCCCCCCCCCCCGCCCCCGTCAAAATTTGATGGTTTCCGTTTCAAGGTACGTAGAATCCGAAAATGGAATTTACAAAAAATTCTGTCCGTCCGCCGTACTTTGCACCTCCCTTAGTTACCATGAACCAAAATTAGGAATTTGGTTTGTAGGTCCCATTTGGGGTCTAGTTAGCCCGCGAAGCTCGGCGTTACTGTCAGCCATCTCTAAGGGATGAAAAGGAGGGTGAAAATTTCCTGAACGCCGTAGCTCAAAAACGTTCGAAAGGTATGGTTTTTTTTGGCGTTTTTAAATTGATCTTGATCAAGAATTTTTTGAGACCACCCGGAGCATTGTACGTTCAGCCGTTCGTTTACACCGAAAAGCTTCTTCAACATGATCTTGAATGAAACGGTATAAATCCGGCCCAGATATCATTGCTAGGGAGCACCTGATTATAATCACGGATGCCTGTATGAAATCGAGTTGGTTGTTCTGTGATATTATTTAATTTTAGGGCGATGGTTATTTTGGATTTTGTTTATAGATAAGCACGTACTTTTGCTTCCGAGTCGACCAAGGTACATAAAACAATCTTTGTTTTCACCTTTGAGTGGAAAACTATCAAATTTTGCACACATTTTCAGTGATCATGCGAGTTGGGACCTTGGGACCCAGATGGATTACAAAAGGGTCATTGGCATGGCCATTGTGCATGTGCAAACGCGAACCCGAGGTACTCAATTTCTCAATCAATGGCCAGATTTTGCTCAAATTCGGTGGGTAGTTAGGGGACCGCTTCCGGGGGCTACGGATTTCTGAACCGTCGGATCATTGGTTTACCCATTGCGCATATGCAAACGCAGAATCCTTGGCAGGTACCTACCTAATTATTTCTGACGAACCCATAGGTATATAGCCCGATTTCACCTGTAGGGATTTTGATAAAATTTTCGTGAACTTTTCTTCAAACTACGCGTTATGCTTGATGCTTTACAATGAATAATTTTATAAATAGAATTCTTGAATCCACCCTGATATGTACTGAATTCATTATGTATCATACGTTCGAATGATCTATAAGATCACGTTATCGATACGAAGAAGCTATGTGCCAACATCCTATTTGTAAACCATAGAAAGCAGTGATCTTCGCAGAAGGCTTAGTTCTATACAAAGTCGGTGGATAGTTGGGGTATAGCGTAGATGGTCAGCTCCTTGCTACTGCCACTGCGTATGCGCAAACGCGAATCCGAGGTACTCAATTTCTCAAGAATAAATGGTCCAATTTCGCTCAAATTCTGTTGGTAGTTGGGTTGCGGGTTCTGAATGGTCCCCTATGAGTCTCTGGGATTATTGGGCATTTACTCGATTTAGGGTTTGCCTAGGGGAAGCAAGAGGGTAGATACTGACCACAGGTAGTGATCTACGCAGATGGGCCATCTATACAGGTAAATAATGAACGATCGTGTAATAATTCGCAGGGTTTTTTTTCTGTTTCAGAGCATTCTGATTCCATCCCAGGAAACAATCTTCAAGAAGGTAGGTAGGCCAAAGGTGTGTGTCATTCCACATAATACTTATCCTTTGAAATTAAAATTTCGAAATTTCACGATCTTTGAAATGTTGTTCATATGGTTAGCTGCATGGGTTTTTGATTGAAAATAGGCAAGACTGCTAAAAATTGATAAAATTTCATTGCAAGCAATATAAAATGGCGACAGTGTTTTGCCAAATTGTTTGAATAGCAAATAGATAGTTTGTAGATGAGCTATATTGGTCAAAAATTGCTGATAATCAGTAAAAATCGCCAATATTGATATTGAACCCCCATAAGTGCGATTTAGAGGTGACAGAACTCCGTCAAAGTGTGTGTAATGGCGAATAAAATGAAGGGGGGCAAAAACCAGAAGTGGGTCGTTTAGTTCTTGTGGCTCAAAGATCGGTTGAAATTTAAAAAGCGCTGCAAAATCCTTGTCACATGGGTTTATTAAGGTTTAATAGAATACTACTCGTCATACATAAATGTTGGCTGTTCATTTACTGTTTCTTTCGACTTTAATATAATATTGAAATAGCAATAGAATATTGAAATTAGCCAATTTTGGCCCCAATAACTCGGATTAGGCTCCTAATTTTAGCAAAAAATTATCTTCGATCATTCAAATTATCTTCGTTCTTTGAACTTGCCGTTGATTCACCTGTTAATTCTACCTCTTGTGTTATTATAAAAATGTCGTGATTACAGCCGTTTTCACAGGTTTTTGACCCATAAATATTGAATTTTGAGAGTTAAAACTTCGTTAGAACCTCAGCCCTTCACTCAGTGGTCAAAGTCAACTTCATATTTGGTCTCCGTACCCTAAAAACTTGGAAAACGATACCTCACAAGCCCAAGTTAACTAAACCTCCAAAAAATACCTAATTTCGCACCATTTTTCACCCATAACATCCCTGGGTGTTTTCCGATCGGGCTACCGAGATAGGGCACACAACTAGGTCCCAAATGAAGCCTGTATGCGAAAGAAGGCTTTTTTTAGACCGAAAATTAAGATAAATATCGATGACACGGCGTAAGGACATCGCACTTTTTGAATCTGCAAACCTTGAAACATAAAAGAGAAAATCTTGTTCAAAAATAAATTTCCGAACCGAATACATAGGTGTATTATTCAGAGGAAAATAAACCAAAATAATAAATAATGTCGACAATAATGAAAGGAAAAAGTCACCATATGAAAATTCGCTCATACGGTCATGATGCATGTCTGGAAAAGTCATTATTGAGAAAGAGAGTGTGTTCATTGAAAATTTCTGACAGTAATTGGTTATATTTACTAAAATATTCATCCCCCCCCCCCCCCCCCCCTGTTCATTATCTCCGTAGAATGTTAGCGCGACGTGGAATTTAAAGAGCAAACACAAAAGTTCGTTTTTGGTCTTCGGACAATTTTCACTTCTAAAGAAGTTGCAAGTGAAGCCTTCTGTTGAATATTAAAACTTTTCCCATAAAACTTCACCCCAAACCCCCATCCTGCACAACCCTAATCCCCCCATCCTGCATAACCCCGATCTCTAACCCTCAATCTTTTTCGTGCTTCTTTTTCAGTCAGCCTTTTTCCATTTTAATTCATAAAGAAAAGCCCTCGACGAAGGCTTCGGGAAGTAATCGGGCGGCTAACAAGACCCAAGGCTCTTCATCGCCCCTCCTCGACGTCGTCATTCCATCCACATCCCCCCCTCCATGAAATCCCCCCACCACTCCTCCCACACACCCTCCCCTCTCGTTACTCAGTCTGTGGTGGGAGGATTACTCATGTCTGCCGCTCAGTGCGAAAAGACGGAAAAACCAACTGTGGAGGGAGGAATCGCACCGAAAAAGTTTCCCTTGGCAACCGTTATGGCTGTGGGGATTATTAAAAATGGCCGACCCCCCCTCTGGAACAATTTTCCGTTCCAGAGGGTTTTTCAAGGGTCTCGGCCCCCTTTCATGCCCGCCCCCCCGGCCGGCTCGCCGCCTCCCATTGACTCGCAAATGAACGGGGGTGGAGGAGGACTTTGTCCCGGTCCTGAAAAGAAATGGCGTCCCTCTCACCTTTTCACCGCACGAGAGGGCTGTTTGTAGAGTTTCCATCATTAGGCGCCTCCACCTCACTTCAATTTTTCCTTTTTTTCTATTTTCATTTTTCTCTGCGCTGTACTAACAATGAGTCATCAGAGGTAAAAGCCTCCTACAGCCGAGCGCCTCTTCTTGAAATGGAAATTTTGAAAATGTTGTCACAGCCTATGCAAACCTTTCCATCAACATCCAGATATAACACGCAGTGAAAACCCACCGGGAAATGAAACTGGTGAATAATAAAGGGATTGAATTTTCAGTATCACTATTATCGAGCATGAGTATCACATCATGGTATTGATATATTTTTCTGACCAATTCAGCATGATTTCGCGATATTTATCAAAGCTTGAATTCGTTTGGCTTGGTTTATGATTCTGTGAATAATACAGCAGACCATTTTTAAAACACCCCCTCAAAATTTTTTTCTCTTACGTTTCAAGGTGAGTAGATTCCAAAAACACTGCAAAATCCTTGTCACATGGGTTTATTAATCTGTTGGACATACCTACAGAAATGTTGGTTGTTCATTTATTGTTTCTTTCGCGTGCAGTAATCGAAATAGCTATTTTTGGTGGTTTCCACAAATTTTTGCCCCCAAAAACACGAATTAGGCTTTTTTTTACAAATTACATGTGATCATTGAAAGTCCAATTTAATTGTCTTGATTCACCTGTTGATACTACCTCTTGTGTTATTGTACAACTGTATAGTGATTTCAGACAAATTCCCAGGGTTTTGACTCATAAAAATTGAATTTTGGGAGGTGAACGTTCGATACAACCTCAATTGTTCACTCTTCGGTCAAAATCGACTTCAAGTTAGGTCTTCTCGCCCTAAAACACATGGAAACCGATACATCACATGCTCATGTTCACTAAAACCTCAAAAAACCTCGAAAACAATTGTTTTTACACCCACTTTTTTCTCCCATAACACCCCTGGGTGTATTCCGATCGGGCTGCCCAGCTTCGGAGCACAACTTGGACCCAAATTTGTTCCTAAATGGGGACGGAAACTATGCGGAAGAACGACGATTTTAGAACAAAATTTAACGTAAATGTAAGGCTGAAACTTCATTAGAACCCCAATTTTCCGCTCGTTGGTAAAAATCGACTTCATATTCGGTCTCCTCGTCCTAAAAAACGTGGAAAACTATACCTCACAAGCTCATGTTACTAATAAACACAAATAAAAACATTTTTACACCCATAACATCCCTGGGTGTATTCCGATCGGGCTGCAAAGTGTCCGGACACAACTAGGGCCCAAATGGAGCTTGTGCGCGAAAGAACGAATTTGTTTAACCAAAAATAAAGTAGACGTGGATGGTACGGTGGGCGGTGGACGGCGGACGGCGGCGTACAGCGGAAGGGTGTTATGGGTGAAAAATGGGTGTAAAAATAAGGTTTTTTGATGTTTTCGTAATGGGAGCTTGTGAACCATCGTTTTCCATGTTTTTTCGGGCGAGACCGAATATGAAGTCGATTTTGACCAACGACCGAAGAATTGAAGTTCTAACAAAGTTTCAGCCATAAATTTACCTTAAATTTTGATCTAAAGTCGTCTTTCTTTCGCACACAGGCTCCATTTGGGTCCTAATTGCGCTCCGGAACATGGATTTTCGAGGTGTTTTTTATGTTTTAGTGAACATGAGCTTTGTGAGGTATCGTTTTCAATGTTTTTTAGAGCGAGAAGATCGAATATGTAATGCATTGTGACCAAAGAAAGAAAAATTGGGGTTTTATTATTGTAGTGCATTATTTATTTACTCCACCGGAGTTCGGCAAAATTTATTGCAATAAATTACAGGGCCAATAAATGGAATTTGGTAATTAAATCATAGCAAATAGTTATGTACCTACTTGTGTAATGGGGAATTTTCCTCAATTTTTTTTTTTAAATATTCAAAACTTGTGGAAAAAATGGTAGTTGGCAGCACTTTTTCAAAAATAAGCGTTATTTTAGTTTATTTTTGTCAATAATAAACCTTTGGAAACCACCATGAAAAAAAAAAAATCGAACCCCTCCTAAAATTTCATGGTTTACGTCTCAAGGGAAGTGGAATACGAAAATCGAATAAAAAAAATCGGTCCGTCCGCCGTATGCCGTCCGCCATAAGCCGTCCGTGGCTTTTTCCTTAGTTCCCATGAACCAAAATTCACGAGATTTGGTATATGGGTCCCGTTTGGGCTCTCGTTGGTACTCGAAGCTCTGCGTTACTATCACTCAGCTCTAAGAGGTAGAAAATAGGGGTTGAAATATCTAGAGTATTCCTATCCCGGAAAATTGTATTTTGAGGTGTGGGTTTTTTCGCATTTTTAAATAATTCGATTTTTTCTGAATTTTTGAGACCATCCCAGAGCATTCTACGATGTTGCCATAAAATTGAATTTGTCCTAAACAGCAGCGTGAATGCAGGCATCAACCTGGATTGAGAGCGCACATCATTTGCCTCGCACCCATGTGACACATATCTCATTTGGCTAGGGTCGAAGTCCCATGCTTGAAGGTCTCTGGTTCGAATCCAAGCCGGGACAAATAAACTATTTTTCACTCCACATTATCAATTTACCTTCACAACTACATCTGAATTTTGTCATATTACATACTAGTTTTTATGAAACTGTAATTCCCGGGCCGGCTCCAGTACTCGATTCAGGGCTTCCCGGGGGGGGGGGGGGGGGCTCGAGGGTAGGTACTGACCACAGATTACAGCGATCTACGCAGAAGGGGCATCGATGCAGGTAAACAATAAACCGTTATGTAATAATTTGCAGCTTTTTTAAATGAGGGTGATTAAATGTAAAAATGCGGCAAAAAACTAAGTATCAGGTCTATTGACCAGGTGGATTGATCAGGTCTATCTGACTAGCTGTTGGCCCACGGGTGCATAGCGAAGCCTCTGAGACGAAGGTTCTCAGTGCTGCCAACAGCCCAACATGAGAAATGGCAAACCTTTGTGGCAACCTTCTTGAACCTTTGCCGTGACCTTTACCTTGGTCTGATTTTGAGGATTTGCTTTTGTGAATTATTTATAAATTTTCGGTTCCATCCATCCGTCCGTTGCGGTTCTACACATCGTTGAAAGTGATGCACTAGTGCTCTAAGCGGGATTTGAGTTGAACTACTCGGCAATTTTCCTGATACGCCATTTCTAGCGGGAAGTCAGACATTCAAATTCCACACTTGTTTTTTGCCTAGAATTTCCGACATAAGGACCTCATTATGTGGTCAATAAGTGTTAATTTCCCTTATTGAACAGACTTCGGCCAACAAAGGAGAATTTGTAACCCACGAACATTGCCCATTCAGAAGCTACCTGCACTGATTTTGCAATGCAGTCGTTTTATAGATTTGGCGCTGGCCATCGTAAAGTTGCTGTACAGTCAAGCAGACACAGTATACGAGAATAACAAATACAGAGTGACAGATGCAGCTCGAGTCAAAGTAAGAGCCTCGCTTACCTTCAGCTACTGTTGGGAGCCATTTTAGCATAATCTACGAAGTACTTGCAGGAACCGCTGCGACCAGTGTCAAAATGAACCATTGAAGTGTTGTGTGCTTCGCCTTGATCTTACTGATAGTTGCACAGAATGGATCTGTCTCTCTACTCCTCTAATCCGTGTTGCCAGACAGGAAGGTCCTGCAGCTGCGAAGTAGAGGCGGCAGAAGTTGTTCTCTTGAGTTTGTCAGACGTGATGCTGGTAATATCCGATTGAAATTGAGAAATCGTTGTGGTTGAGTAGAAATTCTCGTCAACCAACCATAGGGAGCTGGGGTCTTCTACTCCGACCTCTAATTCAAATATTTCCCGACTCAAATATTTACCTACTGATTCAAATAACACCCTACTGACTTTCTCTCGTTCTCTAGCAGAGGTGCATGGTATAGGAGAACGCCGACAGCTTGGTCTATGTGTCCAGATAATTAGATAATTGCAGGTATAGAAATATAATAATTTTGTACGAATAGTAGCTGCCCGCTCTCCACAGAAAATTCGAGAAAATCGTGTACCTATCTATCTACCATTCATTAATGCATGCATGTTACTCTCGAAGTAATAATTTTTTAGATATTTTGAAGTGGTAAGGATTATGTGTGGGGTCGGGGAAGGCGAATTCCTACCTCTACCGAGCCCTTGCCCTTCTTGTATCATCAGGATTCGCCTTTGAGTAGAAGGTAAGTAGTGAAGTAGCTAAATTCACCAACAAACTTCTTTTTTTAAAAATAACATCAGAACTTTGTTGGAGAACTGCATTTTAGTTTTGATAATAAACATAAATACTGATAATACGATACATGGTAGGGAGTTCAAATCCAATGATTTTCTTTCAATACATAGATTTTTTTCTGATGGTGGGATAGTGAGATCGTTCATTGATGAGACGCATTGATGAGATTGGTGGAATCGCCTCAAGAATGCCAGTGCAGTTAGGATGGTTAGAGTGCCTTTGGTGGAATCGAGTGTACGAGGCCTGTAGGACTTCCTGTGCTGTAGGTATTTGAATATCTTTCTTGTAGATTGACATTCAAAGACACACTCTTAGCTATTACTGTATTTAACTCCATCAAATGATCCAAATATGAAATCAAAAGCGTCTCGTTTCGCACACGTGGGTGCTATTATACAATTATAATTACACCGACCAAGACGCTGCCCACACGTTAAAATCATCATTCAAGAAACCTGTCACATTTTTCCACAAGTGAAGTCTGAAGGGTTGAAACACGAAAAAATCCCATTTAATGAAGCACAAAAGAACCCCACCAAAGATTTCCGGACCTGTCGCGGTGCTGTAAGGAATCGATTAACATAAAGTCGTCCCCCTGCTTTTGCCCTCTACAAATTTGCATTGTACCAGCCTCGTTATTAGGAAAAAATTAATAAAAAAAAAACCTTTTGTTCAGAAATAAGGCCTGGTTATTGTTTCAAATCGAGCGTAGCTCGAAACAACTGTCGCTGTACGCCTCGAAACTTGAACACTCCCCTCTCGACGTTACTTGAGTAGTTTTCATAAGGAATTCATGAAACCGGTGACGTGAAATAAAAAAAGTTAATTTTTAATGCTACGAATCAATTAAAAACCCGTTAGACGGGGTGGAATAATGACCGTAACGCTTATAAGGCAAGTAAAAAACCCCGGAATGAAAGGTGCACATTTATTTCTGAAGTTAAATTCATTCGAAGAGAAAGAAAAAACGTTGCGACGGGGTTATTGTCCCACGGAGACTGCGGGGTTAGGACGTTCTCAGCAATGGGCAATTTCCATGTGTAGGAATTTTTTATTTTTGATCTCAGAATTGGATTTAATACCCCTGAAAACCCCCCACTGCCAGTTTTCATCTCAAAACTCCGTGTAGCTTGGGCAACAAACGCATAGAAAGAAAACGAAATGACGTCATAAGTGGATGGGTCTGAGGGTTCTCCCCAGGCGGACGCGGAGATGAGAGCCTTTACCTATGCCGTCACTTCGCTTTCTTTCCACTGGTTTTTCGCTCACTTTCGATCATCCGCTGCCTCTCATATAGCACCTTTTCGGAAAGCACTCGCCGAGATCTTTTGCTTAAGAAAATAAAATAAAACACGTGAAATTGCCCATTCTCTTGTACCGTGAAACCAAAAAACCTCGAATCCACATTTTTTCGTGCTTGTTTATGCTACCTATTTGCCTGAACTATGAACCTGGATAGGAGTCGTGTGGTACAAATGTACTGCGAACGGCACCATTTCCCAAGACTGACTGACATTACACCGCAGTATGTCAAATATTATAATACAGGTACGGCGGGTCGCGAGTCCGAACACTAGCTAGTCCGAAAGACGCGGCAATCCCCTCCTCACGACTCCCTCCTCCCGATGATCAAAGTACATACGTAATGAAAACGGTATGAACACCTTTCTAAGGTTTTAATAAACGAAAATACATCGTACAGTTGCAAGTGCGGATTTACGAGAAATAAGAAAGTACTATGACCCGCTCGTTGAAGAGGTGGAACTCATAGAGTCAGATCCTGAATTCGCTCATATACGTTTACCAGGTAATAATCATCGCAGTACATTTATACGTATCCAGAGGAGGATGTCTATAATGAACCACCCGCTTCAAAAACATCTGCTGCTGAAGCTGTTGAAGCTCTGAACGCGGCCATCAGTTGGGCAGAAGACAACCTCAACAGCAGTGAGGAGATTGTGATGCTGAGGCGCATAGGAGACAAGGCGTTTGATCAGAACTTCGAGGCAGCCGTCCAGAAGAAAATTACAGATTTTTTTACAGATAAATAATTAAAAAATATATATATAAATAAATAAACGTGTTTAATTTTTCGTTCTACCACCCACATCAGAAGTCCATAAAATCCCAATAAAAAGGCCATAGGTAATAAGAATGATTCGCTAATCCGAACAACCCCTTTCCCCAATTCCGCTCGGATTAGCGCCTGAAGTCAAAAACGCTGCAAATGATTACACAACGGTTTATTATTTACCTGTATAGATGCCCCTTCTGCGTAGATCACTGTTTTATGTGGTCGTTACCCTCGAGCTCCCTCCAGAAAAGTCCTAAATGGAGTACTGAAGACGGCCCGGGAATTATAGTTTCATACAAACGCGCGGGATTAAATAATTATAAATAATTAATTATTTGTAGTTATTCATGAAGCATAAGGTAAATAATAAACCGTTGTGTAATAATTTACCTGTATAGGTGCCCCTTCTGCGTAGATAGTATAACAACCCGTTGAGTAATAATTTACTGTTGTATAATAATTTACCGTAGTGTAATAATTTACCGTTGTGTAATAATTTCCCAAATAATACTTCAATGTTTGTTCAAGTTGCAGAAGTACCTATCAACAAAATCCAAAAGAGCCATCATTTTTCAAATGGAATAATATCACAAAACAACCAACTCGACTTCATACAGCCATCCGCAATTATAATCAGGTGCTCTCCAGCAATGATTATCTCTGGCCAATCCCCAGTTGTTGCTGCGACCCTAGCGGTGATATTTAGGCTGAATGTATACAATTTGATTCACCCTCCTGTTGATGAAGCCTGTCGGTGCAAACTTCGGGGCCTTACTGTGAATGAACGGCTATGTATGTCCTAGGTTCAAGAACGAACTATGTATGTATTTAAAACCGCATAAAAATTCGAGGTAACGGCGTCCTGGAGATTTCAACCCCTGTTTTTCACCCCTTAGAGATGACTGACATTAACGCCGAGCTTCGCGGATCAACTAGCCCCCAAATGGGACCTACAAACCAAATTTCATCAATTTTGGTTCATGGTAACTAAGGAAAGTACGAAGTACGGCGGACGGATAGAAATTTTATTATTGAATTTTCGGATTCTACGTACCTTGAAACGGAAACCATCAAATTTTGTGGGGGGGGGGGGGGGGTTTAATTTTTTTCCCATGATCGATTCCAAAGGTTCATTATTGAAAATAATAAACCAAAATGGATTGACAATTCACGACGCAGCATCACAATCCAGTGGGCTATTTGCCTGACTTTTTTAACATTTTGTTATCAACATTAGGTATACATTGTTGAAGAAACGTGAAAATGAAAGCTGTTCATTAAAACAACCACTATTCAATTTACTGTAAACCAAATAAAATCTGAAAATAAAAAAAATTGGGTGATTACGCACGAAATTCTGAATGCGCTTGTTGGCTGCAGCCTCCTTCGGTGATGACGTAGCAAGCTCAGCGCCACTCTTCTTGAATGCTTCGATTTTAAAAACCTGTTTCTACTCAAGAAATTTTTTATTAGGCCGCGTTATCCCTCGTTTCCTTACATTGACCCCTTCCTTCTTCCCTTCTGACGGCCGGGCCTAAAAACTGCTACCTCCCATCGTTGAAACACATTTAGGTAGGTAGGTAGATACCTCGCTTCGTAGAAAGTCGAGGAATACGACTGCCGAACGTTCAGTACCTTCATGGGAAATCTGTATCTTTGGTAATCCTCTATAACAACGACTGCAATACAATCCTCTGTCATTTGGCCGCTATCTTTGACGGACAAACGACAAAGCCTACTTTTTCGAGGCCCTTCAAGAAACAACCAAACAACACCACAGACAGCACCCGCGGATCCGCGAAAATTGGCAGCAATAACCCACGCAAACTGAGAGGTTCTTTCGGGTTAGGACAGGCGTTCTACAGCAGACAGTTGAATAAATAATCGAATTATTGCAGTATCCAATACCCATGGTCTAGCCACATAGGTTTTTGTAACTTTCAGGTAAGTTGACACTGATGAACGCATCAATTCGATAAGCGACAGTTATTGTGGTTTATGTAACTGACCGTTTAGCGTTGCAAATAATAAAAGGGCCGTCAGTGTGTGGATAACTCATTCAGACTTAAAAACATTGCACCTCCTGCCGTTTGCCAAATTTCACTAGCTTATGATTCAAATTAGACTCGCACATTATCTTACGCTTGGTGGTTGCAGAGTTTCTCAAGAAATTCGCATAGTAACACGACGGTTCGTTAGACGCCCAAGAACATCTCGTTTGCTTTTCAAATCACCATTCGCGGGGGGGGGGGGGGAGGGGGGGGAGACAAGAACAAGAGGGTTTAAACTCAAACGAACACCGACCCACCTCATCAGCTGAAAGACTTTGGGCTTTTAAATTGCAATGCCTCTTGTAAAAAAAAAGGGTTAAGTTCGGAGGCAAAAAGAGAAATGATATGGAAGTGGAATTCATGAAAAGAAACAAGATAGTCGATGGGTGCCATCGCTGAAATGGAATTTTCAACGAAAGGGAAAAGGATTTTCATATTTTCATTTTGTACAGCGAGAAAAGATATGCCGGATTAAAGAGACAGTTTTTTTTTCCTTTCAGGAAAGTCGATACAAATTTGCCTCTTCACTTTGGAAAAAAGGAAAAGAGATCTTTACAGATCTGCCACCCCTTTGGAGTTTCATATTCTTCGCTACCTTACATCCACCAAGGGGATCCGATCCGAGAGGGGGACTCGTAATTATTTAGCTCTTTGATTCAAAATCCATCTCGCCTTTCCACAAGCTCACTCAAGGGAGGTCGACCCTTTTTGAAGATTTTTTTTTTTTTTTTTTCAATTTCTTAGACTCCTCACTCCTCCTTTTGCCATCTTGTTGAACGCAGGAAAGACTCTTTGGAAAGAAGGGCCTTCTAGGCTGCGGCCCTCGGAAAAGAAGGCCCGAACGCGACGCAAAAAAGTTTCCGTTTTCGGAAAAAACGGAACCGTGGATGTGTGCATACTAGAATTTCTTACTGATTTCCCGCATCTTCTCGTCGACGCTGACGCAGAAACCTCACACGTTTGGTGGACGACATCCCAACTGATACTGAGATAGTAACACGAGGCAGTTGCAATTTATAGCTGTTCAGTGTTGAAACATTAATATTGCGTAATAGATAATATATCAATGGAGGATACCGCGTTTTTTATTTTATTTTATTTTATTTTTTAATGAAAGTAGATTCCATCCTGATGAGAATTTTGACACCAAACGCACTTTCCTACGATAAGCAGTTTTTATTCCACGATCTTTAGAAATTTCGTGCACTAGTGACGTCATTGCACCCCTCCCACCTGGGTGGAACACCTTTCCCGGAGTGGCGTCATTAGTGCACGAAACGCCTAGAAATCCAATGGTTTTTAGACGTTTCGTGCACTAATAAATAATAGACGTTTCGTACACTGAATAAAAACGAATTATCTTAGGAGAGTGCCGTTGGTGCCAAAATTCTTAAGATGGAATTTGCTTGCATTAAAAAAATTAAAAAAAAAAAGTTTCAGACCCATGGGTAACCCTCATTACTGGGTTAAATTGTTTCTTAGTTATAGTAATAGCCGTTACTATATCAATTATTTACTGATTGGCCATCACGCAAATTTCAGAATGACCCTGATCCCCAAGACCATATCCATGTTAAACAATTTTATTTGAACCATTTACTGTTTTATTTAAAAGTTACAATTTTATTTCAACGTTACACACGTATAAATTTAAGGGTGTGATTTATCGGCCCGGCAAAATAGAGGTTACTCCCTACATAAAAGGCGGGCATAACAGCTTTTAAATCAAACACACGTCCAAACACAGGCATTGTAGCCAACGTTATCAAAAACATTGAAACTACCGAGGCAAACTATTTAGGTGCTTGGGAACTTTTTGAAACTAAACCGTTGTGTAACACAAACGGTGGGTACAGCTTTCGTACAAGTACGCAACCACGAGGGACATTTTATGTCTTTGCGCCCCC
This sequence comes from Leptopterna dolabrata, assembly GCA_954871275.1. NCBI lineage: Eukaryota > Metazoa > Arthropoda > Insecta > Hemiptera > Miridae > Leptopterna > Leptopterna dolabrata. The sequence goes on along the minus strand of OX940984.1, from coordinate 17,769,144 downwards.
TCCCGCACCCACACCACGTACTTCGTACTTGATTGTTTTGGTCAAGATTTCCAACGAATGGAGGACGAGTGCCGTCTTATAAGACCAATGATAACTACGTTTGATTGTGCTCGTTGATGGTTGCGATGTAATGGTAAATCGAGAGCTTTCCAACGAGTGGTGAACGATTTGTATACGATGATAACCAGAGAAGTTCATACGCATTCATTTAAACAATCACGCTCATACCGCAGCTTGTCGGCCACGCACTCCGCAGTGGTTAACGTAATATGGTTAGGTAAATCGAGAGCTATCCAACGAGTGGTGAACGATTTTTGTACGATGATGACTGACGAAGATAAAGTTCCGTAGCAACGAATCGGTTGTAAGCGAAAATCATCAGAAACAACGAATGGTACCTAGTCCGAACAGCCTTCAGTCCCAATTAGTTCGGATTAGCCGGACTCCACTGTATTATGTACGTAAACATTCATTTAAACAATCACGCTCATACCGCAGCTTGTCGGCCACGCACTCCGCAGTGGTTAACGTAATATGGTTAGGTAAATCGAGAGCTATCCAACGAGTGGTGAACGATTTTTGTACGATGATGACTGGCGAAGATAAAGTTCCGTAGCAACGAATCGGTTGTAAGCGAATATCATCAGAAATTTTCGTGACGATTTCGTGTAACGTTTTTCGAGTTATGTGCCAGAGTAAAGACATAAAATGTCAAAATGTTCAACGTTTTATTCAGAGACCTATGTACCTAATATGTACCTAACTAGACTTATAATAATAAATTATTGTCTCAAGAACTACCTACTTCACTAATCAAACAACATCCCTTACACGACGAAAAAATTGTTATGAAATTGTGAATTTACCGATTGTTTTCAACACCAATCGAGTCGCAGCGGTTCAATACCTAATTAATGTATGTAGGTACTTACTTATGAATAACACCATGTGACGTCCAAACTGAAGTTATAAATAATTATGGGGAAGTATTATAACTTCAATTTGAGCGAGAAATTTTGGCGTAGATCAAATTCTCACTTTTTATAGTAGTGACTATAGTTTCGCACGTAAGATAGCAGTGAGTAGCGAGATATTGAGACAGTGTTTTGTTGGCCGAACACTTTGTTGATCTAATTCACACTTTCGATACGTAGATGCTGGTTGTAATCTTAACAACATATTGCAAGTCTCATAATCGATGGCTACGCATTACAAACTCCAAAAATGTAATCATACATACTGAACAGTAATTGATCATCAATAATTATTGAATCCGAAATATACTAGTTGCCTTTCTATCCACGTCTTGCTAAGTCGGCTCGTTCAGTGTTTCTTCGGCTTTTAGGTTTTATTTCTTCATTAAATTCATTGTTTGGTAGTACCAATAAAAAGAAGAGAATTCACTCTTTCGATTAGGTCTAAAGGTGGTATAATGGCATCGAAGTTAGCTCCACTGAGGCCATCAAAATACTCTACATTTGGGAGGAAGGAAAGGTTAGGAAGCCACAGGTTGTTGTATTTGGTGGATAAAAAGTGATAACCTATCTAATTGTTTTTAATGCTCGACCCTGGTGATCGCATTCATCGAGCGGGACTTAATTTCGTCGTCAGCGACATAACTTTCAGGGAGTCGTTTCGCCCTACCAAATCTCAAGTAAGTTGACTTATAGAAAGACGGAAGACCTGATGAAATCGGATTCGGAATAAAACGATCGGAACATCCAACGATAAACTGTGACTGTTGTTAGAGGTTACTCCACAAAACGAAGGTTACTCTTCAGAACACTCTTCGTTTCTAGTAGAACAGCAAAGTGGGAGCGCGAAGCCTTTAGGAACAGAAAGTTCTCCTAATTTTCATAATTCGCAAAGTACAAATGAAGACTTGCAAAGTGAAAAGTTTAAGGCCCGATTTCACAAAAAACTCACTAATCGTGATTACACTAATCAAGATTTGAGTTAACCGAACCCTGTAATCGTGATTAACGTCGTTTGGATTCCACCATGCAAATCATGGTTCCCACTAATCTTGGTTACGCTAACCACAGTTAACTTCACTAAACACAGTTACCACCCTCATGGATGGTATAATATGTTCCGTATCAACAAGGCAGTGGTGTAATGAGGTTATAACAAAACCAGGTTATTTAGTGCTGTTAAGACTCAATCGCCTGTAATTGTAGTGTTTGTTTTCTATGCAATTTCTGTTATCATGATTGATAACAATAATAATTAACCCCAAAAAAAATGAAAGGGGATCCAGCTTTCGAGGTGTCGAATGAAAATTTACTTGTAGAACTCGTGAACATAAATACTAAAATGTTGAGTGCAAGAAAACTGTGAATATGCGACGAATTCAACTCTCCTCAGAATTACTCTTCTATCTTTTACTTGAGAACTTTGTTACCGTAGGTACGGTTATATTTTTCAACCTGCATACCTGTTAGGACCTACATAGCAATTCCTGTTTTTTTATTATTTACTATCAATTCATCGTCACACAGTGTTTTTGACTTTAAACTTTTATGATGTAGGTACCTACTAAAATGAACTTGCCAAAGGTTGGGTGGTTGAGAAATGAAGTCAGTTAAAAAGGTATTATTTACTAGAACAGCACAACGTGAAAACTCGAATTCGCCTTTCATTTTCTTCCTCTCAATTTCCATGTGGTTCTTGCCAATCTGAAATGAAATAATCACAATAGGTAAATAGATCAGCGCCTACAAAAATACATTTTGGTTTTCATTATATAAATAGGTACGTTCCAGTATTGCCGAATTGATACATAAATACTAAAAATTCCTGTGGCTTTATAATATTATATTTCCAAAAGTTTTTGGGCGTTATGATTAAAGATAAAAAAGATTTGCAAAGAATAACCTCGTTATGAAAAGCATTACTCCCTATCCCTCTAGATACTGTTAGCACCTACTTCAAAAATGTTACCTAATGATTACTGTTATTTATTATGATCATTATGAAAAAACAGTTGCATGTAGAAGTCCAGTCTAGTATAGGTGCGCACCTAAATATTTCAAAGTTGTCATCTCATGGTTTACCTACATGCGCACTAACTTGTAATACCTAGTTACACATGCGAAAATAATACATAGTTACATGTACATTATTTTCTATTAATGTACTTACTGCATGTAACTTACCTGTCAGTCAGGTATTCTAGACGGCCTTCTATTTGTTCTAGTACGCTGAGAACAGTTGTTTTGATAGTCGGTACCGCGTTGGAAAGTCGATGAAATCTTCACTCCTTTCTCTTATCTATTTAGGAGGGCCGACAATATCATCTTCATCTTGGAATGATAATTCGAAAGCACGCACGAATGCGCGAGGCATCGTAGGTGTATAATATCGAAATCACTATATCAGAAAGCACTGTGTATTTGTCGTAGTTTCGTTGCATGATAAACCAAAATGGCTGCCTAATTGTGGTTAAGAATCGACCAAAATCGGCCGATTAGTTCTTAATCATGGTTAATGCTTGATCGAGTGTGGTAGAATCGAACAGTTCTGTTAACCCTGATTAATGAACGTAAATTGTGATTACGATCGTCTATAACCGTGATTAAAAATGTTGGTGAAATCGGCCCTTAGAGTCTTTAGGAATGGGCCCCAGGACTCCCATTGAGAAAGAGATAGGCAGCACGTGGAGGTCGATGGAGGGGACGATTATGGATATAATTGATTGGCGACGACGTCACGCTGAAGAGGGTAGGGTTTCGTGTGGTCAGACGAGGAGTCAAAAGACGTCAAAAGACCAACATGGACAGTAAGGCCGAGCAGGACAAATGACTGTTCAAAATGTTGTAGAAAAAGGTAAGATCGACCGTGTAACGTCGCGTCGTCTCTCGAGGGGCAACAAACGGCACACGTCCAGCAGTTAAGCATAATCCACATCACAAGAGAGAATTCCGAGCTTTTAACGAAGGAATGTACTCTGTACCCTCTCCAAACTGTACTTGTGGACTGCGTCGCTGGGCGACCATACCGGAGGTGCGCACTCCAGCATGAGGAGTAAAAGGGCTTTGTACAGGTTAACCGAAAATACAAAATGTAAGTTCTAAAAATGTCATTATATGTCATTATATCGGGCACCGTTTGACACTAACTTGTTAATTAGTTAACAGCTTTGAGAATAAATTGCGCTTTGAGCGAAAAGTTGTTTTGTGAATGCTTTTACGAGTAACATTACGGCCTTCTTTCTCGTGGGCCTTGGCTAGGCCGAGGCGTACTGAGTTGAAGGAAGGCGGTGTTAATTGGAATTTTTATGAGGTCTCCAGGGCTGTGGGGGGTATTTGTTAATAATCCTTCTTTTTCGTTGAAAAGGTGATTTGTTTAACGAGGGTTGAGCAGGGCGAAACGCCGTAATATCCTTCGCAAGGGCTTTTCTCTTTCTTCGCATGGGGAGCTGAGTGGTCCAATGACGAAGTGAGTCACTGCAATGGGGCTGTTCCTTGCAAATTAGCAGAGGAAACTACTAACTTTCAGAACTCCATCTTCTCAAGAACATCTGGGCTAGCCTAGGCCATGGTTTTACTTAGACCGCCTAGAACTTGGGTGCCAGTCATTTTGGTTACCACTGTCTGTTCATCTTTCCATAACTGCAAAACGAAAAAACGCTGCAAAGTCCTTGTCACATGGGTTTATTATTCTATTGAACCTACCTAACGAAATGCTGGCTGTTTATTTATTGTTTCTTTCATGTAAAATAATTGAAATACCTATTTCTGGTAGTTTCCACCAATTTTGGCCCCCAAAACTTGAATTAGGTACGCTCCTTTTTTTTCCTCCAAATTATTTTTGAACATTGGTAGTGCCATTTAATCGTCTTGATCCACGTGTTGACACTTTTTCTAGTGTTATTCTACAAATTGATGGTGATTTCAGACGATTTCGCAGGTTTTTGACTCATAAAAAATCAATTTTGGGAACTGAACATCTGGTACAACCTCAATTTTCCACTCCTTGGTCAAAATCGACTTCATATTCGGTCTTCTCGTCCCCAGAAACATGGAAAACGATACCTCAAAAGCTGATGTTACTAACATGTTACTAAAACACAAACAGTACCTATTTTTATACACATTTTCACTCATAACACCCCTGGGTATATTCCGGTCGGGCTGAAAAGTTTCGGGACACAACTAGGGCCCAAATGGAGCATGTGTGCGAAAGAACGAATTTTTTAGACCAAAAACACACGTTATACGGCGGACGGCGTACGGCGGACGGACATTGCATTTTTTGAATCTACGCACCTTGAACCGGAAAAGAAAAAATTTTGAGGGGGTGTTATAAAAATGTTTTGCTGAGCGAATACATAAGTAGGTGTATTATTCGCAGAATAATAAACCAAAAATGTCTAACCTATGTCATAATGTAGTTCAGTTGTTTTGCTCGCGTTTCTTCAGAAAAATCTTTTCTTTGGACACTTTCAACAACATTTAAATCCTCTTCATTTTAACTTAAAACTATACCTAATAATTGTACCCTCTAGTGAGGGGTGCTTCACCCAAACATGTTTGTCCATGCATAAACCGAAGCCACCTGTACTTACGTACAACCGTAGGGCCACGCCCCAAATTATCGCGACATTTCAGCTCATTTGACCATGATAACCTAACAATTGTGGGTGTTTCAAGGTAACCCTTAAGCATGCGCAAATGGAAGTTAAATTAGGTTCTCAAATGGATCCACATAAATAGGACCATTCGGGGTAAGCCTGTGCTTATTACTCAAAACATCTGACAGCGAGAGAGAAGAAGAGATTTATTGATATAAACACAATGAAAAAAATTATATCTTCACACTAAAAAAAATTAAGAACAATAAAGTAACTAAGTAAATGCAATACATAAACACATGATTACCAAAATTGAACCAAGGACTGTCGGCGATCCTTACAGTGCTGTATCATTTGTGTTTCTGTAGAGTTGTTAGTGGACAAAAACATCTGTACCCAACTTTTTTTATTTGAAAAAATCAAGACTACTAGGTAAGTATCTAGCTAAAGTATCTATCGAGCATCATTTCAAATACTGGACAAAATTTATGCCTTCTGTGGAACGGTAGTTGCTGTTCTTTTTTAAAATAACAAAAACTTACCTGGACACTTAAACGTATAGGCTCACCATAGTAGGTACCCTCCACATTTTGGGGACGCATGGTATATGTAACCGGGCTGGGTCATCTTCCCAGATGCATGTCCATGCAACCCGGTGCGTCCACAGGTTGCGGATAGTGGAATGGCCATAAGATATTATGGTTAGCTGCGAAATAAGCTGTTCATCATACGAATAAGCAGTCGCAGACAAGGACGACACCTCGGAGAGGGGGTGAACCACTTTTTGACAAGGGTGGTCCTAAAAAAAGCTCCATTACCCAGTGAAGAGGTGTGACAGTGGCGAGTTTGTGCCGCCACTAAAATATAAGCACTAGTCAGGAGGGATGGCTCCTACAGCCTTGGGTGGCATCCATCTAAGGGTTTGGAGACCCTAACAGAAAGGCTCCCTGGTACTCCAGGTTGGGGGTTAGGCGAGGGGCTGACAACTCCTTCCTGTTGAAAACTTATTGTCACGAAACCTGAAAGAAAACGGGAGGCCAAGGTCCACAGTGGGCTGTAGCGCCAAGAGAAGAAGAAGATGGTATATGTAAGCAGCTTTTGTGTAGTTTTGTGGATTCTCCAATTCGTAGTCCAAATAACGATGCACGCAGTTAAGGAGACCATGACTTCTGTTTATATTTTTGAATGGAATTGAATGGAATAGAATTTCCATTCTATGAATTTTGAAACCAACCGTATTCTCCTACAAAAAATAGTTGTTTTTCTATTGAGTTCTTTGTTCTGTTAGCTGAGCTTTCAAATTGTCGACGTGACGTTCCACTGCGCAAGGGGCACCCAGGCGGGAGGGGTGCAATTACGTCACTTGTTGTCAAAAATTTGAAAGCTCATAGAAAAAGAAATATTCATCGTTGGTCTCCAAATTCTTAGAATGGAACCTACTTTCATTTAAAAATGGGAAAGTATCAACGGAAGTCATGGGTTGTTGTAATCGTGGTCCGGAGTTGACATTCTCTCCTAATCTGAATCTTGTCTGATACATAATTACCAGTGGGTACAATTTGGTGCAATTATTTCGGGGGAGTCGGGGGGGAAACAATAAATTTATTTGTAACCGTTTCGCGGTTTTACCTGTTGAATTCTTGTTCAAGATTGTCATACTTATTCTAAAAATATTGAACTGTGTGAAAATTATGGAATTCGTGTGAAAAGCGTTCTCTTGAAAACATTAAGCTGTAATTTAGCATTTAGGAACTAGGCAGTACCTAATTTGGAGCTGATGTGCTCTCCATTAGTAAGTTATTTATTACTGTTTTACTACTGAACCTAAAATGTTGGTAGGTAGGTAGGTACTTATTGCCTAGACTGATACACTGATATTTCCGGACATTTTCCAATTTTCTTCTGTACACTGATTTTTTTCCAATCACCAGTAACAAAAAGTGTATAAATTGTTGTAGCTTATTTTTAGTAGCTACCAACATATTCTTGCTACCTTCTTTAAATTAACGGTTGAAAATATGCTAGAAAATTTAAATAGTAATTTTCCTGCACGAAGATTTTATTGTATTTTAGTCTATTATATAAATATCTACTTGAAATATTAGTTGATATGAAAACAGTTCATTTCCAGTCTCATTCTGATTTGCTTTCACAGGTTATATTTAGAAAAATACAGCGATACCTATACCTACTATCGCAAAATATATTAGCGATATGCTGCAGCTAAAAGAAGTAGGAACGCTGTCCGTCGGGTCCAGGAGGGCTTTCAAAAGAAATTGACAACCTGAAACAAAATTAATAATTTTAGACCCAGTGGAGCTGATTGTAGGGAAACGCTAAGAACAAAATGAACCAATACTAAAAAATCAACAACTAAATTTGGTAAAGGAGGAGGAGAAATGAGAAAAGAAAGGTACCTACCTGGGTAATGATAAATGCGTAATATGTTTGAGAGACATGGATTATTAGTAAGCAAAGGAATGATAGATATGAAAGCACATCGGAGACTTTTCGATCAATAATTTCATAATAGAATTTCTATACGCAGTTGTAGAATTTTCCGTAGTTCGACAAACAGGCAGAAGTAAGAATCCCGCCTTAGGAGCCTAAAAAATCCTATAATCTCAGTTTAGGAAATATCACGGTTAACGTACTTGAGTATCTACAGTCCGTGAAAACTGGAGTATTTGGAAAGTAGGGATAACTAACTACCTATAGATTTTGAGTCTCTAGTTTATAAGGGGTTTGAATTGTTTGAAAAATCTCAGGTTGCCAAATTTTGTTGGAAGGGTGAAGTGTTTCTCTACAATTCGAACAGATTTCCACCATACCTACCTTAAAGCCAGATTTACCCTCGGCCCTGGGTGCCCTAACTATTTCAGCTCACTAAGACCATACTTTCGTATGGGTATTTTAGGAGGATGCGCGTTGACGTAGACAGAAGGATTCGCTAAGCAGAAAATTATCAACGAGTTGGAATTTACATAGTTTACCTCCCCATAACCAGTTGAAATGGACGTCGAACGCAATTTCCTCCTCAAGGAATATAATAGATATCGGTAGGTAGGAGATATTATATATAATGTAGATAGGAATATGTGTAAAATGGAATATGCAGGTTTCGTGACGTGACGTCTTCCCTCTTTCATTTATCGGTCTCGTGAAACAAACTTTTTTCTTTCTGCTTTTATATTATGATGCTGGATAGAAAAAATTAGTATGAAAGAATAATGATACATTCATGATAATTGACAAAAGATCGGACGTGAACGTGTGGCCACAAATTCCCATAGGGGTCAACATCGGGGTGCGTCCATCACTATTTCCTTGTGGGCGGAGCAAATTGAATTGTGAACTGATACATTAGCCAGTCGCTCCTGCACGACGTGTTGTTGTCTACCATATACTTACTTATGCAATTCTTTTTCTGCCCAGTCAGTCCACAGTTCCGCCCTTTTCACTGAGTTTTTCGTGTTTTTGTTTTTTTCCGGCAGTGACAGCTGTCCCGTTCGGCGTTCGATCCGGTCCCGGAACCGTATTTATCTTCCAGTATCAGTGAGTTTTTTTCCCCCGGTGTTTTCCCCGATGCTGTGCTGTCTGTTACGTCAGAATTATCTTGAATATTCTCTTGTTACAGAGTCCGTCCATGGCGTCCGCCGTCACGATTCATAATAGATACTGATGGTGGACTCCGTCCGCTAATTTTTTTTTTCTTTCTCTTGGCAACCCATATGAATAGAATCTTGGTTGGCAATCAGTGACTAACACCTTGAAATTAGGAGCAGAATTGTTGAAGAAGAATAAACAAATAAACAAAGCGGCATGCTCAGCCACCACGGTCACCCGTCGGCGCTGACTTAACATAAGGAAGTTTAAAAAAAACAATATCTTATGGTGAAGAGAATATTGATTATTTTTTGTAAACTTCCTAAGCCATAATTATAATAACTGGTTCATGATTGACAACAATCGGGGAACTGAATTAAGCTTAGTTAAGTTCAAAAAAGAGAAACTAAGTAAACCACATGATTCAGCTGTCTTGCTGAAAAGATAAAAAATAAATTCAGAGATTAAAGAGGTTCTGAGAAAAAATGTGTTGTGCATCAACCAAGCATTTGCGCACAGTACTCACAATGCGCCATTTAAAGAACTCGGCTAATTCTTCCACATTAACTAGGTATTTTCTGAATGCACAGATAACCCTTCTGTGTAGGGCAGCTAGGTCACCGTTCTGTGCGAGATACCCTTGGAATGTCTATGACTCTACCATAGAAAGATACTAATTAGATGAAATGATAAGGCGGGTGCGGGTTCGCTCACATGAATTTCATTAAAATCCTTCTGTTCGATTCATCTGCACTTGCACTAAGTTTTCCCCCAATTACCTGTAGATACCAAATATAGAGGGAAGTTGGAAACTGGTTGTGTAGTCACCAAATGTTGCACAGAACAGGTCCTGCTAATTCTTCCACATTATCTATTTATGTAAGTGGGTATACCCTTCTCTGTAGGTCAGTAGATATCAAATATACTTACTGAGGAGTTGGTAACTGGCGAGTTCGTGAAACCCGAGCCAGTCATGCATTACAAATAGAAATGTTAACCCAATTTTCGAAACGCTCGCAATTTCACGTACTATGTATTATGTACCTAGTTAGGTAATTAAGCTACAACCACCGCCAATACCTGAAAAACACAGGTAGGTACCCATGAAACAAAGGTACGAAACATCTAAAGGAAAAAAAAACCAGTCATGCAGCATGACTTAATGAGCGAATTTTCAAAGAAATATTCGAATTAATGGCTATGGTTTTGAATAAAGGAAAACTTCGGTCTAAAATTTGGTTTTCTATGTATATTCTCTTCGTATTTATTTTAATTTGTACGTTTTATCCATCCTGATTCTACCGTTTGTTATGAGTAGATTCCTTGTTCCTTCTGAATGGCCTTTCCTCTTGACTACGATTTCAGGCCTGGTATCTAAAACCAGTTCAAGATTTGCTCTACTAGGTAGGTAGATCCTTCCTTCTTCATTGATATTATTTTTATCATGTTAAGTACCTACCTACCTTTGAATATCAAATATTCGTATGATACTGATAATAAATTGATAAGATACCTACCTAACCTTCTTCCTCCTACTGTTAGTACCTAAATTGAATAATTTGAAATAGATTTTTTCTTTCGTCTTCCTTCTAGTAATACGTGGGCCGGTACTTGTCTATCTATGAAGGTATCATAACAATAAATTATATGTCAAATGGGAAATTCAAGGAGTTGTACTAATCGTTTGCCTCCCCCTTTTTTGCTTCGAACTCTCGTCTTCAATTAATACTTCTCACATTTTTCAATCTGACCACTCTAAGGGGGTGGGGGGGGGGGTAAGAGTTTAAAGATTATCCTAGTTTTGGGTAATTTTTGCGCACTTTAAATGCTCTAATTTAAGAACGGATTTAGATATCTAAAATCCGATTTCACCATCGTGTTCAGCGTGCAAAAACCTTTAAAATGAGGGGTCACTTGTTAGAAAATAACATTTTGGGGATTTTTGGGTAATTTTTGCGCACTTTAAATGCGCCAAAACCCTCCTTAGAGTAGGCCAATTTCGCCCATCTTCGAACTTAGCCTTTCGATTGCCAAGATAGATTTTTTGTGCAAATTTGAGCTGTTTATCTCAATTCTATCGAGAGTTATCGTCTGGAGTGACACATATATATATATATATATATATACATATAAAAAAGTGTTAAATTTCAGGAATCGTTTTAGAATGGTCTGAAACGGATTTCTATGAAGAAAATTTCCAAAAATTTATATTATTTAAATTTCGAAGCCATTGCAATAGCTTCATTTTCTTTGAAAATTCGCTAAAAATTAATCGACATCAAGTACTCGTAAGTACCTATTACAAGTAGACTAAAATATCAGCCGGTACAAGTAGGTATGTATTTTGATAGACCTATGGCATAGGTACTGTAGTATCATTACCTACAAGCACGGTTGAATTAGTTAGGTACTACTACAATCTAGACTTTGAATTCATGTCACCCGGCAACAAAGCAATAGTGATGTTGGAAAGATCTCATACTTTTGTCTTGTCGGATACTTTACTTGTAAGTCGGATAAGCACCGTTCGCTCAAAGTAGGTATACCTAACCAATAACCACAAAGTTTCATACGTCAGCTCAAGTTTTACAGTGAGGAATTATATAGCTGTTCGATATTTGTAAAGACCTCTACAAGGTCCTCGTACTCGATATCCTCCACCTTAGCTGGGAAGAAGTGATCGACAAGAATGCGAAAAGGTTTACTGCCTGCCTTAGCGAGGAAGTACGCTGGACGCTGGTCATAATTCTCCTGAACATAGCCCCTCAGGGTGGTCGTCCACTGGAAGCGTATACGCGGCGCGGCGCTACACGCGACACAAGCGGCAGCCTACGGCTACGAGCGACAGGGGTCGTCCACTGCAAGCGCCTTCGCGCGTCGGGCTTCAGCTTGTTTTTATTCAAGGAAAGTGGGGACTTCCTTTTTATTCTTCATGGACCCAGAGGAATTTTATTTCCTTGAAAGTAGCAACCATTTGCGAAAACGAATGTTAAATCAAAGAACATGTTGGTTGAAATTGAAGTTGAAAAGTTGAGTTTGAAAAGTTGGTTGGCTTGAATGGTACTTCTTGTCTCTCATATCCCAGAGAGGCGTATGAGAATGAATGGCACTAATTAATTTGTCGGTGTTATGGTCCATTTTCTGCGTAGAGGGGAACTTTCACCTACTCAGAACGGGGCTTTCGCGTGAACTGACTCGAAATGACCAGGGATATGGTACAAAGGTAGGTAGGTGTTCCGATGAACCGTCCGTTTGCTATGTTTATTTATTCGTACCAAAACTCGTAGGGATTCCTACCAAAGCAATAGAATTGAACGAGCTGCACGAGCTGCTACGAACGGCAGATCCAACTTTTTTTGGATCGGCCGCTTGTAGCTCGTTGCCGCTCGTGTACGCCCGTAGCCGCCCGCTCGAACACGCTTCCAGTGGACGATACCACATATAACTCAATGTAGTTGGATCTGTAGCGCGTGTCGCTCGTTGCCGCTTGTGTAGCGCAAAGCGCCGCGCCGCTCGTGTACGCTGCCAGTGGACGACCCCACTGAAACAGGAGCAATGCTGAATCGAGAATACCAGTAGAAATACCCCCATTCTCCACACTCAGAATTTAAATTTTCAATGTTGAAGGCAGTTGTGAAAACTCTGAAATCAACTTGTTATTGTAATAATAATGACCTGATACACACAACAACAAATCCTTGCAATCATGTTGACGTTTTTCTTCAACTTTTCAAGATGCAGCTTTACGCCGTTCAAACCGTTTTCAAACAGCCCGACGTCAGGATCGTCATATAAAGCTACCTTCCTTACTTCTTGATACTGGTCGATCCTGGGGAAACTTGATGAATAGCTTCGCCAAGCACCTTTTGATGACATAATTTGGCGTTAATTCAATTTTCATTGAACTCCTTCCCGAGTAACTTTCGCGAAAATTATTTCCTGCCAAGTTTCTTCCGTCTAAGGGGTGAAATGAAAAATGATCCCAAGTTTGTCCTCGGTGGAAACCAACTTCTCATCTTCTCGCCTCTGATTTCATCAAGACTTCATTTTCCGTGGAATTAACAGGAGCGTCGCCTCTTTTTTTCCTCCTCAAATTTCCCTCGAGGACATTTTTTCTGGTACCGATATTTGTATAGGTACAAGGTGGCTTCTAGGGACTACCATGTATTTTTCAAAGTAGGTAGTAAACTTATAATTTGTTAGCTGAACCCCCCTCCACAACCCCCTTCAATATATTCCCCCGAATTCTGGAATGATCAAAAAGAGATTTTGAAAACAAGATGGTTAGGTAGTATTCGTCACAAATCTCTGTATCTTTCTATATTAATTGAGCAAGACTACAATAAATTAATGTCAATAACGTGATATTATGGTATTATAGGCCATAGAAACAGCAGGTAACAAATGCCCCATGACAAACTCAAAATTCCGTTAGGTGGGGGAGTTTTTCGTGGAGTTAAGTTCTTTTGTTAATAGTACAAATTTTGATGACATGGACAATAATTAAAGGAAATAATTTCCTTTATGCTTTTATTTGTTATTTGAAGCAATATGGCTAAAGTGGTGATGTAAACTTTTTTAATCGTGTGTATTACTTCCCAATTTTTATTGCATTATGATTGTCTAATAGCATGCTCAATAAAAGTTTATAAAAAATAAAAGAACAACGCTGCAAACTCCTTGTCACATGGGTTTATTATTCTACTGGACATACGTACATAAATGTTGGCTGTTCATTTATTGTTTCTTTTATGTGCTAAATTGAAAAAGTTATTTTTGATGGTTTCCCCCAATTTTGGCCCCCAAAAACACGAATTAAGCTCGGTTTTTTTTTTGCAGATTATCTTTGATCATATAGTACATTTAATTGTCTTGATTCACCTGCTAATACTACTTCTAGTGTTAATATACAAATTTATGGTGATTTCAGACAATTTTCCAGGTTTTTGACTCAGAAAAAAATGAATTTTGGGAGCCGAACCTTCGTTACAACCTCAATTCTTCACTCTTCGTTCAAAATCAACTTATTATTCGGTCTTCTCGCCCTAAAAAACATATAAAACGATACCTCACAAGCTGATATTCACTAAACCCTCAAAAATCTCTCGAAAACCCCTATTTTTACACCCATTTTTCTCCCGTAACACCCCTGGGTGTATGCCGATCGGGCTGCCGAGCTTCGGAGCACAACTAGGAACCAAATGGGGACCCAAACTGTATGTGGAAGAACGACAATTTTACACCAAAATTTAACGTAAATTTAAGGCTGAAACTTCGTTAGAACCTCAATTTTCCATTCTTTGGTCAAAGTCGACTACGTATTCGGTTTCGGTTCGTTCTTCGGTCCAGTAGGTACCTTCTAAGGGCCCTTTACCTGTCCCTCGCTTAGGCGAATACATGTCATTAGCCACCAGTTACAAAGCTACCACCTAAAAATGTGCGACAGTCGCCACTAGTCCGTACCAGGCTGTGAATTCAGGTGGTAATATAATTATTTTCGCGTTAATTTTCCGTCTGAATAGACAAGTGGTCTGGCATCCTACATGTTAGAACCTGAAGGGTTGTAGTTGACTGGCTCTCACTACTTTTCTGAAAGGTTCTGCCTTCGGTATGTTCCGCAAGGAAGACTTTTGGGCCCCGTCCTTTTCTTTATACTGGTGAACAATCTTCCTAGATCCACCCTGGGCCCCAATGCATTAATAGTGAACTTTGCTGATGACACCAATTTCTCATTTCAGAAGCTTCCACTGAAGAATGTGTAGCCTTAATACAGGGCAAGTTTGCTGCGTTATGGCAAATGTCATGGTACTCTTATAATATACCACTCCTGTAAATATTTATTGCTACCAATAAAACACGGAGAAGTCGAGCTGCGCGGTGCGAGGGACGAGGCCCAGGTAGCTCTCCCTCCAACGGCCGTTGGTGGACCGGGGGATGGTAGAGGCGCCTATCATTCAATCATCATTATTTGTCGTTATTCATGAAGCATAAAGTTTGTTCAAGTTACGAAAGTATACCTATCATCATAAGAGAGTTGTCGCAACCAAAAACGGACGATCAGGAGAGAGTACTTAAACGCAACTGTTACGATCGAGGCTTAAGTTTTATCGTTTTCAAGACTTGCGTTGTCCAGCACCACATAACTATAGCAAAGGTGTGTGTCGCGCATCTCAATACTACGTACTATGTGTAACTCGATAAGTAAACTTCTTCGCGGATAACCAAATTCGATCTCCACGGCTCCGCTTTCCCGTCACCCCGAATTTTGTAGAAAGACAGGAGGAGCCGGCCTCGGGAAGGTTTTCCGCCGTTTGCGTTCTCTTTAGTTATAACTGTAAGCCTGAACTTCATTTTGTTCCAGTACCTCTTCATCTTGATCATCGCCATCCGAAGGACATGAGCACGTTAAATGATTTGCCTTATATTTCGCAAGTATTGTGGGCATTTAAAATTATACAAAGGACCCAAGTTCTCACCGTGCCGTGCGTATGGTAATACAGGAAAAGGGCACGATTGTTCTTCCAGAAATTGTTCAAAACTCATAGAAAACCGTCAAAATGGAATAATTAGTATAATTTAGTATGAGAAAAAAGAGGTTCACTTGACAGACAAATTATATAATCATTGAAAAATTATTACGTTAACGTCACTTCAACATATCTCCAAAGTTATGTGAACATGAAACTTTCTCACGGAACTTACGTTGGACAGTTAGCATCCGAATTTGTCGCCCTAGAACAGAGCTAGTTTTAGAGAAATGCGTTTATTTTTTTTTTTTTTGGAAAATGGTGCCACAGCTCTCTAATATCCAAAATAGCCACTATTCGTCACATGCAATAATTAAGTATCACGGAACAACTAACTCGATTTCGTACAGTCTTGCGTGGTTATAATCAGGTGTTCCCTAGCAGTGATGTCTGGGCTGGATGTATACCGTTTTATTCACGATCATGTTGACGAAGGTTTTCGGTGCAAACTTCAGGGACTTACTTACTGTGAACAAACGGCTGGTCTCAAAAAATTCCCCAAGTTCGAGAAATTTCAACCCGCTATTTTTCACCCCTTAGAAATGACAGACAGTAAGCCGAGCTTCGCGGACCAACCAGTCCCCAAATGGGACCCACAAACCAAATTTCATTAATTTTCTTTCGTGGTAACTAAGGAAAGTGCGAAGTATGGCGGACGGACAGAAATTTTGTATGAAACTGAAACTATCAAATTTTGAGGATAATAAATGAAAAGTTCTAAAAAATCCTGTACCTACTGCAAATGTTGGACGCACTGCAGTAGTGTATTTTCCTATATGCGCGGAAATGAAAAGGTGTTGCCGGTTGAAGTTCTACGTTTTAGAAACGTCTACAGGGTCCCTATCTGCGAAGGCCTGAAATTCGGGACATGAATCAATGGATGTATTGGTTTACTTTCATCTTCAGTATTACAGTAAAATTTACAATAGAAATATGAAATCATACAACTTGTGAAAATAATAACAATATTTCATTATGATAAATAAATATACTTCTCGTGTTTAAAATTAAAAATGTCCATATAATATAATAGTATATTTAGTAGGTATGACATTGGGATGGCCGTGCTGGATAGTTAAAACTGGTCCTCAGTCTCCAAATATCAACCCTCTTAGCTACTGATCCAATCATCATTTTTACATAGATCAATATTTACTGTTAATTGTACTTTACCCTTCCTTCATTAAAATGTTAGAAGTTGCTTGTTTATATCATCATGCAACAGTTTATATTTATCTCCTTTGAAGTAGCCTGTCGTTATTTATTTTCAGGATTCCACCTAATTTATCATAATTTTTGTTTATTAGTTCCGTCCCTCTACATCTTGTTTTCATCTGGGCGTAATTATTTTTAACTTTTGGTAGTTTCAGTCGATATGGTTTATTTTGTCTTCTTCTGATCTCCACAAAGAATACACTTATTTATTTTTTAATGAATTTGCTCATATTCTTAAGATACATTTTATGAACTGTGTCCAAATTTAGCTCCCTAAATGGTCCATTTTGGTTTCTTAAAAAGTCTTTTCAGTGTAATTTTTTTGTATTTTAAAAATTTTGTCGAGCAAGTATTTATATCCCCCTCCCCCCTAAATAAATATTGTGTATTGTAGAATGGAATCAATAGCGCCTTGTAGATATTTAGGAGAAGGCCTTTGGACAAATATTTGATTCTTGGGCCCACCTATTCAGTTCATCTTCAAAAGCCCTATTCATTTCACCTTCAAAAGCCCTATTGACGTATTCACAGCCATTATCGCTCCTCAGGCACTTGATGACTTTGCCCGTTTGATTTTTTGAGGTTCGTTTGAAACCACTTCATCTTTATTCCTCATAAAGAAGATCCGAGGCCCTTCTCGAGAAATCATCAATAAATGTCACAAAGTATCTACGTTTAGAGTAAGACGTAATTGGCAGAGAGCAAACATCAGAATGAACGATTTCCAATAATTGCCGGGTAACTAATCTGCTCAGTTTTGGAAAAGGCTTGCGATTACTCTTTCCTTTCAGGCAAGCTTCGCAGAAACCTGGACCCCTACTAATCGGTGGATTAGCTAATCCTTGGACTGTACTTTTTCCCAACATTGTTTTGATCACGTCGTGGTTGATATGTCCAAGTCTCTCATGCCAGATACTTCGGTCTTCGCACTCAGTATATTACTTGCTCTTTCAGCAAAAGCATACGCCTGGAATGCATAAATATTAGCTTCATTTCCTTCGGCCTCTATAATAGTTTTATTTTCGTCAAATACCTTCGGCGAACCTCTTTTTATAACAACAGTGAATCCGTTCATTTCCGTCCTCGCAATCCTCGCAGTCTGTAGAGAAAAATTCAGGAACATGATATACGAACTAAATCACTCTTGAAGAAATCGTGGAAACCCATTTCAAAGAAAAACGGAGTTATTGAAAAAATAGTCTATTTCCACTAATACAAGAAAAAACGCGAAAAACACTGTTATAACAGTGTTTTTTCGTGAATTAGACTATTTTTTCAATAACTCCGTTTTTCTTTTAACATGATATGCACTTGTAAACTGTATTTTAGTTCTACCGTGAGCAGTTTTGGAAATTACGGTTACAGTACCCATATTCGGCTGGTTACGCTAGACGCCATTGTGACTGACTGCGGACTAGTCAGCTCTTTATACATAGTGAAATTCGCTTTGTTGGGAGTGAAATGACTACTCGCTCCACTATTTATTAACCATACGTTATTACTCACTGAACAACCTGTTGCACTTGAACATATCAATGAAGCCTGGATAATGTTATCGTTATTGTTTTCAGTATTTTCGCTCGTTTCTCGATCGAATCTCTTCGTACGGCAATATCTAGCTATGTGCCTTTCATCTCTGCAGTTGTAGCATTTCCTTCTGAATCCTCGTTGTACAAGGAGCACGTTCGAGTCATTCACCGCGTTCATTTCGTCTTCCTTGAACTGCTTCCTCCTACATTCTCCGCATAACAAGCTCTCCAGTCTTTCGGGCTTGTACTCATCACACTTGAAATTACAAACCATGCTGACAGTGGTTTCGTACTCCTCAGGCAGTCCGTTAATGAGTACGGAACACACTTATTCGTCACTAATTTTTGCACTTCCCGCTTTCACAACTTCCGAAGCATATTCCAGGACTCGATTTACATAAGATTCCATATTTATCCTCCTATGGTAAAATTTTAGACGAGAAGACACATTAGAAGCTTGAAAACGTCGTAGTCTCGTTTTTGGTTGAAATCTGGCAGATAATTTTCTCCACAATTCATGAAATATCAAGTATGTCATTCTGAATGTCCTCGGTGATGGTTCTGGCTGTCAGTCTGAGTGCTTTCCTTTTTTTGTTATTTTCAATTCCTGCGAATCTATCATCATCTTCCATTGTGACCACATCGTACAAGTTTTGATCTTCTAATTCAAGCCGCAAGTTGACCGACCAGGTTTTGCAATTTTTCCTGTTCAACTTAACAATACTACTTACTCTCGTCCTGCTTTCATATTTTTCCTCAGTCATTTTATCAAATTTTTTTACGCTCGCTGGGCCCATAACCTTTGTTAAGTCGCGTTAACGGATTAGTAATTTATTAGGTATGCACATACAAGAAATACATCAATCGCCTAATACAATGGAAAGGGATATATTTCGTAAACATATTCAAACATAAACAGGCACCCGTTGACGTTTGGAGTAGCACCAACACGTACATAACAAATTGAGCACATTTCCTTCATTTTGGTTATTATTTTCAATAATGAATATTTGGAATCGAGCATGCAAAAAAAAAGAAGTAGAACCCCCCCGTCACGCTCAAAATTTGATGGTTTAAGTGTCAAGGTATGTAGAATCCGAAAGTGCAATAAAAAAATTGCTGTCTGTCCGCCGTACTTGGCGTAGTAGTCTTAGTTACCATGAACCAAAATTAATGAAATAGGTATGCTTTGTAGGTCCCGTTTGGGGTCTAGTTGGTCCTCAAAGCTTGACGTTACTGTCATTCAGCTCTAAGGGGTGAAAAATAGGGGTTGAAATGTTCATAACGTCGTAGCTCGAAAACTTTCGGCAGAATATAGAATTTTTAGAGACCACCCGGAGCATTGTACGACCAGCCGTTCGTTTGCGCCGAAAAGCTTCGTCAACATGATCGTGAATGAAACGATATAAATCCGGCCCAGATAAATCATCACTAGGGAACACCTGGTTATAATCACGGACGGCTGTATTAAGTCGAGTTGGGTGTTCTGTGATATTATTTCATTTGAAGATTGGTGGCTGTCCTGGATTTTCTTGATAGGTACTTTTGCAACTTGAACAAACTTCATGCTTCATGAATAACAACAAATAATATTAATGATTGAATTATTGAATCCCGCGCATTTTTATCAAACTATATTCCCGGTCCGGCTCCAGTACTCGATTTAGAGCTTTCCTTGGAGAAGCTGGAGGCTGGAGGTATTGACAACAGAAAACTGATCTACGCAGAAGGGGCACCTATACAGGTAAATTATTGCACAACGGTATACTACACAACGGTTTATAATTGAACCGTTAATTATTGAATTATTGAACCCCTCCCATTTTTACGAAACTGTAATTCCCGGCCCGGCTCCAGCACTCGATTTAGGGCTTTCCTGGGGAGAGCTCGAGGGTATTGACCACAGGCAAACGGTGATGTACGAAGAAGGGGCGTCTATACAGGTAAATAATAAACCGTTGTGTAATAATTTGCAGCTTTTGGTTATTATTCTGCGAATAATACACCTATGTATTCGCTCAGCAAAAAAATTTTATAACACCCCCTCAAAATTTTTTCTTTTCCGTTTCAAGGTGCGAAGATTCCAAAAATGCAATGTCCGTCCGCCGTCCGCCGTACTCCGTATCACGTGTACAGGCTTCATTTTCGGTCTAAAAAACTCGTTCTTTCGCACACATGCTCCATTTGGGCCCTAGTTGTGTCCCGAAACTTTTCAGCCCGATCGGAATATACCCGGTGGTGTTATGAGTGAAAATGTGTATAAAAATAGGTACTTTTTGTGTTTTAGTAACATGTTAGTACAATGAGCTTTTGAGGTATCGTTTTCCATGTTTTTGGGGACGAGAAGACCGAATATGAAGTCGATTTTGACCAAGGAGTGGAAAATTGAGGTTGTATCAGATGCTCAGCTCCCAAAATTGATTTTGGTTTATTATTCTGTGAATAATTCACCTATGATGTATTCGCTCAGCAAAAAAATTTTATAGCACCCTCTCAAAAATTTTTCTCTTACGTATCTAGGTGCGTAGATTACAAAAATGTAATGTCCGTCCGCCGTATCACGTGTACCGGCCTCATTTTCGGTCTAAAAAATTCGTTCTTTCGCATACGTCCTCCATTTGGTGTAATTTTTGTGTTTTAGTAACATGTTAGTGAAATGAGCTTTTGGGGTATGGTTTTCCATGTTTTTGGGAACGAGAAGACCGAATATGAAGTAGATTTTGACCAAGGTGTGGAAAATTGAGGTTGTACCAGATGTTCAGCTCCTAAAATTGATTTTTTATTAGTCAAAAACCTGCAAAATCGTCTGAAATCACCATCAATTTATAGAATAATACTAGAAAAAGTGTCAGCACGTGGATCAAGACGATTGAATGGCACTACCAATGATCAAAAATAATTTGGAAAAAAAAGGAGCGCACCTAATTCAAGTTTTGGGGACCAAAATTGGTGGAAACCACCAGAAATAGCTATTTCAATTATTATTTTAAATGAAAGCAACAATAAATGAACAGCCAGCATTTCTGTAGGTATGTCCAGTAGAATAATAAACCCATGTGACAAGGACTTTGCAGCGTTTTTTATGAGTCAAACACCTAGGAAATCGTCTGAAATCACCATCAATTTATAGAATAACACTAGACAAAGTGTCAAAGCGTGGATCAAGGCGATTAATGGCACTACCAATGGTCAAAAATAATTTGAAAAAACAAAAAAAAAGGAGCGTACCCGTAATTTGTGTTCTAGGGGCCAAAATTGGTGGCAAACATCAGAAATAGCCATTTCAATCATTGACATTTTATGTCTTTACTTTGCTACATAAACTCGAAAATGTAACGCGGGACATGTAACGGAGAAGCGTCACGAAAATATTTCTGATGATTTTCGCTTACAACCGATTCGTTGCTACGGAACTTTATCTTCGCCAGTTATCATCGTACAAAATTCGTTCACCACTCGTTGGATAGCTCTCGATTTACCTAACCATATTACGTTAACCACTGCGCAAAATAATTCGGCTTTGGTTGAAATTCGACGACATCAAAGTTGGAAAACTCTTGGGATCCAAGGCTACCGGACAGCGGACACTACGTTGCACATCCGTTTCTGATGATTTTCACTTACAACCGATTCGTTGCTACGGAACTTTACCTTCGCCAGTTATCATCGTACAAAAATCGTTCACCACTCGTTGGATAGCTCTCGATTTACCTAACCATATTACGTTAACCACTGCGCAAAATAATTCGGCTTTGGTTGAAATTCGACGACATCAAAGTTGGAAAACTCTTGCGATCCAAGGCTATCGGACACTACGTTGCACATCCATGAATATCTAAGCATTGGAATCCAATCAGTATACGTACGAGTACTACGACTCTCCTTAGTAAGATCATTTCTTGCAAGCGATCAACATTCCCGTTGACACCAGCCTGTCACATAAAATGTCCCTCGTGGTTGCGTACTTGTACGAAAGCTGTACCCACCGTTTGTGTTTTTTGAAATTTTATGTCTTTACTTTGCTACATAAACTCGAAAATGTAACGCGGGACATGTAACGGTTTTTATCGCGTATTCGTAATGTACGTGAAATTCTATCTACGATCGACCCTTCGGACTATTTGACAGCTTCTGCCAGCCTCACTTTCGGAATTAACCAACGCTTCTAATCTCGATTCGATAAAACAGTGATCTGTTTTAACCATGGTTAGGTTTTACATGAAGGAAACAAAAATGAACAGCCAACATTTCTGTAGGTACGTCCAGTAGAATAATAAACCCATGTGACAAGGACTTTGCAGCGTTTTTTTACTGGAACCTTAACGTCGACTTGAAATCGGTACAGCCCCGCAAAATTCGGGTCGGGTGGTAACCGTATTTGCCTGGAGGCTTCGATTTGATCACCAGTCAAGTGCTGCTTGTCTGGAAGTAGGCAGCACTTTCCGGTGAAGTGTCGATAAACAACAGTTTGCGGCTTCCACCGAAACGGAATCGCCTCCAGGGGGGAAAGGTTCGAGGTGACAGGGACTCAAGAAGATGTCGCGTGGCTCGAGGGCATCAGACGGTGTCGGGCGGCCGATACCCTCTGAGGATCTGACCCTCGTTCGTCTTCCGGTCTTCCTGTTGTGACTCGAGGAGGACGAACCCATTGTGCGATGACCCTCTGCGGCTCCGCACGTCGGTGACTTGTGGATGGGTCCCCCTCGCCCCGAAGATGTGTCCGTTTCTTTTGTCCTTCGGCCGAACTGAGGTCCGTCGCGCGTTCGGTGTCAACACGAGACGCGAGTCCTCCAACTCACAGAAATCGTTGTCGGATGTTTCGTGAGCGCATCGGCCTCCCTCAAGTCGCCTCACCTCCCGAAAGCGCTCGCCAGTGCCGCATCGCGTCGGGTCGCATCGCAGTGGATGTGTCGCTATACACATTGGCGGCGTGTCGGGCCGCAGCTCATCGGAAAAATGGTCATTTTGGTTTATTATTCTGTGAATAATACACCTATGTATTCGCTCAGCAAAAAAATGTTAAACACCCCCCAAAATTTTGTCCTTTACGTTTCAAGATGCGTAGATTCCAAAAACGCTGCAAAGTCCTTGTCACATGGGTATATTATTCTACTGGACACACCTACAGAAATGTTGGCTATTCGTTTATTGTTTCATTCATGTGAAATAATTGAAATAGCTATTTCTGATAGTTTCCACCAATTTTGGCCCCCAGAACACGAATTAGGTACGCTCCTTTTTTTATATCAAAAATAATTATCTTTGTTTATTGATAGTGCCTATATCGTCTTGATCCACGTGTGCACACTTTTGGTTTATTATTCTGTGAATAATACACCTAGGTATGTATTCGCTCCGCAAAAAATTTTTATAACACCCCCTCAAACTTTTTTCTTTTCCGTTTCAAGGTGCGTAGATTCCAAAGATGCAATGTCCGTCCGCCGTACGCCGTACGCCGTCCGCCGTACGCCGTATCACGTCTACAGGCTTCATTTTCGGTCTAAAAAATTCGTTCTTCCGCACACATGCTCCATTTGGGCCCTAGTTGTGTCCCGAAACTTTTCAGCCCGATCGGAATATGCCCAGGGTTGTTATGAGTGAAAATGTGTGCAAAAATAGGTACTTTTTGCGTTTTAGCAACATGTTAGTAACATGAGCTTCTGAGATATAATTTTCCATGTTTTTGGGGACGACAAGACCGAATATGAAGTCAATTTTGACCAGTGTGGAAAATTGAGGTTGTACCAGATGTTCAGCTTCCAAAATTGCTTTTTTATGAGTCAAAAACCTGGGAAATCGTCTGAAATCACCATCACTTTGTGTAATAACACTGTAAGTAGTATCAACACGCGGATCAAGACGATTAAATGGCACTATCAATGATCAAAGATCAATTGAAAAAAAAAGCGTACCTAATTCGTGTTTTAGGGCCCAAAAATGGTAGAAACCATCAGAAATAGCTATTTCAATCATTTCACATGAAATAAACAATAAATGAACAGCCAAAATTTCTGTAGGTATGTCCAATAGAATAATAAACCCATGTGACAAGGACTTTGCAGCGTTTTTGGAATCTACGCACCTTGAATCGTAAAAGAAAAAATTTTGAGGGGTGTTATAAAAATTTTTTGCTGAGCGAATACATGAGTGTATTATTTATAGAATAATAAACCAAAACAAACGCGATTCGGTTTTTTCGCTCTTCTCAAAAGTTTCAAAAAGTTACTTAGACCCATGTTCGGCCGAGCTCTTCAATTATTGTCTGTATTCATTTATTGAATGTATCCGTTAGTATACTAACAGCTACAGTGTATTTTTATTCGTCTTGCTGGATGAATTGGGAAACGCGATCGGGTTGGTGGGCCTGGTTGGCCCACCCCTCAAATGGCCCCACAACGCGGGGAAGCTCGGAACCATCGCCACCTACGGCCTGTTGAGAGAAAAAAAAATAATTCCACTCCCTCAATGTTAAAAAATTCCGCCCCCACACGACAAATCGATCAATTTTTTTTTGTACAACCCCGAAATCTCGCTCCTCATAGCCCAACCCATCCCCCTTCAATTATTTTTTTCCCCCCTTTATATTAGAAAAAAACAAAATGGCCGACCAAATAGCCCAATCGACCCCCGACCTTCACCCTCAAAGTACACTCCCCCATTATTATACTTTTTTCCCCCCAAAAGCCCCACTCCGCCCCCACTTCCTTTTCAATTTCGCACCCCATCCCATCATCTCCTTTCATCCAGCCCTCGGAGCGTTATCTTCCTTCAGATAGAGTCTTTTCGTTAATTAATTCAACGTTTAACAACTCAATTTGTGATGCGTCTCCCCCTTCGAAGAACTCGCCCCTTTAACAAAGACCTCAAAAAGTTGATAAAAGAAATTACGAGGAGGCGGGTTTTTTCTACAATTCATTTGGCCCGAAAATCAATCGTAATATCAAATTTAACTCGGTTTCTCGAACCATTAATTCGTTTTCCATCCCCGGACTTCTAATTCTCGTTTAAAAGAATGAAGCGAATTATTTCTAATTAATTAAGAATTCAACTTTGAAGAGCAGCTCGAGGGGGCGACTCCTTCGTCTTTAATGAGCCGAGATGCGGTAATTTTCTTACTGGTTACTTCCGACTGGAGTCCGGGGACCACTACCGAGTGACGCCGCACGGCGGTCCGAATTACGAATCTTGCTGATCAAAAATCACAGAACTATTTATGTTGATGTCCCAACTTACAATCTACATGTTTTCTTATAGATTTTTAAATGAAAAACGCTACAAATCCTTGCACAACGGTTTATTATTTTGTACAGAATATCCTTCTGTTACAGATCACAGCTCTCTGTATAGATAACCCGTCTATATAATATAATATGTACTATTCTATGCATCTTATGTAGAGCGCAGACCCTCCGTAGGTTAGTACCTAACCTCGTACTCGTTACTAGGTACCTACCTAAATCACGAGTAAAATGTTGCTAAAATAATTCTGTCGATGACAAGCAGTCAGAGCAAAAAAGAAACGCAAATAATGAAGTTCTGAAGGAGAACCAGGATACAACCTACCTTCGTGGTCAATACCTACCTTCGTGGTCAAGTATAATGAACCGTTGTGTAATAACTTGCCCATCAATAATACTTCAACGGATGATCAAGTTGCAAAAGTACCAATCAACAAAATCCAGCCCCTTCTTAGTTGATGAACCGTTGTGAAATAATTTACCGTTTTGTAATAATTTACCGTTGTGTAATGATTTACCCATCAAAAATACTTCAACGTTTGTTCAAGTTGCAAAAGTACCGATCAACAAAATCCAGCACCTTCTTGGTAGATCAACCGTTGTTTAATAATTTACCGTTGTGTAATAATTTACCGTTATGAAATAATTTAACGTTGTGTAATAATTTACCGTTGTGTAATAATTTTCCGTTGTGTAATAATTTACCATTTAGTAATAATTTACCCATCAACAATACTTCGACGTTTGTTCAAGTTACAAAAGTACCGATCAACAAAGTCTAGCCCCTTCTTGGTAGATGAGCCGTTGTGTAATAATTTACCGTTGTGTAATGATTTACCGTTGTGTAATAATTTACCACTGTGTAATAATTTACCCATCAATAATTCTTCAACGTTTGTTCAAGTTTCAGAAGTGCCTACCAACTAAATCCAATAGTCCATCACTTATCAAATGAAATAATATCGCAGAACAATCAACTCGACTTCATACAGCCATCCTTGATTATAATCAGGTGCTCCCTAGTGATGATTATCTGGGCCGGATTTATACCGTTTGATTTAAGATCGTGTTGACGAAGCTTTTTGGTGCACACGAACGGCTGGACGAACAATGCTCCGGGTGGTATCAAAAAATTGTTTAGCTCAAGCCAAATTTAATAACGTAAAAATAACAATACCCTTCTATCGAAAGTTTTCGAGATACGGCGTTCTTAAAATGTCAACCCCTATTTTGAACCCCATAGAGATGACTGACAGTAACGTCGAGCTTCGAGGACCAACTAGACCCCGAACGGAACCTATAACCCGAATTTCATCAGTTTTGTTTCATGGTAACTAAGAAAAGTGGCCCGTACGGCGTACGGTGGACAGACAGAAATTTTGGTTTATTATTTTCAATAATGAACCATTGGAATCGAGCAAGAAAAAAAAATCTAACCCCCCCCCCCCCCCTCAAAATTTGATGGTTTACGTTTCAAGGTATGTAGAATCCAAAACTGCAATAAAAATCTTTCTGTCTGTCCGCCGTACTGGCCACTTTTCTTAGTTACCATGAAAGAAAATTGATGAAATTCGGGTTATAGGTTCCGTTCGGGGTCTAGTTGGTCCTCGAAGCTCGACGTTACTGTCAGTCATCTCTAAGGGGTTCAAACTAGGGGTTGAAATTTTCAGAACGCCGTATCTCAAAAACTTTTGATTGAAGGGTATGTTTTTTTTACGTTACTAAATTTGTCTTGAGCTAAACTATTTTTTGAGACCACCCGGAGTACACAACCAACAAGACACACTATACATATATATCCACAATATAGTATACACAACCTGTACATAACGGTTTAGGTAGGTACCTAGTAACGAGTACGTTACTACTACTACTACGAGTAACCGTTGTGCAGGGATTTGCAGCGTTTTTTATTGCATTTTCGGATTCTACATACCTTGAAACGTAAACCATCAAATTTTGAGGGGGATTAGAATTTTTTTTTTTCATGCTCGATTCCAATGGTTCATTATTGAAAGTAATAAACCAAAACACGATGGTGAAACCACATTTGAACTAGATTATTTCTTCGAAAAGATAAGTAGGTTATCCGTAAAAAGAGGAGCTTATAGAACTGCGTTGCAAAAAAAAACTATTTTATTAATTTGAACAGTAAACTTTGAATGAACGAGAGGAACATCTAAATGGTGGATAAGAACTATCATAAGAGAAAACCCTTCTAAATAAAAATTAAAACACTCCATGGTGAATTGATTTAAAAAAAAAAAAACACTTTAGAACAGGTTGCGTAATTTTTAACGTTTGTTGTCTTGACAGTGAAGCCAACATCTCAGCCAACAAGGGCGCTTGGTCTTTTGGTTTATTATTCTGTGAATAATACACCTAGGTATCCGCTCAGCAAAAAAATTTTCTAACACCCCATCAAACTTTTTTCTTTTCCGTTTCAAGGTGCGTAGATTCCAAAAATGCAATGTCCGTCCGCCGTATCACGTGTACCGGCTTCATTTTTGGTCTAAAAAAGTCGTTCTTTCGTACACATGCTCTATTTGGGAGAAAAACGGAGTTATTGGAAAAATAGTCTTCCACTCTTCTCTTCTCTTCTCTCTCTTCCACTAACACACGAAAAACGCAAAAAAACACTGTTATACCTGTTTCGGTGATCAAAACATCGTCAGTAACACACAATAAATAACTCTTGAAATTGGTTTCCACGATTTCTTCGCGAGTGATTTAGTTCGTCTCTATTTGGGCCCTAGTTGTGTCCCGAAACTTTTCAGCCCGATCGGAATATACCCAGGGGTGTTATGAGTGAAAATGTGCACAAAAATAGGTAATTTTTGTGTTTTAGCAACATGTTAGTAACATGAGCTTTTGAAGTATCGTTTTCCATGTCTTTGGGGACGAGAAGACCGAATATGAAGTCGATTTTGACCAAAAAGTGGAAAATCGAGGTTCTACCATATGTTCAGCTCCCAAAATTGCTTTTTTATGAGTCAAAAACCTGGGAAATCGTCTAAAATCACCATCAATTTGTATAATAACACTAGAAGAAGTGACAACACGAGGATCAAGACGATTAAATGGCACTACCAATGGTCAAAGATAATTTGAAAAAAAAGGAGCGTACCTAATTCGTGTTTTAGGGGCCAAAATTGTGGATCAGCAATAGCTATTCCAATTATTTCACATGAAAGAAACAGAACTGAACAGCCAGCATTTCTGTAGGTATGTCCAGTAGAATAATAAACCCTTGTGACAAGGACTTTGCAGCGTTTTTTTGCATTATGCCGCTACTTCATCTTCAAGGCACAGAACAGTTTCTTTGTTACTTCGCTGCAGGTGCTGAAGTTTTTGGACGACCTCCCCCGTGACCAGTTACTGGTACCTACAGAGGTGTTGGATTACCCGGACTAAAAAGTTTAAGGGTACCTTGTAACCAAGTATCGTATTTAGCATGGAAACGGTTTGAATTCCTGTAGTATTTCGCCCAGAAGCGTTTAAAAACGTTCAAAAAGTTGCTAATTTCAGAAATACGAGTCATTTCTGCTTTTTTCTCCTCTGGGTAGCTTTGAATATTGTATTTGCTTGAAATTTACGCAAAAATATTTTCATTTCCTTTTCCTTTGCCTTCAACACGTCAAATAACTCCAAGCGGGTAATGACGACTTCAGACCCTGACAACTACAAATTAAATAATCCCCAGGAACGCAAGTGGCCGCAGCTGATTGTTATTTTTTTCAAAGCATAGCAGTTAGGTAACTTGTATTTAAAACAATGAGCTGGTTCTGATTGGTTCCCTAGATTCGGGAGCATTTTAAAGATGACGTTCAGTAATTTTTTCTTCTTTTAAAAGTCAACATTCAAATCACTAAAAACTCTTTTCTTTTTTTTAAATAGTATTTTTCTTACCTGAATTAGAGAAGTGCATTCTAAAAAGTTGGCGAAACAAATTTTATGACGGCTGTTTATACACTCGAAGGAAGCTCTGAAATAACTGGTTCGGAAATGGCCCTCATTAGCTGTCTGTTTACGGCTCGCTCACGCAATTTGTTTACTTTTCCCCCTCCTTTGTCCCTTTGTTGTGCTCTCAGGAACATGTTACCACTTCCTTATAATATTTTCCATCCGGATTTAAGGGGTCACATTTTTCATTTTTGATAAGCTAGATTCGTAATCGTAAAGCATCGTTGACTGGCGACGCCGAAGCTGTGACTAATCAAGTGACGAACGATCACCACTTGCGTGCATAAAGTGGACTGGTTTTAGTATAATGTTGATTATTTGGACAAACAGATCAGGATGATTTGGACAAACAGATCAGGAAAAAACGCTGCAAAGTCCTTGTCACATGGGTTTATTATTCTATTGGACGTACCTACAGAAATGTTGGCTGTTCATTTATTGTTCCTTTCATGCGAAATAATTGAAATAGCTATTTCTAGTGGTTTCCACTAATTTTCGCCCCCAAAAACACGATTTTTTTTCTTCAAATGATCTTTGATAGTGCCATTTAATCTGTTGACACTTTTTCTAGTGTTATTATACAAATTGATGGTGATTTCAGACAATTTCCCAGGTTTTTACTCATGAAAAATGAATTCTGGGATCTGAACCTTCATTCCGACCTCAATTCTTCACTCTTTGGCCAAAATCGACTTCATATTCGGTTTTCTGGCCCTAGAAAACATGGAAAAAGATACCTCAAAAGATCATTTTACTGAAACACCAAAAACCCCATTTTTCACCCATAACACCCCTGGGTATTTTTTTGACCGAAAATGAAGTTGTATGCATGATATGGTACCACACCGTTTAACCAAAACTTGAAAATTAAAGATAGTTGAGATTTTTTATAAATTTACTAATTTTTAGTATCTACATGAGATTCACGATGTACTCTTAGCAAAAATATATATGCAAACAAAAATGTTTATATGGATAATAATTTGAAATAATGTTGTTTTAAAGAGTGTTCCACCAAACTCATCTCTACAGTAGTCTAGTTATTCATCTCTACCTACCTAATGTTATCCACTCATAATAGCGAGGGGTTCTCTTAGTTGTTAACTTTGATTATACAGAAATACCTAGAAACGTCCGCCAAAAATATGTTTATTACCGGTTAACTGTCCAACTCACCAACGTCACGAGTTATTCACTGAGAAAATGTAAGAGTTTTTAAGGAGGCTTAAAAACTAGTGTATACCTCGCGTAGGGCCCCAGTGAAATCGAAAAATCGTTTTGAGCAGAAAATGGACTTCACTGGTTTTACATGTTCGGACACGTAGTTATTTTCCCAAGGGTTGAATTCCTTCCGGATGTTAGGTTCGATTCCCGCTTCAGGTAATTTGAGTTTAGGATAAGTTGGCAGCCCTGGCCGCCCCCGACCACCATCCAGGACAAACCGCCCCCATATTGCCGCCGGCATCCGCCATGTTTCACCCGCGCCGATGGATTCGTGAAGCTATGGACGACTTGCCTGATGAGAAATCGATTTCCACCATGTTCTCCCGATCGAATATGGCTCCCTTAAGAGATTACGGGAGTTCAATATGGGAGACGACAGCCGATCGAATGAACGTTTACAGAAGAATGGATACGAGGGATTCCTCCATGTCTAGTACACACCTACGTGCCTACCTACCCCACCAATTGTTCATAAGTTCAATTCTTATTATATCTTATTATCTTTTCAATTCTTATTCAATTCTTTCAATTTTTATTTTCCATCAATTTAATCAACCAAAACAAGTACCTACACCCCTCATTCGAAATTCGATATTTGCTCATCAGGGTTAAATTAATAAATTAATTAATGGAAGAAAAAAACTGCAAATTATTACACAATGATTTATTATTTATCTACCTATATAGATGCCCATTCTGCGTAGATCACTGTTTTCTGTCCCTCGTGCTTCCCCCGGGAAGCCGGGAAAACCCTAAATCGAGTACCGAGGGGGAGTCGGCCAGGTAATTATAGTTTCATAAATTAATAAGCGGTGGGATTCAAGAATTCTACCTAACAATTATTTGTTATTGTGCATTTTATTTTGTTCAAGTTACAAAGGTCAATCAACAAAATCCAAAATAACCATCATTCTTCAAATGAAATATCACGGAACAAAAACCCGATTTCATACAGCCATGGTTGATTTTAATCATGGTGTTCCCTATAGCAATGATATCTGGACTGGATGTAAACAGTTTTATTGACAATCATGTTGACGAAGCTTTTTTGGTGCAATCGTCAGTGCCTTACTGTGTATGTACGGCTGGACGTACAATGCTCCGAGTGGTCTCAAAAAATCCAGAAGCTCGAGATCTATTTAAAAACGTTAACCAAAAAACTATACCTTTCCAGCGAAAGTTTTCGAGATAACGGCTTCCTGGAAATGTCACGCCTATTTTTCACCCCGTAGAGAGTAACACCGAGCTTCGCGAACCACCCAGACCCCAAACGAGACCTACAAATCGAATATCATTAATACTGCTGCTCTTGGTAACTAAGAAGAAAAAATAAAGTAAAGTAGGTAAGGCGGGCGTGGGTACGGTACAGAAAATATTGATTGCATTTTCGGATTCTACATACCTTGAAACGTAAACCATCAAATTTTGAGGGGGGGTTAAACATTTTTTTCATGATCGATTCATCAAAAATAATAAACCAGAATCCGTCGGTTTCTAGCCGTCTGCCGTGACAATAATTTTACACAAACATTTAAATTTCACTTCGAATTTTGAAACAAAGCTTGCTTATTTGAGCCTTGTAACTGACCAAGTACCTACCAAGATTGGACTGCTTGGAGGGTTGGATTTTGAAGGACATGTCGGGTAAAATTGAAATGCCACTCGCTTCAGACAGCAAGGAATTTGTTTGCATATCTGTCTGTACCTAATTCGCTGTAACCATCGCACATCCTGTTGAAAAAAACAAAAAAAAAAACAATCCAAACGAGCTGGAATTCAGAGGGTATGTCCAGCCGGTCGGCAGATGGCACCATATGAATTTCATCAAAATCTGACTAACTTTCGTCTGGGCATACGCAGACGGGAAATTTCTATTTAACACCAGTAAATGTTGTTATATTTTTCCGGTTTTGCAGGAACTTTCAAGCATCTTACAGACTGAGGCCCTGATATTACCTTTGAGTTTCATTAAGGTCAAATGGTGATTAGTAGCGTCTGCGCATACCGCAAAACCGATTAGTGAACACCTTGTTACACTCAAATTTCGAGGTGAAAATTGCGAACAAACGGTATAGTGGGTCATCACAGCTAAAATTTGGTGTAAATAGCAATAAACCACCAAAAATTTGTATAAAATCACCGAAAGTGTTTGATGACTTGAGACCGGATGTATACTATTTCAGTCGTCAACAAATGTTTTCCAAAAAACGGGATAAATTCAGAATTTCGGGGTCAAAGTTGAGTTTTTGTGAGTCATGAATCGGTAAAAATGGCTCAAATCACAAAGCATTGATATAAGTTCACCAAAAGGAGTGTAGAATGGTGACTCGAAAGAGAAAAAGACCATTTCTATTATCACAGTTTTATTTAAACAGAATTGTGGGTCCCATAATATGTGACTGATATTATCAGTTGTTAGGGATCAAAAATCAGTAAAAACCCATAGAGATGGACAGTATCACCCAAAATTAATAATCACTATATAAATATGATAAATAAAGGCTGAACACGACTGTATTTCATTATCCAAACAAAAATGCGTCAGAGAATAATTGATAAAAATATTTGATTACAAAAGCGATTACTCATGAGCTTTTGTGGTTCAAAAATGCTTATAATATTATGCTTGTAAGAATCGCTTCAAATCACCTAATATGATGGTACATTTTGTAAGAATCGCTTCAAATCACCTAATATGATGGTACATTTTTGCTCATATGGTCATACTGCATGAATGCAACTTTTTTGGAGTCCGATGGAATTCCAGTGTTCAAGATTGAGGCCACACTGTGCATTGCATGACCAGCTGTTCGTTCACAGTGAGACCCGAAAGTTTGAACCGAAAAAACACCATCAGCGTGAGCGTGAATCTAACGGTAAATCGAGTTTGCTGTTCTGAGGTAGTACTTGAGTCCAAGGAAAGAAGGTACCCTTAGTTTCGACTCTCTAGTGGGTAATGAAAGTACAAAATTCACTATGTAGATCAGTTCCTACTTGGTGCCCAGTAGCAAGAAAAACTTTAGAGTCTAACTGCAAATCATGAATGACCAGGTATTAGTAGGGAAATTACGTACTAAATTATCTATGTATTGTGTGGGTTCAGTCATTTTGGATATATGACCCCAGTTTTTGTTTAGTTGGAGCTTGTATGAAAGTATCTTTTGCAGGCTCCTAGCTAATAACAATTCATTGTTTCCTGTATAGTCCATACAAATAATGTTCTCAGCATTTTTCAACAAAATCCATGATCGGCAACTCCTCCCCAAAGACGAAATCATTGTG
Organism: Leptopterna dolabrata; assembly: GCA_954871275.1. Lineage (NCBI taxonomy): Eukaryota > Metazoa > Arthropoda > Insecta > Hemiptera > Miridae > Leptopterna > Leptopterna dolabrata. The sequence continues at coordinate 17,734,985 of OX940984.1, read as the reverse complement.
TATCACGTAAGGCCTTTCAGAAGTGACTATAAAGCTAAGCTATTTACATATTAATCATTAACATTGTAATAAAGATAATAAATAATGGAATACAATTTAAAATCCCATTCCCGTAACTAAGCATCTAGGAAACGAGGAAGTTTTTAACAAATAAGTACTCGCTAAGCGACAGAGCGAAGTATTAAAAAAAAAATACGCGGAATGATTAGCAAAATATTTTTGCAAGGCAAAATATTGGGGCCTCAACCTATCAATCGCTTCTGATGAAGATTTTTTAGAAATGGAGATGAGCAATAGTTATTGCGTAAGATACGATAAGCAAGTATCGATTTGTCGTTACCAGAGTTTTGCATAACTCTGATAGTGGAACTGTCGCAATTCGTAGCTAAATAAGCTAAAGATAGGCTAGAATTTTTTTCCAAGGCTTGTAGAACAGTTTGAGACCGAAAACAGGGATGCTTAGTCAAGCTAAGTTGGTAACTCAGCTATTTTCGATTTCTAGCAGTTTTTGGCCCCCAAAAACTCAAACTTGTTCCACCTTTTTACAGAAAAAATATTTTTGCCTATTGAAATAGTCTTTCAATGTTTTGAGTCACAACTTCTGGTAAATTTATTTTGACCCCCATTTTTCAGCAAGAAAAATGTTTTTGACAATTGAAACAGCCTTTTTCTACCTAGAAACCACCATTCTAAACCTCTGTTCACTATCTTCTATGTACCTACGATTGTTGAATAAGTATACCTATGATAAACGGATTCCTATATCTAGGAATGGGTTCCGAATGCTTTAAAACGGATTTGCATCGGATTATTTACCGAAAATAAAGTGTTTCCTCCTCGAAAATTTGATAAAAATGTCTCTTCAAATTTCACATCAATTGGTCAGTAATCGAGCTGTCAAGGCAAATTTGAAGATGCTTTGTTTCCCTTATAGTTGGATTTCAGTCGTTGGGCACTATTTGCGAAACTAAGTCCAATTTAGTCTAATGTGATGATGAAGACTCGACCTACCTGAGGCTGATGAGGATGATCACCGTTGCCGTTGAAACACTAGACTACCCCATCTCACCTACAGGACAACCCTATCACACAGGGCTTATCGCTGAAACAATAGCACCGGAGAGGGGGTACCTCGGACCAGTCGAATAATAACAGTCGAAAAAATTAAGAAGGGCAGAATAATCCTCGACGAGTATAGGGCTTTGCAGAGCTACCGACCCCAAAGACAATGAGAGGTGACGAAGAAGCGAGATTGCCGGTGGGGTACTCGGCTCCAAAAACAAAAGAGCCCTTCAAAAGGGGTTTCTCCCTCAAAAGACCCGTTTAAAAGGGTCTTTTGTCTTAAGGAAGGGTTTTTAGCCCTTAGACCAAAACCCTTTGCCCTCGGCTGAATGGTAGAGGTGTCATCGACGTCGGGCCCTTGAGAGTGGGGGACGCCATTTTTCTGAAGTGACGGGGAACGACAAAAAATTCAAAGTGGGCGCATGGGAGTGAACGAGTAGAGAGAGGTTCGCTTTTGAAAAGGCTGAAAAGGTTCGTGGACGTTTTTACCGCTAAGAAATTTTTACGTAGATTGGACGTCTTTTTAGCACTTTTTGAAAAGACCAAAGACGGTTGGAGGTTTTAGAAAGTTTTGAATTCAGCTCCGTAATGAGCGACACTTGTAGGTTCATCATAAAATGTTATTCATACAAGGTTTCAAGGTGCGAGTTGGTTGTAAATAAAAATAAGCTGTGTACTGGAGGGGAATCGTCGACTCCAACACAGGGTTTTGCCGTTTTCGTGAATGTGAAGCCAATTTAAAGATTTTCTGAAGTCGATTTGATTAAATTCAAATATTTATTTGCAAAATAATAGAATTTAAACAAGTTGCAAGAAAATAAATGTACATCCTCTGTATTTAGTAATGGCCTGTTGTAGTGATAGACCATGTTGTAAATCTCCCGAATATAGGCAGAATTTCGTGGAACAAAATTGTGCTAACTTATATAAATACCCAGTACCAGTTGTACTATTAAACCTTTTGGATGATGGAATACAATACTTAATTTTGCTCAATAAATATCTACCTCTCAAAGATGTTTAATCTCTTCTCTGACCACCTCGAATGATGATAGTTTATCAATTCATCGAATTTCGTTATACTCTATATTATAAACTATCGATGATAGTTTACGTCACAAATGAAACTGATGCTGTAATCATTAACTCGTCGCTAAAGGGGTTAGAGAATCAAGCAAATCACAGCCGAGAAGACCTCCCCTCCTCGATGAATAATCTTCAATAATATGCACATCTGATGACTTACTTCTCACTTCCCTTAGTTACCATAAACAACAAAAATTAATGAAATTTGGTTTGTAGGTCATTTGGGGCCCTCTGTGGCATGTGGGCCGCATTCACGGCTATTTCAGTGAAAGACTTGGAATTGGATTTGATCTCATTCGACGCAGAATTTGATAATCCAGGTCGAAATTTTCTTTTATACAAAACCAATTCGGGTAGTTTCAGTAGCCAAAACCGTGAATTTTCTAGGTTTTTTTAAAATGGTATTCCCCAGCTAATTAGCTATTTTAGGTACAGGAACATGGATTATGTTCGGAATCAGTGCAAAATTTCCAATAAGCATCTATCATCAAACAATTTTAACCGAAAAAATCGGTTTTTTACGCCACTGTGCGATCCCCAGGATGCAAGAGGATACCGTGAGAACGACTACCGAGTTATTCATGCTATTGAAGTGACTGTTCATGTTGTTGGAGTTATTGGATTTTTTATCAATAAAGTTTCGGTAAGTAGGTATCTACTTACCTCGTTAATCCTAGGTAATTACATAACTCAAATTTAGAACATTATTAATATCATCTGTTAATGCTTATGTAGTGATGCAGTTATTCAATTTTTCCTTCCCTGTTTCCATAGAATTTAGTGAACAAACTAGTGAATAATAGGGTACGTCTACGTCATTTTAAAATGATGCGTTATATTGAAATATACACCTATTTGTCTACAAAAGTTCAAATAACTCTCCGGGAGGATTATTTAGTTAGTTATATACGTACAAGTGAGGGCCCCTACAGATGGAAGGGCCCCCAGCTCGATCCTGATCATCAGACTTTCAAAAATTACCGGGTATTCGGGGGTTCTTCGTCGAGAAATGGGATGTTTGTTATAAAAAGACTTACAGGTATATTATCACTTTGGTCATGCGGATCATGTGTAATGACTTCGAGGTACCTACACACACTTGCAGTCGTTTTCCATGAGCCAAAATGCACTTCATTTTGCAAGACTTTCAAGCCACCCTATGGGACTGTTATGAAATTCAAGGTGCTTCCTGATCTTCAACCGAAAGAGCGTGGATCATGTACAATACGTACTCATTTCAGACGATCCACACATCCGTCTTCCGTATTACGAAATAATTGGACAGCAAAGGTATTTTGAACACATCTTTTCGATATACCTACCGCTTTTTGAAATTTTTGACCCCCCCCCCCCCCCCAGAGAGAAGAGGACATGAAATCAGATGATGATGATATCGCGGTTCGTTGAACTTCATCGTTTGACAGACTCAGGATTTCACTCTTGAAACCACTTGAGTCATTTACATTCATCAATGACAGGAGTCTAGTTATTGTTTGTCAATAGAAATAATGTCACTCCGAATCAACTACCTGCCCGAGCCGATCTGGATCGCCCCACGTGCTGATCTCTCGTCCATTATTCAACGCTCCCCAATACCTACCAATCACTCCGACCCTCCACACTTCACCCTTTTCGATCGAGCTTTTTTTCCTTTCTATTCCCTCTAAAAAAAATCCACCTGCCAAACGCCTCATCACAAATGAACGATACCCCGATCGCAGTTCCTTTCCCAACCCCCAATAACAGGTCTTTTTTGTTCATATGTTTCTGGAGAGGGCTTTTTTTTTTCATCACGCAGGCCACACTTCGCACTCAGACCCACCCCAGGATATTCCATCAATATTCAATTTTTTTTTCTGTTGGTCGCGTGGACCTATGGCTTTCTTTCTGCATCCTCTGACAGGCGCGCTATCGGTAGGGAAAGCATAGCGAGTCAAACGTCGGTCAACCTCACTTACCCTTTTATTAAACTAAAAGCTATTGCGAAAAAGGGCGAGATTATTTTTCATAATTTTCATTTACATGCTTCTTTTTTGCTTCCTCAGGACCGTATGTGGGGAAGCCTTTACGTGAGCAAAAAAAGTTCTGTACGCATTTTTTGTGATTTCTGAGCTTATCAATTCAGCTACGTACGAACTGATCATTATAGAACCAGGGGAAATAGCGTTACAAAGTTTTCGTAGAATGAACGATTCCATGTCGAATGAAGTCTGCGCAAATATTTATTTTTTTAATTTTATTTATTTATTTTTTATTTTTATTTTTATTTTTTATTTTTTAAATGAATGTAGATTCCATCCTGAAAATTTTGACACCATCCGCACTTGCCTACAATAAGTGGTTCTTTTTCTATGATTTTTCAAAGATTCCAGAGGTTCTTACATCATTGCACCCCTCTCGCCTGGGCGGGACTCCGCCTGCCCACTGTAACGTCAGAACTTCTGGAAATTTTGAAAAATCATAGAAAAAGAACTAATAATCGTAGGACAGCGAGGTTGGTGATACTATCATTGAAAATATAATATAAACCGCTTTTATGACCCATGCGCATACCCCATTGGCTATATTGACACCGACTTGAAAGGTGTTAGGAATATCATGCTGGCGCATGCGGGGACCGACCTGCTGATAATGGATTGGTCTTTCGATTAAAAATGGTTGTTACAAGGAATCTAGTACCGGACAGACAGGCACGGAATCAATGTTCTTCCTTCAGGTCTGAAACCCCAGGTCCCCAGGAAGAAGGCGACAGGTTCAGGTGGTGGGGTTCCAAAAATTACCAAGTTAATTCAACTCTTTCCACATGCGTCATCGACAATGAACCTCTAATTATTACCGTGACTTCCCGACGCCGTCGAAGGTACTCTATGTCATCGCTTAGATAACATAAAATTTATTGGCAAACATTGATCAAGATTTGCTCACCAAGGTCAAGTTCACAGAACATGTGTTCCCTGTGGGAGTCTTGCATATGCAATACTCTCGTAGCAAGAATATAATTGGTTGTATAAATATTTAAGCGCTCAAAGTTAAATCTACATATCTGATACAAATTATCTTATATATTTCTTAAAACTATGAATATTGCGGAAATCAGACAAAATGATTTCATTACTATACAAAATTCATTGCATTGCGTGCGTTCCTTGTGCAAAATTCAGTGTGTCAACGAGGTAAGGCAATGTTCGATCTTTGATGTTGAGGCAGTTCTACTACCAGCCATCTTGGAAATCTGATCACAATTTATGACTGTCTTGTAAATCTGAAGCTAAAAAAGTGTTTTCTTGTCGAATTCAGAGTAAAGCCTGCAGGGGTCTGTAGTGTTTATCAAGTAATATTTTAATAAGAGAATTTTGTATAGTCTGCAGAGAAATAAATTTTACAACGGCCTCTCCAAGCTGTGATACCATAATCAGAGAGTTAGGCGAACTGAAACTTTGTTTACCAAAGTAAACTTAGATTCTAGTTGGGAAATTTCCAGTCGTATTAAATGTATATAAAAAAGCTTGCGGAGCTTACTTATCAGCGTAGCTATAATATAGGCTTTGAACTTTAAATTTTCATCAAGAATAATCCCCAAGTATTTTGCAATTTACACTCAGTAAAAACACTTACATCAGTGCAGTATAATAATGATACTTGATGGGACTTCATTTGGACTCGAGGAGTACGAGTAAAGAATCACTGATGTTATAGCTATAGGAGATTTAAACAAACAATTTCCGAACCATTAGCAAATCATATCCGGCAAATGTAACCAAAGCATCATAATTTTTGTGCCAGAAAACTGACAATGTATCATCGGCATAACCGAAAACTACCATTAATTTCAATGTTCATGGGATAACTCAGCCGTAAGTAAAGAATGAACGAAAAATGTTTAAACCAATTTTGAAAATTTTTTAAATAGTTTTTAACCAGTTTTGAATCGTGTTTAAAACATTTTTAAGCACTAGAAAAAAACACGTTGTGTCTCTGGAAGAAACCTGTTCAAAACGAAAAAAAACTTTCTTTGTTGTCTTTTTTGAAGAAAGGCAATTTTTTTCGACCTGGACAAGTAGAAAGGTAGGTAGGTACCTATCTATCGTTTGAACTGTTTTCCTCCAGTCTAAAACCATGGAAATTCCTAATAGAGACCTGCAGCGTTGGTAGTGGAGACGCTCTCGGATGATTCCATTCCCTTATACGACGGTTAATGTATGTTCTGCCTCAACCCGGACACGTCGCTAGTCGATGTACAAGGAAGACGACTCTCGGAATCCGATAAACATTGCGGAGCCTCGGCCCATAGGAGGGAATCCCATCTGAAACCCGGAATCCCCATCTAAAGACGCCATCTGCCGCCCCGATAATCCCGTCCGGTGGGAACGGGTTGTTCCGTTTTGCCCGGATGCGTAGCCGCCCATAGCTCCGTCGGATAAGGGCATAAACCGTTCCCAGCCTCCTGTTCCAAGATGTAAAAACGCTGCAAAGTCCTTGTCACATGGGTTTATTATTCTATTGGAATGCTGGCTGTTTATTTATTGTTTCTTTCATGTAAAATAATTGAAATAGCTATTTCTGGTGGTTTCCACCAATTTTGGCCCCCAAAACTTGAATTAGGTACACTCCTTTTTTTTTAAATTATCTTTGATCATTGATATTACCATTTAATCGTCTTGATCCACGTACTGACATTTTTCTAGTGTCATTGTACAAATTGATGGTGATTTCAGACGATTTCCCAGGTTTTTGACTCATAAAAAATCAATTTTGGGAGCTAAGCATTTGGTACAACCTCAATTTTCCACTCGTCGGTCAAAATCGACTTCATATTCGGTCTTCTCGTCCCCAAAAATATGGAAAACGATACCTCAAAAGCTCATGTTTCTAACATGTTACTAAAACACAAAAAGTACCTATTTTTATACTCATTTTCCCTCATAATACCCCTGGATATATTCCGATCGGGCTGAAAAGTTTCGGGACACAACTAGGACCCAAATGAACGACTTTTTGGTTTATTATTTTCAATAATGAACCATTGGAATCGAGCATGAAAAAAAAAATTCTTACCCCCCCTCAAAATTTGATGGTTTACGTTTCAAGGTATGTAGAATCCAAAACTGCAATAAAAATATTTCTGTCTGTCCGCCGTACGCCGTACGCCGTACGCCGTACACCGTACGCCGTACGCCGTACGCCGTACGCCGTACGGGCCACTTTTCTTAGTTACCATGAAAAAAAATTGATGAAATTCGGGTTATAGGTTCCGTTCGGCGTCTAGTTGGTCCTCGAAGCTCGACGTTACTGTGAGTCATCTCTAAGGGGTTCAAAATAGGGGTTGAAATTTTCAAAACGCCTATACCATTTTTTTTACGTAAATATTTTTACGGTTTTAAATAGTTCTTGAACTTGCGAGTTTTTTAAGACCATCCGGAGCATCGTACGTCCAGCCGTTCGTTCACAGTAAGGCCCCGAAGTTTGCACCGACAGGCATTTTCGACTCCAGTGTGAATGAAATTGTATACAATTCAAACCAAATCTCGTAACCAGAGACGCGCCCACAATAGGAATTTGTGAATACGGCCAATCATTGGTAGGGATCACCTGATTATATTGGCGGAGTATGAAGTCGAGTTGGTTGTTCTGTGATATTATTTAATTTGAAAAATGATGGCTCTTTTGGAGTTTGTTGGTAGGTAGTGAAACTTGAACAAACGTTGAAGTATTATCGATGGGTAAATTATTAATACGGTAAATCATTACTCAACGGTAAATTATTACACAACGGTTCATTATACCATCTACGTAGAAGGGGCAGGAGTTTGTTGGTAGGTACTTTTGCAACTTTTTTCACTCCTCATCAACAATTTCTTTTCAGAACCTCATTATGTGTGTTTCTTTTTGTTAGGTACTGTTTGTCATCGGCAGAATTATTTTAGCAACATTTAACTCGTGATTTAGGTAGGTACCTAGTAACGAGTACGGGGTTAGGTACTAACCTACGGAGGGTCTGCGATCTACATAATATGTATATAGTAGTACATATCATATTATATAGACGGGTTATCTATACATAGAGCTGTGATCTGTAACAGAAGGGTATTCTGTACAAAATAATAAACCGTTGTGCAGGGATTTGCAGCGTTTTTAGACTGAAAATGAAGCCGGCACACGTGATACGGCGGACGGACATTGCACTTTTGGAATCTATGCACCTTGAAACGGAAAAGAAAAAATTTTTAGGGGGTTTTATAAAAATTTTTTGCTGAGCGATTACATAGGCGTATTATTCACAGAATAATAAACCAAAACCAACGGCGCGAGCTTGATTCGTAGGACCTCTGCCATGGACTTATATATGTATGTACCTTATATGTGTTAGTTATGTATGATATATAATAGCATCTCCCCCTCCCTCCCTCACCATCCTACATGGACCTAACCAACCTGTGCCCAACAATGCAAATGAGGAGGCCAATAAACGTTTCTTACTTTCTTCGTTTTATTTTAACTAGGTAGTCTGAGAAGTTTGTATTGGTGCGCTTGGTTGGGGGTTCAGTCATTTTTCTCGTAATAAATAATCACATCCTGGAGAACATCATCTACCGTGACGTTTCGAGCTCGTCACTGGGCTTTTCATGAGGAACCCTGGTAATCCTGGTTTTCTGAGAGCTGCTGTATGCAGCACAGTGATCGTCGAATAAAGCACCCGCATAGGTTTTACATTATTATATACACAATTGAAAGTGCTCATAGAACAGTTTATTAAACTAGTGGGTCGCTGACCAGGAGCCACACGTATGCGTAGACAATTTTCTGCCAAGATGTTACGCACAGCTTCCTCCTAACCATCCCATATTCAGTTACCTAACCAGACTCTGATCTTAGTTCGAATATGATAGCCAATTAAAGTTCCATCCACTTCGTTTCTCTACAAGCCAACACGTTTGTTTATGTCTATACCTACCAAATATCTTTTTCCACCGTTTTGGGTGCCTTTATGTCCTATGTGCAGTCAAATAAAACTTTTTGTCCGTTAAAAGCGAGTTAACATATAGGTAGCACTAATTCACGGGCAATGAATTTTTCACAATGGCGCATGCGCAAGCGAGGATTTATCAAATTCATATGACAACTAAGTATGGTAGTCGCAAAGATTTTACGTTTGCTGTGCAGACATCATTCGAGAATTCATGCGTATGGCAAGGGTTTCATTTTACGCAAACGCAGACGGAAGGCGTTGTCAGATTTTGATGAAATTCGTATGGGATCCTACCCGCACATACCTTCCATATTTTAGTTCGTTACCTCTGTGAGCAGATTGAAAACCGCAGGAAAAGTCATGCTCTTCTCGATGTGTGAACAAATTCTACGTATCCATGATCTTAATCCAAATTGTGTTCGATAAGTTGTCAGTATATATCTTATGTACATATTTAATTTCTTTGTTATCTCACCTCCACCCCTCGTCCTGATCGTACGCCATGAAAACGCCATATTTTCCAACACGTTTGCAATTCATGAACTCCGCGTCATCTTTTACATCGTTCAAAAACGTAGTAGAACAATAACGTCACTCTGTTTATCGGGTTTCAACTGAATTCACGACCCGTCAAAATTGTCCATCCTGCCTTCAAATTGGACAAAAATGTCATTGTTTAATCACGAAAAACCGAGAAAAAAAGTCCTTTGTCTCCAAGTTGGAGATCAGGGTCCGATAGAAACAGACGGTTGAATCCTCATACAATTTCATAAAACTATTCAACCCGGTCTGAAACTGGATCTCGCGCCTCATAAAAAACTAGTCAGAGCTAGTTGTGCCCTCTGCAGTATCGGATATGCTCCGTTTTTAATTTTTTTGAATTAATTAATAAAAACTTGGGAAGAAGATAATGGCTACCGGAGGAGGGAGGGGTGTAGCAGTGAGAGTTGTCCCCTACAGAAACAATAGCATAACTTCTCTGTGTCTCCAACGTGGGAAAACGCGCGGGGGCCACCTGCAGTTTTGTCGCCAGTCTGTCACATCTGTATAATTGTGATTTCGCTCCCCTTTTGTTTCTGGGCGAGTTCCAAGCTTTGTTCTTTCTGACGGTAAAAAGACAAAAAAAAGTGGTTCGCGTTAGTCAACATTCGTTTTAGAGCCTTCGTTTTCACCCTTTGACGTTGAGCCCCCGAGGCGGGTTCTGTTCTGAAAAGACAGCTAAGGGTTGAGAATACAGAAAACTCATCTGAGCGGGTTAATAATTAATATGCGAGGTTTATGAAAGGGAATACGGAAGTGGAGGGTTTATTTACTGGACGAGAAGATGCAATCTTGATAGCCGGTAGATGATGTAGCGTGTTGCTACGGCCCTAACGTACCTACTAATGATTTGTGACATAAAAATGAAACGCTCCGAGTCCTTCCTCATGCGGTTGATTCGTCTATGTCTTCATTACAATCAGCGTTGCCACCCTGCCACGCACGACAATGCGAGGGGAGAAAAGATTCAAGAAGCTAATACATTTTCTATTTAATGGCCTATCAGTTTTTATAAAAATTATCCAGAAATAACAATTCAGTTACAATACTTAGGTACCTAAGTATAGCTAAGTATTATAGTTGAACTCTTTTTTAACAAATCACAGAAAAGGGTATATGAAAATACATACCTATCTATTTATAACACGTATGCTCACCAATAATTTTTCACCTTTTTGAATGTTATCGAAAAGAATAAATGACGTATACTAGGAGTGGAAATCAAAGCTTCTTGAAATGAAGTACCTGTACCTACCTATCTACAAAGGTTATTTATTAGTCTTTTGTAAAAATCAAATTTGAATAGGTACATAGGTACCTACCCAAAAATAAAAATAATAAAATTTGAATTGGTACCTACCTAAAGAATGTTTGAAGTTGTTATCAGACTTCTTAAAATGGTGCCTAATAGAAATCAAAATTTTGGAATCGATTTTGCAATGTATATGAATACCAATTATATACCTAATAGGTACCTCCTATAGTGTTGTAACTACCGTACCTACAAGCGGCTCGATCTGGACGTTGGACGACCATAACCGCCGAGAGAAGAGTTAACACCTCTCCCACTTGAAAGTTTTCGTTTGGAATTCAAGAAAAAAAGTTTACACTTATTTAGGTATAAAGATAACACCAAAACCCGTTATCATTTTTCAGTTTTTTTTTGTGTGTTTTTTTTCATGCCGATGTTTTCCTCGCTATACCCAGATAGACACAGAGGTACTTGATTCCGATAATGAAGTTCTGACAGGAAAGGTCATAGATCTGAAGCCGTTCCAATCAAGTGGAGTTCAAAAAATATCAAACGAGCGCTAAAGGTTGAGGGCACCTTGACCTGACGGGTTGGCCTGGAGGCTGATCAGATTGTTCCCTGAACCATTTTGGTCCTCATCAGCGGGAGGAACGAGTTAAGTTGCTTTCCTTTTAGAGCCTATGGTTGAAAAACTTGCCATATGTATATTTTAAATTGAGAATAATTTACATAAAAACATACTAGTTACAGCCCACACCATTTTTTTAATCGCCCAAATCAAAAACTTTCAATTTTAATTTCTTCATTTTATTTATGCCAGAAAATGAATTTGTTTTTCAAATTGCCTACTTGTATCAGCGTGCTTTTTTGATGAAGATATTTTCTTTTCGACATCACATCTTCAGGTCTCCCCCTATTCGTCTATTGATCGTCTCGTCTCGAAAAGAGGGTTTTCTTTGAGTTGAGCTCCTACCAAGCTCTGAGTTCCTACATCCAGACTGTCAAAAATGCTTCGCTTCGCCTTTATTGAATAGTTTGTCAACACACACACTTCACACCTAAACAGACGAGGGGTGCATAGAAGCACTACAGAATATTATAGTATAGGGACAGATGCTGCATTCGGTTGTATGCATTTGCATTACAATAGGTGTGTACCTAGTCCAAACATACAGTTTACAACAATGGTTGATGAAATCAAGGTTCTCGAAGGTGTATCTATCTATATTCTTCACACTGTTATAATAATAATGACTCCTAGATTCTATGATGCGAATGTGTGCAAGGCTAAGATATTCGTACCTACCATTCATGGATCTAAGTATGAATATTTTATTATTTTACCATTCTATCATCTAATCTACTATTGCCGTGGGCGCAAACTACGCGAGGTATTAAATATACAATTTTAAATAGCGAGGTATTAAGTATAAAAATTTAATTAGAAACATTGGAGTGAAAATTTACGCAACCTGTGTTGTAGGACTCTCCTACTGCAGAAGTTGCGTAAAGTGAAGTTTCACGCCAATGTTTCTATTTAAATTTTTCTACATTCTCGTCAACATGAACAGTTCGCTGACAGGCTGTCTAACTGCAGTCCAAGCTTATCAAGATGGGAAAGTAGAAAGGACGCTGGTATACAGGTAGCTGAGCAATTAGAACCTCTCATTTTTTTGGGGAGAAAGTCACTGTTCAACTCAAATCCACCCAGGTACAACTAAGTATTAGGTCAAATGCGAACCCCAAAAAGCATTGTTAATTTATACAAGCCGTAAACTTGTATAATTTATAATTTTTTTTTTTCGTCGTTCCTACCCCCTAACTCGCGTCTGTCACTCTTCAATGATGAGGGAATGACGCTCATTTCTTTCCAACCCTACCAGAGTCTCAGAAACCAACAGGAGCTTCAGTCTCGCCCCAATCCTTGCTCTCGGCATTGGCAGCATCCGAGTGTTTTGCCAACAGTGAATCCTGATAATCCGAAATGTCAAGTGACCTCACCAATATTCCGAATTGCCCGACTTTAGGTACGAATTGTTGGGATTACGAATTAGGGGTATGAAAAAATAAAACTTCGAATTATTGGAAGTTTATTACAGTCCTTTATTTTTGGTTTATTATTTTCAATAACGAACCTTTGAAATTTAGCATGAACTCAAACTTTGATGGTTTGCGTTTCAAGGTACGTAGAATCCGAAAATGCAATAAAACAATTTCTGTCTGTCCGGCCTACGCCGTCCTTAGCACTTTTCTTAGTTACCATGAACCAAAATTGATGAAATTTGGTTTGTAGGTCCCTTTTGGGGTCTAGTTGGTCCTCGAAGCTCGGCGTTACTGTCAGTCATCTCTAAGGGGTGAAAAATATGGGTTGAAATTTTCAGAACGCCATAGCTCGAAACCTTTCAGTAGAAGGGTATTTTTTTAACGTTTTTAAATTGATCTTGAACTGGGTTCAAAATAGGGGTTGACATTTTAAGAACGCCGTATCTCGAAAACTTTCGATAGAAGGGTATTGTTATTTTTAAATATTAAAAGAAGGGTATTGTTATTAAATTTGGCTTGAGCTAAACAATTTTTTGAGACCACCCGGAGCATTGTACAACCACCCGTTCGTTTGCACCGAAAAGCCTCGTCAACATGATCGTGAATCAAACGGTATAAATCCAGCTCAGATATCATTGCTAGGGAGCACCTGATTATAATCACGGATGGCTGTATGAAGTCAAGTTGGTTGTTCTGTGATATTATTTCATTTGAAAAATGATGGATCTTTTGGATTTTGTTGATAGGTACTTTCGCAACTTGAACAAATGTTGAATTATTATTGGGTAAATTATTACACAACGGTTTGTTATACTATCTACGCAGAAGGGGCATCTATACTGGTAAATTATTACACAACGGTTTACTATTTACCTCATGGTTCATGAAAAACTACAAATAATTAGCGATTGAATTATTGAATCCCGCGCATTTGGATGAAGTCCCGGGTCGGCTCCTAGTACTCCATTTAGGGCTTTCCTGGGTGGAGCACGAGGGTATTGACCACAGAAAACAGTTGTCTACACAGAAGCGTCTATTTAAAAAAAAGTCGCAAGTTTACCTATATATTTAACATAAAGTACCTTGATTACCGCAGAAAAAAATCAGGTCCTAATTTTCTTTTGAACAAGGGAATTTCCATGTGGGTAACTACTTTATCAATTGCATCGTCAAGCTGAACGACGAAGATGATTTGACATGATACGTTTATCAAATAATGCAAACATCATGTATGTGGTGAGGGGGACAGGCGGAAGGCCAAAATCAGCCTATTACGAATAATTAAAGACCGAATAAATATGAAGTCGATTTTGATCAAAGAGTGGAATTTGAGCCTAATAGGCTGAAACTCAGGTTATAACAAATTTTAAATTTTGGTCTAAAATCATTGTTCTTCCGTACAAAGTTTGGGTCCCCATTTGGGAACACATTTGGGTCCTAGTTGTGCTCCGAAGCTCGGCAGCCCAATCGAAATACACCCAGGGGTATTATTATGGGGGAAAAACGGGTGTAAAAATAGGATTTTTCGAGGTTTTAGTGAACGTGAGCTTGCGAGGTATTGTTTTCCATGTTTTTTAGGGTGAGAAGACCGAATGTGAAGTCGATTTTGACCAAAGAGTGAAAAATTGAGGTTGTAACGAAGGTTCAGCTCCCAAAATTCATTTTTTTATGAATCAAAAACCTGGGAAATTGTCTGAAATCACCACAAATTTTTATATTAACACTAGAAGTAGTATCAACAGGTGAATCAAGACACTTAAATGAACTACCAATAATCAAAGATAATTTGTAAAAATAAAAAATAAATTTGAAAAAAGGAGCCTAATTCCTGTTTCTTGGGGCCAAAATCGGTGGAAACATCAAAAATTGCTATTTTTAATTATTGCGCATGAAGGAAACAATAAATGACCAGCCCACATTTCTGTAGGTTACAAATTGTCTTTGACCATTGATAGTGCCATTTAACAGCCATTGTTGGCTGTTCGTTTATTGTTTCTTTCATGGGCAATAATTGAAATAGCTAGATCAAAAATAGCTATTTCAATTAGTGCACATGAAAGAAGCAATAGATGAACAACCAGCATTTCTGTAGGTGTGCCCAATAAAATAATAAACCCATGTGACAAGGACTTCGGAGAGTTTTTGGAATCCACCCACCTTGAAACGTAAAAGAAAACATTTTGAGGCGGTGTTAGAAACCTTTTTTGCTGAGAGAATATAAAGGTGCATTATTCACAGGATAATAAACCAAAATTGAAATCTACAATTTGGATCTCCGATGCATGAAACGGATTTTGTATGGGGGCCCAGTTCACAGTGAGCATCTCTGAAATTTTTGAGCGAGCCAAATAGTTACATATTCTTTGAAAACTTGTTGACAGATCCAAGAATAGTAGTAAGTAGTGATAGGTATTGAGTATGATGGAACCTTAATTATCATGTTAGTCTGTTGTGATGATAGAGAAATCTGAATCTGTTTGTTACCCAGGTTCATCCTATTGTGATTCTACATAACGCAGCTTGAGTCTCACCTGCATCATGATGACCCGTGGTCTGATCGTATTTTGAATAAATTATACCGTAATCCCTCATCTAGTGTAACGTGTCCTTTCAATTAAATGTTAGGTAGGTAGGTACGTTCCAACCATTATACTGTCCTCACCTGGACTGTTATTTTTGATGAGTGGTATTCTGGTCGTCAAAGGGAATTACGCGTGTACACTATTGTTGTCCCTTAGCCGTAGAAGGTGATTAACCCTTGGGGCATCCCTTTGCCCAACACTGCGCCACAACACCTTTGTCTTCGTAGCGAGGGGTCAGGGGGGCAAGTGAATGAAGCCCTTTGTCAGGGGCAGTGGCCAGGATGACCCAGATGGCTTCCATCACTCGTGGCCCTGGGGGTCTCACCTCTTTCGGAGGGCTGTACCTTTGTTTCGAACGATACCGCCCTTTGTCTTTAGGGAAAGGGCGTGAGGGCAACCTGGTGATTAGGGGATGAGATGACCCAGATGGCCGAGGTCATTGTTGGAAATCGCCGCAATCTTGAAGGGTTGAGATGCAGCTGCATATCCGTAGGCCCTCATATTTGGCAGTAACCACAACCAGGAAGGAAAAATAAGGATTTTTCACCGCAATTCTGCCAGATGTTTACACCAGTAGCAAAACGAGCAAAACCTATTCCAAAACGCTTCAAAATCCCTACACAACGGTTTATTATTTTGTACAGAACACCCTCCTGCTGCAGATCACAGCTCTCTGTATAGATAGCCCTTCTGTACAGATCACATCCGCTCCATAGTTCTTACCTATTCGCCACTACAAATTAATATCATACGATGAATGTTCAAGCAGTAGGTAAAATGGCAAAAAGAAACGTAAATGTAGTATGAAGGGAAGGTGTTGATGTGAAGTGAAAAATATTCGGTCCTAGAACCCGTATTCTATTCGAACCTCTGATTTTGAGTGTAAGAGCCCGACGCCTAAACCACTCCACTACGGCGGCCACCTGGCTGAGGGACAACTGATGTGCACTCTCAACCCAGCTTGATACCTGCATACACCCTGATCTTCAGGGCAAATCTTATAGCGATTTTATGGCAACATCGTAGATTGCTCTGGATGGTCTCGAAAATTCAGAAAAAAATCGAACTATTTAAAAATTCGAAAAAATCCACACCTCAAAATAAAATTTTCTGAGATAGAGATACTCTGGATACTTCAACCCCTACTTTCCACCCCCTGAAGTTGAGTGACAGGAACGCCGAGCTTCAATGACCAACTATACAACTAGAGCCCGAACGGGACCCATATATATCGTGAATTTTGGTTCATGGGAACTAGGAAAAAAAAACCGAAGTTCAGAGGAAAAGGAGAAATAAAATTTTGAACGTTGCTAACAACATGCTTGCTGACAATGTAAAATCTTCACATCAAACAAATTAACCCAGACGTCGCTAGGGATGATTAATTTGACGGATAGAGGAATTCAGGTGGTGAAACGAATAGCAATAAATGGACTAATACATTGAGCACTTAGCAAAAACTCCTGTGAACCTCCGTCCAGCCGTTTGAGCGCGACAAAAATGATAGTTTCATCAAATTATAATAATATATATTATATATTGATATAGGTAATAATTATATTATTACATCAATCGAAACTAATCCGTAGATTTTATTATCGAAAGACGTTGATTCACTAGAAGCCTGTTTTCCCCCAGCAACTACTTACATCAAGTACTTGGTGAACTAACTACCTACGCGTATTTTTCATTGTAAGTTCCACTGCAGAACTAGGTAATACTATGCTGGAGTAGGTGCCTACTTAGGTACCTAAAAATTTCAGCAAGCGCGTAATAATTACATGGTACTTACCTTAAAACTGGCAATATAAATTTCACAAGTCTTGAGGAGTCCACGTTTCAACTTGCAGTAAACCTCGAAAACCGCTTGAATTTCAGTTGCAGAGCAATACTGATTCTGTCGTCGCTGTGTTTTTGAGTATTGTGCAGCTAAAACTTTGAAATCTTCGCGCCTTTGAAACCCGCTTAGCATTGCCTGTACTATAGTTCCGGAATGATCCGATAGATACGCTACAAGTGACTGCGTCACAAACGATCGATCCTATAACCTGTTCTTCCAAGTCTGAAGAAGAATAAGGTAAGGCAGCATTGCAGGTTATACTGCCGCTCGCTACGCTAACGTGATACTTTTAATCAGGTATTTCTCGGCTGTGATTTTGTGGTATTTGGTGCAATTTTGATTGTCCTAATCTATGGTTTTGTATTATGATTGTATATTAAATTCGTAAAGGGGTATTTCAAATTGTTCATATTCCCATCCTATTCGACTTCGATAATGAAACTCTCGTTGGTTCGTACCTAAACCCCACCGTTGTTGCTGTGCTGCATAACGAATGTATTGATTTTGGTACTCGCTTCAATCGCAGTTTGACAGATTATCTTGCTACATAGAATCTAAGATGGCTCGCTATGGTCACGATATAGAAAGTGTTTCTCGGACTAAGGACGTCGAAATCGATGAAAACGTAGACTTCACTTCTATGCTGCTTCCGGATTGGGTTCTCAGAGGCCTGCACGAAGCTGGATTCAAAAGACCTTCCCCCATACAGCTGGCTGCTGTCCCTCTGGGGAGATGCGGCTTAGGTAAGACTGTCTTCTTACGTAGAGGGCTGCCTATCGCTAATTTATTTAGGGATTTACAACGTAGCTTAGGGTTGCCATTATCCCAAAGATCCCCGGACGCGTATACCTACGCAGAAACGAGGACATCCCACGACGCTCCTGATCCGAAACCAGGGCAAAACCCAGGACTCATAGTCTCAACCTTTCAAAATAACATCAAATATATTTTAAGAACACGAGCTCTAGGAACGTCATTTAATGTTGACAATTGTATAACATCTTATGAACAGTGTTATTTAAGGAACTTAGATACGTTTTTAGGAAAGCAGCCTTAGAACACTTATGAGCAAATATTTTAGGACCTCGTTCATATTTTAGAATCTAAGAATTTACAGGTACCTACCTACTTAATAGGATCATCTTCATAACAGGAACTTCATTTCACGTTTACACAGCCTTTGCAGAGTACCTATCTTATGCACTATGCAATATTAAGATTTGAATTTAGGTAACAGCTCAAAATGTCCGTCCGCCGTATCACGTATACCGGCTTCATTTTCGGTCTAAAAAATTCGTTCTTTAGCACACGGGCTCCATTCGGGCTCTAGTTGTGTCCCGAAACTGCTGCCCGATCGGGATACACCCAGTTATGTATTCGCTCAGCAAAAAATTTTTATAACAACCCCTCAAAATTTTTTCTTTTGCGTTTCAAGGGGTGTGGAGTCAAAAATCTGCAATTTCCGTCCGCCGTATCATGCACAACTGCTTCATTTTCGGTCTAAAAAACTCGTTGTTTCGCACACAGGCTCCATGTGGGCCCTAATTGTGTCCCGAAACTTTGTAGCCCGATCGGAATATACCCAGGGGTGTTATGGGTGTAAAAATAGGTTTTTGGGGGGTTTTAGTAAAATGAGCTTTTGAGGTACCTTGTTCCATTTTTTTAGGGCGAGAAGACCGAATATGAAGTCGATTTTGACCAAAGATTGAAGAGTTGAGGTTGTAACAAAGGTTCAGCTCCCAAAATTCATTTTTTGAGTCAAAACCCAGGGAAATGGTCTGAAATCGCCAGCAGTTTGTATATTAAAACTAGAAAAATTGTCAACAGGTGAATCAAGACAATTAAGTGGCACTGTCAATGATCAAAGATAATTTTTAAAAACCAAAAAAAGAGCGTAATTCGTGTTTCTGGGGACCAAAATTAGTGAAAACCATCAGAAGTAGCTATTTCAATTATTGCACGTGAAAGAAACAATAAATGACCAACCAACATTGCTGAAGGTATGTCCAATAGAATAATAAACCCATGTGACTAGGACTTTTCAGCGTTTTTGGAATTTTGAGGGTGTTATAAAAATTGTTTACTGAGCGAATACATAGGTGTAATATTCACAGAATAATAAACCAAAAGGCCAAACACGCCCTGTAGCTACCACCATGGACCTACTTGTAACGTGGGTACCTATATCCCCACGTTACATAAAGTGATATCTAAGAGTTGGGCCTAAAGAGATGAATTCTTGCCAACGCTTGAGAAATTGTGCAAGAAGATTCCTCTGGTAGTTCTCGTCAGATCTTGCTGCCTCTTTGTCAAAACCTTTGTACACCAATGAATTCTCTATTAGAATGCGTACCTCCCTAATGAGGGGTACCCATGTCTTCTGTTTATATTTGCGAACGAAAGTCGGTTCCATTCTAAGAGTTTTGAGATCAACCGCACTCTCCTGCGCCAGGTAGTTCTTTTTCTAGGAGGAGAGTTCTTTTCAGCACTACCTCACGCTGGGCAAGGGGATCCCGCCCAGGCGGGAGGGGTGTAATGACGTCACTTGTGAAGCATTGGTTTCGTAGGAAAGGGATTGAATAATAATACTGCTTTCGAGCTGAATGCGTGTTAGATCGAGACTGTGTATTATCATTTTTACAGCGCCATGCAGTATCCATGTTGCGTGTATGGATACTACAACATCCCCCCTTCTTTCACAATGCATGATTATATGATAAGAACAAAAATAAATGAATTTATACTGTCAAAATAGTTTGTGATTGCCTTTCCTCACCGCATAATGGGTAAATAATGAACCAACTAAAGTAACCAAAATAACTAAATCACCTACCACAATAAATAAATTAAATAGAACTAATAAATGAATCGTTAGCTGCACAAGGGAAATGCGTGTAGGCATACCGATAAAGAATGCTCCTATGTATTGGCTATTCGTATTTTGTTGGAGGTTTGATCAGCCTACCTGACCTGGTCGTGGTTGTTTGACAGGAATTGGTCTGTGGATTCACCGGGGCCTGTGGACTACCTCCAGTACCAGGCAGAGAGGTCTGCGATAGAGATTTCCTTGGCAGAGATTTTCGTGGTGGTGAGGCCTGCTTGGTTGGCGACTTCAGCTGTGGCATTGGAAGTTGTAGCAATGTTCCGCCTTTTGCTGCGTCGCTCATTGCCCGCTCATGTTGTTCTTGGTTAGGAAAGTCGTAGGTGGGTTTGATCCAGGTTCGGTTTCGTCTGAGGGTTCTTCCGTCGATTGTGACGTCGTATGATGATTCGTTGTGCTTGTCTGTGATTCTTCCAGGCGCCCACGCTTCGACCTGGTGTCCGGTTGGCTTCACGAGAACTTCAGATCCGATTTCGAGATCAGGCAGGCTTTTGGATCCCCTGTCCTGGACCATTTTTGTTCTCTTTCTTTTATATTCCAGCGAGTCGTGAACACCAGGAACCACTTCAGGAACGAGGAGGTTCTGTGCAATTGGTAGTGTTGTTCTTGTTCCTCTGGCCATTAACCTTTGGGAAGGGCTTGAGTCCATGTCTGCTGTGGGCACATTCCGCCATTCGAGTAACGCTGCATGAAAATCAATCTCGTCCCTGGCACATTTCTTGAGCAGTTTCTTCACAATTTTCACAGCTGCCTCTGCTTTCCCGTTTTCTTGACTATGCATCGGTGACGAGGTCGAGTGTATGAATTCCCATTTACGTGCAAACCCTGTGAACTTGCTTCCAACAAACTGGGGGGCGTTATCAGAAACTAGGATCTGAGGGATGCCATAACGTGCAAAGTTTTCTTTGCAGAATTCTATCACAGCCTGCGCTGTAATGTCGCGCATTTTCTTTACTTCGAAGAAATCTGAATAAGAATCGACTATTACCATGAATTTCTGGCCTTTGTATTCCAAAGCATCCATCGAGACCCTTTCCCAAGGAAGGTAAGGGATCCTATGGCTCTTCATTGGCATCCTCTGTTGGTCGTCGGCAAGTTCCTGACAGATCCGACATCCTCGTATTAGGTCCTTTATTTCGGAATTCATGAATGGCCAGAAAAGCGTGTCTCGGGCTCTCCGTATTGATGCATTTATTCCCAGATGGCATAGGTGAATTTTCTTTGCATACTCTGGCCGCAGTGATTTAGGAACAACAATCTGATTACCCCTAAATATTATGCCGTCTTGGATGGCAAGCTCGTCTCTGAATTCCCAATACGGGTGTATGGTGAAGGGTAATTTTTCTTTTCTGTCGGGCCAGCCGCTTCTGATTACTGCAGCCAGTAAACAGAGGGTTTCGTCTCTAGTTGACTCGTCTTTCACCCTGTACATGCTTGCCTGCATAAGGTTCATATTCTCCACCAATTTTACCGACTCTAGCTCTTTGTATATTGCGTCAATTTCGTAGACCTCGTTTAACTTGAGGGATGAGCTGCATTGTTGCATGTGGAGCCTGGATAGTGCATCAGCGATCAGCATCTTTTGACCTTTGATATATTTTACGCTTACGTTGTAGCTTTGCAGGCGCAACACCGTCCAGTTGGCATGATACAGGAGTGTACTTATGGTTGATTGAAAATTCGATATCAGAAATCCACTTTTTACGAGTATTTGTGTCCTCACCCGCTTCGGCTGAGTCGATGTGTTGTATGTAAAATGCCTCATCGCCGCTTGCTGAATCGACTGACCCTGACTCCAGGCTCCGGCCGTCTTCCAGTACGCGGATTTTCTGTGACTTCTTATCATTCTGCCAACCTTTGATAGAGCGCCTGTTTCTGTCTTGCTTCCGGCTGGCCCTTTCTGATTCGCATACAGCTGAGGAGTGATTGTACTTTGAACACCTGGAACACTGCTCCCCGTACGCTGGACAGTGTTCTCGCCCAAACTGGTGTTTGGTTCCACAATATTTGCAGATCCGGGACGTCCAACTTTTTTTTCCAGAGTCGCTTTTCACACCTCTGGCCTCGATCCGATTCACAGCTCCCTCGGATCTTGCTTTCATTGTCGCCATTTGGTTGTCAGCTACTTCGTTAGCCCTGCACTTGTCAATAGCGCTGCTCAATGTCAAATTCGCGTCGCTGAGCAACTGTTTTTTTTGTAGCTTCGCTTCTGATGCCAATCACCAAACGGTCTCTTATCATCTCCCCTTCAAAGGTCTTGTATTCGCAAGTGGACGCTAACTTCCGGAGTCGGCTAATGAATGTTTCAACGGGCTCGTTTTCTTCTTGTATTGCAGTACCAAACACAAAACGCTCGTAAATAACGTTAAGTTTAGGCATAAACCAAAGATCGAGTTCTTTGATTATGGTACTCACTTGCTTGGTTTTTGACTGTTCTAGTTTGAGATTTGTGAGAATTTGGCGTGTTTTGCGACCGAGAGCCACTTTGAAGGTGGCGACCCGCTTCTTATCGTCCTGTTGGTCCAAACCCGATGCGATTTCATAGTCGTTCCACTCTTCCTTGAAAAAACTCCAATTTGCCGCTTGATCCCCTGGCAATTCCATCTTTGATGGCAGCGGAATATTGAAATTCGTCGTCATGCCGTTTGAATCGCTATTGGAACCTTGGGGAATATCGGACGTCATAGAAGGAAGTTTGGGTGGCATGGGGGGAACGATCGTGAGCTCATCACGGAAGCTCCCCTAATTTTCCCGTTCGTCAATCACTGCTTTACACTCCCGGCGAAATTAAACTACCCGTGTACACACCTGACACCATGTAAAGCATTGGTTTCGTAGGAAAGGGATTGAATAATAATACTGCTTTCGAGCTGAATGCGTGTTAGATCGAGACTGTGTATTGTAGGCCGCCGCCTTCCCGCGGCAGCGCCACCGTCCGGCCTCGGGCTTTTGAGGGACTATTTCCTATCACCCGGTCGTCCCCACTCGCAAACGAGGGTGTGTAGTCCTCCGCGCTGGCCCGGAGTGGAGGGGAGACACCCCAGCTCAGGGCGTCCGTCCCCCTACTCCTGGCCAGTCGTCTTTCTGCCAGCGAAGTGTTCAGTTGTTCTCAGACCGAAGTATTTTTGTCACGAGTGAGAGTTGTAGGCTTCTATGCCCTGTGCGAACGATAGTAGTAACGCGTTTCCGAATTGTTGGAGTAACGGAGTGTGTGTTTATCCCGAAACTGCAGTTATACCAGTTTCCCATTCCCCCCGAGACAGAGACTCATTATTAAATCTTAGCAAGTCTTACCTTCGGGCGACCTCTGCGAAAACCCCCCTGGTGAACTACGTAGTGACGCGCAGTAACGCCATTCAAGACGCCATCGACGCCAACAGGTCACAATCCTTTGTTTAGTAACGCATTTTCACTTATGTATGTTTTCGATCCGTACTCAGCAAATTCTTTCCTTTTATTATTCTTTTTGTATCATACTTGTACATATCACCTCGTAACGAGTCTATAACTATACCGTAACACTAAGTGAATTACGTCAATATCTCTTACCTTGCATTTCCTATTTCATTAGTATTATTATCTATTTCTCATTGTATATATGTGTATGAAGTAACGTCCCTCCCAGGCCTTCAGCACCCTTATCTTTTGAAGTAACGAATAACGTAACGTAACGTAACGTCTTTGCCATCAGCCTTTGTTTATCCTCGAATAGTAACTAGTAACGTCGCTTGGCCTTCAGCATTCGAAAACGAGCACCTTCAGTGAACCCCACTTCAAGTTGTATTGATGGTAACGTTTCCATTCTGCTTCCTTTTAATTATACTTAATTACGTAACTCAACTGTACCTACGTGTTCTCTGTTATCCCGATTCCCTTCAACATAAGGTGGTCTCTGTGTATTTTGATAAACCCCCGAAACGATCGTACTGGTGCCTCCGTAATTTCAGGCCATCAGCCCTACCAAAAAGCCAGTAACGTTTCGTATCAACAGAGGGGGCTTACAAAATTGGTGGCAGCGGTGGGATTATTGTGCGGTTCGCCCCACACGTATCCACACGTAAATAATAACGCACGGAACCACAGTTGAAGAGGGTCGGTAACGAAAGAGTAACGTTACGATAAGCCCACAACACAAAAACCTCAGGTGCACGTACATAGTAAGGGTCTTCAACCCAGATTTTGAAACGCATTTTCGTAACCCGTAACGGTCATAATGGCGGAAAAAACGGAGGGCGTTTGTGGGATGATGGAGCAATTGGAGGTGTTGTTGAGATCATTCAACGATCTCAGCATGGAACGGGACCGAAACAGGGGCACGGAACCGGACGTTCCGCGTTCTATGTTTTTGGAAGTAGAGTCGTGGGATCCCGATGAACCAGGTGCCATAACGGTGTCGGCATTCTTCCATTTTTTCGAGGACGTCGCTCGAACGTTATCTCAACAGAAACGAATGAGGCTTTTGCGCGCCAAAGTGAGAGGAACAGCAAAACAATTCCTCATAGATAACGCGCAACTAAACGAAAGCGAAACGCCTTACGATGACGTCAAAAAAGCCATGTTGACATGGTTTGAACGTGAAAACCCGTCGAAGGCCGCTGCACTCCTGTGGTCGGTCAGGAAAAACGCGAACGAAACGCTTCGCCAGTTTGCGGAACGGATTCACCGTTTAGCGCAATCTGCCGCACACGAGGAGGGTACAGAACTAACACAAGAACAGAAGCGTAATTGGGTGAAACGAAGAGTACTGAAAGCCTTCGTAGGTGGCATACCTAAAGAACTACGATCACACCTGATCAATAACGCACCCGACACGATTGAGGACGCTCTAAAGCGAGCTGAAGAACTCGAGGAAACGCTCGAAACGTCCGAAGAACCTGAAGCGAAATGGGACCTTGCCGCCGTAACAGCAACAGAGGGACGATGTTACGAGTGCGGGGTGACCGGACACTATGCAGCCAGATGTCCACGGAGGAACGGTCGTAACACCCCCGTAACGACTAAGGTGTTTTCACGCCCAAGCCCCCGTTACCCTTGCATGTTCTGCGCGGCAGCGACACATTTCCCAGTCGACTGTCCCCAGAACCCTCAGAAAACAATATTCTGCGACTACTGCGGAGTAAGAGAGCACCTCGAAACGGACTGCCACAAGAAAAAGCTGTTGACTCCGGTTTCCCACCCAAACCAAAACAAGATGATAACGCAGTCCACTGAGATCGAGTTGCGATCTCCAATGGGGCACTTGCCGATAGTGGATTACCGCCTACAGAGACCGATGCGAATCCCAGCGAAACTAAACGGCGTAACGCGTGATCTAATACTAGACACAGGAGCAGCTGTGTCGGTATTGACAACGCCTATCCCTGGCACGCCCCTACGTACAACCAATGCTGAAGCATGGGGCGCGGACGGCTATCCGTTGCGATTTCGTGGTGAACAAGAGGTGTTGTTGGAGATACCAGGAGCTGCGGTACGACACACCTTCTTGGTATTTGAACGGGAAGGGACTGGACTCGATTTGTTTGGTCTCGACCTTATGAAAAAAATACCCCTTATCATACGCACGGATAAACGCGAAGCCGTACTGCAACTCGAAGGGACAAAGCAATGCATCGTAGTCAACCGAATCACTACGGAACCACACGAGAACGCCAACGAAGCTCACGAGCAACAACCTCCGACCTCTGCAGTAACGCAAACGGAAAAAGGAAGTGAAGTGTTTTATCCCTCTTTCTCGAAAAGTGATCGCGGTAACACAGACGTAACAGACAGTAACGACGGACTGACTGACAACATACCCCCCAGTAACGGTTCAGTAACGCTCCCCCGTAACGAAGTTGAATTTTCCCCCAGTAATAATAGAGTCATACCCCCCAGTAACGGTTCAGTAACGCTCCCCCGTAACGAAGTTGAATTTTCCCCCAGTAATAATAGAGTCATACCCCCCAGTAACGGTTCAGTAACGCTCCCCCGTAACGAAGTTGAATTTTCTCCCAGTAATAATAGAGTCATACCCCCCAGTAACGGTTCAGTAACGCTCCCCCGTAACGAAGTTGAATTTTCTCCCAGTAATAATAGAGTCATACCCCCCAGTAACGGTTCAGTAACGCTCCACCGTAATGAATTCGAAATTTTCCCAAATGACAGTACAGTGACTAACCCTGACTTAACGAACACGCATGATCGCGTCGCCGCAACCATCGACCTCGCCGTACCCAGGAGCACCACCGAAGAAGAGTCCCCATCAGATGAAACCGTTCCACTACCGGGCGCGTTGCCCGTGTGGACGGATGACGGCCTGGACGACAGAGAGCTCACTCCTTCGGAGGGATGGCCGCGGGTACCTCCCGATATCTGCGACGCCCTGGAGGAAAAGACGGTCCACCTCCCTCACCCGGAGCGCCGTCGCCTTATGGAGCTCCTGGCAACGTATCCGGATGTGTTTAACCCACCGGATAAACGAGGATGCGACCTGGAAGTGACACACGAGATCGAGACCGGTGATGCAGACCCTATAAACCAAAGACCCTATCCGATTCCACATGCACTGAGAGAAGAAGTAGAGAAACAGCTACTCAACATGTTGGAGGACGGAATTATTGAACCCTCGGAGAGCCCGTGGAGTGCTCCGGTTGTGCTGGTAAAAAAGAAGACCCCCGAAGGCGAACCCCAGAAATGGAGGTTTTGCACGGACTTTCGTGGACTCAATAAAATCAGCAAGTCGGATGCATATCCTTTACCCAATCTGACCGATACCCTAGCCATGCTGGGTCAGTGTCGTTATTTTACAAAGATCGACCTGGTAGCCGGATACCATCAAATACCCATACATCCGCAGTCAGCCGAAAAAACAGCATTTTCCGTGCTGGGAAGGCATTTCCAGTATGCGCGAATGGCATTCGGGCTCAAAAACGCCCCGGCTACTTTTCAGCGAACAATGAATAATGCCCTGGATGGCTTAATCAACCGACACTGTCTCGTCTATCTAGACGATATAATAATTTTTTCCCCGACAATGGAGCAGCACCTCGACAGCCTAAAAAGGGTCCTTGACCGATTGAGGGATGTGAGGCTGCGAGCCAATTTAGACAAGTGTGATTTCGTTCACACCGAAACTCGATATTTGGGACATCGCATCTCGCCACAAGGGATTAGCACAGAACCGGAAAAAACCCAGGCGGTACGAGATTTCCCGCAACCAACGACCGTAAAACAAGTGCAGTCGTTTATTGGGTTAGCAGGGTTTTATAGACGGTTCGTGCCCAAATTCTCCGAGATCGCCGCCCCCCTAACCTCTTTATTGCGGAAAGGGGTGGAATTCACCTGGACCGACGCACAGGAGGAGGCCTTTAACACGCTCAAACAGGCCCTCCTGACTGAACCAGTACTCGCGTACCCGAACATGTCAAAAACCTTTGTGCTCGCCACTGACGCCTCACAACTGGCACTAGGCGCAGTACTCTCACAGGAGGTGGATGGAGAACAGCGACCCATCGCCTACGCCAGCAGGAAGTTGAACCCTGCCGAAACAAGATACTCGACCACAGAAAAGGAGCTCCTCGCCGTGGTATGGGCGACCAAACATTTCCAAGAATACCTGCTGGGTAGACAGTTTGTATTGGAAACCGACCACATGGCACTTACAGCTGCCCTTAGGCTCCGCGATCCAACCTCCCGGATAGGGAGATGGGTATTAAAGTTGGGAGAGTACGACTTCGTCCCTCAGTATCGTCCCGGCACCAAAATGGGGCACGCTGACGGACTTAGTCGCATGAATATCGCTTCAGTCACCTTGGAGATACCCCGGAAACTCCTAGTCGTAGCCCAGGAACTAGACGAATGGGTTAGAACTTTTACCCAACGAAGGGCCGAGGATTGTAAAATGGAGGAGGGCTTATGGACAACCAGAGTCGTTCGGGACGGAAGGATCACCTTCGTCCCCCTGATACCATCCACCATGCGCAGTTGGGTACTCGCCAATTGCCATGGCAGTGTATGGGCCGGCCACCCTGGCGCCGAAACGACAGAAAATATGGTGCGGCGACTGGGATTCTGGCCCCGGATCGAACGCGATGTACGCGAGTTCATTGCCCAATGCGAACCTTGTCAACGGCGCAATGATCCGATCCGACAGACTGCCCCCCTTCAGAAACCTCTGCTCCCAACAGGCCCAGGGGAAATAGTAGGAATGGATTTCGTGGGCCCATTAACCACCCGGACCGGCACGAAGCACCTCCTCACCATCGTCGACCACTTCACAAAGTTCGCTGAGGCCTATGTAGTACCAGATACTACCGCCGACACAGTGGTGCGCCAATTGGTTCGACATTACATCCCGACACACGGAGTCCCCCAGCGTATCGTTACCGATAGGGGAACAGCCTTTACGTCAGCCCTGGTACGTGCCCTATGTGACAATTGGGGAATTAAGAAGGTGCAGACGACGGCCTACCATCCACAAAGTAATGGTGTTTGCGAGAGATTCCACCGTACCTTCGCAAACATAATGTCAAAAATAATTACGAAGACTAAAGAATGGGAGAAGGCGGTCCCAATAGTGCTGGCCGCTTATCGAGCAACTCCTCACAAAAGCACTGGTTATTCCCCTAATTTTTTGACATTCGGTAGAGAGCTTCGACTGCCCAACCACATTGAATGGACCCCAAATGAACGACCCGACATGGACCATCATTTAGCCCTGCTGGAGAGGGCCCGGCGACTCGCCGCCCGTCAGCTGGAGAAACGATGGAAGCAACAGCACGACCGCATCAACAAGCGACGGACACCCCGAAGCTTTGAGGTGGGGGAACGTGTCTACCTCAGGGCCATGCAACTCCCTGAGGGAGTCTGCAAAAAGTTTTGGAGCCCCTGGACTGGGCCATGGACGATAGTCCAACGATTGACCGATGTAACGTATCGTATTCACGATGCCCTACAGCGACGACCCCAGGTGGTTCATATCAATAGGTTGAAACCCGCTTCCGTTAACGGAATACCGGACGACGCCTTCGCAGAACCTCAAAAACAGGATCCACCACCAACACGACTCGTGCCGCCCGCTCCCTCAGTGCCAAACGACGACGACGGCTGGAGTACGGACGAGGATGAAGCGCCACCCGTAACGCAACCCATGTCAACACCTGCACCACCCGAACCCGAAACCCCGGGTGAAACAGAAACAATAGCGCCTCCGACGGCTCCGTACAGCCTACGCCCACGTCCTCCGCGCGATTACCGCAAGTTGCATCGCAAGGGTTTTGTAGCTAGGATCGGTGCGTGCACCAGGGTTGGGTCCAAAAGGAAACTGTAAAAAAAAAAAAAAAAAAAAAAAAAAAAAAAAAAAAAAAAAAAAAAAAAAAAAAAAAAAAAAAATCTATATATAATGTTAATGTTTTCATGTATGCAAATAAAGTACTTTAGTTAAATTGTTCATTTGTTCAAATGTAGACCAGAAATACTAAGACTGAGTACGGACGATAGGTAGGTAGAACCCAATGTACACTTTTACCTGTTGTGACCAAATTCGACATGTTGGCTAACAGCATTATACTTCAACCAACAGG
Organism: Leptopterna dolabrata; assembly: GCA_954871275.1. Classification (NCBI taxonomy): domain Eukaryota; kingdom Metazoa; phylum Arthropoda; class Insecta; order Hemiptera; family Miridae; genus Leptopterna; species Leptopterna dolabrata. Next base: position 17,705,172 of record OX940984.1, on the reverse strand, counting down.
CCATGGCGATGCGTCGGTCACCTGTCAACGAGAGCCCCGTTATGGAGGAGGAGGTCGAATGCCCGTACGTGACGAGAATTCGCAAGCGATACGCAGAGGCAACCGGCGTACTCCTGGAGCAGGCAGCTATTCCCGGGAACGTTGGCCCCAAGCACCCCGAACGCAAGGCACTTTTTTTATTGGAGGGTGTGGCAGAGATGCTCCACAACGCCGAAAGAGCATCCACCCTGCCTTGCCGAAGATTGATATGTAACGGCGCTGTAACATTGGCGGAGCAGCTGGCGGACCTCCTGCCGGAAATGTTACGCCTCCGTCTGGAATGCGAAAAACTTGCCCAGGAGCGTGACCAGGCACAACAAATCATTGCCCAAACCGAAGCGGAGTGCGAGCGATTTAAGTACCTCGCCAGAGAACTACAGAAAGCCCGCATGGACGAGCAGTTGAAGTCCCGAGTGCGAGTGCGCCTTAGCGAATCTGTCAGTCCGGAGAAGATTCGCCGCAAAGTCCCGACTCCGGCTTGCTCTCCGACGCAGCCTATCTCCGTCAACGCCTCAAGTGACTCCGATTCAGAGCTGGAGATGGAGGAAGACGCGCCTACTCCTCCTCGACCACGTCCTCCTCCCCATGTGGCCCCGTTGAAAATAGTAGCAAACCACTCGACCACCCGGACACGCCAGGTGATGCATACACAATCCACCTTGGAGTTACAAACCGTGGGAACTCCTACAACTCAAGACGACCAACCCACACCGCCGAAGCCGCAGCAAGTCTGTCCGGTCTGCCAACGCCCCGCCCAGCGACTCCAGCACTTTCGCTGTTCCTCGTGCAAGGAGTTTTGGGCTCGGCTGATCAAGAAGTACAAGAATGGAAAGTTGAGAACCTCCTGCAACGGACCTCACCTGGACGACGACCCCGCCTGCATTCATTGCCGAAGAAGACAGTACGAGTTGCATCTAACAGTGGCATACCCGACGAAGCCACTCCCCATCCCCAGTCTCTTCGGGTGGAGTCCCGCCGCCGAGGACGACGGCTTTCAGGAGGGGGAAGGGTGTAGGCCGCCGCCTTCCCGCGGCAGCGCCACCGTCCGGCCTCGGGCTTTTGAGGGACTATTTCCTATCACCCGGTCGTCCCCACTCGCAAACGAGGGTGTGTAGTCCTCCGCGCTGGCCCGGAGTGGAGGGGAGACACCCCAGCTCAGGGCGTCCGTCCCCCTACTCCTGGCCAGTCGTCTTTCTGCCAGCGAAGTGTTCAGTTGTTCTCAGACCGAAGTATTTTTGTCACGAGTGAGAGTTGTAGGCTTCTATGCCCTGTGCGAACGATAGTAGTAACGCGTTTCCGAATTGTTGGAGTAACGGAGTGTGTGTTTATCCCGAAACTGCAGTTATACCAGTTTCCCATTCCCCCCGAGACAGAGACTCATTATTAAATCTTAGCAAGTCTTACCTTCGGGCGACCTCTGCGAAAACCCCCCTGGTGAACTACGTAGTGACGCGCAGTAACGCCATTCAAGACGCCATCGACGCCAACAGGTCACAATCCTTTGTTTAGTAACGCATTTTCACTTATGTATGTTTTCGATCCGTACTCAGCAAATTCTTTCCTTTTATTATTCTTTTTGTATCATACTTGTACATATCACCTCGTAACGAGTCTATAACTATACCGTAACACTAAGTGAATTACGTCAATATCTCTTACCTTGCATTTCCTATTTCATTAGTATTATTATCTATTTCTCATTGTATATATGTGTATGAAGTAACGTCCCTCCCAGGCCTTCAGCACCCTTATCTTTTGAAGTAACGAATAACGTAACGTAACGTAACGTCTTTGCCATCAGCCTTTGTTTATCCTCGAATAGTAACTAGTAACGTCGCTTGGCCTTCAGCATTCGAAAACGAGCACCTTCAGTGAACCCCACTTCAAGTTGTATTGATGGTAACGTTTCCATTCTGCTTCCTTTTAATTATACTTAATTACGTAACTCAACTGTACCTACGTGTTCTCTGTTATCCCGATTCCCTTCAACATAAGGTGGTCTCTGTGTATTTTGATAAACCCCCGAAACGATCGTACTGGTGCCTCCGTAATTTCAGGCCATCAGCCCTACCAAAAAGCCAGTAACGTTTCGTATCAACAGAGGGGGCTTACAGTATTATCATTTTTACAGCGACATGCAGTATCCATGCTGCGTGTATGGATACTACAACATCACTAGTTGCCGAAATTTTGAAAGCTCATATAAAAAGAACTAAATATAAAGAAAAACGTCTGTTTCCACGAATACAGAAAAAACGCAAAAAATACACTGTTATACCGGTTTCGGTGATAAAACCATCGTCAGTAATAAACTCTTAAGTTATTGTTTATTACTGACGACTCCACTAATACACGAAAAACGCGAAAAATACACTGTTATACCGGTTTTGGTGATAAAACAATCGTCAGTAATAAACAATAACTCTATGTTATTGTTTATTACTGACGGCTCCACTCATACATACAACTTTTCAATAACTTCATTTTTCTTTGAAATGCGTTTCCACGATTTCTTTGCGAGTGATTTAGTTAGAACTATTTGTCGTAGGTGAGAGTGCGGTTGGTCTCAGAATTCTTAGAATAGAACCTACTTTCATTTAGAAATGGGAAAGTAATATAAACAGAAGCCATGCGTACTCCTCGTTTCAGTATGTATGACACTTCCGATAAACTTTGAAAGATAGTGTTGGATTGCAGATCTGATTGTTCAGGCGAAATCTGGGACAGGGAAAACGCTAGTGTTCACGCTTGGAGCTTTGGAGATGATCGACATGGAAATCAAAAGGACGCAGGTCTTGGTGGCTGCTCCCACCAGAGAAATCGCCGTTCAAATTGCCGACGTCATCGAAACCGTCGGGAAATTCTGCAAAGGTTTATAATTGCATGTTACTCCGTAATTCATGAGAAAATTGTCCGTAATTCCTTGTTGATAGAGGTGTGCCGATAACTCTTGAATCGGGAATGTGGAGCCTGGGGCTCTTCATTTTGCACTCTTCAAATCCACACTCTGCACTTTGCAAACGAATTTCTGTTCCTAAAGAACGCTTTTGATTTGAAGAGGAAGATTGAAATGCAAAGAATTGCAGAGTTTTACCATGTTTTGAACAGTTCCGTTCCTAAAGGTTATCTTTCGCAAAGTGGAAAGTGGAGAGTCTCCGTCTGCAAAGTAGAGAATGACGTACTTTTCAAATCGGTTTTTAGGTTTTGTTTCTTCGTTAAATTCAGTGATTGATAGTTACCAATAAAAAGGAGAGAATTCATTATTCCGATTAGATCTAAAGATGGCCTGGCCCAGTTAGTGTGAGGGAAAGCCTATGTAATAGCATCTAAGTTAGCTCCACTGAGGCCATACTCTACATTTGGGAGGAACGAAAGGTTAGGAAGTGACGGTTAGTTAGTGGATAAACATTTACAACCTAGCTAATTGTTTTTAATGGAATGTTGTGATACTTCTCATCAGAAGATGATCAGGATGTTGAACATGCTCGACCCTCTGTCAGCCGCATTCATCGAGCGCGAATTAATTTTGTTGTCAGCGACACAACTTTCAGGGAGTCGTTTCGCCCTAACCAAATCCCAAGTAATTTAATTTATAGAAAGATGGAAGACTTGAGGAAATCGGATTCGGAATAAAACGATCGGGGCATCCAACGATAAACTGTTACAGTTATTAGAGGTTACTCCACAAAACGAAGGTTACCTACTCTTCAGAACACTCTTCGTGTTGTGTAGAACTGCTGAGTGGGAGCGCGAAGCCTTTAGGAACAGAAAGTTCTCCTACTTTTCATAATTCGCAAAGTGAAGAGTACAAATGAAGACTTGCAAAGTGAAAAGTTGAAGAGTCTTAGGGAATGGGCCCCAGATCTGTCGTTGGAACAGTTCCAGGCTGCTCAAGTTACTGATACTGAGACACAGTCTTGGAAGCAGAGTAGAGTGTGCCCGATACTCTCGGATCGAGAACCATGGAGAAACGAGAAAACTTCTTCTATGGTTCCATGTTCCCGAGCATCGGAGAGCACGTCAGCACTCGCACCTTTCCAAAGCGTTCTCGTTCCATAGCGATCCTGTTCCGGTCTGACCGCCCTCTCCATCCATAGCGATTCCATTCCGATTTGACAGTCTTCTCCTCGGTCCGGTTCCTATCATCGGAATACACTGATCTTAGTGTAATGACATACTAGGCGGAAACGCGGAGCGGAATCCGCAACAAGAAAACGCGGCGCGGAAATCGCATTTCCCAGCGAGATGTCATACTATGTCAAACCGCAGGCGGAAAAGAGGGGCGCGTTTTGGTTTAAATCCACCTTTTTTGCGTTTGCACCACAGTTCGTCCTTTATCAATGTCGCAGTTGTTTTCGCTACAGAAGCTGAAGGCTTATTGAAGCCGCGTCGTACACGCAGGTTTTCTGTGCACCCATACCATGATGGCCCAGATCCATTTCCTGCTTTTTATGCAGACATTACCTAGACAGTACAAAGATAAATTTTATACGTACTACAGAATGTCATTGGCATCTGCTTGAAGTCCTCTTGCGACAGCTAACCATGATTTCTCCTTTTCAAATTTGTCTTTATAATAGATCAATCCCCTTGTTCCAAAAAGCTTTTTGTTTCTCAACAAGAGCTATAATTTCCTCAGCCATGATGTCTGTACCGCGTCCCAAGTGCGACTAATTTGACACTACCCATGCCCTTCTTTGTGTTCTCCCCTCCAAATCGCTCCGCTCCGAGTTTTCGGAAATCGCCGATCCGCCGACAGGGCACGACAGAAAATCTACCACGCGCGGTTGAAAATAAACGCGCGCGTTTTCCAGCCGAGTATGTCAGGTCCCGTATGAGAACGCTGTTGGCGACTTCGCGGATAACGCTGCGTTTTGCGTTTTTGCGTTTTATCGCGTAGTATGTCATTACACTTACTGTCTGTCTACATTCTACTCTGCGTCACCAGTGTTCCTGCCTTGAACACGGTGCAACCCTCAACCACCGCCTCGGACCTCCCTCCTTCCTCAGTATCCTAATAATGGTCATAATAACCATTTTATTTCCGCACGCACTGACCTTTTTTACTTTCCTTTTCAAAATGTATGTGTTCACTCCTGTGTGTGTTACCTTTAACACGATTGCGACCTAAATTTACAAAATAAAAAATATTCCGATTTCGAGGCTCGATTCCTACATACTACAGGAAGCTACTGTAGTAATTTCAACTTCTTAGATCAATATTTATAGTAATGCACCAGAAAAAATTTGCGAAAAACGTCGCAAACCTACTCCAAAATGGCTTGAGAGATTTTGATGAAATTCACATGAGTTAACTCTTCTTAAAACGTCTCCTTCCAATACCCCTCATCTCCATGGTAATACTCATTTTTGGGTCTATATAGAAAGTAGTGTGGAGCTCCGCACCAGATGTTTTCTTAGGTACCTGTCTGGAAATGTTTTTCGGGTAGGTACCTACAATACAGTTTTGACAGGTAAAGCAAGGTACCTATAGCAGATACCTACTGCTTGAATTAATGAAAAATTCACGCGTTTTAAATGCTCAAAATCTATATTTTATGAGCAAATCAATTGTTCTATATCAACACATAAGCTGGGAATATATTTATGAAACATGGGGAGTTACACGCATGTCAAATTCCTTGGATCGGTAAGCGGAACAGGATAGGTAATTTGGAACTGGAGAAGGTAGGAACAGTTACTACAAAGATCGGTATCAGCACACTTCTACTTGACGGTCTTACGCAGGTACACAATACCTGCGTAATATCCCTGCCTGGGAGCTTGGCATTCTTTAGAAATTCTCTTCTCCTGGTACGTTCTTCCTATGGTATGATATGGTAATTGATTTTGATCTTTGTTTTCTGTAGGATTGAAAGTCGGTATCATGATTGGCGGGACTAGAATGGAGACAAGCAAAACTCAACTTGCCAAGTGTCAGGTTATCGTGGGAGCTCCCGGAAGGATACGACACCTTATTGAGAAAGAGATTTTCGATTCGAGGGCTGTGCGGCTTCTGGTTCTCGATGAAGCCGACAAGCTGATGGAGGAAGTTTTCATCAAAGACATCAAGTGAGTCTGAACGTGTCAAAATCGAATTATGTTAGTAGATTTGTTCACTGTGGGTTTTACGGGCGAATAGCAAACCACAACCACAACAGATTGAGGAAGAGAAACGCCAAAGGTGCAAATAAAATTATTGGACTGGCTATCGCTGATGGGATATGGTAGGGTTAAGGCTGATTCACGCTAGACCGTGGCGGGACCGAGCCGAGCCATGGCCGGGGTCCAGCCGGGACACGGTTAAAGAATCACGGGAGCATTTTGAATGAACTAGTTCACGCTACACCATGTGGAGCACGTGCCGAGTCCCTGTTTGAACTGTGTCCCGGCCGTGCCCCCGTGAGAAAGGGGGCTGGACATTCTTTTCCCGGACCCGGACTGGCTCTGTCCCTCAGTTTTGTTGCATCTCTACTCAAAGATGGATGAAGAAGAGCTGATAGACGCTGCTAGAGCTGATACATTCGAAAATAACCAAAGAATTTACTTTCATCGTCCAACAGTTCTTTATATAGCGTGGCAAATTCTCCCTTCAACTTCCGCTTTCGCCAAGTTGGATGCCTTCTTGAAGAATTATGAAGTCCAGCAGCTTGTTTATCCCTCTCCTCTTCATCAAGTGCAATTGCTGCTAAATCCTCTTCGGAAAAGTTAATTTTCGAAGCACAAATGTTGACAAGACACATGACCCGGACGGAATAGCATGCATGGAGGCTCGGCCACGGCCCGGCCTCCACTCGGTTCCTATGGCCCGGTGGAGGCCCGGGCCCGGGCCGGACACGGTGCAGCGTGAATAATCCTTTACTCGTCAGTATTTGTTAACCTGAAAGTTCTCTGATTGATCTGGCGACTAGAAAACCACAGGCAAGTGGTCAGAAGAACACAACAAACAGGACAAAACGTATACTATACAGCCACAAAAGAGTCAGGAAATCCACTGTGAATACCCAAATGACTTTCTTGTGGTTGTGTGGGCTTATGTTTTCGTTTTTACGCTTTCTAGACAATTTTCGTTATTTTTAAGGGGAAAAGGCCCCCATTCCTCCATTTCTCGTTTTTCCCATTTCTCCATTTTTGACCATGCTGAACACGAATCCATTAAAAAAATGGAAATTTCAGATGGTAGTAGTGTGTGTGTTCGCATTTCTGCAAACCACCATAACTCACAACCCAAATTGGCTCAGATTTTGATGGTAGTTGAGGGTTAGGTCCTTGTTAGTCCCATATGAATTTAGTTGCTCTCGTTTCAGTAGTAGCACCTGCGCATGTGCAAACTTGAAAACTGTTGAATGAACCGCCACAACCCAATGATCCAAAGAAACCATCTTTCTAATCTGGTTCAATAGTCTCTAAGTGTTCCATATGTTTAGATCATTGTTCAAACCTTGTTAGTTCGGGGAATGTCGCTTCTTAATTTCCCCAGTGGCCCAGATTGTTGATTGATAAAGTCATCTCTTTAGAACCATCCTTGAAAATATTACAAAATACTAAATATTATGAACACAGACAACTAATTCCACCCGTCCAAGGCCGAGCCATGTAATCCATGGATTATGCCAGACCATATAATATGATGGTGGATGACGCTCACGTCCACAGTTACCAAGTTGGACACCTGATCACTACAATATGTTTCACCACAGCAAGCAAACCTAGTTTCTGTGGTGTTTTTGATCGAGTGCTTAAAATTAGGTTGGTTCCATCTACCTTCAAGTACATATATTCATTTTGGTTCTCAGCTACATATTTCATAATGCAGCCGAGGCAAAGCAGGTCATTGCGTGCAGTGCTACTTACACACCACAGCTGGTTGAGTTTGTCAAGAAGTACATGAAGAGGGGCATGCACATCACACCTACTGGTAAGGGTATCCAGCTCACGAGCCTTGTAATCAGTGATTTCACAGTTTAAGCTAGTACTTTAGTTGAAAATTTACATAGATAAGCACTGCCCTAGTTCCAAAGAAAAAACAATACAATTTTCCTTTCTTTAAACATTGTTGAACTCCTCGTGCTCAAAAGGGGTAACCATTCCAGTCCTTTTATTTTAAATTGATTTTTTTTCTTTTGCAAAGCATATTGTTTGGGGTAAAAAAAAGGGTCTGCTTGTAAAGAAAAAGTGTTAACATAAAATTAGAGAAGCAAATAGAAATTGGGAGTTTGGAAAGAAGGCAGGCCGTGAAGTAGAGATAATTCACTACCTCCTAGTAGTATCGGGGACAAATTAGAACGGAATAAACAAGATCAAGATGGCTGAAGTTTCCTCTAACGTTACTTGACCACTCTCGAACGAGATGAAGTAACGTTAGGCAGAATGAGTGAAGACCTTGACCACAGAGATCCCTATGGATACTATAATACCATAACACTTTTACACATGCATACACACACAGCCTATCTGTGACGTAGGACCCGTGCTTTTTCAACATCTGATGTCTTTATTTCGCATTACCTTCCTTATATTACACAGTTATCATACAGCTTATATTACAATTATTTACGTCCGTTTCACAGTTACTTGAACTAAACTTTTCCATAAATCGTTTTATTTTTGACTCACTGGACTACCCCATTCCACAAGCCATGGGAATATATTGTGCTTGTTAAAATAAATAAAAAGTGGCAAAATTGTGTTTTCTAATTCATAATACCATTTAGTTTATTTAGATTTAGTATCACCAATGAAAAAAGTTCAGAATGGCAAATTTACTTTGGTAAATAAGCATTTATTTGTGATTTTATATACGTAATTACACCTAGTTGATTTTTTTAGGTACACAGTAATCACATACTCGTGTTTTTAGAATAATTTTGCTCTTCTCTGTTTAGGTGGATCATCCCCAATACTTATAGGTTTGAAGCAATATGTGTGCATCACGCCGCATCACTGTGATAAGCTTGCTGTACAAACTAAGAAACAAGAAGCATTGTTCAGGCTCTTGAGTACAGTTCAGTTCGATCAGTGCCTGGTTTTTTGTAACTACATTGTGAGGTAACTATAGATTATTAGGAGAAGTTGTTATAAAATACTCTTTTACTGATTAATCCCTTACTGCCTCGCATCGCATGGGTCTGCAACACATATTGAACTGTTGTTGCTATTGGCCTGCGATGGATTGAAAAACAGCGTTCAGGGATAGTATCTGTCTGGCCGTCACCGCTAACAGCTTAACAGTAACTCTGTTAGTGGAGCCACTAACCCACTTCGGGATTCTCAGACCGAGTGTTGAGTGCTATGGTATACAGCTAAAGACATCCCATGATTCCAAGGAAACTCCAAACTCTTCGAGTGGTTTCCGTTTTTCAATGAGGTTCCTGCAGATTCAAGAAAATGTTAAACGAGCATCCACTACAATTTTCAAATAATTTCCACCTGAACCTGGCAAATCAAAGTACAAAACTGCACAAAACACGGAGTTCTGCTATATCAAACGGTTTTGACTGACTTTTCCTTTCACTCCACTGAGGAGCACGGTTAGTCTCAGTCCCTCGCCAAGGACGTCAAGCTGTTCCATGGCCCTTCCTATCTGCCTCTTGGATCACCGTTCTTCTCCAGGTAATCCTCGGCTTTCCCCTTCGGCGTACCCCTTGAGGATTCCATTCCAGGGTGGATTTAGCAATGCCCTCTCCCCTGTGCCAACGCAACAGGATTGTCTTTTTCCAACCCCTTTCGTCTCCACATGTCTTCATTTGAGATGATATTGGACCACCTTATGCCTAGTATGGTCACAGCAAATGGTTGATGAAGACCTGTAGTTTTCGACAGTGCCCCGCTCCCATAAAGCAGCAATGAGAAGCACACGAGTGAAAATTCTCAACTTTATGTGTGGGAGAATGTTTTTTGCCTTCCGTATGGGGCGAAGTTGAGTGAAGGCACTTTTAGCCTTGTTGATTCGGGCTGATGCGTCATACCTCGTCATCTGAGTCGAAAGGTTTTAGTTACCAAAATTAACCCATTCAACTCTTACCAACTTCTAACAACTCATTCGTCTGTTAAAACACAACACCAAGCTTCTTGATCGTAAAACTACCATCAGCCCATTCAACTCAATCACAATCAGGACATCAGGCTTACAGTATTCCAACATGCCATCAAATCTGCACGTCATGCACCTTATCCACAGGATTTACTTTCGGAATTTCCTGGTTTGAGGCCCATTTCATTTCAATCATGTTTGAGGGTACTGGACACTTCTTCACGTTATGCGAAGCCACCTTACTCTCAGAACATGCAGAGGGACTGGGTTCTACCAATGATGATATAATCTTGATTGGTAAAACATAGTGAAACAGTTGAACCCTAACTTATCCTAATCCTACCATTTATTTATTTCAGACACTGTACATTGTAAATCAGGTTTTTCATCTCCTGTTCCTTGTACGAGTTTGTGATATTCTAATCTTGATGATTTTTGCAGGGCTGAAACCTTGTGTGGTATTCTGCAGAAGCAAGGTTGGGGCGTGACGAGCCTCACTAGCAATCTAGCGCAGAGTGACAGGTTGGCAGCGCTCTCCAAGATGAAGGATCACAAAGCCCGAATTCTGGTGACGACTGACCTTGCAGCCCGTGGGATTGACGCGTCCTCCGTTAATCTAGTCGTCAACATGGACGTCCCCTTCAGCCCGGAAACATACCTCCACAGGATAGGCAGGGCTGGTAGATTTGGGAACAAAGGTAATTACATATTTTCTTACTTTATACACCTACGTACAGTAGGCCCGTGATATATGTGGGGGATAAGGACCCGAAAATCTCGCACATAATGATGGCACATTCCAGATGGCAATCCGGTACGGCAACGTGTTCGCCATAATTTTTGCCGCAGAGGCGTTCACATGGCAGTGGAATCATAACCGTAAATCTAACCGGCAGAATAAACCAGGAATGTCGAATTCCAATATGGCTGAACACAGTAGCGGTGCGTGGGCTCTGAAAACGGTGGGGCACCAAACCAGAACACAAAACCAACAGATTTGTCTACAAAATACCCCAAGGCAACAACACCCTTCCCTTGTTTACTGATTGAGTTATATTCAGCAAAGCTTTCAATCAACACACTCAATCGTCGTACGAAAACGTCCACAATTTCAACTGCAAATCAGCCACCAAATTCATGTTTATAAATATATAGTAAACATAAAATATAACAAAACAGTGACCCGTTGGCCGTTGGACTTGAAGCTAGGTAGTTATCTGTGTGTTAGGACGCAGATCAGTCCACAAGACCACAAACAGCAAACAGGACAAAATGCACGTATGTACCACGAATACAAATCTGTCATCAGAACCGGACCGAACGCAAAACGCGTACAATTTGACGCAAAAAATTAAGAACTGACTACTGACAACTGACAACAGAGAAAGCGAATATAATTCAGGAGAGCAAAAACAAATCAGGAGACCAAGAAGCCGAGAAAGTTAATATAATTCACGAGACAACAGAAACAACTCAGAAGATGAAGAAGCGCCTCGTATCGAGATGAAAAATTGAATCGAATACACAAGAAGAAAAACCATAACCTCTAACCATTACTGTAGGCATGAATGAACCATCAAGAAAGAAAAAAAAATTGAATCGAAGGGATCGAATCAATTGTAAAAACGAACGATTTTGGAGTAGAAATCAGATTTTGGGCACAGGCCCAAAGTGGGCGTGGCAAACAACATTTTTACTCGACTGAGCATGCGCAGATAGACCACTTTTCTCAGTTGCCATGTCGACACTAGGTCCCAGGACCCAGAACCTACCTGCCAGTTTCAGGAGCCTAGGTTTCAATTTCGACTGCAGGACATCGATTATTGTTGCTTTATTCTGATAACATGCTTGGCCATTCCATAGCCAGAGAAATCTGGTGAGTCACTGTTGAACTTCGTGAAAAATGGTAGGTACAGTGTACGTAGGGAAATTCAGATGCCAACTGAACAATGGAGTTTTTTTTTTACTCCTAGTGTTTTTGGGTTGCAGGGCAGTGGCCTTATGGACGCAACGCCCCTGGCTGAACAATCAAACAGGAGGTGTGCGCAGTATCCTATGCACAAATAGGGCAACGGATCTGACAGCGGAAAATATCTGGAGATTTTGATATAGTATTCATGACATTGCGTTGCAATAAATCCATTTTGCGTTGGCCAATAGCATTGCAGAACGACTTGCCGTACCAGATTGCAGTCTGGAATTGCATATCCATGTGAACCTAGCTTATCTACCTCTGTATAAATAGGGGGTGCATACCACAGATCATCGAAAAATCATTTTTTTAAAACGTTCGTTTTTCCCGAACTCCTCCCACAACCACAAAACCACGCTGAAGTTCAGCATGGGGAGCAACGTTGTCTTCCAAAGCTCGTCAAAACTGTGCTCTCATATCCATGTCAAGTTCAGCGATCCACACCATCTCATTTCTCTTTTCCAGAAGCTCGTTGACCTACCAGAACAATTTTTTTTTAAATTGTGTTCTACTCAATCCTCAACTCTTGAACAGCCTTCCTTCCTTAACAACTTTACTTCCCTTCAAACTCATGCTTTTGAGCGGGGCCCATTGCACAATGGACTAGTAATATTAGTAAATTTTACAAGTCTACAAGTTCTAATATTACTAGTACTAATATATCGTGTTGCACGCAATGTTTCACTAGTCACTAATAATACTAGAAGAATTTTACAAGTTTACAAGTTCGAAGATATTAGCCGGCTGTCCGCCACACGGTTGGCATGGACAGTAAACAGTTGAAAAGACTGTGGTTTATTAAGCGTAAGGTTACATATCCACATTCCGTTGTTTTGGTTCGTTTGTTCTGTCAAGTTCGATCATCGTAATGCCGTGTAAACGCGACGAAAAAAGAAAACTTAAAGTTTGCATCCTTAATAGGATAAAATTAAAGAAGGCGGTGTTGTTCGGCGCGTTTGAAATAATAAGTCAAGTCTTCATATAGCTTTATTTTTGTACAGTTTTTTTTTCTAAAAATACAAAACTTTCAAAGAAAAAATATTTTTATTTAACCTTGAGCCATTTGTTGAATAATTTCCATCTGCCTCGTTCTTGCTGTCTGCTGTTCATTTTCTTCTTCCTCTGGGAGCTGTTGTTGGGGGCCATCATCACTCAATAAATTAAGTTGATCCCAATCCACATGGTTTTCATCTTCTCTAGCAATGTTACACAATGAAGCACTACACTTGACAATGTTAGCTGCGGATATGGGGCTCACCCTTAGATGGTTCAAACAAGGGAATTTTTCTTTTAAAATGCCAAGTCCACATTCTACTATTCTTCTCGTACTTTTGTGTCGGACGTTGTAAATTCTCTCAGACTCATCCCGAGGATCATTTCGAAGGGGTGGCATTAGCCATGTTCTAAGTCCGTACGCTGAATCTCCAAGTATCACATAATTTGGAAACATTCCTTGTTCCATTTGCTCGTAAAGGCGGCTATTTCGGAGCACACGGCTGTCATGAACACTGCCCGGCCATTTCGTATTAACATACAAAAACTGGCCATGAGAACCACAAACAAACATGCAGTTTAATGAATGATTCCCATGACGGTCGACGAAAGCAGCTTCATGACGTGTAGGAGCATCTATGTTGATCAGTGAACCGTCAACTACGCCAATTACCAGAGGGAAACGAGCAATACGATAGAAGTTTGCAGCCTCTTGTTCAATATCTTGAGGCCATGTTACCACGCGGGGAAACACTCGAACGCAGACTGCAGCCACAAATCGTTTAACAACTCTGTGTACCGTGGATTTGTGCACTCCGTGCATGTCAGAAATAGCATGGTATTGTCCACTACTTCCTAACCAGTGTAGAGCAATAAGTACCTGCTGGTTCACACTCAGAGCACAACTGTTTCTTGTTCGGTGAGCGAGAAGGGACCCCAGTTCCACTACGAGCCATTCAACTTTGTTGGCAGACATTCTAAACCTCTCGTTGAATTCAAAATTATTGGGAAAAGTAAAGTTTACTCTCGGTCTGTAAACTTTACGGCGACGGTGTTGAGCAAGTGGTACATAATCTTCAAAAACACCCAAGTCAAACAGCATATCATCCAACATGTTAATCAAAACACGAAATAACACTTTTTCACTAGGGAAAAAACACTTGTAAAAAATTTTACCACACTCCTTACTCTTGTAGAAAAATTATTAGCGTCCACTAATATTTTGTTCAACGCTAATATTTTGTAGATGATTGTGCAACAGTTACTAATAATACTAGTGTAAAACCACTAATATATTAGTTGCCTGCACTAATATTATTAGTACTAGTAAATTCCGGTTGTGCAACACAAATTACAAGTTATTTGTACGTTTACTAATAATATTAGTTACAAGTCCGTTGTAACTGTGCTCTCATATCCATGTCAAGTTCAGCGATCCACACCATCTCATTTCTCTTTTCCAGAAGCTCGTTGACCTACCAGAACAATTTTTTTTTTAAATTGTGTTCTACTCAATCCTCAACTCTTGAACAGCCTTCCTTCCTTAACAACTTTACTTCCCTTCAAACTCATGCTTTTGAGCTCTGAAGTTGCATCCGGTACAACAGTAGCAGGCTCATTCATAAGCATCTCCACAAGATCACCTTTACTCAGTCCCTCTAAGTTTTTAACAGACTTCAAAAAAATGAGGTTCTTTTCCTTTCCTTCAGCTCCAGCTCTTCAATTTTCAGGAAGGTATGAAAAAATGAGAAGTTACGTTTTTTCATTAACTATGTAAGAAGCCCCCTTTTTCAAAATGGCTACTCAAATTACAGTTTTGAAGAGTAACTTGGCAACAAGGATAACCACACTGAGCTCTTTGGGCGGGTTTCCCATTGTAATGTTTTGCAGTCTGTTGGGTATTATTTGTTTGTCGTCAGTATTTTACCACACTGGCGGGAAATTAAATGAAAAAACAGAAAACTAGCCATGAAGTTGGCAGAATTGGAAATAGTTCCTCCTCCAAAATTAATTACGAGAATTTTTTTTTGACAGCCTGATGTTTCTAGAACAATAATCAGTCGCTTAGCGTCCTCTAAAATTAATCTCTTAAGGCTAGCGTCCACTGGAGACGGGCCGCATCGGGGCGGGCCGGGGCGGGCCATATCGCAAAATAGATAGTGCGTCCACTGGGGGTGACGGGGCGGGGCGCATCGCATCGGAAAAATTGAGTGGGAACGAGAAAAAAGGCGGTCGGTTTCGTGCTCATTCTGCTGTTCCGTGTTTTGTTTGTTTGCGTCGTTCCACCATGGATTCTTCTGACGAAGAACTTCTATTAATGCTGGCATTAAATGAAGATAATGCGAAAAGAAAACAGCGGAAAAGGAAGCACCGCTATTGGGTCCACGACATCTGTTTGAAGAGAAGAGTGTACGGGGAGTACCATTCTTTATTTGCGGATTTATCTGAAAAGCGGAAACACCGTGCATTTCTACAACCAATTGCCATGCAAAAGCACACTATCATTTCATTCCATTCTACTACCTACAATGCTCGCTAATGAAAATATATAATTACAAATAGGTACCTTACCTAATAATTATTAGAGAATGGTCGGGCGTCAACAGCAATTTATCACTGTCTCACTGATGGCAGATTCGTAAACTTGACGAAAATTCAAATCAAAACACAAAGTTGTTGTGGTTTGTAGTATCCATACTGTAACCAATACTACAACCACCACCAAACTATTCTATTCTATTTACCTATGTTTTACACCTCCGGATACTCTCAAAATATATACCTTATTTCAAGTCATTCAGTGTACATTTAATTCCAAGTTACCACATGGTTGTTGCTACTATTTGCGTGTACCGACGACACCCATGAAAACAATGAAAGAAAATAATTAAACCGAGAATAAAATTAATGAAATAAAACAATCACCCCTGTTTATTAGATTCCCTCCTCGATGTCAAATCTGAAATCCGTCTACCTATCGTCCACTGGAGACGGGCCGCATCGGGGCGGGCCGGGACCCCTCGCACAGCCGCAAAAATCCGCCTGGGGGGCGATTGAAATATGCGATGAGGCCCGCCCCGATGCGACCCGCCTGCAGTGGACGCATCTCCATGCAAACACTCACGATCGAAATGCCCGCTTTTTGCGATGAGGCCCGCCCCGATGCGACCCGTCTCCAGTGGACGCTAGCCTTTACCAGTAATTTCTCCTTAGTAAGATCTCCTTGCCAGTCTCACCTTTTTCTTCTAAATTCGTATCGTCCCGTAAATTGAGGATATTTCCACGGAGCATTGCACACTGCACGAAGTCGGGGCACACACCTGTTTACCGTGTGAAAAAATGTCATGCCAAAATATAATGGAAATTATACATAACTGTAAATTTGCAAAAGGAATAAAGCTTTTGGAAAAATAAATCAATTAAAACTCGGCGCTCCGCGCCTCGCCAGGGGGCAAGCCCCCTGGACCCCCGGATGCTTACTGCTTAGAGCCTACGGCTACAATTCAAGAAACATGGAACATGCTTTAGCCACGCTTATACACATCGAAACAACCAAGTGACAACCAAACAAGCGTCATTGTTTACTATCGATTTATAACATCCATTTATATAGTTATATTATGAAACTAGGAAATAAATACCAAGAACAAATACGAAATAAATGCGTGATAAATCAAGAGCTTTCCAACGAATGGAAATCGATTTTTGTCCGATGAAAATTAAAGAAGTTTCATTTCCCTAGCAACTACTCGGTTGTACGTGAAAATCATAAGAAAATTTCGTCACCCATCCGCGTCACCCATTCCGCGTAACGTTTTTTGGCTAGTTAGTCCAAGGCTAAAGCATGTTCCATGCTAAAATTGAAAATTGGAGAGTAAACAGTTTACTTTTCAAATAACTATAACTATCCATCAAAAACAGAATGACACTTCACTTTTCATTTAATCCCGACTATTCACTCTTCGCTGTTCAGCACTTATAAAATAAGAATATACCAAATAATATGGTATATTCTGGTCACCATAAGTAAATTGGTGACCAGACGTCTTTCTTTTGGAAGGACGGTACTACTTTTCATCCCATGGTCCTGCTGTCCTTCAGACCCCTTGGAAGGACTCCTAAAGGCACAGAAACAATACTTTTTAAAATATGTAACTCCAGGGGACGTCCCTTTGGATGGGGAATACAAAGCTAACTTCCAACCATTAGCTAACATTATTAGTGTAGATACGCGTTTTAAAATTATTTTGCTGAGCAGGAGGATGGCCGGAGCAGGAGCATTAGCTCCTGAAAGCTCCGCTGGAGCGCTGTATGTCTTCTTATTCTTATCTTCCTAGTCTTCTTGATAATCGGGATGAACAGCGACTACGAACTTTTTGTTACAATGAGAGAACATATAATATACTGGACAGCGTTGAAGCAGTTCCCTGTGCAATGCTGCATAATTTGGTGTTGAACATGAACGAGGAAGTGCCACCTCTAACTGCGGAGCAAAATAATGAAGCCCCAAGCCAAGAAGATGTAAATAGAGCAACTAGAGAAGGTTGACCTTTATATTTCGCTTCATAATTGTCGTAGACACGTGTTTAAAAAACAGGAGATTAAAAATGCTGTCAAATTTTTGTAATCATGTGTCTTTCCTGACGATGTCTGACCTTGAGTACCGAATAACAAAATTCGATTTCCAATATTCTCGAACATCTCCAGGGGAATCGTCCTCTCTTTTTGTCACCCATTCCATTCCATAGGTATTTTGAAGCAAAAAAACACCGGCAGCGCATTAAACAAACGAGCTATAGACTGGAACGAGTTAGCACAATGATAAGGAAGCATATACATGGAAACGAATCAATGGAGTGCGAAAAATATAGTTCCCATCTCGGTTGAAAATTTTGAAACAACACGACAGAGGTGGATAAATTTGGATTTAAATATAATGAGGTGGGTACCTCGGTAACTGAGCTGTTGGCGTTGGTAGGAACTCACAAATCAGAAATGAGCGGCAAAAAACTGTTGTGTTGATAAACACAGACATGCAGCACTCCAGCGGAGCTCCCGCCACCCTCTCGTGATAACTACTAGTCAAAAGTTTGTCTTGATTTAGTTCTTCTTAAATTGTTCCTTCATGTAAAAAGAACTGTTCTGTTTTTTCCCCAAGTCAAGTTGAATTATTCGCGTTCCTTAATATTTCTCCTCAAATCGAGGTCCTCAATTATGATATTTTTTTTTAATCTTTGAAAATACCTATATGATTATGTATCTTTTCTTGGTGCCCAACGTCCCAAGTCTACAAATCATCATCAGTACCTACATGTAGCATAAGAAACAGAATGGTATTTACAACGTTCTAGTCTAGGTACATTTCCAGTGTTCCTTCTTTTCATGTCAGAAACTATTGTCTCCGTATATAAAAATGAAAATTGCAGAGTGCCTATACCAATTTTTAAGAACAGGAACGTATACAGAGTCGTGTTTTTCATCATTATTGAAAAATTGCAAAGTGAAAAGTTGAAGAGTGCTGTTGTAAAGCAGGCACCAGGAATTTGTACGTAATGTTTTTGTTGTTATGAAAAGTATTGGGAATTAACTACTTTGGTTTTATTATCTACCTACCATCCACTCACTTCAAATAACATGTGAATGCTACCTCCATAATTTTGCGTCAGGCTGTATAACAAAACATCTGGTGTTTTCAACTGATCGCAACTTCAATTTCCAATTGTGTCGTAAATTCTCACGAAAAAAACACAGAAAAACTTTACTACTTTCCATTTTGTTTGTGTCGTTCCTTCCCAGGTGTGAGTGTCACAATTGTGTCCAAAGGTGAAGAGAAGAAGGATTTCCAGCTTCTGATTGGTAAAATTGGTGAAGGAGACATGGCTGTCAGTATTATCCCTTCTGATAGAAACGTAGACCTGTGGAACGATGAGGAGTTCGACATTTTGACAGGTATGTTTGAGGAGCCTGAGGATAAGGTACATGTTGAAAAGGAGGTGGGTGAAGAAATGAAAGTAGAAAACAAAGGGGATTTCGAATGTGTGGAACAGTCAAACGAGGGAGGAGAATCAGATAACGGATTAGAGGAGGGGGAAATCATAGAGGATGGTTCGGAAGTGTTCAAGGCCATTTCGAGCTGTAAAGATAGTGCATCATCTGGAATTGAAGTGTCACCCAGAGAATCCCCGAGGTCTGACGATGATTCCATTGAGCATACGAACGTGTTCCAGTCGAAGAAACCTGATTGGAAGAGGAAATACCTTGATGACGATGCTCCCATCAGCGAGTTCGTCACAAGCCAATCAGTAGATCGCCTCTCCAAAGACCTCTCCAACCTCGACCTCGATGGAAAAGACGAGAGATGGCGACCCCACCACTTCACGAGCAGTCCCTGGCGCTACGGGCATGAGAATCTCTGGAGGAACGGGCGCCCTCAGAGCTTTTTCCCCACTCCCTTCCACCATCACAACCATTTCAACGGTTTCCATGACCACCCTCGCTACCCAACAGATTCCAACTTCTACAACGAACCAACTTTCCGCTACAACCCTCATGCAAGGAACCACCACCATAACGGTCAAGCTCCCTGGGCCCGCCATCACTACTGGATGAACCATCTATCATCCCAGATCGACAACTACATCCAGTATGCCAGAAGATTCCATTCCTAACTCCGAATTAGCTACCTATTTATTTACTTTTATTCAAATTATTTATTAGTTTCGATGGGAAGACTTTCTTCATTTTATTGAATTCTTCGATCTACATATAGTGGCGTCCTTCACGCAATCATTGTTTGAATAAACCAAACTATTAATCATTTCTCGATTCATTTTTAGTTTCCCTCACCTACTAAGAACTAAACAGGAATATAAGTGCACGAGTGAATACACCATAAAGGTACTATATTTTTGCCCAAGTACTGACATAAACACAAGTTGATTTGAGTACAACTGCATGGTCATGCCAAAAATACACTAGTTAGTACTAATTGCATAATCATAACAAAAATTATACTCTGAGTACAATTGCATAATCATGACAAAAATTATACACTAGTTTATTACTGAACCAAATGCATATTACATTCATGACCTCAGAGTATTAAACAGATTAATATAACTACTTTAGGAAACATAAGACAAGACAAAAAACTAAATGGGGTGGATCATTTTATATTTACAACCGGTTTTACGTTCCATGCGTACCAAGTCAAAATCTTCGTGAAGGAAGTGTGACAAGTGATAAAATCCATGGAACTCTTCGTATTTAAGCTCGTTTCAGTCGCACGAACCATCTTTCCAGCCGTCCTTCCATCTCTCCCGGACTCTGGAGCAGTCGAACTCCTCCTTGCCCAAACGGAGGTTGACGCGGTTGTGCATGAAGCACAGCCATTTGGAAAGGTCGTCAGCATTGGTCACTTCGGGAGGTATCAGCTTGATGCTGCAAAATGGGTTAAAACAGTAGTAAGTCGTTGTCGACTAATGGGGGGGGGGGGGGTTAGGCCTAATGGAGAGCTTTCCAAAATGGTTGTATTTCCAAAGTGGGAGAAAAGGAGGACGGGTGACGTCACGCGTTTTTTCTTTACCTTATTCCCCCTGCTCATTTTGGAGCTGAAAATTAGGATACACGGGTTTTCGAGGGTGCTGAATCGGATTCCAAGCTCAAAAGCAGCAAATTCCGACCCATGTCCATCACGCATTCTAGAGAACAGCCTACTTGGCATAATCAGAGAAATTCACGAAATTAGGTAGTGCCGTGCCGTACAAGTACGAAGGACTGTGAAATGAGAGAACACTGGTGATAGATGACGCTAGCCACGGCCCGGGTGTTGGCCAAAATGAGGAGTTTCGAAAGAAAAGGTATTGCTGGATAACTTGACTAGTTATGGTATTGATCCAGGGATTGGGGAGCAACTGATGATTTATTAGAGTTTTTGCAACACACTCACGACGAAATGAACGAAACGAGAGCAGTGCTGCGCATGCGCACTTGAGACACCAAAAAGTTTGACGAACCATGACGACGAAAAATACCGGGATCTCACGGTGTCAGCTTTCGTCGTGTTGAGATGAAAAAACGTAATTTAACCTTACATCTGTATAACGCTACCTACCTTCTTCTGTTTTCCTTGGGAAATAAAAATTTCGATATTTGTATTGTATTTTTTGTATTTAACCACGGAGTAAAATGGATGAAAGAGAGGTTAACATAACGTTAGCGTGACTTCACCAGCCGGTAGATGCCAAAGCAGAACAAAAACTGAACCGAAAAAGGTTAGCATCTGACTTCGGTCGCCATTTCCGTTACGGTGTCGTCTTCCGTTTCGTTTCGGTGTGAGCATGTTGCAAAAACTCTCTATTACCAGGATGTCACAACTGTGGCATGTGACAGCTCAAATCAGGGGGCGAAAAACACTTAAGTATCTCTCTTTACCGTCCAACTATCTCTTCTGGCAAGATATTATTATCGTTTCCATGGCATGGTTATTCAGTGACTTCTAAAAGAGATAGTTGGCGGCCATTTTGGGATTTTCTCTCTCTTTCAAAAGGGATCCCCTAATTAGGTATTTTCTTTAAGGAAAATATCATTTTGATCACATCTTTTTTCATCTCATGAAGGTAAGTCGATTGTTCATTGAAAATATTATATACCCCGAGGGAGACTATCTCTCTTGGGAGGTTTTCAAAAGAGATCTCTTTTCACTCTTCTACGGATAGGCCCTCAGAGCACAATACTAAAAATCCGTAAAAAGTTAATTCCTATTCTAGGAAAATCTCAACGTCTGACAAAACATGAATATATTCTAGCCAGGTAAGATGAATTGGTGGTTCACTATTCCCCTCCTAGCGTTTGAATCAAGAAAATTAAAGATTCCAAACTTGCAAAAATATTCTGCCCCAAAACGTTTGTCAAGTTTGAGTCAATTTCACTTAAAATCGCCGAACTAAGTTGAAAAGTTAACAAAAATACTATAAATTCGTACAAATTTATAGTATTTTTCAACTTAGTTCGGCGATTTGGCGTGATATTGGCTCGAACTTGACAAAATTTCGTGTCGTGAGTCCCTCCCGGGAACACTCCTATCATATTAAGTTCTCACCAATATTCAAACGCCAAACTAAAAGCTCCGTAAATAAAGACATGAGTGGGGACAGGCGACAGAACCCAGGGTTACTCAACCTGGGGCCCCACTACCAGCTCCCAGCAAGGAGCTGGAGGGAGAGGCCCCCAAGTACTATATAACCCCGGATCCTGGCGCTCAAGATTCATTCGACACTTCCTCTAACCAGCTCTCTCTTCTCTCTCTTACCTTACCTCCCAGATGATCGGTTGAATACAGCCGCCTGGGAATTTCACCTCCTCTCTCCTCCTCCTCCTTGTCTAGATGATCGGTTGAATACAGCCGCCTAGACAAGGGACCTCTCCTTTCCTCTCCTTCACCTAGATGAACGGTTGACTACAGCCGCCTAGGTGAAATTCCCTCATCCACCTCTCTCTCCTCCAAAGTCGTAGATGTTCGGTTGATTACAGCCGCCTGCGACTTTTCCTCACCTTCCTTCCACACCACCTCTCTCTCCTCCAAAAGTCGTAGATGTTCGGTTGACTACAGCCGCCTGCGACTTTTCCTCCTTCTCTCTCCTTTACCTAAATTCACTCACTCACCTTCCACGCCACCGTGATGAGAATTTTAAATTCATCACAGTGGTGAACCCGACGTTCACTCAACCTTCTTCCTTACCACCTTCCCACCTCATGTGTCGCCCCAGTCACGTAGTTCGGTGTCCCGAATTTTAAATTCAAAATTTTAACCAGTCAGTTTAAATTCGCAATTCTTGGCCCAACCCTCAACACTCACCTCTCAACTCAACGCACCACCGCTCCCGCCGATTGCGAATTTTAAAATTCAAAACCAAGTCAAATTTTTGAATTTTAGTTACAGAAATGGACCCGAACTCACCGACGCCGCCGCTCTTGCGACCAGCCACACTGCAGCCGCCCGCCGCTGCGACATCCGACGCATTGGCCGACAACCCTTTCTCCACGCTCTCCCCGCCGACCTCTGCGTCATCAGACGCCGCCGCCGCCGCCGCTACGGCCGCAGCCGCCGCCAACGTCATGACGGCGTCCGCTGCGTTCCCTCTGTCGCTGCCCCCCTTCTACACGCACGACCCGGCGCTTTGGTTTTTCCAAGTGGACGCAGCGTTTTCGGCCGCCAACATCCGCAGCCAGAAAACCCGATATTCCCGGATCATTTCACTACTGCCCTACGAGATCCTGCTGCAGACCTCTGATATCTCCCCCGACGCCGCCGCTGCGTACGACGACCTCCGCAGCCGCCTCATCAACACATACCAGCCGTCGAAAATCGCCCGAGTCACCGCCCTCTCCCAACCTCAACACCTCGGCGACCAGAAGCCCTCCCACCTCTACCGACGGCTGCGACACCAGCTGCAGGGGATCATGACCGCCGACATCGCACGCACGTTCTGGTTACGTGCCCTTCCCCACCCCATCCAGATGGCCCTGGCCAGCCATCTCGACGGTCCCGACGAACCCCTCCTGCGCCTCGCGGACACCGTGCACGACTTGGCCGCTGCGGCCGCCGTCAGTGAGGTGCGTACGCCGCGCCACCCCCCGCCTTTCCGGGACCGCACAAAATCCCGGGACCGCGGCCGGGCACCCTCCCTCGACGGCCGTCGACCACTTTCGGCGGATCGCCGACACGACTCGTCCGCCGACCGCCGCCGCCAGCGCTCACCCGAGCGCCGCAACGCATCCCCTCCCCGCCAGCGCAGAGGTCGATCCCCAGCAGCTGCGCGCGCATCAAACTCAGCCCGCCCCACCAACTCCACCTACCTGCCTGCGGACCACCCCAACCGTTGTTTCTATCACGTAAACTTCGGTGGGGAGGCCCGCAAGTGCCAACCCCCCTGCGCCTTCGCCCCTAAGCAGGGAAACGCAGACGCCCGCCGGTAAATCCGGCGGGCCCCCCTCCTCGCCAACACGGGGGGGACCATGCGCATACCCCCCCCGCCCGCATTCACACAGCCACCACCACCAAGCCACGCTACCCCTCCTACGCCGCCGCCACGGCTGCCAACCTCCCGGCCGCGCCTGCAGCGCCGCCAAAGCCCTCCCCGCCCGCCACCAGGGCAACCAACCTTCCGGCCGCCACTCACGCCGCCGCTACCGTTCCCCCACCCCGGAACGGCCCCTCCACGCCCGCCAACAGGGCAGCCAACCTTCCGGCCGCCACTCACGCCGCCGCTCCCGTTCCCCCACCCCGGAACGGCCCCTCTATGCCCGTCGATAGGGCAGACACCCTCCCGGCCGCCACTCACGCCGCCGCGTCCGTTCCCCCACCACGGAACGGAACCTCCACGCCCGCCTCCAGGGCACAACCCCCTCCAGCCACCACACAGCCCGCCACTACCGTTCCCCCTCCCCGGAACAAGGCGAAACCCCCTCCTCCCAAACTGGCCTGCCCCCCTGCAGACTCCGCCGCTTCCCCCCTCCGGAACGACAAGAAACCACCTCGAGTCTCCTTCGCGGCGGACCAGCCAACACCGACCAACGTACCTACCTCCGCAATTGTGCCCAACGCCCTCCCGACCCACCAGCGACTTTTCCTGCGCTGCAGGAAAACCAATGTGCCTTTCTTGGTGGACACAGGGGCGGCGCTATCGATATTTCCTAACAACATCCTCCGTCGTCAGGCGCGCTGCTACCGGCAGCTTCTCTACGCCGCCAACGGTACCACCATCCCCTCGTACGGGACGTACCGCTCCTCTGTTTATATGAGCGGGCTCGCGTACGAGTGGGAGTTTACCGTGGCGGACGTGGAGAAGGCGATCCTGGGGGCCGATTTTCTCGCATATTTCGGCCTCCAGGTCGACGTCCGGAACGCGCGCCTGATCGACCCCGCCACAAAAACACCCATACCCGGATTCATCCATGCCATCAACCACCCCCCTACGCAATTTGAACGCCTCCTCCTCAACTACCGCCCCCAGCGCCGCCCCTCTGCCCACATCTCCACCATTCAACACCACATTGAGACTTCCGGCCCCCCCATCACAGCTAAAGCCCGACGACTCCACCCCCTGCAACTATCTAAAGCCCGACAACATTTTAATAAACTAATAGCCGACGGTATCGTCCGCCCCTCAAAATCCCCTTGGGCTTCTCCACTCCACATCGTGCAGAAGCCCAATGGGGATATCCGCCCCTGCGGGGACTACCGGAGACTCAATTCAAAGACCACACCGGACCTTTATAATGTTCCCCACCTACGGGACTTCTCGTCGCACCTCCATGGCGCTAATATATTCTCTACCCTCGACATTTCACGGGCATTCCACCACATCAACATTCACCCCCCCGATGTCCAGAAAACCGCCATCATCACCCCGTTCGGACTTTTTGAGTATGTTAAGATGGGCTTCGGGTTAAGGAACGCTGCACAAACTTGGCAGCGCTATATGGACAGCATCCTGCGAGGCCTACCGTTCGTCTTTTGCTTCCTCGACGACGTCCTGGTAGCCTCCAGGACGCCGGAAGAACACCTCAGCCATCTCCAACAGATCCTTGACATCTTCTCCTCCGAAGGCCTCTTGGTTAATACAGAGAAGTGCGTTCTCGGCCAACCCTCCGTCCGCTGCCTCGGCCACCACGTTTCGTCCGAGGGCATCAAACCCCTCGCTGACAAGGTCCACGCCATTACTGACTTCCCGCAACCCCGCACCGTGACGGAACTCCGCCGCTTCCTGGGTATGTTAAACTTTTACCGTAGACACATCAAACACGCGGCACAACATCAACAACCACTCATACACGCCATTCCCCAACCCTCCAAAAAAAATGACAACCGCCCCATTACCTGGACCCCCCAACTCATCTCCTCCTTCAAAATTTGCAAACAGGACCTAGTAGACGCCGCTCTATTGGCCCATCCCGATCCTCACGCCCCACTATCCATCACCACCGATGCGTCCGACTGGGCCATCGGGGCAGTGCTCCATCAGCACACCGGCGCCACCCCCCAACCCCTAGGCTTCTTCTCCAAAACGCTATCCCCCACCCAAAAAAATTACTCCACGTTCGACAGAGAACTCCTCGCCATCCACGAAGCCATCAAGCACTTTCGTGACTTCGTGGAGGGCAGGCAGTTCTCTGTCGTCACTGATCATAAGCCCCTGACCCACGCCCTCCTACAGGATCGCAAATCCGCCTCCCCGCGTCGCCTCCGGCAACTCGAGTTTATCGGGCAATTTACGTCCGATATCCGATACTTGCCGGGGGCCGACAACTGCGTGGCGGACGCGCTATCCCGACCCACCCCTACCCCCGCGCCGGTGGCGGAGTTACTGCCTTTCCCTTCACCCCAAATCCTCAAATCAAAACAAACTCCACATTCCGACCCCGCCCTCTCCAACCTCATTTCCGCCTCCAAATTGGAACAGCTGCCGCCCCTCGACCTCTGGTGTGACGTAACGGCCGATACGCCGCGCCCTTACGTCCCACCGGAACTGAGGCGGCAGTTGTTCCTCCACTATCACTCCCTTCACCATCCTGGCATTCGGGCTAGCCGAGACCTTATCAAGACGCGGTACTTCTGGCCCCACATGAACACAGATATTCGTAACTGGGTTCTGGGGTGCCAGAAGTGCCAGCGGTTTAAGGTCTCGGCCCACCCCCATGTCCCGCCTCAAACCATTCCCGACTCCCTGCCGTGGGAACACGTTCATCTGGATTTAGTGGGCCCCCTTCCCCCATCCGAGGGGAAGAAATACTGCCTCACGATGATCGACCGTGCCACCAACTGGGTGGAATGCATTCCACTCTCAAACATCACCGCGGACACCGTCGCGACGGCTTTCCTCTCTCAATGGGTTAGCCGTTACGGTTGTCCGCGGACAGTCACGGTCGATCAAGGGAGGCAGTTTGAGTCCGCCCACTTTTCCGATTTACTACGTTCCCTCGGCATCCACAAAATCCACACTACCCCATACCATCCCCAGTCCAACGGGAAAATAGAGCGGTGGCACTCGGTCCTGAAACAGGCCATTTCTACTTCAACAAATTCCCCTTCCTGGACCAAATCCCTCCCCTACATTTTACTCAGCCTTCGAACATCCGCCCGTCCTTCAGACCAAACTAGCCCCGCACAAAACGCCTTTAAAGACCCACTACGTTTACCGGCCGACATTTTCACTCCACACCACACACCGTCAATTAACAGGGAACCACTACACTCAACAACACCGACAAACGACACCACTTATCCCAAGCGATTTTTCACCACAACACACATGTACCTGAAAGAGCCCGGCATCCATAAAACTTTCCAACCACTTTACGCCGGGCCCTTTCAAGTCATCCGCACAACACATACCACCGCGACCCTGTTAATTGACGGCAAACCACATACAGTCCCGTTAGCCAGGTGTAAACCCGCACCTGTGCTAACCCAACCCACAAACTCTATCAGTCTCCCACCGTCCGTTCGCGATGTCGCACCTCTTCCCAACGCACCAGTCACCTCCGTCGCCGTTTCCGGATTTCGATTCGGATCCGGAAATGGCGGCGATTCTCCGGGACGTTTTCGTCCCGGACCCGCTCTCCCCCCCTACCCCCTTCGCCCGGGCCGACTTCACCGCTTCTTTTCGTCCCGCCGCGGATCACCGGACTACCTCCCCGGCCCCGGCGATGGAAGTACCCCCAGTGGAAAATACTGCGCGAATTTCGCACAGCGCAGGCCACGGGGGTACACCCTCCCTACTCCCCCACAGATCCCCTAATGTCCGCCATCCTTCGCGAGTTCCACCTCGCGGAACTCATGCCCCCACCGCCCCCCGTTCAAATTTCCTTGCCCCCTATAAATTTCAAACCCCCACCCCCCGTTCAAATCACCAACCCCCCCGAAATTATAACCCCACCAAATTTACCGCCCCCCCCGTTTTCGATTTTCGACCCCCCCGTATCAACTTCACCCCCTCCAACACCCCCTCCCCCCCCTCCATCGCCGGGGTTATCCACGATAGTCTCCGCCGGGACGAAACGGCCCGGGCGGCGAAACGGACGGAGGGAGCGTCCCCATGTTCCCCTCGTCCCGGCGGCCAAACCCCCCGCCCCGCTATGAGCAATCACGGCGGGGCCTTGAGATTCCGGGACAGTGCAAGTGTTTTTTTTTATCCACTCGCACTGTACCGGAACTCGGAGCTCCGCCGTGCCCGCCTCGCCACGAGCTCGGAGCAACCGCCGCCCCCACACAACATACTCACACACACACACACACAACCACTCGCCACACCACACCCAGGAACCGGCGGATCCTCGCAACCGCCTCCCACAAGGTGACCAAATGTTTGTACATACCTCTGTACTATCTGTATATACTACTTCATCTGTAAATACTGTAAATACTCACCCGTCATCTGTAACTACTCATTCATCCTCTGTACATACTCCATCTCATTGTAAATATTGTTCATCTCAGTGTAAATATTGTTCATCTACCTCATCTCGCCCTTGCCGATCACTTCCCTAAATGCCACATGTTTAGGGATCATGACCACTGCACTGTACATACTCTCGCCATCTCATCCTACTTATTCTACCTTATGTTACTACTTATCATCTACTATGTTACTTACTTATCATCTACCATGTTACCTACCTTATGTTCTACCTCTTCACTTATCATCTAACATGTTACTACTTATCATCTATGTTACTTATCATCTACCATGTTACTACTACTAACTCTACCATGTTACTACTAGTTTTTAAGCGCCGCCTTCAGCTCAACCTCTGTTTGCATCGGCCCTCAGCCCCTGTCTCTTTGCGCCTTCCGCGCCTCCTCTTGTTTGCCGTAGCCCTCAGCTCCTGTCATTTTGCGCCTTCAGCGACCACCTCTTGTTTGCCGTAGCCCTCAGCTCCTGTCATCTTACGCCTTCAGCACCAATATTGGTTCAAACTGGGGGGACCTCTGTCGTGAGTCCCTCCCGGGAACACTCCTATCATATTAAGTTCTCACCAATATTCAAACGCCAAACTAAAAGCTCCGTAAATAAAGACATGAGTGGGGACAGGCGACAGAACCCAGGGTTACTCAACCTGGGGCCCCACTACCAGCTCCCAGCAAGGAGCTGGAGGGAGAGGCCCCCAAGTACTATATAACCCCGGATCCTGGCGCTCAAGATTCATTCGACACTTCCTCTAACCAGCTCTCTCTTCTCTCTCTTACCTTACCTCCCAGATGATCGGTTGAATACAGCCGCCTGGGAATTTCACCTCCTCTCTCCTCTCTCCTCCTCCTCCTTGTCTAGATGATCGGTTGAATACAGCCGCCTAGACAAGGGACCTCTCCTTTCCTCTCCTTCACCTAGATGAACGGTTGACTACAGCCGCCTAGGTGAAATTCCCTCATCCACCTCTCTCTCCTCCAAAGTCGTAGATGTTCGGTTGATTACAGCCGCCTGCGACTTTTCCTCACCTTCCTTCCACACCACCTCTCTCTCCTCCAAAAGTCGTAGATGTTCGGTTGACTACAGCCGCCTGCGACTTTTCCTCCTTCTCTCTCCTTTACCTAAATTCACTCACTCACCTTCCACGCCACCGTGATGAGAATTTTAAATTCATCACATTTCGGATAGAATATTTTTGCAAGTTTGGAATCTTTAATTTTCTTCAAAAGATATTTCAAACCTGGCCTGAGTGGGCTCAAAATCAATTCACAATAATACAAAGAGGAACGTACTCTTCTTGAAAATGTTCGGCACAGATATGGCAGGGATAGAACATTGCAAAGTTTTTGAAGAACGACTTCATTTGACACTTCTGCTTTTCCGAGGGCTCGTCTGGGTAGTAAGCTGCCATCGTATGAAGAAAGCTCCACGTGTTCTTCCCTAAAAACATCACAACAGGATCAGAAATACTCTGGGACATGACTATTATACCAACCTACTTTAAGTTGGCGGTAGGAAGAGATGTGAATGCTCCGAAGTGTAACTGTAAGGGGCTCGAGGGGTTGATACTTTGAATAAAAAGTCACAAGCCAATCATAACAGAATACTACTGAGCGTAGGAAAAACGGGTATCACCCTGGTGCCGCCATCATGACAGGGTAATTACTCTCCGCACTGTTCTGGGGCAAATTTCCGCAGTCAAATGGGTGGTTTGATTGATCATGTTACCTAATAACTTTATTTTCGACTTGCAATCAACGTTGAACGACGAGATTTTTTGATGAGTTAGGGACTTTTAATTCCCAATTAAGTTTAATAATGGCTCAAAATGATTACAGGTAAGCGGAGGCTGTTATAAAGAATACACATACCTACCTACCACAACAACTTTTTTTTCATGTTCCTGGAGTATCTCGTTTTTCCCATATTTCCTTATGTTGGGGTAAATATCGGCAGCGCGGACATTTACCCCAAAAAGTGGGGCAAATGTCCGCAAACACATTTTTATCGAAATCATGGATCGTTCTCAAAATAAACACAGTTCAAGATTGGAGTTGTTACGAAATGATAAGATCCCAAGCTTTCGATTTCATACCCTAAACCGAATACCTACCCCAACATTTCGCAACTGATGCAATGGTGATTCTGTGCCTGACGATGATGTAATGAATCTTTATTGTGCTTGAGACTTTACAGTCTAAAGCACACATTCTTATTAATTTCCTAGTCTATAAATCCTCGATTCTAATTGCTTTCCTTTATTCTTCTACATAACAATCGTATGTTATCTAGCAAGAGACGGTAAAAATATTACCTAGTTCTTCCTTGTCTAGTGGGCATTCTCTGTCGTTGTGGCGGAGTTTTTCTTCCTAAAAAGGCGGAAACGTTAGGTTAGATAACCACACTTTATCCCCCGTGATCACAATATGAATGAACGACTAAGTTTAATGAGTACCCTAGTTAGTATAAACTTTACTTTGAGTGATTTTCCATCTGGAATGCTGACACCTTTGCCTTTCGCCCAATCCTTGAAGTCCGTGCATGCCCTGCAAGGAGGAGGATTCTTATGGGAATTCTTGTTGTCCATCCTCTCGAACGTCTCTACGAGGACACTACTCGACTCAAATCACTACTATATCGGTAAAAATTCAACTTCTCGGCACGAGATCGTCGCATCTATATAACTCCGGGCACACATTTTTTCCCCAGCTGTAACCTTCCTGTCAGGTTTCCCGTATGAGGTTATCGCTCTCCCATAGCGCTATCGGCTCCCGCCTGATTTTGATTTTGTTGATCCACCACCAAAAATTTAATTTTCATGTTTTTTGTCACATAGGTAGTTGGTAAGTCGTTGTTATAGAAAACTTCAAACTTCAACCCATTCATTAAGTACGTCGTATCATGTGGTAATGTATTTCTTGGAGGTCCCCTATAATTATTATGCTGGAGTTCGTTTGCTCGTAAGATTGAGTGTGCATAACGTGAGTACAGAAAATGTACCTACCACCTTTTATTACCCATGTATAATAAACTGTAATGTAGATATATAGTAATAAAAAGTAATGAAACTAGGGAAAAAATAAAACGATAAAAAGTACAACATTTCAAAATGAACTTCTGTCAGCAGCAGGACCCTGTGAAGAAAAATAGGTAGATACATACCTATCTCTACTGTTACAACGATTTTTTTTTTCAAGACCTCATCAACCATAAAAATTATTGTTTTACAGAATTACTTAACTCAATAGGCAGCTCCACATTTGTTGCTGCCTACTTCAGACGATCGGAATAGAAAACTAACAAGAATATAACATACTTAGGTACTACCTAACGCAAATTTTATTTATTAATGATTGTACTTACTATATATTAAATGTTGATGTGCCTGTCTACCCACTATATTATGGGGCGGTACTAACAGTGAATTTACCCAGCAGTAGGTATCCTCTATCATACTTTTTTAGGTGTAGCTCATTTGTAGTTGAACTTGATATATTTATCCTTATAGATTTTAGTATAATATAGCACCGACTCCTTGGTAGGTAGACCGTACCCAAATTAAGTCCTTTACATTAGTTAGTAGACAGGTATGGGTGGTGTATGTATAATTGTGTTAGTAAGTAGAGTCTTGATTATCGCACGTAGATAGTGATTTTTATTGGTAGGTACAGCTTCGGCCCATCACGATTGATAGCTGAAGTTCCCACTTGATATGAATTATTTCTAATTAAATAGGTACCTACTAAACTTCTTGATGATACTG
The DNA here is from genome assembly GCA_954871275.1 of Leptopterna dolabrata. Taxonomy (NCBI): domain Eukaryota; kingdom Metazoa; phylum Arthropoda; class Insecta; order Hemiptera; family Miridae; genus Leptopterna; species Leptopterna dolabrata. Next base: position 17,672,902 of record OX940984.1, on the reverse strand, counting down.
ACTGATGGGCTGCGTAGCCAACATAAAGCGGCCAAGGGACAATTCCTACAATGGAAGCAAGAAGGTAGGTACTTATAATTCAAGGCAGGAGAAGGTCTCGTAGTAGACCGAACTATACCTACCAACAAATAATACAAACTGCATGCGATAATCAAGACCTCAACTTACTAACCCAATATAATTATTTGTCACAGGGTTAAGTCAAAATTTAAGATAATTAGGTAGGTATTTATATAAGGAACTCGAGCAAAGTAAAATGGTGTGGGAAGTCGAATGCTAGTAGGTACCTACACATAGTACACAGTACCACCTAGTACAGCATCTACGAGTATAACCAACTTTTTTATAGTTTGTTGGTAGCATGATATAAATCGTAAATATAATAATAATACCCTAATAAAAATCGAAGTAGCATTATTAATAATATCATAATGCTACTTAGTTAGCTGGTCTAACAATCCAATAAAATTCCTGAAGACTTGGGAAATACGAAGGCACTTATCTAGAATCGCTCTTACTTTTCGGCTTTTCACCGACGAGTAGTCTTCGGAAACAGCATGGACGCATACGTGATGAATTAGCAACAAATGGTACCAGGTGAAGAATGTTCCAAAAATTACCATAAAAATAGGTGGTATGAAAAAAGCATTCCGCTACTTGTATGGCGGATGGGGAAATGGTACGTTTTCTCGAGAACAATCTTCTCATACACAATGCAACGCTGATTTCACTAGTGAATTTTGAAAACGAATCCTCGCGAGTGAGCTGTAAAACTTATTTTAATGAAGTTTATCGCCAAAAATAAAATACTGAGCATTAATAATGAAAAGTTTTGTGGAAACTATAGCTACATAATAGCCATTTTAGCACTGGAGTTGTATAAATTCGTTATGTCCACATTATGAGGGATCTAAGACCATGTGTATATAATTATAATAAGTTGTAGAACTGTGTAGGTACCAGAACCTGAGGGTTTTATTTCTGGCTCTGATGTCAAGTACCTACTTAAGCAAAACTAAACCTAGAATGCTTACGTTTTACCAAAGCGCTTTCGAATGGAGTTTCGGTATATATTATCTAGGTTTCCTGTGAAAGTTCCTTGGCTTCTTCCAGTGTCCTAAGTAGGTAGGTATAATGATTTAAATAATGAATTAAATTACGCACACTACCATGTCCTACGAATTATGTTTCCAAGTACTTTCACTAGGTTGTTTTCTGCAACAACTATTCTCTGCCACTTCTCACATTCCAATTATTGTGATTTCATACTCGCGTTTTTTATAACAATATTATAATTCAGGTAAAAGATAGTAAATTCATTTAAAATTATTTTATTATCAGTTGAAACCGGTTCATCTCTGCACAAGAGCCATCATCCTCATGGTTCAAGGAGAAATTACGGTTTTGAAACCGTGAACCCAATACCCGTTATTGGTACAATCAATGCGGAAGCATTCAAAACCAACATTTATAGGCCGCATTTTAAACATCCCGTTTTTAAAGTTCAAATAACAGGGGATATAAAACAATTAGCTTAAGTTAAAATTATTAACTATTCACGATATTCACACAGAAATGACTTTGAGGGCTTCGTCGCCCTGATCGTCCGATGTCAAAGAGTCACTGCTGTCCGCCAGTTTTCTGATGATGCTCACCACAGATTTGCCCTGCCGACGGTTCTCAGCTCGACTTATGAGCAGAAGCGGATTTTGCCAAAGAGTTTTCAACGCCAGTTTTTCACTCAGGCCGAATACAGCACACAGACAAGTGACGTCATACGGTGATCTCAAATAGAATGCTTTTGACGTTCCACTCGTTATTAGCAAATTCGTGGATTTCCCGGTAGTGAAATAGGAATGTGACAGGAATATAGTGTTTTTTCTGCAGCTATGGTCCATTATCGCCGGAACGTAGGGCAGCTCGAAGAATATCATCCTTTCGACGGCCTGTTTATACAATTTCCTGCTCATTTTCCACTGAACTTTGTTTTCCGGTTCGAAAGTGATTATGTCGATTTCATTCGATGAGCAAGCATGCTGAAGGGCCTGTTGAGTCTGAGGTGAAGCAGCTATTATGTGGTATTTCTTGAAATTCGGCGACTTCATCAGCCGATACCACTGCGACACATCGGAAAACTTCAAAGTGAGTCTATGCATTATCGTAACTTTCCCTTCGTACTTTTTAGGAACGGTCACTCGAGTGGGTTCCGGGAGTAGGTCTTCGGTTTTCTCGCCTTTTTTCTTCTTTTTCTCGTCCAAATCGGAAAAATCCACGAGTTGGTTAAACGCGACGTTGCGGATGTGGAATTTGTCGAACGTGTCCCAGAAATCGGCGACTTTTTCGGGAGAGAGAATGTTCAAGTCGGAAAAGCCCTCTTTGTTGTGGCACGTCATTGCGTGAGGTAGCACGTAATATCTCTATTGACACATTTAATATTTCAATATTGAAAGAGCGTTTGGAGAGGGTTGTTACCTGAATCGTACCAATCCTGATACTGTAATGACGGTAAAAGCACTGGGTAGGTAGTTCCAACGCTTCTGTTTCAGTGGTCACTCTCGAATACAAAATATAGTAGGAAGATAATATGGGAGAAATATATTTCTCATAGAAGAGGCAGATCTCAATGAAAATCCCCGTGAATGGGCGAATTGTGAACACAGAAAACACTACTATACTACGTGAATGTGAAGATGTGAAGCAACATTCTACCTACTATAAACATCAACACAACACCTGTACACCATAACGCGTGGCGGACACTTGAGTTTCGCTCAAAACCACCGCTTTCTTGGCTGCAGCTGCGAGAGTTGTATGGAGGAATGGAAAAGTGTTTTGAGCTTTATATCAATGATCTTCCTGAAATCAATTGAGTTCTTCAAATTCCATGCACGATTCCTTGGTTTTCTTCAAAGTACACATTTATTTTTTGTTGAAAACAGTCAGTAAAAGAGGCTCTCCCTTTCTTCCTCCATGGCTTAAAAGAAAAAGTAGTGCAAACCACTCTTGCGTTGTAAACCTCCTGAATGAATGGGCCTTATCTCATAAGTGATAACGCATGATGGTCGATTTGTGGTTTTTGCAGTTATAGCAAGTGACAATCCGCGTCCGTCGTTTACGATCGGTTCATTTCGCTTCGGCGGGGGGAAATATATTCAGCGTAGAAGTCAATTGAACCTCGTAATCATCTCCTTCCGCGATTTCTCACCGATTGGCGTCCCCCGTCGCCGCCCTGGGATCCGACCCTGAACTCCCATTCAGTCGGCCACAGGAGTTGACAGCTTGCGGGCGAGCATTTCTGACTTCTTCGGGGTTGGCGTTGAGCTGACAGGATTCGCTCGGCCATCGATCATTTTCTCGGCGAGCTCAGTGGGTGCATCCATAATTCAAAGGGATCGTCGTCTGCCGCGATAATGGAGTGGATTTTTTCTACTGTCAGCGAAATCCCGGGATTGTACTTCTGCTCTGCCCTGACGTCTGGTTACGTCCTGTATTATCTCTTGGAAGTCGTCAAGGTAACATTTTCATGGTTTTGATGGTTAATGCCCAAATTGTTCCTCATTGTATATTACAAAGGTCCCAATAATGGTCATAATAATCCATCAAGATCCAACTAATTACCTTGGGACTGTGGACCAACTTCGCACTTCCTTCCAGACTCCGTGACATTGGTAGCAAATCCCTGTATTAAACATGTAGGTAGGTGCACATACAGGGTAGCTCCAGATTGAATGTCCAATGTTTGGAAGTCTCGTTAATGGAAATTTCACTCCGAACACGAATACACGTACCTAGTACCTATAGTAATTTTGTATGGGAAATTTTAAGCAGAAAACACTTTACTTGATAAAACAAGAAAACACCTCGTGGAGAAATACACCTCAAAATAAATGTTATAATGTGAATTCTGCTTCAAATGAAACCAGATTTAGCTATTAACATCTGAAGTTTCGATTTAATTGGTTTCAAACGTTTTATAGGAAGTTCAGTGGGTTGTTGCTAAAGAAATTTTGGCTGTTTATTTATTGTTTGTTTCCTGTAAAATAGCTATTTCCGATGGTTTCCACCAATTTTGGCCTCCACAAACACGAATTACGCTCCCTTTTGATTGATAGTGCCGTTTAATTGTCTTGATTCACCTATTGCCACTTTTTATAGTGTTATTATACAAATTTATGGTGATTTCAGACAATTTCCCAGGTTTTTGACTCATGAAAAATTAATTTCGGGAGCTTAACCTTCGTTACAACCTCAATTCTTCACTCTCCGGTCAAAATCAACTTAATATTCGGTCTTCTCGCCTTAAAAAACATGGAAAACGATACCTCACAAGCTTCTGTTCATTAAAAACTCAAAAATCCCTATTTTTAATAATAATAATAATTAGAGCAAACTGTAGACTAGGTGACTTATTTGAATAAAAACATAGGATAGCCTGAAGGGCAAAAGAATTAGCCTGAAGAGCAACAATTGAAAAATGTAAAATTGAAAAGGGCATTAACAAAATCACAATATAATACTGGGAAGACCCATTTTTCTCCCATAACACCTCTGGGTGTATTTCGATCGGGCTGCCGAGCTTCGGAGCACAACTAGGACCCAAATGTGTTCCCAAAAGGGAACCCAAACTGTGTGCGGAAGAGCGGCGATTTTATACCAAAATTTAACGTAAATTTAAGGCCGAAACTTCGTTAGAACCTCAATTTTCCACTCTTTGATCAAAATCGACATCATATTCGGACTTCTCGTCCCAAAAAAACGTGGGAAACTATCTCAAAAGCTCATGTTACTAAAACACAAAAAATACCTATTTGTATACCCATTTTTCACCCATAACACCCTTGGGTATATTCCGATTGGACTGCGAAGTTTCGGGACACAACTAGGGCTCAAATGGAGCCTGTGTGCGAAAGAACGAATTTTTTAGGCCGAACATGAAGTTGGTATTGCAAAAGCAATTTTTAACTCTACGAGTATATTTCTTACTATAAGAAATAATTACTTATTCTTTGGATCTCGTGCAAACAACTAAACTTTTATTGAAATTAAAATCGTTAGGTTCGTAAATACATATGTTTTTTAGCTCTAATAATTTTTGTTACCAAATTTTAAGTATGTGCTGTTGAAGGTAAGAAATTTAGACTGCCGAAAATAAAAATTGATTAAATAATTTCGCATTTGCGACAGTTGGTATGCATGATACGGCATACGGCCATTACATTTTTCTGACTCTACGCACCTTGAAACGTAAAAGAAAAAATTTTGAGGGGGTGTTATAAACATTTTTTGCTTGGCGAATACATAGCTATATTATTCACAGAATAATAAAAAAAATACTAATGTTTTGCCCAAAATACATACCTACCTGCTTGAAAAGTGGGTTTCGCCTAAAAATCGGGTTAGGTCCATTCAGGGACCAATAAAACAATTATGGTATATTAGTGATCTGCGTGAAAGATGCTGTAATTTATTGCCATTTAATCTAGAGCCACATGATACATATTATGTAGTGTTATTGTTGTCTAAACATATTAAGAAGTTGATGCTGTAGCCTCCTGCATTAGAATTAATAGGAATTGTTATAATACATTCAGCTTTTACTGAGGAGGAATTTTTCTGACATTCGGGGATGATGCTAGGGTATTAGGCAGTGTTGGGTATATCTATCAATTTCAAATTTACATTTGCAGATATTTTAATTTTCGGGGATTTTAGTATATTTTGCGAAAAATTTGCATACCTAGGTATTGCCAAAATTTTTCTAAAAAAAGGGGGAAAAATAGATACTCGTAGGTACATACCTACCTACCTATATAGGTGACCCTCCTAGTTATTTCCCGTTAACAAATTCAGGTAGGCTCAGGTAACGAGGATGGCTATCAGCCGTAATCCGCAGTTGCCTAGCGTAAATTGACTTACGAGTATATTTATTCTTCTATACATCATTTGTCGTCTCTCCTAGTGACATTTCTGCACTAAAATATTTACCTGTTGTTTCTTGCTATGTAGAACGTTCATTTTGTATGTTAGTCTATTTTACCTGAGAGAAGACGATGTTTAACGACAGCAAATTTGGAAAAAACTTTCTGTGTTACATCTCAATAACATTTAAATACACTAAGTAAAATGTCACTAAAATTTGTATTTCTATGGAATCTATCTTCCCAGCACGTTTTTCAATCGATGTGGCGATTATATCCAATTTAGAAACGAGATTTGCATATATTTTCATTTTTTTCGGAAGATATGGGGCGAATGCGTTTTGCATGTATTCCGGGCTCTAGTGATGAGAGTGATGATGAAAGAACGGAGAACTGCATATTTGCTCTGAGCTGGTGACGAGTACTGCCCGTTTAGTACCTGGTTGCTAGTACTGTGGTAGAATAGGTGTACGATCTTGTCATCTCGGGTAAAACACAGAAATGCTACCGACTATTTATACATAATAAGAGTACTAGACTACATTCTATATTAAAATAGAATTTTATGGAAATCAGTGCTGTTGTACAAAACAAACAGCAGGCAGTCAGTTAAACTGACAAATCTGTGCTGTTTAAGATCAAGTACCTACCTACTATAATTTAAATTATATCCGCAAGACGAAGAACGAACAAGTAAACTAGAGTGACTCGACGCGACGGTTCTTGAGATGGGTAGGTACCTACCTCATTCATGATCGATAATATTTTTTATTGGAACGAACAGTTTAAAAGATTTATCTTATCAAACCCGTGATCCGCGAGTCTGCCTCGTTACTGCGAGACGGCCCAAATGACCTAGAAACGTGAGTCCCGCCGTTGTTGGGAGATAAGTGGCCAACCGCAAATCATTTCCCATTGTGACGAATACCAAAGGTATTGCCAACAATTTCAAAGAGATAAATCCGCGTGACTTGGTGTTATGAGTAAACCACAATGATACGCGAGAATCTCCATGATTTGCTATTCCAGCGAGAGGAACATAGAGGAGGACTACACAATCAATAGTCATAAATGTTTGACTACGTGTTCTAATCAGACTATGTTCCCAGATTTATTATTATTATTTTTATATTCCCAGATTTATTATATTTATTAATATTACAACCTTTTTTTTAATCTCCAGAATGGGAAATCTGTTAGAGGGCGGCAAATTACTCTGTAAGCTCTCATCCAATGACTGTACGAACTATTCGGGCGGTGTGAAGACAGCCTTTTGTAGTTCGCCATAAATTTTTGGCGGCATTTTCAGCTACTTAATTGGTCTGTGGAGCTCTTTTGGGATTATACCATCCGTGGACAGCACCACCGGAATCACATCCATCGATCCCAACCCCCACAATCTCCGGACCTCTGTTTCCAGCTCCTCATATGTTCCCCTTTTTACTGCCATTGTTGCGCAGACGTTATGGGCAAGCGGGACGGCTATACCAATCAGAGTCCTGATTTCCTCGCTTTATTCACTAGGACTATATCCGATTGATTGTGGAGAACAGGTCCATCGGTGCTTGTATCCCGATCCCAATACAATTTGAAGGCATCACTTTCCAGAACACTTTCGGGCTCATACTTAAAGTAAGGCATCATTTTGTCAATAAATCCATGCTGGAACGCCAGCCGCTGATGAACAGTCTTTGCTGTCGCGTTGTGTTGGCCAAGTAATATGTCTGCACAAGCGCAGAGCACCCAGCAATAACGTGCTCAATGGTCTCTGAATTGGACATTCTACATGCTTCATCATCCAGTCCAGGTTCCTAGGTTATGTATTTTCTGTAATTCCTGGTTGAGATAAAATTGTCTTGGATGGTCATTATTATTATTATTATTTGGGTGGTCATCACCTGTGTGGGGTAAAAAGTGCCACGGTGCCACGGCGAGTGAGGGGCCCAAGGGCCTATTCCCACCTGCAAGTGCATATGGAGGGCTCAGTGGTCGGGCATAATAGCCTCCCCCAAAAGCTCCCTCACCAGGCTACAAGAAGCAATTAGCACGGCCTTCTGCATGTCCTCGTAAAGTCCACCGGGCAACCCAAGGATCCTCAAGCTTCATGGAGTTTCTTGGGTATCACCCAGGTGGCAGACAAGACCACGGGAACGATAACTGTAAGCTGCTCCTTACAGCCCATTGAGCCCCGAACACATTGTAGTGATGCTACACTACAACTTTAACTTCCTGGCTCAAAATTCACATGCCGCCCTGGCTTATCTACATGACCACAAGATCGTTCATAGAGACATCAAACCTGAAAACCTTTTGGTTGAGATGGACGGAGATAGGCTCAGGTTTCTGAAAGTCGGCGACTTCGGTTTCGGGGCGGTTCGGGGCTTACTGTCTGTGGGACACCTACGTATGTCGCCCCAGAAATCCTTACTGAGACTGGATATGGTTTAGAGATTGACGTGTGGGCAATGGGCGTAATACACATAGTGACGCGTCAACATCCTTTCTGCTGAACAGCCAGGATGCCGTGGTGGAGCTCAAGGTGGTCGTTAAGCTTTTTGCAAAGTACTGCTGTAAGGAGCTTCTATTCCACCGACAGACAGGTGATCGGCTGAAACCCGGCCGGGTCTGTGCTAGGGCCCCCCTTCGAGATAAGCTGCGTCAGGCCCATACAGAACTCCACAGGGAACTCGGATGGTCGCCTTATGGCGTCTGAAAAAGCCCCTGCTTATCATTATTATTATTATTATGATTATTATTAGATTTGAGGCTCCTACTTGGACTCGAGCTCCATTTGTTTGTTTGTACCACGCTGCAGCTACCGCAGTAGTGAGTCTTTTGAGTTGAAATTTGGGGGGTCGTCTCGTATGGGTACTGCAGTAGTCAGACACATTTTTATTCTGATTACAAGATCGAACTTTATACTGTAACTGATTGAAAATAATCAGTAATCATGGCAGTTTGATTAATTTAGTAATCAGCAATCATATGGTTTGATTACTTCAATAATCAGTTTTTATAATGGTTTGACTGCTTGATTACAAAAGACGTAATGAATTGTTCATCAACTGTAATTGACTGCTGTAATTAATAGGTAATTTAATCAATTTAGGATATTCTGATTATAATCGCAATCAGTACCTAATCAACCAATAACAGATCTGATAAAAACTACATATTTATGCAATTATGCAAAATTCCAGGCTCTGCTTATCGCTGAGTGCAAAAGCTCGAATCTCCTATTGTCCGCATTGCATGACTTGAGAAATCCTCCCTTTCCTGCCAATATAAGTTATTCTTACAGAAATAAAATGCATTCAGTACATACTTCACTGTCAACTAAAACTTGCCTGCGTTTCCAGAAACCCATGATAGCCTGCTCCGAAGGGGAGTTCAAGAACTTCCTCACAGCGAACGTTCCACTTCTGGGAGAGAAGTTCTGGCCGACGGTTTGGTGCGTCGAGTCCCGCTTGCAGACTCTCATGGCTTCCTTTGTCCGGGCTACGTCGATCCCCCAAGTCAATTACAGAAGGTATTTTGCCACTTAGATGGTCGAAAATAATAATATTTTTGCTGTGGGAACTTCATACGCAACCAATAATGTGTTGGCTGTAGCTGCTCAGTGATCTGGTTCAGGGGTTGAGGGCGAGGACAGTGCACACCAGCTTGTTCCTCGTGTATTTATTGCTGTGTGTTATCGAAGTACCTACTTTCGCCTTCACGGCCTCTTCGGGGATAAGTTGACTACTTGATAATTTATTATTGTCGTAAATTTGTAGGATGGGGTCCATTCCTTGTACGAAAACTTAAAAATATTATCTTAGTAGACCGCACTCAAGTTAAAAGTGGGTAGCGCTAATATGAATATGTGAAATATTATTACTGGGTTGTTATCCAACATTTGGCACATGTTGAAAAGGAACAAGAAATTAATTCATTTCGCCCTCGACCCCTGAATCCAATGCGATGGGAATAGACGTAAAATTATGTTCAACCCTCATTCCGTCATTAGAGGCATTTGTAGTGGCTAAAAGAGTATATTGAGGATAGGGGAATTTTCAGCGATTTTTTGTGTGAAAAATATTCAGAACTTTTGGAAAAATGGTAGTTGAAAACCCGTTTTCAGAAATCAGTGGTATTTTTTAAATGTAATTAAAACTAAAAATTCGGCAAGAAATTACGTTATCTGTTGATCCATGGAGGTCAACAAAGGCGAAGGTCCTCAGTGCTGCCACAACTCAACCTTTCTGGCAACATTCAAGAAACTTTGCTGTGACCTTTTGTGAGCCTCCCGTTGGTTCGATTTTGAGGACGTTTTTTAAATTTATTCATAAATTGGTGGTTCTGTCTATCCGTCCATTGGGTCTAAGCAGGATTTGAGTTGGAGCTACCTGGTGGTGTACCTGCTACGTCATTTTCTGTATAGACTTTCCTACATAAACATCTTGTTATGTGGTCAGTAACTGTTAATTTCCGTTACTGAACAGAATTTGGTCAAAGAACGGAGAATTATTTGTAACCCACGAAAATTGCCCATTGAGAGTTGGAGGAAAGTGCACTAGGGCTTTTCAACTGGGGCGACATGTAGGGCAATAATAGCCAACATAAGTTTATATAATAATTTTCGTAGTCGTAAAGTACCTAGCTGTTACTTACCGCACATTATTTATGTTGATGATAGCTCTATTTTTCAAGGGAAATCCTGACTTTGTCGGATGGCGGGCAGATCTGTTTGGATTGGATGGACCCAGTTGAAAACTGCCCTTCCGAAACGCCTACTATCATAATTCTTCCAGGCAAGTATTGAGCTGTTGATCAAGTTAAGTATTGAGGTGTTGATTAAGTCCCTAGCGAAAGTGTTGTCTTGATGCAGAATCTAGTGTCCACTAAGAACACTTCTGGTTCTGATTTTATAATTATCTTCCTCTACGCATTTGAAAAAGTTGAAAAGTTGTAGGAAGAAAAAATGTATAAGAAAAAGTCGATTCAAATAAGCCGCTGTGTGGCTATAGCGCATCGACTGGCCCATCTCTGTTCTGCTGCCACTGCCCAGCCAATCAGAACCCATATCCGCAAAACGTCACAGGCAGCAGCAGGCCCCCTTTCCCCGCCTCTTTTTGAAATCTCGAAGTTTGAAAGTCAAAATATGAAGGAGGCATATTTTCCCGATTCAGTCCTATGATCACCTATCTCACACCATAGACTATCAAGAAAAATTTCAAACAAAATTCATGGTAATTCCCCTTTCTAATGGACTCTCTCACATTTCATCATTTTGTTGAGTATCATTGAATGATGTACCTGTTAAGAATTTCATTGACAAACCTACCTGTTGATACCTTGAGATACGTTGTTTGGTATTACAATTTGAACCCAACTAAATGACAATGAAGAGATGATAAATGTTTTATATTCATTTTCGGATACCTTTGTCACTTGTGTCGTTTCAACATTTTAATGGTAAAGTTTATTATCCACATCGCAATAAAAAAGAATTGGATACCTATTCCACACTTATAGCTGTTAAATATACTCCATGTTTCTGTGGTGCTGTGAAATAGTTCATTCGTTATTTCCATGGTCATGATTGTGTAAATGTTCGAAAATTATCGGTTTTTTCCTACTTAGGGCTGACTGGTGCCAGCAAAGCAGATTATGTGAGAGGTCTGGTCTTAGCGGCTAAGGACGAAGGACTGAGGACAGTAGTTTTCAATCAGAGGGGCATCGGAGGGATCAAATTGATGGTAATTTTTATATTATTCATCTTTCTTACTTAACCAAAATAAAAATTAAATTAGCTGTTACCAATGACAAAAAATATTGTGAAAGCCGAGAAATTTATTTTTGTAGTAAATATGTAAAAAGTAAGTAAGTACGTCGGTTCTTTTTTCAGTTAGTCCTTCAGTAAATCAAAAACCACGTATTGTTTCAGAAAGGCTTAAAAAAATTTCTGAAAAATGGGGATGATCCTGCAAAAAAATTCACCATCGGTTTGTATAATATTTTGATAATCTACAGGCCTAACAGTTTCATACCCATAATTTACTAATTGGATGTACGTAGATAATAATCAATTATCAAGTGATGATATGGCCTGGTAAGGTTATTTGGTTATAGGTATTTCCGTACCTACCTGCGTGAGAGATTCAAGTCGAGTGGTTTGTGGCCTTTATATGTAAGTGTTATGTCATTTCCGATTATTTCGTGAAATCGATTTGAGTCAACTATCTATCGCACTTGAGCCTATCAGTACTGACGAGAACACTCAAAACTGGCTATTTCAGTTCTCATTCTACGTCTCGTATGTTGATAATGTCGAATTTTCAAGGCACACAAAATACCGAATCTGTTACAGAGGCAAATATTGGTTTCCCGTCTGAATCTGTTTCAACCTTCCCAAAATTGAACGTTAATATTATGATGCAATACCTACCCAAATTATGAAAAATAAATAATTTGTCTGAAATATAAATATAAATCTCATTAGGAATGAATTCGACTGCATCCTGCACCAATGACTAGTCTCCGTGGAGGTGTGACGAGTTTTTATTTTTTTAAGGATTAGCATGTAACTTGGAACAACAACAAATAATTGATTGACCTAATCAACCTGCTCAAGCTGACGACTATTGCCCAAACAGAGAAATATTATTAGGATCGATTGATGATTATTAGAACTATTTGATCGTTTTGGCTCAATCTAAATAATCCTAACGAGCTGATTTTCCTCCTCTCAGACTCCACGCACGTATTGCGCTGCAAACTTCGATGATCTTGTTGAGGTGATTGCTCATGTCCGTGGTTGCTGCCCTGGCGCCCCTGTGGCAGCTACTGGAATCTCCATGGGAGGGTACGTCTGTCACCTAATATGTCCATAGGTACCGTTTGGTTCTAACGGTTGTCGTGGAAAAACGGGTTCTTCCGGCATTCATTTATTAGAGAAACACTATCTTGGCGAAGTTGCTAGAGATATGTTCCAGCCGAGGAATATTTTCGTATCTGTTACTTTCAAACCCCCCCACTGCCGAACTCAACTGTGTTCCAGCTGTGTTGAGTGTGGTAACTCGTTTTCCTATCACTGTTTCAGCCCTGTTGGGTTCATGACATGAATTTGCCGAGTTCATGAATTTTTTCGCCCTCGATCGGTAAGGGTGTGAGAACTGGAACTGAAGGACACCTTGAATACCCTTCCCAAAGCCTCATTTCTTGCACGCCTTCTTGCTCATCGTTTTTGTTCCACCTCCGTTTCCTGGTTAAAATTTATTTAGTTGCCTAATACTTTTCTCATACTTTCTATAGTATTTATAACAAATCGAATAGCCATCGATTATTTTTAGCATTTAGAACCGATGCGGGCATGCGCTGTTTGGTGGATTAGTCTCTAACTGATGAGTTCTTGCACCAAAAATTTTCTCACATTCATCCCCACTGAGTTACTGAACTTGAACTTATTCGTACCAGCTATTTCGCCTGGTGCATACCTTAGGTCTGTTTTCTATCAACCACCAAGTCAGTATTTTCATTTCCTCTAGTTCTTTCTAATTTACTTTTATCTTTAATTTTTGTAATTATTTACCTGAGTCTACCTAAGTTTACATATCGTAAAAAAATATCGAATTCAACTAATTTTCACGGGCTATCTGAAGTGTTCCATGGTTCCTACCGTGTCCTGACGTCTGCACTGTTTATCTTGTAGAACTGTTCCTGGACTGATTGGTTTCTAAAGTAATATGTAATCTAATTATATGCCTGTTACAGTGATTATATTAGAATAATTATAATCACTGTATATTATAAGCGTATATTAGAATTATTATATTCTGTATATCAGAATTAAAAGTGATTATATTATAATCATAATTCTGACGCGTTCAAGCTTTAACGGTTGGACAGATTTTGTTGTTTTTTGCAGAATGCTTGGATGTGGCCTGGGGTTTTATTATTTTCACTAGTGTTTGAGTTGTCTTTTCAAGTAATTGGTAGGTACCCTCTTTTCTTTATCCACCTGTACAAATTTGATGGTTCGCCCATTTACAGGTTGATTTTGGGAAACTACATCAGCACACATGAAGACGCAGGTAAGAGCCTGACAGCTGCCATGTTGATTTCCGTCCCTTGGAACGTTTTCAAAGGCTGTGACTCGATTGAACGCCCATTAGTCAACTTGTTGCTCAATAGGCATTTGGCCTCTTGCCTCTGCAACATCATCCGAGGGTAAATCATGCCTCTCGTTTATTTTTCAAAATGATTAGTTCAAATTTTACTATGAATGACCTTAAATGACTTGCTTTTTTTAATATTCTTTTAGTGTGAGAGAAGTTGTGGAGCCAGGTATTGGAGCATCTACCATTGATAATATTCTGAAAGTAAGTAAATAGATAAGTTGTTAATATTGTTCGTGCAAAACGGTACCACAGTTCAATTTCGTTTTTAGTGGAAACAGACAGCGTTTCCACAACACCACGTTTCTATAACAATGGATTTCCACAATTCCATTTTGGGGTTATAGTTCGTACCGTCCTCCTTAAGGTTCTCACACACTATACAGGAATAGGACAGGAAACACCGTGGGTAGGACGCGGGGTGCCGGCCGGCCACCGCTGTCCCGTCCTTCGCCTATACCCACATTAGGCAGGACTTTCCTCAACACTCTTTCTCCCACCACTTGCCATGCTCCCCTCGTCACAAGCAAGGGTGTGAGGGTGAAAGCGGGGAAGGCGTGCGTGAACGTGGGGAAGGTAAACACTGGACGGTGGAGGGAGAACGTCCCGTGCCAGGAAACGCCGTTTTTCGCTTTGAGCGATCACGGCGGAACCCGTCCTGTTCCTACCCCATGCCGTGACCGCCGCGCCCCACCTAATATGCGTATCTCCAAATACACAGAAGCGAAAAAATACGACCGGTGTCCCGTGGAACCTTTAGAACCTTTAGTTGCCCATGGACCTTCATGTTCCCTTTTTCAAAAGTTCTCCCTTTGTCCCAACATGTTATTGCATGGATTTTTATTATTAAACTTGTTTATTTCAGAGTAGAACAATAAAAGAGTTCGATTCCCTGTACACCTGCAAGCAGTTTGGATATGGGACCGTCGAGGCGTATTACTCTGCGGCGACAATCCACAACAAAGTCCACAGGATTAAGGTTCCCACGCTCTGCCTCAATGCCGCTGACGACCCATTCCAGCCTTATGACGGTATGCCATGAAAACAATCACCATGTCTGAAGAAGCCCATGCGTAATCATTCAGTTCTCCTGAGGTGTTAGGTTAGGTAGGGATCACCACGAAAATGGCTTTATGCAAGCTGTTACCAATTGCCCGTCCTTCTTCCAGGTCCCGATCTCCCTGTCCCCATTCCCAATAGCCTAGTCGAGCATTGCATTTACACAACGTGATTGGTCTTTCTCGAACCCCACCCTGGTTGGTACTTCTGCCTTGTCCACCTGCTCAGATCGTCGCGAATCTCGCTTCAAATCCCTTTTTGCATTCTAAATTTAAAATGGCCCCATATTTATCTAAACTGCGAGCTGTTGGTCTAGCCCTAACTGCATTGGCCATGTGCGGATCTTGGGACCTCCCACCGAAATGTGAGTCCTTGTAATACAGTTTTTTTTTTAAATTAAATAAAATATAAGAATTTCACGTTCGCCCATGCAATAAAATTACAGTTGGTCTGATCATAATTTAGTTTTGTAGGAGGCATCAGAAGGACATAATTTTTTGTTATAGTGCCAGTTGGTTCAGCCGGTGAATCACACGATTTATCTGGTTGGAATGGTTGTGTACTTAATTTGGTTTATCTGGCTAATATGCAGTTTTATGTGCTTGTTTGCTTTCTATTTTGTAAATTAACTGTTTCACTTCGATCCATGATTCAGGAAATAGTGAAAGCAGAAAAATTGGCTCGTATTCGGGTTAGCATTATTTATCTTTTGTATTAATTTAAGGTACTGTAAAAGTCCTTAAGCTGTTGTATTTGTGTCATGCAAAATGGTTCCTTTTTGCATTGTAAGGTATGGCTATTGCTGGATATCACAGCATTTAAAGAGTGGAGCGAGTTTGGTAAATCAACCCCGAAATTCATTCTCAACATTGATAATATAAATAAATATCATCCATGACTCCACCTCCACAACATTTTGTAATTGTGTATTGTGCATGGACAAAATATGATTCAAAATATATCATAACCTATCATACAATTCTAGTATGGTTTTCTATTCCTAGTTAGTACTGAGAGATTTGGCAGTCATAACTACTCCTTTCCATTTTCAGATTTTATTTGGTTTAATTAACATTGGACCTATAGCTTTTCTATTCCATTTATAACAGGTATTCCAGTGGACGAGGTCAACAAATCACACAACGTCTGTGTTGTCATCACCCCTCGTGGCGGCCATATTGGTTTCATGGAAGGGATCTGGCCCCTCATCTCCATCGGCCGCCGTCAGTACATGTTTGAGCTTTTCGCACAGTATTTCCGCTCCGCCCTGTTCCGTAGTGAAGACTTATCAGCAGCAACCGAAAAAGTGAGAGCATCCACACCATAGGGACAATCCTCCGTTTGTTTACGGACCCAAACATGAGGGAAATTGCAGGAGGTCTAGGAGGAGGGGAGGTTTTGATGCTAGTTGATATCTAGTTTCCCATACAATTTTCCTTACATATCTCTGGTTAGGTCTTTAGTTTCTTGAACTAGGATTGCCGTAAACGGCAGTTGACACAAAAGACATTCCCTTCACCATCCTGAACCTGAATCTCCCCTACAAACCGTCTCGCTGGTAGTTGATAGCTACAATTCATGATAGTTAACTGGGCTGGATCCCAGAAATTAACAAGATCATCAATTTTAAAGAATTTTGGCATTCAAGCTGATTTGAGAAACGAACGTTTCTTTTTCAATTCTTTAGTTGGCTTAGGTATAAACAGTGGTTCAGTGTTACATGTGCCATCATGGATTCTTAAGAATGTCAGGGTTTTCTTGATTTTCATTTTGAATTTCTATAAAATTCACTGATGATCGCCCACTCAAGTGTCCTACCTAGCTTTTTAGTCGGGTTTTGTGGACCTGTCAACTTCTAGCGCGTTGCCAACCTTATTATTAGGTTCGAACCTAAATGGTTTCAGTGGCACAACTTCTTTCCGTTAATCCTTGAACTACTGTCGAGGATGCTAATCAAGCCTCAGCTTTTCCCTTCAAAAGAAATCAATTGTAGATTGAACAAACAAACAATTCGTGATTTAAACGATTTTTGGGACGTAGGTATCCGATTTTACAAGTAATAATATTTTGATGGGACTGACGAATCTTGGCAGGACACTTCAGTAGAGATTATTTTGATGTAATCCTTTTCACATTTTGCTCTCTACACACTGATTGATAATTTCGATCTGCTTGATAACTCCGTAAAATTCAAATTAGCTCGTAAAGTACAAAGATTCTAAGTGACAAACGACGATCAGCGACTGCAGATCCCTTCGTAGGCGTCTTAACGTCCGTTGTCGTCAAATAGGTAGTTTGATAGGTTGTTAGTTCATACGTAGACGAAAGGAGTAGGTTTACAGCCTTAAGACTTCTATTGTATGTAGAACTACTATATTAAAATATTTTGCAACATGCAGAGAATTTGAAAACAGTTGCACAAAATCAATAAGTTGGTCGTTTTATTAATCTAACGTAGGGTTTTATGAAAATCAATTAGCAGTGCATTAGGTGCTAACTGTGAAACCTTGCAACCTTTATTTAGTTTGTAATAAAACTACGCTTTCGATATCTTACCATATCGTTAACATAATAGGATATCCACACGATATAACAAAACGGAATGCTTGCAGTTACTCGAAATTTCCCTTCGGGTAATATGGAAGTGGATCGAGTCTTAGGCCATTACACTATTCGTACCTTTGTTTAGCAAGTGTTCTGTTAGCAGTTGATCGAATTGGGTAATTTCTTGGTTTAGCGCGCACACTGAGTAAATTAAGTTTGGAAAAGTAATTATTTCCAAATTAACTAGGTAGGCATATTATCCACTTCACATCAGTGTTGAATTCCACGTAGATATCACACCATCTGGTTCCTTATCTTCCATCTTTCCGCAATACTTGCTTATATTCTGAAATGGGACTGTGCAATTTCACTCAATCCAAATTGGGTTTTTATTCAATTTTAGCCTGTTTTTGTATTAACCTATGAGTTGTTAACAGATCGTTTTACTCTACCTGAAACCTGAACAACCTAATTAGTCAGAGAGAATACACGTTAGTCAATATTATTTGGATTCACTCATCATTACTAACTCCAGTTGTAGGTATCGTTTTATAAATGTCGTTTTTAAATATTTCGTTACATTGCACCAAGTGCCAGAATATTGTTATTGTTACTTGTTGAATAGTTTTTCGTCTAACCCAAGTGTTGTGATTTGTTTCAATAATAGCGCTTTATTTTGTTGGTATATGGTAAATGTCTAACATAACGATATTGTTTCACCTTACCCACTAATAATAATTATAATACTCAGTATTCTGAAGTTTTCTTTAATATTTGTTCGTTATTCTTAAAGTGGGTACAGACTTCTCGCTCAACCTATGTTTTATGCCATTCTGCGACGTTTACTTGAAACATTGTTTATGAAATATTAGGTAACCTCTTCGTAAAAAATGTGTGTCAAGCAATCAAAATTCAAGAAAGGAAATCAAAATAATCTTGCCCATTTTTATTTGGAACCACCATATTGGTTAATTAATTTGAGCAAGCTGTGTCTGTTTATGTTCTTTTGAATAGCCAAAAATTAAGTGATCACTTGAAAATTATATTGCCTGTTACGACATTCGGACACAATCACATGAAAGTCGTTTTTTTTTAAATGTATAAGTGAACTTGATGTATGTGATTCAAATTATTTAGTTCAGTTCATGCATATATTACGAGTATTATGTTGTGAACAGTTTGGTGCTTGACTTGGGAACTGTGATTATATGCTAGGTGTAAGGATGTTAAGGGAAGTCAATTTTTAAGGAAGAAAGCTGTTCCTAATGAACTATGTGATGAGCTGGTGTGGCAATGGGGGGGTGGTCTATGTAATTTTTTGGTTGTCGTTAGTGCCCCAACCTGTGTTGTTTTTCTTGAAATTCGGTGTATCGTGGGGTGTTCCCATCGAATCCTATAACCTACACCGAAAACAGACTTGAGGTTGAAATGAAATTCGAGAACCAGGATCTACAACACACATACTCGAGAGCTGTGTTGAACTTAAAGATTTTCACATAAATTTTAGTCGATTTGAAGAAACTATCCAATAACCGCGAAGATACATAGGTCGCCTAATCGATTTTTGGTGGAACATATTTACTTGATTCGACCAAAACTCTAACAATATGTATACGACAATATTATTTTGTTGCTGCTCGATCTGTGATGTTTTAAAGCCATTACCGGTGGTTGTGCTGTGATATGGATGTATTGGATAACCGATGATGTTGGGTATTACGAAGGTTGTATGGAAGCGACAAGAACATCGAGAACAACGCTAATGAATTGAAATGCTGTCGTAAAATATGAATTCCTAACTAAATAAAACATATTTGCTACCTAATGCTGAACTTCTGCATGTTTGTTTAGTTTGCTGTTAATGTATTGATTACTTCGTGCAACGTTGAAAAATTATCAAGTTTACGATACAGACTCCTAAACTTTCCATGTAGTTCAATCGAGGAAATTAATTATTATTTCAAGCAGAAACTACGTAGGTTATCATTTTTCTGCTGCCTTCTCATCCATAATAATGAAAGCAAACTAAACAACTAATTAATTTATGGAGGAGAAGTTGGGGAAGTTCTTTCTGCTGTATGGTTTTTATTGTTCACATTTTTTTAATGGCCTCGCACTGAGAATGAGGGGATAATTCGAATTCGTGTTACCTACCCAGTAAGTTTCACTCAACATTACCAGGAGCTGTTTTTTTTTTGTAGTAACAATAACATTAAAGTGAATCAGTTTGATTTTGGCATATTGAAGAAGCTGGGTAGGTACCACAATCATTGTGATCCATGGATGGTTTGTTAGCTGTCATGAAACTGGTCCATCAAACATGTTGAATTATGTGAAACATCGAAATCAGACCAGAACAGCGGTGAAAGTTCAACCGGTGCAACTGTGAATCGGTTGGGTTTCCAATATTGACAAGTTTAGTTCCATCAAGATGGATTTTCGTAGTTTTCGATGTTTCATTTTCGTACTGCTCTCTATGCATTGCTCGAATTAGTTTCCGACCTTTATTAATTTTCGAGTTACCTATTTTAGTTACCAATTTAATGTTAGATAATTGTACATTCCTCACATTGCAGAGTACTTTACACTTTTCCTGTTGTACCTACACGAAAGCACTCGTTTGAAACTAGCTTGATGGAAGTTTTTGCATCACTCAATAATCGTCCTAAGCTAACACAATTTTTCTACAAATTTTTCCAAGTGGCACAAATTTCGCCTGAATGGGAACTGTTATTTACGGACCATTTGAACATTATTTACTATTCTTTTTGAACACTGCGCTGTCCTACAATGCCTAAATGTTATTTTCCCCCTTTTGCAATATTATGACTATCAATAAACCGTTTCTAGTGAATTGGTTTTTTTGAATGTGAATCCTTAAATAATTTAATTCCTTCTTAAGATTTGTTGGCGGGGAAAAGTTATTTTTAGTATAGGTACCTATTAACGTGTTGACTGTGTCTGGTTTCAGGTGACAAAGAAGTCCAGAAAATCGTCTAACATAGAAGAATTATCAAGAGCCGTTTATAACTTACATCGCATTAGAGCTGTCCTCTTTTTGAGCTGTAGAAAAGGCTCTTTTCCCCTCTTCAGATTCTCCCTTTTATCGAAAAATATTCCTTTTTATTCGCAAACCCGATTTTAACCGTCGAAAAATATATGCAACGTATTACACTGCGTTATTCGTTTCGGATGTATGCTTAAACATAATGCCCCTAACGTAAGCCACCTAGGCCATAATGTACCTAATATAAGCAACCTAGGTACCACCCAGGTTTTAAAATGTGAATTTGGAAGGATTTGGTTGACTCGCTAATTTATTCCTTCAATTTCATTTTTTCCCCTCAATAAATTAAGTAACGTTAGGTTAGGTACCTCCCTAGGTAAGAGGCCCGTTAAGTACTTTCTTGATGATATAACACCTACATTGAACCCAGTTCATACAAGGCCCTCCTTAGTTGTAGGTAGCATGGCCAAAGACCCTCTGGCCATGCTACTCTATGGGCTGTCTACATTGCCGCTGATTGACCAATTGTGACAACCAGAAGTGACCCAGTGCTGGTATGCAGACGAATCCTCGGCCCAAGGCCAGTTTGCTGATTTGAAACACTGGTGGGACAAGCTGAAGCGATTGGGACCTGACTACGGCTATTTTCCTCAAGGGCAGAAATCATACCTCGTGGTGCACCCTGATGATATCGAGGCGGCAAATTCAATTTTCCGAGATTCAGGCATACAAGTTGTCACAGGAAGACGCTTCTTGGGGGGATATGTTGGGCAAGAAACCGAAAAACAGGCATACCTGAACAGTAAAGCTGAACACTGGGTTAAGTCGGTGGAAAAGCTGTCCTCAGCAGGAAAGACACAACCTCAATCAGCTTACGCAGCGTTCGTGAAGTCCATGCAGTTCCGATGGCAGTTTGCTCAGAGGGTGGCCTTGGGAAACGAGGATACATACAAGGAATTGAAGCGGTCAATCTGGTCTGAGTTTATTCCAGCCCTCTTGAAAGGAACTGTGGACGAGGAGGAATGTAGATTGTTTTCTCTCCCTGTCAAGAAAGGTGGCCTAGCATTGAACGATCCCATTGTGACAGCTACTCCATTCTATGAGGCATCGAAGAAAGGAGCATCAGAGCTGGCGGATGCAATACGCGGAGGCAGGGGAGAAGAAGGATGCAGAGGAAGATGTTCTTCTCCAAACAATTCTTGAGGGGTTCTCTGCACCTAGAAGGAGGACTGTCGAGCGGGCAGTTTGTAAGGTGTCGCGGAATAAGTCCTCGGGGTGGCTCTCAGTTCTCCCTATCGACCGACAGCACTTCGACTTGTCTCCCACCCAATTCCGTGATGCTCTGGCAGTGCGGTACAGACGTGAGCCAGTAGGGATGCCAACAACTTGCGATGGATGTGGGAGTACCTTCTCGATGGAGCACGCCTTGAGCTGCAAGATAGGCGGGTTAATATCCAGGCGTCACAATGAAATACGAGATGTGATGGGAGATCTACTGGAGAGCGCTTGGGGCAACTGTACACGGGAGCCAATGATTACAGAGACATCAGATCATGGCCCTGGTCTACGAGGTGATTTGGCCTGCCGCGGGGTGTGGGAGCCTCAGAGGGAGGCATTGTTTGATATCCGTGTCATGGACACTGATGCTCCCTCTTATGCCTCACGCACCGTCGCAGCAGTACTCGCCTCTGCGGAGGAAGAGAAAAAGAGAAAGTATGTTCAGGCCTGTGAGCTACGCCACGCATCCTTCACACCTGTTGTTTGTTCAGTAGATGCCCACTATGCACCCCAGATGTCGGCTCTAATAAAAGTTCTCTCGGAACGCTTGGCGGACACGTGGTCTCGCCCGCAAAGTGTCGTGCGCGTCAGGGTTGCGTTCGCCATCCTCCGAGCCTCCAGCCTATGCATGCATGGGGCAAGAAAAAAGTGGAGAAGTGCAGACGAGCTTCTAGGCTCTGAGGGTTTAATATATGCATCATACATATTATGCTCTCATCACGAATCATCGTCACCTCAGTGGGCCCACTAACCAGGATTGAGCTGCGGGTTGTTAATCCCTCTGATTATTATGAAAATATAAATTAGTGTTTTATAATTTAAAAAAAAAAAATTATAGCAGAGATAAGAGAGAATAAATAACAAAATAGCAGAGGAGAAAGAAGAAATTTGGGTGAGATAGAAGGGTGGAGGGAAATAGAAGTAGCATGTAGGTACTATTATGGACCCTATTAGGTACTTACATAGTTTATAAGCAGCACCTACATGAAATAATGCTTGGGAGACGCTCTATCGAATAATTAAAAATACCTATGCCTACTTACTTCAAAAATAGATCTTCAAGTTGAGGAACCAGAAGCTCCATGGTTATACGTTGCAAGTTGAAACGACAAATAACCGTGGATATGTTTTGTTCCTTTCATATGTAATTTCATATCCATGTGGGAAAGTAATTCGCGAAAAAAATGAAATGTTCACATTTTTAAAACTTAAACATATTTCAAAAAATACGTACCATCAGTCTTGGCTTCATTTATTTGCTTTTCTCATTACACAAATGATTGGGTTGTACTGTTGGCTAACCTGCCCGAGGTCAGCTGGTTTGGTGTTGTAGTTTTGACTAGCCGCCATGCTTGGTGAAACTTTCATTTTAGCCTAGGTTAGAAAACTCGGTGCGACCGTGTTGAAAATTATAAACGTTTCCTGTGTCCGAAAAGAGTCTCGCGAGGAATCCGGAAAGTCATTTTCGTGTACCGCGCGGGTCGTCGGGAAAGGATCATGAACTCGAAAGACGTGAACCGGAGGGTCTTGGCGATACAAGCGAAGAAGAAGCGACATAAGCAAGCGAAAAAGAAGCCCAAAGCCGACGACCGTTCCACCACACCTAAAGAGAAAGAGAAAGTTTGGTGGAATACGAATAGTTCGTCTGGTAAGACAGATCATAGTAATTCATCTTCCAACGAAACCGAGCCCGAGGAAGAAGATCAGGATGAGCCGTACACTTCTGGGGAGGAGGAGCAAGAGGATTCTGGAGACTACTGCAAAGGCGGGTATCATCCCGTCAAAATCGGAGATCTCTTCCTCGGACGTTATCACGTCACTAGAAAACTTGGCTGGGGTCATTTTTCCACTGTTTGGCTCTGTTGGGATCTGGTGGATAAGCGTTTTGTTGCTCTGAAAGTCGTCAAATCCGCGTCCCATTTCACGGAGACGGCCCTAGACGAAATCAAACTTCTCAAAGTTGTCAGAGAGGCCGATCCAGTCGATTTCAAACGGAATAAAGTCGTACAGCTCTTGAACGACTTCAAAATCAGCGGTGTGAACGGCACTCATGTCTGCATGGTGTTCGAAGTGTTGGGACACAACCTCCTCAAGCTCATCATCAAAAGCAACTACCGCGGGATTCCGATTCGAAACGTGAAGTGCATTATCAGGCAAGTGTTGGAAGGATTGGATTACCTGCACACCAAATGTAAGATCATTCACACTGACATCAAACCTGAAAATGTTTTGCTTTGTGTGAGTGAGTCGTACATTAGAAAGCTGGCTTGCGAGGCAACGGAACTACACTCGGCTGGGTCAAAGTTGCCGGTTTCCCTCATCAGCACGGCACCGAAGGAGTTTCAAGAGCCCATACCTAATGCCAAAATGTCTAAAAACAAGAAGAAAAAACTGAAGAGGAAGGCGAAGAGGCATACCGAACTGTTGAAGAAGCAGATGGAACAACTTGAGGAAATTGAAGAGCAGAAAAAACAGGATACTACTACGAAGGATAAAGACAAAGGTGATAACATTAATGAGCAGGAGATAACAGAAACCGTACCGATGAACGAAACTACGGAATGTCAGAATTCGACGCAGTGTGAGAATACAATGCTGTGTGAAAATGTGACGGAAGGTAATTTGAATGAGAATTTGAACAGTATTATTGAGGATAACGCGAATGAAGTGGTGGAAATCAGTGAAACTCTCGTGGAAGATATGAACGAGGAAAAGAGCGAAAAGAGTTTCGACGGAGCAGACAGGCTGAGTACGGGGGATGAGACTCCGCTAAGTTCACCGCATTCGTCGGAAAGGAAGTACCTGGGGATGGACATAGATCCTTCAAGGTGGGAGTGCGAAATGGATGCGAAGATCGCCGATCTGGGCAACGCCTGCTGGGTCAACAAGCACTTCACCGAGGACATCCAGACGAGGCAATACCGATCTCTGGAGGTCCTCATCGGCGCCGGTTACAACACGTCGGCCGACATCTGGTCGACGGCCTGCATGGCCTTCGAACTCGCGACGGGCGACTACCTTTTCGAACCGCATTCCGGCGTCGGCTACTCGAGGGATGAGGACCACCTCGCCCACATCATCGAGCTCCTCGGCGAGATCCCCAAAAGAGTCATCAATCAGGGGAAACAGTCCAAGCAGTACTTCAACAAACGAGGCGAGCTGAGGCGCATCTCCTGGCTCAAACCCTGGGACCTCTACGACGTCCTCACGGACAAGTACAACTGGTTGCCTCAGGACGCCAAAGAATTCGCCGCATTCCTTCGCCCAATGCTCGAATTCGATCCCAACAGACGCGCTACTGCCGCAGAATGCCTCCAACACCCCTGGCTTAAATACTAAAAAACACCCCACCTCATTACTAAGAAGAACCCAACATGCAAAAATCTCTCTATTCAACACGTTATACAAAAAAACTTCATCTGTTCTTTTTTGGTCCAATAAAAATGTATTTTCATTTCGATTTCGGGTTGAACAATTTAAAACAACATTTCCAGTGGTACCTTAAGTCATGTTTTTTTAATTTTTAAATTATTGTATATTCGGAGATTAGGGCTTAGTTTTTTATCATTTAGTGCACTAGGTAGTTTAAATGTGATCGTAGAGTTTAGTGGTGAAATCCCATCTGATGCTCCCAGCAATTGTACTGAAAGGTAAGATATTTCTGAAGTACCCTTTTTACCACTTTTTCATTTGCACTATGATGTACTGTCACCTTTCTGTTCATCTTCCCGTTGTCCTTCATCCACCATGATTTGTCGTTGAGATTTTTACCACTTGAATTCATCACACCCAGCATGTGTGTACTCGTACTTATATAATTATTCTAGTTTATGTGAGAGAATAACCAACTGTTCTTTGTCTCTATCAAAATTTACATTATAAGGCTGTACATTGTCCCACAATACGTTTTACGATTTACTAAAGTAAACCCAGCAACTCAGTAAAACCCGCTTGTAAAATAGACTTAATGGAAAAATCTAGCATACCTAGTGCAATAGTACCTTCACTACATTTTTTTAAGACGAAAATGTCCAGTTTGTAAAATATACTAGTTATTCAATTCAAAACAATAATAATTACGTGATTTGTTATCCCTGTTCCTACTTACCAGAGATATTTGGTAATACCCAATTGATTTTGAGGCTTGTCACATTTTAGAATCATTTTTCTAGTTGGCCATCCAAGGAAATCAAAACGTGAATCATGGTAGATCGAGATACATGCTTCTTCTCCATAAGCCATTTTTACCTTTTGCATGAAACTGGATGGCATTTGACTTGACGTTGAATCCTATACTGTAATAAGTTTGTTTCCTTTTCAAAGAGAGATGGGTTCATGAATAGTTTCCTCGCGGGAATGCTATTAGAGTTGCAATAATGGTTTCATTTAGTGCAGAAACTAAATTTAATTGAAACCGATATTTGGTCCGGTTTTTGCCGAACGTCAGTGAGGCTCTTAAGAGTTGGGCGACATTCGCGATAAAATGTGTGTACCACTGTAGAATCGAATGGAATAACTTCCAAACCTCTGTCAACCATCCTTACAGCGATTGGTAGATATTTAACCATAACACCTTTCGGTAAAAATAGCGTTTATTGAGCGTGGTACAAAGCAAAATTTGAGCCTATTTAAAAAAAAAAAAAAAAAGCAGTCACGCAGCATGGCTATAAGAGCGAATTTTCCAAGAAATATTCGTGAAATTGCGTTAAAAGGTGATAAAGCGAGAAACTATATCAATTTTCGTAAAATTATTTTTCGTGATTTTAGACATTTTTACGGATTTTTGACCCTTATAAAGTCAAACTTGACCCACTCTTTTTTGAGAAAAATATTTTTATCATCTAAATAGTCCCTCCGTTGTGAATCACTATCCCACACAACGTCAGGTGAATTAATATTGATTTTAGCCCTTAATAAAAATGTTTGACCTCTATTATGTATGAAAAACAACTGAATTGGTTTTTTCTGTGATTTTATATCAGTTGTTAGCGATTTCAGTCGTTTTTACCTATATTTAACCCCGAGAAACTCAAATTTGACCCCCTTGAAATTGTTTAAAATTTCTTACCTTCGAGCTCATCCTTTTGTTGGGCAATACGAACGTTTTGGCGAAATTTGGGATTTTTATCATACACCCAAGGGCAGATATCGTCTGGAGTGACACATAAATAAGTATAAAATAAATATTATATTATATACATTTTTGTTAACACCTAGGTATGAAATCAGGGCGCCCTGAAACGGATTGGCCTATTAAACAAATTTCAAAAATTCATGTTCTGAAAATTTTGGACCCATTGCAATATCGATTTTTTTTTTTTTGAAAATCGCTAATTGCGTGCGGCACCTGGTCAATGGGCGTACTGGTTTACTTGAACAAAAATATCCGTTTTTGCTGTAAGAATACGTAGTGTATAGGTAGGTACCTACTCGTACTTGACTTTATCCTGAACCTGAACATGTTTGTGTTTGACATGGGTCTAGACTTTAAATGGTGGGGGGGTCTCTATTAAACTACCGGGTGGGCTAGAAAAATGCTTAATCACAAATTTCTTTGACTGAAAATCAGTAATAATTGGTTTACGTAGATCTGTTATAATTTATTATTACCTACCTACTCAAGCAGTATGGGTACAATAATCTACACTGGCGATCCCAATCTTATCCGAAATCTGGCGAAAAATCCATGAGAATTGTTTAAAATTTCATGTTTGCATGTTTGCATAGATCTACTACTGCTCCAATCGTGAAGACACTGAAGGGGTGTCTCTAATACCTGTTGGCAACTCTTTTGGAAAGTCGTCAAAATCGGTTTATCTAATATAATATATATTACGTCATATTACAAGCTCTAAAAGTTTTGTTGTTTGCTCATACTGCATAAGTAGGCGGTTTTCGATTAAATTCACGTGAAACCTTGTGTGAATCAGTGCTCCTGCATCCTCCAAACGTCTGTTCGTTTCAGTGTTACGTTGATAACAAGGAATTTGGTACACAAATATAGACACTAAACAAATTTCTTCCTTGATTTCTGAAACTCGAGCTGCCAGTTCATTAAGTAGGTTCATTAATAATTATGCAGAAATCTATGTAATGTAACTCTATTGCGGTGTACCTGCTCATCAATAATTAATGAGCTCTGAGTGGCTACCTCTACCTTCATGATGCCCAGTGTTTGTATTTTCACGAAATATCCTCTCCACACTACTCGGAGAAGATCCCAGATCAACTTTTACACAATTTGCTCGCATTTATGCTGCAAAGAGTAGGTACAATCACAAAAAAAACTACAGGATAAAAATAAAATAGTCTATTTCCACGTACACTAGCAAACTGTAGACCGGTTTCGGTTGTTACACCATCGTCAGTACACTATAGAACTATAGAAGTATTCTACAGTGTACTGACGATGGTGTTACAACCGAAACCCGTCTACAGTTTGCCAGTGTACGTGGAAATAGACTATTTTATTTTTATCCTGTAGTTTTTTGCTATGGATTTCCACTATTCCGCCGCAAGTGATTAAGTTATACAATCATGAATCTGCCTTGGCTGTAATGACGTATTACCTAATTCCTGACGCATGCAGTTGAAGCGACTTTTGAGTCTTCGCGCTGGTTCAGGGAAAGCTTAACTGTCTTGAACAGATATTTCTAGACGGGTAAAATGAAAGACCCGGAAAACTTTTCTAAATGGAAAAAAGCGGGGGCCGCTCAAAAGATTTTTTTCTCTCTTCTTGTCACGGAAACTGGAATGGGCACTGACGTCAAATGACTCGCTGGGAACAGAAAGCGGGGGCCAAATTTCCCACTGTCTTCATTTTCCTATTTCTTCCCTCGGATACCTACCCCTCGAACCAGCTTTGACTGGCTGATTTTAGTCTACTTTATTCTCTCTAAATCTGAAAATTCTCTCATCTGTGTTGATTTTACACAACTTTGTTCAACTCATGTAAATTTTACATGGTTTGGATAATCTGATAATATTATGTCAAGTCATTCGTTATTCCTAATCAACCGGAGTCGAAAATTGTCATGTCAGATTGGGATGTAAATATTAAGTTATGAATTCATTTGAAACAACTCTAGGATAACTGAGAAATGAACTCTCCCAGCTTATTTTGTGGGTTACTTTTTTTGGTAGGTACCTACCTAACTTATCTAATCGGAAATACTTGGTTCCATGCTGATAATTATAATGCTCAGGAGATTTCAATGGAGCTTGTAAGTAGGGCATATTGCATCGATTATTATAAAATCTTTTGCCTGCTATGATGGTTGTCGTTATGGTCTACTTGCATGAACGTTGAGAATCTTGTGTACCTGCCAAATCTCAGCTTTCTACATACTTGAGGGCTAAATCAGTTGAATATCTGTTGTTACTCATATAAAAACAAACCTTACACATCGCTACAACACTTGTAGCTCCTTAGGCCCTAAATAGGTGTGTGCTTTGATGAACTTGCTTAGGTAGGTACCAAATTTCACTTTTCTGATGAGTTAACTACTTCAGATGAAATCTTATTGTTCCTTATAAATAAATAGATATACTTAGGTTAGCTATATATTTCGTACTCCCGCCGGTCATTATAGAAAACATACCCAACACATTCACGGTCCATGTGCAAATGAACGTTGAAGAATTTGGATTTATGTCCTGGAACCTAATTCCCACTCCGTTGAGTGGAAATTGAACCCACATTACACGTTACACACGGCGACGAAACTTGAGTAATAAACTTCGATGATATTGTTTTGCAAATTTCAGCTCTTTGTACAGGGCAATATCCTTGTAAATAAATAAATAAATATAAAGATAAAGCAACAAAATTAAAGAAATTGACAAAATTTAAAGGTATTTTAAAGATATTTAAAGGTATTTTTAAGAGGTATTTTAATTTTTTTTAAATTTTGTCAATTTCTTTAATTTTGTTGCTTTATCTTTCTTCTTTGCCTTTTATTCAACGTATAACTATTCAACGTATAACTCAGTGAGTCTTTAACCAAATAAATAAATATACATATAGGTAATATACAGGGTGGTCCACGGAAACCTGACGGTTTTTAAATGAGTAGTACATATTTGTTTTTCAACATAAAACATTTATTTTTTCATACTACCATGCCATTTAAGAAATCAAACTCTTTTTTTTTCTTTTTTTTTCGTGGCATCGGACAATGGTACATGTTGCCATACATTATTTACGAGTTACACATAACACAGAAGTGCCAAATTGACACTTACTTTTGCTTATTGTTATTTATAAAATTATTGTCAAAATCAGATAGAGAGACATATAACAAAATGTCAAATATTTACCAACCAAAACTAAACATAAACCCTAAGCGAACTAAAAAAATCATAGATGGCTCGATATGTATTAACATTTCCCAACAGTTCATGGTAATTGAACGGATGTACTAGGGAGGGGGAATAGTTGCAAACAAAACTCTTCATTCATCGCTAAACGCTTCACAATTCATGACCGTATGCTCAAGGGTTCCATGTTCTTCCTCGCACGCCTGACACAACGGAGTGTCCAGGATACCCATCTTATGCTTGAAAACTGGGCATATTCCATGACTTGAACGAAGTCTGTTCAACAACACAATCATCCTTCTACTGGAAATGTTATTAAACCAAGCAACTGAGGGGGAGGACGGGGATGGATACATTTTTATAAAAGGACCCTTTGTCCGAAGTTGTATAAGATTCACTCCATCGCTTCCGGTAGTGTCTTTTGATGTAAAAGAAAAAATCTTCCTTGGGTATTCTCAAGTCTACACAGGTGCCGTTAACCTCACCTTCTTTTGCGAGTCTATCTACTCTCTCGTTATACCCTATCCCACAATGTCCCTTAATCCAGACAAAGTGGACGGATATACCTAACTCGCGAAGTTCTAATAACTTCGCTAGTATACAGCCGATCAAAGGATTGCGGGCTCTTTGGGATCCACCTTAAAAATAACATCTGTCATGTGGTGACGGTTTGGTGTGCAGTATCGTCCAAATGTGTGATCGGTCCATATTTTTTTGAGGAAAACGGCAACATATTGACTGTGACTGCAGCCCGTTATGTTGAGATGATAAACATCTTCCTGAAACCTGAGTTACGCAGACTACGACTTCCTGCTGAAAGCATTTGGTTCCAGCAAGATGGGGCAACAGCTCACACAGCTAGAGTATCGATGGTCGTGTTGCGCCAAATGTTCCCAGAGCGCTTGATCTCACGGTTTGGGGACGTGCCTTGGCCTACGATGTCACCTGATTTTACCACCTCTGACTTTTTTCTGTGGGGTTTCCTCAAATCTTGTGTCTACGAAAACAAACAGAGAACGTTAGGCGAGCTGAAGGAAGCGATTCGAGCACAAGTCCACGCGAATGACACACCCCTATTGGAGCGCACCAAGGGTTTTTGAACAGACTTGCCACATGTTACGAGCAAGACCGTCACCACATGACAGATGTTATTTTTAAGGGTTGATTTCTTAAATGGCATGGTACTGGGTGTAAGAATATGAAAAAATAAATTTTTTATGTTGAAAAACAAATATGTACTACTCATTTAAAAACCGTCAGGCACCCGTGGACCACCCGGTACATATGTGTATGTTATCGAGCGGTAAGTACTTGCCTCACACTAAATTGGCTAGTAGTGAGATTATGAGAGTTGTAGGATGAGTCAGGAGCACTCTTCACCGTAAATATTCCGTGCAGCTTATTGCGGGTTTTTGATGAATTACGAAGTTGATGCTCAATTTCTTAGTAATATCGTTACATCAACCTCGCTGCTCAGAAGTCTAAGCCCTTAGCCCTCACTTCGCGAACATTACACGACCTAAATCAACTTCCGTGCCGAAATTGGCTTCCTGTCGGGTGATTCAGTAATTCAATCCCCCTCCCCCTTCACCGCCCTGATTTCACCTGGGCGAGGAACTTTTCGCTTTTCCAGACATTTCAAAGGGCCTTTGCCACTTCTGTCAGAATCGGGGACAATTACCGAATTAGTAAAAAGAAGGAACCCCCCCCCCCCCCCCCCCCACCAAAGCTCTCCATCATGGAAACTTGAATTTAACGAAGTTGGGTGAAGGAGCAGGAACGAGTTTTACCTGTCATGAACTATTATTTTGGAATTGTCTATAATACAGGGTGTAACATGAATGGTACAAAACCTCTCTCCCACGTGTTCTCCATCTAATTTCCGACCAAAAGTGTCCTTTAACTTTTTTAGCGAATTTTCAAAGAAAATGAAGCTATTGCAATGGCTTCGAAATTTAAATAATATAAATTTTTGGAAATTTTCTTCATAGAAATCCGTTTCAGACCATTCTAAAACGATTCCTGAAATTTAACACTTTTTTATATGTATATATATATATATTTATATATATATTTATTTATTTATATATGTGTCACTCCAGACGATAACTCTCGATAGAATTGAGATAAACAGCTCAAATTTGCACAAAAAATCTATCTTGGCAATCGAAAGGCTAAGTTCGAAGATGGGCGAAATTGGCCTACTCTAAGGAGGGTTTTGGCGCATTTAAAGTGCGCAAAAATTACCCAAAAATCCCCAAAATGTTATTTTCCAACAAGTGACCCCTCATTTTAAAGGTTTTTGCACGCTGAACACGATGGTGGAATCGGATTTTAGATATCTTGATCCGTTCTCAAATTAGAGCATTTAAAGTGCGCAAAAATTACCTAAAAATCCCCAAAATGTTATTTTCTAACAAGTGACCCCTCATTTTAAAGGTTTTTGCACGCTGAACACGATGGTGGAATCGGATTTTAGATATCTTGATCCGTTCTCAAATTAGAGCATTTAAAGTGCGCAAAAATTACACAAAAATCCCCAAAATGTTATTTTCCAACAAGTGACCCCTCGTTTTAAAGGTTTTTGCACGCTGAACACGATGGTGGAATCGGATTTTAGATATCTTGATCCGTTCTCAAATTAGAGCATTTAAAGTGCGCAAAAATTACCCAAAAATCCCCAAAATGTTATTTTCTAACAAGTGACCCCTCATTTTAAAGGTTTTTGCACGCTGAACACGATAGTGAAATCGGATTTTAGATATCTAAATCCGTTCTTAAATTAGAGCATTTAAAGTGCGCAAAAATTACCCAAAACTAGGATAATCTTTAAACTCTTACCCCCACCCCCTTAGAGTGGTCAGATTGAAAAATGTGAGAAGTATTAATTGAAGACGAGAGTTCGAAGCAAAAAAGGGGGAGGCAAACGATTAGTACAACTCCTTGAATTTACCCACAGCGATCAAATAAATAAGCACTTAGTACAATTACGTAATAAACAAACGGTAGAATCAGGATGGACAAAACGTACAAATTAAAATAAATACGAAGAGAATATACATAGAAAACCAAATTTTAGACCGAAGTTTTCCTTTATTCAAAACCATAGCCATTAATTCGAATATTTCTTTGAAAATTCGCTCATTAAGTCATGCTGCATGACTGATTTTTTTTTACTTCGCTTGAAACCCCACTTTTTTCACTTTTAAGATTTTGTTCGAGTTTCCGACCTCGTCTCACTAAAGCAGAGCTATAATTTCCTTAATTTAAAGAGTAAATTCAAATTTGTGAATTTTGTCAAAATCTTAAAACCGTCTGTTTTTTCAAACGCTTGGTGATCCTATTAATTCTTGTAGCAGAATGGTGAAGGTAAGCTAAAAAATGCGCCAAAACGTCAGCTTTCCAACGGACTAATCAAAACGTTTTTTGGAATTGATTTCAAGAGAGAAAATGAGGTTTGAATACAAAATACACTGCCAAGGTGATGGCACAGGAGCTTCCTCGTCACAATCAGAGTGACCCATTATAAAATACAACAGACTCGGAAGCAAAATAACATAACATTACATTACATTACATTACATTACATAACGTTAAATATACATATTACATAACATTACATGAAATATACATATTATACATAACATGACTTCCATAATACATTACGTCCATTATACATAACTAGCCTGACCGCTCGCTTCACTCGCTATCCGAGATTCGCTGTACGCAGTATCGTGGAACCAACAAACGACGGAAAAATCCCATACCCTACCGGGTATTTGTGCCCAATTTTATCAAAATCCGTCAAGCCATTCAGGAGTTGACCATGGTCGACCATATTTCCGCTATGGTCAGGGAATTGAAAATGCGCCTACGTTCAACTTGGGAGGCTACCGGATATTGGTGCCGAATTTGGTCGATATCCGTTGAGCAATTCGGGATTCGACCATGGAGGGGCCCATGGATGCGCTAAGGTCGACCGCGGGGGTAGTCCGAAGGGTCGATCGTAGATAGAATTTCACGTAGATTACGAATACGCGATAAAAAATAGGGGTTACCATTTCAATTAACGAAGTTGACCATGGTAGACCATAGTTCCGCTATGGTCAGGGAATTAAAAATGCGACGTTGCACAACTTGGGAGCCTACTGGATATTCGTGCCAAATTTGGTCGATATCCGTCAAGCCATTCAGGAGTTGACCATGGTCGACCATAGTTCCGCTATGGTCAGGGAATTAAAAATGCGACGTTGCACATCTTGGGAGCCTACTGGATATTCGTGCCAAATTTGGTCGATATCCGTCAAGCCATTCAGGAGTTGACCATGGTCGACCATAGTTCCGCTATGGTCAGGGAATTAAAAATGCGACGTTGCACAACTTGGGAGCCTACTGGATATTCGTGCCAAATTTGGTCGATATCCGTCAAGCCATTCAGGAGTTGACCATGGTCGACCATAGTTCCGCTATGGTCAGGGAATTAAAAATGCGACGTTGCACAACTTGGGAGCCTACTGGATATTCGTGCCAAATTTGGTCGATATCCGTCAAGCCATTCAGGAGTTGACCATGGTCGACCATAGTTCCGCTATGGTCAGGGAATTAAAAATGTGACGTTGCACAACTTGGGAGCCTACTGGATATTCGTGCCAAATTTGGTCGATATCCGTTGAGCAATTCGGGATTTGACCATGGAGGGGCCCATGGATGCGCTATGGTCGACCGCGGGGGTAGTCCGAAGGGTCGATCGTAGATAGAATTTCACGTAGATTACGAATACGCGATAAAAAATAGGGGTTACCATTTCAATTAACGAAGTTGACCATGGTCGACCATAGTTCCGCTATGGTCAGGGAATTAAAAATGCGACGTTGCACAACTTGGGAGCCTACTGGATATTCGTGCCAAATTTGGTCGATATCCGTTGAGCAATTCGGGATTCGACCATGGAGGGGCCCATGGATGCACTATGGTCGACCGCGGGTCGATCGTAGATAGAATTTCCCGTAGATTACGAATACGCGATAAAAAATAGGGGTTACCATTCCAATTAACGAAGTTGACCATGGTCGACCATAGTTCCGCTATGGTCAGGGAATTAAAAATGCGACGTTGCACAACTTGGGAGCCTACTGGATATTCGTGCCAAATTTGGTCGATATCCGTCGAGCCGTTTGGCCGTGCATAGAAGGACAGACAGACAGACAGAGCGCATGCGCAGGGCGAACCGCTGGCTCTATCATGTTGAAATTTATATGGGACCTCAATGGGCCCTACCCGCTTAATCCCTGAGAATTACATTGAAATTGGGTGAAATCTTTGGTTACTACGGCTGTAACAAGGAAATTGAATCTATTTCACGCCAGCGCATGCGCAGAGCGCACCGAGGGTCCGATCATACTGAAATTCATACTGGAACTCACTAGGCCTTGTCCAAACAACCCTTGAAAATTTGAGCGAAATTGAATCAAAATTGTGAAAGTTATGCGTGTTTGTTGAATTTAACGTTAGCGCATGCGCAGGGCGTACCGCTGGATCAATCATGTTGAAATTTGTATGGGACCTCAAGGGGCCTTATCCGCACCATCCCTCAAAATTTGAGCTGAATCAATTCAAAATCGTGGAAGTTATGGCTGTAACAAGGAAATGCGGACAGACTCACAGATTCACAGACTCACAGACCGACAGACACGGAACCAAATTTGTTCAGTAGGCTTTGAAACGCAAAATGCAAGTGGAAATTTTGATTTCTGAAGACAAAAATTTTTTGGCTCACGAAAGTGAACACAAGGCTTCCGCTGCTTCGCAGACTCGGAAGCAAAAACGTGTTGTTTCCGGCTAAATCGTGGGTTTTTCATGAAAAATGTACCTTTTGTGAAGTAGTGAGTCAACTATGGGGTAATTTTCAAATCGAATGGTGACACCCTCACATCATCTCCTAGTAAATATTTGGTCGGTATTTTCATTTTAGTCCAAGGGTGCTGGCATTACTGAGAATGGAACTATGGAAGTTAAGCAAAGAGGATTGAAAGATCGGTGAGACGACTGTTGTTTGTGTACCTCTACGAATGATTGGGATGAGTTCTTATCTTTTTCGCTGCCACCTTTGGACCCTTCACAAACGAACCGGTCTCTGTATTCGCCAAAACAGAGGGCATTTTGAGGAAATAAAGGATTGAACAGAGTCCGGCTTAACTTCCATGGTGCCATTCTTTGTAATGCCAACACCCTTGGACTAAAATGAGAATAACGATCAAATATTATACCGGGAGATGATGTGAAGGTGTCACCATTCGATTTGAAAATTACCCCATAGTTGACTCACTACTTCACAAAAGGTACATTTTTCAACAACACGTTTTTTCGTATTCAAACCTCATTTTCTCTCTTGAAATCAATTCCAAAAAACGTTTTGATTAGTCCCTTGGAAAGCTGACGTTTTGGCGCATTTTGCTTCCGAGTCTGCGAAGCAGCGGAAGCCTTGTGTTCACTTTCGTGAGCCAAAAAATTTTTGTCTTCAGAAATCAAAATTTCCACTTGCATTTTGCGTTTCAAAGCCTACTGAACAAATTTGGTTCCGTGTCTGTCGGTCTGTGAGTCTGTGAGTCTGTCCGCATTTCCTTGTTACAGCCATAACTTCCACGATTTTCAATTGATTCAGCTCAAATTTTGAGGGATGGTGCGGATAAGGCCCCTTGAGGTCCCATACAAATTTCAACATGATTGATCCAGCGGTACGCCCTGCGCATGCGCTAACGTTAAATTCAACAAACACGCATAACATTCACAATTTTGATTCAATTTCGCTCAAATTATCAAGGGTTGTTTGGACAAGGCCTAGTGAGTTCCAGTATGAATTTCAGCATGATCGGACCCTCGGTGCGCTCTGCGCATGCGCTGGCGTGAAATAGATTCAATTTCCTTGTTACAGCCGTAGTAACCAAAGATTTCACCCAATTTCAATGTAATTCTCAGGGATTAAGCGGGTAGGGCCCATTGAGGTCCCATATGAATTTCAACATGATAGAGCCAGCGGTTCGCCCTGCGCATGCGCTCTGTCTGTCTGTCTGTCCTTCTATGCACGGCCAAACGGCTCGACGGATATCGACCAAATTTGGCACGAATATCCAGTAGGCTCCCAAGTTGTGCAACGTCGCATTTTCAATTCCCTGACCATAGCGGAACTATGGTCGACCATGGTCAACTCCTGAATGGCTTGACGGATATCGACCAAATTTGGCACGAATATCCAGTAGGCTCCCAAGTTGTGCAACGTCGCATTTTTAATTCCCTGACCATAGCGGAACTATGGTCGACCATGGTCAACTTCGTTAATTGAAATGGTAACCCCTATTTTTTATCGCGTATTCGTAATCTACGTGAAATTCTATCTACGGTCGACCCTTCGGACTACCCCCGCGGTCGACCATAGCGCATCCATGGGCCCCTCCATGGTCGAATCCCTTATTACTCAACGGATATCGACCAAATTTGGCACGAATAT
Organism: Leptopterna dolabrata; assembly: GCA_954871275.1. Taxonomy (NCBI): domain Eukaryota; kingdom Metazoa; phylum Arthropoda; class Insecta; order Hemiptera; family Miridae; genus Leptopterna; species Leptopterna dolabrata. The sequence continues at coordinate 17,635,114 of OX940984.1, read as the reverse complement.
CCAGTAGGCTCCCAAGTTGTGCGACGTCGCATTTTTAATTCCCTGACCATAGCGGAACTATGGTCGACCATGGTCAACTCCTGAATGGCTTGACGGATATCGACCAAATTTGGCACGAATATCCAGTAGGCTCCCAAGTTGTGCAACGTCGCATTTTTAATTCCCTCACCATAGCGGAACTATGGTCGACCATGGTCAACTTCGTTAATTGAAATTGTAACCCCTATTTTTTATCGCGTATTCGTAATCTACGTGAAATTCTATCTACGATCGACCCTTCGGACTACTCCCGCGGTCGACCATAGCGCATCCATGGGCCCCTCCATGGTCGAATCCCGAATTACTCAACGGATATCGACCAAATTTGGCACCAATATCCGGTAGCCTCCCAAGTTGAACGTAGGCGCATTTTTAATTCCCTGACCATAGCGGAAATATGGTCGACCATGGTCAACTCCTGAATGGCTTGACGGATTTTGATAAAATTGGGCACAAATACCCGGTAGGCTATGGGATTTTTCCGTCGTTTGTTGGTTCCACGATACTGCGTACAGCGAATCTCGGATAGCGAGCGAAGCGAGCGGTCAGGCTAGTTATGTATAATGGACGTAATGTATTATGGAAGTCATGTTATGTATAATATGTATATTTCATGTAATGTTATGTAATGTAATGTTATGTAATATGTATATTTAACGTTATGTAATGTTATGTAATGTAATGTAATGTTATGTTATTTTGCTTCCGAGTCTGTTCTATTTTATAATGGGTCACTCTGATTGTGACGAGGAAGCTCCTGTGCCATCACCTTGGCAGTGTATTTTAGCTTACCTTCACCATTCTGCTACAAGAATTAATAGGATCACCAAGCGTTTGAAAAAACAGACGATTTTAATATTTAACCTAATTCGCTTTTCAAAATCCATTTTCAACCTTCAAATCCTCCTTAAAAAAATTTATTAGGCATCAGAGAGACGGGAAATTTAACGCTCTTTCCAACGGTATCTCTAAATTTGAATTTAATTTTTAAATTAAGGAAATTATAGCTGCTTTAGTGAGACGAGGTCAGAATCTCGAAAAAATCTTAAAAGTGAAAAAAGTGGGGTTTTAAGCGAAGTTAAAAAAAAATGTTATAGGACACTTTTGGTCGGAAATTAGATGTAGAACACGTGGGAGAGGGGTTTTGCATCACTCATGTTACACCCTGTATATTTCATTGCACTAGAACTAGACACATTGAATATTACCGTGTGAAAACTGAAAACGTTGGGTTTTCCCTGACTCATCCTCGCCTCCATTGTGACTCATCAAGAAGCAAACTATTGTTTAGCAGTCTACCAATGCCAACCTTAATCCCTTATAGATATGGGAGGTGACCAAATTTGTCTCACAAAATTTAAATTCCTATTTCCTAATCAACCTATTTTATTCTAGGGCTTCATGACAAAATTAAAGCTTTATTGGAAATGTAGTAAGTATTGGAAATGAATGCATGAAAAGTAGGTATAGATAGGTATTCAAATAGTGTAGACCTTAGAAAGCGCTCTGGTTTTTATATTAAAAATTATATTATTTAGTATTGAAAAAGCAGCTCCGTGCGGGTACCTGCTTGGTACGGAGACAGAAGGACTTGGAACTTGCTTTTGCTCTTCGGGGGCAGTTATAGTTCTGATTCCTGATGTAGAAGTGGGGTAGAAAGTCCGCTTGAGGCCCACACTAGTACCTCAGCCACCTGACTCATCACCGGGGTGACCTTCATTACAGTTAGGTATGCCAGAGCGCTATCTCCATTACCTATCTTTAGAATCACTAGATTAGAGTTTATCATTATGTGTGAGTCTAGAGAAAATACCGTAGTAGAGAAAACACGGAATGTGTGTACAGCGACTTTTCGCCCGCCAAGGGCTCAGAAAGGGCAGACATTATTTGGTGTTGGATAGGGCTTGGTCCTAGAAAGGACATAATTATGTATGAAATTTGAGACCGGTCCGTTACGTAGATAAACAGGCATACATAGGTATACCTATGTATACCTATCTACATAACGGTGATATTTTTCCCCATCCAAGCTGACCTAATAATTGTCGGACCGGTCTCAAATTTCATACATAATTATACTGCATACATGCAGTAGGTCGATGTCCATAATGACAGTCACCTCCTCAGAAGTCAAAACCATCCCGCTCTCAGTTTCGGTAAGCCTATTATGGAGCGTTGAGATTTCCAATGAACAATAAAAAATGGCCTAAAACTTTCTTGAAACATAAATTTGGATATATCCAAAAACCCACAGTTTTTGCCAGTCGGTGGGAACTTGGCTTAATCTCGTATTCCTATATTTATGATGTATGTATACCTATTCATTGTACATATAACACCAGCTATAACATCATGCCATATCAACATTAATCTAAATTTGTTTTGTTTGAATTGTTGGGTTCTCCATACCTGTATGTACAGTGTTACATAAATAATATAGGAGGGTCTCCAAATTTCCTATTTCCAAGTCATGACACTGAAATGGATGAACGCTGCAAATATTCTTCCACAACGTATGAGTTTCTGCGTAGAATTACCTTTCTGTTCTAAATCCCGTATAACCCCCGCTGTGTAACCCTTGTGCCCTAAGCCCTAATGGTGAGCAAACAGTTGGTCTTATTACGATCCTACAAAATGAAATCTATTTAAATCAGCATTTGGTAACCCAGAATTTATCATTATAAAGCAAATATTACTTACGATAAACTGAAATAACAAAGTAAGTAGTACTAGGTAGGTACTTATCTTTAGTAGGGAGTGGAAGATCAGCGAATGAAAGTTGTAAAAACCAAATCACACCACCAAACAAACACAGTCTACATGGAGTTGGGTGTACTACCAGATTCTTGATTCTCAGTGCTGCTGAACAGCAAAAACCAGTGAGTTCCTCCCTTAACGCAACCTCCTACCTTTGCACTTAAGAGCCCAAGAAAGTTTAGAAGCAAGTTCATAACTCACCGTCGTGGGTCTGCTAATGCATCAGTTTTACAACAAGATTATCTAATATCTACCTACTCGTAGTTCTGAAAAACATGTACCCCTTCTATTGTTATGAGTAGTTTCAGTAGTACCTAATTTGGTTCTAGTCTTCGTTGTTATTACCCTCGACCTTTTAATTATGAAGAAACACTACTTAAAATTAACTAAAATAACAAAGCAGCACGTACCTTTAGTAATGGAAGATCAGGGAATGAAGTTGGTAGAAACCAAATTGCAGCGCTTAACACAATCATCGAGCTACACGGGTCGATCGATGACACTCCCGTTAGTTTTCGATTGCCCTTATCAATTCACGCGGTTAGATAGGCGGGTCATACCGAGGCGATTCGAAAAGAAAACATTAATAAAATAATGATAATAATACATTAATAGTCCAAATATTATTGTTCTGAGACGAATTTTGGATGAAAACCGAGAAGACCTACCACCGTCGCGGGAGTGCGAGCAGACTGATCTTTAGAAAGGACCACTGGGACCTTGGCATGTAGGTAGGTAGGTAGGTGCCTACTACCAATTTTAATTTTCTCCTAATCAAACTGGACGTTTTCCAGACCGCTCTTAGGATTACTAGATGATCCTTCTCTGAAGGAGTATTCATCCTATACTAGCAGGATGAATCGTTCCAGGGATAAGTTATAGTATATTTTTGTAAGGTAGATTTTTGATTTCGGTAGGTTTTGTAATGTAGATGGCAGCTGCATGAAATGCAATAATATTATTAAATATCGTTTCTATTATTTGATATTAGATTCCATTCTGAGAACTTTGACACCAAATAGTTCTTTTTCTATGATTTTTCAAAGTTTCAACCAATTCTGACGTCACAGAGGGGAGGGGGGGGGAGGGTCCCGCCCAAGCGAGATGGGTGCAGCAACGTCAGAATTGGTGGAAACTTCGAAAAAATCATGGAAAAAGAACTATGTCCTACTTATTGTTGGACAGTTCGGTTGGCGTCAAAATTTTCAGAATGGACTCTTTTTTTTTTTAATAAATATATAATAATTTGGGATTGATTTATTGACGGTAAATGAGCGTATTATCGAATTAAACGCGCACGAAGGTCCGTACACGTGTAAATTGCGGAAAGATAGTGTTTCCGGATTATTCGAATTTAACTTAATGACCCTCGGTCCCCTGGACTTCAGTGAATCTATCTACCTACCTATGTAAATACGGAAGATTGAAGTTATGTTGGCTCACCCAGTTCCACATAGATTTGTTACCTGCACGTTTCCTTGATTATTTGGATCAGGCAAGCACGCGGAAAGACAAATAACGCTGCACATGGGTTTATTATTCTACTGGACATAGTGGAGAAATTTTGGCTGTTCCTTTATTGTTCCTTTCATGTGCAATTATTGAAATGGCTATTTTTGATGGTTTCCACCAATTTTGGCCCACAAAAACACGAATTAGGCCCGCCTTTTTTTAAAAAAGATTATCTTTGATCATTGATAGTACCATTTAATTGTCTTGATTCACCTGTTGATACTACTTCTAGTGTTATTATACAAATGTATGGTGATTTCAGACAATTTCCCAGGTTTTTGACTCATGAAAAATTAATTTCGGGAGCTTAACCTTGTTACAACCTCAGTTCTTCACTCTTTCGTCAAAGTCGTCTTCTCGCCCTAAAAAACATGGTGAACGATACGTCATAAGCTCATGTTCAATAAAACCAAGAAAACCCCTATTTTTACACCCATTTTTCTCCCATAACACCCCTGGGTGTATTCCGATCGGGCTGCCGAGCTTTGGATCACAATTAGGACCCGAATGTGTTCCCAAATGGGGACCCAAACTGCGTGCGGAAGAACGACGATTTTAGACCAAAATTTAACGTAAATTTAATGCTGAAAATTTGTTAGAACCTCAATTTTCCACTCTTTGGTCAAAATTGACTTCATATTCGGTCTTCTCGTCCCAAAAACATAGCAAACAATACACCTCAAAAGCTCATGTTACGAAAACACATAAAGTACCTATTTGTATACCAATTTTTCTTTCAACACCCCTGGGTATGTTCCGATCGGGCTGAAAAGTTTCGGGGCACAACTAGGGCCCAAATGGGCGAAAGGACGAATTTTTTAGACCGAAATTGGAGTAGATATGCATGATACGGCGGACGGACATTGCATTTTTGGAATCTACGCATTTTGAAACGTAAAAACACAAATTTTGAGGGGGTGTTATAAAAATTAAAAAAATTTCTGAGGGAATACATAGGTAGGTGTATTATTCACAGAATAATAAACCAAAATCAAGTTACTACCTACCTACCTACCAAGGTCACCCACAACCCCTCAGCCACGTGTCACCCCTTTCTTATCAGTCTGGCTCGCTCTCACCCGTGGGTTGTAGGTCTTTGTGTGTTCTGTGTGTTTTGGTGTTTTTTCCCCCGAATATCCTCGGTATTATCCGCCGAATTGACGCGTAAAGTGATATGGGCAATCGAAAACTTAACGGGAGTGTCGTCGATGGGCCCGTGTCCATCGATGATTGTGTTTAGTGCTGCCATTTGGTTTCTACACCTGCACTCTTGGACCATCCACTACTGAAGGTATGTGCACCTACTATTTTGTTATTTTAGTTTATTTTATTTTTAAGTAATATTTTCTTTATAATTAGAAACCCAAGCTTTATGCCGATTTATACGTTTAAATTTGTAGGATGGTAGTGAGACCAAACCTCTCCATAAGGGCACAGCGGGGTTTATACAGGATTCAGAACACAAAGGTTATCTAGATCTAGATAGAAAATAATAAACGGATGGTTTTGCAGTTTTGTTCTCACGATTACTTCCACTCTGTCACTGTCACGACTGGGAAATGGGTAGGTAGGTAATTTTGGAGACCAAGTAAATATCAGCTAACTCATCACATTACATCAACCTCCTGTATAAGTACTATACGTAAAATATACTTGGTATATACTTAAAACTGCTTGTAGGTAAGGTATTCATGCTATATTTTGTGTAACGCTGTACAGGTAGGTACTTGAACCCCAACAATTCAACCCAGGCAAATTTGGATTCATGTTGATATAATTTTAGCTGGTGTTGTAGCTATTGTAAATGTACATATACGAACACAAGACTATGTCAAGTTCCCAACGACTACCAAATTTATATTTCAAGAAAGCCTTTCTAGGTAGGGAGGTTCATTCGATTTTCCATGCACCTTAGCAGGCTTACCTGAACTGATAGCGGTATGTTTTTGACTTTGAGGTGACTGCCATTATCAACATCGGCCTACGTAACCGGTATTTTCCCCTCCACGCCGCCCTAATAATTGCCGGGCCGGGCTCAAATTTCGTACTTGCCCTTTCTAGACGAATGCTGCCCTTTCTGAGCCCTTGGCTTGGTACAAGTTGTTCCGGAGCTAGTGGGCCAGAAGCGGCTTTACTCCTGATGTTGGAATAAATAGATCGCGTTACACGCTGGTGTATCATTACAATAATAATTGAGAACTATAAAAACTATGGGAAGGCGGATCGTTGTCGAGCAAGTTAATCTTAGCAAATAAGCATGTTCCATTCTAATACATATCGATGTATATTCCCCCCCCCCCCCCCCCTCATTTCTAACGGTAATCTACCTTTTGTGTGGTACACCATCATGATTTTGCTGCATTCTGATAGCTTTTGAATAATATTACTGTGGGGTACCTGATTCTACAAGTTACTGTACGTAGCCCTGTTTCACCCTTTCATCCAGGCTACTTTTATCCTCGTAGTTAGTATTTAGAACTCTCTAGTAGTCAACATAGGAATAAATTACTGAAGTACTGAGGTCAACAGGGGGCTTTTCCGTTGATGATGTGGCTGATCAGTTGGCCATCGCACTTCGATGCCTTTCGTCGTGCAGTGCAGTGTTGGTATAAGTAGCTGTCATGTTACTTCCTACTTCTTGTTGGTCGGAAAACCGCATCGTCACCCCCATTCATCCGATCTCACATTTCCTGCTGCTCACGTTTTTTGGTTTATTTTTCTGTGAATAATACACCTATGTATTCGCTCAGCAAAAAATTTTTATAACACCCCCTCAAAATTTTTTCTTTTCCGTTTCAAGGTGCGTAGATTCCAAAACGCTGCAAAGTCCTTGTCACATGGGTTTATTATTCTATTGGAGTTCTAGAGATTTTTGTTGGCTGTTAAATGTGTTGTTTCTTTCATGTGGAATGATTGAAATAGCTATTTCTGATGATTTCCACCAATTTTGGCCCCCAAAACATGAAATAGGTACGCTTTTTTTTTCTTTTTTTTTTAAGATCATCTTTGATCATTGGTAGTGGCATTTAATGGTCTTGATTCACCTGTTTACACTTTTACAATGTTATTGTACACATTGATGGTGATTTCAGACAGTTTTCCAGGTTTTTGACTTATAAAAAACCAATTTTGGGAGCTGAACCTTTGGTAAAACCTCAATTTCCGCGTCTTTGGTCAAAATCGACTTCATATTCGGTCTTCTCGTCCTCAAAAACATGGAAAAAGATACCTCAAAAGCTCATGTTACTAACATGTTGTTAAAACGCAAAAAGTACCTATTTTTATACACATTTTCACTCATAACACCCCTGGGTATATTCCGATCGGGCTGAAAAGTTTCGGGACACAACTAGGGCCCAAATGGAGCATGTGTGCGAAAGAACGACTTTTTTAGACCGAAAATGAAGCCTGTACACGTGATACGGTGGACGGCGGACGGACATTGCATTTTTGGAATCTACGCACCTTGAAACGGAAAAGAAAAAATTTTGAGGGGGTGTTATACAAATTTTTTGCTGAGCGAATACATAGGTGTATTATTCACAGAATAATAAACCAAAATGCAATGTCCGTCCGCCGTACGCCGTCCGCCGTATCACGTGTACAGGCTTCATTTTTGGTCTAAAAAAATCGTTCTTCCGCACACATGCTCCATTTGGGCCCTAGTTGTGTCCCGAAACTTTTCAGCCCGATCGGAATATACCCAGGGGTGTTATGAATGAAAATGTGTATAAAAATAGGTACCTTTTGCGTTTTTTTGTGGTTTAGTAACATGTTAGTAACATGAGCTGTTGAGGTATCTTTTTCCAGGTTTTTGGGGACGAGAAGGCCGAATATGAAGTCGATTTTGACCAAAGAGTGGGAAATTGAGGTTCTACCAAATGTTCAGCTGCCAAAATTGATTTTTTATGAGGCAAAAACCTGGAAAATCGTCTGAAATCACCATCAATTTGTATAATAACACTAGAAAAAGTGTCGACACGTGGATCAAGACAATTAAATAAATGGCACTACCAATGATCAAAGACAATAATTATTTGGAAAAAAAAAATTAAAAGGAGCGTACCTACCTAATTTGTGTTTTGGGGGCCAAAATTGGTGGAAACCATCAGAAATAGCCATTTCAATTATTTCACATCAAAGAAACAATAAATAAACATCCAACATTTCTGTAGGTACCTATGTCCAATAGAATAATAAACCCATGTGACAAGGATTTTGAATCTATGCACCTTGAAACGGAAAAGAACAAATTTTGAGGGGGTGTTATAAAAATTTTTTGCTGTGCGAATACATAGGTGTATTATTCACAGAATAATAAACCAAAAGCCTGATAAATATCAAGTTCTTTCTAGGAGCAAGTTCATAAACTCATCGTCAACGGTCTGTAAAGAAAATATTGCTTATTATAATAAACCCAAATAACAACTTCAGAACTTACCTATATTGGTGAAAGATCCGAGGATGGAGGTGGTAGATCACAGCACTGAACACATAACTACCTACCGTTGAATAACGCGGGCCAATCACTACACTCCCGTAGGTTTCGACTGTCCTTCAAGAGAATAAATCAGCGCATCATAATACGATCCTCCGCAAATTCGTCGGAAATCGCATTGATATTATCAGTGCGATTTGTGAATAATACGCGAAAACGCGCGAGCACGCATAATGACGTCCAGGAATTAGTCTTCCTAGATGAATTATTAAGGAAAACCGCCACAGACCTACCATCTTTTGCGAGTGAAAGTGGGGGTAACCTTGGTAGGTAGTTACTTCGAAAATTCCAACTATATGATTGGATTTGGGCATTGATGTGGTCCTCAGTTTTTGAAAACCGAAGATAGTTGAACTAGTTGGGGTTTTCATTGTTCCCAGTACGTACCTGAATCAATATAACCTTCTCCGGTGTCGCAAACAATCCCACGTAGGTTGATAACTTGTACTGTTAAAAAAAGTACTTGATACTTTTCCCTGAGATTTCCCAATCTACGTCTGTTATATGATTATTTTATGTTCAATACTTGATGTACCTACCTAACTGTGATAGGGCTCCTTTGAGTCTTGAGTATTTATGTTCGTGTTGCTGGATACTGTAACGCATTAGTTTGCATCCCGATATGAATATCTAGTTTTCCAAAACATGTACCCCCGCTGTTGCTGTAAGTAGTTTCTGTATCCACCTAATTTGGATCAAATATTTCATAATTGTTTCCCCTCGATTCGTAAAGATAATATGACAGTAAACACTAAAATCTAAATAGCAAAAGAGGACGTACCTACCTTTAGTTGAGGAAGATCCAACGTTGAAGGTGGTAGAAATCAGATTGCAGCACTAAACACACACAGTCATCAGTCGACACGGGCCGATCTGATGCACTCCGGAAGGTTTCGATTGCCCATATATCACTACACGGTTAATCGGCCGGTCATACCGAGGCGATTCGAGGAGAAAACACAACAAGAACACGTAATTTAATCCAGGGATTATTCTTCTAAGATGAATTTTTCGAAGACACGCACAGGAACCTACCATCCGTCGCGAGTGATCGGAGCTGACTGAGCTTAGAAGGGCGTGACTGGGTGGGGATAACCTTGATAGGTAGGTACTTAAGTTTTTAACAATTGGTTAAAATCGGTCATTAATAATATGATATTGAATTTTCGAAAACCGCCGTTGAAATTATAATAATTTGTTTAGGTTGTTGGAATTTTTATCGCTCCCAGTACCTACCTAAAGGGGGCCCGCCCTTACACTGGCAACAATTTTGAACGAAGTTTTGAAGACGTCGTTTTTATGCAAAAATATTGAGAGCGTGAGGATAAATATTGCGCAAAAACGGGGTCTTCAATATTTTGTGGGAGCTTTCAAGTTTTCTGAAAGTTTAGACCCGTCAGTATTTCGTAGCATGAGAGTGCAGTGTGAGGGGGCTGACAAAATATAGCAGTATTTTTGCGTAGTGTGAGGCGTCCGGGACCATTCAATAATATTGTACAAAAATGAGCCCAATATTTTTGCACAAATTTTGAGCGAAATTTTTGCCAGTGTGAGGGCCCTTTTAATTAATTAAGAGAATCGATTTCTCTGGTGACCCACACAATTCCACCTTTATCAGTAACTTCTACATTTTCCTTGATTGTTTTGGGAGGGTGAGCTTTTCCTGAATCATCAGGTATAACAGGAAACGGAAAAATATCAGGGTTGTACCTACCTACCTTCCTACCGAGGGCGAAGAGTGGGGGGCTCTTCACCCTCCAGCCACGTAGCCACCCCGCACCCCAGTCACCGATCAACCGTGACGGATGGTAGGTGTGTGGCGGTTTTCTTTCCAAATTCATCAAGAAGGAATCATTTCTGGACATAATTTCGTGTGTGCTCCTGTGTTTTCTCCTCGAATCGCCTCGGTATGATCCGCCGATTAACCGCGCAAAGTGATTTATGGGCAATCGAAACCTACAACGGTGGTGCATCAGGTCGGCCCGAGTCGAATTGATGATTGTGTTTGTGCTTCGTGCGGCTGTTTGATTTCTACCAGCTTCATCATCGGAAATCGGATCTTCCTATACTAAAGGTACGTGTACTAGGTACTTTATTATTTTGGTTTATAACCGTATTTTCTTTATACAGTCGAGGGGAATGTATGCCCGATTTACGTAGATAGGTACCAATTTGTATGGTAGTGAGTGCCGATGTAAACTTAAATATTCCAGTTCGTCCGATCGAACTTTACGACCAACCATTCCTAGGTCTACATAAGGGCACAAGGGTTGTCTATAGAACACATAAGGTAATCTAGACAGACAATAATTAACTTTTGAACTCAGTATAACTCAGACCTTTGCGTTACTGTGCACTACAGACCATTGAGGATGAGTTACAGACTTCTAGACAGCTTCTAGAACAAACTTAATATTTTTCCGCTCTTTTACATAACTACTCAGTGTTTTTTCTTCTTCTTCCCTGTTTCAAACGAACAATTGGAAGCACAAATTACCAATCTACGTGTACCTACAAGCGGTGTTGGGACATTTTTTATAGCTAAAGCTATAAAACTGTCCCTCAGAAGGAAATAGCTAAAAATTTAGCTGTTAGTCAAGCTAAATTTCAGCTAATTTAGCTGTAACTTTTACCCGTTAGCTATAGCTAATTTTTTCCCGTCACTGCCTACGGGCCACCAGAGCCTCGATTCTCCTGATTTCGGTAGCTACCTCCTTGGATGGAAATGAACTATCAGTACCTCTTATATATAATAAATGGAGGTAATAAGTGGGTTCGGAGATATAGGGCGTCAAAAGAGTGCACCCATCGAAGGGACTTCCTGTTCCGGAATGTTCGAGAATGTTCCGGAAGGTTGCGTCAGCATACTTCTGGAAATCGACTAGAGCGGATCATGGAAAAGTAGAAGTAAATATAAAGTGCATTGTAGTGAGCAGTATACCAAATGGTTTTTTGAACAGCGTCTAATGCAATTTGGAGACTGGTGAGGTATGTACGGTCGCAGAGATTTTGATGTTCGTTAGTTAGGTAAGTAACTGCGATTTAGTGTAAAAAAGAACGTGGACCAAAACCCGTCGACATCGCTTGGATAATGTTCGACTTATTCTCATGAAAAAATAGGTTGTTAACTTTAGTCCATTCTGTCCCATTAGGAGGTTTGTGGATGTTATTCAGTATCCAAAAATTAAAACCGACTACCCTGTGCAACGCACAGGTAATTCAGATAGGTACCAATCTTGGAGACCGAGTAAATATTCAATTGCTCATCACATGAACATCAACCTACCGTAGTTGTAGGTACATAGTTCTACGTGTACCTGTGTAAAACTTCGTTTTTAGGTAGGTACCATATCGGACACGTGGAGATACCGTTTCCTTTCCGTTTCGTTCGCTGAAACGAACTATTTAGTCGAATAAGGGTGGCCCTGTCGCAAATCATGAGAGACGGAGACCTAACTGCCCTTATGTGAGGCGAATTTTTCATCCTCGATATAAACAGAAATTTTTCTGCATCCAATAACTAGTGTTTCATTTAGCAAAGTGTCCATCATGGTCCAATAATATGCGATTTATACGGACTGGCGATTAGAGTTATTGTTCTTCACATGTATTATTTTAAAGATCCAGCGCTTGACAGCGTTGTCTTTTTCCTGTTATTTGTCGCTAAGTTTTTCTGGCTCTTCCCTAGTAGGCTTTGCTCCCGTTTGACTTGAACCGCTGCTATTCAATCTCCTCCGTTGTCCTTTTTCGTTCCGTGAAATTCGCACACATTTCTGCAACCTGTTTTATTAATTCATTTTAGTTTTCGAGGGTCTACTAGTAAATTTCTGGGACTGAATTCATATGTTACCAACGGTTTTGAAACGCGCTCAAATGTGATACCTATGCCCTTTCTGAGCCTTTGAATGGCGAATGTAGCCTTACTCTCACTTTTTTCTTTCTACTGGTTCATTCGTTTTACTGTTACCGAATTGAATTGAAGATATTTTATTTCTTCAATCACAGGTTGGCAAGTATAATACAATTAATATTATAACAAAAATAAGTGATTATGGGTGAAGGCCAAAAGAAGAAATGATATTCTGTCTTCTCGTCCGAAAAAACATGGAAAATGATACCTCACAAGCTTACGTTCACTAAAACCTTTAAAAAAACTTAGAAAACCCCTATCTTTACACCCATTTTCCCCCCATAACACCCTTGGGCGTATTCCGTCGGGCTGCCGAGCTTCGGAGCACAGCTAGGACAGAAATGTGTTCCAAAATGGGGACCCAAACTGTTTGCGGAAGAACGACGATTTTAGACCAAGATTTAATGTAAATTTGAGGCTGAAACTTCGTTAGAACCTCAGTTTTCCACTCTTTGGTCAAAATCGACGTCTTATTCGGTCTTCTCAACCTAAAAAACATGGTAAACGACACGTCACTAGCTCGTGTTACTAAAACACCAAAAAACCCCATTTTGGTTTATAATTTTCAATAATGAACCATTGGAATCGAGCATGAAAAAAAAAAAATTCTTACCCCCCTCAAAATTTGATGGTTTACGTTTCAAGGTATGCAGAATCCGAAACTGCAATAAAAATATTTCTGTCTGTCCGCCGTACGCCGTACGGGCCACTTTTCTTAGTTACCATGAACAAAAATTGATGAAATTCGGGTTATAGGTTCCGTTCGGAGTCTAGCCAACTAGTCCTCGAAGCTCGACGTTAATTTCAGTCATCTCTACGGGGTGGAAAATAGAATTTTTTAAAACATTTTTAAATAGTTCTTGAACTCGGGAGTTTTTTAAGACCATCCGGAGCATCGTACGTCCAGCCGTTCGTTCACAGTAAGGCCCCGAAGTTTGCACCGATAGGCATTTTCGACTCGTGTGAATGAAATTGTATACATTCAAATCAAATCTCGTTACCAGGGGTTTAGCCGGAGATAAAAATCATCGCTAGGGAGCACCTGATTATAATCAAGGATGGCTGTTTGAAGTCGAGTTGGTTGTTCTGTGATATTATTTCATTTGAAAAATGATGGCTGTTTTGAGTTTGTTGATAGGAAGTGAAACTTGAACAAACGTTGGGTAAATTATTACTACACGATGGTAAATCATTACTCAACGGTAATTTATTACACAACGGTTCATTATACCATCTACGTAGAAGGGGCTGGAGTTTGTTGGTAGGTACTTTTGCAACTTTTTTCACTCCTCATCAACAATTTCTTTTCAGAACTTCATTATGTGTGTTTCTTTTTGTTAGGTACTGTTTGTCATCGGCAGATTATTTTAGCTACATTTAACTCGTGATTTAGGTAGGTACCTTGTAACGAGTACGGGGTTAGGTACTAACACGCGGAGGGTCTGCGATCTACATAAAATGTATTGAATATATTATATTACATAGACGGGTTATCTATACAGAGAGCTGTGATCTGTAACAGAAGGGTATTCTGTACAAAATAATAAACCGTTGTGCAGGGATTTGCAGAGTTTTTGTGTTTTAGTATTAACATGAGCTTTTGAGGTATCGTTTTCCATGTTTTTGGGGACGAGAAGACCGAATATGAAGTCGATTTTGACCAAAGAGTGGAAAATTGAGTTCTACCAAATGTTCAGCTCCCAAAAATTGATTTTTTATGAGTGAAAAACCTGGGAAATCGTCTGCAATCACCATCAATTTGTATAATAACACTGGAAAAAGTGTCAATACGTGGATGAAGACGATTAAATGGCACTACCTATGATCAAAGATAATTTGAAGAAAAAAAAACGCTGCAAAGTCCTTGTCACATGGGTTTATTATTCTATTGGTCATACCTACAGAAAGGTTGGCTGTTCATTAATTGTTTCTTTCATGCGTAATAATCGAAATAGCTACTTCTGATGGTTTCCATTAATTTTGGCCCCCAAAACACAAATTAGGTACGCTCTTTTTTTTCTTTTTTTTTTTTAACTATCTTTGATCATTGGTAGTGCCATTTAATCGTCCTGAACCACGTCTTGACACTTTTTCCAGTGTTATTATACAAACTGATGGTGATTTCAGACGATTTCCCAGGTTTTTCACTCATAAAAAATCAATTCTGGGAGCTGAACATTTGGTAGAACTCAATTTTCCACTCATTGGTCAAAATCGACTTCATATTCGGTCTTCTCGTCCCCAAAAACATAGAAAACGATATCTCAGAAGCTCATGTTACCAATATGTTGCTAAAACGTAAAAAGTACCTATTTTTACACACATTTTCACTCATAACACCCCTGGGTATATTCCGATCGGGCTGAAAAGTTTCGGGACACAACTAGGGCCCAAATGGAGCATGTGTGCGAAAGAACGATTTTTTTAGACCGAAAATGAAGCCTGTACACGTGATACGGCGGACGGCGTACGGCGGACGGACATTGCATTTTTGGAATCTATGCACCTTGAAACGTAAAAGAGAAAAGTTTGAGGGGGTGTTATAAAAATTTTTTGCTGAGCGAATACATAGGTGTATTATTCACAGAATAATAAACCAAAAGGAAAGTACCTAATTCGTGTTTTGGGGGCCAAAATTGGTGGAAACCATCAGAAATAGCTATTTCGATTGTTACGCATGAAAGAAACAATAAAAATGAACAGCCAGCATTTCTGTAGGTGTTTCCAGTAGAATAATAAACCCATGTGACAAGGACTTTGCAGCGTTTTTCCTTTTGGTTTATTATTCTGTGAATAATACACCTATGTATTCGCTCAGCAAAAAGTTTTTATAACACCCTCTCAAACTTTCTTCTTTTCCGTTTCAAGGTGCGTAAATTCCAAAAATTCAATGTCCGTCCGCCGTATCACGTGTACAGGCTTCATTTTCAGTCTAAAAAAATCGTTCTTTCGCACACATGCTCCATTTGGGCTCTAGTTGTGTCCCGAAACTTTGCAGCCCGATCGGAACATACCCAGGGGTGTTATGAGTGAAAATTTGTATAAAAATAGGTACTTTTGGTTTATTATTCTGTGAATAATACACCTATGTAATCGCTCAGCAAAAAATTTTTGTAACACCCCCTCAATATTTTTTCTTTTCCGTTTCAAGGTACGTAGATTCCAAAAATGCAATGTCCGTCCGCCGTACGCCGTCCGCCGTATCACGAGTACAGGCTTCATTTTCGGTCTAAAAAAGTCGTTCTTTCGCACACATGCTCCATTTGGGCCCTAGTTGTGTCCCGAAACTTTTCAGCCCGATCGGAATATACCCAGGGGTGTTATGAGTGAAAATGTGTATAAAAATAGGTACTTTTTGCGTTTTAGCAACATGTTGGTAACATGAGCTTTTAAGGTATCGTTTTTCATGTTTTTGGGGACGAGAAGACCGAATATGAAGTCGATTTTGACCAAAGAATAGAAAATTGTGGTTCTACCAGATGTTCAGCTCCCGAAATTGATTTTCCAGAGTCAAAAACCTGGGAAATCGTGAAATCACCATCAATTTGTATAATAACACTGGAAAAAAAACCACAGTCATGCAGCATGGCTATAAGAGCGAATTTTCGGCATCTTCCTCCTCCGCCTAAAATTTTCTGAAAATTAATTTTCGGCCAATGTTTTCCCAACTTGATACAAAATTAAAACAGGAGTAGTTTTACGCAAAGTAAAATTTGGGGTGGAAGGAGGGGGAGGGGGGAATCAAAAATGTTTTGAATACCAGAAGAGTAGGTATTGGGTACGTAACAAATTTTTTGTTCCATTTTTTGCCGAGTAACACCTCGGTTTGTAGATTTTCCAACGCTGAACACGATGGTTAAGTCAGAATTGCGATATCCCATTCCGTTATCAGATTAGAGCAGACGAACCAGGAAGAACATCTCAAGAAATAACCACGTTCCTTCATCTTCAAAGTGCTCCAGTTTGAGAACGGAATGAGATATCGCAATTCTGATTTCACCATCGTGTTCAGCGTACAAAAACCTTTAAAATGAGGTGTCACTTGTCAGACTTTTTCATTTTGGGAATTTATGGGTAATTTCCCCCCCCTAAAACTCCCCAAAACTCCCCCTTAGGGTGACCCGATTCTGCCCATCTTCGAACTTAGCCTGTCGATTGCCAAGACAGATTTTTCGTGCAAATTTGAACTTTTTATCTCAATTCTTTCGAGAGTTATCGTCTGGAATGACACATACATATATAAATATATATATAAATATATATATGTATATATATATATATATACATATAATTTTTGGTTTCTTTCGGCAGGGAATTCAGGATAGTCTGAAACGGATTTTGGTATAAAAATCTTTCGGAAATTCGAGTTTTAAAAATTTTGGACCGAGAACAATAGCCTCCTTTTCTTCGAAAATTCGCTAAAAGTGTCAACAGGTGGATCAAGACGATTAAATGGTACTATCAATGATCAGAGATAATTTATTTAAAAAAAAAGAGCGTACTTTATTCGAGTTTTGGGGGCCAAAATTGGAGGAAACCACCAGAGATAGCTATTTCAATTATTTTATATGAAAGAAACAATAAATAAACAGCCAACATCTCTGTAGGTAGGTATGTCCAATGGAATAATAAACCCATGTGACAAGGACTTTGCAGCGTTTTGGTTTATTATTCTGTGAATAATACACCTATGTATTCGCTCAGCAAAAAATTTTTATAACACCCCCTCAAAATTTGAGGATTGGTTTTCCATGTTTTTGGGATGAGAAACCCGAATATGAAGTCGATTTTGACCGAAGAGTTGATAAATTGAGGTTCTAGCGAAGTTTCAGCCTAATATTTACGTTAAATTTTGGTCTAAAATCGTCGTTCTTGCACACACATTTGGGTCCTAGTTGTGCTCCGAAACACGGCAGCCCGATCGGCATACACCCAGGGGAGTTATGGGAGAAAAATGGGTGTAAAAATAGGGTTTTTTGAGGTTTTGTGAACATGAGCTTGTGTCGTTTTCCATGTTTTTTAGGGCGAGAAGACCGAATATTAGGTTGATTTTGACCGGAGTGAAGAAGTGAGGTTGTAACGAAGGTTAAGCTCCCGAAATTAATTTTTTATTAGTCAAAAACATGGGAAATTGTGTGAAATCACCATACATTTGTATAATAACACTAGAAGTAGTATCAGCAGGTGAATCAAGACAAGTAAATGGTACTATCAATGATACAAATAATCAGTTTAAAAAAAGAGCCTAATTCGTGTTTTTGGGCGCCAAAATTTATGGAAACCATCAATAATAGCCAATTCAGTCATTGCACATGAAAGAAATAATAAATGAACAGCCAAAATTTCTATGCGTATGTCCAGTAGAATAATAAACCCATGTGACAAGGACTTTGCAGCGTTTTCTTTTCTTCTTTCAAGCTCGACTACATAGCTGGGTGGGTCATTATCCTAACTCTCTACCCCCCTCGCTACATAATATCACTCTCACTGCCTTCCACCTGACCCCGATGTTTTGTTTGTAAACTTCACGCCGACGCCTTTGCCAGAGGAGACGGACTCGGCCGGTCAACATTGACTGGCGAATACAATCGGTTCCCCCTCAGTTTCGACGTATTAGGTACCTACAGCCACCTTATTACCGCAAATGTTTAGGTAAGTGGGTGTACCTATGGCTCGTTATCATAGTCATAGGGAGAAAATTGGGTGAACCATCTCGAGCTCAAGGAAAAGTAGGGGAAACTAGGGACGTTTGACCCAACCGGCGGTTTTTCTGCTCTGTACAAGATACACGTGGGCACGCGCACATTTTGAGACCAAAATCAATCATTTAGCACAACTGTGAGTAGGCCTAGGATACTTTTTCGAATAGCTGTTGTGATGAATTTAAATTTATCATCACGGTGGCGTGAAGGAATGAATAGATGAGAGCGAGGGAATTTCACCTAGGCGGCGGTAATCCACCGATGTAGGTGAGAGGAAGGAAGTTCACCTAGGCGGCGGTAATCCACCGATGTAGGTGAGTGGAAGGAATCTCGTCTAGGCGGCGGTAATCCACCGATGTAGGCGAGAGGAAGGAAATTCACCTAGGCGGCGGTAATCCACCGATGTAGGTGAAGGAAGGAAGGTGCTTGTCTAGGCGGCGGATATCCACCGATGTAGACAAGAGGAGAAGGTAGGAGGTGAATTCCCAGAGCGGCGGATACCACCAGGCATCTGGGAGGAGGAAGGTAGAGAGAGAAGAGAGAGCTGGTTAGAGGAAGTGTCGAATGAAGCTAAAGCTCCAGGATCCGGGGTTATATAGGACTTGGAGTCCTCTCCCTCCAGCTCCCTGTTGGGAGCTGGTAGTGGGGCACCAGGTTGTGTCCCCCGGATTCTGTCGCCTGTCTCCCCACTCAGATGTTTATTAGCGGAAGGTAATTTTTACATAGGAATATTGGTGAGAGCTTTAAGGTTGTAGTGGAGTGTTCCCGGGAGGGACTCACGACAGAGGTCCCCCCAGTTCGAACCAATGTTTGAGGTAGCTGAAGGCTCAAGTTGACAGTGGCTGAGGGCTGCGGAAACAAAAAGGGGAGCTGAAGGCGCAAGGATACAGGAGCTGAAGGCTGAAACAAACAATTGCAGTGCTGAAGGCAGAAGAGTGATCGGAGGTGTCTTAAATCTAGGGTGATATACAAGAGGTAGGATAAGTAGACATAAGTAGACGTAAGTAGGGCTAAGTAGACAAAAAGTAGACATAAGGAGACATAAGTAGACATGAGTAAGCATAAGTAGACATAAGTAGACATAAGTAGACGTAAGTAGATGTAAGTAGATGTAAGCAGACGAAATTTGATGATGGGAAACATATGTACAAGGAGGGTGTGATGAAAAATTTGATGAAGTGACAATATTTACAAAGGTGATGAGTTCGATGATGATGATAAGAGGAGTGATAGTTAGATAGTATGGTAGATAGCTAGATATTTACAGGTGCGAGGTATTTACAGGTAGTTTTGACAGGTATGTACAGGTATTTACAATTTTCAGGTACGGTTTCAGGGGAGACAGAATTGAGCGGGGTTGCGAGATCCGCCGTTCCCTGGGTGTGGGTTGTGTGTGGTTTAGTGTATTGAGTGTGTGGGTGTAGTGAAAAGGTGGGTGTAGTGTGTGGTTGGGTGTAGATGATGCCCGCTGCGACGGAGTGGCCACGGCGGGGCTGTGAGGTTCGGTACAGTGTCTGTGGGATAATGGAACACATACACTGTCCCGAAATCTCAAGGCCCCGCCGTGATTTCTCAGAGCGGGGCGGGGGACTTGGCCGCCGGGACGCGGGGCGAGGGACGCTCCCGTCGTCTGTTGCGGCGCCCGGACCTTTTCGTCCCGGCGGGAACTATTGTGGATATCCCCGGCGGGGATGGGGGAAGAGGGGGTGTTGTGGGTTTGGTGGGTTGGGGTGTTGGTGGGGTAGAATTTAAAATTGGGGGGTCGAAAATTGAAAAAGGGGGGAGCAAGAGGGGGTTGAAATTTGGGGGGCGGGGGTCCGTTGAAGACGGGGGAAGTGATGTTTGGAAGGGGTGGTGGGGGTGGCATGAGTAGGGTGAGACGAAATTGGTGGAGGAGCGGGTCTATAAGGGGATCTATCGGGACGTAAGGGGGGTGTACCCCGGTGGCTTGCGCTGCGCGAAATTCGCGCAGTATGCGCCACTGGGGGTACTTCCACCGCCGGGGCCGGGGAGGGAGTCCGGAAATCCGTTGCGGAAGAAAAGGAAGCGATGTAGTAGGTCCGGGCGAAGGGGGTAGGGGGGAGAGCGGGTCCGGGACGTACACGTCCCGGAGTATCGCCGCCATTTCCGGATCCGAATCGAAATCCGGAAACGGCGACGGGGGAGACTGATTCGGTGGAGAGAGGTGTTGCATTGCAAACAGACGGCGGGAGACTGATAGTGGATGTTGGTTGAGGGAGAACAGGGGCGGGCTTGCAGCGGGCGAAAGGGACGGTGTGGGGTTTCCCGTCCATTAGCAGGGTCGCGGTGGTCGGTGTTGTGCGGATGACTTGAAAGGGCCCGGCATAAAGGGGCTGAAAGGTTTTATGCATGCCGGGCTCTTTCAAGTACATATGCGTGGAAGTGTAAAAGCGTTTTGGGTAAGTGGTGTCGTTTGTCGGTGTTGAGGTGTGTAACGGTTCCCTGTTAATGGACGGGGTGTTGTGTGGAGGGAAAATGTCGGCCGGTAAACGAATGGGGTCTCTGAATGCGTGTTGTGCGGGACTTGTGTTGTCTGAAGGACGGGCGGAAGTGCGGAGGCTAAGTAGAACGTAGGGGAGGGTTTTGGTCCATGAAGGGGAAGTGGCTGATGTGGAGATGGCTTGCTTGAGGACCGAGTGCCACCGCTCTATTTTCCCGTTGGATTGGGGGTGATAAGGAGTGGTGCGGATTTTCTGAATCCCGAGGGAACGGAGCAGGTCGGCAAAGTGGGCTGATTCAAATTGCCTCCCCTGATCGACCGTGAGTGTCCGCGGACAACCGTAGCGGCTGATCCATTGATTGAGGAAGGCCGCGGCGACGGTGTCCGCGGTAATGTGGGCGAGTGGGATACACTCTACCCAATTTGTCGCACGGTCGATCATGGTGAGGCAATACCTCTTCCCCTCGGAGGGGGGAAGAGGGCCGACCAGATCCAAGTGGACGTGTTCCCACGGGAGAGAATCGGGGATAGGTTGAGGAGGTACATGGGGGTGAGCCGAGACCTTGAATTGCTGGCACTTCTGGCACCCAAGAACCCAGGTACGTATATCCGTGTTCATGTGGGGCCAGAAGTACCGCGTCTTGATGAGGTCCCGGCTCGCCTGAATGCCGGGATGATGGAGGGAGTGGTAATGTAGGAACAACTGCCTCCTCAGCTCCGGTGGGACGTATGGGCGCGGTGTATCGGCCGATACGTCGCACCAGAGATCGAGGGGAGGCAGCTGCTTCAATTTTGAGGCGGAGATGAGATTGGAAAGTGCGGGATCGGAAGTAGGAGTTTGGTGGTTTTTGAGGGTTTGCGGGGAAGGGAAGGGCAGTAACTCCGCCACCGGCGCAGGGGTAGGGCGGGAGAGCGCGTCGGCGACGCAGTTGTCGGCCCCCGGCAAATAACGAATATCGGACGTGAATTGTCCGATAAATTCGAGTTGCCGGAGGCGACGGGGGGAGGCTGATTTTCGGTTTTGGAGGAGGGCGTGGGTGAGGGGCTTGTGGTCGGTTATGACAGAGAACTGCCTGCCCTCCACGAAGTCACGAAAGTGTTTTATGGCTTCGTGGATGGCGAGGAGTTCTCTGTCAAAGGTGGAGTAATTTTTTTGTGTGGGGGACAGAGTTTTAGAGAAAAAGCCGAGAGGTTGGGGGGTGGCGCCGGTGTGTTGGTGGAGTACTGCCCCGATGGCCCAGTCGGACGCATCTGTGGTGATGGAGAGGGGGGCATGGGGATCGGGATGGGCCAATAGAGCGGCGTCAACTAGGTCCTGTTTGCATTGTTGGAAGGCGGTTGTGAGGGCGGGGGTCCAGGAAATGGGTCGTTTATCGTTTTTCTTTGCCGGTTGTGGGATAGCGTGTATGAGTGGTTGTTGGTGTTGTGCTGCGTGTTTGATGTGTCTACGGTAAAAGTTCAACATACCCAGGAAACGGCGGAGTTCTGAGACAGTGTTGGGTCGTGGGAAATCGGTGAGGGTGTGCACTTTGTCCGGTAGGGGTTTTATTCCTTCGGACGAAACCTGGTGGCCGAGGCAGCGGACGGAGGGTTGGGCGAGGACACATTTCGGAGCGTTTATGGTGAGGCCCTCGGCGGCGAAGATGTCAAGAACCTGTTTCAGGTGTGTGAGGTGTTCCGTTGGGTCCCGGGAAGCGATCAGTACGTCGTCCAAAAAACAGAAGACGAAGGGTAGGCCTCGTAGTATGTTGTCCATGTAACGCTGCCATGTTTGGGCAGCGTTACGGAGGCCGAAACCCATTTTGATATACTCGAACAGGCCGAAAGGGGTGATGATAGCAGTTTTAGGAACGTCAGGGGGGTAGATGTGAATGTGATGGAAGGCACGAGAGATGTCGAGTGTGGAAAAGATGGTTGTGTTGTGGAGGTGGGAAGAGAAGTCCCGGAGATGCGGGACGTTGTAAAGGTCTGGGGTTGTTCGGGCATTGAGGCGGCGGTAGTCGCCGCAGGGGCGGATATCCCCGTTAGGCTTCTGCACAATATGTAGTGGAGAAGCCCACGGGGATTTGGAGGGACGGATAATGCCTTCCTTGATGAGAAGATCAAAGTGTTTGCGGGCCTGTGAGAGTTGGAGGGGGTGGAGGCGTCGTGCTTTTGCGGATATTGGGGGGCCAGAGGTTTCTATGTAGTGCTGGGTCTGTGAGATGTGAGCTGAGGGGCGGCGCTGGGGTTTGTAAAGGAGGAGGAGTTGTTCAAACTGGGACGGGGGCCGATCCACCGCATGAATGAACCCGGGGATGGGTTTCTGGGTGGAGGGGTCGAGCAGGCGCGCGTTACGGACGTCTACCTGGAGGCCGAAATATGCGAGGAAGTCGGCCCCCAGGATAGCTTTCTCCACGTCCGCCACGGTAAATTCCCACTCGTACGCGAGCCCGCTCATATGAATTGATGAGCGGTACGTCCCGTACGAGGGGATGGTGGTACCGTTGGCGGCGTAGAGGAGTTGTCGGTAACAACGCGCCTGTCGCCGGAGAATATTATTGGGGAATATGGAGAGCGCCGCCCCTGTGTCGACGAGGAACGGGACGTGCGTTTTCGAGCATTTCAGGAACAGGCGTTGGTGAGCTGGGGCGGAGTGAGGCAAAATTGCTGAGGTGTTGGGGTCCGTCGGAGGGGGGGGGCTTGGTTCGTCCGAGGTGGTGGGCGGATGCGACGGCGGTGGTTGGTCCCCCGCGAAGGAGACGCGGGGCGTTTTTTTGCCGTTCCGGGGAGGGGGAACGGTAGCGGCGGCGCGAGTGGCGGCCAGAGGGGTGGTTGTCTTGGGGGCGGGGTCGGAGGTGCCGTTCCGTGGTGGGGGAACGGTAGCGGCGGCGCTAGTGGCGGCCGGGAGGGTGGCTGCCCTGGAGGCGGGCTTGGAGGGGCCGTTCCGGGGTGGGGGAATGGTAGCGGCGGCGCTAGTGGCGGCCGGAGGGTTGGCTGCCCTGGAGGCGGGCTTGGAGGGGCCGTTCCGGGGTGGGGGAACGGTAGTGGCGGCGCTAGTGGTGGCCGGAAGGTTGGCTGCCCTGGAGGCGGGCTTGGAGGGGCCGTCCCGGGGTGGGGGAACGGTTGATGGAGAGGTGGCGACGTCAGATGCGGTCGGGAGGTTGGCAGCCGTGGCGGCGGCGTAGGAGGGGTAGCGGGGTTTGGTGGTGGTGGTGTGAATGCGGGCGGGGAGGGGTAGGTGGTGGTCCCCCCCGTGTTGGCGAGGAGGGGGGGCCCGCCGGATTTACCGGCGGGCGTCCGCGTTTCCCTGCTTGGAGGAGTAGGAGCAGGGGGGCTGGCATTTGCGGGCCTCCCCACCGAAGTTCACATGGTAGAAACATCGGTGGGGGGGGTCCGCTGGGAGGTAGGTCCTGGTGGGGCGCGCGGAGTTGGAGGGGGCCGTTGTGGTCGGGGACCTCCCTCTTCGTTGCTGGGTGGGGGAGACGGTGCGGCGGTCGGCCGAGCGCTGGCGTCGGTGGTCGGAGGAGGGGGCTGGCCGGCGATCGACGGAGAGGGAGCGGCGCCGGTGGAGGGAGGGGGGCCGGCGGCGCTCTTGAGACGGCGATCGGTCCCTGCGTGGGGTGGGGGTGCGGGGTGCGGCGACTTCCGTGACGCTGGCGGCTGCGGCGAGGTCGTAAACCGTGTCGGCTAGACGGAGTAGCGGCTCGTCCGGTCCGTCGAGGTGGCTGGCGAGCGCCATCTGGATGGGGTGGGGGAGGGCTCGCAGCCAGAACGTTCGAGCGATGTCGGCCGTCACGACGTCGTGGAGCTGATGACGTAGGCGACGGTACAGGTGGGAGGGCTTCAAATCGCCGAGATGCTGGGGTTGGGATAGCGCTGCGACACGCGCGATCTTGGAGGGTTGGTATAAGCTGATGAGGCGGGCGCGGAGGTCGTCGTAGGCGGCCGTGGCGTCGGGGGAGATGTCCGACGTCTGCAGGAGGATCTCATACGGTAACAGAGAGATGATGCGGGAGTAGCGGGTACGCTGGCTGCGGATGTTGGCGGCAGAAAACGCAGCGTCGACCTGGAAGAACCAGAGTGCGGGGTCGTGCGTGTAGAAGGGGGGCAGCGACAGCGGGAATGACGCCGAGGCCGTCGTGACGTCGGCGGCGGCGTGTGCGGCAGCTGCAGCGGCGGCGGCAGCGGCGGCGGCGGATGCGGTGGAGCCGGGAGCCGGTGGAGCTTGTGAAGGGGTTGTCGGTTGCGTCAGAAGCCGCAGCGGTCGGCGGCTGCAGCAGGGACGGCCGGAGGAGCGGCGGCGATGGCGAGTTCGGGTCCATGGTGGAGGTGTCTGTGAACAAAATTCAAATTGGGTGAGGTTTTGAATTTTAAAATTCGCAATTTGCGGCAGCGGAGGTGTGGTCAGCGGAGAGTTGAGAGTTGTGTGAGCGGATGCGGGTGGGCCAAAAAATTGCGAATTTATACTGACTATTTTAAATGTGAATTTAAAATTCGGGACACCGAACTAGACTGGGGCGACACATGAGGTGGTAAGAAGGGAGGAAGGGTAGAAGGTTGGATGAACGTCGGGTTCACCACTGTGATGAATTTAAATTTATCATCACGGTGGCGTGAAGGAATGAATAGATGAGAGCGAGGGAATTTCACCTAGGCGGCGGTAATCCACCGATGTAGGTGAGAGGAAGGAAGTTCACCTAGGCGGCGGTAATCCACCGATGTAGGTGAGTGGAAGGAATCTCGTCTAGGCGGCGGTAATCCACCGATGTAGGCGAGAGGAAGGAAATTCACCTAGGCGGCGGTAATCCACCGATGTAGGTGAAGGAAGGAAGGTGCTTGTCTAGGCGGCGGATATCCACCGATGTAGACAAGAGGAGAAGGTAGGAGGTGAATTCCCAGAGCGGCGGATACCACCAGGCATCTGGGAGGAGGAAGGTAGAGAGAGAAGAGAGAGCTGGTTAGAGGAAGTGTCGAATGAAGCTAAAGCTCCAGGATCCGGGGTTATATAGGACTTGGAGTCCTCTCCCTCCAGCTCCCTGTTGGGAGCTGGTAGTGGGGCACCAGGTTGTGTCCCCCGGATTCTGTCGCCTGTCTCCCCACTCAGATGTTTATTAGCGGAAGGTAATTTTTACATAGGAATATTGGTGAGAGCTTTAAGGTTGTAGTGGAGTGTTCCCGGGAGGGACTCACGACAGCTGTGTTGAAAGGGTCATTACACTAAGGGTGGGTCAAACCTCCCTAAACTCTGAAAATTCGCCAGATAGAAGCAATGAGTTTCCAACTACGTTACAGAAAAGCAGTCTTTATTAAATTAGTCTTATAAAATAGTCTCATTACTTAATAGGAACATCAAAAATGCATGTAAATCACAGAATAGCCTTACCATATGAAATATACCACAAAATTTTAATTGGTGGCTTAGATTATCACTAGGTACTTCAGTAGGTATAATCTTCCCGTTTTTGACAGCAAGTTCGTAGGCCAGTTTCCGGACCATTTTACATGTGAGATCATGTGCCATTTGACTCATTGCCTGGAGATATTCGGCCAGATTTGCTTCCTCTTTCGAAGTTGGAGCTCGCATGATTTCGGTGAAGTCAGTTGTTCCCCCTCCTTTGATGATTCGGACATATCTTCGCAAGGTATTTCGATTAAGTCCGAATTCCTTGGTCGCTGTATGTAAGCGTATGTTGTTACTTGCAACTCGTTGAGCTGCTCGCTTCGTAACGTCTGAAGGAACTCTTTCCCTGGCCCCGTGTTTCGCTTAGGTTTGTATTTCTGTGGCATTGTTATAGGAACCTACAAAAAAGTACAAAGAATACTTAATCAGGGAGGAAAAAATGAGCCTACAAACAAAAATATCAACAATTTTCATGAAGTTATGCCGGAAACTTGATGGGTCAAACCTCCCTAACACAGCCGGGTCAAACCTCCCAATTCGAGGTGGCATCGTTTGGTTTTAATTAACACAGGGAAAACTTAACGGGATCCAGTGATTCAATATACGAAATGAAAGCTTGAAAACTACCTAACACTACGGTATACATGAAAAAACTCTTACCTACCTGAATAGCAACCCGCCAATCCAATGAGAAGTAGAGAGTCCAAAAGAAGGTTTCTGACCTCCGAATCACATGCTTATCAATAACTCGTAAATAACATCTGATAGTGGCAAACTTTTTCCCGCCAAGTGAGAAGGTGTCAGAACTGCTTCCAGTGTTTCCCCTGTCACATTCAAGAAAATAATGTCCCTGAGCTGAGAAATCGAGGGTGGGTCGAACCTCCTATGGGTCAGTTTCCCCTACATGTAGATATTTGGTGCATTCTAAGTAAGATGCTCTACGATGTACCACCTACCTAATATTTATATCGTGTAGTGAAACATTCCCGGTTTTTCCATTCCATATAGGTCTATCTCTACCCTGTATTGTAACAGAATTCCACAAGGCATTGCGTTGCTTTTTGTTGCGCTAACTGTGCCGACCTTGTCGCAAGTTGTGCATTGTTGACAAAAGGCTGCCAGCTGTAAAAAAGATGGTAGATATAAAATTATATTGCCCCAACATGAAAGAATTTCGTTGTTGAAATTTCCCTAAGGATCTGGATCCGATTTTCGCCTGGACGGTTTGGTAAAGGCATCCATGCATTGTGTTTCATGGTCCAAATTTACAGAAAAAAAACTACAGGATAAAAATAGAAATAGTCTATTTCCACGTTCAGTGATGATGGTGTAACAACCGAAACCGGTCTACAGTTTTGTTAGTTTACGTGGAAATAGACTATTCTATTTTTATTCTGTAGTTTTGGTTTATTATTCTGTGAATAATACACCTATGTATTCGCTCAGCAAAAAATTTTTATAACACCCCCTCAAACTTTTTTCTTTTCCGTTTCAAGGTGCGTACATTCCAAAAATGCAATGTCCGTCCGCCGTACGCCGTTCACGTGTACCGGCTTCATTTTAGGTCTAAAAAAGTCGTTCTTTCGCACACATGCTCCATTTGGGTCCTAGTTGTGTCCCGAAACTTTTCAGCCCGATCGGAATATACCCAGGGGTGTTATGAGTGTAAATGTGTGTAAAAATAGGTACTTTTTGCGTTTTAGCAACATGTTGGTAACATGAGCTTCTGAGATATCTTTTTCCATGTTTTTGGGGACGAGAAGACCGAATATGAAGTCGATTTTGACCAAAGAGTGGAAAATTGAGTTCTACCAAATGTTCCGCTCCCAAAATTGATTTTTTATGAGTCAAAAAACCTGCGAGATCGTCTGAAATCACCATCAATTTGTAGAATAACACTAGAAAAGGTGTCAACACGTGGATCAAGAAGATTGAATGGTACTACCAATGATCAAATATAGTTTGGGGGAAAAAAAAGAAGCGTACCTAATTTGTGTTTTAGGAGCCAAAATTGGTGGAAACTATCAGAAATAGCTATTTAAATTATTTCACATGATAGAAACAATAAATTAACAGCCTACATTTCTGTAGGTAGGTATGTCCAATAGAATAATAAACCCATGTGACAAGGACTTTGCAGCGTTTTTTGCTATGGATTTCCACTACTCCGCCGCAAGTGGTTTAAGCCAAATTTACAGATTTCGGTTTTAATACAGAGTGCCTAGCTATTAAGAGCATCCACGGAGCGTGTTTGAATGCTGAAATATTCGTATTTTTACATAATTGTACGACAAATGGGATAAAAAACTAGACATTTCTGTCGAAAAGTTGTTGTACATATGTAGTAGTTTTGGTAGAAAGTATAAACTTTCGACCACAGTAAGTTGTACCACAACTTACCATACATCTTACGAACTATTCCGGCCTCTCTAGTCCACCCTCACTCAATCAGTAGATCTGCATACAAGAAATCCGTTTTTTCATACCTCATTGCGGCCTCGCCCTCGGAATGTGACACCATGACATCCAGCATTTATACTTTGTGATAGAATACAGATACCTTTATTATTTTACTATTATTATTGTTTTCCGGTTTTTGTTTTATTAACTAATGAACTAAATAGAATTTAATTGACATGCAACTTCCCCCCTTGGCACAGATCCTTGATCTATGAGGGGGGTAGTTTCCATGACAAGTGTGTAATTTCAAATGTACTTACCAATCAGCGGAATAAATTTTTTCATTCATTCATTCATTCAAAAAATGAAAATACTCAGCTTCTTTTTTATTCCACCATGAAAGATTCCACTGCAGTATCAATTAATGCACAATATACGATTAACTGGGAAATTATAGACTTGAAAAATATATTAATCTAGTATTGACATTATTACTACCTCATTAAACCAGCCATTTCATAAAGATTAACACATCCCCACTGACTCATCCTCGTAGTATGATACTGTAAGAGCAAGCGAATTATTATGCCTCGGTTGGAATTCAGATTCATCCTCTTCCGGTTCTGACACACAAAATTCAAATGATTCTCGAGTAGCCACTCAAGGGACATTCCGCAGTCGCTAAATCATTAATTTGGTAATTTCTGGATTATGGTAAGAACGAGTTCTAATATCCGTACAGAAATGTGAGCATGCGTTTTCTATCGAGTAAGTCAATAGGTACAAATTTAGAGACGGGGTTGTCTGCCACAGTAGTGCCTTGCATCATGGAATGTAGGTATAGTTCGAAAACTACTCATTCCATACATATGAAATAATAGGTACTTGAATTCTTCATTTTACGATTTTTAAGCAGGAATATCGAACAAGCAGAGTCCTAGATGGTATTTACCGAGTTAGCTCATGCTGGATGCAGATGCCATCGCGATGGTGCGTTTTGTGGCTGAAAGTAGAGACTGAATTCTGCGTTTACGCTGCTTCGAGATCACCCGGAGCAATATGTGCGACGTTTTAATAGTGATTTTCTAGTGGTGTGTATGATGTTTTAATTGTGAGCCAAAAATAAAAGTTCAGTTTTTTGGCCTGTATGTACTGGATTTGTCGAGACTAAATCCTTCTGCAGAGACTTTGGTACCTATGTACCTCAAATTATTTCGTATCATTCGTTCATTTTAGTCATCGATATTGTGGCGCTGCCGTTCCGTATTTCATTCATGGAGGATTCACCTCTTTTTTTCTCCCTACGACTGCCGATGACATTCCCGTTACCTACCTCCTATACGGATGAAGTTCGATTATTTAAATCAGGCCTTTTGTCCTGCCCGCCCCCTTCAGACCTCTTTGTGAGCTGTTGGGCCGACAAGCCCCACCTTCCACTCATGATTTCCCCATTGTGATGAGTCGTTTTTGAAATAGGATCACCATGAGATGATGGTGGAGGTCCTGTTAGTCCTCAAAACTTCACTATCTGCATAGGCGGTTGATTGTTTAGCTAGGTGATCTGTTTATATACAGCTGTTATCAGGGAATGGTAACATAGATACAGGTATTGGGCCGTTATGTGAGGGGTAGCCCGCTCATAGCTTGTAGCTTCACTCACCTTGAAATGGAACTGATGTACACAATACGTTGGTATTTGACCGCTTATTAGCAACGAATTTCCGTTTATTGCCATCAGGGGAACGGCGAAATGCGGGGTTTGGATGGAATGTCGAACCTCAAACATCATATCGGTAAACATTACCTATAGGTACACATTCATCTACGCCAGTCAGGTTAAACGGTTAGTTCAAATCAAATCTCTGGTGAGTGCATGTGTTGTTTAATTTACAATGAGCCACAAAAGACGCGCCTCTCGGAGAACACGAACTAAATCACTCGCGAAGAATCGTGGAAATACACTGTTGTACCGGTTTCGATATTCAAACCATCGTCAGTCACAAACAATAACTCAGTAACCCTAAGTAATTGTTAGTTACTTAGTTATTATTTGTTATTAAGTTATTGTTTGTTACTGACGATGGTTTGATCACCAAAACCGGTATAACCGCGTATTTTTCGCGTTTTGGTTTATTATTCTGTGAATAATACACCTAGGTATGTATTCGCTCAGCAAAAAATTTTTATAACACCCCCTCAAAATTTTTTCTTTTCCGTTTCAAGGTGCGTAGATTCCAAAAATGCAATGTCCGTCCGCCGTATCACGTGTACCGGCTTCATTTTCAGTCTAAAAAATCGTTCTTTCGCACACATGCTCCATTTAGGCCCTAGTTGTGTCCCGAAACTTTTCAGCCCGATCGGAATATACCCAGGGGTGTTATGAGTGAAAAAATGTGTGTAAAATTAGACGTACTTTTTGCGTTTTAGCAACATGTTGGTAACATGAGCTTTTAAGGTATCGTTTTTCATGTTTTTGGGGAAGAGAAGACCGAATATGAAGTCGATTTTGACCAAAGAGTAGAAAATTGAGGTTCTACCAGATGTTCAGCTACCGAAATTGATTTTTTATGAGTCAAAAACCTGGGAAATCGTCTGAAATCAGCATCAATTTGTAGAATAACACTGGAAAAATTGTCAACAGGTGGATCAAGACGGTTAAATGGTACTATCAATGAACAGAAATAATTTATTTAAAAAAAAGGAGCGTACCTTAGGTATTCGTGTTTTGGGGGCCAAAATTGGTGGAAACCACCAGAAATTGCTATTTCAATTATTTTATATGAAAGCAACAATAAATGAACAGCCAGCTTTTCTGTAGGCATGTCCAGTAGAATAATAAACCCATGCGACAAGGACTTTGCAGCGTTTTTTTCGTGTATTAGTGGAAATAGAAAACGTTTCATTAACTCCGTTTTTCTTTTTCTCGGAGAACATTGAGATTTTGAAATCCTGTGACGCGCTACCAAACATGACACAACGGGAGGGTGCTAATCGTCTCAACATTTCACAACTCGTGCTTCGCAGACTGTTCGGGAACGGTTACGTTATTGATAATGCTTATGAGCAAAATGCGAGTGGGGGTGGAAAGCGGAAGAGGTCCGGTAAAGATGAGCTTGTGGACACTGTGTTGAAGGGGTGGTTCACAAACGTGAGGGAAAAAATGCTCGTATAAGAGGCGAAATGATGAAACAGAAATCGGAAGAATCTTCGAAAAAATGGGTAGGGAGGAATTTGAGGCTACAAATGGGTGGTTTCAGAGATTGAGAAAGCGAGAGAACGTGAATTTCTGTAAGCCTCACGGAGAACAAGAAGATGCTGACACTTTGGCGGCACAAACATGGATACGTGACGTATGGCCTACTTCAGCTGTACAGTACGAACCCTGTGATGTTTACAATGCCGGCGAAACAGGCCTTTATTATCACGCCCTTTCGGAATCGACTTAGGTTTTCAAAATGAAAAACGCTGCAAAGTCCTTGTCACATGGGTTTATTATTCTATTGGACATACCTACAGAAAGGTTGGCTGTTCATTAATTGTTTCTTTCATGCGTAATAATTGAAATAGCTACTTCTGATGGTTTCCATTAATTTTGGCCCCCAAAACACAAATTAGGTACGCTCTTTTTTTCTCTTTTTTTTTTAACTATCTTTGATCATTGGTAGTGCCATTTAATCGTCCTGAACCACGTCTTGACACTTTTTCCAGTGTTATTATACAAACTGATGGTGATTTCAGACGATTTCCCAGGTTTTTCACTCATAAAAAATCAATTCTGGGAGCTGAACATTTGGTAGAACTCAATTTTCCACTCTTTGGTCAAAATCGACTTCATATTCGGTCTTCTCGTCCCCAAAAACATAGAAAACGATATCTCAGAAGCTCATGTTACCAATATGTTGCTAAAACGTAAAAAGTACCTATTTTTACACACATTTTCACTCATAACACCCCTGGGTATATTCCGATCGGGCTGAAAAGTTTCGGGACACAACTAGGGCCCAAATGGAGCATGTGTGCGAAAGAACGATTTTTTTAGACCGAAAATGAAGCCTGTACACGTGATACGGCGGACGGCGTACGGCGGACGGACATTGCATTTTTGGAATCTATGCACCTTGAAACGGAAAAGAAAAAAGTTTGAGGGGGTGTTATAAAAATTTTTTGCTGAGCGAATACATAGGTGTATTATTCACAGAATAATAAACCAAAAGCTAAAGGGGCTAAAACCTATAAAGACCGCGTAACCCTGATGTGAAAAAAGCCAGCTGTTCTTGACTGTAAAGAGCAAGAACTCCCGTTGTTTCAAGGGCGCAACGAAACTTCCTGTAGATTACGCTGCTAATCAAAATGCATGGATGACATCACTGCTTTTTTCGAAGTGACTGCAAGATTGGGACAAGAAACAGCATACGTTTGCTTATCGACAACTGTACTGCCCATCCCATAATAATCTTCATATTTCAAAGAGCATCAAAACCGTTATTTGCCCTTGTTCAGCGAATGGATCAGGGGGGTCATTCGCATGCTGAAGGCTTATTACCACCGTGATGAGAAGCAGAAGAATATTGGAACAGCTGGATGAACCTTCCGACCTGCGAGCAACCACGATTGCCACAAATGCCAGTCTTCTTGGTGCACTACGCCTGGCAGCCAACGCTTGGGAGATGGTTTCTTCTGCAACAGTCATTAAACTGCTTCAATTTAAACTGCTGGATTTGTGAGGGGAGAGTTTGATCCATTTCGGAACGAGGTCCTTGTCACATGGGTTTATTATTCTATTGGACATACCTACAGAAATTTTGGCTCTTCATTTATTGTTTCTTTCATGTAAAATAATATTGAAATAGCTATTTGTGATGTTTTCCACCAATTCTGGCCCCCAAAACACGAATTAGGTACGCACCTTTTTTTTCAAATTATCTTTGATCATTGATAGTGACAAATAATCGTCTTGATCCACGTGTTAACACTTTTTCTAGTGGTATTGTACGAATTGATGGTGATTTCAGACGATTTCCCAGGTTTTTCACTCACGAAAAATCAATTTTGGGAGCTGAACATTTGGTAGAACCTCAATTTTCCACTCATTGGTCAAAATCGACTTCATATTCGGTCTAATCGTCCCCAAAAACATGGAAAACGATACCTCAAAAGCTCATTTTACTAACATGTTACTGAAACACAAAAAGTACCTATTTTTATACACATTTTCACTCATAACACCCCTGGGTATATTCCGATCGGGCTGCAAAGTTTCGGGACACAACTAGGGCCCAAATGGAGCATGTGTGCGAATGAACGACTTTTTTAGACCTAAAATGAAGGCTGTACACGTGAAACGGCGTACGGCGGACGGACATTGCATTTTTGGAATCTACGCGCCTTGAAACGGAAAAGAAAAAATTTTGAGGGGGTGTTATAAAAATTTTTTGCTGAGCGAATACACAGGTGTATTATTCACAGAATAATAAACCAAAAGTCAACTCCCAAGGAACCTACTATAACTTGTATATTATGGCGTGGGGCTAGTAATGGTCAATTTAATTTCAACTTGTGGCCTGCTCTGCTTTTTATGGATTTCACGCTGTTGCAGAAAAATGTGATTTTTTTGACTACTAAGCAAAATAAGGATGGTGCCGGGGGAGGTGGTGGGGGGGGGGGGACCATCTGAAATGTTTCCGGATCCACGGATTAAGGAAGTTGAGGGGTTGAGGGGAGTGACCATTAGCTGGGACTCCCTGTGTGACTTGGGCGACCAATCCTGTATATTTATATACTACTGGTATGTTCTAGATCTATGAAAAACGATCCACCGGTGAAAGGCAGGTTCCGCGATTTCAAACGGAGGCCAGAGAAGTTCTATCGTTTCCTCTACGATTACATAATTCACAACACCTCCCCACCCCGGACTTGTCCGTCTTGAGATGTATCGTAGTTTCCAAACCAGCAACTGTCTATTTATATTCCCACTGACCTTACCATCTCCACCCTCAATGTTCAGTTCCCTTCCAAACAAACGGAATTATTTTTAATTTTTTCGCGAGTATTTTATTTTTCTTCGGTCTTTCAGCGGGGTCGTGTGACCGTGATCCTCTCGCGTGAATAATTCACTGGCCGGCGCCACGTAGTTTTCGGGGGGGTTTCGGTGCGTCATCAGACTGCTTCATATTTGGAGTAATTCGCGATCAAGTTACTGTCATTTCCACTGACTGGTTCGTGTTTCAGACTTTTCTGACCCAATTTTGTTCCACGTCTATCTGCTGGTCCTTGCCGCGTGGATAATGATATAATGACCTCAAGTTTAGATGTTAGTCAGGTTGGTCACTATTAGATAGTTCCAAATGAATTACATCAACATCCGATCAAACCTAGGTTTGTGCCTGTGAAATGACTTATTTTTCATTCCCAGATGAGTGGTCCCTAGCGGGTTGCCTGAGAGTCACAAATATTTGGTTTTGAACCCTCCCCTCCCTCCCTCAAAGAAGGCGAAAACCTTTGTTTATTGAACCAATAAAAAATTTTGACAATCTAAATGGTGTGATATTAATCAAAACTAGATAAGTAGTGTGTGATTGTTACAGAAGTCAGGAAAAACCCTTTTTCTGCGTTACTGGACAAATATATGGGGCAACTTGTAAGTTAGAGTGAATGCAGGATGGGGAGGAGGTACCTGCTCCAAATAATATATAATATGCAGTATTATAAATACCTATGGGTCATTTAAAAATTTCGGGTTCTTTTTCATGAATGTGAAATATTTTATTCTTATTTCGCATCTAGTGTATTCTTAGGGTCGACCTAGTGATATCCTACATGGGGCACACAAAACGCTGTTATTTCCAGAGATAGCTGATTTAAAAAAATTGAATTTCTGGGAGGTGAGTCAAGTCGGGAATGAGAAAAGAGCTCAAGTTATCGACTTTATAATCTCTAAAAAAAATCTTTTTCATTTGTGTTTTCAGCTGAAAATAGGAATCTGAACTGGTCTCGAAAAATAAGCTCAAAACCTTATTTAATATCTATAAGTCTTTAACAATATTTACCTAACGGCTTATTATTTTCCTGTATAGATGATCTTTCTGCGTTGATCACTGTTGTCTGTGTTCAATACCTGCTCTCGTGCTTCCCCCAAGGAATGCCCTAAATCGCCCATCATTCTTGATGTAGGTTATAGTCATTACAGCCTTGTGACAGAAAATGCAGAAATGACCCGTATATATCATAGAAGTTCCAGTCATGCAGCATGGCTATCAGAGCAAATTTTAAAAGAAATATTCGTGCTATTGTGTAAAAAGATGATATAGCGCAAAACCATACCAATTTTCATAATGTTATTTCATTTTTCGTGATTTTAGCCATTTTACCGATTTTTGACTCTTGTGAAGTCTAATTTGACTCACTC
The DNA here is from genome assembly GCA_954871275.1 of Leptopterna dolabrata. Taxonomy (NCBI): domain Eukaryota; kingdom Metazoa; phylum Arthropoda; class Insecta; order Hemiptera; family Miridae; genus Leptopterna; species Leptopterna dolabrata. The sequence goes on along the minus strand of OX940984.1, from coordinate 17,599,047 downwards.
TTTTTAGAGAAAAATATTTCTATCATCGAAAGATCTCTTTCTGTCGTGAATCACCATACCACACAACGTCAGGTGAATTAATATTAATTTTATCCTTTAGTTCCAATTTCTGACGGTTTGAAATTTGGTACAGGGGCCCCTAGGGAATGGATGTACGAAAAATCAACACCGGTGGCACCGCTGGGTGGAGGGGGGTAAACTCCTACTTGTGTTGTCATGTAAACAGTGTCTTGGTCGCTGTACGTATTTACACCTGACCTGACTGTAAAATGGTCGCTATTAAAACATATTCCGTCTTGGTCGCTATGGACAGGACCCGTGTTGCCTTATATACATGGGTTTATGATTCGTTTGCTATTGCATAAAACGGTGCGTTATGCATAAATTGGTCGCTATGGACAGGACCCATGTTGCATATGGATGGGTTTATGATCTGTTTGCATAAATTTGCGTTATTTGGCGGATTGCGTTGCCTGTCAGATGTCTTATATTTCATAACCCACGCACCTACGCCATCATTCACGACGCCTCGACATAAAAATCTCTGATTCTTATATAACGATCCATTTGACCGTGATCATTGGGTTCACGAAGTAGGGATACCTTCTTTTGGTTTATTATTCTGTGAATAATACACCTATGTATTCGCTCAGCAAACAATTTTTATAACACCCCCTCAAATTTTTTTCTTTTCCGTTTCAAAGTACGTAGATTCCAAAAATGCAATGTCCGTCCGCCGTACGCCGTACGCTGTATATCACGTGTACCGGCTTTAATTTAGGTCTAAAAAAGTCGTTCTTTCGCACACATGCTCCATTTGCGCCCTAGTTGTGTCCCGAAACTTTACAGCCCGATCAGAATATACCCAGGGGTGTTATGAGTGAAATATAAAAATAGGTACTTTTTGTGTTTTAGTAACATATCTGTAAAATGAGCTTTTGAGGTATCGTTTTTCATGTTTTTGGGGACGAGGTGACCGAATATGAAGTCGTTTTCGACCAAAGAGTAGAAAATTGAGGTTCTACCAGATGTTCCGCTCCCGAAATTGATTTTTTATGAGTCAAAAACCTGGGAAATCGTCTGAAATCACCATCAATTTGTAGAATAACACTGGAAAAAGTCTCAACAGGTGGATCAAGACGATTAAATGGTACTTACTATCAATGATCAAAGATAATTTGGAAAAAAAAGAGGGAGCGTACCTAATTCGTGTTTTGGGGGCCAAAATTGGTGGAAACCACCAGAAATAGCTATTTCAATTATTTTATATGAAAGAAACAATAAATAAACAGCCATCATTTCTGTAGGTATGTCCAATAGAATAATAAACCCTTGTGGAAAAGGACTTTGCAGCGTTTTTTTTTTTTTTTTTTTTTTGGTTACTCTGAAGCTTGAAGAAAGTGAATCGGTAGGTACGAAAGATGAAATAGACGTGGGCGGCCGAGTTTTCATTAGTTATCAGCTCACGGGAATCCGGTGAAAGGTGGACGAGATCCTCGTTCTCTTTCCATTGTCCGCTTTTCTACCTTTCCTGTGTTTATTAATTCTTCGTTTATTCCAGTCTTAACGAATAGATATCTCGTTTTTCCCTGGGTTTAAGAGCCTAGTTTGAGGATAGAGAATTAATGGTGAGCCAGTTCCGGCACGTGTTTATGGTCAATGTTTGGTTTTATGAACATCCTTCTGTACAGTTCTTTGAATTTTCATATCCCCAATTTTTCTAGTAGATTCCCCGACTTGTTGAAATTCCTTTCCATTCTATTATTTAAAAAAATCTTCAGCAACACGTATGCAGCGCTCTGCTAATTTGTGAAATTGTCCTAATTTAGATTTCTCCTTATCCTTTTCTAAATTTAGAAATCTTTTGTGAGGGGATCAATGACGCACTTAAAATGATGAACCATTATCCTGATGAACCATTATCCTTTTTGTAGGTACATTCTTTGCACATCCATTGAACTTTCTTTGTATTTAGTACCTACCTAGTTTCTTGTTGTGTAGGTACCTGTTGTACTTTTCTTACCTTTAGCTAATAATATTATTGTCTACGTAAAATGGGTTCTAACCCGTAGATTTTAATCAATACAGGTATAATTAAAAATGATTCATTTCTAAGATGTTGCCTCTCTCAGCGAGCACATCTCGAAAACGGCAAAGGTGCGTCAAAAACAAATGTATCGATTCGTGCATAGAAATTACAGTTGCCTATACTCAGCTAGAAAAAATGCTTTAAAAGTTGGCCAACAAAAACCCTATGATTCTTTTTTACCAAATAGAATCCAATTTTGGATCTTGTTTACGTTGCAATCAGTTGTAAACACTTAGCGTTTGGAAGGTAAATTTATGATGTCTTCCTTAGTGCTCAGTCGATGTAGGTAGTTTGTTACGGAACCGTTTTTAAATGATTTGCCTCAGTTTTGCAGATCAAAATGTCGACATATCATGATAATGTGTAGGTGAGTACTTTGAACAAATTTGAATTTGGTTCAGTGTTTGTTTTTATGTGCCAACCCTTGTCGTGCGGCGCGAAATAATTGTCGTAATGGTTTGAAATTTGGAGGGTAGTTGCGGGTTGAGTCCTAGATGGGCCGATATGAATTTCGTCAAAATCCATCTGTAACTTTGGTCTGCGCTAGTATTTTTTTTCCCCTGTTGGTCAGTTTTTGTGGTCGGCGGTGAAGTTAGATGTATGTGATGAGGTCTTTTTACGTTCGCCGCTTTGCTTTCATTCTGCGGTTTTGGCATAAATGAGGCTATTTGAGTCGGGGTCGCGTGTTCCGAATACTTACCATTCAGGAGTTCGGGTGACCTGGGTAGGTTGTAGTACCAATACCTTTCTTATCGTTCCCTCCATCAACAACCTTGGAAGTGCTTGAATGAACGCAAAAAGAGTATTGATTATTTATAAACAACAAACGTACAGTGTTATCTATTAAAGATAGGCATCTCATTCGTGTGGGAATTAATGTCCTTACTGCGTAATACCCAGGTGGGAATAGAGTAGGGTTGCCGTCTCCAGCCCAAAGATCCCTGGACGCGTAGACATACACGCAAAAACCAGGACGTCCCAGGACGCTTTTGGTCCAAACATTTCCCCGCCAGTGCCAGTGCCGGTCCCAAGCCCGGATCCAAAAGGGGGAGGGGGAGGAGTAACACCTCGATAAAAAACCTGAGTTCCACTGGCCCGGTGGATAGGCCTCAGTTAGGGTCCCTAGCCAGGGTTACGGATGACACCAGGTCAACGGCTGGGGGAGCGGAGGAGAGCAAGTGATGCTCCAACGGTCTTCGAGGCGGAGGAGCCAAACCCCCGCTGCCTTGCGGGAAGGGTCTTTACCCAAAGGCTAAGGGTGGGAACTCTGACAGAACGAATCTGGCCTGTGCTAAGGCCGCAAGGTGGCAGCCCCACCATAGCACTCGGGGGCAGTGGGCCAATAACCCGCTCCCCTTAAACTAAAACTATTACAGAAACCTCAAAAAAGAAAAGCCGTGTGGACAAATTGGTGACGATTTTTGGCCTGGAAATGAGTACCCGAATCGGATTTTGGAATGTGAGAACACTTAGAGAGTCTGGAAGACTTAGACAGGCAGAGGCGGAGATGGTGAGATATCGACTGGACATACTAGGGATGAGCGAAGTAAGATGGAATCAGTTCGGAGAGCAAAGAACACTGGGTGGCTCGACGTTTATATATTCGGGCCATCCCAATGAGGATGATCCCCATACAGGAGGGGTTGGAATACTGATGAGCGAGAAGGCAAAGCGAAGTTTGATTGAGTGGCAACCAGTGTCAAATCGAATTATAATGGCAAGGTTCCAGGCTAAAGTGCGCAATGTCTCAATCTTGCAGTGCTATGCGCCTACTGAAGTGGCAGAACAGGAGGAGAAGCAACGTTTTTACAAGAGCCTGCAGGATTCAATCAAACTCACAAAGAAGCAGGACCTCCTTATAGTTATGGGAGACATGAATGCGAAGGTGGGGGCAATCAATGAGGGCTTAGAGCACATACTGGGGAAGCACGGTCTCGGGGAGCAAAATGTAAATGGAGAACTGTTCGTGGAATTCTGTGCTAGCCAAGACCTGGCTATTGGTGGCACCCTGTTCCCGCACAGGGATATCCACAAGGTGACATGGGTTTCTCCCGACCACCGCACCCAGAACCAAATAGATCACCTAGCTATAAGCAGGAAATGGCGCAGTTCTCTGATGGATGTCCGCAGTAGGAGAGGAGCGGATATTGCTAGTGATCACCATTTGGTAACAGCAGATCTCAGAATCAAAATAGCTGCAGCAAAAACCAAGTTTGAAAGCCAGAAAAGACGATATAATACTGACAAGCTGAAAGATGAGAGCATCAAAAAAGATTTCAGTATCGCGCTGAGGAACCGCTTTGCTGCTCTGGGTGAGGGGGATGCGGATGCGGATGCTGATGCTGATGTCGAGGGAAGTTGGACTGCCGTGAAAGGAGTATTTCTGGAAACATCAGAAGAAATCCTGGGGTTCAGAGATCACCGTAAGAAGGACTGGATGTCAAACGAGACGTGGTCTAAAATAGAGGGGAGAAGAGAGATTAAAGGCAAACTGAACAACTCCAGGACTAGAGCCCAGAAGTCGGAAGTGCAAGCTCAGCTCACTGCCAAAGACCGTGAGGTAAAGAGAAGTGCGAGGCGGGACCGTCTGAAATGGACAGAAGACCTGGCCAGTAAGGCAGAAGAGGCAGCAGCAGCTGGAGACATGAAGGAGCTGTATCAGACTACCAGAACTCTCGCAAAAAAGAAGTTCATCCGGCAGCGCCCAGTCAAAAGTAAGAATGGAGAAGTTCTCACTAATGAGAAGCACCAGATTGAGCGATGGCAGCAGCATTTTCTAGAAGTGCTAAACAGACCGAGCCAGAATGAAGGGGCGGTGGGTGACTCGGGTTCTGAACTGGCGCAGGGCATTCAGGAGGTAGTGACGGATTGCTCCATAATGGTGGAACATCCATCCAGAGAGGAAATTGGAAGAGCGCTGAAGGAAATCAGGAATGGAAAGGCGCCGGGATGTGATAACATACCACCAGAGGTGCTGAAGGCAGCACCTGAAGAGACCATCGATTTGCTCTACCCCCTGTTTGAAAAGATATGGCGACAGGAGGAGATGCCAGCAGACTGGAGGCTGGAGGGCTGCTAGTCAAGCTTCCCAAGAAGGGGGACCTCACAAATTGCAACAGTTGGAGAGGAGTAACGCTGCTCTCAATACCTAGTAAACTGTTCTCAAGGATAGTACTAAATAGGATAAAGGACAGGCTAGATGCACGTTTAAGGAGGGAGCAGGCAGGTTTTCGCAAGAATCGCTCATGTACGGACCAAATAAACACACTTCGACTCATCATAGAGCAGCACCGGGAGTTTCAGGCAAGTCTCTACCTACTTTTTGTAGATTTTGAGAAGGCCTTTGATTCGGTGGAAAGGAACAAAATGTGGGAAATATTAAGAAGGTACGGCCTGCCAGAGAAGGTTGTGAGCATCATCAAGGAGGCATACCGAGACTTCTCTTGCCAGGTGGTGCACCAGGGAAAGCTCTCTGGTCCAATTGGAGTGCAGTCGGGGGTCAAGCAGGGGTGCGTCCTCTCTCCTACGTTGTTCCTCGTTGCCATAGATGAAGTGATGAGAAGGGCGACGGAGGGGAGGCAGAGGGGGATTCAGTGGACTCTGACAGACCGGCTTGAGGACCTGGACTTTGCGGATGATATATGCCTGCTATCGCCAAGACTTAGTGACATCCGGGGAAAGTTGAGTGATCTCGAAGAATGTTCAAGGAGGGTTGGACTGAAGATAAATGCTGAGAAGACCAAAGTAATGCGCATCAATGCGGCAGCAAACCACTCTGTGCAGCTAAATGGCAGTGACATTGAGAACGTGGAGGAGTTTACCTACCTCGGCAGCGTGGTCACAAAAACGGGAGGAGCGGCTGAGGACGTGACAGCGCGAATTAGAAAGGCCAATGCAGCCTTCATACAGCTGTACCCTGTCTGGAAATCCCGAGAAATCAGTACTCGGACAAAATTGCGCATATTTAGGTCTAATGTCAAGTCGGTTCTCTTGTACGGATGTGAGACGTGGTGTGTCACGAAGACGATCACAAACAGGCTGCAGGTTTTTGTGAATCGGTGTCTCCGTCGGATTCTTCGAGTGTTCTGGCCCGACGTGATCTCCAACCAAAACCTGTGGAGAGATGCTTGTGAGGATCCCGTGGAGGTGCAAATTAGGCTCAGGAAGTGGAGATGGTTGGGCCACACTCTTCGAAAGAGTGACACCGCCGTTGAACGCCAAGTCCTGACGTGGAATCCACAGGGGAGACGCAGGAGGGGGCGGCCACCCATCACTTGGAGAAGGAGCGTGGATATGGAGGCAGCAAGATGGGGGAAATCCTGGGGAGAATTGAAGAGGCTAGCTCAGAACCGTGTCCGCTGGCGGAGCTTCGTTGAGGCCCTATGCTCTGAACAGAGCGACAGGACATAAGTCAGTAAGTCAAGTCTTGTCGTGCGGCGCGAAATAATTGTCGTAATGGTTTGAAATTTGGAGGGTAGTTGCGGGTTGAGTCCTAGATGGGCCGATATGAATTTCGTCAAAATCCATCTGTAACTTTGGTCTGCGCTAGTATTTTTTTTCCCCTGTTGGTCAGTTTTTGTGGTCGGCGGTGAAGTTAGATGTATGTGATGAGGTCTTTTTACGTTCGCCGCTTTGCTTTCATTCTGCGGTTTTGGCATAAATGAGGCTATTTGAGTCGGGGTCGCGTGTTCCGAATACTTACCATTCAGGAGTTCGGGTGACCTGGGTAGGTTGTAGTACCAATACCTTTCTTATCGTTCCCTCCATCAACAACCTTGGAAGTGCTTGAATGAACGCAAAAAGAGTATTGATTATTTATAAACAACAAACGTACAGTGTTATCTATTAAAGATAGGCATCTCATTCGTGTGGGAATTAATGTCCTTACTGCGTAATACCCAGGTGGGAATAGAGTAGGGTTGCCGTCTCCAGCCCAAAGATCCCTGGACGCGTAGACATACACGCAAAAACCAGGACGTCCCAGGACGCTTTTGGTCCAAAAACAAGACAAAACCCGGAACTCATAGACATAGACTCAACCTTTCAAATTAACATAATATATTATGGAACACGAGCAATTTATATATCTAGGAACGTCATTTAAGCCAAGTACCTACATGTGTACTATTAATTTCTCGCACTGGATAATATTATTGGTACCTACTGTACCGGCCAATCATATAAACGTAAACTAGTTAAGTAGGTAGGTACGCACTCAAGTGAGTATGTACCTAATAAATAATATTAAAGTATTTAGGTAGGTAGCTACTTACCTAGTTTATGGTTCACGAAACGTAGCGACTTGAGTGGCAAACCACCGTTATCGGATTGTATGTCTGTTTATAAAATCTATACCTATAAAAGTCTATATATAAAAACCTATTATTACTTATATAGGTAGATACTGTATTTTATTTAATATTTCAACTACATTTTTCAATATATTATTACTATAGTTATGTACTAATATTATACTGACGCATTATTATGATAAGTAGGTACCTACCTACCTGCCTAAAGTACATAATAATATGTACCCTACCTTTAGTCCCGGCTACCACCTATAGTAGTATGTTTGTTATTTAACACCGGTGTTACGAGTTTCTACGCTTCCTTGAAGCAGCTCCTTAATTTCTGAGATTGGTAATCAGCAATAATAATTATCTTGTGCACCATTCTGATGTCGCCAGATTCAGCGGTTAGCACTTTCTCACGTCCACAACAGCTGCAACTCTCTTCCCTTCCCCAAGGCCGCCCGTAGCCGTGATCGTATAGTGGTTAGTACTTTGCGTTGTGGCCGCAACAACCCCGGTTCGAATCCGGGTCACGGCACGCCTAATTTTTTTGCCGCCTCCTCTGCTCGGTCCTCAGCCGAGCTTCATACATGTATGATACGTACTTAAACATGAAGTAAGTAAGTACCCCTCGCCAAAATGGGGAATGTCTTCCTTATTGTCACTACTTGCTCTCAAAAACACTGCTTACTTTTGAATAACAACAGAATGAAACGTAACAGACGGCCATTTTGGTGGGCGTAGTCGTTTATTTTCCTCTGAATTGAGACGTTTACTTTAGTGATTACTACTTGCTCTAATCTTGATCGCTCTCCTAACAAACAGCATTTGGGTTGCATGTGTTTCCAGCGACTGCAGTGAGTCAAAACTTAAGCCATTGGATACAATATTCTACTGCACAACACACCAGGTAGCTGCATCCCTTTATTATAAACATTCCGTGATGCCTTAATTATTATATACGTAACAACGTATATCGGAACGTTGTGGTCAAATGGCATTTAAAATACATGAATATCATAGTTTATAGTTGCGATAAGTCACAACCAGTCTATTTCGTGGCTTCTGAAACCAGTAAGAACCTAGCTAATAAGTAGGTCCTACAATATAATAATCTGATTTGTTGGTACCTATATCCGTCGTAATCCTTTGGTTTGTAGGTATACAGTCAATTCAGACCATGTATTTCACATGCTATTAGTATGGTACGTCTGTTGGATACCTCTAAAGAATTCGAGTTTTTGCTATGGTGCAGTATGCTAATTATGTACCTAGATGCCTACCTATCTAATTGTTTACGGGTGTAAGTAGGTAGGATATTGAGTGCATAGTCAATGATGTCCCCGCCACAAAAGAAGGTTTCCTTAATTTGCCATTGCAGGGACATTGGGCAAGCAATTTAACTTAATTTGTCATTCTGACTAGGTAGGTGTGTGGACTATCTCGAGTTGAATGCGAACAGTTTTTGTATGTACGAAATTCGTAACTACAGAAATGTAGTTGCTTGGTATCTGTAGGTAAGATAAGACTATTGGCATAGGTACAGTAATAATGGAGTACGTGTAATAATGGAGACTTATATAGGAATATATATATTTTTCCTTTTGTAGTTAGATTTACCTATTAGGTCTTGCATAATAATATTCTTAGGGTCAAATTTAGGGTTGCATTGACGAAAAAGGAAATTTATGGTAAGTACCTATAGCAAAACACTTCATAATTACAGATAAACGCCCTCTTCTGATTGGAACATGCGAAGCTGGAGCGCATGCGTGATAGGCGGTGGCGTCGTTGGGCTCACAACGGCGCTTCTGGCGCAGGAGAGGGGAGCAAAGGTGACACTTGTAGCGGACAAGTTTGACAAGGAAACGACGAGTGATGGGGCAGCAGGCATTTTCAGGCCGGCCACTTCATTTTTCGTGATTTCTCCTGAGACTACCAAGTGAGTAACTTGGATTTTCAAATCTGTACACCTTCTCAAAACCTACTTAACTATGAACATAAGGCTCCATGTTGAATCCATAATACCCAAGTAACACAAATATGATCAATCTCTCAAAAACAGGGGGAAATGTTGTTCCACTAATACCTGGGTAAAATGAGTCTGCTTTTGTTTCAGAGAATTGATATCATTCTCGTATCGATACTATGAGAATTTACTGAAAGCAGGTGCTGGAGTCAAGCTCATATCAGGTTACCACCTCTCCAACATATCCCCATCTAGTACTCGGGTAGGCACGGTTTCAATCTCCCATCGTTTCTATGAGTTTTCTGAAGTCCTTTTCTCTTTGCAAAAAGAAATGAAACACGTAGAAGTAACAGCATGGCCCCCAAACGTTTTGATTTCGTGGTACCTACCTAAGATTCACACGAGCAGATAGTTTCAGTCTACCTTATATTTCCAGAATTTTCTACTTGAGGGGCTTGTACCGGAGTACAGGACGGTAACTGAAGAGGAGCTAAAACAGTTTCCTGGAGGTTGGAAGTGGGGATCGTACTACACAACACTGCTTATTGAAAACCGATTTTATCTCCCATGGGCTGCCAAAAAGTGAGTTCGACTATTATTTTCAGTAGAAGTCGTAATGTCCTCACCAGTGCTCGAGCGGTGAATTTACTCACTGCTCACCTTACTGCCGGTGTCCTCATTATTTTGCATCTAAGGTGTTCTTCCTCTTCATAACTGGCACTTTCTTTCCTTCATTTTCGCAAAACCTCGCCCAAGCTTACCACTCAAAAAAAATAATATAATAGGATGGTATGAACAGAGGTAGGTTCATCCAAGATGAAAATGTTATCACCGGTCTGCTCTTAACATTTTCACGTAACCCTAATAATTAATAAATTAATGACTGTAAAATTGTTCACTCTATCTGGCTATGCTTAAATTGCGAGGGAAAAAAACGAAGCTGTTATAGTACAATCCTTAATTTTTTATCACAGCGATATTAAACTTAAACTGAACAATACAAGAAGGGTAGGTACTTACACAATAAAATAAGTAATATGAAGTTTGTTCGCAGTGACCATCTGACTGTTATCTGACAGTAAGAAAGGCGTTGGGCCGTTGCAGTGATGGCTGTATAGTATCCATGACCGGCTGTTTCCAGTGTTCTCTACTATCCAAAGCCATATTCCAAAACCATACCTTCCGAAGAAATCCGTCGTCACTAGTTGGTTGAGTACTCAACAGATTCCTGCGGAAGTTATAGTAATATTTACACCAGCGGAAATAACCCTTTAGGTTTAATCCAAAGCCAGTTTTCTGATCGTCATTCCAGTCCACAGAAAATCGGGCGGACGAGAACTAGGCCATGCGCTGCCTTTCTCGATTCCCAACCATTATCAAAATGGTATTGGATCATGGATGGTTTCAAACGGTTTTCTAGGAGTCAGCTAACTCTCAGAAAAAGCCAGTGCGAACGAACATAGGTATGCAGTCCCAATTAAAGTATGAGTGTGGAGTTCCGAACTGAAAAATTTCATAAATCTCTCGTACTGTTGAGCCTAGACGAAAATGAGGGTCAATCTCAAACAGGTTAATACTGTAATAACCTAAAAACCGGTACCATTTAATGTTTTGTAAAAAATTACTGTAAGTGGGCCCTTCCCGAGGAACAGATTCACAGCAAAAACTTCATTTGGGATCTACAAACATTGAAAGAGTAAAGAAATTGCACACAATGAGGTAATATTATTAATTAATTAAAATGTTATTAGTTTATTAAATTGCACATGATTAACACGGCAGAAACATGATAAATTTCACCTATCAACAAGTACCTATTTACAGTTAGAAAATGATAATATTAACAGAAAACAATGACAGCCGTGATTTTTTTGTCACGCTATGAAAGCAAGCCAACGAACAAAAACAATATTTTATCTTGAAACAGTAAAAAATTTGTTAACATGAGATATTATAAAAATGATGATAGAGCTGCGAGGTGCTGGAATTCACCACTCGGAGTGCTGGTTATGACCTACTAGCTTCTTTTATGACCGGCCAAATAAGCACCACCAAACCATTATGATTTTGCAGATTTGTGGCAAGAGGTGGGAAAATCATTCGCTCGACGATCAACGATTTTCAGGAAGTGAAGAATTTCGGGGATTTCGATGTGGTTTTTAACTGTACAGGGTACGGCGCCAAAGAGTTGTGTAATGACTCATCGATGGTGGCGATGAGCGGGCAGGTCTACAAAGTAAGATCAAATTCTACATTAGGCTTGTAGGTATACAGTGGGCTGTTGTGACTGTAATAGGGCAACAAGTGCCTTCAATCCTACTAAGGTTCAGTCCACCAAGCTTGCTTTTAGTGAGAAAATAACTTTGCTGCTCAAGACCATTGTCAAGTTGACTACCCCCTAAATAAAAAAAAGATTGTTCAAGGTATGCATAACAGCCAGATGAGCCAATTTTTTTAGTAAACCAGAAAACTATAGTACACCATCACACCTTTTAGTATAAATTTATAATTTTAATAATGATTTAAAACTTGCACGTTAGTTATGGTGCACTTACTAAGTGTTCCCATGCATTCAGGTTGAAGCACCATGGTGCGACAAATTCTTATATGGAGATGAGGATACCTACTTCATACCGGGGTATCTGTTGACAATTGGAGGGTCGAGGCACTACGAGTCGTACAGAACCAAGCCTTGCCCCCACGACGGTGCTGCCATCTGGGCGAGGGCCAAAGCTCTAATGCCTCAGCTCCGGAAGTCGCTGATCAGGAGGCAGTGGGTCGGTGTCCGCCCTTACCGAGTGGGTGGAGTACGCGTCCAGGCCGAGGTCATCAGTGGAGTGAAGGTAACTGTTTTATACCGAATGGAGCCCGAAAGTGCGGGTAAATCATCATCATTTTTCTGCCCCAGGTCTTCGTAACCCCAAGTGCTACAAGGTGGTGCGCACCCTCACAACGTTTCTTTAAATTCACAATGGCTTTGATCTCAAGATTGATTTATCGTCATAATACACTAGTTCAGCTGTTCGATATCAGTTCTTTGATGTTTAGTTGTTTCAATTCAGTTTCCAAGGCAAAGTTGAAAGTTGAACCAAAATCCTCATGCAAACACCGCAGCAAACACTTGAGTTGGTCTTGGTATACTGGCAGCATCAAGTTTCTTCCAAACACTTCCTACCACATAAATTCTTCCCCTGGTCAATTCGAGCATTTTTCGATAATTTTCAGGTTGTTCACAACTACGGTCACGGAGGCTACGGTGTTACGGCAGCTCCTGGTACTGCCTACCAAGCTGTGCGACTTGCTGAAGACTTCCTTACCCCTAACAAACTCTAAACTCAGGATCCACTTATATTCATATTCGCCGTCATCAACAAATATGTTCAAAGGATTTATCATTTTGGTGTATTCCAGGTACTACTTAGTCCATACTCAGTTGATGAAGCGGTATCTTGCTTGTTTCCTAGGCACGTAAAGTGATGGGCTAACAGCAGTTTACCATTAGCTCCATGTTGGCCCAATTATAATTTCCCCACACCAACTAGCTCTGCGGCCTCCCTGTTCGAGGCCATATTCCCTAACATTTCCTTCTTAGACTTGTCAACTACCTTCTAAACAATTGCTGTCTTTCTCCCACACATAATTCATGTCTTATAAAATGTTCCCTCATAATCTACTGGCATTTCAACCATCACCTGCTTAATCTTGTAATTACATTGCCTTAACCTAATGCCCTTGCATAGTACACGATTTATATTTAAGCTGGATTGTATCTGGGCATCTAAAGGGATTTCAGAAAAATGATTATACCAATGATACGGAAGTTAGACTTTAGAGATAGCTCTGGTCTGAGGGATTCAAGGGTTTCCTTGTGAAGCAGACAAAAGTTTATGTTATGAAGTGAACGAACTTGTATGATATCAGTCCCATACCCGTCGCCAAATTTGCGATTTTAGTATGAAAAAACTTGATCAAAGATTTAAATTTGCCAATGGATCGTACAACCTCATAAATAACTTCTTTGAAATAGCGATCCTTTCTAACCTGGCAGGTAGGTACCTAAACTATCCCTTCATTATGGGACTGATGGCATGGTTTGTTTGTTCACCTCATAATAGTTTAATAGATACGTGATTCATCCTTACAATAATGATTATTACTTAAGTTATTCGTTCGTGATAATATTTAATAGGTGGTATTTTAATGTGTTGTACCTGTTTTTACAATGAGGTACCACTCGGATTTTCAGTTATATTCCTTCCTATACAGTTCCCTGATCACTTTCGTCTTTCGGTCGCTAATCATTATGAAAATGCCATTTCGAATCTGTTTTCTTCATTGACATATTATACTCTATTTGATTTTTACTGAATATTTTTAAAGTGTAGATATAAGTACTTTGTACAGATAGTGTTAATATTGTGTGATCGTTATTTAAAGAAAACAAAAAACAAATTTTGTGTTATTGGCTATTGAAATTCTGCTATAAATAGTATATGGTCATATATTATGGTAAATTAAAATGCAATCTGAGTAGCGGTTTGATTTTTATTTTATATTTTACCAAAGACGCTTTGCAACTCAGCAGAGGACGAGGAATGGTGAAAATAAAGCTAATTATCATAATTTGTCTGGTGTTTCAGAGGGTGTTGTCTCAAGTTAATATATAGGTAGGTATATGTATAACGCAGCAGTTATACGCTAGCTGTAAAAAAGAAATTACGAAATCATAATAAAAATATTGTAATAATTATACCTGAATAATCGATTTGTATTAGTTATAGGGGGAGAAGTACTACTTGGAAGAAACAGCCATGCACCCTTTGCACGTGTACTTTCAAGGAAGAATTTAACCGCAAAACTGACGAGCTCTTAGTACCTTATAAGGATTTCCCTTAATCAGATCCTCATTAGACTTTATAACGGAATTAAAATAACGAGCCTTTTATTTACACAACAGTAAAAGGGTTGAATCAGAGGTTAAACATTAGATATATATTTAGGTAAGCTGATGCTGAACAATAATACCATAGGAGTTTTCTCGCGTCTCACACTGAGTCTCGTGGAAACGCCTCGAATTATATTTTTTTATAATGCTAATTTCGTCGTTATTATTCATGTTTTGGGTAATTATTATGAAATAACACGAGTTTGAATCAGACTAACTGTTTTTTTTAAACTTCTAGGTAGGTAACTAATTAGAAAACACAAAAATGATGTAGATATCTTTAAATAACTATGTAGTTTATCTGTATCAAAAATTGAATTTTAAATTATAATAATTAAACAGTTTAATCTGATCTGTAAACATGGTGAATATTTGGATTGAGGTTCTCAATGCATCCCGCATAGATTTTGGGTTTAAGCGTATTGATCCCTGATCAGATAGCTACCGTCACAATTGAATCCGCATGATTCTACGAGAAGCACCATTCATTCCGATTTATTCAGGCACTTCTTCAGAGCGGTCGGAGGAAGCTGACTCAAGTTCTAGGTAGCGAGTGTTTTTGATGTAGGTACCTGAATGTATCAAAACTGTTGGAATTTAGGGATGAAAAGATCCGGGTTTTTCCATCATTCAAACCTTGCAACTGTTTGTGGGTATATTGAAAACAAAGTACAGCGAACCAAAACGCCTGACAGTAGATAAGAGGAGTTGAGAGATTCAGGGGCGTTGTGTCCATAAGGCCACTTGGGCCACTGCCCTGGCACCCAGAAACACAAAAAACTCCAAAAAAATGCCAACCATTTGTTCAGTTGGCATTCGAATTTCCCTCCATATACTGTACCTAGCATTTTTCACGAAGTTCAACAGCGACTCGACAGAGTTCTCTGGCTATGGATATTCAATGTGCTTCCGTCATGTTGGCTCCCTTGGAGCATTTTATCGGAATATAGCTACACTAATCGATGTCTCGCAATCGAAATCGAAACCTACGCTTCTGAAACTGAAGCTGGGTTCACATGGTCGCGTAAACGCTCAAAAGCGTAATCGACGTAGGTGGCGAGGGTGGGAGGCGCGTAAAAGCTGAAAACGCGAGTGTTGGTTCACATGGAGGCGTAACGCTAACGTGCGCAAGAGGCGCCTCGGGAGAACTGTCCAGCTGTTGTTTTCCCGCGTTGTTTTGTCTTTCGAGTCTTTCGTCCGGAAGATGTGGGAGATCAGCTGTGACGGATCCGCCATTTTGGATGGGGCCCTGCGCGGGGGTCTACTGCACACGCTTTACGGCGCGTAAACGCTCAAAATATCTAAACTTCCAATACGCTACAGTCACCTCCAAAAGTGAACTCGGCGTTGACGCTTCCCCCCCCATCAACTAGGCGGTAGCTAATCAGGAGGCTTTACGCTTTACGCTTTTGAGCGTTTACACGACCATGTGAACCCAGCTTGACAGGTCCTGGGACCTGGTGTCGCCATGGTAACCGAGAAAAGTGGCCCGTCCGCGCAAGCTCAGTCGAGTAAAAATTTGGTTAGCCACACCTCTTTCCATTCAAAAATCGTTTGTGTTCACAATCTATTGGATTGTTTCAATTCATCTTGTCATCTCGATACGAGATGCTTGTCCTTCGATCTGTCCTCCCCTAAAAATTCTTATCACTTTCGCCATTCTGTTCCTATGTTGAGTTTTCAATTTTCTGCTTACGTTTCGAATTTTGTATGTTCCCATTCGAGTTCCCGTGACAGATTTGGATTTGCGACAATTAAGTGCGTTGTGTCCTGTCTGTGGTCTTGTGGATTGATCGACGTCAACATACACAGATAAGTACCTAGCTTCTAGTCAGATTCTCCATCCAAGTAGGTACTGGCCGGCGGTTCATTACTTCGTTGTATGTCTAGTTCGTTGTTGTTTAGTTTATTTGCTTCTGTATTTTTGTACCACATGAATTCGGTGGCTAACTTACAGTCGAAATTTTCGACGTTTTCCGACGAGGATAGATAGAGTGATGATTAAAAGTTTAGAAGAGATAGGCCTTTGCTGAGTATTAGTCAGTATGAAGCTATCGAACTTTTAGCTTCTGGTAATCCTGTGTACTGGTCAGAACTATAGTGAACACAGTGCTTACATTCTGACTTGCTAAGAGCTGCGGTTGATTAAAATCCACCCATTTCTCATAAGAAGACTCCACTGTTGGAAAATATTTACAGGTATTTTGTAGAAAAATCTTTTAATATGTGTTCAGGTTTGGTGGCCCACCATTTTCAGAGCCCACACACCGCTACTGGAGAGATTTCTTCTACATGAATAATCAAAATGAATCCTACATACACGATATTAATCTTGAAGTGACCATTATAATTATATTAAAACGGAATGAGTGGTGCTAATAGAAGAACATAGAAGAAGGGGAAAGCACTTCCATTGCAGTGGTGAACAGATGGCAAACAAATAGCAGAGGCCGAGGAACTGTGCAGATTGGTGGTCATTAGCTTTGTTCCAGTGCCGTGAATAGAACATGTAACTAGTTCAGTGCGAGAACCAAAGTGGTGGAGATGAGTTCATGCATTTTTCGGTTTATGAACTGAACCGCTGGAACGCTTGGACTAGAAAACATCCTAATAAAAAACTATAACAAAATGCAAGCAACAATAATTTTTATTCACGAGAGACAATTCTGGGGGGGGGGGGGGTATACACATCAGTGAGGTTATCTTCAGTTTTCAGCTCACAACCCTGTCCCCCATTTGGAGCAAGAAGTTCATGTGCGGGTTCAAGAACTTGGGGCACTGGAACTCGGGCTGGGTACAACACTACCGTGAACTTGACCTCGCTTGAACGCTTCACAGCTCACTAAGGCCTGCTCACAGCGATTGCGCCGAATTAGTTCATGAACTCAAGCGTGCTGGAACGAACCTATGATTGGCTGGTGGAACAAGTTTTGGTAAAAAATGTGGACCTTTTGCCACAGACATGAGTAGGTACCAAAGGGTTAAAGAGGCAACGAAAAAAAGTTACAAACCCCGAAAAACGGACCGCAGTATTTTAGTAGGAAAAACGATCTTAATGACATTCTGTTAGATGGTGAAGCCTCTTGTCAGTTGTTCCAAGTCATTATCAGTGTTTCATATCAGCGCAGTTGGGGGTCAGAGTATTGAGAGGCAAGCCTGATTCTTCCTTTGAATAATTTGCACAACATTACTGATGGGAATGGGCAACTTTCGTGGGTTACAAATTCTCCTTTTTTTTTAGCCAAATTCTGTTCAACAACGGAAATTAACACTTATTGACCACATAATGAGGTGTTTATTTAGGAAAGTCTAGGCAGAAAACGAGTGTGAAATTTGAATTACTGAGTTTCCGCTAGAAATAACATATCATGTAAACTGCCGAGTAGTTCAACTGAAATCCCTCTTAGAGCGCTAGTGAATCACTTTATAAACGATGCACAAAACCACAATGGATGGATGGATGGAACCGCAAATTTATTGATAAATATAAAAAACGCCTACTCAAAATCAAACCGAGGGGGTTCCCCCAAAGGTTTGCCATTTCTAATATTGGGTTGTTGGCAGCATTGAGAACCTTCGATTCTGAAGCTTCCTCTGCCTCCTTGGGCAGCCTCCGCCTCCAGTCAGACGTCAATAGACCTCACTTTTGCCGCATTTTTTACTGTTAATCACTCGCATTTTTAAAAAACACTTATTTTTGAAAACGGGCTTCAAACTAGGACCATTTTTCCAAGAGTTCTGAACTGTTTTTTTCCCCCCAAAATATTTTGACGGAAATTTCCTTTTGGCTTCTGCACCACCCTCTTCTGCTTCCTGGTCAATTTTTCCCTTCTTCTATGCTTATTAACCAAGGAATGCGGCTGATCAACATTATTTTGTACTTTGGAGAAAAAATTTGTCCGTCCTTCCCAAGCAGTGTCACAAGAATTTGGTTAGGTACTCCATTTCCTAATTTGGTTCATGTGATTCTTCCAATTCATATCTCAGATTTAATTTAAAATTTTACCAGACAAAATTGTAAGCAGAGAAGTGATGCACCAATAATAATCTGTACCTATCTCTTTGTACTCTACACTCCTCAGAATTCTGTAAAATGTAGAAAATCTAATCTGTCTTTTTCCTAACTGAAATTGAAAAATTCATATCGAAACATTTCCAGAATCATTTTATGGGTTGTTCATTTTATTTATGGGACCATTAGTCTACATATTCAGCACTTTGCAGAATGCTGTAGGATCTCCCCTTCCTGAATTCATCAAGTGAGTTCAAAGTTGGCTCAGTTGAAAATTTAAGTCATCTGCCGCCTTAGAAGTTTCTCTGAAAAAGGTTATAAGCCCGATTCATGTTGTTTGTAACAGTATCTGTGAATTCAAATAAACGTTGGAGAAACAGATGAATGTGAGACTACATTTGTTCAAGAAAGGCCTTGTGATCATAAATTTATTAATCGCAACTCGATAGGTCCAGATATCTCGACTTGGCCAACATCTCGAGCCAACGCATGTTTCTCACCAGGTCAGCTCTGATTTGGTTCCACAATAGGCAATACCCATTGGAAATTGGCCGGTTTTTTTTTAAATTTCAAAAATTGTGTTCTGCATTGATAAGGTAAAACCACCTGTCGACAACCCCAGCAAAATGTGGGGAAAACAGGCCCACTTGAGCCATCACCACCAAACCAG
The DNA here is from genome assembly GCA_954871275.1 of Leptopterna dolabrata. Lineage (NCBI taxonomy): Eukaryota > Metazoa > Arthropoda > Insecta > Hemiptera > Miridae > Leptopterna > Leptopterna dolabrata. Next base: position 17,580,068 of record OX940984.1, on the reverse strand, counting down.
GGTCATCTTGAGTACCTTCCTGATAGTGTAGGAAAAATAGGTTGTGAATAAAAGAAAATTGGCACATTAATCAAAAAATCTCTTGGCATGAGGTTTACGGAACTGAAGAGGCTATAAAAATTTAGTGGGGGGGGGGGGGAGGGAGTGGTGTTTTGGGAAGTGGGGAAAATACCATTAATTTCAATTTTACATGTTCCGATCGAGTGGGGTATGTATCATTTTCGAATGGATTTTCAACGCTGAATCGAATGAAACCACTCCCATGCCGGTAGTATTAACAGTTTTCGAGAAAAATGCAATTCAAGTTAAAAAATCGTGTGTGAAACGTCAAAAACAGGGGGGAAATGCCCAGACTTTTATTTCGGCTAGTTACGATCGAGTTTTCTATCATTTTAGAAAGGGTTTTGCATGCCGAATTGAAATAAACCCCCAGATCGACCGAAAAGCTTTTTTCCAAATTTATTCGAATATACTCATGATACTTCTGTTTTTAACTTGTTATTGATTAGTTATTAGAACACAACCTTGGGTAACCTCCTACCTCACATTAACTTGCCATGAAATATCGACGGTCATACCTACACGTTCTTACAGTGGCTGTGTGAGACGCACGTCACATAAAACAGCAGTTAGGCAGAATAACGTTTTGTATCTTCCTCAACGAATGATAGCACTATCTTCTTGTCCTTCTTAGTCGAGCTTTGACTTTTCCCAAGTTTTTTGCGTTTTGGCAATTCAGGCGGCTTCTTGTAGACAGGCAGATCGCCCTTATAACACTTTTCTATCCTCTGTTTCAAATCATCTTCCTCCTCCTTGCTCAGGCGTTTGGGATTGTACGATATTGTTTCCATTTCTTTCGACGGCATGTAAGCGAAGAACGTCTTTCGGAAGTCTTTCATCAACTTGTTGTTGTAGTATTCGGTGAACATGGTTGGGAAGTAGTTCCGAGCGTTGGTCACCAGTTGCTGTTTCACTATTTTGAAATGTTTACCCTTTGTAGCTTCAGACTGTGAAAGACAAACACGAATTCAGGTTTCATGCATTTCAATATCAAAGTAATACGACTTCAAAAAGAAAGAAAGCAAGCAGGCAATAGCTTCGTCATGCTGCCTGAACCGAGCAAGTTCAGTTCATGTCTGGTTCTTCAGTTCTGAGGACTGCACAAATGGTCAAGTTGATAAACCAGACTAACCAGAATAAAATTGATTGAGCAGATCCTTGTTATTACTCAAAGTGAAATCGTCGCTGTTTACGGACGTTTAAGGATATTCTAGGTTATGAGTTTGATTACAGCACATGCGCGGCTCCTGCGAAGGTGCAGCCAGTTCCTGAACCAAACGACCCTTTTCCCCAGCACAAACACCCGCACGTGACTTTCAGTTCTTGCACTTGGCCAGCATGAAAGGCTCACTTTCTGCACCTCTCTCAATGCCCATGCGCATGTGAACTTGAACAAGAGCTGGAGGACAGCACGTTTTTTACAGCTATTTTTTACACAACTAGGAAATCATTAACCAATAACAGAGCGACATTGTGAAGCAAGCTAATCTCAGGCTGAAATGTGTCTTTAATGAAGAATATAGATTCAAGAATGATTATGGGATCCCCTTATAGTTATTCGACTAGTACGAGGAGAAGCAAAACATCGATGTGAACTAGTCACTTACTTCATATTTGACATTGTCAATCCAATCCCAGGTAACACAGCGCGGTATTGATATTTCCGGTGTCACCATTGAAGAGATCTTGAAGAATGGTTTGCTCCACAAATGGTAACTTTTATCCAATAAGTCAACTGCCAGGGACAGGTGCAATACAGTTAACACCATTTTAAACGTAATTACATCACAAGATCAACAGAAATTCACAGGAGGATGGAGCATTTACCTCTTTCCTGTTCTTTGGCTTTGGCGCTCTTGATTAACCTCCTGTTATCGTACCATACAACGAGTTTTGGTATCCTGTGAATGCCTGGCAGCACAGCCATTGGGTCTCCCCTGTCCTTGAGGTACTTGATGGCATACTAAAAAGAAATGATTGTGGCATGAAGGAAGTCACAAAGTGAAAATACGGTAAATGAGTTGCGGTATACAGTTGTCACAAACCTCCAGCGCTTCTTCAGCAGGTAAGTCTGCTATAATTTTCTTTGCCAATTTGAACTCGTCCATTGGAATTTCCTCGTCTGAGCTGATCAAGCCACACGTCTCGTCCCAACACTCTACATTAAACTGGAAGAAAAAACCACAGTCATGCAGCATGGCTATAAGAGCGAATTTTCGAAGTTTTCGGCATCTTCCTCCTCCGCCTAAAATTTGCTGAAAATTAATTTTCGGCCATTGTTTTCCCAACTTGATACCATACAAAATTAAAACAGGAGTAGTTTTACGCAAAGTAAAATTTGGGGTGGAAGGAGGGGGGGGGGGGGGAAATCAAAAATGTTTTGAATACCAGAAGAGTAGGTATTGGATACGTAACAAATTTTTTGTTCCATTTTTTGCCGAGTAACACCTCGGTTTGTAGATTTTCCAACGCTGAACACGATGGTGAAGTCAGAATTGCGATATCCCATTCCGTTATCAGATTAGAGCAGACGAACCAGGAAGAACATCTCAAGAAATAACCACGTTCCTTCATCTTCAAAGTGCTCCAGTTTGAGAATGGAATGAGATATCGCAATTCTGATTTCACCATCGTGTTCAGCGTACAAAAACCTTTAAAATGAGGTGTCACTTGTCAGACTTTTTCATTTTGGGAATTTATGGGTAATTTTCCCCCCCTAAAACTCCCCCTTAGAGTGACCCGATTCTGCCCATCTTCGAACTTAGCCTGTCGATTACCAAGACAGATTTTTCGTGCAAATTTGAACTTTTTATCTCAATTCTTTCGAGAGTTATCGTCTGGAATGACACATACATATATAAATATATAAATATATAATATAAATATATATATATATATATACATATAATTTTTGGTGTCTTTCGGCAGTGAATTCAGGATGGTCTGAAACGGATTTTGGTATAAAAATCTTTCGGAAATTCGAGTTTTAAAAATTTTGGACCGAGAACAATAGCTTCCTTTTCTTCGAAAATTCGCTAATACAAATATTTCTCAATGACTTGAAGAAGCCGGCAATGGACCAAGCACATTCATATCTACTCTAAAACAGAAAGGGAGGTTAGACAGGCTTAAGGACGTCACTGAAAAAAGTTTCTCTTACAAGGATCTATAAAACTACCAACCAATAAAATCCACGGAACTACTTACAGAAGTGTGTTTTTTGCTAATGAATGCTCTATCCATCCTTTTCTTTTTCCTTTCTACCTTAAACTTCCTGGCCTCTTCTGACCTTCCCTCCCGGTAGTCACTATCATATAGATAGGATTCAACCGAGAGATAAGAAGTGTCTGACAGTAATGTTAGAAGAGATTCCACAGATTTGGTTCGGTAGATGCTGTACCGCTCTACTCCTTTCAGCAACTATAATGGATTAAAAATATAAATAGTAGATAGTAAAATAATAGTAGTGGTGGGGTAAGGATATTTAGGGTGTTGTTATATGCACATAAGAGTTGATTCCTACCAAGTGGGATATCAAAATCAACTTACATTTAAATCTTCTCGCAATTCCTGCATGAGATTCACCAAAGTTTCCGAAGGCTCATCTTCTCTGTAGTCGTTGTAACCGTTAGTTAGGAATAACCTCTTCTTTGCAACTGGAAAAGAACAAAGGTGTTACAGGAATTAAAAACAAGGAGATTATTTCGAACACACTTTTCAGTCAAAACGAAACAAGTTGCCTATTTTTGACTGCCGGTTCCAATCAAACTTGAATCAAATTCCATGTTTAAGGAGGTTATTCGACGCACAATTTAATGTCCATTAATTTTGCTTCAGTGAAAATTTGCACCGTTTAGATGTTATATGCCAAAAACATTTTTTTTTAAGACCAAAAGATTTCGAGGTTTTTTGTGCTAAAAGTTGTTCCGAGGTCGCCCGTGTTACCATTTTTATTTTTTACATGTTTATACACATATATGCAAGTTATAAAAATTAAAGCTCCCACACTATTAAGCAACGTTCAATACCTCGAATGACAGGCCTATATTACCTACACTCTATTCCATTACCACAACTACTCACAAGCTTCGAAATTACCCACAACTCAAGTTCATAGCAATGCGTTGAAAACACTCGGGATGCATGAAAAAGTACCCACTTTGTCCGTAATAATATTGTGAGCTCAACATAATATATCCCTAAAGTCTTTTGAGACGTATGGTGGGGGGGGGGGGGGCTGTCCCACTTGGATCCACCACTGACTATAACAGCATAAATATCGATGACTGTGGAATTACAATATTGGTCTGCAAGTAGGGCGTCCTTGCAGCAGTAAAAATTCAAATTGCTCCAACTTGGCTATCTTTCTAGTCCTCTCTTATAAAGGTCTGGGCATTCTTGAATCTTCTTGATCAGTGAAATGAGACAAACACAATTTTTCACAATGAAAGCCAAAAATGGACTTTCCAACTGTGTCTCATGGTCTGTGATTTACAGGTTTCTCCTTCTCCGAAAAAGAAGAAGGGTGCATTTTTCTTACATCAGAGCCTTGTTACTGTGATCCACAGGTTTCCCACTCCCTTGCTGCATGGGTTAGCGTATACCTTCAAATGAGTAAGGCGGGCAGCGGACTGCTCCCAGAGAAGTCGTATTGTAGAGACGTGTGATCCAAGCCCAGTCCCAGCCAAAGGGGTTCCATTTAAAATGCCTTAAAGCAGTGGTGTGTGATTGGAGGCCAGACGCATCCACTGAAAGTGCACCTCAAGCACTGGTACTCTACATATTGTACTATCTGCCTCATTGGTTCCTCCACACTTAGTGGAGTCCATATCAACGTATTTCTTCACAAGTTGCATAAACATTGTAAGCCGATCAACTACACTAACTTACGATCTTGGTCTTGGCTGGATAGCGTCCTTAAAGCAATGACCGTTTTCAGGTCCTGCTCCTGCTTCAGATGTTCAACCAGGGTTCCCAATCCTGGGTCGTAGGCAGTCTGAGAGGCCGTGGAAGATTTCTGAATCAATTTCCCTCTTACCACTGCGGAAATGTGGGCTTCCGGTGCAGAAATGCCATCCACAGGATCTTCCTCAACAATCTCAACTTCCTTTTTCTTGTCCTAATATAAAAGTTCGAATTTTAGGTTAACAGAATGCTACCTTTGATAGCTTGATTTTCTATGAAAAGATGCTTTGCTCCTGTTCCTGCTTGATGCTTGATGCTTAATTTTCTATGAGGTGGGGTATGCACACATATTTATTTTTAATTTTTCTTTTAGATTCCATCCATAGAATTTTGACACCAACCACACTGTTCTACATTTGTACCAAGTTCTTTTCCTATGAATTTTCAAAGATTCCAGTAATTCTGACGTCATTGCACTCCTCTCACCTGGGTGGGACCCCCTGCCTACCGTGACGTCAGAATTACTGGAAACTTGTACACCTATCACAGGACAGTGCGGTAGGTGTCGAAAGTTCTCAGGATGCAATCTACTTTCATTTAAAAAATAATATAAACCGCTTTTGTGGCCCATGCGCTTACCTCCTTCTCACTGAAAACCAATCAAATTGAGAAAAGACAAAAATCAGCTTCAACGTACGGTACTTGCTATGTCCTTATAGCCGTCATAGAACATCAAGATTGCAGGAAGTTGAGACTTGTTCTCCTTTTTCGTTTCTTCAGGTTGATTTTTAGTTGATTCTGAAATATCATGGAAGGACACTGCCATGAGGTAAAAAATATTAGAATCTACCTATCTACTACAGAAAACAGGTAATTATTAAGAATAGAGCTTACCATGTGAAGGTTGTGGTTGTGAATCGATCGAGACCAACGCATACTTTCATCAGGGAACAAGGATTTACAATATACAAATCAACAATTAAAAATATCTAATCCTTTATTAATCATTTTGACATAGTCTTGTAGGTACATAATAAATTTCCCGTGAGATATGCCATAAAAATACCTATTCTTAAAAAAATAATCTCTTATCAGTGAAACAATCCCCTTACCAACTTGAGCAGAACATGTTGGATTACTTTGGAGCAAGAGTTGCATTTAGAGGTTAATGATCAAGGTTTATGCCTTGAGGTCCTTTACGTGCCAGCACCAGGCAGTCCAACTACTAGTACTATTGCACACACAGAATCGTGGTTATGGTCGATATTGAGTTGAACATGTTGAGATGAACACCATGTCCTCCAGTGTACCAAGCTCGCCTTGGGGGACCACTGGCACATTTTAGCGTATTGTGCATAAAGTCAAAAGCATTTTATTCAACATTTTTCGTTTATAGGGTGCGAGACCCTCATGTCATGTGCAGAAAGGTCTACACCATCAGCTACTAAAATCCGTGCTTCATCCCACACTAATGTCTGGTTACAGATCACCTTTCTGCAAAGATAAGGGTTTATAATATATGTTCCCAGCTCAAACAAGAAACTGACACCACACAACCCAGTTAGAAAAATAGGTTTTGTTCTATCAGTAAGAAAACAGTACATTCGGCAGTTTTTTTCTCTCTAAAAATTTGCTGCCAAACCCAATATTAGGTATGTGCACCTCCACGACTGTGAAGTCTCGGATGCTTTCCAGTGGGCCCACGCAGGCCTGGTTAAGTTAGGTTTGAGAAGAGACACATCTACGCCTGATGTTGACATACACAGGTAAACGGGCAATTTTCGTAACTGAGGGGAGGTTCACAAAAGGTTACTGCAAAGGTTCTTGAAGGTTTGCCATTTCTAATGTGTTGCTGGCAGCACTGAGAACCTTCGCCCTCCAAAGGCTCACTCCATTTCCTAGGGCCAACAGCCAATCAGATATCAATAGACCTAAAATGTCATTTCTTGCTGCATTTTTACTTGTAATCACCCTCATTTAAAAAATTCCCGCTTATTTTTCAAAACTGGCTTCAATTTTTCCAAGAGTTCTCAGTATCTTTTTCCAAAGAAAAAAATTTGACGAAAATTCCCCAATGTGAGGAAAATGGTGGTTCACAACAGTGCAAGCTCAAATTTCTCTGCATCGAACACGAAGAAACCCTTGCCAGCCCTTATACCTCATCCCAACTGATTGATGATATGTAAGACCATGATAATATCTAAATAAATGAGCCTATATAAATATTCAAAACATTTCTATACAGTCATAAGTACAATAGGTGGGTATCTCATAAATCTAAAATATGACTCTTAACTTAAATTGATAAAATAAAATGAGACAGTTCACCTCTTATTATTTATCTACACTGAAAAACACTTGACAGTTCCTTTTCTAAAATGGAAATAATAGACTTTTTACTTAAGAATGCAGATGTGCTTGGGTTAGGTTCGAAAAGAACGTACATGCTGCGAACGATTTGATCCAGTAACTCTTCGTTGGCGTGGGGATGGGAGAACCTACCTCTCGACATCGGGATCCCAAGAAGTGTGCGTATAAGAGTTCTTGAAACAAATTCTGTATACAGTTTTTTGGTTGTAGCAGGCAGTTCGAACTGCTCTGTGTTTTTCATGATGTTGAAGAATGAGGCGAAAATTTCGTCAGAGTCTGATTTGAAGGAGTTCAAATCTTCTAGTTCGGAAGTGGATACGTTTTTGTCACCGGTAGAGCATGCTAAGAACAATTTAGACAGTGCTACGTCCGAGCTGCCTTTCTCTGTGGATAGCAGATCGTGAAAACAGTTTAAATTATTTCCAGAAGCCATTGCCAGTCTAAAGATTGCCTGATCTATCGAAGACGCATTTAGCTGTCCATCTTCAGCAACGATTTTGAGGAAGTTGTGGAAATTGTCTTCTGAAGCCGAGTGGTTCCCCAAAGCACTGTGGTATTCCCCATGATGGAAGTAATTGAGAGCGGTGACATCTCTGAATTTGTGAGGAACTTCACAGTCACCCACAAAAGTCATTTTCATGAACATGTGACTCCGGAAAATCGTGTAGAGCAGGCATTTCATTTTAATGTGATCCGAACTGTCTGAATCAGAAATAGGAAAAGAGTCACTGATCAGACGCAAGTACTCCAGGCCTTGTTCCAAAGACGGGTAGTGTTTGATGCTGTAAATCATGAACCACAAGTAGTGCAGAACAGTGTCCCTGTCACCAAGGCATTGGTAGAGCAGGATATAACTCCTCCAGACCAAGCTGTCCATCGGGTCACCACCCCTGCGGTGCATGAACACCTTATGGGCATCAATCAATTCACCTAAATTGAGGTATACAATACCGAGATTGAATTCAGCGTCTCTGGCATCTTCTTTAGTACCAATCAGCATAGCGTCTTTGAAAAATTCCAGTGCGTCCTTGAACTGGTCCAATCCTGTGAGGATGACACCACACAAGTTTTGACGTTGCCAACTCTGGAAGTCACAAGAGTCCAGTGCATGATTCAGAGCCCAATAGAGCATTCTGTTACCAGTTTCTTTGTAGAAAGTTTTGGCATACCGAAAAGTAAGACCAATATAGAAATGTATAAGTCTCTGAATATCTGCAGATTTACACAATTTCATAGCAATAGAATAGCACCTCAGTGCAAGGATGAATGCTTCGTGTTTCTTCACCAACACCATAGACTGACTTTCTTTGTTTTGGGAAAGCAGCCAGGATGGGACAAGTACAGACCCAAAGCTTGCATGCACACTAGAAACTGTGAACATCAGATTCCCCAAAGTTATCCAGAATGTGGCGACTTCAGAATACAGGGCAATGCACCTGGAGAGTAACAAAATGGCCTGTTGGCAGAGGAAGATGCAATGTCGGTAGTTGTTGACCGAATGAGATGCAAGAGCGCGATCAAATACAGCACAGCCGTAAGTGTAAAGAGCCATTGGAGATCTGCTAGCTTTTGCTGCTACGTCACGAGTTATTTTCAGATACATGAAGCCTCCCCTCTGATTTACCATTTTGATTTCTGTGCCATACATAACTGAAGGGTAAACGTGGAGATTCCCGTTCTCAGCATGACACATGAGGTAAAAGTCCGAAGCAGACCCATGCATGCCAAAGAAGCTTTGAGAATCAGCTACCATTTCAATAATTTTCCTCTCAAAGGAAAAATCGGTGACTTTTCTGAACTTTTCCAATGCCCTATGGAAGTCGTAAGTCTCTTTGGCCTTAGTCATATAGTTGAGACCGGCTTTTAAATTTGCAGTGCACGCAACATCCATAGTGATCGCACTTCTGACATTTAAAGTTTCAAAGAAAGCACGAAGTTTAGAGATATCGTCGTGTTTTGAATAGATAGATATAATGTAGTTAACAGAGATGCAAGAGACAAGGTAGTTTGAGAACGCTTCCAGAAAATACCTAATTGCTTTCACTGTCAAATCCCGCTCGTAATAATGGATTCCCAGCCACTCAAATGGTGCAATGCCTCCATGGTAATGGAAGGATGCTTCCAACATGGATTTTATAACACGTTTAGACTTGCCCAATCTGCTGTAGACGGTGGCAGAAAGTAACTGTGCATGAGGTACATCATCCAAGGCTTTGAGATAATCCAACTTGACATCATCATCTTCTTCACGAAACGCTTTTAGGTAAATTACATCATCAACAGCCCCCAGGGAGATCAGACAGTTGAAAATTTCTGAAGCCGTGACGTGGTCTTTCAAACACAAATTGATGAAACATAAGTGGTGAAGAACTTTGACGTCCAGACCATACATTTTGAGATACTTATACCCCAGCTGCAAAGCAAACCTCTGTAGAAACGGGTCTCTTGCATGACCTAAAATGTCAATGAGGATCTCCATGTAGCTCTTCTCCACAACTGAACTCCCAATTTCAGTTTTCAAATCGACCAAAACCTGTTCATACGCTTCTTGATATAATTTCAAATGCGTCAGAACTTTCAAGTAAAGCAGTCGTCCCCAAAATATCTGAGACCCTCGCCCCGAATTACAGTTTTCCAGGATATTCGAGTAACTGGAGGTCAATTTGAGGATATTAGCACTGAGAAAATATCGGTTATTATTTATAATATCTTCGCCACAAGCATTTTTTAGGATGAGTACTGTCTCTAGAGCATCAGGGCCCAACGTTCTGAATAGTTCGTAAATCAAATTATACGCAAATTCTTTGGAACTTGTTAAATTCCATTTCAGAACGTCGTTAACATGAACGAAAAACAGTAGCTCGCAAATCTGCCTCGAGTCGTTGGACCGATTGAAGTAGCGTACTGCAGCAAAAAGTACGCCTAGACGGTAAACTTCGGTATCTTTTGCAGTGATCAAAATCTGAAAAGACTTGAGGACTTCTGAGGAAAATGTTTTAGTCAATAGCTTCTTTTTGTACCTGATGAAATTGATGAAAACCTGGGCGGCGGTTTCTCGTCTCCTGGGGCAATCGCAATCCAGATATGGAGAGAGAAGCGACAGTATGCGATTTTCGTTGAAATTGTTGCTCGTCACGTAGTCCCAAATATGTCCAACCAGCCCGCACCAATTGTCGTAGTTCGGGTCCAATCGAAGCAAAACCTTGACGACTATGCACATTTCATCGTGAGATTCATTGCAGAAGAAGCCACCCATGGATTGGTAATGTTTGAGCAGCGCTTGCCACCCGCTGAGGAAATTGGGATTCACAGAAACGGCATGAGTTAACGCAGGGACAAACAGTTTTTCCTTACCTGGTATCTTCTTGCAAGCAGCTCCCAAGAAGAAATGAGCCCACATCGAACTAGGATGTTCTTTCAATAGTTCAGTTGCATGGTCCACGATGAGAGAGTATTTTTTCTTTTTCATTTGCTCTTTACAAAACTTGAACAGCTCACGCTCTTTGATCGAAATCTCATTTTTTATTACTAACGAGATTTTGGTTCCAGTTTGGTTCGATTCTGAAAATTCTCGTTCGTTAAGCCGTTTCAAGTTCAACAAATCATCGTCTGTTTGCTCTTCCAAATGATCCAAGCTGAGAGTTAATACTTTTTCTCCGTTCGGCAATTGATGTGACAAATTCGATGAGTTAAAATTTACCAACTTACTGGGTTCCATGTTACAAAATTGGTGATGGGTACTTCGGTTGTCACTTTACCAGTCATTCAAAACAGAAGAAGCAGCACATAACAGTTTCAAAATGTACGCAAGGACAGCGTGAGGATTCCACAGGATTTGAAAAAAAAACACGATTTGATTTTTTTTAAAAGTGAATACTGGAACAAATCGCCAACGTCAACGGTGGATTAAACAATTAAACTAGAATGGAATCACAATCCAGAAGTAACGTCGGGAACACGTCGGGAAGGTTCTGTTTGGTAACATAAAGAAGGTAAATTCGACGTCTTATCAGTAGATTGCTTCTTGATGCCTTATCAGTGGAGTGCAAGGAATGCAAGATAAGATGTGCTTGTGATAATTTTGTTCACTCGTGTTTTTCAGTAAGTGCATGAAATCCTAGTGGTACTAACGTATCAGTACGTGTTGTTGATCTCGAAGGTTTTTGTCGTGAGAAATTCGCTATAAACTGTATTTCTCAAGTGTGACTAGTTTCTGTGCTCTGCTTTTTCTGTACTTTTCCTCTCGACATTTCTCAAGAAACCGGACCGATACGGATGCACTTGCGATGACGACTTTCGACGATTGGCCCTGGCAATACAGTTTTCCACCTTTTTTCACTGTCCAGCCTAATTTACAGACACGTAAGATACAATTAGCCGCTTGGTGCGACCTGGTGCTCAAATATCACCAAGCCAACAATCAGTATGTACTGGACATTCGAGAAGCTCAGAGCAGCGCTCTGTTCCACAATGTGGACATCAGCCGGAAACTTTCAGTTGAAGGTATTTTCAACCATACCATTCTCCATTCATGCTCGTAGTATCTAAGGTTATTTGTTTGACGTTTGACGATAATGTTCACGTGGGGCTGACATTGCTGTTGACGTCCCATTATTCTTTTAGAGTTGCAGGAATCAGTATGTGTAGGTAGGTAACAATGAATATTAGTTTTGGTTTATTATTTTCAATAATGAACCATTGGAATCGAGCATGAAAAAAAAAATTCTTACCCCCCCTCAAAATTTGATGGTTTACGTTTCAAGGTATGTAGAATCCAAAACTGCAATAAAAATATTTCTGTCTGTCCGCCGTACGCCGTACGCCGTACGGGCCACTTTTCTTAGTTACCATGAAAAAAAATTGATGAAATTCGGGTTATAGGTTCCGTTCGGCGTCTAGTTGGTCCTCGAAGCTCGACGTTACTGTGAGTCATCTCTAAGGGGTTCAAAATAGGGGTTGAAATTTTCAAAACGCCTATACCATTTTTTTACGTAAATATTTTTACGGTTTTAAATAGTTCTTGAACTTGCGAGTTTTTTAAGACCATCCGGAGCATCGTACGTCCAGCCGTTCGTTCACAGTAAGGCCCCGAAGTTTGCACCGACAGGCATTTTCGACTCCAGTGTGAATGAAATTGTATACAATTCAAACCAAATCTCGTAACCAGAGACGCGCCCACAATAGGAATTTGTGAATACGGCCAATCATTGGTAGGGATCACCTGATTATATTGGCGGAGTATGAAGTCGAGTTGGTTGTTCTGTGATATTATTTAATTTGAAAAATGATGGCTCTATTGGAGTTTGTTGGTAGGTAGTGAAACTTGAACAAACGTTGAAGTATTATTGATGGGTAAATTATTACTACGGTAAATCATTACTCAACGGTAAATTATTACACAACGGTTCATTATTATAATCTACGTAGAAGGGGCTGGAGTTTGTTGGTAAGTACCTACTTTTGCAACTTTTTTCACTCCTCATCAACAATTTCTTTTCAGAACTTCATTATGTGTGTTTCTTTTTGTTAGGTACTGTTTGTCATCGGCAGAATTATTTTAGCAACATTTAACTCGTGATTTAGGTAGGTACCTAGTAACGAGTACGGGGTTAGGTACTAACCTACGGAGGGTCTGCGATCTACATAATATGCATAGAATAGTACATATTATATTATATAGACGGGTTATCTATACATAGAGCTGTGATCTGTAACAGAAGGGTATTCTATACAAAATAATAAACCGTTGTGCAGGGATTTGCAGCGTTTTTGTATTGCGTTTCAGGGGAGTCGTTGGAGCTGAACAACCACTAATAATTTTATTCAGTTTGATACATCTCTCAGTAGGTATTTTAAGACTAAAATAATGAAATACCCCCTAGTTTTTCGAGTGCCTCTAGCGTGTATTGTAGGTATGGTACCTATCTAGGCTGCATGGCTGAAATGCGAAAAAGAGTGGTTACTTCTTTCACACAGTCGCAAGTTCTTCTTTGTCGGTAGTAGCTCAGGATGAAAAATATAGCAAAATATCAGCTTACTTCGAAATGTCTGACAATTGGGTGCCTATCCCACTGGGTCTTACAATGTTATGTTTTATTTCGCCATAGTTTCCATTCAATTTATTCAAAAATGCCTTAACACCTATTTTGAACTCAATGTTCAATTGTTATTTTAAACATAGAATGAGGACACGAATCAGCTTGAATTCAAAAGACGCGGTTTTCGCCCTCCTAACCGTCGGATACTCATCACATTGGTACCTTCATTTTCGAGAGCTCCTGCTAAGATCTATTTGTTGAACAAATAACGACATGTTTCACGCTCCTATATGTGATTATTTTGGAACTATCAGATTCCTAGGTATCCGAGTTCGGACTAAATCACTCGCGATGAGATCGTGGAAACCCATTTCAAAATAAAAGTCTGACATTCATTTCACAAATTACCTAATATAACTAAAATCACTTGCGGCGGAGTAGTGGGAATCCATAGCAAAATTCCAGAAAGGTTTGGAAACAACGCCGAGCTTCGAGGAGCATTTAAGCCCCAAATGGGACGAACTAAGTCACTCGCAAAGAAATCGTGGAAACCCATTTAAATAAATCATAAGAAAACAGTCGTTGATAAACGCTTGCATACGAGTCTGCAACGCATTGGGACATTTTCATGTCTTTCCCCTCCTTCCTTCACACCTACCAAATTAGGTAGGTACCTAATTATAAAGTCGCAATCTAAGTTGTAGTGTTGATCATAAAAGAATTGGTAATTAGTCTTACGACAACGGAATGCAGGTTGTATAAAACGTACAAATAATAAAACGGCGGACGGACAGAAATTGTTGGTTTGTTATTTTCAATAATAAACCTTTGGAATCGAGCATGACAAAAATAACAATTTAACCCCCCCCCCCCCCCACCGTAAAATTTGATAGTTTCCGATTCAGGGTACATAGAATCCGAAAATTTAATAAAAAACCAACAATTTCTGTCCGTCCGCCGTTTTATTATTTTATTTGTTTTATTACGGGAGAATGATCAACACTACAACTTAGATTGCGACTTTATAATTAGGTACCTACCTACCTAATGTGGTAGGTGAGAAGGAAGGAGGGGAAAGACATGAAAATGTCCCAATGCGTTGCAGACTCGTATGCAAGTTTTGATAATTAAATTCAATATACGGTCGAATCCATGGGCTTTGTTTGAAACGTACAACCTCATGCACCTGTATGATCTCAACACCTAAGCTAGCCAAAAGTTGTAACAATCTATAATGAACAACAAAATGTGGCTGTTTTTCGAGCGTTCCTACCAGTTTTTTTACACTTTGAGCCTGGGATTAGCTTGTGGTTAATTACTGGGGGAAAATCATTGAATGTCTCGTGTAGATGGGGGGGTGTAACTAAACTAACATTGGCTAAATATCCATAAGGGGATTCATCACTTATGCTAAGGAGGTCAACAGCCGTTGGTGGAATATACTCAAAATCTGATATCGGCAAATAATTTTTCATACAGTGAGCATAGAGACCATTTGCATCTATATAACATAATTCATACAATTCATCGGTGCTAGCGTGTCTAAGGGAAGCAGCACAGTACCCGCCACGAATTGATTGTTCAAAAAGGCTGTAAATACTGTCATCGGTTATTAATTGGATTTCCACGCCGGTTAGGCTAAGCATTGCTTGTTGTGCGATGCCGGGTAAGGAATATAAATGGAATGGATCGAGTCGATATTCTGATGCTAACATTTCCGAGCGAAAGTTTTGGAAAAACTCTGCTAATAGTAATACGTCAGATGTTAGATAAAGGTCAGCCAACTGCCCCAATGTTTTAACACCAAATGTGTCCCATATTAGCTTGACCCTATCGTACTTTTCCTGTGTGATGTCCTGTTCGTACAGCTCTGAAAAGAAATTTTCTTTGGAAGGTAGAGTGGTTTCGGCAAGTTTCGATATATTGTCCAAATAGTCGTAGCAAAATGTTGATTTTTTCGATAGTAGTTCAATGTGGAGAGGGTCGGATTCGTGTTGACAATATAAATTATTGAGAATGATCACCTGTGTGTAAACAATTTTATTTAAACAATCACGCTCATACCGCAGCTTGTCGGCCACGCACTCCGCAGTGGTTAACGTAATATGGTTAGGTAAATCGAGAGCTATCCAACGAGTGGTGAACGATTTTTGTACGATGATAACTGGCGAAGATAAAGTTCCGTAGCAACGAATCGGTTGTAAGCGAAAATCATCAGAAATATATAACGTAACGGTATTTCGTCACCCAATTTCGTCACTAACGATTTTTAGGTTGTGTGCCACGGCAAAGACATGAAAATGTCAAAAGTATATAGATACCTATTATATCAATTATATTTCATTCAGGAATTTCCGAGGTGATGAGCGAAATGCACAGAAGACATAATGCGGAGCCTTTAGATAAAACGAAAAACCGCTGGCACATCCTCTGGCACACGTTGGACGAATGGGCTGCAATCCTTTACTCGTGGGCAGATGATACGGGTAAGGCATCAGTAGAAACCGCTCTGTTTATAGCATTTTCTAGCGAAATTAATTATTAATTAATTAATTATGCCACGAAACTTTTTACAGTCGAATGAAATATTTAGGCAGGTACATACAAGGGTGGTTATCTATCTACCTGCATTAGTGGAGAAATAGATTTTTGAAGTTTTTTCGTCAGAAAACCGTCATTTCACACAAATTTTTATTTTTCCTCTGTTTACTCACGTTTCTGTATTTTTGGTCTCATTTTTGAAAACTGCGTTAAATTTCACGTTATATCGACCATTAGCATTTCCTAGAGCTCACAAAAAACTTACACAATAAGTTGTACAAGAAAATGGCAGTTGTGTGAAAGCGTTGAAAAATCCGTAGATGTACTGAAAACAGGCTTCTAGCACTTTGCAAATCTCCTCAAAACTTATCCCAGGTCTCAGCTTTCGACCGGTATGTGCATGTTTAACACGACACGCTCAAAACTTGAGGAGTTAGGTGTTGACTGCCTCATAATTTTCTCCCCTGAATCGAATGGTGACACTCCAAAGCCTCCCAGACTGTGTAAAAGTTGATTTTAAGGCAGTAGCGGTGCGTGGGCTCTGAAAACGGTGGGGCACCAAAACAGAACAGAAAACCAACAGATTTGTCTACAAAATACCCAAAGGCAACCCTTCCCTTATTTACTGATAGAGTAATATTCAGCAAAGTGTATCTCTTTTAATCAACACTCTATCGTCGTACGAAAACGTCGACCTTTTCTACTGCAAATTAGCCACCGAATTGTTGTCCTACAAAAATAAAGTAAACTAAAATACAACAAAATCCTTAGGCCAGTACCTACTTGAATGGAGAATCAGACTAGAAGCTAGGTAGCATCTGTGTGTTGACGCCGATCAATCCACAAACCGCAAGATCACAAACAGCAAACAGGACAAATACAAATCTGTCATCAGACCCGGACCAAACGCAAAACGCACAAAATTTGACGCAAAAAAATGAAAACTAACGCAAAGTCAACAGAGAAAGCGAATGTGATTCAGAGACAACAAAAACAAATCGGAAGAAGCAGCTCCTATCGAGATGACAGATTGAATCGAAGGGATCGAATCGATTGTGAAATGAACGATTTTGAGGTGGAAATCAGATTCTGGAGACAGGGCCCGAAGTGGGCGTGGCAAACAACATTTTTACTCGACTGAGCATGTGTGTACAGGCCACTTTTCTCGGTTGCCATGGGAACACTGGGTCCCAGGACCCACTTGCCAGTTTCAGGAGCCTAGGTTTCGATTTCGATTGCAGGACATCAATTACTGTAGCTTTATTCTGATAACATGCTTGGTCTATGGAGCTAACATGAAGGAAACACCATGGATCCTCTACTAGAATATTAAATATCCATAGCCAGAGAAATCTGGCGAGTCGCTGTTGAACTTTGTGAAAAATGCTAGGTACAGTGTACAGAGGGAAATTCAGATGCCAACTGAACAATGGTTGGTCTTTTTAGTGTTTCTGGGTGCCGGGGCAGTGGTCCAAGTGGCCTTATGGACGCAACACCCCTGTTTTTAGGTCCCCTGCGCTCAAGTTTACATATTGAAAAAACGTGAGGTTTTCATCTTTCTGTTTTGTCAACAATTGCGTTCCAGGTTTTTTGAGATTTACACTCCATTTTCTCCCCTAAAAAATGCCACTTTAGAAACATTGAGTACACCGTTGGATAGCTGAGATTTGGGAGAAGTTTTGAGATTTGCTAAGTGCTAGCAGTATTTTCCATACATCTACTAATTTTTCAACGTTTTCACAGCATGGGGAATTTTCGTCATATATTTTTCTTGGAAAAAAAATTCAGAACTTGGAAAAACGGTAGAAGTCCGTTTTCAAAAATAAGCAATATATTTTTAAATGAGGGTGGTTTAAAGTAAAAATGTGGCAAGATATTATGTCTCGGGTCTATTGACATTTGATTGGCTGTTGGCCCTAGGAGGCGGAGTAAACCTTGGGGGGGGGGGGGGGGGGGGTTCTGAGTGCTGCCAACAACTCAACTTTAGAAATGGCAAACCTTTCTGACAACCTTCAAGAACCTTTGGTGTGATTTTTTGTGAACCTCCCCTTGGTTTGATATTGAGGACGTGTTTTTCAATTTATTTATAAATTTGCCGTTCCATCCGTCCATCCATTACGGTTCTGTACAGAGCTCAAATTGATGCACTAGCACATCGAGCGGGATTTGATTTGAACTACTCGGCGATTTATCTAATACGTTATTTCTAGCGGAAACTCAGAAATTCAAATTTCACACTCGTTTTCTGCCTATACTTTTCGATATATAAACACCTCTTTATGTGGGTTAATTTCCGTTACTGAACAGAATTTGGCCCAGAAAATGGGAATTTTTAACACACGAAAGTTGCCCATTATAATTGTGGTAACTCGGAAATACTAATGGTCTATAAAAATTTAACGTAGTTTGAAAAAATGGGGTAGAAAATAGTGAGTAAATAGAAGAGAAAATCAAGTGTTTGTGTGAAATAACTGTTTTCTGACGAGAAAACGTTAAAAATCACTAATTCATGAAGTTTCACTCAATTTTTTTGTCTCTCGGACTTATCAGTAATCGCCCTGTATAAATATATTATTCTCACTTTTACCCTGTTGGTACCTACTCTTACATATTATAGGGCAACTTGGCGGCGTTTGCACCTTCTACGAAATAGCTAACACTCCCGGAAAGGAGTTCTCAGGCATAGACCAAGACGTGCTCCTGAAGGCCCTCCGGAAACTCGAACAGAAGAAAAAGGCGGAAGTCATCCATTTGGACGACGGAAAAGGAGTGAAGTTTTTCTAATCCGTCCCGCTACCCGAATTGTTAAGTACCTAACCATCAGTGAACATTTCAATTTACATAACCGTTTTATGTGTACATAATAGACATAATATCATTGTCACATTTTGTTAAAATATACCTTTGGTGCAGTGGCCCAAATTCATATTGTCGTTCTAAACGTAACGTGATAGGTGCCTATGGTCGTTTCAGTTACAAGGTTGACTTGATCAAACTGGTTTGGGCTTAATAGTCAGCTTAACTTATCGAAACACCTGTCCTCAGTTGTCAGCGACTGCGTTTATCTGTGACTGTGGCTCATAGTACCTAATAGCAATGTGGATTTGGACTCAAATGTGTTCAAAATAGAACTGTGTTGAAAAACAAATCCGAGGTTTCTCGTCCACGGCGAAAACCAGTATTGAAATACTTGCCAGTATTGAAGTTGATATCTCTAACGAGGCGCGTACCTGCCTATTTGTGAAGCCCGGATGGTATCCTGTGTTACCAGCACCGGTGGGTATGGTGCTGTGTTGTTAGGTGGTATTACTGTGTTGTTCATTTTAGTCGCAAATTTTCAAGTACCTACATGCCTAAGCAATTGTTTGATCTAAGTTTCTGAACATTTTATTTTGCCTATACAAATATTTATTAATTTTTTAATAAAGTACCTACATTATTTTCGTTGCATCAAATAGCGGCGATTTTTGCTTATTCCTCTCACTCTCATTTCATCTTGGCCCCTTATCGATGTGAACGTTTTAGTTGAAGTTGGTATCTATTGAGGTAGGTATATCCGTCCTTTCAGCGAGTTCTGAGATAAAGGCAATGCCTGTGTCGGGCTTACTTCGATTATTAAAATGTAGAACTTACTACACGTTTGAATTTCTTACCGTAAAGATTAGTATCAGAGATCGGATTAGAAATGAGGTAATTATCATCTTCTTTCAACGTAACGTCCAGTTCCTCCAACGAAGCTGTAAGCAGGGATTTAGTACAGTGATCGGAACCTACAATAACCTTTGTACTTCTGAGTTTCAGAAAAGTGGACATACATCACACTGACTTGTTTTGTTCACATCTCGTGTGTTTCATACTACCTGTACAGGGTGTTCATACGAGGTTGAGAACCTTCTAGGTATCGATTCTGCAGCTAACTTCCCTACAAGTTCCTCCTAATTTTTTTAACCCCTTGTTTCTGTGAATTTGTTCACTTTGAAGATTTTTTCGTGTTTTCGACCTTATACCACCAAAATGACCATAACTCCCTTAAATTGCACTGTAAAATTAAAAAATGAGAACACTGTTGGAAAGAGTGTTAAATTATGGTCCTAACATAAATGTCGGAGTACATTCAGCAGGCGAAAAATTGGACTGAAAGTACAATTTTCTCAAATGTTCAAAATCACGAGAAAAATCTTTAAAGTGAATAAACTCATGGAAACAAGGGTTGAAAAAAATTGCAAAGAGGAAATTTTTGTTGGAAATTAGTTGTATAAAGCCTTTGTACCTAGTAGGTACCAAAATTAGTAGGGTTACAAATTCTGTCCTAATGCTAGCAAAGAGATTAGAATAGGTGATAGAAAACATGGAGGGGGGAGGAAGGGACCAAAGACTCCGCCTCTCAAGGGCATTGATCCGGATAGCCAGTGGGATTGCGATGTCTACCAATATCGATGTTTGCATCGATTATACTATCCTAGGCCTATCTGGATAGCCAATGAGATAGTGATTATATTAGGTAGGTGCAACCCATGGGTACTTACTTAATTTTTTGAGTTTCTTGTGAACAACTTTATCGTGACGCTGCTCTTCATCATCCTCCAGCCAATCATCCCAATTTTCCTGCAGTTTAACAATCACGTTGGTTTCACTATAATTTTTGGGTTAAAATTTCATTTTGTTATTGGTGTATTGCTATGAATTTTCATGATAGATAGAGCCAAGAACCCAGGTCTCTATAAAGATGAGGTCTGTAGTATAAAAATTTGCAGCATTCAATTCAAACAAGTTGATAATATTATGATCTAAAAATCAGAAAAAACACCCTTCACTTGACCAGTAAATAACTGTATTAGTGAATACCTAAGTACCTGTACTACCCTATGTTTGTCATTGGGGTACGTACCTTTTGGAAATTTTGACCCTCAAATTTCATGAAATAGTTGCACATGATATTATCAGCTGTTCAACTTACTGAATCTTTATCTTTTTCCTCTGCTTCCTGTTCTTGTTCTGCCGCTTTCTTGGGCTTGAGACTCTCGAGGTAGCGATCTCTAGCTTCTTGCTTAGCCATTTGCTTCAAAACCTACAGTTTTAATACAAATCTGCGTTTTTATCTGTATAACCATTATAAATCTATAACACAATCTTCCACAATCAGGCCCAAACGGATGAACCGCTCTTTAGAATTGGAATAAGGCTCACTTTGTCTTTGAGATCCCTGATAGCCCTTTCTTCGTACCAGCACATCTCATTGATCGGCTGTGGTTCCAAGTACGGAGAGGAGTATTTGCATTTTTTCTTCTTCTTCTTTTCCGCCCATTTGACTGCAAATGAACATCCATGCGAGTTTTCTAATATAGGTAAGTTGCATTCATTCAAGAGTAGTGTTTAGACAGAATTAGTTTTTACCAGGGTCATCGGTTAAAACTAGTGTTGCCCAAAGCCATCAACCAAAACTATTGTTGACTAGGCAAAATTCCTCCCATTTCACTGCAAATGATCATCGACGCGCTTTACTTATAGGTCAAAACTCCTAATTCTAATTAAAACTAAGGCCATCGTGATCTTACGTGAAAGATCTTAGAAGACTGTCACGATTTTTGGGAAAACTGGAAATTTAACTTAATTTAACTGCCAATACCAGGAAGCTAGGAAAAATTGATTAAAAACCAATCGTCGCAAATATGGCGATTATTGGTTATTATGATTAATAAATACCTATTATTATTGTCAAAATAGCAATTATTTTTATCCGATTTTGACTGGTTCGTCCGATGTTTCTGCTGTTTTTGTTTGAAGAATGGAAACCTTTTTTATGGTTTTTGGTGGACCTTTTTTGTGATTTTGCGTGTTGACTGCAACGTTCATGATTTTATGATTACTACTTTGGTCTAGTCAATGCTAGTTTTGACTGGTGGCTTTGAGCAATACTATTTTGACTGATTTCGGATTCTGACTGCAAGTTATGTAGATTATATGCATAGCCCAAGTTTACTTTGATTGCACCTAGCATAATCACCAAATTGGTGTTTATTGTGTTTACACATGTTCAATGAACCAAATTTCACCTCATATTGGATTGTTTGTCGGTAATTCCTACCTATTTTAAAATAGGAAGTTCGGTAACTCACCTCTTAGGGGTTCCGGAGGGGGTGGCAGGATTTTCGCTAGCTTCTTTGTAAAAACCGGGAAGTGTATGTGGAATGCTGCACTCAGGAGTAGCCTTTCATTTACCGAAAAATTTGAAAATGGTATTTGGAAAACTGAAAAACACGGAAATTTTCCATCAAGTAGATGTTGGTAGGAACCTAATGTACCCTGGTTACTTGTGAATAATACGAGTATGATGAGTGTCATGAAGTAGTGCACTATGTCCTACATTCTTAATCTTTAATCCTTAATGCTTACATCCTAAATCCCTAATTCTTAGATCCTTAATTTATCTTGATATAAGACGTGAAGTTCGTACTCTTTCTGGTACATGAACAGTTGATGCAATATTGAACTCCTTTCTTTCACGGATCTGCAAAAATTCTCTTAGTAGATCCTGTCGGCATTAGGTTTGTTTGTTATGCCAATAAAAGCCACTCTCAAACCACTTGAAAGTCACTTGGGTGTTGGCAGTGGATTTCCTGACTCTTCTCTCTCTGTATAGCATCCATGTCGTTCTATTTGCTGTGTTTTTTGACCACTTGCGGACGGTTTTCTAGTCGCTAGATTGGTCAGAGATTTTTGGATTGCCGTTTTCTGACGAGATGCCCCCACCGTCTCGCTCAGATGAATCCAATCAAATCCTTCAATTTCTATGAGTAGCTTTGGATTGATGGGTGCATGCTGTTTGCGCATCCTCTGCCTCGTTCTCTATATAAGTTCGAGCCAAACCCATTCGCGATGTCATGAAATTCCAGTGGTTTCGTAGTTGGCGTCAGTCGTGCAGGCTCATTAAGCAGCTCACAAACAGTTTGCTAGTGTTTTCAAGTCACCCGTAAAACCAGCAGCACACACCTACCAAGTACCTCCTCTCCATCCATTAGATTTCAAGGCGCCTGCTGTCTGCCTGCATACCTGCTATGATTACTGGGGCAAAAGTTAACCATGCCAGGTATTCTCACGCTTGCTCCAACAGTGTCGACAGAGACATCCTATTCACTGAAAGAGATCTAAATCTCCTGGGAGAGAATTATTCCTCGGTAGACAGTCTCTTCCAGTGTCTCCCACGTTCGTCTATTTTACTGAATTGCTCTCAACCCGTACTTAGACGTTTTTACTCTTGAATCGATTTTTTTTTTTTTGTTTTAATGAACCGACGACCTACCGATATGACTTACCTTTACGAGATGAAAAAACATACATCAAAATGACCGACATGGTAGCGGACGAAGGAATGATGATACCCGATATCACTATCAAACAAACGAGAAATGATAAAGAGACTCTTCTTCGAGAAAAGGCCCCTAGTTAGGTCTCCCTCTGAAAGAGATCGAAAATACCAAGATGGCTGCCAACTTTCTTTTAGAAGTTGGTGAATAACCCTGTCATGGATACTATAAAAATCTCTTTTGCCAAAAGAGAGAGTTGGACCTAAAAGAGATGTATCTTTGGCTTAGTGAATAGGCCCTACCCCCCATTTCGGCCTCATGTACACCTCACTCCATTTTGGATACTGGCCGCTGAATGGCGTGGAAGTACCAATGATCTCTTCTGTTGATGCCCAATCCACCCATTGGGAAGGAAACTGCGCCTTGGCACAATGTTGGAGCTCTACCCCATCAACTGAACAGTTCCCAAACTCAGCAAGTGAGCTTGGCTTGGGAGCAGTGAACTAACCATTTTCGATTCACATACAAATACCACTTACGCTTGAATTTTTCGAAGTCCTCTTCGAACTCAGCTTGTTCTCTTTTGGCAACGGCCTTTTGAACGATTATGAGAAATTTCACTGGGTCTCCGTTAGATTCCTTAAGGGATTTGTTTATCTGTTCGGAATAAATGATAGCAATATTTTTTGGATTCTTTGCAACTTATAAGCGAAATTAGTTTGGCAGGTGTAATCACTTACCACTGTGCCTTTAACAAAAGGTGTGATGCCAAGGTCTCTGAGGTAAGATTGAGTCTGGTCTATCATCCTGCACTCAATATCCCGTACCAACATGTTCTTCAAGTCATCTGTAAGTTCCATCTACAAAGGGTCACCGTACGTATCGTGAGGTTTTCTCAGATCGAATTAAGCAGATATTATGGTCCTGGGTGTAATTCCAAATCGTGAGAAGGTCTACCTACTTAGGTTCCACCACAGAATTTTGAAAACGACCAGCAGCTTCCTCCTGTATTTCACATTATCGCAAAATTACAGGACACGATCACAAAATTGATCCTAAGGACTTCTAGGGTCATCAAAATCAGTTGAATAGATTGATAAATACTTGCGGGATATGGGTGTTACCCATATAATTAAAATTATGAGTACCTAACAGCGTCTACAGCCAGCTCGCAGCAGATGCTAACGCCATTGACCTTGAATACGAGTGGAAAGCTGGACCATACAGTCATTCCACAAAGTCCTACCCATAAGGGCTTAGTATGCTGTCAATTTTGTGGGTTTCTGGGGATATCCCCGATATTTGCTGGAAATTATATATGGAGCTAACTGAGCCAAAATGATGATGTACTTGAATGATTACATTTTAATTCGGTAGTTACTTCATGTGAATTTGGTGAGTGGGAATATGATAAAACAATCAGCCATAAGGGCTTGGTATGCTAATATTCCATGCATGCATTTAAGTGAACATTCCAAGATTTCATGCACCTTGTCATTGCTTTCCGTGCCGTACGAGGGTTCACACTAGTACGTATGGGCAGTTTTTGTGTGTTACAAATTCTTCTATTTTTGGCCAAATTCTGTTCAATAATGGAAATTAACACTTCTTATTGACCTCATAGTGAGGTGTTATGTTGGAAATTCTAGGCAGAAAAGAGCGTGAAATTGGAAGTTCCCACTAGAAATGATGTGTCAGGTAAATTGTGGAGTAGTTCAACTCAGATCCCATTTGGAGCGCTAGTTCATCGCTTTAAACGATGTACAGAACTGCAGTGGATGTTTGGATGGAACCACAATAGTTCATAGTTCTTTATTTGCAATGGCCTATTTACAGACGTCAAGAGATACAAATAAAAATTCAGTTAAATACAATAATGTACTTGGTACGTAGTAGGATTGAATAATAATTGGCAAAAATGCTGAAAATAGAAACGCCTGTTGCACATGGTTGGGCAATAGGAGAGTGGATTTATGGACTAGGAGTGATGGCGCACCCCTCCAAAAGTGTTGCAGGTCTGGGCCAAACCATCATTAAAGGCACATCAACAGTAATACAGAATAAATTATAGTCACACAGTCCGTTCATACCCTTAACCTATTATCACGGAGCAAGCAAGAGTACTACAGTAGAAGTCGTGTAAAGGCGGTTAAAGGAATAAGTCGGATATAAGGATAGAAACAGTCAGGACCCGTCGGCTGTATGTAAACAAACAGGGAATTGGCCTGTTTTAGTGATAAAAAGATCGGTTATACTGATCAGTTTTCCATTTGTTGAGGGTCAAAAGTCGACAAAATGGTAAAAATGACAGAAATCTCCGAAAATTTGTATATATTCACCAAAAGTGGTGTTGAATGAAAACCCAAAACAGAAGACAACTTCGCAATTCGCCAATATCGGTAAAAATGGCTGGTCGTTTATAGAGATCGGTCCCAATTCGGTCATCATAAGCGACTTCTACTGTAGTATAAATTGCTTGCAAATTTATAAATAAAACACTTCCTCAAAATTAAACCTCGGGAAAGGTCATGAGAAAGGTTCTTGGACGTTGCCAGAAAGGTTTGCCATTTCTAATGTTGGGTTGTTGGCAGCATTGAGAACCTTTGCCTCCGAAGCTTCGCTCCGCCCCCTTGGGCCAACGACTAGTCAGATGTCAATAGACCTGATACGTCATTTTTTGTCGCATTTTTACTTTTAAAATAACGCTAATTGTTGAAAACGGGCTTCAAACTACAATTTGTCTGAATTTAAATTTAAAACAAATTTTGACAAGAATTCCTCATTGTCGCTTGTGCAATAGGAAGTGTGATACGGTACATACCTCCTGATATTGTACCTGTACATACCGTAAAGTCGCTCATTTTTTAAACGACAGGCAAAAGTTAAAACTATGTTATGAGTGTTCTTGCTTTCGAATCATACAGGAAGACTCGCTACTACTTGTTGCTAATCGTACAGAAGTATCTTTCTCATAGCTGTGTGTCCTATCACTCGAAAATTTAAAAATTCATTCAGAAGTGCAGGAAACGGTTTGGTCTGGTTATGCCATTATCTTCGAGTCACAGAGGGAGACACGTGGATTACAAACGGGCGGGTGAACCAATTATTACACCAAATCGTTAAACCTAAAAGGCTTTTTGTACTTTTCCCCCCATAAATACTGTTTCAAATGCTGAACGTCTTTATTTTGTTGATAGCAAGGCTCAGTTAGGGAAAGTTTCATGGCTCATGGCCCACAAATCCTCTCCAAGTTGTATTTAATGGTTTTGATCTTCTCCTCTCTCTCCTTGTCCCCCCGATAATACATATTTAGCCTGGTCGACCGGAAAAGTGAATTACTGTTCGATGAACGGGAAGTCTTGCTTTTAGACTTCTTGCCCTGCAATAAGAGTTGGGCGTTAAGAGACTTCGTCGTTGATCAGAATTGACTGACAGGTATCTACCCATCTACTCATCTCAGTTTTGCCGAATGAGTTCAAATAGGTCCACATCAAGAGTAGGTGTAGGTACCTGTTTCAAAATTGATCACTTTCCAAATTCGTAAAACAGACACAACACAAAGTGGTACTATTCCTGATCGACTCTCCCAAGTTTGAACTCATTTCAACGACATTTAAGGTAGTTAAGGGCGTTTAAAGTTTGTGCATGCGCAGACGAAAGTTACAGTACGATTCCAATGAAATGTATGTGGAACTAAATAACTAACTTCGCGAGTGATTTAGTTCGTATGTGGAACTATCAAAGTATTATTCCTGGTCGACTCTCCCAAGTTTGAACTCATTTCAACGACATTTAAGGTAGTTAAGGGCGCTTAAAGTTTGTGCATGCGCAGACAAAAGTTAAGGGCGTTTAAAGTTTGCGCATGCGCAGACGAAAGTTACGGTACGATTTCAATGATTTTGATAAGGGACTGTCCGCGATTGAACCCGCGTGTACCCTCAGAATTTCAGCTCTGCGACTTTTTTTCGCGTAGTTAACAGCATTACAATAAAATAGTCAACATTTCATGTTCACGCATGCGCAGACGAAAGTTACAGTACGATTCCAATGAAATTCATATGAAACTATCAAGGTATTATTCCTGATCGACCCTCCAAGTTTGAACTCATTTCAACGATATTTAAGGTAGTTATGGGAGTTTCAAGTATTTCACGTTTTCGCATGCGCAGACGAAAGTTGCATCACTTTTCCAACGATTTTTATATGGGACCATTTGTGTCCCAACTCGCACCTACCCTCCAAATGTCGGGCGGTTTTCAACTGGGGTAAAAGTGGCCGAAACGCAATCTAACTGGGGAACTTTTCGGCATGTAACTGGGGCAAGGATCTGGAAGACGCGCAATTGAACTGGGGCAACTGTTATGGCGGTAAAAACGGCATTTATTGAAACAAAATTACGCACCTTAAAATAATTAAGTGTTGTCAACGAGAGTTGATCCGTCGTGTTGGGGGGGGGGTTCTGCCTAGTTTTCAGGATCCTTGGTCGAGTTGTAACGGTTAGCTACAGCCCATAGGTATTTGATCCAGATCGCTTGACAATGCATTCCACTAATCTATTCAGAAGTCCCAAACAACCTGCTCATTCACGGGATAGTTTCTGGGATTGTTTATCTTTTTTGAGATGCGAGTGCTAGCGAGCATCCAGATCGCTTGACAATGCGAGCGGCGGAATGGGAACTAAACTTCTTGTACACCCACCGTCTTGTCAGTGTTCTTGTGTTGTGAGTGTAACGATAATATAATACCTAACAGGCTTTTCTTGAGGTCCATTCCCCAGTTCAGTTTCATGCTCTTGCCCCACTTAGATTGCGTTTTCAACTCGGGCCTCTGAGGACATTTCCCCAGATCGATTACGCCCCAAATGTCAGCCTGTTTGGACCATTATTTCGGGTAGTTATGGGCGTTACAAGGAATTACCACAGACAGACAGACACGGAACCAAAAATGTTCCTTCATGTCTGAAACGCAAAATGGTAGTGGAAATTTTCATGTTGGAGGATATAATTTTTTTTTATACTCAAGTCACGAATCCAAGGCTTCTCTACCTTCGGTAGTGTGGAAGCAAAAAAACCTTGTACAATTTCCATACACACCGCGTGCGGGTGCCAGGACATCCTGGTACTAGGTAATTTTGGCTGTACTGAGGCAACCCGATGTTTACAGAGAGAAATCGCCTCCATAAGGACAAAAAAATTGCCTTATCAACCCTTCAAGTTCGTACTTGTGAATACATACCTACTTCCAAGTTGGGGTTAATATCGAGGAGGTGGACCTGTTCCGGGACGTTCAGTGTTGCCTACCTGGAAGTGAAGGATAGAAGGCAAAGGCGCGCGCCTACAGACCCGACCATACAACTGCAATTTAAATTCAAATGTCTTACACAATTTCCATTGTGTAAGACATTTTCATATGATATGATATTTATATATGATTTAAGATTTTAAACAAATTTGTATGTTTGTCCTTGGGGATTTTAACCAAATAACGCGATTTTCAAGTTTATGTTTTAAAAATTCAAGCAGTAACAATTTTAGCACTACAGGTTGTGCCTAGGTACACAGATTCTAAATCCGTTCCTGCTGAGGGTCTCAGGCACATACTCGCACATATAATACCTAGGTACACCTTTATTTGATCTAATTATTCATTTATTATTTATTATTTATTTGAATTCATCTAAAAATTTGATTCATACTTGACGAGTCGATAGATCTTGGTACCAAGCCGGCCCAGATTTTTCGTTTATCTGTTTGATGAATTCTTTTTCTGTAAAAAATAGCAAAAAGTGTGAAATGCCTGTGTAATTTGGACTGATAAAGTTACATTTTCGAGTGTGTAAGTCTTAGATAGGTTAAGTTTTCAGTTGTAACGTACGTAGGAGATTGGTTGGGGAAGGGTGAAGAACCGTGGGGTACAGGATCCCTATCACGGACTCAGTGAAACATCCCGAAACCTCAACTGCTGTATCTACTGTCTGTTTTCAATTATAATTTTTCTAATTTAGTAAAATTTGTCAAGCACTGCCAATTGTCGGGGCTAAGTAAATTTAGCCACTTATTTCTGCATCAGATTCTCTACCTTGGTTATGGAAGCATTCTGTTACTGGACGCACTAGAATATTAACTAGGTGTATACTTTTGGTTTATTATTCTTTGGATTATTATATAACACCTCAAAAAATTTTCATTTACGTTTCACAGTGCGTAGATCCCAAAAATGCAATGTCCGTCCGCCGTATCATCCATATCTACTTTATTTTCGGTCTAAAAAAGTCGTTCTTTCGCACACAGGTTCCATTTGGGTTCTAGCTTTGTCCCGAAACTTCTCAGCCCGATCGGAATACACCCAGGGGTGTTATGGGTGTAAAATGGTTTTTTCGGGGTTCTGTTTGAGGTTTTAGTGAACATGAGCTTGTGTGTTTTTTATGGTGAGAAGACGAATATGAAGTTGATTTTGACCAAAGAGTGAAGAATTGAGGTTGTAACGAAGGTTCAGCTCCGAAGATTCATTTTTCATGAGTCAAAAACCTGAGAAATTGTTTGAAATCACCATAAATTTGTATAATAACACTAGAAGTAGTATTAACAGGTGAATCAAGACAAATTGAACTATCACTGATCAAAGGTAATTGTCGTGAGTCCCTCCCGGAACTCCAACTCAAGTAGATTTAAGTTCTCGCTAAAAACAACCTGTAGAAATTAGGCTCTGGGAATAAACGGTAAGAGTGGGGCAACCGACGCAGGATCCGGTACACAACCTGAGGCCCCACCACCAGGGTGGTGGCTTCAGGGTCTATATAACCCCGGATCCTGCACCATTTTCGCCATTCTACGTCTCCTCTAGCTGCTGGCTACTCTCTCTTCATCCTCAAACCTCTTCTCTTAAAATTCACTTCTCAAATGCTCTCATAGTAAATTCACACACAGTAAATTCACACTCACCCATTTCATCAGAGATAGGTGGAGGTCTCGCCCTTAACCAACCCTAATGAAACACACTACACGCTCGGTGGAGGTCCGCCCTTAACCGCACACACTCGCTACACAAATTCATTATTAAATTCACTCACACACATTTCATCAGGATCTGGTGGAGGTCTCGCCCTTAACCGATCCGGATGATACACACTACACGCTCGGTGGAGGTCCGCCCTTAACCGCACCAACACTCACTATTAAATTCAAACACACACATACATTTAGTCAGGTATGGTGGAGGTCTCGCCCTTAACCAACCTGACGAAATTTATCACACGCTCGGTGGAGGTCCGCCATTAACCGCACACACACACACACACACACACACAATCAAATCTCACGCACTTC
Organism: Leptopterna dolabrata; assembly: GCA_954871275.1. Classification (NCBI taxonomy): domain Eukaryota; kingdom Metazoa; phylum Arthropoda; class Insecta; order Hemiptera; family Miridae; genus Leptopterna; species Leptopterna dolabrata. The sequence continues at coordinate 17,549,525 of OX940984.1, read as the reverse complement.
ATGCAGTCAAATTCACTTACCAAAAATTAACTTCAATCAACCTTTTCAACACACGCTCGGTGGAAGTCCGCCCTTAACCGCAAACACACCAAAAATCAACACACATCAATTTTAGCTGTAAATTCACTCCTATCCAACATCCAACTACCTCCACCTCTCATGGTGAATTTTACATCAACATAAATTCACCATAGTAATTATTTGTAAAAAATATGGGACTAATTCGTGTTTTTGGTGGCCAAGATTGGTGGAAATGTTGGGGATGAGTTCACAAATTTTTCGGTTTGTGAACTGAATGGCTGGAACCCCTGGACTAGAAACCTTCCTAATAAACGGCTAAGAAAATGGAAGCAACAATAATTCTTATTCCCCTGAGAAGACCAGGTACATGAAAATATTGGGGAGGTTATACACATCATCGAGGTTATCTTCGAGTTTTCAGTTCACCCCCCCCCCCCCCCCCCCCCCCGTTTGGGGCAAGAAGTTCATGTGCCGGTTCGAGAACTCGGGGCACTGGAACTAAGGGTGGGTAAAACAGTAAGTGAACTTAACCTCGCTGGATCGCTTCTCAGCCTGCCCGGAGCGATTGCGCGAAGGACTTCGCAGCGTTTTTGAAATCAGGCTTTTTTTAGGTTGGTCCTACTCGTATTAGCTTTACAGCGTCCCCAAGTGCCTACCTTGTTTTTGAATTGATTTGTTCTGCAATTCCCTTCTCCGTTTGGCCAGCTCGACCCTCTCCTGGTACTCTTTGTCCCTCTTGGCCTCGTCAACTTCATCCGCGAAGAGGTAGGGGTTAACTGTCGTCACTGTGTTCAACTTGAAGTCCTCGGGTGGCAGTTCTTTCATGTAACTTGTGTCATTCGGATCCAAATGCTTCCACCATGCCTTCTTGTGCTTTTTCTTATTAGATAGTTTAAAAAATGCTTAAAACATCTTTAAAACAACTGTATATTCGTAGGTAATACCTACTTAGTTATACCCAAGCTGAATAGGTGAAGAAGCGAATGGGTTCAAATCCAAATTAAGTATGTACCTTCCTACACTAATTATTCATTCTAACTTCATCTACAGTAATTGTTTTAATGCAGTCATTCTGGAAAGAAAATCGTCCCCTGAAAGGCAGAATATCGTAAGCGCCATTTTCCAAATTTTACAGGAGAGATGATACCAACTTAGTTCCTGAAATCCTGAAGGATACCAACTTAGTTCCTTATTCCTTTGAACTGCCGTTCCGTGATCAATAAACTGATATAGTATCCACTCCATCTGAACTAAAGCCTATCTAAATGAACCTTCTAGTGAACTACGGAACTGTCTTTCAGTGGATACTATCAACTCCTCATGTGTAGTAGAAGAACTAAGTTGGATTCGTTCTGTGGATACTATACATTCCTCAAGTAGTATTAATTCACCCCATGTGAATGCCTCCTAATGAACTAAAGGAACTATCATTCAGTGGACACTATCAACTCCTCTGTAATATCCACTGTTCTATGAACTACAAGAACTAACTCAGTCGCCTTGCGAGTGAGTGAGTTACTGATTCTTTAGTTCTTAGTTAATGATGCAGAGAACAGTAGTTCTTTAGTTTCCCCTTCCTACATCCAGTAGCCATCATTCTCTAGACACCGGGTCCTTGAATCATTTACTCTACGATCCTTGAACAAATGTTCAGTGAAGTGAAATAAGCCGAGGAGTAGTTCAGTTAGTGGAGCTAGTTCTTCAAAAGTAGTTCAGTCAGGAACTACCCACCTCTAATTCTAGTCCTTATCACTTCCTTCAAGTTCGTCATACCCACTGTATCTGGCTTCTGGCATGGATATGGGAAGGGCCTGAAGAAGGAACTGCAAATGACTCCAACTCCTAGTTCCTTTGAACTGTCGTTCCATGATACTATGAGCTCATGTAGTGTCAATCCCATCTGAACGACTCCTAGTCCTAATGAACTAGAGTCCTATCATTCTGTGTGATGAACTAAGAGCTGAAGAACTATATAGTAACTCAAGGTCCGTTCGGACCATGCCACGTCCCTTTTTGTGGGTTCAGACAGTGCCGGAACTGGCCATGGATCGGGAGTTGGCTGTTCGGACACAGTTCGGGTCCATTTCTAACAGTCCTCGATTTTTTTGAGGACTGAGTCCAGAACTGCGTCAGTTCCATCCTGGACTGTTCCAGGACTGTCTGTCCGAACAAACGCATATCACACAGGGGGACCCCCCCCCCCCCCCCATTGCACCACAGTTGCTGGGTCCATAACACACAGAACAGAGCAATAGTTCCCCCTTCTTATATTGGCTAGCCGCTGAGCCAACGATTCTGTTACTCTGTGGTCGTATTGAACGACCGTTCAGTGAAGTTCGTTTGGCAGAGTTAGTTCTTCAAGAGTAGTTCAGTCAGGAACTACCTACCTACCTACCAACTTGAGACCTATTGACCACCCGACGTGGACCTACTTGAATGTTGGATTCTACTCGACAATAATCTGGGTAGGTTCGCCTACATCATCCTCTTACCCTTCCCTCCTTCGATTCCGCCATGTGAAATTTCAATCGCACCTTCAATACTGATCTACAATAGGTACTTGTTTCAAACCGATTTTCGAACTATTTCCATCAAATCTCACTAGCTTTCTCTTGAAAAAATTTCGATACAGTGTGACAACACTATGAAAACACAAAGTTGTAGTTGTCACTGGTTACAAATTTACTTATAATTTGTTTTAAACATATGCAATGATCAATCCTGATTATTAATAAATTGTTAAATTGAAGTCGCCTTTGATAAGAACCAAATGAAAATTACTAGGCAGATCTCACCCGTGCGTTGCACGGCGGGGCGTACAGATCAATTAAATGGGCCATAAGAGAAACCGCCCACCCGTGGGTACTTAATTGAATTCGCGATCGTGTTGACTCATTGTTCCGACACCCGTGCCCTCCGGCAGAAGACGAAAGTCAGTTAACCGGAGGGCTCACTTGCCATTCTAACATCATTCCACATGTTCCGACACCCGTGGGTACTTTATTGAGTTCGAGCCAGGCTACATCACCTACCCCAGTAGCGTTGTTGTTACTCTTGTGTTGCCGGGATAATAGTAAATTAAGAAATCAAAAGTCGCAAAGTTAATTTTATAAGGCGTCTAGTCTAATTTGATTAACGTGTAGTGTTAATTTTCTTGTGCGTAAATTACACAATGGCACCTACGAAGAAATCTAAACGATCGGAAAATACAGAACAGGCACGTTCCAGCTCATCCCATTCAGTGGACCAACACGGCGAGGAGTGTGGAAAACAGGTAAAACTTCTACATGGCGAACCAACCGTTCAAGAAAGTTCAATATCACCACATATTTGTCTCGAGGAAGATGCAGATATTTTTGAAAGCCTTCCCTTATATCCTGCGTGGGAACTGCCCAATAAGCACATAGTTCCCACAAACATGCTTAAAACACTGAAGTCAAATTGGGAATCTGCTCGGAAGTTCTACATGGAAGCGCGGGCCGAAGATATTTCCATCAGCAATTTCGAGCGAGCGTCAAGCGTGACGTTTTCTTAGTTCATGTACCCAAGCATCAAAATAATTTGAAAACAGTTGATTGTTATCTACGCAACACAGTTGAGTCTATTTTTATTATTGGTATCGCGTGAGCAAGTTTTCGTGACGATTTTTCAGTTTATGTGCCAAAGCAAAGACATGAAAATGTCAAAAAAATGTCGAATTGTGTCTACGACTGGGAGTTAGTGGTTTCCACAAATAACTATTCTAATGATTTTTATATCAAGTTATAATCTGCACAACTTTAGAAAAACACAACACGTGTTGGTACTTATAGGAATAGTTAGTAGGAAACATTATTGGTGATACGGCTGGTGAAGAAGTACTAATCTGTAACGAGTTTTAACAGTTTTATTATTACAAAACTAAAAATACAAATTTACAACTAAAGAACTAACCGTAAAAAATTAAGTAAGTCTTAAACACACAGTTTCACTCAAACATTCCATCTAATTTACCATTAATGGACGGCTTTCTGATGGTTTCTTTCAAAACGGCAATTGTATGTGATTTCTCCCGTGTCGATCGAATGTTTGGGTTTCCTTATAATGAAGAAGTAAGTGCCATTTTATCGGATGTCTTCTACATTTTTTGTTCCGGCCCTTTTTTGCAATACAAAATGTCCTTTTCTAAGTAAAAAAATAAAAACTACGAATTTTGCATTTTTTGTGTACACGTAAGTACAGATCGTCAGACAGTTTAAGAAGAGTCCAACTACAGGGACTGAATTATACTCAGATTACGACTACCTAAACTTGGGAAGGGGATGTTAGTTCGGTGTGGTTTCGTCGCCTGGTTTTTCTAGTTTTACATATTCACACAAACACTCAAGGTTTTTAGGGAGCCTCCTTTGTCATTTTTTATTTTTTATTTTTGTCTTTTTTTGCTGTTGTGGTGGCAATCCCTTTTAGCAGGAGCAGTCACATGCGCAGCGTTTGACACGTTTCTCCCTCTTCAACAGAGAGCTGACGTCACGGATGGATCTGGGTTGAACGACTGGAACATTAAACGGTACAGGTTATTACAAGAATACATTAAGGTAACTAAGTAACTATCCTATCATAAATCTATTATTGAGGTGCTCGTACTCTGTATTTTACTACAAAAGGAATAACTAGAATATGATCGCTAATTTTCAGGATCTAGACTCAGGATATAGGATATAAGTAGGTAGGTACCTTATAGTGAAGATACTGAACTCGATCGGTGCTAAGTAATCGCACCCCTTACCTATTCGTAGGTAGGCAGGTAACTAACTTATCCCCATCAGAACCATCAAGAGACGTGAGATGTGAGATATGTTTTCTTCAACTTGTAGATAGGTACAACTGTAGGTGGGTTGTACCTACCTTCCAATTTTGGTTTATTATTCGGTGAATAATACACTTAATATGTATTTCTCAGCAAAAATTTTTCGAACACCCCCTCAAAACAATTTTTTCTTTTACGTTTCAAGGTGTGTTGATTCCAAAAATGTCCATCCGCCGTACGCCATCCACCTTATCATCCATATCTACCTTTATTTTCGGTCTAAAAAATTCTTTCTTTCGCACACAGGTTCCATCTGGGCCCTAGTTGTGTCCCGAAACTTTGCAGCCCGATTGGTATACACCCAGGGCTGTTATGGGTGAAAAATGGATGTAAAAACAGGGGTTTTTGGTGTTTTAGTAACGTGAGCGTGTGAGGTATCGTTTTCTATGTGTTTTAGGACGAGGAGACCGAATATGAAGGCGTTTTTGACCAACGAGCGAAGAATTGAGGTTCTGACAAAGTTCAGCCTTAAATTCACCATAAATTTAGTCTAAAATCGTCGTTCTTTCGCACAGGCTCAATTTGGGACCTAGTTGTGCTCCAAAGCTTGGCAGCCCGATCGGAATACACTCAGGGGTGTTATGGGTGAAAAATTCGTGTAAAAATAGGGTTTTTGAGAACCACAACTTGTGAGGTATTGGATCTACAAGGCTCAAGCAGAGCTTTTCACAGGGGCTCAACAACCCTGCATCACTCGCCCTTCACTTCCCAGAGACTCAATATGAGCTGTTATTTGCCAGTGGCACTTCTGTGCTGTGGCTTACGCCAAAAATTTGACTGCCGGGGTCCACTAGTAGCGCCACAGTAATTGTAGTCTTATGTGGGTAGATAGGTACTCACTGTGCATGGTCTCGGAAGCTGGGAGCTGTCTGAAGCCTGGGAGTGGTGGTGGTTTGACTGTGTCTGAGGGCACTGGATGCTGCTCGACGGCTTCGATGGCCTGGAGAACGGGGTGACCTTCCATGGAGCGGCCTTCTGGTCTGGGGTGGCCTTGGTGGTGAAGGATGGGGATGATCTGAAGCAAGGGCCCATGTCCATGCATAAATGAAAATGAATGGCGTGGTACCTAGCGTTCTAAAAAGTCAGTCAAATCCAGCATTTTGATAATGCTATTACTACACAACTCAAAACCTCAATAAGTGCAGAAATATAGTTTTTTGTTTGGTTGTAGGTTACCAGCTTTGTATTTTAAGTGAAGTTTGATCAGAAAACTCATTATCTTCAAGTTAAGACAAGCATGACCCTAGGCATTTTTTTGTTGGAGATCACTCATTAATCCCTGTTCCATATCGGTACCTACCTCTTCTTGGATGTAAACTTGTTCAGCTGAATCTGGGATCACTTGGGCCTGTGGGGGGAATCTCCTGTTCTGGTGTTGGTGCTGAGCGGCCATCTGCTGGGCTGCCATCTGCTGTTCAGCAGCCAACTGCTCTTGTACGGCTTGAAGGACCTGGGGTGGAAGCTCGACGGGACCCTGGTCGAAGGGTGTGGTTGTTAGGTTTAGCTTCATACATGTTACGAATCAATGAATCAGGAAGAACCACTTGTAGCAGTCATTACTGACAAGTACAGAGGTAGGATCGGCTGACGACATGTCTACGAGATTACCTGAGCCTGGAAATGAGGATGGATTTGCTGAGGCTGCTGGACTTGCTGAGCCATGTGAGGAGGGACGTGAGGACCCATGTGGACGCCCATTTGTGGCCCGTTCATGTTGGGAGCGGCCATGTGAGGAACCGGCCTGGGCATCTGCTGAGCAGTCCAAAGAGTAGAAGTTAGTCAAGGTCGAACATACCAGAAAAACGCAGTACACAAAAGAGCAGCAAGAGGAAACATTTATTTCAATCATAAAATATCACATTTTTACGTGAATAAAATGAGACTTATTCACTGCAGCACATACCTGGTGGTGGTAATGCATTTGGTGAGGTCCGTGAGGGATGGCGTTAGGGTGGAGGGGGATTTGCTGGACCTGAATGGGAACGACGTGCATCTGCATCATAGGAACATTTTGTTCTTGTTCCATGGGCACATGCCTGAAACATTGAATAGCGCGTACGTTATTAATATTGCACCTACATTTAGGCCCCGATGTAAAAAACGCTGCAAAGTCCTTGTCACATGGGTTTATTATTCTATTGGAGTTCTAGAGATTTTTGTTGGCTGTTAAATGTATTGTTTCTTTCATGTGGAATGATTGAAATAGCTATTTCTGATGATTTCCACCAATTTTGGCCCCCAAAACATGAAATAGGTACGCTTTTTTTTTTCTTTTTTTAAAGATCATCTTTGATCATTGGTAGTGGCATTTAATGGTCTTGATTAACCTGTTTACACTTTTTCCAATGTTATTGTACACATTGATGGTGATTTCAGACAGTTTTCCAGGTTTTTGACTCATAAAAAACCAATTTTGGGAGCTGAACCTTTGGTAAAACCTCAATTTCCGCGTCTTTGGTCAAAATCGACTTCATATTCGGTCTTCTCGTCCTCAAAAACATGGAAAAAGATACCTCAAAAGCTCATGTTACTAACATGTTGTTAAAACGCAAAAAGTACCTATTTTTATACACATTTTCACTCATAACACCCCTGGGTATATTCCGATCGGGCTGAAAAGTTTCGGGACACAACTAGGGCCCAAATGGAGCATGTGTGCGAAAGAACGACTTTTTTAGACCGAAAATGAAGCCTGTACACGTGATACGGCGTACGGCGGACGGCGTACGGCGGACGGCGGACGGACATTGCATTTTTGGAATCTACGCACCTTGAAACGGAAAAGAAAAAATTTTGAGGGGGTGTTATAAAAATTTTTTGCTGAGCGAATACATAGGTGTATTATTCACAGAATAATAAACCAAAATTTCAAAATGAATCTACTTGAAATATGTACATGTAGTTGTTTTGTAAGTAGGTACTTGACATGAATTACTCTGTTGTAAAGCAAATATTGCCTGCGGCACAATGATTCGCAAATAACCACCTAAAAGATCCCAGGAAGTTTATCAGTTTAATATCAGTTTTACTTGTTCTGTTATTATATAGTTTATGAGCTATAGACCTAGGTACAACAGGATGGGATATGACCAACATGGGAATTTTCAATATGTTTGCAGGTACCTAATGGACAGTAGCTATCCATCTTGTGTGCATAGTTTCGCCGACAATAAGCTTTCAATATTATTCATAGTAAAATCACAGAACTGAACATACCTCCCGTCGCTGTTCACATATCTGTACATTCTGTCCATTCCTGGGGATCCAACCATTCCCGGGAAACCGTTCATACTGGGAAAGCCATTCAACATCATCAAATTGCCGAAATATCTACAAAAGCTTAAATGGTTAAACGTGCATTAGTTCATGCGGGTGCAATAACGTCAGTCTGCATACTCGCTATATGGCATTTACAAGTACCTACTTGGTAAAATGTTTACTTATCGATAGTTTGAGAACCACACAATCGGCAGATTCCGTTGGTTATTAATAAGTAGCTAACCGGAGGTAGGGGGGGCCATTATTAATGCGATCCCATACGAATAGATTAATATAGTTCTTACACCTGGGGTACAATAAATGACATTTTACCTGTAACTGGGCTTAAATTGTGTGTAGTAGGGAATAAATTGATTGGAGATTGTTGGCATCCAATAGCAGTTCGGCATCCATTTTATTGGTTCATCTTCAGGGTTTCTTCTGGATTATTGGTAAACGATAAAAATGTTAGGGCAAGTAATTTATTAAGGTGTGTGCGTTATGGAACTACCTACAGTTACACTGATGGGTTATCAAAATTTATATAATTATTACCTATATTAGCACTTCAAGGGTTTCCCCTTTTTTGATGCTGAAAACACTCATAACTTCGGATATGAAAAATGACAGATCTAGTTTTCCACATATTGCACTTTACTGCAAAGATGTTCGCCTTATTTTAAGGCAGCATCAGACACAGTATACACAATATTGTGGGTCTATATTAGGTGTGTTAGTTGTTGTACCATCCGACCGTCAGAAAGGCGTTTGGCCATTCGCAGTGATTCTCGGGACTCTTCTAACTGTAGGATATCCATGAGCGGAAGTTTGCAGTGTTTTCCCGACTGTCCAACGCCAGTTTTCTGATCGTCATTCCAGTACACAGAAGAGTGGGCAGACGAGAAACTGACCATGCACTGCCTTCTCAATTCCCAACTGTTATCAAACTCAAGCCCTTCTCAAACCCTTATCAAGACGGTATTGGATCATGGATGGTTTCTTAAGGTTTTCTAGGAGTCAGCTAATCGTCAGAAAAAGCCAGTGCAAACAAAGCTATTGTGTGTGTATTGTGTCAGAGCCTTAAACTAAGGCGAAAAGCTTTGCAATATGATGGAAAACTATGTGTTATTTTTCTTATCCAACTTATTATATATATATTATATATAGCTTCTCTTGAATTGGATGCGTCAGTGAATGGACAATAAACTACAGATAATACATAGTCTTTAGTCTTTAGTCTAAAGACATAGATATTTTACCTGGTAATTCCAATAGCTGTAGTTCCATTCTGCGGTGACCAGTAGCGAGTTACCCTTTTCACTACCTTTATAGGATTACTTCGAACGTGCACAAAACAGTTCAGAATTGTTAACATGCGATATTATAATTGAAGATATGTGATAACAGTAATATTGAGTGATGTGAGGTGACTGAGGTGGAAATGAATAATATAAAATGGCATAAGGAAGTAATACCTAAGTGTCTAAGAATTAGGTCAGCATTTAGCCATCAAAGGGGTGAGTTGATGTTAGAAAACGGTCTAAAATCCCTAGGTTAAGTAACAACCTATGAAAAACCACGACTGGTACGAACAATTCCCAAATCAGTCGATGCTTCATCTTGTTTTATGGAAAGGAAATTCGCAAATAATGTAGATGTGTGATAGAATTCGCTTTGGCTTGTACCGACTACGTTCAACTTATTAGTGATTTTTATGATAATGCTAAACTAACAATCTATCATGTTATGTGATCAAGTTTATTGGAGGTACCTACCTACTCTTGTACTCTACAAAACTGATAGGGGCTCAAAATATGCGCGTATGGACAATTGTAGAAACATTGTTCAGTAATTTAGTTCCTACATCAATTTTAGTCATCATTCGTGCTGTAGCAGCAATAGCGAGCAGGAGAAATTATGTTCTTTACCACCACTTTCCTCCACCATTCGAGCAAACCATCACCTCTCGTATAACGGCATACAAGACATCCGTGTTACCTTTGGTCGTTGCCAGACTCGCAGAAGATGGCCATCCTCTCTCCTGTTACGTGTTCGTATCTGGGATCAGTCGTGAGGTTGACTCCGAATGGAAGTCTGACAGTCTTGGGCTGGTGGTCCATCACCTCTTCAGCCCTCCTCTTCTCGACAACGCAGTTCATTCTGGACCGCTGATTTTTCTCTATCATCGACTGTAACGGAATATGGTAACTGAGAGATCAAATAGAGTGCTGTGGATTGTTTCAGTTTGATATAGTTAAAACGTGATTAGTTGGACCGATAGAACAAAATTTATTAACACACACACACACACCAAAAAAAACTTTCTACGCTCTAATCTTTGTGAGTGTCCACCCGCACTCGGTAGACCTCCGTTCCAGCCAGTCGTAAAAGGACGAAAGGGTCAAGGGTCATCATGAAATTTACGGAGGATGAGTGCATTTGGAGGACAGGCTCCATATTCCAGCCATAAAGAAGTCGTAAAGGCCTGAGGCCTGAGTAAGGCTAGGAATTAAGGCTGTGAACGGTGAAAGTTTAGGGCCCATCTGGTTGCGTCTCAAGTTATTTTCAAAGATTGCTTAGAACAGCGATTCCCAACCTGGGGTGCGCGCACCCCCCGGGGGTGCGCGGGAGCCCCTTTGGGGGTGCGTGGAAAAAATAGAGTAATGGCGGACATTTTTGGGAAAAAATTTGATTAATATTTTTTGTTCTTTTGCCACACCACCGCTACCACAACCAACTGTGAACTGATCTACTCAAGTGTGAATGGGGTGTACCCACACATTTTTAATATTTTTTATCTTGAAAGTAGATGTTGAGAAAAGACAGGACCTACATCGTTTTTGTGCGAGGGATGTAGTGACGCGCCGAGAAGGGGAGGAAGAGAAGCATAGATTTGAGGGTATACTTGTCCACAATTGAACCAGATTTCAAAAAAATGTGTACCACGATACAGCCTCAAGGATCTCATTAATTTGCCCCAAAATTACTCGTTTATTTATTCATTTATAAATTTACGGGCTAGTCTAATTTAGTCTCATTCCTGTCTTCTTGTCAATAATGTAATTTTGCAATATTAAAACATTATATTATTATAGTTACATATTATGTAACTCCTACTCTTTCGATCTCTTTAGTTACCTACCTACCTACCTGTGTTACTTTTACCTTGATGCTCATGTGCATTGTTTTTACTACAAACTTTATTTTAAATCTGTGTGCATACTTATACACTATATTTTATACTATTATATATATACTTATAAAATAAAATGTGCGTATACTTTTTTTTTTTTTTTTGTTTGTTTTGTTCAAGTCTGTTATAAATCAACTTCTGACACAGCGCCTTTACTATACAGATCTATTTGGTATTTACGTAAGTCGGGGGTGCGCCGGCTAAAACTGAGTTGCTGGGGGGTGCGAATGAGAAAAAAGGTTGGGAACCGCTGGCTTAGAATGATGGACATCAATAAAGCCGACGCCATTGGTTCGTCAATGGGAAAGAACCTCCTGAAAACCCCAATTTAGCACATCCAAACATATTTTTTTCACCAAAAACGTAAATTTCTCAGCCAGCAACAGATGTATTTGTTAAGAAGTACCTAGTTTGTTGGAAAGCTGAAATCCAGAGGAAGTTTTTCCCATAGCCAACAAATTAGCCTGGGGGGGGGGGGGGGGCACTTTTTAAGGCAGAGCGCTTTTTGAAATTTTCAACTATCCTGGGATTCGCAAAATTTTGACATTCAGTTAAAGATTTCAGAGGTTCAATCAAAGCACAACATTTTTTCAAAATAGCAAAATAGCATTTTGTGAAAGGAAATTTAATGGGTTTTTCAGTTATAAATTTTTGTTGCAACTTTAAAAATGTGTGGTATATAGGTACGTCAGTTTTATGTAGAAAACCGTGATTTACGAGAAAAAACTTGACTTGCCAAATAATTCGAAAACCAAGAGCTTAAAGGAGACATTTTCGATCGGAAATGAGCCAAAGAATCATTTCCTGGCTTCTTGCAGACCTGTTTAGTGTACCTACACCCTGTATCTAGGGGCTTCCTGTAGACAAACGGAATTCAGATCTCTACATACCCCGGCAAGTTCGTCGAAGTCCAACTGCAGTGGGAGCTTGACGCGGATGGGCTGATCCTCTCCAGAGTCGTCGCTCTGAGAGGCGTCAAGCTGCTGATGAGATCTGGATGGAGGATCGGCGGATTCCCTCTTGCTATGGGAGCTCTCCTCGGAATCCAACGGATCTACCAAGGCTTGGAACACAGGCCTGTCTTCAGTCTGATCCTAAGCAGATGAAGGAATGCCATGCTTACAGTACAAGCTAGTTAATATTACATCATATATAAATGTTTACCTACCTACTTGTGGCTTAGTGATGAAAGAATCGAACATTAAAAAATGCAGAATCTTCAGTTAAACATTCTTCCTCCTTATCCCGAGTGAATTTCCTTGGTGATAAAACTACACAATCATGATGGTGGTGAACGCTTCGTTGGATGGCAAAAGGTTTTAAATAAAATAATTCATTACACGGAATAACTGCCAATATTCTATTTGATTCATTGTTTCGTTTTTATCAGATTAGGATTTGAGAAAATATCGAGGTCGTATCACACCAATGATTTAGGGATGTGGTGGTACAGGGGCGCCATTTAAGGGGGGCAGGGGGGGGGGGCCTAGGCCCCCCCAAGGAATTGATAAATAATGAAAATGACTACTGGAGTTATCTAGAATATCATAGCCTTCTTTTAAAAAGGAATATTTTGAATGAATATTATTGGAATGTAGCAATGCTAATTTAATGAATTGAAAAAAGGGTATGTACTTTGATTTTGTTTGTATTTATTCTTTTATTGAAACTTTAAATATGTAAAAGGAAGCATAAAATTAGCCTACATCTAAATGTAATATTAATTTAAACAAATTTGCGGGGGAAAAAACCCTGGACCCCCTTTCCTTAGTAGATATAATATCATACCCCCCATACCCACAGGTGTTTGCCCCCCCCCCCCCCAACAGTTTGGTGAAATGGCGCCCCTGTGGAGGTACGAGCACGAGGTATGAGTTTGTCATGCTGGCTGTAGCACCCACTTATTTCCTAAGGGATCATGCGACCCAGAAGGAGAAAGCCAGGCGGCGTGGAAAGTTCGAAGGTTCAATAGATAAGGGAGACTCACGAAGATCGTGCATCTACTTTCCAGAACCGTTTTCTTCCACTATACTAACACGACATGAAAAGTACCTACCTACGTCTCAGAAGCGGGAGGCCTGTCCAAATGTCACTTTTCCATACTTGGCCACCGTATAGATTAGTGCTTGTCAGTGGTGGTTATTCTAAACGCTACAAAGGACATTGCAGCCTCATGTTTTTCATTATTTTTTATGGATTTAGAGAGTACTTAGGTAGGTATATTACGCATGATGAGTGGCTGATGAACAGCTGTTATTAAATTATTACTGACTCCAATATATCTCTATGATGGAGTAGGTCTCTGTGTGTGTGACAACCACCATTCCATTCAGGAACCTTTCCAAGATTATAAAAAGTATTCTTCTTCATTCCAATTTATGTTTTGCACAAACCATCCTACTCGTAGGTACTTATCACCAAGCCAGCCCTACCTCATGTATAAGTACCTAGGTGTAATATAGTTAATTTATATAATACCTAATATACTGAATGAAAAGTTTAATTAATTTCCGTAAACTGGGATGAAATCGACACCCGAGAGGAAGAAGGGCCAATCTGATTTTTTTCGAAAGGGCCAATCTATTTTTCCGGATCAAGGACAAAAAGGGCCAATCCTCAAAGTTGTTCTGTTGGAACAGTATAATTTGCATGCAATGTTGTGATTTATATTGCTAATAGTCGTTTTCTAAGGTTGGCAAATGAGGATTTGATATCTCCATGTTGATTGTCACGGAACTTAAGGTTTTAAGTGATTTTTGAAGTGTTTTACTCGCTTACTCTCCTCGTTTGTGATATAGGGCCTACTATTTTTCTGTCAGTCTTTTCATGTTTGATTCGATCGGCTTGATAATCCTTTAAATTCACTATTTCGAAGACAAGAGGCTTCTTTTAGTTGAACAACAATTGGAATTTTACGAGTGTTCATCAAAATACATTGACATTTTAAATTAGGACAAACTTGAGAATTAGAAGTATCGCAATTATAGTGTTAAATTCGAGAAATCTTGGAATTAGATATCACTCCCTTTTAGACAACAGCGCATTCTTTATTCACCCCCAGCATTAACAAATTGAACCTAATGTTACAGTCAAATTTTAAGAGTAATTTATGTTGGTTTATTGGTTATTACCACCTATTTGAAAAATATAACAATGTTGAAATCCTTGAATAGAATGAAATTTGTATAGATTGGCCCTTTTACTTCCGTCAGTGGTTGGAAGTGCGGGAGTAAGAAGGGCCAATCTCGCAGAACGAAGCAGATTGGCCTTTCTTCCTCTCAGAGATTCTCCCAAGATTTCCGTCTCAAAGGGCCAATGTGGACCTTCTTTCACATTTTTATTTTTATTAATTTTTGGGGTTAATCCAAACTGAGAAAATCTTGTAGATTCTTGTAGCCTATAGATTTTTACAAGTGATTATGAAAAAACAAGTGGTAAAACTCAAAAAGGGATTTAATAACAGCGGTCCGAAGTCTAGAAATGGGTGGGAAAAATCAGATTGGCCCTTCTTCCTCCCAGGTGTCGAAATTATGACAAACCACGTTTTTCATCCTTCGTGAGGAATTTCTTAGCTTAGTTCTATAATTCCTCAAAAGAACACGCTACCACCGTTAAGAGGACAGTTCAGCAAGTTGGTAGAATTGGTAGGTTGGTCGCTTCTGTCACAAAAGAAAGTTATCAGTACATTTAAAAATTTTGATGAATAACGTGCCTTCTGAAGAGTGTGTAATATCTACAAACAAAGCGGTTTTAGTGTTCGAGCTGTGGAGACAAGTAAGTATACTATATTTGACCTAGTTATTCGACTATACGTAGCAGTTGAGTTATCAAGAAAAGTGACTTTGTACGGAATTTGTTCATAGATTTGTAAAAAAATAAGATTTGTGGGGAGAATGGAGTACAGTTTCTGAAATGAAGTTTGGAAGGGAAGCGAGCTTCATCAACCAGGGAAATTTATAATCATCATGTCATTCAAACTTTGTTTTTGCGTACCTCCGACGTTTTACCTACCTGCTTTTTTCTAGCATATATGTAATGCATTTTGTCGACCTGTTGTAATTTTTTTTTTTAAACATTAATTGCAAGTTTTTTGAGTTGCAATATTTTTCTTTATAGAATTTCCCTGGCTATAAGTTCTGATGGTTTAATTGAGTACATTAAATCTGTTGTCATCATTTGACCCAACCACATCATGGTCTACTAACCCCCCAAACACCTCAAGTTATTTTCATAAACTAGAGACTTAGAGGTTTCATTTGATTTAATATTTATCAATTTTTCCCTAGGTGAAAACTTGAAAAAATCCGATTTGTACTCAAGTAACCATTATTATTGATGTTTGGATGAAAAATGTCGAGGGATTTAATACGTGTACTACGGATGACAAAGGAATGTGTTAATTTGTTGTATTATTGGCCCATTAGCTGTCTCTCTCGTGTAGAATAACGTTGAAAATAACAACCACAAAAAAAGTTTTCAAGTGGACCCTCCATTGTGGACAAATATTTGATATCATTCATACATTTTTACTAGTTCTTGAAAATGGTGCAAACACTATAAGGTCAACTTTTGGAGCTGAAACTTGGTACCCATTTAGTTCCCAATGTTAAAATGAATTCTTAAAACTTCGCAAGCACCTACTTATTTAAGAGTGAGTATAAAAACGAAGAATGTTACAAAGATCCAACGTACTAGAATGACCTAAGCCCAAACGGTTACTAATTATAAAATCTCGTTTTTAGCAGCCTACCTGCACAACCTGATTCTCTTTCTGTTCTATAAAAACCTAGTAGGCATGTTTTTCGATGTTCCCAACTGAAAGTACTTAGAGCTTCCTCGATTCCATTAGGTAGTTATGTAATTTTAAAGTATCCACCAACATAATACCTATCATTTATGTGCAGAGCGAGTGCTCGCCATTTTGCTATCGGCTTCCTGCCCAACTTTAGTTACGTCATCGATCTCGTCATAGTAGCCTTTGCACGATGCCTCAACTTCGTAATGGGATTCGAGAACCTCAGGAACATCCGAAATGTCAACCAGAATCCTAGTGAGTGGATTATATAGACATTAGTTGTAAGAAGGATGAGGATACGCTTTATCCCCAAACGGTTCTTCATGTCTTGAACTTCCGCAGAGCAGACAACATAGGGCCCATTATATGACCACACTGACGGGCAACAAGGTGGTAGATACCTTCAGCAAAAATACACTTGAACTTGAATTATTGAGCATTTTAGGCAATTTTGGAATTGGAAGAGATAAAGGGGTAGTCGTTGTTTTCTCAAATCAACTGCTCCTAATTATTTCAAAATTTAGGTCATATATGGAAATTTTAGGTGTTCTGAATTAACAGCTCAGCCGTGTCTTCGACAAGGACTTTAACACTCGGAAATGTTTAATCCACCTACTTGCGTACTATAATAATCAATTAAATGTGTTTTGGACTGCAATGGAAGTAGGTACAAAGCATTCCCTGCGTGTCGTAAGAGGCGACTAAAGAGGGAAAGATGAGCTGACAGCAGGGATCATCTTCGGGGGTGGCAGGGAAGAACACAGTCAGTGCCAACAGCGGCACCCTAAGACCATTTCAGCTGATCTGCAGACAGCAGCAGTGACAGGACACCATTGCGTTCACTTTATTGAGCAACAGAACTGTCCTTGTTGCAGTGAAAGTTTCGCACAAATCTGTGCAACCCAGCATAAGGTTGGCAGCTGAACAGGTAAGAAAAGGTTTAAGTGCTGCTCCCCAAGGAACCCCAGTATGGTTTTAGTGAGTCGGCTGACTCTGAAAGCTAACAGCTCAAGCTAGTAGGTAGCCATTTAAATTTTCCTCTTGGTATTCTCTTTCTTTTTCATCTGATTGAGTAAGAACTCAGAAGCATAGACATCTATAATCAATAATTATTTTGAATGGATGGTGGGCCGACTGCACTGAAGTCTCTTACGAGGCGAGGGAGGGAAAGACGATGACCTCTTCTTCTAATAATAAATTGATGGAAGACCGGTTTCGGGTTTTTAAACCCTCTTCAGTTCCTTTTCTGAAGGAATACTTCCGAATTCCATGCATGGAACTGAAGACGTTTTAAAAACCCGAAACCGGTCTTACGTAATAATAAACAATTATCAGCAGAAGAGGTCATCATCTTCCCTCCCTCGCCTCAAAAATTATTTTGGGTAAGTAGGTACTTAAACTTTTCAAAACCAGCTCGTTACTACCTCCTTTTGGATCAGGTAGTTTCCCTTTTGTAGGTAGTACGTACAATTTAAGGTGAATTACTTATATATCAGTTCCTCTGGATACACAGGACCTGAGTCCTCGGTATGTATGTGTACCAACATCATGTATGTACCTATCTATTGACACAGAATGTCTTTCCGAACTTCCTCTCCCTAAAACCTACAAGTTCCTCCAAGACCTACAATATGGTCCTAAACACCCCGCTTTTTTCACAGCGGTTTCCCACCCAAACAACCCTACCTTCACTAGGCACCTTTTAAAAACCTCCAAAACAAAACGCGGAAATCCAACGGGAACGCGCTTTTAACTCTATCCACAGCATCCCGTCGCCACGTCGCGCGTCGATCGGCAGTCGACAGCCCGTGACGGTCTCTGTCGGAAAAGGCGGATATCCTCAGACAAGAGTCCTCGATTTTCTCCAGACCGTCACCAGGAATGATCAAGATTTCGGTCTAAGTGGAGTTGAGTAGTTAGATAAACAGCGATTGACCCGGAATGGACAGTTTTCCTCGAGTTGGCAGTTAGGCTTTTATCTGCTATAGGTACGATTCTCATTACTTCAAGTTTTGTGACGGGTGGTACCTACTTTAGCACGGTTGACATTAGCCAGCACACTCCCTCTTTCGCTGCCCTGTGATTTCAAATAGGAGTAGTGGAACCTGAACAATTTTTTCTCCCTAGAAAAACGCTGCAAATTATTACACAACGGTTCATTATTTACCTGTATAGATGCCCCTTCTGTGTAGATCACTGTTTTCTATGGTCAATACCTACCCTCGAGCCCCCCTCCCACCCAGAAAAGCCCGAAATTGAGTCCTAGAGCCGGCCCGGACACTACGGTTTCATAAAAATATGCGGTGGATTCAATAATTCTTTCGTTATTTGTTATTATTCATGAAGCATAACGTTTGCTGAAGTTGAAAAAAGAATTATCAACAGAATCCAAAATAACCGTCATTCTTCAAATGACAACACAGAACAACCCGATTCCTCACAGCCACACGTAATTATAGGTAATCAGCTGTTCCCCAGCAATGCTATATTTATATAGTTCCATTCACGATCATGTTAACAAAGCTTTTCGGTGCAAACTTCAGGGCCTTACAGTGAAGGAATGGCTGGACGTACAATGCTCCGGGCGGTCTCAAAAAATTCCCTATTTCGAGATCAATGATTAAAAACGCTGCAAATTCCTTGTCACGAGGGTTTACTATCCTACTGGACTTACTAAAGTAATGTTGGCTGTTCATTTACTGTTTCTTTCATGTGCAATAATAAATGAAATAGCTATTGCTGATCGTTTCCACCAATTTTGGCCCCCAAAAACACGAATTAGGCTCTTATTTTTGACAAATTATCTTTGATCATTGATAGTGCCATTCAGTTGCTTTGATTCACCTGCTCAATTATTTTGATACTACCTCTAGTGTTATTATTCAAATGTATGGTGATTTCAGACAATTTTTCGGGTTTTGACTCATAAAAAAATGAATTCTGGGAGCTGAACCTTCGTTAAAACCTCAATTCTTCACTCTTTGGTCAAAATCGACTTCATATTCGGTCTTCTCGCCCTAAAAAACATGGAAAACGATACCTCACAAGCTCATCAGTAAAACCTCAAAAATCCTATTTTTGCACCCATTTCCCCCCATAACACCCCTGAGTGTATTCCGACTGGGCTGCCGAACTTCGGGGCACCATTAAGACCCAAATGTGCCCAAGCAGGGACCGAAACTGTATGTTGAAGAACGACTATTTTATACCAAAATTTAACGAAAATTTGAAGCTGAAACAAATTTTGAACCTCAATTCTTCGCTCGTTGGTCAAAACTGACTTCATATTCGGTCTCCTCGCCCTAAAAAACATAAAAAACGATGCCTCACAAGCTCATGTTACTAAAACACCAAAACCCCCCATTTGTTCACCCATAACACCCATGGGTATATTCCGATCGGGCTGCAACGTTTCGGGACACAGCTAGGGCCCAAATGGAGCCTGCGTGCGAAAGAACGAATTTTTTATACCGAAAATGAAGTAGATATGGATGATACGGCGGCGTACGGCGGACGGACATCAGATTTTGGTTTATTATTCTGTGAATAATACGCCTATGTGTTCGCTCAGCGAAAAAATGGTATAAAACGCCCTCACCATTTTTTTTACGTTTCAAGGTGCGTAGATTCCAAAAAATGCAATGTCCGTCCGACGTATCATGCATAACTACTTCATTTTCGGTTTAACAAATTCGTTCTTTCGCACACAGGCTCCGTTTGGGCCCTAGTTGTGTCCCGAAACGGTGCAGCCCGATCGAAATATACCCAGGGGTGCTATGGGTGAAAATTGGTGTAAAAAAAGATGTTTTTGATGTTTTAATAAAATGAGCTTTTGAGGTATCTTTTCCATGTTTTTTAGGGCGAGTAGACCGAATATGAAGCCAATTTTGACCAACGAGCGAAGAATTGGGGCTGTAACGAAGGTTCGGCACCCAAAATTCATTTTTTATGAATCAAAAACCTAGAAAATTGTCTGAAATCACCATCAATTTGTATAATAACACCAGAAGTAGTGTCAACAGGTGAATCAAGACAATTAAATGGCACTATCAATGATCGAAGATAATTTGGGGGGAAAAGGGAGCATACTTCGTGTTTTTGGGGGCCGAAATTGGTGGAAACCATGAGAAATAGCTAAATCAATTATTGCACACGAAAGAAACAATAAATGAACAGCCAGCATTTCTGTAGGTATGTCCAATAGAATAATAAACCCACGTGACAAGGACTTCGCAGCATTTTTGGAATCCACGCACCTTGAAACGTAAAAGAAAAAAATTCTGAGGGGGTGTTATAAAAATTTGTTGCTGAGCGAATACATTAAGTATTATTTACACCATAATAAAGCAAAAGTGAGTTTCAGTAACAGCTGCCCTGTAGTGTAACATGCAGGAGAAACTGTTTCTATTTCCTAGAGGGCAGTAGCGTTTTACTAGTGATTTCGGCTTGTGGAAAATGGTTCAAAACTTGCAATGTGGGCACGGAATAAAATGGGTTAGTATATAAAGGTTCGAGGTTTCTTAAAAAATAATTGCCCGTAGCATAAGCCATCTCATTGCAATAATATCTCCTAAAACGATTGTACTGTGATTCTTTAGCAATTTGAAGCGGGCTGTTTTGAAACAGTTTTAAACAACGGATAGCACCAGCTCTGTCATGTCATGATTTCCTTCACTCCGTTCCCATTTCACTTTTTCCCAACCAAATCACCCGTTGAAAACTGTTCAAATGTTATTGTTTCGTGTACTTTTTTCCCCTTCTTTCACGAAAATCGTAAACTCACCGCTCATCCCCTTTTATTAAAATGACCGTTCACCCACGACGGGACCGTTTAGAACAAAAACACAAAGAAATTGCCCAATCACTTCAAGATGGACTGTCAGGAAGTGCCAGGACACAAAAGAACTTCATTCTTTCAAACCGCTGAAGGATACCGTGATGGGACGATTTGGGGCTGTGTCTCACGGTTTTATACTTCATTGCTGACCAGGACGTCTTTCTTTCCACAGAAACCGTGGTAAACAGTTTAGGGACTTTCACGGTAGGTAAGTCGGTTACTGAAAATGCAGCAAAGCATGGGGTTAATCAGTTGCATCCGTTTCCAAATAACGTAACCTAAATACAAGATTTGTTTCCTCAAAGGCTGCCCAATGAGTTTCTTCTGACTGTAAAGTGGAGAGCATGAAATTCAAAGCACGAAATCTTAAACCAAAACCACTCTATACTTAACCAAACCGTTTCAACGACTTCACCTCTACAAATTTTTGTCTACTATGCTGCCGGTGCTAGAGCTCATCATTTCAAGTCGATAAGAAGTATGAAAGCACAGGATTTTTGGAGTTTGCATACTTGAAATTTCATGCAGCAGTTCCTCGAAACTAGACTGTGCCTAAGGCATAATTCAAAATGAAGGATGAACAGGCACAAACACGTTAGGTACCTACAGGCTGAACTTGAGAACTCAATACACAAGAATGATATCAGGAGCTAATCAACACATGAAGTGACGGTTTGAGTATTTTGCATTAGGTCCCACGGGAGGTGCGCGTTTCGCCTCCTTGTTTGCTACTTCACATCAAATGGAAGCTAATATTTGGTATATTAAGCTATAAGGAATATTTGAAATATCTCAATAAGGATGTCACTGCTCAGTGCGAATTAAATTTTTACACTTCCAAGATAAACGATAAAGAAAAATAAGCAGTTTTTATCATCCTTCGTGAGGTTGCATCCTTGCTTAGGATTACAAGGCGAACAAACCGAAGAAAAACGTCCTTGGTACCTACGTGGGAGAATATCCAGCTTTGTTTGTTCGCACTAAAGGAAGATGAGGAGATAATATTTTTCACGTTGTGTTCGGTTGAAAGGATTGACAAGGTCGCAGAATCTTTTAGAAAAATACGCTCCAGTTACCTCAACTTGATAATTACTAAAGGATGACTATCTGTGCATCTTTCAACTTTTTTGATGGAACGGGAATACGGCATAATATTCGTTAACCCAAATACTCGTTAACAGAGACTCCAACTTTACCTATATTACAACCTCTCAAACTTGGCCGATATTGGACGAGTAACTTTAACTAGAAGTTAAATTTAAGGATTTCAAGTTTGCGCATGCTTAAATCACCTATTTTCCGCATACTAAAAAAATTTAAGGGGCTATCAGATCATCTAAATGCAGATATTGTAGATAGCCTAATGAAGCTAGGATCCCACAATATTATCATGCATGTGCACTAAACATAATATTGGGTTTAATTCCGTATATGCCCACTTTCAAACTCAGCCATTTTAGTATTTAAAAAAACATGATTAGCGTTTTGGAAACCTCAAAATCTCTTCTTTCATCTGCTTCTGTCGACCAGTCCCTAACCCCCCTCCTACATAGAGAATTATCAAATTTAAAAATGTGGGGGCACAAGGAGCTACACTAGGGACATAGTTCCGTACAGAAAATTTGTACAGAAAATTGGTCTGGGAAGATAAACCACCCCTCATCAATCCTTTTGTACAAAAATATAGATGGGTTGGGATCGCCCTTTTGTATGAAAAGTGGTCTTCAAGGGAGGATGAACAACCCCCCATCAATCCTTTCAGTCAAAAATATCAGTGAGTGGGTTGTATGGATCACCCTTATGTGTAGATCGCCCTTTTGCATCGCACATTTGCTCAGAAACAAGTGAGGGCACATTCGGAAATATTTCCCTGGTGTAACAGTTCCGCATGTGCCCCCACTTTTTTTGAGCGCTCAATTCGTGTTCATTTTTTGCAGAAAAATGACTGACTTTGACGAGTTTGAAAGTCGGGGCACATACGGAACTACACCCCATATATTTTTGGAATACTCAAATTACAATATTAGGTAATGCAAAATGTTGAACCTTACTCGTGCATCGCCATGAATTGGTCAACAAAGAACTAATAATGTAGCAGTATTTAGTTCTGTAAGACAACTAGGAAAAGTAAAAGGGGAGAGTTCGTCTACAGACAACATCTTCGAAGGATAACGAGGTGCTTAGGCCGGGAAAAATCCTTGGAGAGCTCGAAGATGACGCGGCGCGTACCTACTGGCATCTTTCGAATGTCGCAAGTCGAAAATTGAGGAGGATGCAGATGGAAGTGATGGAGCCCAAGCGAAAACTTCTTCTTGTCTGGTCATTGTCTCCTTCGCCTTTTCCCACTTCATAACCCCTCGACATGCCTGGTGATGAGAGAATTCATCTGCCGATAATTGCGGGGTTGTAACCTTTCATTTTTCACACTTTCGAGTTTCCAACAACTTCAGTGCAGTACATCATATCGTTTGTACATGGATGTGAACTCATCGGGGAGAGCAGATCTATGATTGGCCAGTCGGAGCTGGCAAGAAAATATTTAGCGAGTTCTTTGTTCCCCGGGGATCATCGGATTTTGTATGTTGCACCAATTTTGATGATTTTTTGTAGACGAACATATTGATTCGTGCAAGAGGCGTACAGATACCGCCTGATTCGTCCAGGAAATAATGCAACTGCTTTTAAAGCCCGATGCGGCTATAGGGGCACTATGCGAGCACAATTGGCTCCAAATATATTTCTTGGACTGTTTCCAGGGTAGCTGAACTACTGTACTGCATCCTTGGCAATGTCTGTAATGAGGCTGGTTCATCCAAATCTTTTTTTCCCCCGTTCGTACTGAACGGTTTCTATGCCAAGGTGCCACCGTGGTAGACACAATTGCCCTCGTTAAGACGCCCATTATACACAGATGGTAGCTAGTCTATTCACCTCGAGCAGGAGTCAAAGAAATGAAAATGAAGACTGTTTTTTTAGCAGATTATCTCAGCGTGGTTATCTGTAGATGTAGGTAAAAACGTACACTGGCATGTACATTAGAAAGCTCAAGGAACCAGGATTTTTGGAACATTTGGCATCAACAACGATTGATTGTACAGAATACAATTAAAAAAACGTTGTGGGCTGTCGGATTCAGACTTGTTTTGTGGGTAGGTTTAGTTCGGGGGATGGCCCTCTCGAGACCTCTGTCAACCTGTTTGTTGTTTTAATGGTGTTTATCCTATACAAGTGTAAATAATAATTACAACTAGTGATGTTTTCGAGAGAGAAAAAATTGCCTACTCCCTGTTGTTGTTTCTCTAATTACTCAAGTCCCTACCTGCCGACGGACTTCATTAGTCATTTAAAATTGGCTTGAAAACACCAAGGAGTAAACAACATTAGAAATCCGTTTGGGGGGTCTGCGTTTTTATAATGTCACGGCATTCTTTCATCTTAACTTTGAAAATGATTTAGGTATTTCATATCTGTAAGTCATTAATTTTCTTCTAAGAGTCGTGTTTCTTATATATATAGTTCTAGTCGTCTGGGGAATGGAATTATTTTAATACCTACTTCGTACCGACCTTATAAAAATTTTGGGTACTACCTAATAAGCAGCAGGTACCATTATAATGACCTAGGCAAGTATTGGTCACTGTTCTGACAACAGAAGTGGGCAATAAAATTTCAACCATCTTCCAAAATTCAGTCAACTGCATCGACCGATGATGAAATGTGGTTATAAGTTAGTTCATAAATGAGGTACCTAGGTGACAGAGCAGCGACTCCGGTGTTGAGAAAAGAAAGTGGGGGGTACTATATGTACCAACCTACACGAAACTGAGGGTGATATAACGTGGGAATCTCTCCACAGGATTTGATCACAAGAGATTGAACTACTGAATACAGTGTAATGTACTGGGTCCATTTGATCAGACCAACAGGCGTTGGGCTTTCACTTTCCAAGGCTCCTTAGAAAAGATGGGCAGTAGAATGTCCCTATAGAGAAGATGACAACCAGTAATATTCCTCTCTCAGGCCCACCCTTGGATAACACGGAGAAAACGATTTCATGAAGCACTCTCGTGACTAGCTGTACAATTATCATCGGATTCTTATTCCTTCCGTATGAACCCTCCTCTGCCGTTTGGTAAAATTACGAAGAAGGTGACATTAGTGATCATGATTGGGTACAGAATGAAGTTGATTACGCGTCTGTGGCATTTTTCGAAAATTACTCTGAGGACTCGTTTAGCGATTGTTTCGTAACCGAGATTCTAAACATCACATGAAGGCCTTATCGAATCTTTCGCTCGGATCGTTAAGTAGGTAAGTGTAAGCCATCTTTATTATATAAATCAGATAGGTAGATATTTATTAATCCGCCCTTGGCACAAAATGTCGTAGGTATTTTGAAAAAGCAATTACGGGGTTAAAAAAGAAGGACATTTCCCGAACTCTACTTAACCCAAATTTGTAAGCTCGTACCGAGAGATGTCCTGCGCAGATAAAACCCGAGACCCAAAAATTCGGTACAAACCACTCGGAGAAAAACCCCACAACCATTAGGTCATTTTGGACAGAGCGTTAAGAACGACAGTATAATAAATAAGATTCGAATAAAGGTTTTGCAATGCAGCGGTTCTACCCAACCACAAGAGCGCCATTTTGGGAGACATTACGTCATCGGCGATTACGTAGGTACCTTTATTAGATGGAAATGCACGATATCGTAACAAATGATTTTTCGAAGAACAAAAATTAACTAAGCCATCCAGATAATTAGAGGAGGGCAATTAGAGTGTGAAGATAAGCTGGGAAACGCTCGTAATTATTATCACCACGATCGCATGAGAAACCTCCGATGTCTGCAAGACTTGGATGTGAAAAAGAGTTCTGTGGTGTACGAATAATGAATATGTTCGACGCACTTTGAATAGTGGTTCAACACTAGTGCGTTGTGGAATGGGTTTGGGTTAGTCCATTTTTGTATCAGTATGATCCTAAAATAATTAAGGATGCATAATTAGGTGAACAGAACGGAACTTCAATATTGAGCCTTAAACACCTTTTATGCACTGTATTGTTTATAAAATAAGTGAACCGAAACGCTTAAAATTGGATATATGAAAACCGAGAACAGGTACCTACCAACTCTGGCTTCCATGAATATTCCTGTCGAGAATGTATTTTGTACTTCAGTTTAGGCTTGTAGCTTTAGGTTTGTAGCCAACGTTTAGGCGGTACTACTGTTACAGTACAGCGAATCTGCAACTTTTTCAATGATTGGTACCCAAGCATAATTTTTGTTGGAGTGTGTAGAGCTCTGGCCTTTCTTTCTGTAGAAAATCAAGCCTAGAACTCTGGCCTTTCAGTAACGTATGGTAGGTACATGCAATAGATTCCTATACTATTAGTAGCCACATCTTCAGCAAATAAGCAATTCTTTAGGGAATGATTTATGTAAGCATCTATATTTTAGGACAGGTATAGGCAAAATCTGGGTAGGTATTGCTGCAAATACCTAATGAATATCTTGTAGAGTAAGGAGGTGCCATCAGCAAATCACAGTTATGCGGTGACTGGTACCTATAAGACTTACACCTTGGGATTGGAATGGGTAGTATGGAATGGGAACGCGTACTATATTTGTGGTTCCTAACTATTACTATATACAGATTACCTCCATGCAACATATGATAGTCTTATACAAGCTGAATTTGTCAACCCAGGAAAACTAGCTGTTTTGGTATGATACCTTGATGTGATACCATACCGGTAGGTACCCCAGGTATCGCATCGGTATCGCCAGATAGGAACCTAGTGAGACAGATGGGCGAGCTATTTGGGGCTGCTAAATCTACAACTTACTGAACTGAACGTCTTGTAATGGTAGTTGGTTAGTCAATTTTTCTCAACTAAATGGACAGAGTCTCGAGAGGCGCCTTCAGCAAACGAAGCAGTTTTGTAGTACACGTATGTTACGTCGTGAGGGAGACAAACAAAACCTTTCTGAGCAGGAAGTCTTGTACGAGTTATATTTTTCAACATAACAGAGGCACAGCAAATGTGGTTTCATCAAACTGAACCATTTCGGAGTGATGGATGCATGTAGTACCTTTTCGATAGGTACGAACAAAATACTGCTGGTGCAACGTGATTGGTGATCTCTTTTACAGGAGGTTTTCCTGTCTAACTAGAGGAATACGGTCAGGTGGCGACTATAGCCATTGGTAGTTCAGTAGTGATTTGTTTAGTTACGGCCATCTATATTATAAGACAGGTATTCGGAAAATATATTGGGGGTTGCAATATGCCCGAAATACAGCCTTGTACAGCCTTGGATGTTAGTTTTTTTATCGACTCAACGTAACTAGAAGAATAGGGTCAGGAGGCATCTTCAGCAAACCAGAACTCCCGTTTCCCGAATGCAGTCGTGTCGGGAGCATCTTTCACTGCTCCGATCACAATAGCTCCTATGGAAATGAAGGAGCCGGGAGCCTACTAATTGATCTAGGGCGATGAAAGTTCTCCATTGTGGTAATACGGGAATGGGAGGTTTCGAAAGAGCAGTCAGTCACAATGAACTACCTGAAGGAAACATCACGACTCGAACTGACCTACTTTTTCGAGGATGTTGAAGATTAAATGAGAGGCATGCAGATGAGGTGCTGATAACACCAATGGGTACACGGTGGGCGGGTTGAATCTGAACGCATGCTCTTCAAAGTTTGTTAGGCACCTACCTGTGGAGTGGGATAATCCTGGTAGCAGGTGGCAGTCGCCGTGATGTAAGCGGATGCGACCATGAAGAAGCCGAGGATGAAGGAAACCGCGACGAGAGTGACAGCCGCAATCCGAGCGATCTGCACCGCTGTGTGTCTTGGCCTCTGGTACGCCTGCACATGAGAAATCATCAAATTTAGCATGTTGAACAACAAACAAATCAAGTACCAGAACTGAGTGTGGAACAAAAAGTTATACGTGGCTATTACTCGATGCGAGTGGTTATTATTTATCACAGTATAGAATTTATGAGACGACTTTCTCGTTTCAAAAGAAAAATACGGTAAATCAAACCCGAGTCTTCATTTAAGGAAAAAAAAAAGAAAAAAAAAGAGCTTCGGCTGTTACAAAACAACTCTCAGCCGAAATGGGTCCATTAAAACCCTCAGCTGCGAGACAAGAGCTATAAAATGCCCCGTTGCCTCAGGACATGACCTGCATTTCGAGAGACGAACACCATAGGGCCATCTTCCCTTTGTTCGTATGGCCCATTGACTCTTCCGAGGGACTCGACAAAAGGCCTGTGCTTGGGGGGGCACCAAAGAAAACATCGGAAGGTGTCACTACCGGAAAGGAATACTTGGGCGACTAGAGACGACAAACGGATTATGTTAATTTGTAGAACTGGGGCTTTATATTCGTAGCCGCAAAACAGAGTATTCGGGTCGAGTACAGCTTTCGCTCACCCACACAACAAGTAAGGATGCTGGAAAGTTTCAGGGAAAGTTGTTGAAAGATTTTTTTTTTTTTAAATAGAAAGGCCCTAAGTCCGCTACAGACGAAGTGCGTACCAACCCACCTCTCAGGAAACGCGTAGGTCCCATCTTCACAAGAAATGACCGTTTATTAGGTACTTTTTCATTTAGGCTGCCCTCAATGAAGGTTCCTGAGCAACAACAGATACCAACGTTCATGATGATGATAAGCTCTTTCGACCATATTTTTCGAAGAGTAATCTGAAGACCACTATACCTAGTCATGTTGCTGATTACTGTGACCATGGTAGGAAAAATATGAGTTCAGAGTTCATTTGGAAACGTACTCAACGACTACATGTCATGGAATTCTGCTACTAACTGCTATTGAAAAGAACCAATAACTCGGTACCATGTACTTAGGTGTTTCCGTTGAGATGGAGACCAGGTCCTACCAAAGTATTGTTCAGACGGACAGGTCATTTTCGACATTTACCTACCTACTAGGTCTAAAAGTTTTTAATTTTTGAACAAAGTACGGATGCAATTGTTGCGTGGGTATTCATTCATTCAAGGTAAGGTAACCTATAGCTCCAAGATTTCTAGGGGAAAACACGGTTGGGAAAGGGTGATCCTACACAGTGAGTAAACGCGACACTATTGGGC
Organism: Leptopterna dolabrata; assembly: GCA_954871275.1. NCBI lineage: Eukaryota > Metazoa > Arthropoda > Insecta > Hemiptera > Miridae > Leptopterna > Leptopterna dolabrata. The sequence continues at coordinate 17,520,446 of OX940984.1, read as the reverse complement.
ACGACGATGGAGCACGATTAGGCTCGCGAAAACAACAACTATCGGGGACTTGTAGTTCTTCGTCAAATTCAGGCGGAAACCAATTTGAAGTTGTCAAGCATCAAGAGGGGGCGAAAAGGAGTAATTAAAAAAAAACCAAAGACAAGATAATACAGCTCATGACCTGTTGGGAAGAATTTTTGATCGACAGAAACACCATAGAGTACTTGAAGAAAGTCGGCCCACTGTCGGCTCACAACGTTGAGCATGAGGATATTGACGATTGAAAAAAAAACAACGCACATACGTTTAATTATTTTTTGTTTAAATATTTTACGGTTAAATGTTTTTCAATTTTTGACGTTGTAATTAATTTTTTTAAGACTGAATTTTTATTAATATGGGTTTTATTAAATTAAATAAAAATAAGGGTAAAAATTAATTTCTTGTCCTCTTCCCCAATTGTGTCGAAACCTATAACCGCCCGTCCCCAATAGTGCTTTACAGGTTAGGCTGCCGTCCCCAATCGTGTTCTAAAATATTCCCCAATAGTAACCAGATTCCCCAATCGTGCTTCAACCGATTTCTACTAATATATAACAAGGACGATAGCTGCACCCCAGGTAGTTAGGTACCTATTTATATACAATAAGCAGCTATAATACCTACTAGTTAAGTAGAGGAACCTTTTCCTTCATCTGAAGCCACTAGTGCGTACCACTGTTGTAGCGGCCAGAGATAAGTGGTTGAAGAAACGAGGTAGGTATTACTTCCTCAAGTCAACGACAGGGCATGAGTGAGCCGGTGCATTAATTCCGATAATAATAAGAAAGCAGTTGAACTACAGAGGACCAACATGGGCATAACGTGTGGCGATCGCACTCCAACTTTCCCCAAAGGGTGACGGGCTGTTCACTGATGCGAGAGAATATAATTTCCCCCAGCTATGTAAGACGGAACCAGATTTTCAACAGGGAAATCGCGTTTGAAATAAGAACTGCAACAAAATTAGTCCAGCTACTAACTGAAACGAGTAAACACCTTTTGAAATGTTTCACTTGAGCCGACACTTGATACGCGCAAAACCTACCGGTTCATGAAAGTTGCACAAACCGCTTTCTATAAACCTCGGGGGCGAACGTCTCCACTGAACCACAAAATTTCTTTGATTGGTAGTTGCAAAGCTCCTTTGACTAAACCTCGAGTCTACCCTCCAAATTCCTAGCGACCTGTAGCTCCCACTGTTACTTTTGTTTATCGCAGGTAGTTACACGCCTTTCCCGTCATACAGTTTCATAATAATATTAGGTACGTGCTTTCGTGCCTGAATTGAATTTCTGGGAGGATTCCTCCCTATCCTTGTATGTCATTAATTGAAGGATGATTAAAGAGTTGGAACTGGGCGTAATCCAGTCATCCACCGGTATTGCTCAACCGCTCAAAGGGATTAACAGCCATCGATCGTATCATACACGGTAAACGCGTACAAAAAAGTTAAATAATAAATAAGCAAAGCAAAAACATCTCTTCCTACAGCGAGTTGTGAGTAAACACTTAATAACTGCATCAAGTGAATCGTAAACACAGATAACGGTCTGGAGAGGATTGAAGGCGGATTGAAGATTACTAAGAAAAAACCCTGCAAAGTCCTTGTCACATGGGTTTATTATTTATTCTATTGGACATACCTACAGAAATGTTGGCTGTTCATTTATTGTTTATTTCATGCGTAATAATCGAAATAGCTATTTCTGATGGTTTCCATCAATTTTGGTCCCTAAAACACAAATTAGGTACGCTCCTTTTTTCCCCAAAATTATCTTTGATCATTGGTAGTGCCATTTAATCGTCTTGATCCACGTGTTGACACTTTTTCCAGTGTTATTATACAAATTGATCGTGATTTCAGACGATTTCCCAGGTTTTTCACTAGGTAATAAAAATCAATTTTGGGAGCTGAACATTTGGTAGAACTCAATTTTCCACTCTTTGGTCAAAATCGACGTCATATTCGGCCTTCTCGTCCCCAAAAACTTGGAAAACGATACCTCAAAAGCTCATGTTACTAAAACACAAAAAGTACCTATTTTTATACACATTTTCACTCATAACACCCCTGGGTATATTCCGATCGGGCTGCGAAGTTTCGGGACACAACTAGGGCCCAAGTGGAGCATGTGTGCGAAAGAACGACTTTTTTCGACCAAAAATGAAGCCGGTACACGTGATAGGCGTACGGCGGACGTCGGACGGACATTGCATTAATTTTTTGAATCTACGCACCTTGAAACGGAAAAGAAACAATTTTTGACGGGGTGTTAACTTTTTTGCTGAGCGAATACATAGGTGTATTATTCGCAGAATAATAAACCAATATTTGTTGTCGTTGTTGAGCTCTTTTGCTTGGCCTTAACCTTGGGTTGTGTGAGGTGTGGCCATTTCTCGAAAAACTGTATACTGCTTGCAGGTCAACCGGCCAAAATGGCGGCAGGGTAGCGGAAAATGCAACCCAATACTGCTCTTTTTGACTATTTCTGTTTTTGAATTAGTTATTTCTTTCTGAATTAGTTTCTGAATATTTCTTTCTGAATTAGTTTCTGACTGTTTCTCTTTTTGAATTAGTTATTTCTTCGAGCGTCTGCGCTCCCGCCATTCCATGACCACAAAATTCCCTTATTGCTTTCTCGTTCTCAGTCTTTCGTCTTTGTTTCTAGATTCTAGTTCTGGTCCGCAATCTTGATATGTTGACATTCGTGGATGTCATCTTTTTATAGCAAATAGTCTAGAATATGGGAATAGGTATAGCGGCCAATTATTATATCCTTTTTATATAATATAATATATCGCTTTATCCTATCCATCCTCATTGGTAAAAAGGAATGAAAAAGTCACTGTATACATACAGCGTAGTCGCTGTAATACATAATTATGTCTAGCTCATGGGTAACTACCTACCTTTGTTGCTCTTCCTCAACGAGGAAAAGAATTATTGATTTTCCAAGACATTTTATTACGTAGGCACATGAGTAAATTGAGTAGGTAAGGGTTGTGTAGTCGGGGTTATTATTAGTATTAGATCCTTGTACCTACCCAGGTACTTCAAGAGGCAGATTTAGCTTTATCTCGGGTTAGAAATACTTATTCCTGATGACACTACGCCTTTTCAAGAAATGCCAAAATAATTTACTAGCAATAAAAGAGCGTCTCCTCAGTCCGTAAAAGGTGACCAAGAGCAAGCGGGACGTCTCATCTTGAAACCTATTCAACCGCATTTCCACCATCCGAAGTTGGAAACGAAAAGGTCTTCGAACTGTCGACCCGAAGGGGGAAAGGATGACCCAGTTCGGCGGGTATCGCGCTCTCAAGTTGCGTCACAAGTCAACAAGACCTGAGGAGCCACTGAGAAGGGATGGATGATCTTTGTTGAATTCCTCCCCTGTGCTTTTGAGAGCCGGGTAGCCTCATGCTTGGTTACGGTCACCTTCCCAGGAGTACCTACTTGGCTACGTGCGGCGCGTGCAAAAAACGAACCCCCCTCCAATCATCAGTCAGATAGTCACCTCGTGGATTTCGTAAGAAACACCACCTGAAATGGGTTTGTGGGACTCTTCAGTTCAATGTCCTTTCACCCTCTGCCACGAAGCACAGCACGAATCTACGTGGTGAGCATTCATTTCGTGCCTTTCTAATAATTTTATAGGTACAAGCTCTGTTTTATACAAGACTGTTTATTATATTGCAGCATACAGGGGACTTGGACAAGTTGTCTTGTTGGTATGTTTATGTTGTTTTCATGATCAATAGCTATCCTTCCATTATTTGTTTAGAAAGGAGCTGATATGAGAACAAAGAAGGTAGGTAGGTAGGATAGGATTATACCGAACCGTTTCCAGTTTCCGCTTTATTTTACTGGATTGTGACGTACAGCATCCAAGTCGGAGTAACTGTAATCACCGCTACTTACATCTAATTGTTCCCATTTTTACTAGAAAACATTAATGTACCAACATTATGAGTTGGTGTACCGTGTATTTTAGTCTGCCAAGTCAAATTATGTAGGGTGCTTATGTTGTCACAGTGGGTAAACTGCAACACAAACATTTTGCTGTAACCGACTACAAAAATGGGTAAGCAGTTCTAGCTCTTGTCAGACCCGATAAACCTACCATTTTCGTTTTCTTACAGAAAGGACGTTGAACCAGATCAGCACATTTCCCAGTGGTTTGGGTTAGATAACCATAACAGCAAACTCCATTACCCAATGGAGCAGTTGAAAGGACCCGACGATCGAGTGCCCTGGGGAACCGCTTGACCCGAAACGCTTTCTTTGCGATTCAGCAACGGGTTTTTGGGCCAATTATAAAATGAGAGGCTGTTTTTATTACATCCAGTTTCAATGATCGTTTCAATATTTAGGTAAGATCCTAAAAATATTGGACCTACTGGAATTAGGAATCAACTAAATGTTTTCGTGATCTTTTGAGTCATTCGACAATGAACAAAGTAGAGATGCAAATCATCTTGCGTCGTTTTTAGCCATTGTGAATTCTCTAGGCGTATATTTTTTGTTAGCATTGTGTCCGCCACGTACGGGGGATGCCCGTTAGAAAGCTTTGAGTGCTATTGTGACTTGCACAACGTATGTAGGTACCTACCTATTCTATTTCGACGGCACGTGTCTTGAATTTTATAGCTTGCAGTACCTATCACACAGAAGCCCCGTTACAGTAAGCCTTTTCGTACCCATATGATTATTCAAAGAAACCACGGATCTTCTTGATCCATTTCTCGTTATTTTTACCGTGTTGTTAGGCTCAATCAGTTTGGTAAGATTAAATAAGGCTGGATTTATTGATTTACGGCTGGATTTACTGTAGAACCTCATGTTTGGCAAGATTAATAATTCCAAAAATAAATACGTAATTGATTACTAACAACTGACAGTTAACAGCATGAAGTTTGCCACATTAATGAACTAGTGAGAGCTCATGCGGATAACTGACTGAGAAACTGACTGGCAAAACTTGTCATTATTCGGTAAATAGCAGGAATTTGGACCACAATAAGTGGACTAAACACCGAAAGTGTCAAGCACCGTTCAACGTGAACCAGTAACTCAGCAACCTCAGGAATAGCGATTTTACTAAAAACCCAAGAATCAAACTAATCCACTCAATTCTCATATTCTCAGTTCTTATATTCGTAATGTTTTGACTGCAAAATCGTTGGTTTCGGTGTGTTACCATGATCAGTAAAGGACTTTATCAATAGGTACAAGAAACATACAAGAAGGATTCGTCGTTGGTTAAACAGATTATTTCGCCATCACGATGCTAAATTAACATTTTTAGGTTTGCAGGGATTCTTCAATAGCTGCATGCTTATTTCAACATTGCATTTGCAACAGGTACCCCATAATCGATTGATTGTAGGATATCTTAATGATCATTAGCGGTTATATAATTTATCGTATGGTGCCCATTACGTAAGTTAGGTACCTACATGTCAGTACGCAATTTCATCGTAGGTAATAATACGAAAATGTGCTTTAAAAACAATAGAGCGCAGAAGAAAAAAAACCCAAACTGAACCACGCGGCCTTTAACATTTTCTTCCCTCACTTTTTCATTTTTTAGAAGCGAGTTTTTGCGTTCCTTGTTTGTGATCAGTTAACTGTGGAGAATCGAGGATTTATCGGGTTTTATTATCAAGAAAGGCGCACCGAAACGTTTCGTAGGCAGGTTGCACCATCAGAACCACCACACAGCCACGGGCCGAAAGTTACATAGTCCGCCAGCTCTACCTTATTATTCTCTCCGTCCATCACCTCATACCAGTGCGCAAAATTTGAATTTAATATTTAGTTTCCTACCCAAGTAGTTAACAGGTAATAGCAATACTTATCTAGAAACTGCAACTCCTTACCCCCATTCGAATGATATAATATTCTTAATCACCAGTCATCACCCAAAGCTGATGTAGGAACATACTAGAAGACACTTATGAAATTTCCACCGAATGTCAGATGATACTGATTGTCACAGAATCTCACAGATCATAAAAGGGAGTTAGGTAGTTATCATGCTACTTACAGCATAATATTATTTAAAGTAAAGTATGAAAATGTAAGTACATAGGTAGGCATAAGTTTTACCATGCAAAAGTGAACCTCCGTTCTCATTCGAGGTACTGAATGTCCACCCATATCAATAAGTGTTTGTCAAGTTCAGTAAAGTTAAGGTTCTGCAAGTTCAGTCAAGTTTCTGCAAAGTTGGCTGACCGTTTCAGTGTTTGTCATCAGTGTTTGACCCTCCTCATTCCTCTATATTTGACTCTACAGGGTGTCTAGGGTTTCGATGGGACAAACTCAGGGAATCGATTCTGCAGCTAATTTGCAACAAAAAGTGCCTCCTAGAGTTTTTTTTTGAGAGGCTTCATTTTGGAGTTATTTACGATTTAAGATTTTTTTCGTGTTTTCGACCCTAACTCAGTTAAACGGCCATAACTCCCTTAAATAACTATGTAAAGTAAAAGTTGAGGATACCGTTGGAAAGAGCATTAAATTTCCTATCTCCCTAATTATAAAATCAAATTGTTTTAATTAGTCCTCATTGGTGAAAAAAATGCCCAAAGTCCAAAGTGTGAGCATTTTTTAAGAATCACCGTTTTTCTTTCTTTTTTTGCGCTATTAGTACGAAAGTGTTTCGGCGGGCACTCCTCGGGAAAAACTTGCCCAAAACCTCAGCTTTCGAATGGTATAAGAAAAAAAATTTCACAGTGAAATTTGACGGAGAAAATGACGTTTGAGTCCTGACAAACGTGGGTTTTTAGGTGTTAATCAACGTTTCTCACCAAAAGCCGACGTGCATCATGAAAACGAGTTCGATATCGCTATTTATGCTTTTTTTGACGCTGAATCGAATGGTGACACTCTTTGCCTCCCCAATTAAGAAGAAACTCTTTTTTTTTTCATCTTAATTTAATTTAGTAATTACAGTAGGTGCTCAAAATCCTTGCTGAACACAAAGGCGGCATCTCCGACGCACGCTCCTCGAGACATTCCGTAACTGGTGCGCATTTCGCATTAACCCGACACATTCCTGCACTCTGGAAGAAACAGATAGTATTAGTTTGAGTAATCACTTAGGTTGAAGCAGAGTTAGGTTATTGTATCCACAAAAATTTTGGTAGGTTTTTTGATGTTAGAACATAAGTCCACTCCTGTTTTCTGAGATATGATGGGACGGTGGTAACTGGTTTAAGAGTGTCACCATTCGATTCAGCGTCAAAAAAAGCATAAATAGCGATATCGAACTCGTTATCATGATGCACGTCGGCTTTTGGTGAGAAACGTTGATTAACACCTAAAAACCCACGTTTGTCAGGACTCAAACGTCATTTTCTCCGTCAAATTTCACTGTGAAATTTTTTTTCTTATACCATTCGAAAGCTGAGGTTTTGGGCAAGTTTTTCCCGAGGAGTGCCCGCCGAAACACTTTCGTACTAATAGTGCAAAAAAAGAAAGAAAAACGGTGATTCTTAAAAAATGCTCACACTTTGGACTTTGGGCATTTTTTTCACCAATGTGGACTAATTAAAACAATTTGATTTTATAATTAGGGAGATAGGAAATTTAATGCTCTTTCCAACGGTATCCTCAACTTTTACTTTACATAGTTATTTAAGGGAGTTATGGCCGTTTAACTGAGTTAGGGTCGAAAACACGAAAAAAATCTTAAATCGTAAATAACTCCAAAATGAAGCCTCTCAAAAAAAAACTCTAGGAGGCACTTTTTGTTGCAAATTAGCTGCAGAATCGATTCCCTGAGTTTGTCCCATCGAAACCCTAGACACCCTGTATATTGATCCCTTTTACGGGTTAGCAGACTAGAATTTCTGTAGGATTCTAGTAGTATAACATACTAACTATCGTCGTATTACACGCTTTACGATGAATTTACTTCACAAAGACCTTCTATGCAATCCTGCCAAATGGGCTCCTTTTGCTCATGTTCATTAGAGCGTCAGATAGGTAGGTACGTACATTTTTTCCGTCCTGTCCGCACACTCAACGTCCTCCACGCTCGGCGAACTTTAAAAAACGGCCCGGATTTTTCGAAGCGATTGTTGCGTAAGTTGATGACGACTTGAGGGATTGCTTCATCCGGTCAGTTAGAGCTGTGAGATTGGTACCTCCGATTTGAGGGGTTCATCAACCAAAAATAACAACCTCAGCTCTTTATAGAAGCTCCGTGTTTCTTCCTTGTTTGATGCACAACCTTGTACTCGTATTTTCAGGTTATTCTGGACAAATAATAACTCTAAACGATGGTTCGTGAGCATAAATCGAGCTATGATTACCATAAAGGACCTTCGCATGATTTCAACTTGATTCGAACAAGTAGGTTGTCAAGTTGTCAACTACCTACCTACTTAAGTTATCGAGCTGCGGTACCTCCTAAATTCGTGGGTACAGGTACAATCCAGTAGATTGCACCCCTCTGAGAAACACACTGTACCTACATTTACAATCCCTACAGCATCTACCTAAACGATGGATGACGAAGAACAATAATTTCCCTCCGTTTCATTTACAAACTTCGAGCCGCAGAAGCATACAAACAGTCAATTCAGTTTGTAAACAAATTCAGTTGAATGTTTGTATGCTTCTGCGGCTCGAAGTTTGTAAATGAAATGTTTGTAAAATCAGGTATTCATAAAATGAATTTGATATATAAAGAGTGAAACTCAGTTATGATTCACTTGCACTTCCTATTTATATTCCTAGCTCTATCCTCGAGGACAAGCATTCTGCTTTCGAAAAACCTTGAGTTAGTAAGACTGATGAAGAACCTTGTGTCTTCGAACTGGCGTGTTCTCTAGTCGATTTATCCTCTTTAGGTATAAGCCCCTTGTTCAGGACTTCAGATCCTTAATTGATTGCCTTTGATTATGGAGACTGATACAAAATTAATCATTGATGTAGATGGAACCTCTCAGTACATCAGACGAATCACGCTTAAATATTTTGTGGTAAATGGTCGTGAGACCATCATGAATTAATACGCTGAAAATCACACAGTTATTATCTACAGAGTGTTTCAAATTTATTATATACATAATTTTGTTTACATTAATTTGAAACCTTGCTCCTGAGGTGTCTACCTTTGTTGGTGATGTACCGCCATGAAGTAAGAGTTTGTTGTACCTAGTAGAAGATAAATTATAACCTTTTGGTATTATTCATGAGTTCATACGAGTTACATATGACTGCGAGAGTATTTGAACAGAAACTGGCTGCAATACAATTCATAATCTTATCCTTCAGCTTGGCACACAAGTGGGTTGGGGATGAGAATGCGAGCTTTCAAGGTTCCCATCCCTCATGTACCCTATCCCACCTTTCTATCCTCTTTTGAGACCGACGATTATGAAAATGGAGTTAGTGTTCGTACCCATTGTTAGCACAACCAGACCTTGAGCTAAGAGTTCAGACCTTCAGAGGCAAGTTCGTAAGTAGGATTTGTCAACCGTTGCTGTATACATTCAAGCAACTCGACACAGAATCTACGTAAATCACAAATAAATCCTGAAAAAGGTTCATGGGTTGGGTTGGTACTAACATAACATATGAAAGACATTGAAGGCTCTGTAGATCTTTGGTGCCAATCTGCGTTTTTATGATAGGTAGAGGGAAGCATGAAGCAGTTTGGTAGATTGGGGGAATAGTTAGGTACATAATTATACCTATATTTATCTTGAGTACCTATATTTTTCAAGAAGTCGAGTGTAGTAGGCTGTGACAGTGGGGGTGGACCCTCGGGAGTCCCCCTCTAGACCAGCGAGATTATCACCAGTTAAGAAGGGATATCGATTAGACTTCCGCTCACCGATTCCGTCTCCACCGAACCAAAAAACAACTCCAGAACAGCCGCAAGGTTACACTCCTCCTCCCATGACATACTTCTGGGTAGCAGAAGTATGAGAGGGAAAAGGGGGAATGAAAAGTAGTATGAAGTTCTGGTTCAGGAAACGACATCTGAACAACTTCAAGGTGACTAACCTCCATCTTAATGCTTCTACCTCAATAATTTTTTACTGCTGTAGAACAAAGCTTCTACATACCTACGAGTATTGGCGGATAATGTTGTCAGAGGTTGTTGTCTAGTGAATTTTGCACATCTGGGCACTCTAGGTGATCAACCTCCATCGTTAGGATGGAACAACTATTGGGACTTCTCAATTGGGACACTGAATCTATCACCTTCTAATGAGCTCAGTATATTTTAATTATACTGACACTCTAAAGGGCGGAAAGGGGGGGGGGGAAGCCAGTAGATGTATGTATTATCAAAGGGACAGGTTGTCAGTAAAGGAATCCTTCTGGGAAACCTTTGGGCTTATCCTTCTGGTATGCCCACAAAAAGTGGATGGAGTATGTTGAAGTGCTCAGCGCATACTACCAAACCACGCTCTGCTACCATGTGACAGAGTGTGACAGCGGGGGTGGACCCTCGAGAGTCCCCCTCCTAGACCAGCGAGATTATCACAGGTTAAGAAGGGATATCGATTAGGCTTCCTCTCACCGATCCCGTCTCCACCGAACCAAAAAACAATTCGAGAACAGCCGCACTATTACAAAGCTACACTCGACTTCTTGAAAAAATATACTCACGACTTGAACAACGGTTACAGATGACCTTTTTACAGACGAATTATTCATTATTGTTACGAATAATTATTTTATGTAAGCAGCATGAAGCATGTTCAGATAGCAGTGGGTTTAGCTATATAATACCGCCATAGAATTCGAAGGGAGCTCTTGAAATTGTATGACCCCAGGCTGTTTGAAAAGCAAACTAACTACACTAAGGATATTTGTTCAAACTATTCCTACCCCAGCATTTCTTTCTTTACGAAAGGTCGGGATTGCTGTTGTGGAAACAGTTAATTAGCGATACTCAGAGAAACTTTCGTTTGCCCAAGATGTTAGGTAGGTAGGTACCTACTCTCAAAAGCGTTCCCGTGTTCCTGCGACTTTGGGTTCACGCGAAGCGAGAATCCGCGTTCGACCGCGTGAAGAAAATAGGTGATAATGAAAGGGTGTTGCCAGGAGATAGGAAGTTCATGCGAAGAAAGCTCGCGGCAGAGAGTTTTACAGACTTCATTCAAAATAGATTGTGTCACGTAGACGCTCATTTTGCTATGGCTGTCGAAACATTAGGGGTGTACTTAGATTCTAATACTAACATTAATGATTACCTATGAGAATTATTCAGACATATTATTTGTTAGATAGCCTAAAATGAAGTTATTTTCTAATCCAAATATATTTATTGAAACAATTTGTACAGAGCAAAGTTATGGCTCACGGCAACTGTGATACCTAGCGTTTTTCGCGATGCGGGTGTTAAAACCAAGCACAAAAAAGTCCGCGATATGTAGCATAAGCTGCATAACTAAGAACCTTATACCTAGGGACGTATGTAGGTTGCTTACGGAACAAAGTATGCACCTGTACCGTTTGGCCTGTTCCACCATGGAGTGTTGGACGATTACATTTCAATTATTTTCTCAAGGAGTGAGTTGGTCAACTGGTTATTAGTATGACCAACAAAATAACTGGAAGAAGACGGTTATTTCAACAATGAAAACTTCCAGCTCTAAAATCTGTATTCTGTGGCAAGCATCGTATTTTTTCACTGTGTTTTCCTCTCAGCGAAAGTATTGGCGACAGCCATCTGAGAAAGGGCAAATAAACCACCTTATTATTTCCGGGAGCTCCTGGGAAGGCAGCTCTGAAAGGAGAAAGCGGGCGTAGGTGGCGCGGATTGGAGGGCGGCCACATTGTCTCAACCCCCTGAAGTGATGGAAACGCGATGAAGTGATAGACTTGTATCAGGCTCGTTAGAAAAAAGAAATGCCAAAAAGATCGCGTGTAACAGTGTATTGTCTAGATAGGGTAGGGGTCTAGATAGGTCTAGAGGACGGTGCAGGTAGTTGAAAACTGACGCATTTTTTCAACACAAAAGAGCAATTGCAAGTACAAGTTTCAATTACTTGATATTATAAATTTATTCATATTATTATGAAGCAACTCTTTCAAAATTAGTGCAAAATTAAGCAATATATGAAGTTCTGTGATGATGTGAGTTGTTGGGATCATACTTATTTATATCATGATATTTTCAATGACTGAACGGATTCTCTGCAAAATCTGTTGTTTTTTTTTGTAAAGTCATACCTACGCCAGAAAGATGGTTTTACAGGTTTCATACCTACATAATTTTGGCCCCAAGATCCACTTTTGACAAAAGCGATCTTGTTAATTCGCAACAATATACATACTCGTATTTTTTGTGACAATTATGATGCACGAATTCGTCGCGGATGGGTAGACTAGCTATATTTCAGGAGTGTCCTAATGGATGCGACCTACCCATTATTGGTTATACTTCTTATCTACTAACCCAACGTGTAATAATTGAGTAATGGAGCCAATTTATTAGGCTGACTTCTTGGTTATTGCTACATCAACTAATTATTTTGGTTTACATGTGCATCACCTTTTTCGTTTTCACTTGACCTTTGAAGAATATGGAAGTTTTGGACGTTCACTTCGTACCTACTAGGATTTGAACTGGGGCGATCAAAGTGACTACCATATGTCCTCAACGCCGTCAAAAAGTCATTATGGAAAAACGGAGCAGGTTTTTGAATTGGACAAGCTCGTTTTATTGGTCAGATCTCGCTGGACCATGCATGGCGTTCGTAAGATCTATAGAATGGAAACTTAATTACATATAATTGAACAAGCCATGTTTTGAGTTCAACTTTTCACAACTACAGGTGCATCCTCCTAACCCGTCTTACAGTATGATCCCGCCCCGGATGTTGCCGAGGGTCAGGACCTTTCGTGTCGCATAAAGTCGGCGACCGTGAAAAGCCGAATCAAAGTGAAAATTGTCGCCCCTCCGGAGAAAGTCTGAAATGGAAGGTCCGGCTGTAATCCGATCCTGAATGGGATGAGGTATCCACTTCAACGGACCACTTCGCCCTGTGACGCCAGGAAAAGACGTGTCCTTTGTCGCTCGCGTCTTTGTAGCAGCGGACTAGGAAGTCTAAAAGGAGACCTGGCAGATGACACGGTGATGGGTTCATGCTGGATTTCCTGTTTTTTCTACCAGAAGCTGAATGAAACTCTTGTCAGTCTTCGTGTGGTGAAAAAAATCGTGAGAAGTGATACGAGGATACGGTTGTACTAACAAGATTCAAAACATATTGGATGAGTTGTAAAAAGAAATAATCATATAGGTAGGGACCACTAAAAGTCTACTTGAACCCTTTCTCCAGACACTCGGTCATTATCTATTTTGCCAAGATTCGGCCAAGGTGAAGAAAGCAACATAATCATGGTGCTTTTATTGGGCTACATTTGGGGTCGACAAACCCGTAAGTAAAGTGTTAGCCCGAAATACAGGCTTTGCCATCCATCCAAACCAATATTCTAATCATCTTATTATGGATGTGGCCCCTGCCTGAAGATGGGCTCAGTAGCCGCTCCAAACCTTGCCCAATTCTTAGGACTTTCACCATCCTTGGCCTAATCTCGATGGACAAACATACTCGAACCCACGCAACTTTCGATTTTCTTTATATTTAACCTAATTACGTGAACTGATTCAATTTGTACTTCGTTTTCTTATACAAACATTGTCCCTCTGTGAGTTCACGGGCTGAAGGACATTATTTTTTCTAAGCCCTTCGAGCGGATATGCTAAACCATCAATACCTCCACGTCTTGCAGGACGAGTAGCGCGTCTACTCCTCCCTTAGAATCTGTGCGAAAACGCTGCAAATTATTACGCGACGGTTTATTATTTACCTGTATAGATGGCCCTTCTCCGTAGATCACTGTTTTCTGTGGTCAGTTCCCCCTCAGCTCCCCAGGAAAGCCGTAAATTGAGTACTGGAGCTGGCCCGGGAATTGGAGTTTCATAAAAATGCGCAGGGTTCAATAATTCAGTCATTAATTATTTGTTGTTATTCATGAACTTAACGTTTGTTCAAGTTACAAAAGTACCTATTAACAAAATCCAAAAGAGCCATCCTTCAAATGTGATACTATTTCATTCTTCAAGTGAAATAATATCACAGAAATAATATCAGAACAACCAACTCGACATCATACAGCCCTCCGTGACTATAATCAGGTGTTCTGGAGCAGTGATACCTGGGCCGGATTTATACCGTTCCGTTCACGATCGTGTTGACAAAGCTTTTCGGCGCAGACGAACGGCTGGTCGTACAATACTCCGGGTGGTCTCAAAAATGCTATAGTTTGACATCAATTTAAAAACTTTAAAACAACTATACCCTTCTATTGAATGTTTCGGCACTGTTTATAATATTAAGTGTGTTTACTGACTTAACAAACTAATAGGTAAGTAGTCTACATAAATTGGAATTTTTTATACGGGTTCTTCAGGCCAATAACGATAGAAATATTATAGTCATGAAACCTTTCTCAAAGACAGTGGGTTTTCTTCGATCACAATTCTATCCATGTTTGCTCAATTCCGTCAACAGAAAGAATAAGTTTGCAAATGGGCAAGAAAGCGTCATCACTGTCATCAGTCATCAATGTTGTGCAAAGTCAAGCACGCTGCCTTTTCAGAATGACAGAAGAAGGAAATTACGAAGTTTTCCAAAGAAGTTGATTCACCCATCAAACCGTGCTTAAGGGGTTAAGAAAAGCCAGTGTTTTCTTCATGCCGTCTTCCACTCGAGCCATTTGAATTCCCGCTCTGACCTGCCGCCTGGTGGAACAGTTTTCAAACAGGTTCTTCTCCGTTTAGCTCGGACAATGAGATTGCAAAGGAGCGACCCGTTTCCGCTAAACGCTTTGAAAGACAAGTCCCGCTGCCTTTTCGAAAGGGAGGTTCACTGAAACTCGTATCCTGTGTGAGGGGAATCCAAGGATGTCACTATCTTTAACGACCAATCCCTTCTTAGCAACAGACTTCAGTGTGGTAGACTTGCATAAGCACTGCATCCTTATCAATTCCTTCTATTGTGAACTTTAAGCATTCAACTCAACGGCTTGATAACCTATGACACGGCACCTTGATCGTTAACTCCAACCGACAGGTAAAGGTAGTTGAGACCGAGGTTGTCTAGATAGTTGAGTAACAGTTATTTACAATAACTGAATTTAAAATGAGGTGATTCTTCTTCCTTTTCGTTGCAGAAACTTATTTCCATCAAAATTACTGTGAGAGATCAACGTTATATTGGTTGGTTCTGGTGTCTCATCTATCACTCAGTTACACTCAGCAGAGAATGAAGTGGAAATACACTGCCAAGGTGATGGCACAGGAGCTTCCTCGTCACTATCAGAGTGACCCTTTATAAAATAGAACAGACTCGGAAGCAAAATAACATAACATTACATTACATTACATAACATTACATAACGTTAAATATACATATTACATAACATTACATTACATAACATTACATTACATAACATAACATTACATAACATTACATGAAATATACATATTATACATAACATGACTTCCATAATACATTACGTCCATTATACATAACTAGCCTGACCGCTCGCTTCGCTCGCTATCCGAGATTCGCTGTACGCAGTATCGTGGAACCAACAAACGACGGAAAAATCCCATAGCCTACTGGGTATTTGTGCCCAATTTTATCAAAATCCGTCAAGCCATTCAGGAGTTGACCATGGTCGACCATATTTCCGCTATGGTCAGGGAATTAAAAATGCGACGTTGCACAACTTGGGAGGCTACCGGATATTGGTGCCAAATTTGGTCGATATCCGTTGAGCAATTCGGGATTCGACCATGGAGGGGCCCATGGATGCGCTAAGGTCGACCGCGGGGGTAGTCCGAAGGGTCGATCGTAGATAGAATTTCACGTAGATTACGAATACGCGATAAAAAATAGGGGTTACCATTTCAATTAACGAAGTTGACCATGGTCGACCATAGGTCCGCTATGGTCAGGGAATTAAAAATGCGACGTTGCACAACTTGGGAGCCTACTGGATATTCGTGCCAAATTTGGTCGATATCCGTTGAGCAATTCGGGATTCGACCATGGAGGGGCCCATGGATGCGCTAAGGTCGACCGCGGGGGTAGTCCGAAGGGTCGATCGTAGATAGAATTTCACGTAGATTACGAATACGCGATAAAAAATAGGGGTTACCATTTCAATTAACGAAGTTGACCATGGTCGACCATAGGTCCGCTATGGTCAGGGAATTAAAAATGCGACGTTGCACAACTTGGGAGCCTACTGGATATTCGTGCCAAATTTGGTCGATATCCGTTGAGCAATTCGGGATTCGACCATGGAGGGGCCCATGGATGCGCTATGGTCGACCGCGGGGGTAGTCCGAAGGGTCGATCGTAGATAGAATTTCACGTAGATTACGAATACGCGATAAAAAATAGGGGTTACCATTTCAATTAACGAAGTTGACCATGGTCGACCATAGTTCCGCTATGGTCAGGGAATTAAAAATGCGACGTTGCACAACTTGGGAGCCTACTGGATATTCGTGCCAAATTTGGTCGATATCCATCAAGCCATTCAGGAGTTGACCATGGTCGACCATAGTTCCGCTATGGTCAGGGAATTAAAAATGCGACGTTGCACAACTTGGGAGCCTACTGGATATTCGTGCCAAATTTGGTCGATATCCGTCAAGCCATTCAGGAGTTGACCATGGTCGACCATAGTTCCGCTATGGTCAGGGAATTGAAAATGCGACGTTGCACAACTTGGGAGCCTACTGGATATTCGTTCCAAATTTGGTCGATATCCGTCGAGCCGTTTGGCCGTGCATAGAAGGACAGACAGAGCGCGTGTTTGTTGAATTTAACGTTAGCGCATGCGCAGGGCGTACCGCTGGATCAATCATGTTGAAATTTGTATGGGACCTCAAGGGGCCTTATCCGCACCATCCCTCAAAATTTGAGCTGAATCAATTCAAAATCGTGGAAGTTATGGCTGTAACAAGGAAATGCGGACAGACTCACAGACTCACAGACTCACAGACTCACAGACTCACAGATTCACAGACTCACAGACTCACAGACTCACAGACCGACAGACACGGAACCAAATTTGTTCAGTAGGCTTTGAAACGCAAAATGCAAGTGGAAATTTTGATTTCTGAAGACAAAAATTTTTTGGCTCACGAAAGTGAACACAAGGCTTCCGCTGCTTCGCAGACTCGGAAGCAAAATAAAGCCAACATCTCTCTCAATGCTAAACCAAGGGATCTCACGAAAAAACTCAACCGCATCCAGTAAGTTAGCCTGAAGGCAGACAAAGACGCACGTGAATAGGTGAGCGTGTAATCACATTTAGTCCCCGTTTAGTTTCACTATGCCAGTCTGATTAGACATTGTCTAATAAGAAAAAAATAAAGAAATAAACAGCATAAAAAGAAGCGTGGAGATTTTCTTTTACTGTTGGTGGATAGTTGGATAGCTCCTAGTCTAACTGCAAATATAATAGCGGCGTTTTCGCTTAGTTACTTACCTACCTACAGCCTCATTCGAAGGAAATTTATTGAGTTAAATAGTATAATGTTAGTAATGATTTTTTTGTGTCTGCCTGAGAAACTCGGTCCTGAAAAATAGCCTAGATTCAAGAAAGGTAATAAATAATTTGAAAATCATCACTCAAACAGTTCACGTGAGAGGTCGATAGTAATGTACATGTTTAAAATATTGCAGTTATGCAGAGGGGAATGCTGTAAGTTTTTGGTCTGATATGGATCATAATTGCCATGCTTTCTATTTGGTATTTTGTATATTAACTGCCGGTATAGGTTCTTTTTTAAATCAGTAGGTACACAGCCCTTCTGCTCCCATTTTGCAAGAATGAAATCATAGTAAATCTTTTACGTGTCCCTTCCAGTGTATGATTTACGAATTCAGAATTGGGAACAGCAGTTAGTTTCGAAATACATCATATCCAATATCACTGGATGATGCCTGGAATGAAAGGCTGAAAGAATGTAATTCACCCCGGGGCCCGGAGGATCACCACACATTCATCTCGAGCCAGGATAGAAGTGTGCATGCAACCCTCGGGACACGACGGCACGATTATTGTAATTGAAGTTCCTAGCCATCTTCCTCGGGAAAGGTTACAGACGACTATACGAGCTGCTTGGCCCAGAATCGTGATGCCTTTTTCATCAAGGGGGACCAGCTCATTGCCTTGAAAGCCATCGTGAACTCAGCGGCCTTGCCTTGGCCTCTTGCGTTTCCTTCTGCGTACACACACGTTTCAGTGTTTCCCTACCCGCAAAATATCCAACATAAATCCGTTCGAAATGAAATTCTTGAACTCTATAATGCTAAAACTAACGATGGAATCCGATTGTCTTGTTTCATAATCATAAGCAACGATGTTATTGATATGCCCAGAGCATCTTCATCATCATGACGGGGTTTGCACACTGTATGAAGTACCTACTCCTCACTCTTCTCAATTGTTCAAGGACCAGTCTGTGCTATCTACGAAGAGTGGTATGATGTCACATATTGTGGTCGTAATCCCTACAGCAAAGCTAATTCAATTCATGTGCCTCCTCGGACATTTCTGAAGCATGTCACGACCGCTCTTCGTCAACAGAAAATTTCCAACTACCTACGTAGTAATCGTCGTAAAACCACTATCCACAAAACATTGCTACGAGGACAAGAACAAGGCGTGAGAAAACTGCTGCAATCATCGCAATACGTGTATCCCTAACAATAACATCCAAAAACGTTTCATTCATTCGCGCGTATTTATTTTCGGGTTTTAATATAATTGTTTTCAAACACACCGGGCTCTGTTTGTCAACAAAAACCAGAGAACATGGTTTCGTTCTTCGGACTGGCATGACCTTGGCCTACCGGCAGTCTGCTTTTGCACGCAATCTGTTGGCTGGCGGCGCGTGATTCACCGGCTTGAGGTTATTTAAAAATCTAATAATTAATATTTTTTATGTAAAAATTTGAATTCTAAAATTCGAAGACATTCTACGAACACGAGAAAAAAAGCAGTTTCATAATCATAAGCAGTTGTTTCTTGTTTGATGGCCTACCTATGGGTTAAAACATTAGGTTTAATACATATAGGCCACTTGACACCGGATAAATAATATATAGAATTGTTTGGATTCTCATATCGAGGGATGGGAGAGTCCCGTCCATCTAGAAATCCGAAAAATCGAAAGCGACCATGACAGAACATGTCGGGTAAACGCACAAACAAGGGATTTCATTTATATTACATTTTACATTATATTTCAGTGGTAAGTGGGGTCTGCTGTATTACCTGCTAGATTTGTGTCAATAACTCAAACTATTAATGTAGTATAAACCTTCACGACAATTAGGTAGTCGCGACCTGATACGAATCTCACAACATTCAGATTACAATTATAGCACTATAATTGGCCTGATGTTTCGTAGAAATTGCGAACAAACATGTTTTGTTTGCGTCCTTATCAAAACGATGACCGTGGTTGGGAACAGGAAACGTTAAATAAATTATGGAACAATGGTAATGGGTTACTATCGGAGTTTCCCTAGGTTTTAATATGTTAAGTGTTGTTTGCCTACTTTTGGTTTATTATTCTGGGAATAATACACCTATGTATTCGCTCAGCAAAAAAAGTTTATAACGCCCCCTCAAAATTTTTTTCCTTTACGTTTCAAGGTGCGTAGATTCAGAAAATGCGATGTCCGTCCGCTGTATCATTCCGCTTCAATTTCGGTATAAAAAATTCGTTCTTTCGCACAAAGTTGTGTCCCAAAACTTTGCAGCCCGATCGGAATATACCGAAGGGTGTCATGGGTGAAAAATGGGGGTAAAATGGGGTTTTTTGGTGTTTCAGTAACATGAGCTTGTGAAGTATCGTTTTCCATGATTTACGTTAAAATTTGGTATAAAATCGTCGTTCTTCCGCATACAGTTTGGGTCCCCATTTGAGAAAATTTGGCTCCTAATTGTGCTCCGAAGCTCGGCAGCCCGATCAAAATACACCCAGGGGTGTTACGGGAGAAAAATGGGTGTAAAAATAAGGGTTTTCGATGGATTTTTGAGGTTTTAGTGAACATGAGCTTGTGAGGTATCGTTTTCCATGTTTTTTAGGGCAAAAAGACCGAATATGAAGTGGATTTTGACCAAAGAGTGAACAGTTGAGGTTGTAACGAAGGTTTAGCTCCCAAAATCCATTTTTTATGAGTCAAAAACCTGGGAAATTGTCTGAAAATACCATAATCTTGTATAATAACACTAGAAGTAGTTTCAAGAGTTGACTCAAGGCAATTAAATGACACCATCGATGCTCAAAGCCTCGAGCTTATTTCGTGTTTTTGGGGGGCCAAAATTGGTTGAAACCATCAACAATAGCTATTTCAATGATTGCGGAAGAAAGAGACAATAAATGTATTTCTAACATTTCTGCAGGTATGCCCAATAGAATAATAAACCCATGTAACTAGGACTTTGCAGCGTTTTTAAATTTCCTAGGTGCCTCCCTAGATAATGAAGGCGGATGTCGTTCACAGGATCATGATGTGCGTAATAGATGTGCCAAATTGCTGTGTTCTATACAACGTCTTGTATTCGGCTCAAAATATTAACACTCTTTGAGTATCTTAATAAGGTTGTGAACTATGCCAACTAACATCCAATTAGATTTTCCAATGATATATATTGATATACGTCTAGGGTGCCTAGCTTGAGTGCACGGAGTTAGCTCAAAATCCCCGAATCGGTTTGGAGCAGCTTTGTACTCCTTACGATGGATGGTAACATCCTTCATAAAGTACCAACTCCTACTTACCCAACTATAATATATATTATTTCTTTAATTCTCGAACTATTTCTTCAATTCCTGAATATCTTCTGATTGGTATCTACCTATTGATGTTATTGAATGACGTCAAAGAGAAGCGTTAAAACTTTCAAAAATCTTCGACACCATTCTGAACGATTTCAATCATCTTCAATTTCCTTTTCGTTCTTTTGTCTTCTTAAGATCTGAACAATAAAGTAGTCGAGTATTATTTCAGCAGCAACCGCTATCCGTAGCCATTTTATGGTTCTCAAGTGAAGTCTCATTGCGGGCAGGCTCATGTGGTTTTGTTAAGGATCATTTCAACTAAATGAGATGCTGTCGTTCATCGCCTCTTGTAATGACCCGTATCATCATGGTAAGCGGTGAAAGCTTACCTGTCCCCGAGCATGAGGTTGTTTCATGATGCGTGTTAAGAAATGGTTGTGGTAAAATTCGTTCCCTAGACTTTCATATAATTATTTTTTCAATAAATTTTATGATTGTGATGATGATTGAATTAACGAATGAATTTATTGTCATCGTACCTGAATACCAATAATACAATATAATACAATGATACTGATGATGATTTGTTGATGGAACGTGAGTCAACGTTGACGGCCAGTACTCAATAATAAAACGGTCCTTCATACAGTGGTTAAGGAAGTATGTCAATAAACGTAAAAATGTTTGAAAAACTTCGTATAATAGATTATTATGATACAAGATGAAAATGAATTGAGGCTTGATAATCGTGAAAATACTTGGAACATCTCAAATCTTTTGATACCAGTTCCCATTCACAATGCATTAATAATTAATATTTATAGGTTAGATTATTACCACAGGAATATACCCTGAATAGCTGGTAGGTACTATTATAGTGGAAGTTCTTCTAATACGGACGCTTTTTGCTACAACCCAATATTATTTTATCTCCTTCATAGTGAATATTTTCATTCGCACGCTTGGCTAGTCCAGATTTTGATAGAAATTACCCGAACGGATATTTTCGTAGAAATCTTTTCAAGTACTCCTTCAGTGAGCAACAGAATCAACCACTCGAAAGATAGTTCAGTTGCTTATTGTTATTATTCTTACGCTTCTCCTTTTGCAGGATTGCTTTTGTAGGTTATGGGTATCGATGGTAGAGAGTTTAAAAAATTTAACGAAAGGTTTCTCGGTTGGAAATATAATCATTAAATTTATGCCTACTAATGGTTCGATTGCTCCCCAGTCCAACTCCGTTTCCATGCTGATACCTCACGAGTATAAGATTATCGTAAGAAGGAGAAGACAGTGAGAGGACGGAAGAATCAAGCTTTCTGCCATTATTCTGGGTGATTTCACCTATCCTTCTACTTTCTCTAATATTGTCGGAATAAGTTATATAGGAACAAAGCTATTCTTCATAACTTTTTCCGTAGATTTCAAAAATCACTACAATATAAGTCGCTTATAGTTATCGAATTGGGACCGACTGGAAACAATCACTATAAGCGACCAATCTCTATAACGACTTCTACTGTATAATACACTTTGCGGTGATTTTAGCCATATTTTACCGATATTGGCGAATTGTGACTCCCCAGAATTGACCTAATTGTGATTAATTATTTTTTGAGGAAATCTGTTAAAACCTGTAGGTAGTTAGTTATCTTCTGTTTCGGATCATCATTCAATAGGTAGTACCACTTCTGGTGAATATATACCAATTTTGAGAGATTTCAGCCATTTTTACCTATTTTGCCGACTTTTGACACAAAGAAACTCAAAAACTGATCACTATAACCGTCCTTTTGATCACTATAGCAGGCCGATTCCCTGTGTATTTACATACAGCCGATCGGGACCTGACTGTTTCTATCCTTATATCCGACTTATTCCTTTAACCGCATTTCTACTAAGCGACTTCTACTGTATTTACCACATACCGCCTATCGCGATCAGACAGGCTTTTCATATGGAAACCATTGCATATTCCAATTGTCAATCACCCGGTAGTGATTCCTGTCTTGTGTTGACTGCTGAAGTGTTGATGGTGGCTAGATCGAAATTTACGAATCATCTATTTGCTACAACTTGGAAATGTCAGCAGGTAAGATAACTGCCCCACATCAACATTCAGCTCAGCACCTATTAAGTTGGTACCTCCAACTTCATTTAAGATCCTCAGCTTCAGCCATTTCGGTAAGGAAGTGCCTCTGGTTATAGCAAGTTGTTTGTGCAATGCAGATCCTGTGCCATGAAGACGTTTTCTAAGGAGGAGGAAGTAGGCACACCTACCAAGAATCGGAAGAAACACATTTTTATTTACACAATAAACTAACTAGGGAAGGGGTTAGTCTGTTAGTAAGGCGATTGTTCATGGTAAACTATGCGTATCCATTGTTAAGAGCTGTATCATATGAGGTTCTTTTTACCGTGTTTTGTTCGACACTGATGTTGTCCGGTGCCGAAAACTGGAGTGTCTCGAGGGAGTTCGTTGACTTCATGGCTCACTCGAGAGAGACAAAAAGAATTATTGCCACTAAGCGAACAATAAAGTTTGAGGTAAGAAGACAACAGGGGAGGACAGAAGTGGGACTGGCGAGAAAGATGGGTGATTGCAGGGGTTCGGGGGCTGTTGATACGGACTGATCACGGACGGAACTGCAAGCGGAAAGGTTCGCCCTGTCGGTGAGTCCCGGAATGAAAGTTCGTCTTCCTGAGAAAGTGAGGTCTGTTGCGAGGGTGGGGAATCCGGGATAGGACTGGAGAGGGGTCCTGGAAGAGGTCTGGTACAGGAGAAATACGGGTTTTCACGGGAGGAGAGAGGGGATAAGTTGTGACATGAACCAACTGATGGCTACGAAACAATAAGACATCCCAATAATCAAATCTGTTACCCAATAAGTTTCTCGCGTAGGGCAGGGAAATATGTGGCAACAATTTGTGTATATTTGGTTCACTGGTAATCGGTCTGTCGATCTGGAGTCTCCCGAACGCCCCAAGATGACTCTGAACATGCTGTGGAGGAGGTGACAGTAAACTCAGATACAAAGAACGTAAAGACTAATTCTACATAAGTTAGTCACCATTGCACCCATCTTCATACTCACGATATAATCACGAGTTTGTATGTATTGGCACAACTACAGCAACTAACACTCTTGAGTACTAAGGTATGCTGTACCATTCTAGTATATGCAGATGGGTAGATGGAAGATTAATAGGTACTCTATTTTGTCTGCTACAAAATCATCAACTTGCATGCATTCGCGTAAGTAGGTATGTGGGAGAGCAGCAAATAGACAGCAATAGCAACACCACAAGCGTAACAACCAGCATAATACAGCCGGTAATAGAAGATATCGAAGTTGTAGATGGCGTTGTAAATGAACTTGCAGACCATGAGAAGGCGCTGAAGGTGGTGTTAATAGGTGCTTCAGCCTATGCGTTCCCTGTAGGGAAAGTGCGTTTCTTGACTGAAAAGAATATTTCCGAAAGGACATGTTCAAGTAGTAACTTTGACGACAACGCCTTGATCGTAAGAACAACGAATCACCGACATTTTCTTTCGATATTCGGAGGAAATGAAAGTTCAATCAAGTCGACACGACGGGAAGGAATGATGGAAGGCAGGCCGCTCCAAAGGAAAAGTAACTGGTTGTTATTGGTTTTGCACGACAAACAAGTAAGATATTTTTTGTAGATTCAATCATTTCTGCCGTCCTGTAGCATATTATTATGACCGCTATTACACGAATGACACCTGTTTGAACAACTTTCAAATCTGCCATAGGTACTTCTATAGTTAAATTGAAAGAAAGGTCACCGAACCCATTGCTATAATGCTGTGCAGTATGAATTAGATTTAGCTAAGCTACTCTTAAGATTCTATAAAATCCGCAAAACAAGGTCTGAATAATTGTGAATCAGAAATATACTTAGCTGCTTGGGGAAAACACTTGTCTACGATGCTAAATTCCAAACTCTCTCAATAGTCTAAATGTCAAACCATTCTTTACAATTCCATAACTTCCAGTTAAGCTGCAAATAAGAGCTGCAAAGGACTGGATGACGATATAAAAAATGCGTAAAGAGAGGTAAATTGTATAGTCGTAGTAGTGCATGCTCGTAATTGGGCCTTGTAGTATGTGTATCACTTAGTCGTTATGTACCTTCATTACTACACTATACTTACTACAGCTTTGCAATATGCGAACAACTAACATACCTAATACATTAAGCAGCTAAAATACCTAATACCACCACAGCTAACTAATACTACAAAATATCTATACGCCAAGGTTACGCGTCTTTTAGACAGATAATAGTAACATCACTAATGCATGTTTGATAATGAGGAGTATCCATGATTTCTGTTTATATTACTTTCCCATTTCCTAATGGAAGTAGGTTCCATTCTAAGAATTTTGAGACCAACCGCACTCTCCTATGATGAACAATCGTTTTTTCTATGAGCTTTCAAAATTTCGGCAACGAGTGTGACGTCATTGCACCTCTTCCGCCTGGGCGGTACCCCCTTACCAACTGTGAGGTATAACTTAAAACTTGCGGCGGAGTAGTGGAAATCCACTGCAAAAAACGACAGGATAAAAATAGAATAGTCTATTTCCACGTAAACTAACAAAACTGTAGACCGGTTTCGGTTGTTAAACCATCATCAGTACACAATAGAATCTTTTTAGCACGACGACTTCTTCTTTCCGCAGCTTCCTCTGAAGATCTCGCCGTAGTCCACTGTCTTCAGTCCCTTCTTCATGAACTTGACTCCGAAGTACTTCTGCACACAAGGTCTTGATGGCTTTACCGTCGTTGTCATCTGGCAAAACCGCTTCAGTGCTTAGGGCTAAATCTTGTATGTCCTCTTGGCGTATTGCAGTGATAGGGTTATGTTTCAGACCCTTGGATAGTAGATGTTCTTCTTCAGATGTTAAAACAACATCCGTCAAATTTTCCAATTTCCGGTGAAATGCAGGTGCGCTGCTACTTACCTCCTCTTCCAGTGGTGGTAACTGCTGTTGTCTCAACTTCCAAAGCTTCCGTTCCATGGCAGCTTTCTTCTCGACGCTCCTCCTCCAAGTGCGCCAGACAATGTCAGCTTCAGTGATCTCCCACTCAGTAGCAGAGTATTGGCCAGTAAGTTCTTGATAGGCGAAATACATCTTCGTACGTAGAGAATCCCGCTGAGAGCGAAGTTCTGCGTTGATCATCTTCCTCTTCATATCCAGGATAAATTTGGCAGCTCCACGGCATGGTCCATTATAATGAACACGCGTACACGACGGGAAAACGTTAAATTTAAGGCACTCACGGTTGAACCAAACAAAACCGCGACTTGTGCTCGACTAGCAGTACGAATATAACTTAAAACACTTGCGGCGGAGTAGTGGTAATCCATAGGAAAAACGACAGGATAAAAATAGAACAGTCTATTTCCACGTAAACTAACAAAACTGTAGACCGGTTTCGGTTGTTGTAAAACAGTTTTGTTAGTTTACGTGGAAATAGACTATATATATTTTTATCCTGTCTTTTTTTTTTTTAACTGTGAGGTAGTAGTGCTGGGATCTTTGAAAAATCATAGAAAAAGAAGAATGGGACCTACTTTCATTTAAAAATATAAACAGAAGTCATGGGTACTCCTCATTATGATTATATTCTGTTAGATTGTTTACTGAATTGACTTCTAACGACTGTTCAGAAGGAAGGAATCAAAGGGAAAACTGTATCTATGATCGCGGATGAAGAATGAACATATTATCGGGGTATCTTTTAGATTATTAGCTCCATACCTAACGCCAATCCCGGAAGGAGATGGAAAAATGATGGTCAATCACTCGGGTGTCCAGTCATTCGGGCTGATCTAAACCGAGAAATTAACCGTTGTGTAATAATTCCTGGCGTTTTTCCCCACTGCTGAACCGTTACTGTTTTGTTTTTAGCCTGATCCACGCACCCCGTATAACTGACTATCATTATCTGAACCACGAACTGAAGCAGGTCGGTTGAGCCGAAAGCAATTGCTGGGCTGGCTGTTGCTACATCGGATCAATCAACACGCTGTAGAAAAAAAGAACTGTCCACCGTTCAATTGTAGGTTTGGCAAATCGGCGTTCTCTGTATACTGACAATACAGTTTCACCTGGTACAGTCCGAAGGAGCTAGATGTAATGTGAATGTACGTACACAAGGTGAATCGTGGAAGGTTTCATAAGCAAATATACGAGCCTAGCGTTTGATCGTATATACGACTTTCCTTCTTTAGTGCTTACGACTGTCGACTTCGTCGTGGACATTAGACATTTCACGCGATTTATACCTACCAGTACTTCGTAGGAACATTGCGTAAACAGCTGAGACTTGAGAACATTGGCAGGATTTATTTATTAAATGTGAATAAGGAACGGGATTTACCAAAGGTGCTTTTCAAATTATGAAGCACATATGCAACATAGCCCCTGAGACATTCACGTGACACCAGTAATCCAAATTCAGTTTGAAACTTTTTAGACAAACTTTAAACTTCAAAACCAAAATAGAATCCCCGTTCCCACCATTAAAAAAAATTGCGAACTTGACTACGACAGATTCAAATTTTCAATCTCTTAGATAGTTTAGTATGCAAATTTATCCATGGACATAATTATCGATTAGGGATGTAGGTGTAATTCGTTGCTTTCGCTGATATTTTGAAGGAATGTACGGGTTGGATATCACATTCCATGGAACAGGTGGTCCCATTATGATTTTCATCGAATTCCGACAGTTGGTAAAACTATCGCCTGAGGGGCCGCGAACGTCGTTTCCTTGAATCGTCGCAATGGAATGTTGGTCGGTCCTCAGCTGTTAGGTGCCATAAGCGAGCTGTGTCAAAACGCGACGGAAACTGTGTGTTACCGTGTATAGGTATCTCATATATATTTCGTCCAATTTACTTCTGTGAGAAGGAGTAGGTAATAAGGATGTCGCGGTGACCAAAAGGTCAACATCTTAAAAACTAGATTTTGTCGTCTTCAGTTGAATAAATTACAACCTGAGCGATTTTACCTGTTTATATCAATTCAGGTTCATCAACGATGCATTCAACGTTAGGTAGGGAGTGAAACAAAAACTGAACGAACAAAATGGATTATTTTCGTTTTCTATTGGAACATCTCATTTAAAGTTTCTCCCGAGTTCATGCGAGTTTTTCAACCTTGTCACGAGAATATTTTCTCGCACTGCTTAGTTAGCCTCTGCTCACTTCCATAATTTTCCGCCTGTGCTTCACTTTTGTGTAGGTCAGCGGACAATGTGATTTCGGTGCGGCTCTGTGATTATACGGGTGGCTTAGATACATAAATACTCGACTGACCTTCAAAGTCTCATATTTTCACCAGTCATGTTACTCTGTATTTAGTTGTGGACCTAGGATTTCTGTAAGTAGCAAGTGGGTATAGTTATGCCTTTTGGAGCTTACGATTGAACTTGAAGACCAATATTTTACTTGTTATATTTAATAAGATCGTATCGAACGGTTTGATTTCATCCCGAATGCATTCAATTCAATACATCGTATTATACAGCATACTTAATCTAGCTCGTTGGGATCAAACAGATACCTAATAATTTGAAAATTATCAACAATACCGATTAAGGAGTTCATGTAATTAAATTTTACGTAATGATTGAATGACTTGAAATTTTCGGTTCAACTGCAATGCCGGAACTGAATGAGAAAGTTCTTGAAACCATCAGTGAGTCAGTTCCTAACCGTTCCGGCACAAAGTGTAGGGTTTTCAAGGAAAATGGTTTGCTGCATGCGCAGTCGTTACTTTTCAATGAAT
This sequence comes from Leptopterna dolabrata, assembly GCA_954871275.1. NCBI lineage: Eukaryota > Metazoa > Arthropoda > Insecta > Hemiptera > Miridae > Leptopterna > Leptopterna dolabrata. The sequence continues at coordinate 17,491,741 of OX940984.1, read as the reverse complement.
TTCATATGGGACCAACAGGGTATACAACTATTTTCAATACATCAGCTCATTGAGATTGATACAATTATAGACTTTTCAGGTGTATTGCGTACAGAGCAGATGGAAAATAATAAACAGTTTAATGAAATACCGTAGTAATGGGTGGACTTCACTCAAACATGTCTCGAATATATAAATGCATCAGCTTATACATTGAAAAGTTTATGATTCAGTATTATTGTGATCCACAATACTATACTACTTTATAAAAATTATGTACTCATCAGCTCTGTACCTATTCGAGTATAAATTTATATACCACCCAAAAATGTTCAGGCGTTGAATTCCGTCACTGCTGTTTTACTTGGATAGCTGAATACATTTTGGGGTAAACCAACACTTTCATGTGTTGATTTTGTGGTCGACGTGGTTTTTTTTCCTCCATCAGGAAGGGAAAAACTACTCAGGAGAGAAGAAAGTAGAAAATTACGGTTGACAGCTCTCCTCGAGTACTAGCCGCAAGCTTCTTGCCTACTTCGCAGGATCCGTCTGCTACCAAGAGGCCCGTTTTTCTTGCTGTAGAAGGCTGAATGGTACAAGGATAGGCAACTGCAGGCGGAGGTGAGCGCGGTTGCGATAGAAAATCTCCGAATTGCGTAACTCAATGAGCCGTTGACCCGAAATCGCCTTTGAAACGTAAAAGAAAAAAAAACCGGCTAAGTATATAAAACGTCCCGACGATAACCTCTATAGTTTCCTGCCTATACTTAGCGTTTATCAAGACGGCTGCATCCTTTCTCGAAGTGGTTTCGTCACAACCCGGCTCATCCTTTCTGGGGCCTTCCATCGAGAAGACATAAGAGATGTACCTACGGGATGACTAGTGTTGTCGGGTCATGGCAGAGTAGGTACTTAACCATTCTAATAACCTTCTTTTTATCCAAGACTGGAAAAACGGTAGGAGGATGGGGTAGGTACTTTACTTATCTAAAACTGGGCAACCAGTGATTTTTATTGCGACTCCATTGTAACGCAGGTGACCTGAAGTGGTGTAGTAAGTGTGTACCTGTGTATTTTGTTGAGACTGATTAGGTATGATTATAAAGTTTGTTCGGAAAAGCAGCCAGCAAACCCCCCTTCCTCCCTGTCCCTCACAAGCTTTAAAAGTTTTTAGAATAGTCAGGTTACACAGGCATTTATGTAGTTTGTATAAAACAACAATAAAATTCGGTATTTCAGTATGGTTTGTCCAATCCGATAGGTACTCGTTGGATATTATGTGAACTAACAGAACTGTAAATAGTGACTTGCGTACAACGAGCGTCAGGTAACGTGTGGAGACCCGTATTTCTGCCTTCAGTACAGATTGATATCGATAGGAGTTCATTAGTGGACATGAAAGTTGCAAAACCCACATGTGTACGTGGGAACAGAGCAGGAAAGTAGCTCTGATTCCTGTTTGGCTTCAATACTTCTGAGCGGTTTTAATTATGTAGGAGTAGCTTTTCAGTGTTTCAGCATGTAGGTATATATATATGAGGCGGCATGTGCAGAGGTACCATTACAGACTCCTTACTGTTTCAGATGAATAAATTAATCAATGAGAATAAATGTAATGTGGAAGAAATTTGAGGAATTTCAGGGTCCTAAGTTTTTTATCTAATAAACAATAGATTTTCATTTGAAATGACAGTCTGACTGAGGCTTGGCGTGGGACTATAATGAGACTTCCATGTTGTACCATACATCTTTGGTTGGATCTTATGATGTTGGTGGATGATGAAAACTACTGCTTCCAGTACGTACAAGTTTTTATTTGCCGCATTAAATGAAAATCACCGTTCATTTCCAAGAAACGCACTAATATTATGGTGCAGGAACCGTGTCAGTTGAATCTCCGTTGTATTTTCAAGGTCCTTCCCATGTATAGGTCTCTTTCTGATGGAAGAATAGCACCGCTCATGGAGAATCCCATCCAATTTTCCCGTATAATCAAATCCCCATCAGATGCAGTTCCAAGGGCATATAAGCGGCGGAAGCAACGAGCGGATCCAGGATGCAACAAGTTCTTGAGTGAAAATGAGCATCTGCTCGATTTATGACTGTCCAAATGTATTTCAAGCAAATTTTAATTTTTTTCTTCTTAGATACATACAATGTTACATAAATTAATCGGCAAATTCTGTTCTTAATAATTTCTTATTGCCGATTGTAAGGCTCTTAGAGTCGAGCGACATTTGCGGGTGACTGCCTGTAAATGGAACTAAGTACATAGGTAGGTAGGTATGTATGCACCTGTCTTTACCGCGCAACAAGCCGAATTTTGGGTATTTTGCCTTGAAACTTTTACAGTATACTCCTTAGGCCTCCAGAATTTGCTGTTTAGTTTTTGGTGCCACCATGCCACAGGTACCAGCGTGGCACCACTGGTGCCGTCCGTCAGAAAAATATGTGTTTGGTATAGTTTTTCATGTTTTCCAGCACGCTGAATCTCTATCAATCATAGCTACAGCGATTGATAAATGTTTAGCCGTAAAATTTTACGAAAAATAGCTATTATTGAGTGTGGTACATAGGCAGAATTTAAGCCTATTTTCAAAATTCGATGAGGCACCTGGTTAGCGGACCCACTAGTGATATGATGAAGTAATTACACTGTAATAACTACTGCTGTAATGAAACCGAAACCATCGAAAGCTGATTGTTAATATGAAGGATCACAATAACTACCTAGTTAAAATTATTGTAGGTACATTTCCAAAGAACAACACTATCTAAGGATGTGTCATATAACGAACTAATATCTGACTTGATGGTCAAAACTATTTCAAAACGAACTTTCTCATTTGGTTTGAAACGTTTAAAGCAATTCATTAAATAACAATATACCTACCATTCTTGCCTTCTTCTCTGGCAGCCCTCTGCGAGTTATTACGCTTTGTTCAATTATAGGATTTTACGATCACTTTTACTCCCGGTTTTCTATTAAGCCCCACCAGTTAATATTGCTTTGAAATAACTAACTTTCCCCATTGACTCAAACTAATGAAAACCCATAAATAAATTAATGCTGCACCTCAATAATTTTCTTCCCCAAGTTGAAGGCGCAATAATTAGGTATTTTCTCGAAGGCAATTTGGTAATAAATTTCTGGTTAGGACAATTAGGCAGAAGTAACTGCATGCAAATTTGTAACAAGATCGATGGGCGTTACTACTGTACCATCCTAAAATGTACCTATGTCCCTAAAATGGTTAACGACATAATAATTATGGTAGGTATTTTTCGTTTTACCAGTAGCCCGATATCCACTTTTAATGTTGGAATATGTACCTAGGTACTCTAATGGACTCATCAACTCATTGCCATTCTCTCATTCTCATTCTGTTTCTCAATGTACGAAAAAAAGTACTCATTAATATTCAAGAGAATTATCACGGCTGCTGCCAGCAGCGGTGGGGTCTACTTCAGGCTCACGATCCATGAAGTTCTTGCGACGAGTTTCATTTCATTCTTACGGTCTCCTTCAGAAGCGTTAACGGTTTCCCCAAGAGAAAGGAACGAAGTCGCTGTCCAATGAGGTTTTAACCGCCGTTTGAAGGATGAAACATGCAGTGCAACTAAGATCAGCTACCTCATTTGCATACGAGCAGCATTTTGTGGTTTGTAATGGTAAACCGCGATTTAGCTATTCAAGGTGAAAATTGTATCGTGGCCGTGATTTCTACTGTATGTCATTATCATGTAATTAGCGTGCAGACAAAATGACCATACTTTGGTCCAAACCCGATATAAATAAGAGAGCAAAATTCGGTTTAGAACTTTAGTTACGTACCTAACATTTAGATAAAATATTATTACCATCCGTGTGACAGTACATCTACCTTCTCTCGACACTGTGAAGACCATAATTCAACATAAACGGAAAATAAACAACTATTGTTGCTCAAGGCTACTGCTGGAGTTTTTTAACAGGTATAGCTAGGTACTATACTAATACCTATATCACCTATACCTAATACCTATATCATACCTATACCTATATCAATACCTATACCATACCTAATAATTAATACCTATATCATTCTATTACTTGTAAGCTTATCCCTGTCTCTGGGTGAGGAACACATATTATGTTTATCCCACCCTCCCCCCCATGTTAATATAGATTTATCTGGATTTAACTCGCTAGTAGGTAAGCATTATAACGTAATACTTGGGAAATGATTTCTAAAGATGTAACAAACAACTGCAAATGTCACTTTCGAATTTGAGTTGAATACATTGTGTTTTCAATGGTTAATTAATGACGAATTCACTTCACATCGAAAATTATGGGATAATTCTGTGGATCAGCCTCATGAATAGTATGAATACCTACTACTACCTACCACCTCCTACCCCCCACCTACCTACTACTACCTACTACCTACTGCATATACGCTGTAGAGAAGGAGTATGAGAAGTATAGTGTATGAGGAGCACTATTATTATATGTGTATTTCCGTTATGAAAAGTATTTCGTAACTGTATTAAATATTCCCTAAAACGTATTATGGCGAACTTTTTCCCTTCATCCACTGGTTGAGATTACAGAATGTAGCATTTAACATTTTATTGGGAAAGAACGTAGAGTAAATATACTTGTATACAGATTTTTCTTTAATTAATTAATTAATTTCTTTAATGGATTAATTTCGACTCTATCGGTCTGGTACCTACAATCATCGTGGTATTGAAGTCGAGTATGAAGGAGGAATGATGGTTGGTAGGGGAATTTAGTGATTGAAGTAGTGTACCTAATCAATTAATTATAGCAAACCACTTGTCGAATTAGTACTTACAAGTTAAATAGGTACGATACCTACATTCACTAGTGTTTTACAAAATATGACCACTGTTTGTTGTTTGCCGAATTTCCTAGGTCACTGAGTGATGTTTTTATATCCTAATACGAGTAAATAGTGTGAGAATTTCGATTAAGTAGTGATACTTACAGGTGGTGGTTCCGAGGAGTAGACTTCGGATGGAGGGTAGTCCGGTTTGATTTGAACTCCAACAGACGAAATCGAATCAGCATGCGCTTCCTGCTGCTTATCCATGTTTGCCGGGTCGATGGAAAAGAATGTGAAGATGGAACTGTCAAAACTTGAAGAATTATTGAGTATGTAAACCCAGTGATCGGTAAGGCGGTCTAACCGAATGTGGGGCCTGGAGGGAGAGTCGTGCCAGAGAAGTCCTGAGCTGAAGGCCCCCTCCAGTCCTAGTGTTTTCTTGGGGTCATCCGGGGAAGGGGAGGGATCGGTAGCTGGAGGTGAAACTTCGACAGAGGATGTCTCGGGAGGTAACTGCATCCATGCAAGACAATGCGTTCACGTTTGGCCCACGTTTGAGTAGACTTTGTAAGGAAAGCGGTACCACATATAGCAAATGATTGAACTCTCAGTTAACTCACGGCTGGTGTACAATTACCAGCGTTCAATCAGCAAATCTACCAAGAATATTGTCGAGCGATGCCACTGGCCACCGCATACAAGCTACTTCAATTACTAATAACTCATAAAAATTTAATTTTAGCTTATCCCATCAAACCTGCTTGGTGATATACGCACCAGACTAGTGAACTTCAGTCGAAGTAGAGACAACAAACTAATTTATTTTGATGACCAACTTCAATAAGTAGACTTTTTTTAAATCTTCGTCACAAACTACGACTCCTCCTTCAATAGGCTGATCCCATTTGTCTCGTCTACCAACGTAGATCCAATGGATTCATTTCTGGGAGCTAAAAACAGCTTCCTTAGGCCAACGTTTGAGGGTGGTTGGAAACTAGCTTTTAGAACGTCCCTCTAACCATAATTATTACTTTCTTGGAGTAGTGGAAGCAATAAATATAATCACAATTTGCCAGTTTGTTGGTGTAGACGGTAATCGAAGTGGGCCTGCTCATATATCAATGGGTGTTCCCCAGGGCTGTGTTCTGGGGCCTATCTTGTTTATTCTATATATCAATGATGTCTTTCAGGTAAACACTGGAGGTAGTCTGATTGGTTTTGCAGATGATCTAGCTCTGATCATTGTCGCAGATTCGTGGACTAATGCTCACAGTCTTGCTGTTCATGCAGTGTCAGTTATATCAGACAGGTTTGTGCAAAATGCTTTGACTGCAAACAAACTCAAAACATCTTATATTACTCACTAAATCACCGAGGCAGGGCAACCTGACGCTTCTGAGATTCCTTTTTACGTTCCCTCAGCTTCTTGCTCCTCAGACCCCTGTACTTGCCCTCGAATCTAACGGGTGGACTGCCAAAGGTACTTGGGTGTTTTAGTTGATAAGTTTTTAAAATGGAAATCCTCCTTCATATTTTCTTTTCTTAATAAATTCCTGACTCTCTCTACTATAAAAATGACGTTCCATGCATTTATATATTCTATTCTGACTTACTGTATTCCTGTTTGGGGTGGGGCTTATCAAACGTCCTTCAATTCAATTGAGATTGCGGTAAAGTCAGTATTGCGTCTTATATTCAGAGCTGGATACCAAAGCCATAGTAAACCATTATTCTTAAAATTTAACGTTCTTCCTCCCCGACTCATTTATGTGTCTAAACTGCTCCAGTACTGTTTCAAGTATCAGCTTCCATATATCCCTCGACTACATGGTGTAACCCGACATCACCATGGCGTTATGATACCAATCCCTTACCCTAAATGTGACTTCTTCATGAGACAATGTTCTTTTTTGGCTCCTAGGTTGTTTATGGAATTACCTACCTGCTCATATTAAAACCATTGAAATATTTAACAAATTCAAAACTTGCCTAAATGACTTTCTTTCGCAGCAATTCCTAATTAATTTGAATTTTGATATTCCCTTATTGAGATTACTTCTTTAGTTTGTGTTATTTGTACTAAGACTAAGTACCTGTGTGTACATATGTATATATTTTTTAAATTTTTTTTCCTGCTCTAAAAGTTTAATCTTCAAGTTAGTGAATCCAAATTCAGTTTCGATGTATTAGTTTTAGTAAATTTTTTTATTAGCAACTCCTGATCTCCGGACAATTTCCTTAAACTTTGGATTTTTCCCCATGTTTTGTTTTGTTCCTCTTTACAAGATATGATAATTTTGTTTTCTAATTTTGCAGCGAAGTATCAAATACTTCGATTTTTTGTAATATGCTCATTATGTGAATAAATGGCTTTAAAACATTTAAAAAAACACAATATTATGAAATTTGAAGGTAACCTTGCACAGGCTCATACGAGTTGTGAGAGTCTGAATAGGTAAGATGTTTTTGCGGGAAAATCTTGAGATTGGCCAAGATACCGTTCGGCGAAGTTTTTTATGACATGACTAAACGGGGGGGCGGGGGGGGGGGGGGGGGGGAGTAAGTTGTTTACGTTTAAGTTGCTTACATTTCTCAGGTACCTATTGACCCTAGAGTTCAAGTGCGGGATTTCTTTCTCGAAATATTAGGTGTTATATTACGTGGATGTAATGATAAAAGGCAGACGTAGCGATGTATTTCCCAACCAACTTGCACTGGTATGGTCCCATTTGTGAATCCATTGTTTGTTTTCAACACTCACGAACTAGCTTTTCTCGAAAACCTAAAACATCCTGATCAAACCCAAGTAGCCTTGAAATTTTCAACACGCCTTGCCATTTATGAACCCAATAAGTTCAAATATTTCATTTTCTACAGGTTTGAAATGCAAGTTTTTAGCATATAAGATTATATCAATTTCCAGTATTACGTCTATGGCAAAGCTGAAGTGATCTACGATGTGTACGTATCTATTGTAAGCCATAGGTGGACGCTCCAGTCTCATTATTTATCATATGTAGGTACCCTATAATTGTAAATATCTTCACTCCGTGTTGCAAGAATATCACCAGGAGACGTCGACGGATTCATCCAATAATCCAATTTGAATCCCGATGCACAGTCCTGCACAATCACAATGCACAGTCGCATTAACCACTTAATTATATCACAGGATGCCATACGGTTTCATATTAAACGAAAGGCAAAAATCGTCTCCCGAAGAGAAAACTTCCAGTCTCATGGCGTCAGGGAGGTGAAAGGCGAAATTGACTGCGCTATATTTGCTTTATCATCAGATCAGCGGAGCAGACCGCTTCGAAGGGAACACATTTCCCATGGGACCTTTCGATGACTCTCGGATGTCATTTCTTGCCACCCCTCAACAGAAGAATACTAGAAATCGACATAATATTATATAACTTTGAATTTGCACGAATCTAATCCATTGCAAAATATTGAACTAAAATAACCTTAGGTACATTATAATATTAAGACGATTCATGCTAATTATAGCGATGAATTTAGGTTATTATATATAAATTAGGAACATAGCGACTGTGAATAATCTATGAGATGTAACTGAGGCAGAATCTACGGCGATAAAACTACCTGGTAGAAACAGAAGATAAATTATTTGAAGGCGTGTTCGTTTGTGACCACGTTCTTCTGCAACAATACATTGAACAGTACATCAATATCGCTACGCGTGTTATATCTTTTGTGCATTGAACAATAATAGGTAGGTAATGGACGGTGGTTCATAATCGTGGAAATAGTTTGAATTTATTTAGAATAGATTCAATGAAACTTTATGTGGGAATACGATATTTTGGTTTCAGTAATAACATACGAAGTCAGTACTAGAAAGATAGATAACTACTAGATAGAGATAGATAGAAAAAATGTTTATTCAGCATATATTTTGAACATTACAGACAAACGTTGCATAAACATGATACGGCAAGGACTGCAAATAATTTCATCTACCCGGAGAGTCGAGGACACTAACTTGAATTAAATACATTTTAGTGTTGTTGAAAACACATGATCTAAAGCAATCCATGGATAACACATGTCTCGGCCTTGGTACAATGGGTTGAATTAGTTGTCCGTATTCATAATATGCAGTATTTTGTACGATATTTTCTAGGATAGTTGTTCGAAAGAGAGAATTTTTTCAATTAACTATCCAGGCCAATGGGGAAGTGAAGAAGCGACATGATTCCCCATATTCACAAGCTTTGAACATTGATCTAAATATATGGAATACTAGGTACTATTGGACCATATTAAAGAAAAGAGTACGTTTGCGCATGCGCAGTCGCTACTGCTGGTATGAATGCGACGAAATTCTAGGACTAACCCTGAACTACCCTAGCCAGTAGCAATATTTGTGCCAATTTGGACCATTGGGTTGTGAGAATTGTAGGAGAGACGTAATCTTTTTCCAGTTATCAACACCATTGTTGGTACTGTCATTACTCATTAGTTTCTCTATTACAGAAGTACAATAAATATAGATAATTTATTTGTTACGTGTTCTTATTTGAATAGGCAGGTGCCTACCATAAAACTTTTGATCATAAATCGCATACAAAATTGAAATTAGGAATAAATTATCAATATTTTAATGATTATTTCAGGAATAGGTGCAACAAAACCCGTATACCGAAATGCCTGAACTCGGCCGTGATGGGACATTTGCAGAAAATATGAAACTTCTCACCTGTGCAACTGCACATTGAACAGAGTGCCTTTCGTCCGACATTCCACCTTCCAGCATTCAGACCAAGTTGCTCACATCCAGCTCGTGACAATTGCCGCATCACTCATACGTTTTAATTTTCAAGTACAAATTATGACCTATTAATGAGGCATACATGGCGTAACTCCTTACTAAATTCCTTTCTTGGGTAGCTTACTACATCAAAGAGACCGCTAAGGCTTGTCAAGAGAATTTTTAGCTCTGTCACTCATTTAAAATGATCCCCATCACCAGTTTTTGGACCTACAACAAGGTTCACGCCGAAACCAACTTTAAATTTCAACTCCTAATTTGTTCTCGGTGCAATTCAAGACCAAAAATAGCTCTGTACGACATTTTTAGCTCTGTTTCTGTTGCAGTTCTTAGCTCTGTTGTAGTCAGTTTGTAGATTAGTTACTGTTGTAGTTTTGGTTTATTATTCTGTGAATAATATGCCTATGTATTCGGTCAGCAAAAAATTTTTATAACACCCCCTCAAAAGTTTTTCTTTTACGTCATCAATCATCATCAATCTCCGTCCGCCGTATCATCCATATCTACTTCAATTTCGGTCTATAAAATTCGTTCTTTCGCACACAGGCTCCATCGGGCCCTAGTTGTCCCCCAAAACTTTGCCGCCCACCCGGAATATACCCATGGGTGTTATGGGTGAAAAATGGAGGTAAAAATGGGGTTTTTGGTGTTTTAGTAACATGAGCTTGTGAGGTATCGTTTTCCATGATTTTTAGGACGAGGAGACCGAATATGAAGTCGATTTTGACCAGAGTGGAAAATTGAGGTTCCAACGTTTCTAGCTTTCTAAAGTTTCAGCCTTGAATTTACGTTTAAATTTGGTCTAACATCATCGTTCTTCCGTACACAGTTTGGGTCCCCATTTAGGAACACATTTGGCTCCCAGTTGTGCACCGAAGCTCGGCAGCCCGATCAAAATACACCCAGGGGTGTTACGGGTGAAAAATGGAAGTAAAACTAGGGGTTTTTGAGGTTTTTTTATGTTTTACTGAACATGAGCTTGTGAGGTATCGTTTTCCATGTTTTTTAGGGCGAGAAGAATATTTGGTGGATTTTGACCAAAGAGTGAAGAATTGAGGTTACAACGAAGGTTCAGCTCCCAAAATTCATTTTTTATGAGTCAAAAACCTGAGAAATTGTCTGAAATCGCCACAAATTAGTATAATAACACTAGAAGTAGTATTAGGTGGATCAAGACAAATAAATGGCACTATCAATGATCAAAGATTATTTTTCAAAAATAGGAGGTGATTTCCTGTTTTTGGGGGGCCAAAATTGGTGGTAACCACCAACAATAGCTATTTCAATTATTGCACGTGAAAGAAACAATAAATGTATCTCCAGCATTTCTGTGAGTATGTCCAATTGAATAATAAACCCGTGTGACTAGGACTTTGCAGCGTTTTGGTTTATAATTCTGTGAATAATACACCTATGTATTCGCTCAGCAAAAAAATTTATAACACCCCCCTCAAAATTTTTTCTTTTCCGTTTCAAGGTGCGTAGATTCCAAAAATGCAATGTCCGCTCGCCGTCCGCCGTACGCCATACGCCGTATCACGTGTACCGGCCTCATTTTCGGTCTAAAAAATTCGTTCTTTCGCACACATGCTCCATTTGGGCCCTTGTTGTGTCCCGAAACCTATCAGCCCGATCGGAATATACCCAGGAGTGTTATGAGTGATGATGTGTATAAAAATAGATATTATTTGTGTTTTAGTAACATGTTAGTAAAATGAGCTTTTGAGGTGTTTTCCATGTTTTTGGGACGAGAAGACCGAATATGAAGTTGATTTTGACCAAGGATTCGAAAATTGAGGTTGTACCAGATGTTCAGTTCCCAAAATTGATTTTTTATGAGTCAAAAACCTGTGAAATCGTCTGAAATCACCATCAATTTGTAGAATAACACTAGGAAAAGTGTCAATACGTGGATCAAGACGGTTAAATGCCACTACCAATGATCATAGATAATTTGAAGAAAGAAAAAAAAGGAGCGTACCTAACTCAAGTTTTGGGGGCCAAAATTGGTGGAAATCACCAGAAATAGCTGTTTCAATTATTTTACATGAAAGCAACAGTAAATGAACAGCCAGCATTTCTGTAGGTATGTCCAGTAGAATAATCAACCCATGTGGCAAGGACTTTGCAGTGTTTTTAGTTCTGTAGTTCTGTTTCTAGCTGCTCTATTGAATCTGTGGACAGTGGAGTATGAAAATAATTTCCCTCTGACCTGTGATCTGCCATGAACTCCTAGACATATTATTCTTACACTGCTTCAAGTCCTTACTGAATGACTTGGTTGGGTGGCTTGCCACTTGCCCTCACCCTCTACGATCTCGAGAAGGCGTGAATCTTTTGTTCCCTCGGGATCTTCGGGTCGCCGGGTCAACTTTCTCCCACCAGATCTGTATAACTTCCCCGCGTGCGATCGTAATAAACACCCTAACCCGACCCACTTCCGTCATCCCGTCGGCAGTGATCTTTCGCTTGGAGCATTTAGCATTATTGCTGCAATATCAGAGAATATCGTTGCATTTGATGACCCGGTTTCGGTTAATAAAACGGATCCGAATCTCGCGAAGAGTGGGTCGACTTTTATCGGTTTCTACCAGACAACTGTTTGTCTCGAAATGATAACAACGCTGGTACTCGCAGAACGTGTTGTATCAGTTTTTAGAGCTATCGAAACACTTTCCTAATATCTTTCAGATCTTACAAGCTTGACGCACGAGATATTTGTGACTCACTCAATAGCACAATGATGGAGACGATACGAACGAAATCACGTGCAATAGCTATCACGTAGGTCCTTTGTCCATTACGTACGAGACCTACATAAACAAACCCTGGACTTATCCTATTCTTGCGTGTGTGTGTGTGTGTGAGTGTATATAATATAGAGAGTTAGGTGGTAGATATTTGTTATTAGTTGTTTTTTTAAAACTATAACATAAAATTGTATAAAACTAATATGTAACAAGTACCTACCTTCCTAACATTCCTTCCTGGGCACCGGAAGTTTATGTAACTCCGTAGATATACGTTTTCATGCCGGCACGGTTTCCTCTACACAGGTCCATCCTCAGCCGACCGTTTCAACTGCATTTTCTCACATCAGTCCATGGAAACAATGGACAATGCAAGTTGACGTTTAATAAATGTTGCGTAAAACATTCGCGGGCCCACACTTATTGTCAAGGGAAGTCGATTTGATGAAGGTGAACTGGTTGGTATTCATAGTCTTGGTATTTTAAATTAGAATAATTACGTCTTTATGTTAAAACTGAATTATATCGGAATGGCAAAATCTGAAATCTGAAAAACACAACTCTTATCCTATCCGACTTCAGGCGGCAAAATGAGCGGAACTTTGGTTGATACGAACTGAATAGCTCGCGATGAAATCGTCGTACTTGAACTCCAATTCATACAGAAAACTTTGTGCTAAAAATTAAAGTACACTGTTAGGTATACGATGATCAAACTAACTGAATCGGGGGGGGGGGGGGGGGGGTTTTTAGAAGGGGAATGTGACATTTTGAGAAAAACTAAAAAAATCCCCATTTCCCAGATACTGACAATATCTCAAAATTCCTTCCATACTTCCTTTTAGCGAATTTCCGAAGAAAAGGAAGCTATTGTTCTCGGTCCAAAATTTTTAAAACTCGAATTTCCGAAAGATTTTTATACCAAAATCCGTTTCAGACCATCCTGAATTCCCTGCCGAAAGACACCAAAAATTATATGTATATATATATATATATATATAAATATATATATATTTATATATTTATATATATATTTATATATTTATATATTTATATATATATTTATGTATGTGTCATTCCAGACGATAACTCTCGAAAGAATTGAGATAAAAAGTTCAAATTTGCACGAAAAATCTGTCTTGGCAATCGACAGGCTAAGTTCGAAGATGGGCAGAATCGGGTCACCCTAAGGGGGAGTTTTGGGGAGTTTTAGGGGGGAAAATTACCCATAAATTCCCAAAATGAAAAAGTCTGACAAGTGACACCTCATTTTAAAGGTTTTTGTACGCTGAACACGATGGTGAAATCAGAATTGCGATATCTCATTCCATTCTCAAACTGGAGCACTTTGAAGATGAAGGAACGTGGTTATTTCTTGAGATGTTCTTCCTGGTTCGTCTGCTCTAATCTGATAACGGAATGGGATATCGCAATTCTGACTTCACCATCGTGTTCAGCGTTGAAAATCTACAAACCGAGGTGTTACTCGGCAAAAAATGGAACAAAAAATTTGTTACGTACCCAATACCTACTCTTCTGGTATTCAAAACATTTTTGATTTCCCCCTCCCCCTCCTTCCACCCCAAATTTTACTTTGCGTAAAACTACTCCTGTTTTAATTTTGTATGGTATCAAGTTGGGAAAACATTGGCCGAAAATTAATTTTCAGAAAATTTTAGGCGGAGGAGGAAGATGCCGAAAACTTCGAAAATTCGCTCTTATAGCCATGCTGCATGACTGTGGTTTTTCCTGATCAGTACGATACCCTGGACAATAATCAGAAGAGAAACCGCGGAGGCACACAGGTGTGGCACCCTACGAGTTCCAATCAGATATCCTTTGAAAGTACAGAAATCGAAGATTTCAGAACGCTGTTGCGTCGTAAATAGTTCTTCGAGGTTCCTCCCAATCATAAACGATGTATCTACGCTGCAGTCTCTGTCACCTGGCTTTATACGTATCTACACAACACATATCTACAGAAATGTTGATGTTCATTTATTGTTTCTTTCAAGCGCAATAATTTGAAATAGTTATTTTTTAAGGTTTCCACCAATTTTGGCCCCCAAAAACACGAATTAGGTTTTTTTACTACAGATTATCTTTGATCATTGATAGTGCCATTTAATTCTCTTGATCCACCTGCTAATACTAAAACTAGTGTTATCATACAAATTTATGGTGATTTCAGACAATTTCCCAGGTTTTTGACTCATAAAACATGAATTTTGGGAGCCGAACCTTCGTTACAACCTCAATTCTTCACTCTTTGGTCGAAATCAACTTCATATTCGGTATTCTTGCCTAAACAACATGGAAAACGATACATCAGAAGCTCATGTTCACTGAAACCTCAAAAATCCCTCGAAAACCCCTATTTATACACCCATTTTTCTCCCAAAACACCCCTGGATGTATTCCGATCGGGCTACCGAGGTTTGGAGCACAACTAGCACCCAAATTTGTTTCCATTTGGGAACAAATTTGGGTCCTAGTTGTGCTTCTAGGGTGTTATAAAAACGTTCTGCTGATCGAATACATAGGTGTATGATTCACAGAATAATAAACCGAAAGTGAAAATGGTCAAAAATGCCACATAGCAAGTTTCAATAAAAACCGATTCAACACTAATCTACTTCGTGATCAAAACCATCATCAGTAACGAGCTCAAGTAGGTAGGTACTTACCTAAAATTGTTGTTACTAGCTTCAACAGCTCTGAAGCTCCCAATTTCCCTTTCCTTCATGAAGAATCATCAGCTATGTCAGCTAAACCTACATCGACCTGAAGAGTAGGTATGCATTGTTGCATGGTTAGTGACGATCCATTGAACATTCTGAAGCCGTACAAAAACCGCATCGTCTGAAAAGGGGGCAGAAATCGTTCAAAACATTCCGTTGTCACATCCCACTCTCATTATCCGTCTTGGGCAGCGAACTTTTGCGGTAGACGAGCCGCCGGAAAATCCCGTTATTAGAAGCCAGCCTTCCAACTTCGCTTGCACTGCAATTATCAACGCTCTCGTTGCGACATTGCAAGTCTACAAGGTCCATTTAACCCTTGGAAATCCGATACGGGGCCCGATTGCTCAAACTGTATCGTACTACCTTTATGAGTACTGTATTCGTTATTGCATTACTGTGGTTCCATGAATATATGGTACGGCTTGTTCTAAGCAGCAGAGACAATCGACTTCACAATTATAATGGAAGCGAAAACTCAATAATACGTGCAACTTGGTACCTAGGTTTTTACAGTTAACTTTTTAAAAAATCAAATTTATTTTACCTATAATTAGGAGTGTTCAATCGATAACACCAGAGGGGTTGGATGCATAATAGGAAAAATCTAAATACATCTATGCTACTGAGTAATGGACTGAATAAGTAGGTGCCTGCATTTAATTTTGTATTTTAACTTTGAATTTACCGCCTCAAGCTCTTCCTTCACCTACCAACTTGCCCCGGTAGATAATATTTTTGTTTATTATTTTCAATAATGAACCATTGGAATCGAGCATGAAAAAAAATTCTAACCCCCCTTCAAAATTTGATGGTTTACGTTTCAAGGTATGAAGAATCCGAAAATGCCATAAAAATATTTCTATCTGTCCGCCGTACGCCGTACTGGCCACTTTTCATATATATAATTGTTTTCCGCTCAAGCCTCGGCCTTTAAAAGACGGAAGTTTTCATCAATTTAATCAATAATTAGTGTCTTCAACCGCTAAAACCGCAAAATTTATGCTATTTTCCTCTCAGATATTGATGAAAGCCTTGCTGTTGGATTCGCAAAGGAGGGGCCCCTCACATCGCCAAGTCACCACTACTGCAAGTTCAACAGGTTTTAAGTGCCTACTTGTCCCGTTCGGTTTGAGTAAAAGTCTCCCAGCTTTTTTACACTTTAGCTAAATCGCAAAGCGAATTTTTATATACCTAGGTACCTATTATATTGGGCTCAAAAGGAGAGGTCGCCCTGTCGCTGAAAAACATGCTCATTTCGCGGACAAAGCACCTCGATTTGCTCAACTACCAAAAAGCTCATTAATAAGCTCATCTATTATGTGATAAATTTGGTTTAGTTTGTTGGCCGTGTACGGTGCTACTTACCTACTACACTCTAATGCCCTATTCAATGAAGAATAGCCAATGAAGGTAATATATAAGTGCGTGTAGAAAGGTTGGTACCTACATATACGACGATAAGAATTCTATAGGTTTTCAATTCTTATAAAAAATATTATTCATTTTATTACAGGCACTCATGAAAACGAATGTTTCTTTTGATCGACAGCCTGTGATAGTGAGAGGTGGAAGTGTGTTCGCAATTCGCATACACTGCCGATTCCTTAGCTTATATTAGCATGTTGTTATTGCATTTTCTTTAACTTTCACTTGTCTTTTGAAACTGTAAATTAGAGAACCAACTCACTATAATATCGACATCCTGTTGAGTTGAACAGTGAGTACCTCCATAAGGCCTTATGCACTTTCTTCACCATACTGCACCGAGCTTGTGCTGCAGAGAAACCTAAGGTTTCCAAATTTATACAAACGATGTACAAGAAACATATTATTTGAGTGGTTGCTAAAATTAGAATGGAGAGAGTGTGAAGGTGCTATAAAAATAGTATTTACACGTACATTTTAAATTATGCAGGTAATCAGTGTTTTACCTCTGTGTACAATAAATTAAGTTATATAATTAATGTTTATTGTTAACTATTTCAAGGTAATTCTATGTTTACAGAGAGAGAGTAGTTTGATTTAGGGTCGGACTTCCGATGATTCTTGCTGGGTGCTGAACGGGCCATGGACCTTTTTCCCGGCAATACGTTGTTTAATTTTGAGAGCAATAATTACCTACTTGAATATAGTAATTAATGATATTCTTTTAAAAATTTTGGTTTATTATTTTCAATAATGAACCATTGGAATCGAGCATGAAAAAAAAATTCTTACCCCCCCTCAAAATTTGATGGTTTACGTTTCAAGGTATGTAGAATCCAAAACTGCAATATAAATATTTCTGTCTGTCCGCCGTACGCCGTACGCCGTACGGGCCACTTTTCTTAGTTACCATGGAAAAAAATTGATGAAATTCGGGTTATAGGTTCCGTTCGGCGTCTAGTTGGTCCTCGAAGCTCGACGTTACTGTGAGTCATCTCTAAGGGGTTCAAAATAGGGGTTGAAATTTTCAAAACGCCTATACCATTTTTTTACGTAAATATTTTTACGGTTTTAAATAGTTCTTGAACTTGCGAGTTTTTTAAGACCATCCGGAGCATCGTACGTCCAGCCGTTCGTTCACAGTAAGGCCCCGAAGTTTGCACCGACAGGCATTTTCGACTCCAGTGTGAATGAAATTGTATACAATTCAAACCAAATCTCGTAACCAGAGACGCGCCCACAATAGGAATTTGTGAATACGGCCAATCATTGGTAGGGATCACCTGATTATATTGGCGGAGTATGAAGTCGAGTTGGTTGTTCTGTGATATTATTTAATTTGAAAAATGATGGCTCTTTTGGAGTTTGTTGGTAGGTAGTGAAACTTGAACAAACGTTGAAGTATTATTGATGGGTAAATTATTACTACGGTAAATTATTACACAACGGTTCATTATACCATCTACGTAGAAGGGGCTGGAGTTTGTTGGTATTTTCACTCCTCATCAACAATTTCTTTTCAGAACTTCATTATGTGTGTTTCTTTTTGTTAGGTACTGTTTGTCATCGGCAGAATTATTTTAGCAACATTTAACTCGTGATTTAGGTAGGTACCTAGTAACGAGTACGGGGTTAGGTACTAACCTACGGAGGGTCTGCGATCTACATAATATGCATAGAATAGTACATATTATATTATATAGACGGGTTATCTATAACATAGAGCTGTGATCTGTAACAGAAGGGTATTCTATAGAAAATAATAAACCGTTGTGCAGGGATTTGCAGCGTTTTAATTTGTAACTGAATAAATAAAAATGATTGGAAAATAAAAATTCGATAGGTAGGCATACTACTTTTAGGTCTTCTGGTTTATTATCTTCAATAATGATCATTTAGAATGGGTATCCCCCCCCCCCCCCCCCCCGAAATTTGATGGTTTCCATTTCAAGGTATGTACCTACCTAGGATAGAAAATGGAACGAAACAATTTCTGTCCGTCCGCCTTTCACCGTACTTCTTTTTTTTCTTAGTTACCATGAACGAAAATTAATGAAATTTGGCTTGTGGGTTTCTTCTGGGGTCTACATAGTTAGTCCGGGAAGCTCGGCGTTACTGTCAAACGGGTCTCTAACGGGTGAAAAACAGCTGTTGACGTTTCCAGGGTGCCGTTATCTCGAATTTGTTTACGTTTTTTAATCATTGATCTCGAACTTGAGAATTTTTGGAGTTGCACCGAAGTTGCACCGAAAATCTTCGTGAACATGATTGTGAATGAAACTGTTGCTAGGGAACAGCTGATTATAATCACGCATGGCTGTATGAAATTGAGTTGGTTGTGCTGTGATACTATTATTTTCATTTGAAGAATGATGGTTATTCTGGAATTGTTGATAAGTACCTTTGTAACTTCAACAAACGTTATGTTTCATGAATAACAACAAATAGTAAATTAGAATTAATGATAGAATTATCGAATTTACCGCATATTTATGAAACTGTAATTCGCCGGCCGGCTCCAGTAGTCGATTTACGGCTTTCTTGCGGGGAGCTCGACGGGTTGTATTGACCACAGAACACAGTGATCTATGCAGAATGGGCATCTATGCAGGTAAATAATAAACCGTAGTGTAAAAATTTGCAGCGTTTTTGGGCTTTGAGACCGAATTTCGTTACATTTTATTGCATGAATGGAGGTATCTACATCAAAACTACCTACCTGTGCAACAAATTCCACAAACTTACTTTGTTGGAAGACAATCAACACTAACTACAGTTTATCAAGGGTCGTTAGTCAACTTAGAAAAACATTCCATTTATCCAGCATTTACATGAGAGAATTTTCGGTTACTGTGAACTATCACGTAATGAACACTTTAGCCCCACTTTTTCAGACAGAATGTTAGGTATATGCACTATTAAATAGTATTTTTCAATATTGACGCACTATTCTGTAGGTGCCACTTTTGGTGAATTTATACATGGTGTATTTAGGTTTTGAACATTTTCAGCCAATTTTTAATGATTTTTGACCCATAAAAATTCAAACGACCCACTATTTATAGTTGGTATTTCCAAAAATGCCCATCTTCCATCACGTCCGTACGGTTGTAATATACAAACATGTAGTTCTGTTTACGTGTTCTGCGCTCATGCCTTCCCATCGTCACTCGGCGTTATCGGAACAGTCAATCCTCCATTGTATTCCTGACTGTGTGCAGCACCAGTGCGGTGATATCTATCCAACTTGAGCTGCGAGAGAATAATAAATAATTATGCAACTATAGTCGTATAACTCGGTTCAATTTTCAATCGACCTCTCATATTCAAAGGAGCGCACACCGTGGAGAAGACTCGCACGCACACCAGCGGAAGCCAATGCCCGTCACGTGAGTTTCGGATATTGGTTCTGCCGTCCGAATTACGTCAGAAGCATTACGGCAGACGGCTTCCCATAAGGAGTTGTAGTATCGAGAAATCAACTGAATAAAAACGGAGTTATTGAAAGGTGGTTTATTTCTACTAAATACACGAAAAATACACGATTATACCGGTTTCGGTGATCAAACCACCGTCATTAGCCAAAAATAACTTTCATGTGTTAGTGGAAATAGACAACCTTTCAATAACTCCGTTTTTATTCTTTGAAATGGGTTTCCATGTTTTGATCGCGAGTGATTTAATCAGCTGAATTCTGAATAGATAGGTATGCACCTACTTATGTGTCTCTACCTAAAAGGCTAGAAGACTAGAACCTCTTTACTGATAATTGATAGTACTGATCCCAGAACTCCCAGATTTTTCATTTTGTTGTTTAGAAAACAGATTTAAAAACTTCCGGCTACAATAAAATATCAAATTTATGGTTCCTTCGTCGATTCTGCCAAGTGGGGGGGGGGGGGGGGGGGCTGAATAGGGTTTTCAAGTCGATAGAGATTCATCAAATCATTATTGTGAACAGCGGGTGTGTCCACAATTTTGGTTTATTATTCTGTGAATAATACACCTATGTAATCGCTCAGCAAAAAATTTTTATAACACCCCCTCACAATTTTTTCTTTTACGTTTCAAGGTGCGTAGACTCCAAAAATGCAATGTCCGTCCACCGTCCGCCGTATCACGTGTACCGGCTCCATTTTCGGTCTAAAAAATTCGTTCTATCGCACGCATGCTCCATTTGGGCCCTAGTTGTGTCCCGAAACTTTGCAGCCCGATCGGAATATACCCAGGGGTGTTATGAGTGAAAATGGGTACCAAAGTAGGTACTTTTTGAGTTTCAGTAACTTGAGCTTTTGAGGTGTTTTCCATGTTTTTGGGACGAGAAGACAGAAAATGAAGTCGATCTTGACCAAAGATTGGAAAATTGAGGTTCCAACGAAGTTTCAGCCTTAAATTTACGTTAAATTTTGGTCTAAAATCGTCGTTTTTCCATACACAGTCCGGGTTCCCATTTAGGAACACATTTGTGTCCTAGTTGTGCTCCGAAACAAGGCAGCCCGATCGGCATACACCCAGGGGTGATATTGGAGAAAAATGAGTGTAAAAATAGGGGTTTTTGAGGGATTTTTGAGGTTTTAGTGAACATGAGCTTGTGAGGTATCGTTTTCCATGTTTTTTTAGGGCTAAAAGACCGAATATTTGGTTGATTTTGACCGAAGAGTGAAGAATTGAGGTTCTAACAAAGGTTAAGCTCCCGAAATGCATTTTTTATGAGTCAAAAACATGGGAAATTGTCTGAAATCACCATTCATTTGCTTAATAACACTAGAAGTAGTATCAACAGGTGAATCAAGACAATTAAATCAATGATCAGAAATAATCTGTTGAAAGGAAGAGCCGGGCCTAATTCGTGTTTTTGGGGGCCAAAACTCGTGGAAACCATCAAAAATAGCCATTTCAATCATCGCACATGAAAGAAACAATAAATGAACAGCAACATTTCTGTACGCATGTCCAATAGAATAATAAACCCATGTGACAAAGACGCGTTTTTACTTTAAGAATGCGTATGAGATCGTACAAAATAAACTACCAAATCAAACATGGGTGAAATCGAACGAAGTATCCTCAAAATGTGTTTGGATAGGTTTTTCAGTTTGCAAGGGCATATCCCACAAACCACTACCTATTATTTTTCTTCTTAATGAAATTCCTATGTAGGGAATCGTCTGGTCCCCAAACAACACATCTCGAAGTTTCTACATAAACATAAACCTACGAGCGGCGGAAAAACAAGTTTTAAAAATATAGGTTTAAAAAATTAAATATCATTAAGTTATTAATGAAATAATCTACTTTCCCTAAACAGTCAGAAATACACCAAAGTTCACTGCACTCTGCTGGATAGGGCAGGTTGACACTCAAATTAACACAGGTGCTGCTTTATAGAGAGTAAAACATTTTAGCAGTTTAATAGATGAGTTAGAAGTATAATCAGTACCAGGCGATTCTCAATAAATAACTTATTACTACTGGTGAATCTGTGTTGATTATAAGTTGAAAGCCAGAAAAAATAGGTACAGCACCTCCTAGTGAACCTCATTCCCCGTCGACAGCGATTGTATAATGTCAAGACTGAGCCAGAAGGCTTCCTGTATTTCAGATGATGCGTGGAAAAAGCACGGGGAAGACTTCATGGGAGTTTCCCAACCTTCCGTAAAAAGGGACGTATCCTTTCGCATATATCTTCATTATGTTGTCCCGCTACAGGGGAGCGCCGTGTGTGGATTTTCTCCTACCTACACCTCGTGCTATGTGAACTTTACTGTGTATTTCCCCATCATTATCCCGAGTTATCACTTTATATTTTTATACCTTTCTCCGTCTTCTTTAGGAAATTGGGTTAGCATAATACTTTATTGTAACTGTGGACGTCGAAAATAGCAGTTTCTCTTCCAGCATCTTGATTATAAGGAAGACGATGTTAAGTAAGTAGATATTTGGGAATCATCACTTCTTCATCTCGCATTCCTTTATATTTTATTGCTGTCTTATCTGTAAATAGAATGGATCCCTCTCTATATGAATATTTTTGGGCTTATTTGAACGTTTTCCCTCTTTTTCCTGGTCACTGATATCGCTGCCATAATGCCGAAATAACTTACAACAAGATGGCAAATGAGGACAAATTTGCTATCAACGATTATTTTAATAACAGGTAATCCAAAATTGATCAGTGCCCGTGAGGTAGATACTTATCCATGGTTCGTCAGAATATTGCCCGTGAAGCAACTCCTTCCTTGATTTCTCCATTCATACCTATCTCCAGATAACCAGCATTCATCTCACTAAATGATATGCGCCGTGCCACTGGTGGGCCTTTCACTTCCAGTCGAACAGTATTTCACCCACCAACAACTTATTATATTACTTCTAGTTACATATTCACGGTTAACCTTGACTATCTAGATAGGTACCTAATGCCCTTCGAGTAGCATCATTCCAATTAGGTATTCGTTCCACTTCACGTCTTAGAAATGATCTGACTTAACAGTCTGATGCACAAACGACCCTTCATCAACGATTCATTCATTCATTTCACTCAAGAAGTACGAGTACCTACCTACTTCGTTGGCCCCAATTGGTAGGTACCTATCTACTACTCTCACCTGAAGCAATCACATTTAAACGAAGGTCGGATGTTGTTACAGGTTGGCACGTGCGTATGATATAACATTTTTGTTTATTTTTCGTGATGAACAATGTGATGGTATAGTCTTAGTAGGTTACCGCAAATCATTATTGGTCCTATATTTGTATCTGGTACATCATTCTGAGTTTTGGCATCCTAGTTTGTGGACGCACCTTCTCCACTGCGCTGAAACCTCTAACAGGTGCGCAAAAGTCAATCCTCAAGACGGCAGCAAAAAAAAAACGCTGCAAATCCCTGCACAACGGTTTATTATTTTGTACAGAATACCCTTCTGTTACAGATCACAGCTCTCTGTATAGATACCCCGTATATATAATATGTACTACTCCATACATATTATGTGAATCGCAATAGTAGTAGCGGTTAGTACCTAACCCCGTACTCGTTACTAGGTAACTATCTAAATCACGAGTTCAATGTTACTAAAATAATACAGTCGATGACAAACAGTAACTAAAATGGCAAAAAGAAACGCAAATAATGAAGTTCTAAAGGAAAATTATTGATGTGGAGTGAAATAGATGCCCCTTCTGCGTAGATCACTGTTTTCTGTGGTCAATACCTACCCTCGTGGTCAAGTATAATGAGCCGTTGTGTAATCACTTGCCCATCAATAATACTTCAACGGTTGTTCAAGTTGCAAAAGTACCGATCAACAAAATCCAGCCCCTTCTTAGTAGATGAACCGTTGTGTAATAATTTGCCGTTGTGTAATAATTTACCGTTATGTAATAATTTACCACTGTGTAAAATTTGCCGGTGTGTAATAATTGACCATTGTGTAATAATTTGCCCATCAATAATACTCGTACTTCAACGTTTGTTCAAGTTTCAGAAGTACCTACCAACAAAATCCACCACTTATCAAATGAAATAATATTGCAGAACAAACAACTCGACTTCTTACAGCCATCCTTGATTATAATCAGGTGCTCCCTAATGATGATATCCCGGTCGGATTTATACCGTTTGATTCACGATCGTGTTGACGAAGCTTTTTGGTGCACACGAACGGCTGGACGTACAGTGCTCCGGGTGGTCTCAAAAAATTGTTTAGCTCAAGGCAAATTTAATATCGTAAAAAAAACCAAACCCTTCAATCGAAAGTTTTTGAGCTACGGCGTTCTGAAAATGTCAACCCCTATTTTGAACCCCTTAGAGATGACTGACAGTAACGCCGAGCTTCGAGGACCAACTAGACCCCGAACGGAACCTATAACCCGAATTTCATCAATTTTGTTTCATGGTAACTAAGAAAAGTGGCCAGTACGGCGTACGGCGGACAGACAGAAATATTTTTATTGCATTTTCGGATTCTACATACCTTGAAACGTAAACCATCAAATTTTGAGGGTGGTTAGATTTTTTTTTTTTCACGCTCGATTCCAATGGTTCATTATTGAAAATAATAAACCAAAAATTTAAGAAAAAACTACCCGGAAAAAGTGTAATAATATTTTTGTGATGTAGATTAGGTCAATCTCTTTAATCTCAAGTACCTACAAACCTAGTTTTTTATTGGTAAAGTACACAGGTATGGGAATATGCCGACTTTCTCTCTTCATGGGCTCAGAAAGGGTTTGAGTTTCGGGGGCGGACAGGACTTGGGGTTGGGTTCTAGAAAGGGCATGTACGAAATTTGACTCCATTCCGACAATTAGGGCGCGGTGGAGGGAAGAAATACCGTAACTGCCCACTAAGCGATGAGCATAAGAAGAGAAGAAGAAGAAAGAAGCATAAGAAGAAGACGTCAACTCGACATTTATTGCAATAAAAATAATCGAAAATATTGCATAGTACGGAGCTTTAGCAGTGCTAGAATCTTGAATGAAGGTGGTACAAAACCAAATCACAACACACAACCATTGAACGAGTTGATAGGTAGGAACGAAATTTTCCGTTTTATTTGACCTGACTTGTCTTGTTGTATTTTCCTGTTCACCTTCGTACCATTTCCAAATAATCATGAAAATGAACAGTTTGGAACTGGCTGTGCCACCAAAGTCGGATCTCCTGACTTGGATTCTCCAGTTTCACCTCCACATCCTACCATTTGCTATAGTTTAATTACACCTAGGAGAAAGTGCGTATCTCATCGTCAAGGGACTCATCACTTTGCAACAAGATAATAAATTAATACCTACTTAGTTTTGAAAAAATGCACCTACCCCCAATGTTGCTATGAGTAGTTTTACTACCTAATATGGTTCATAATTACCTGTATGTTTAATGATGATTACCCTCGACTTTGTAGTTATTTAAAGGAAATATTACTTACAATAAATCAAAATAACAAAGTTGCACGTTACCTTTAGTAGTGTTTACAATCCGAGAATGAAGATAGAATCCAGTTTGTAGCACAAACCGCATACACAACCACTGATCAACGCGGGCCAATCAGTGCACACACGTTATTCATCGGATTGCCCATATCACTTCGCGGTCAATCGGCGGATCATTCCGAGGCGATTCGAGGAAAAACACAAAAACACAATAATTTAGTCCAGGAATTATTGTTTAAAGATGAATTTTGACGAAAAACTACCACAAACCTACCATCCGTCGCGGGTGATCGAGGGACTGACTAATAGAAAGGGGCGGCAGGGTGGGGAAGGTGGCGAGGAGGGGAAAGTAGGCACTTAGGTACTTGTAAATTTAATTATTTTTCCCTTCATTTTACCTGACTTATTGTCTTTACCTGTTTTTACCCTTTTCCAAAAAAATCCACGAAATGATTGAAGTTACCGATCTACGTGGCACTGGGTCTGCCCGCCGGAGCTTAAACTCTCCAGATTTAGGTTAATACTTGGAATTTTCCATATATTTTATTGGAATTGGTCATTAATGCGATCTTGAATTTCCATAAACCACCAATAGTTGTATAGTTGGCGTTTTAATCGTTCCATGTAACTAAATCATGTTGTGAACTGATGCCCTCGTGGCACAACCAGTGCCACATAGATCAGTCAGTTGTATAATTATTATTTCCTTGATTGTTTGAAGCAGTTAGAAAAAGAAAAAAAAAATGAAAATTCAGGTAAATGTAAAAAAATAAATTAATTTAAAAAAAATCGAGTGAATACCTACCTACCCCACCACGCCCAGCCACATCACCTTCCCCACCCTGCCACCCCTCTCTATTAGTCAGTCTGGCCTGATCAACCGCGACGGATGGTAGGTAAGTAGTAGTTTTTATTCCAAATTCATCATAGAATAATAATTCCTGGACTAAATTATACTGTGTTATTGTGAGTTTTCTCCTCGAATCGCCTCGGTATCCGTCGATTTAATCGGGAGAAGTGATATGGGCAATTCGAAAACCAACGTGGGTGCGTTGTCGGCCCGCGCCGATGATGATTGTGTTCAGTGCTGCGATTTGGATTACACCACCTTCATTCTCCGACCATCCAGTACTAAAGGTACCGTAAAATTTTGTTATTTAGGTTTATTGTAAGTAATATTTTCTTTATAATTTATAAAGTCGAGGATCCTCTGGTGGCACACCCCATGCCACGTAGCCATACCTACCTACCTTACCTACACATTTCTTTAATTGTTTGGAGCAGTTACGAACCGAAAAATAAATGAGAATTCAGGTAAATGAAAGGGGAAAATATTAAGTAAAAACCTACCTCATCCTGCTGATACTTTTTGGTACCTAAGTCCCTAGATCGCTCGCTACTGGTTGGTATGCGGTAGTTTTTCGTCAAAATTGATCTTTAAACAATCATTCCTGGACTAGATTATACATTTTTGTGTGTTTTCTCCTGGAATCGCCTCGGTATTACCCGCCGAATAACCGCGAGAAGTGATATCGGCAATCCGATACCTCTCGTGAGTGCAGGTTGGCCCATATTGACCAGTGATTGTGGTTTTGATTATTAGTGCTGCAATTTGGGTTCTACCACCTTCATTCCCGGATCATCCGCTACTAAAGGTAAGTACAACTCTGTAATTTTGCTTTATTGTAAGTAATAGTTCCTTATAACTATAAACGTGAGTGTAGTAAAATCACGAATTTAAGTATCTACTTGGGAGTTTCTACATATTTGATTTGATTTGAAATTAGTGATTAGCACGATCTGGAATTTCCAAAAACTATTGATAAGGGACCCAGACGGTGTTCTCATCGTTCCGAGTCCCTGTCTGAATCAGGAGAATCGTTGCTCTGGTGGCACACCCCATGCCACGTAGACATACCTACCTACCTTACCTACACATTTCTTTAATTGTCTGGATAAGTTACGAAACGAAAAATACAATGAGAATTCAGGCAAATGAAAGGGGAAAATATTAAGTAAATACCTACCAAGGCCCACCCTGCTGATACTTTCTGAAGTCAGTCCCTCGATCACCCGCGACGGATGGTAGGTTTGTGGTAGTTTTTCTTCAAAATTCATCTTTAAACATTAATTCCTGGACTAGATTATACATTTTTGTGTGTTTTCTCCTGGAATTGCCTCGGTATTACCCGCCGAATAACCGCGAGAAGTGATATCGGCAATCCGATATCTCACGTGAGTGCAGGTTGGCCTGTATTGACCAGTGATTGTGGTTTTGATTATTAGTGCTGCAATTTGGGTTCTACCACCTTCATTCTCGGATCATCCGCTACAAAAGGTAAGTTCCATTCTGTTATTTCCCTTGATTTAAGTAATATTTCCGTATAACGATAAACGTGAGTGTAGTAGTAAAGTGACGAATTTAGGTATCCACTTGGGAGTTTCTGCATATTTGATTGACCTTCGTGATTAACACGATCTGGGATTTCCAAAAACTACTGATAAGAAACATAGTTGGTGTTCTCATCGTTCCGAGTACCTGTCTGAATCAGGAGAATCGATCCTCTGGTGGCACACCCCATGCCACGTAGACATACCTACCTACCTTACCTACACATTTCTTTAAATGTTTGGAGCAGTTACAAACCGAAACCGTAGGTTAGTACCTAACCCCGTACTCGTTACTAGGTAGCTCCCTAAACCGTTGTGTAATAATTTACCTGTATAGGTTCCACTTCTACGGAGACAGAATAATGAACCGTTGTGTAATAATTTGCCCATCAATAATACTTCAACGGTTGTTCAAGTTGCAAAAGTACCTATCAACAAAATCCAGCCCCTTCTTGGTAGATGAGCCGTTGTGTAATAATTTGGCATTTTGTAATAATTTGCCATTGTGTAATAATTTACCCATCCATAATACTTCATCGGTTGTTCAAGTTGCAAAAGTACCTATCAACAAAATCCAGCCGGATCGCACACCATCCGTAGGTTAATACCTAACCCCGTACTCGTTACTAGGTACCTACCTAAATCACGAGGTAAATTAATGTTGCTAAAATAATTCTGTCGATTGTAAATAGTACCTAACAAAAAGAAACGCACATCATTTTTCAAATGAAATAATATCTCAGAACAACCAACTCGACCTCTTAGGTACCCCACCAATAATTTCGCGCGTCCCTGGTGACGAGATTTCGTCTTTTGTATACAATTTCATTCACACTGGAGTCGAAAATGCCTGTCGGTGCAAACTTCGGGGCCTTACTGTGAACGAACGGCTGGACGTACGGTGCTCCGGGTGGTCTTGAAAAACTCGTAAGTTCAAGAACTATTTAAAACCGTAAAAAGATTCACGTAAAAAAAAGGTATAGGCGTTTTGAAAATTTCAACCCCTATTTTGAACCCCTTAGAGATGACTGACAGTAACGTCGAGCTTGGAGGACCAACTAGACCTCGAACGGAACCTATAACCCGAATTTCATCAATTTTTTTTCATGGTAACTAAGAAAAGTGGCCCGTACGGCGTACGGTGTACGGCGGACAGACAGAAATATTTTTATTGCAGTTTTGGATTCTACATACCTTGAAACGTAAACCATCAAATTTTGAGGGGGGGGTAAGAATTTTTTTTTTTCATGCTCGATTCCAATGGTTCATTATTGAAAATAATAAACCAAAAGACCTAAGCAGTTTTCGTCCCTGGAGCTCTTTGAGGATGTGGCTGTTTTCAGCATAGCACAATATTATGTATAGAAAGGCCCTTTAAAAAAAACACCGAGGAGTTAAAATATTGAAGAAATAACCCGTATTCCGTCCGATTCGCTACTCAGGCGGTGATACCCACTCCAAACAGTCCACTGAAGAGCACGGATAATCATATTTTAAATTGCCGTACACAGAAACCTTCCCGGAAACCTGAACCCTTCACAGTTATTCAACAGAAATCAATATAAAAACGCTGCAAATCCCTGCACAACGGTTTATTATTTTGTATAGAATACCCTTCTGTTACAGATCACAGCTCTATGTATAGATAACCCGTCTATATAATATAATATGTACTATTCTATGCATATTTATGTAGATCGCAGACCCTCCGTAGGTTAGTACCTAACCCCGTACTCGTTACTAGGTACCTACCTAAATCACGAGTTAAATGTTGCTAAAATAATTCTGCCGATGACAAACAGTACCTAACAAAAAGAGACACACATAATGAAGTTCTGAAAAGAAATTGTTGATGAGGAGTGAAAAAAGTTGCAAAAGTACCTACCAACAAACTCCAGCCCCTTCTACGTAGATGGTATAATGAACCGTTGTGTAATAATTTACCGTTGAGTAATGATTTACCGTAGTAATACCTAATTTACCCATCAATAATACTTCAACGTTTGTTCAAGTTTCACTACCTACCAACAAACTCCAAAAGAGCCATCATTTTTCAAATTAAATAATATCACAGAACAACCAACTCGACTTCATACTCCGCCAATATAATCAGGTGATCCCTACCAATGATTGGCCGTATTCACAAATTCCTATTGTGGGCGCGTCTCTGGTTACGAGATTTGGTTTGAATTGTATACAATTTCATTCACACTGGAGTCGAAAATGCCTGTCGGTGCAAACTTCGGGGCCTTACTGTGAACGAACGGCTGGACGTACGATGCTCCGGATGGTCTTAAAAAACTCGCAAGTTCAAGAACTATTTAAAACCGTAAAAATATTTACGTAAAAAAATGGTATAGGCGTTTTGAAAATTTCAACCCCTATTTTGAACCCCTTAGAGATGACTCACAGTAACGTCGAGCTTCGAGGACCAACTAGACGCCGAACGGAACCTATAACCCGAATTTCATCAATTTTTTTTCATGGTAACTAAGAAAAGTGGCCCGTACGGCGTACGGCGTACGGCGTACGGCGGACAGACAGAAATATTTTTATTGCAGTTTTGGATTCTACATACCTTGAAACGTAAACCATCAAATTTTGAGGGGGGGTAAGAATTTTTTTTTTCATGCTCGATTCCAATGGTTCATTATTGAAAATAATAAACCAAAAATGCGCACCATACCAATTAGACAATTCGAAATGAATTCCAATTCAAATTAATTTGAATTCAAATTAATGAATTCCAATCCAATTAATGAATTCCAATTCAATTAATGAATTCCAATTCGAAATCGATTGAATAAATTGATTGATTGATGGAATCGAGCGCTTCCCTGGTGACGAGCGCACAATGCCAATAATTAGGCAATTCGAAAAAAATTCCAATTCAAATTAAAGTCCAATTCATTATACCAATATTGACAATTCTAAGTGAATTCCTATTGCAATTGAAAAAACTTTGCCAATTTTGGCGAATGTGGAGTTTCTCCCTTGAGAGGGAAAAACATTAAATCATGTTTAATGTTTTTCCCTCGCAAGGGAGAAATTAGATATAGTTTTTTAATGTCAAGAAAAAATGAAAGCCACAATTTCACTGAACTCTACAAGTATAATGTTGCATTTACTGTACTTATTATAGAACTCGCCATCAACATATGGTTGCTACAACAGAAGGTAGTAACTGTGTAGTAACCAATGAAAAACGTAGCTATTGACTCTTGTTTCTTTCGAGTGCGATATTCTTTATGGTTGCTACAACAGAAGGTAGTAACTGTGTAGTAACCAATGAAAAACGTTGCATATTTGCGTGTCGGAATTCACAGAATGACCCCCAGCCCTAAAACATTAAACATGTTAAAATTGATCGATTGATTGCTCGATTGATTGAATAAATTGATTGATTGATTGAATCGAGCGCGTCCCTGGTGACGAGAGTGTATACAATTTCATTCACCCTGGTGTCGAAAATGCCTGTCGGTGAAAACTTCGGGGCCTTACTGTGAACGAACGGCTGGACGTACGATGCTGCGGGTGGTCTTAAACAACTCCCAAGTTCGAGAACTATTTAAAACCGTAAAAAAATTCACGTAAAACAAAGGTATAGGCTTTCTGAAAATTTCAGCCCCTATTTTGAACCCCTTAGAGATGACTGACAGTAACGTCGAGCTTCGAGGACCAACTAGACCCCGAACGGAACCTATAACCCGAATTTCATCAATTTTTTTTCATGGTAACTAAGCAGTGGCCCGTACGGCGTACGGCGGACAGACAGAAATATTTTTATTGCAGTTTTGGATTCTACATACCTTGAAACGTAAACCATCAAATTTTGAGGGGGGGTAAGAATTTTTTTTTTCACGCTCGATTCCAATGGTTCATTATTGAAAATAATAAACCAAAATTAATTTTCACCTGGCACATATCTGTAGGTACCAAAAACTGTTGAGTAAACTTTGAACAGTATTTAACTAGGTGTAAAATCGGCGATAAAATGAATTCCTATTTGGATTTTGCAAAATGTTCTTCTTTACTGTGTTCTCTACATCTAGAATATGCTTCCTTTGCGCATCGATTCTTTGTTCAGCGGATCTCGCAAAAAAAAAAAAATTACCTACTAAGAACTCAGTGTACGAGTAACAACTGAAATAGCAAACTTATAAATTATACAGGTATGTAACTACATACATACAATAATTGTATTGATACTCCTCCATCCAGCACAGATTAGTCCATAGGATGTCGGTATTCCACACAGTGATTTTACCTGGTAAGTATGTTTTCATTCATTTGTTTTATATAAAATTTTTCAAAAAATAAATGTAAATTAACATTAATATTTTCACAACTGTAAAAATGAATTGTTCTTTTATGTGTACATATATTTCATTTCATAGGAAGGTTCCTTTATCTGTATCAAAAACCTTCACGCACAAGATATGACCGCCCATATCTAAATAAATGATCAGAATACTCTTTTCTGTAGATATAACAGAAATATCACTTGCATTTTCAGAACGGAAAAAAAATTTGCACAAGATCGGTTTTCGTCAAGTGCATGGAGGCCGAAGGAGCAGTGCTTCGAGGTGATCACGACCAGGAAACTCGTAATTAGCCTAAAAAGTCGATGGATTATCGAATAGCGCGGCTATAACTAATAAATCAAAGATTGGTAGGTAACGGCCAACGAGGAGTGGTCTATTACACAAGTAGGTAGGCGCTTCGGTGGGATTTGAGGCTGTTAAGCGTGACATTTCTCTTAACAGTTTCTTTGGTATTACTGGGATGGAGTACTTCAAAGGTTTTAGGTTTCAGTCTCTGTAAATCGCAATCTTCATCAGCCCAAGAGCTGATCCAGGTGTTCCATGGGTTATATAAAGTCAAATAATGTTCATAACATGGCAACATATTGGCAAAGCCCTTGTAACAATTTGAGTGGAGAGCTCTAGGTACAGGTCATTCGACTTGGTATCGTTTTCGTAAATCCAAAGTTTCACCCCCTTGTGGTCTGTCATTCAAGTACGGTTTTTTTGGTTTTTTTTTTGGTTCTGCATTAAAAGCAACAACAAATTTTTTGAGTTTCCGAGCGGGAAAGCTGCAGGGCGCTACGAGTAAAAGTGAATGAGGGGAAAACACTCCTGTACCTGGGGCATGACCCGTCATTTAGCGGGAGGGTGACAGGAGCCAACGAATCTCGTTATTATAAAACCGCGTCCCCCTGACAAAGAAAATCTTCAAAAGGCCGTGCGTCCATCAGCGGCCATCCTGCTTTGTGAGAAAAAAAAAGTAAAGAATTTTTAAGGACCGGTAGTAAGGAAGAAGGAGGCAGTGGCATAAGAAGAAGGAAATTGGAGGAAAGTTACAACCTTGCTCAGTAGATAGGTACTACTTACTCCTGACTGAGTACCTACCTATAGTTTACGACGATAAGTACTCGTACCTATATCTGTACATCAGCGGTATAATCACAGCAGGTTATATATATATATACCTAGTATATTTGTGTGCTCTCACATCTGATCAAATGGCGCGTTGTAATTTTTATTCAGTCACAAGCTGGATGGCCCGTTTAAGTTATATTAGGTGCACAGTAGGTATAAGTAGGTAGGTACCTTAGTACGGACCTATTGGTTCAAGTCTATAGCCAATACCTAACAGGGTGGGCCCGAACGAAACAGACATTTTCAAGGTCTTACAGGAAATTTGGTGCTGATTATTATAATATTAGGGGTCCCTGAATGGAACTTAACCAATTTATTCGACGGTTTTTTGACTATGTCTCGGCAAAAAACACGGAAACTAATAGACAAATCGAAAAACACTTCGAAATAAACTTTGTCCCCAACGGCTAATTTAACGATCCTGATAGTTTTCAGTGCTGATCGATCGCTCAGCACACTTTCTGGCAGTTGCCTCTGCACTCACATAGTGAACTAAATGTACCGATGTCCGCATACACCTCATTCTAGTAGTTTCGGCATTTTCACGGCAAACAGAGTTGAAACTGATGACATTTCCACGGTTAACTTCAGTTACAATAATTCCTGAATGTTCTAGTTTCATTTCATTGCATTACAAATGGTCTCTGAATTATTGGGATCAACACCCACCCATCCAAACCATTTATTTCGAAGTGTTCTTCGATTAGACTGTTCGTTCAAGTGTTGTTTTTTGTTTGTTTTTTAACGGAAAAAAGAGGGTTTTTTGTGAGAAAAAAGTGGTTAAGGTCCGTTCAGTGACCCCTAGTAGGTGGTACAGGTACTCGTAATCAGCATGAAATTTCCTATATAAGACCTCAAAAAGTTCGTTGTTCAGGACCACCCTTTATATTGATTCCTTCTTTTGGGAAATCAACTCGTCTGATGACGATGACAGTGCTAAAGCCCAACACAAGAAATTGACTTTCGCAATCCAGGTGAAACCCATCTTCAAGCCTTGTGTCCAATCAACGCTCGCGTCTCCTCTGTTCCCATGAGAAGAGAGTGAAGGACGAGGTGTTATTGTTGATGAGTTGAAGACGAATCGGGAAGCGAGCAGCCTGTTCTATCGTGCGAAAACATCCCGTCCCTGCCAACTTTGGTTTTTCTTGTTTTTATGAAACAGGTATCAATTAAAATTTGACCCAATTTCCAAATCGCTCTTGTTCGAGCATACCTTTTCTCTTGTTAAATTCCTGGGGGTATTATTCGATATTATTCGAGGGTATTGACCACAGAAAACAGTGATCTACGCAGAAGGGGCATCTATACAGGTAAATAATAAACCTTTGTGTAATAATTTACAGCGTTCCCATATACAGGGTGTTTCTTAAGTAGTGAACCACCCTTTCTAACTACGTTATTTTCAGGAAAATGAAAAAAGCTTCTAAAGTAACCCCCCTTCATTTTTTACAATGAATTCAAATACATTCCCGCACTTTGCGCATGCGCAGAAACATGCGCAATTGACACCAACTTCGGTTTTTCAAATGGGTACCCTAATTTTTTATTGCAGATTCAGATTCTACGTAAAATTTCATGAACATTTGACCCCTCAATCGATGAATTTGACTGCGCAGAACCTGTTCTGCGAGCGTGCAAAGTTGCTCAGCTGCCAAATTTCGCAAAACTTGGCGTCTAGTAATCCCCAAGTGTGGCACATGATTTTTCATTGTTTTTCAACGCTGATTCACATGGTGCTATCCGTTTTTTGATTTGACTCGATTTGAACGAAATAATGGCCAAAAGTCGGTTATTTTGTACGAAAAAAAAAAACGTGTTTTGAGGCGTGTGTTTGCACATGAATTACATAATTTGCTATTCCCATCCTCTCTTCCAGTCTCAACAGAAGCGAAGGAATTTGTAAAATAAAATAATAATACCTTGCAGCTGCACCTGAAATTACATAATCCGTTCTAAAAGTGGTCCTCGTTTTCCTCCGTTCAAATCGAACTCGGTCCCTCGTGTCTCCACTTGATGACTGTTGAACCTTTCCAATATGCGAGCAAGTGACTGCATGTCTCATATTATCGCTCAGATCAAGTTATTTGCACTCTGGGAGGCCCAATAGTTAGGTTTAATCTACTTCTCGTGCAAACTATTTTTCTCAGTTTCTATCAAGATGCCTCCCCGATTCAACGCAACTCAAATGACCGAGATCGTCGAGGTATACTACCAAGAGGGCAGTCGTGCTCGGAGAGCAGCCAGGGTTTATTCCGCCTTACAACCCGATCAACCTCCAATTGATCACCTTCTGGTTCTCCGGACTGTTAAACGGTTCCGTCAAACCGGCAGTGTGGCAATTCCTCGCAAAATGGGTCGACCTCACGCAGTTCGGTGTTACAATTTCGAATTGGACGTCCTTTTATACTGCCAAGAAAATCGAAATTCGTCCACCCGGCAGATCGCTCGGGCCTTCGGAACGTCGTCATCCACTACAATACACAGGATTCTTCGCCACTACAACTACAGGCCTTACCGAAGCCACGTCGTGCATGGGCAACGTGATGGAGACGAGGAGAGGCGCCTGATGTTTCTGGCCCATATGGAGGTGATGTGGGAAGAAATGCCAAACCTCCTTTCAATCATATTGTGGACAGACGAGTCTACGTTCACTAACCACGGACTCTTCAATAGATGGAACTTCAGGACGTGGTCAACTGAGAACCCCAGGGTATCCTTCAGCACCAGGCACCAAGTGCGATTCACACTCAATGTTTGGTGTGGATTGATTGGCGATCAGCTCATTGGGCCGTATTTCTTTTCTGGAGGCGCTCTCAACGGAGAGCGGTATCTCCAATTCTTACTGGAAATTCTTCCTGGGTTATTGGAGGAGGTACCTCTGGCCACCAGGCAAGTGATGTGGTTTCAGCATGATGGCTGCCCAGCCCACAACACTCGACTGGTGACGAACTTTCTTCATAATCGATTCACCGAAAGGTGGATCGGTCATCGGAGCTCCCTCCCATGGTCAGCTCGTTCACCAGATTTGACACCAATGGATTACTTCCTATGGGGTTACTTGAAGGACAAGGTATACAGTGCCCACCTTCCTCCAATCGCAAGCACTGTGGAGCTGAAGCAGAGGACCGTAGAAGCGTGTGCATCTGTACAGCCTCATTCCATTACGGGCGCGCTTAATGATGAATGGGTGAGGAGAGCGCAAGCCTGTGTAGAAGACAATGGACGTCAGTTTGAACGGATTATGTAATTTCTTATTTTATTTTAGAAGAAGTTTCCTTTTATTTATTTTTTTATTTATTTTTTTAAAGGAAAATTCCGTTTTATTAAGAAGAAAAATTTATTTTTAATCCCGCCATAGCCGGTTCCAAGCCCGAGTTTCGAAAGGGAGAGGAAAATTAAATTTATAAAAAATATTTTGGTTCGAGTAGGTAATTAATTCATGTGCAAACACACGCCTCAAAACACGTTTTTTTCGTACAAAATAACCTACTTTTGGCCATTATTTCGTTCAAATCGAGTCAAATCAAAAAACGGATAGCACCATGTGAATCAGCGTTGAAAAAAATGAAAAATCATGTGCCACACTTGGGGATTACTAGACGCCAAGTTTTGCGAAATTTGGCAGCTGAGCAACTTTGCACGCTCGCAGAACAGGTTCTGCGCAGTCAAATTCATCGATTGAGGGGTCAAATGTTCATGAAATTTTACGTAGAATCTGAATCTGCAATAAAAAATTAGGGTACCCATTTGAAAAACCGAAGTTGGTGTCAATTGCGCATGTTTCTGCGCATGCGCAAAGTGCGGGAATGAGATATTTGAATTCATTGTAAAAAATGAAGGGGGGTTACTTTAGAAGCTTTTTTTCATTTTCCTGAAAATAACGTAGTTAGAAAGGGTGGTTCACTACTTAAGAAACACCCTGTATATATATGGTTTCAGAATAATTACTTAGGTACTGTTGTGATCGGCTGCTCCTCACAACCTACACTATGTGTAGACATGTATTCTCTCAGAGTGGGGACCCCCCGACCCCCCTCTGATCATGTCAGGGGGCTATAAAAGAGCCGAGTGCCACCAATAAATTAACCATTCTCAATCAAGCGATCGACTCGTCTGTCTCCTCCTCAATCACTACACTGGTGACCCCGAGTGGTGACTGGTGACACTGCGACCGCGGTGCGACGACAGCGCCTTCCGACGGCGAACAACGCCGCTCAGCGCCGCCCCACCCCGACGCCAGCGTCAACGGAGACCGCAGCGACTCCTCGCTTCACCACCCTACCCCGCGTTTTCTATATAACGCTCACGGACGCCTGTGAGAGACTCACTTCCAGACGACACCTCTCCGGGACTGGCGCCTACAAAGAGCACGAAAAAACGGACCCGAAACCACCGACACCCGCAGAAACAACTCCACCGACATCAACGATCCAGCTCCGGCCGTACGACCCCGCATTCCCGCACGTCTGATTCGCCCAACTCGAGATCACATGGCCTCACGACGCCGCCGCATGCTAAATTCGCCCGCGCCTTCCTCCCCTCGAGCCCCGACAAGCGGACCTCTACGCCGACCCCAACCGACTTCCGAGCACGAGAAACCGTCAGTTCTCGCCCGTAGAGCACACCCGGCCGACACCTCGACCCCGCTCAACCGGCAGTTTTTTCTGCGAGCCCTTCTCGACAGCCTTCGCCTTCACCTCGCGGCGCACGACGAACCCGATCTTGCGAAACTCGCTGCTCTCGCCGATCGCCTCATACCCTTCGCCCCCCCCCCCCCTCCACGAGTGGCTACCGTCACCGAAGAGGTTCGTGTGATACGAACAGACGACAATAGCGACTGCCTACGCAGCCACGACCGACCACACGCCGCGCGACGAACGGCTCGTGTTTCTACCGCCGCACATGGGACCCCCGAGCACAAAAATGCCGCACCCCATGCACCTGGCGCCCGCAACAACGCCCCGCCCGATCAGCCGCCACGGCCGTACCCACGCACTCAACCTACATCCCGGCTCTTCATACGCCGCAAACGGACCGCCCCCAACGACAACGACCCGGACAGCCACAACGGACCACCGCAACCAGCACACGCACCTCCCACGCCCGACAACCGCCACCTCAACGGCACGAAGAACAAAATTTAACTAAATACGTTACTTAAATTCTGGGGGGAGCAGTGTTGTGATCGGCTGCTCCTCCACAACCTACACTATGTGTAGACATGTATTCTCTCAGAGTGGGGACCCCCCGACCCCCCTCTGATCATGTCAGGGGGCTATAAAAGAGCCGAGTGCCACCAATAAATTAACCATTCTCCAGCTAGCTTTCGCCTCGTCCGTTCTATCCTCAATCACTACAGGTACTCTTAAACGGATTTCTACAGAACTTTTTTTCAAAAATTAATGTAGGTAGGTACCTATCAATTAAAAGCCAAACTCCTTGGACTCACTGGTACACCGTAACTAGTTAAGTACCTATTTTTTTAATTAGCTACCTACTAGGTAGTATCAATATTTCTACTAGTTAGAAGGCCGTTCAGTGCCCGGTGCGTACCTATGGTAAGAGCCAACTCGTCACCGAATCACCGATCATCCTAACCCTCTGTGTGGGGAATACTTGAGGATCCTCGTCCAGATCGTGCTTCAAGACGCTTAAAGAGAAAGTGGTACTCACAGCTCCTATGATTGTGTCCAGCGACACTTTCAGTTCGAACTTTTGATATCATGATATACCTAAGAATTTTCTCTGATTTTGTAATAACGTTACCTATTCTTTTTAAATTATTTGTTTCAGCTACCACTGGGTAGTCGGATTTCCCCATGTCTCATGTTTTTGTTATTTATATTTCTTGTAATGAGCTCACTTGATAGTAGTACTCCACAAAAGTGAATAAATACATTTTTTTTAAATTTTAAGATCGATTTTGACAACAATAATATGCAAGGTATGTTATAAGTAGGTACCTACCCTGTTACCTGTAACCTGTAACCTGTAGGTACCTACCCAGAGACTGCAGCTTACTCGTGGAACCGCCATTACTTTACTCACCTCACTTACTTAATTCCGTCCGTTTCTCATCATTAATTTGCAAACTACTGAATGATTATAACCTGTTGTTCGTGTGTGCATTTATAGATATTATGTTTGTCTGGAGCACAATAAAGGTTTATTATTATTATTATATTGCTAATTCAATTAAGCAGGTTCTTACTGTGGAATCGCAGTGCCTACATAGGTACTTCATTGAGTTCAATGCAGTAGGGGAAAGGTTCCTTATGTGACGTAAGATGAAATGAAGTTCTTTGACGGATGATCCTTAAGGTAAGTAGGTAGGGACGTCACGGAAAATCGTGACGACGTGGACCACAGAATGGGTGCGGACGGGACAAGGCAATTACTGTAACCTGTCAACCAGCTGAGATGAGTTGGGTCACGTTGCGAAGGGTCAGTTTCGTGAATATGAGGGAAATTTTGAGATGAGGTTTCTTGTCGAGGCAGATGCGTTCGCGTTAGCAGTGAGCTCTGCCTCAAATTACCTAACAAGGCAAAATATGAGGATACAAGCAGTGCAAGCCCTCGATAGACGTAGGAATCCTCCACCAACCATTAAAAATAATTATTCTTACCACTTCAACTTGTAAAACACAGTTACGCCGCTAGTTAGAGAATAATATAATACGTTTTTGTTCATCATAAAAATATATAAAAAAGCTGCATTAGGCGACTAATTAATGAAAACCATAGGCAGTATCGTAGGAGATAACAATAGGAGTAGAGCTACATAAGTAAACAGGTACCTAGGTAATATCAGCTCGGTACTGGGTTGAAATATTGATCCCTCGAGAACGACCAACCACTTGTAGCGCTACTCGGGGAAATAATCAGCAACTCAAGGCTCGTCATAGAAGACTGAAGAGTCATTATAGTGTAGAGTACCTGTCTTGGCAAATTGAAAGCTCTTTGCTTGTGCGTATTCAAGCGGTATTGAGCACCACAACCACACCCTTCATTCGAATGAAGAATTGTACAATAATTATCGATATGTTGATCCGCACTATCATAATCTATTTGTATTGATTCCCAAATAACTAACGGAGTTGAAATTGCCGTTCCAAGTTGGATTCACCCAAGGTACTGAGATCCATGGACTGTTATCCATGTGACAGTTCCTCATTTTGCCGGTAGCTGGCCAACTGCTATTAGGTAGGTACCTAGTTATCTACACGTGAGTCCGCCACTGGTACCCACGTAATGTCCTCCAAAAAGGTGAGATCCGTCGCTTGAACTCAGAACTGGGGTGGTGGCGGGTTTTCATGCTACTTTGGGTCATAATATGGGAGCTCACTGGGTACTAATTATTATAAAATAAGTTTGAACGTACCGACCAGTTCGTTTATTGATGTTTGAGTCTATTGTTGAGATTATTAAATTCATGCTATTTTTCTTGAAGATTAAATGAATGGTATCCATTATTCAGAAAGCGAAACGGAGAAATGACGATTTCAAATTATGGAGTTCGCGAACAGTCATGTTATACATTATCGATGCATTCTACTTGGTACCAAACTCATCAGCAAGGCCCAACCTTAATGTATTCCCGATGGAATAAAGGGTATTTCAACAATAAAATGTTCAAATTATAAGAATTTATATATATTTCAATGTTGACTAGGACATAAACCAACGTACGAAACTTTTACACAACGATGGAAGGTACTTGTAAGTAGGTAGGTACAACATAACGTAAGGGAAATTTCATAAACTATATAGGTAGAGCAAAGCGTACACTAACTTGTAGATGGGAACGAATAATCACGTGGAAACAAGTTCATTTCTTAAATGGAAACAGCGAATAGGCACATTAATACAAGGAAGAGAGGCATAATAATAATTCATAGTATTCGTTAAAATGGGTCACTACCTAATAATAAACAGAGAGATGCTTATGAGAACATGCAAAGCAAAATATTTGCTGTAAAATCGATAAGAAAATACAAGGATAAAAAAAAATCAAAACTTACCTACTAAAATGAATAGTTTATTACAATGGGAGGGTCTCAGCACCGTTCGCACAAACAAAGCCACCCGGAGTAGAAAAATGATTTGTTTTTATTAAAATATTTCCTAATTTATGATGATTCAATAGTTGGAAATGAATATTACATACACATTTTGGGAAATTTGTTAAATTTAATGAAGCTCCGAGACCTGAAGGTAGGTTTGAAGCATTCACTCGATCGGACAGTAAAAAAAATACAGGAGGCCTATTCACTAAAAAAAATAGTGAAAATAGATTACCTATTTTGAAAATCTCCTGGAAGAGACAGTCTCCCGGGAGACTGTATCTGCCACTGTCTCCCAGGTTCGTCTATTTTACTGGATAGCTCTCAACCCGTACCTACTAAGACGTTTTTACTCATGAATCGATAATATGTATACATTTTTAATGAACGACTTACCTTCAAGAGATGAAAACACATACCTACATCAAAATGACCGATATGGTAGCCGATGAACGAAGGCTGATACATGATCTCTATCAAATAAACGACAAATGAGAAAGGGGCTCTCTCGTTCGAGAGATCGAAAATGCCAAGATGGCCGCCAACTCTCTCTAGCTTCGTTCTTAGTGGGCGTTCTGACAGTTCTCGAACTCATAAGAACTGGGACGGAAAATCCCGGGGCGTTCCGGAACTTGAGGAACCGCGTTCTGCACTGCGAACGATTTCAGAACTGGAAGTGGAATAACCGCGCATGAAATAAATGCGCATGCGTCACCTACGTTCTTGAGCTCCAGTTCTGACAGTTCCGAAAAAAATCGGGGACTGTCAGAACCGTTCGGAACTGGATTCGCAAAACACTGCGAACGCAGAACTCGGCGTTCCGGAACTGGGCGTTCTGGCACTGCGAACGACAAAACTCGACTGCGCTTGCCCAGAACCGTTCGGAACTGGCAGAACGCACACTGAGAACGAAGCTTCTTTTAGAAGTTACTGAATAACCCTGTCATGGATACTATAAAAATCTCTTCTGCCAAAAGACAGGCGGACCGAAAAGAGATCTCTTTGGCTTAGTGAATAGGCCCGAAAGCCGTTTTGCTGTATTCAAAAGGGCTGACCCGGAATCGAGAAAACACAGCCAAGGATGCCCTTCGCGAGAGAGATCCAGAACGAATACCGTAAATCGGGTTACGTGAACGCTTTGTGCTCGCCTAGTTCAGTGTAGGATGGGTAGATGGGGATGGGATCCCAGGGTGGCGCTTTGAAAGGTCGAACTGCTCAAATGAAGAAATTTGCACTTCTGGAGGGAAACTGTAAAGTTGAATTATTCATATGGGACACCTGCAGGTAACCCGAAGGTTTAGGACAACTTAAAGGCCAATGCTGGCCAACATTTACAAAATCTGAGGAGTCCTAATGGACATACGGAGTTGGGAAGAATGAGAACAAGTTGGC
Organism: Leptopterna dolabrata; assembly: GCA_954871275.1. Lineage (NCBI taxonomy): Eukaryota > Metazoa > Arthropoda > Insecta > Hemiptera > Miridae > Leptopterna > Leptopterna dolabrata. Next base: position 17,448,989 of record OX940984.1, on the reverse strand, counting down.
GCTGCCCCCCACACGGCAACCATCTTGTTGAGCTGTCCGATTACACATAGGTACCTAAATCAAATTGGATATCTATAATTAAATGACAGCATATAACCATGTCCTCTCATTTACAGAGTAAAAAAAGCCAGAAAATAAAAGCACTTTGGGGATATAACTAATGAAAAAATACCTACATTAAATTAATGTACATTTCTTGCCAAATGTGACAAAAAACCTACTACAAATTTAGGTCAGTGGAAAATTCCCCTACATATTTCAATTTACTTGGCACGACACCTACGGCCACTATCCACTCTATTACTAGAGATTTCCTCTCGTCGAACTACCGAATTAATATTTAATATATATGCAGTTTGTTAGACTCAACATCCCGATCCCACAGTGAGCTCAGAAACAACCTGGTTGCTTATTAAGCAGTTTACATTTATAACGGTTGAGCAATTTAAAATAACACGCACAGCACCATAAGAAACCAAATTATAGCTAGTGATGACAGGTATGGCTATAGACCAGAGCACATAATATTAATTAAGAAAATCAAAATTTTCCAATTTGTCCAAAAACAAGTGCAAGTAGCTATCAGGAAAATACCTACCACGCCAGACCTCTATCGATGAAGTGCGCGTTTACATACTACGGAATATACAAACATAGTGAACACAACAACATGTAATGTAGTACATGCAACTTGAAGGAGTGGCCTACTGAAGGGCAATGTCCTGTCCCCTTTTATGCGAAACGCGCTGTACGAACCAAATATTGCTCTCAATGGTCAGAAAGTACCAAAAGCAATTTCAGGAACATCCACATAGACTAAATAGGTACCACAGTTGCGGAACTTAGCCCATTCGTCTGAAGAGCATCTTCTTACATCCCCAGAGAAATTTTACGTGGGTTTGATCGACAGTGAGCCCAAGTTGTCGAGGAGGTTGCTGAGCTGGGTGTCAATGTCTTGTCGGGTCTCAGTGAGCTTGAAACGGTTCTGGAAGTTGGACAGCAGCTCCAGGTCCAGCGCCTCTACATCGCTGCTGTGCTTGCTGCTCTTCGAAAAGTGCAGCAGCATTTCTATAACCTGCAATTATAAATTGAGGTATATTGTTCAAAATATCTAATCGAATTCAGATGATAAGTTATACAAAATAAGCTCTTAAAACGAGATGCTAACCATCGATCACCAATACTAGGGTAGGTGGGGGCAAAAGTTTCCACCTCCATTTGAAAACGACTGGGAAGAGTTACAATGGAAATCAAGTAGGCGGTGCATTCCTCTACTTCCTACCAGTATCCTTATCAAACCTCATGAGGGTCCGATGTCCCCAAGCCCAGAAAATGAGGTGAGTTGTTTTTCCCTATTTTCGATGTGATTTGCCGCCATTTTTCAGAAAGCTGTAGACCAAACACAAAGGCCTGAACAATTTTTGGCGTATTTTCTCTCGTCTAGGCGGAAATAACCTTTCGAATTCTTCGACAAGATTTGGGATTACTTGAGTATAATGGCAGCCATTTCAGCTAAACTGATGTAACCTAAAATGGGGTAAAAGTTTCCACGTACTTACCGTGGGGCAAAAGTTTCCATAGGTGCACTTGGAAACTCTTGCCCATCAGTGGACACTTCTGCCCCTCACTGTGAACTGCTGACACTTAATTTGTTTTATTTATTGGTCACAACATCCTTAATTATATTATTTATTTATATATTGAGATATATTAATATATCTCAAATCACAAAAAAGGGTTTGGTATTTCACAAAAAAGGTTTCCATTTACAACGTTCATGAACAAGTGCATGGTTATCTGTGGAGAAGGATACGTATTTGTCGTGATTCCCTCACAGAAACCACTCCTGTGATATTACGAGACATTTAACCAAATAAACGCGGAAACGTTGAGCTGGTTAACACCGAGGGTTTTCCCCAAACACCAACTGCCTCAACGGTCGTAACGGCCGATTGTGGACAGGGGACGGGTGGAATTGTCCCTATAAATCAGCCCTTCTGGCCCTGCTCTTCATTCGACGATCCGACCCCTGACTTACGACTTCTCTCTCGACCCTTTCTCTCTCCTCCTCTCTCTCTTCCTCTCCTTGCACCTGCTGTGGTGAAAACCGCGGGACACCTACTTCTCCACTAACACCTGCTGTGGTGAAAAAAAACTGCAGAGTGTTAGCTTACATCCGCCCAGTGTCTGCTGTGGTGAAAACTGCGGGACACCACCTCTCCACTAGCGCCTGCTGTGGTGAAAAACGCGGGGTACTAGCTACCACATCCCAGGTGCCTGCAGTGGTGAAAACCTCGGGGAGTCTCACCCTATGACGCCTGCTGTGGTGAAAACCGCGGGGCGTTAGTGAAAAGACTCCGAAGGAGCACCTCCTTCCTCGTCCATCCTTCATCCACCTTCATCCGCCATGTTGTGAGCATCCAGCACACACCCGCTCACAACAGTATTATTATCTACTTGTAAGAAAAACGTGAGTAGGTACTAACTTGGCCCCGAGATACGTACCTAGAATTATGAACCCTAAGTAACTTTTCCACTTGCGTACTCTCTTCTGTATGAAACTGTAGTGCAAACTTCCGACTGATCCCTCGTAATGTTCACTAGTTTCGATTTTCCATTACAATAATTAGAAAATTGCATCAACTCACCAGTGAGACTTGCTTTTTGATTTCTTCATTGGGGAATTTCGCCCTTTGGAGGATTTTCAACTTCGACTGAGCCAGCTGAAGCGGGCTTCTTCCAAGTATGTCCGAACTGCAAGCGTCAGTCCCTGCAACGTAGGTAAGTCGAATATGAGGAACAGTTTCATGAATGGAGCGTTTCTCAGGGAGTCTAGATTTCAGATCTTTTTCTCGGACTCCAGATTTCCTTCAGAAGTTCAGGAAATGAATCAAATAACGAATAAAATTCCCTAACACGGTTCCTTCACACTGACGTATTGGATTCAAACATTTATAAAAAGTTGTGGTTTTGGAAGAACCCAGTTGAGATGAGATAGTGAGAGAAAATGAATCGCGAATCAAATTAAAAAACGTCCCTGTATTTATACGGGCGTCAATCGATTGCGCCCAAATCCCAAAAATTCAACTGACTGCGCGCCGGGTTGTCCCACGTAAAAAACGCTGCAAAGTCCTTGTCACATGGGTTTATTATTCTACTGGACACACCTACAGAAATGTTGGCTGTTGATTTATTGTTTCTTTCATGCGTAATAATCGAAATAGCTATTTCTGATGGTTTCCATTAATTTTGGCCCCAATATCACAAATTAGGTACGCTCCTTTTTTTTCAACTATCTTTGATCATTGGTAGTGCCATTTAATCGTCTTGATCCACGTGTTGACACTTTTTCCAGTGTTATTATACAAACTGATAGTGACTTCAGACGATTTCGCAGGTTTTTGACTCATAAAAAATTAATTATGGGAGTGAACATTTGGTAGAACTCAATTTTCCACTCTTTGGTCAAAATTGACTTCATATTCGGTCTTCTCGTCCCCAAAAACATGGAAAACGATATCTCAGAAGCTCATGTTACTGACATGTTGCTAAAACGCAAAAAGTACCTATTTTTGTGCACATTTTCACTCATAACACCCCTGGGTGTATTCCGATCGGGCTGAAAAGTTTCGGGACACAACTAGGGCCCAAATGGAGCATGTTTGCGAAAGAACGACTTTTTTAGACCGAAAATGAAGCCTGTAGACGTGATACGGCGGACGGCGTATGGCGTACGGCGGACGGCGTACGGCGGACGGCGTACGGACATTGCATTTTTGGAATCTACGCACCTTGAAACGGAAAAGAAATAAGTTTGAGGGGGTGTTATAAAAATTTTTTGCTGAGCGAATTACATAGGTGTATTATTCACAGAATAATAAACCAAAACGGAAAATTATTTCACACCTTTTCGAGTGCGCGCCACCATGATTTTTGATTGCGCGTAGGTACATAAAATCTCTATATATTATAAAAACGAATCTCGGTGTGTCTGTGTGTCTGTCTGTCTTCCCACGGCCTAACGGCTCGACGGATATCGACCAAATTTGGCACGAATATCCAGTAGGCTCCCCAAGTTGTGCAACGTCGCATTTTTAATTCCCTGACCATAGCGGAACTATGGTCAACCATGGTCAACTTCGTTAATTGAAATGGTAACCCCTATTTTTTATCGCGTATTCGTAATCTACATGAAATTCTATCTACGATCGACCCTTCGGACTACCCCCGCAGTCGACCATAGCGCATCCTTGGGCCCCTCCATGGTCGAATCCCGAATTGCTCAACGGATATCGACCAAATTTGGCACGAATATCCAGTAGGCTCCCAAGTTGTGCAACGTCGCATTTTTAATTCCCTGGCCATAGCGGAACTATGGTCGACCATGGTCAACTTCATTAATTGAAATGGTAACCCCTATTTTTTATCGCGTATTCGTAATCTACGCGAAATTCTATCTACGATCGACCCTTCGGACTACCCCCGCGGTCGACCTTAGCGCATCCATGGGCCCCTCCATGGTCGAATCCCGAATTGCTCAACTGATATCGACCAGATTTGGCACGAATATCCAGTAGGCTCCCAAGTTGTGCAACGTCGCATTTTTAATTCCCTGACCATAGCGTAAATATGGTCGACCATGGTCAACTCCTGAATGGCTTGACGGATTTTGATAAAATTGGGCACAAATACCAGGTAGGCTATGGGATTTTTCTGTCGTTTGTTGGTTCCACGATACTGCGTACAGCGAATCTCGGATAGCGAGCGAAGTGAGCGGTCAGGCTAGTAATTACATATTTGGTCATTACTTCTAAGAAATCATCACTTCCGTCAACTCGCCAACATAACGGCATGCCACAAAATAAAGGTGCTTCTAATTATTGTAAATACGTGTGAAAAATTACTAAAATTACTAACGAGAGAAATTGAGTATCGCTTTCAAGAATAGGTTACTGACTAGTTTCTACTTGTTTTATAATTAAGATAAGTTCCGTAAGTTAAGATAGGTTTCTTCTTGTTTGATAAAGATAAGTTTGTTACTGAAATAATATAATTTATTTCAGTAACAAACTTATGTTAATATTATTTATTGAAATCATTATCAATGTAATGATTAGGGATCCCTTCCAGCTCCATGCTGCTCGTGATCCGTCAGAAAAGAATGCTAAACTGCACAGCAAGTAACGAAGTCACCATCTTGTGGTCAAAAAAATTTGCGAAGTTCCAGTGTGGAGATTGCCTGACTGGCCGCCCATTTCGGCCCAACGGGCTGCTCATGTTGGCCTGAAAGGCCGATCATGAGAACATAAAATACTGAGAATGAAAACATAATATTATAAACGCATGGGAACCTCACTTTCAACCACTTTCTGACACCACACCAACGTCATTTAGCTAGTAAACCTAGAAAATGTTGGACCCATTGACAAATTTTTTGCTGACAATTAGCCAAATCAATCGCGATCGTGTTAACATCAACAGGCACGATTTTGACATCCTAACGGACATCTAGACACCAACCGCACCTATTTTGGTACATTTTTACGGCAGTTATCGTTGAAAATCGAATAATTCGAAAACCAGTGATAACTCCCTTACTTTTCCACATAGAAAGCTCGTTCTCATCCCAATTTTAAGAGTTTAACGAGCTGAACAAGACCCAAAAAGAAAATCTGGAAAATAGGTACCAATACCGTATTTTGAGGAAGTTATGACAATCTGAAATTCCAATATACATACATGCGGACCGACATCAATTGGAAAACCGTCTAGAACTCGTTCTGAGCACTTCTGAACAAGATTCCATGGTTTTTTCGAACATCTACCTATTTTGACGGCATCACCATACTCCTATTCCTATTTAATAGAACATGGAAGCAAGAAAAACGAACGATGCAATGACTTTTTCCTACCTAGGACCTATTTATTCTCCCTGTACGACCAAGGTAGGTGCACTGAAGATAGTTTGACACAAATTCCCTGATTTCCGTCCTTCCTACTGAAATTCCCTGACTTTTCCCGATTTGCAAAATTCCTGGACTTTACCAGGCATTCCATGTCCATATGCATCCTGGTTTCTATCATACTGCATACTGCAATGGGAGCGTCAAAAGGCGATCTTTACAATAAGAGGCCCCTAGCGCAGTGTTGTGTAGGCATCGATAACCCCTTGAAGTATTCATGAGTAGAACGTAAATTTACGTGTTCAGCAAATGCAACCTTTCTCCCCCGAACCCTCCAGGACGTGATCAGAATATATATAACTCACCAGCTTTCAATAACAATAAAACCACATCAATACTGTTGGTGCATGCTGCCAAATGCAAGGCCGTGTTGCCGATCGAGTCCCTCGAATTTGGGTTCGCTCCTCGTTCTAGGAGCATCCTGAAAAGGGAAAAATGTATAGCGAAGACATATAACAACATTTTCTCCAAGTATCTTCTCAACTTCAATTAAAACATTCAAATATCATACTTGATGAGTTTTGTCCATCATCAAGAAGTGAGTTTACCTGACAATGCCAGCATATCCTTTACAGGCGGCCACATGTAGAGGACTGCGGTTCAGACTATCAGAACAGTTAGGACTGACACCTCTGTTGAGCAGATTGTTCACTTTCGCCACATCGTTGAATGAAGCTGCTTGAACGAGACGTCTTTCTTCTGAATGATGAAGACAAGCAACAGAAAAATGCCACTGTAAGTAAATATCTCCGAATTTATTGCAGCGAATCTACAAGGCGAACATGAAAGGCCTTATGAATTGAAACTTGTTCAATCTTGAATCACCTTTACAAAATATGTAACTTGCTAGACGTCTAATAAAATGACGTAGATAGTAAGTGAACCATCCATCACCCAATCCAACCAAAATGCATTAAACTGTGAATCATACTCATACCCAATGATTTTTTGAAATCAGACATGTATCTCTGACTGGCTCTGCTCTTCAAATGGTTGTGTTCACCTTTCGGATGACAGACATCTTGATCTGAAAACCATGGGGAAGACACGCTAATTAATTTATTGTCAAACACCAACTCAACAAATGAGGGCTACTCAAAACTTGGATAAAACAAATTTGAGTTGAATCAGGCTTACTGTAAGGGAGGCAAATGGACTCCAGTGTTCTTCCATCCACTGAATTGAATTGGTAATCCAGTATTGCTGATGGAAAAATGGGAATCTCAACGTCTGGTACTATCTGCAGGAAACATTAAGAGTTTCAATCGATCAATAAAATGCGAGAAGTTGGTAGAAAAGTAGGTAGTGCGTAAAGACCTCGAACTCGTAGCCATGTTGATAGTAAATGGAATGACCAATGACGTACTGTCCAAGGACAGTAGGTTCCTTGTCAAAGACTGGGTAACACCTACCACAAACCAGTACGTCTCCCACGATTTGGGACACTAGAATATAATAATGTATAACCTATTCTACGTGGGTATTAGAGAGTTCCTAGGAGATACAGTCATATCAATACCGCATCTGCTGTTAGGGCGAACAAGATGGATGCTAACCTGTTGCCATGGGACACTAGAATATAATAATGTATAACCTATTCTACCTGGTATTAGAGAGTTCCTAGGAGAATCACCGGACATCTTCCGATTCATTATTATTATCAAGGATAGTGTTGGTAAGGTGTTTACAAACCTCAATCCTAATTACACCGCCGCAGCGCGGTGGACACTAGTGGCCTCCATATAATACCTTAGTACCAAATTCATCGCGATCACGTTTTCACCATAGCCATAGTAGGTACCTACGGTTTTTCAATATGTTAGGTTACTTAGGTTACGTCTCACGGGATCGAGAGGTGGTGAGGGATGTATGCGGCCAAATACGTCAACCAACCATATACGTCAACTAGTTGGCGCATGCGCTGAACACTTTTCTGAGACACGGATGACGCATCTGAGCTACGGTATCTCCTAGGAACTCTCTCAATTTTTTGCCAAAATGAGGGTTTTATTATTATAAAACGATTAATTATTATATAACCATTACATTACTATGTAATAGTAGGGGGTTTTTCTAGCAATTCTAACACTCGAAGTGGTGAAAATAAACTAAAGATAATACAAATAGTAATAATTATTAATTTTGGATATAACTCAGTGTCTAGGGAACTCACAGATCACAGTGATTCTGTGAGTCACAAACCCAGTGGTTAGTGGTGTGATTTTACCTAGAGATTCCGTATTCACCGTGATTTTCATGCCTCTTGAATAGCCCATTTTTTATCAATAATCTGAAATGTTCATCGGTCCATAAATCAACATGCAGATTGTGAGTGAAGCACAATTTATTGAATCACGTGACAAACCGAGCTAGAAAGACACAGGATGGATAACAGGACCGATATTTGTACGAATCTGACGCACTACGTTTGTCGTATTCGCTGCTTTTGCTCTCCAGTAAAGTAGCGTTTTTCGGTGACACTGGTTCACTCGGCCACCGTCGATACTGACGTTTGAGCCACACAATGAAAGCATACCCTACATAGCATACTCCGGGGAACTAAAGCTCGCTTGACTACTCGATTATTAAGACTGGTAGGAAAGTTGTTAGGTAGGTACGACAGTTTAGGGGGATTAGGGGACATACATCTACTATCCCCCCAGTTTGGTGCGAACCTCAGTGAAACTTGAAATTCTTCATCGCAAAATAGTTGATTCGACAAGGCGAAGGTGCCTTTATCCATAACGCTCGATGAAAAGCAGTTTTAGAGCAAAACAACGTAGCGTTGATGAGAAATGGGTCAACGTTCTAGGACAGTACATAGGTACATAACATTTAATTTTTTCACTCGAATACTATCAACTGTTATTACCGCTTGCGAAGAACTCGGCTCAGACGTAAATGGCCCGTCAGTTTCCATTTTCAAATGCTCTCTTCGCCGTTCAGCGACGAGTGATCGATTTAGAAGCACAGTCCACTCGTACAGCAATCGAAGAGGAAAGCTACTCCATCAAAACACTGCTCCTATAAGGGCATATTGATGGGGCTGTTCGAAGCAGTGGGATCTCAATTCAAAATTTCCAAAGAATTCACTTTCACGATGGTTTTTTATATGAATTTACGTGAGAAAACAGAAAAGTGTAAACAACCATAGCAAAACGCCACGGTTGGTTGGTATTCTTAAGTATTGTCCTTTTTTAAATGTTGGACACAGGTAAAGCTCAATCCCTGCAGAGTTGTGGTGCACGTTGGGGTCGTAGATGGTGGGTTTCTGAAGTGCAGAAGTTTTACATCGTAGTGAGTTAGTCGTTGGTGTCAGCTGGATTTGACAAATTCTTATAGTTTTTGCTTGAAATTAATGCTAAGGTGGGTTCTGAAATGGTCCAGGAAGCAAAGCGAGTTTTGGTTTTGGTGGACTTATTGGCAGGGTTGTGGTTTAGAGAGGCGATTTCTTGAGCGCCTTGACAGATGTGATTATACATACAAGCGGTTCTACTGCCTGTGTTAGGGCTTGTGGAGTCAAGAAGGCGTTTAGTTCAGACACCACCGATAGGTGCACAAGCCTTATCTTTGCAGTTGTTTTCACTCTTTTGTGTAGTTCGGCATCAAATTTGAAACGATATGAACCTTAAAATTCTCAAAAAAGGGCGCTACAAACCTCATCACTTACAATTACTGACAGGTAGGCCCTCTAGCCCATCCCCCGGCTACACCATTCCTCAACGTTTCACAAGGGCGAGGATAAGCACCAAGGATAGGTATGTAATCAATTCTCCTTCATCTTGATGACTACGGCCCTTTGAGAGCCTTGGCCTGCTCTGTAATCTCCACAGCCTCACGCAAAGCTCACCCAGGTCACCCTCAGCATCCTCCAGCCATAAGAGCCACCAACAAACCTCATCACTTACAATAAATTACTGAGAGGTAGGCCATCTAACCCACCCACCGGCTACACCATTCCTCAGCGTTTCAAAAGGGCGAGGATAAACACCAAGGATTTTGGAAAGGTACTTGAATCTTCTTCTTCTTGATGACTACGGCCTTTTGAGAGCCTTGGCCTGCTCTGCAATCTCCACAGCATCCTCCAACCATTTCTTACGAGGCCTTCCCCGCACTCTGCGCCCCCCAGGGTTAACATCTAATACCTACTGCCCTCAGGTAGCTCTGTGGGTCAGTCCTCATTACGTGGCCTACCCATCGCAGCCATGCACTCTTGACAATTCCTACTATTCCAGATTTTCAGTACCTATAGTTCCAGCAGTTCTGAATTGTTCCTAATCCTCCACGTTCCCCGATCTCATATGGGTCCGAAAATCCTCCAGAGGGTTTTTTATTCCCAGACCTCAAGCGTTCCCATATCCTTGTTGCCCAGCAGTCCGAGCCTTATGTCACTATAGGGCGAATGATAGATTTGTAAATCCTTGCCTTTAGACCCCTCGAGAGCATCCTAGATTTGAGCAAGCGCTGGATTTAAAAATGGGACTTCCTAACGTCAGTGAACCTGGATAGTTTTCGTCATTGCGAGATGTTTTCATGTACAAGGTTTTGTCACTATCTACGCTTAGGCCAACTTCTTCTGCTGCAGCCTGCAGCTGAAGAAAAGCTTCATCTAGGTGCCTCACTGACCTTGCAGTCACAACACTGTTGCCTGAAGAGCCGGACGGAACACAAAACGCACAAAATTTTACGCAAAAAAATGAAAACTGACAACAGACTCAACAGAGAAAGCAAATATGATTCAGAGACCAAAAAAAAAAAAAAATCAGAAGAAGCATCTTGTATCGAGATGACAAATTGAATCAAAGGGATCGAATTGACTGTGAAATGAACGATTTTGGGGTTGAACTCAGATTCTGGAGACAGGACCCAAGGTGAGCGTGGCGAACAACATTTTTACTCGGCTGAGCATGCACAGGCCACTTTTCTCGGTTGCCATGGGAACGCTAGGTTCCAGGACCTACCTTCTAGTTTCAGGAGCCTAGGTTTTGATTTCGATTGCAGGACATCGATTACTGTTGCTTTAAGCTAGGTTCACATGGAGCCACAATTCCGGCACGGCAACGCGTTTGCTGGAATTTTTGCCGCAGAGGCGTTCACATGGCAGCGGAATCATAACAAAACGCTAAAGCAAAAAACAAACAATTGCTCGAACTCGGAAAAACAACCACAACCACAAATGTCGAATTTCAGTATGGCTGACAACCGAACAGGAGAAGTGTGCGCAGTAACCTCTGCGCAGATACGGCAACGGATCCGACAGCGGAAAATATCTGGAGATTTTGATATATATCCAAGACACTGCGTTGAAATAATCCATTTTGCGTTGGCCAATAGCATTGCAGAACGTGTAGTCGTGCTGGACTGCCGTCCGGAATTGTGTCACCATGTGAACCTAGCTTTATTCCAATAACACGCTTGGTCTATGGAGCTAACATGATGTAACCACCGTGGATGCTCTACTGGAATACTGAATATCCATAAAATCTGGCGTCACTGTGAAAAATCCTAGGTACAGTGTATGGAGGGAAATTCAGACGAGAGGCTAGAAGTCGGAACGATCAAGATAGTTTCATTTATTTCTGCTTGCTACAATCGACTTTAATATCTTCATCAGTTGGAAGGGGGGGAAAGAGTTCTTGCCATTTTTTTTGTTTTTGCTTTCACTTTGCTTAATTTTTTTAAACACCTACTGTGATATTCTCTGGTGTTCTCATGTTACGCCTATGCCTACCGACAAAAACAATAATAATGAAATGCAGCGCTCGAGCGTGGCGGATTCAGGAACTACCTCTAAACCATAGATATCTAAACATAAACTCCTCGGTCCTTCGGACTTCTAGCCTCTCGTGAAATTCAGATGCCAACTGAACAATGGTTGGTCTTTTTTACCTCCTGGTGTTTTTGGGTGCCAGGGCAGTGGCCTTATGGACGCATTGCTCCTGCTGCTGATTCCCATATCTACATTCATTTTCTTTCCACATTCACTTTTCCGACTTAAATGGAAGACTGTTTAATTCGATGTGAAAATAATATACCTCACGTAGGTAGATATGACTGAGGGTGGTAAACACACTACTACTAGGGGTGGTAAACTACTAGATTTCGGAGATTACTGATTTCAAACCAAACGTCCTTTTGACCAACCAACTCTAACACTAGAAAAGAAGCTAGAAGTGCTGTAGTATCTAATGAAAAAGTAGGCAGTATTCAGGTACGCAATAAAATGAACAGGCGTATTCATGATTTCAATTTAAAAATTTATTGTTACCGGCTGATGGTAATGAAACGACGGTGCACTGGTGACAGTGCAGCACAATGTTCAACTAGAAGAAGACTAGAATAAATTTATTCACTTTTTAAAATTTCTCCGGCCTATCAACTTATGAGTTATGACCAGTGTATCGGTCAGTAACCACTGCAGAAGTAGGTACATCAACGAATGTTCTCCAAGAAACTATATAAAAAATTTAAAAAACGTTAGATGGCATCGAGTCTCCTTCGCTCCTCCTTCACTCGAATACAGTCACTCCACAATGGCCCGAAGCGTTCATTAGACTGGTTGAAGCAGAATATAACGTACATTATGCAGCTTGTGTATTCCTCTGCCAATGCCAAGGATCCAGTCGACATGACTTTTCTATGGAAATATGAGTAGTTTCAACAAGTGACATGTAATAAGAGAACTCCGCTGCGGGGCAAGACTGCAGCTGTTTCCTAATCTGGTCGCAACTGGTTCTGCATTGCATGCAAAGTGGGTAGAATAAGTCTAAAGGCGTTCTTCACCAAATTAACATGTTCTGAAGTAGTAATCATTGACAACATGGTACTGAAATCCTCTTGTATTTCCAATTTTCCTTCCTCTACACTTCCGTTTGAGATGCCATCATTGACAACTACCTCCGAGTCGTTCGTGTGGATGATTTCAACAACAACATCACTGTCACCAATAATAGAGTCTTGCAATTTAAGCTTGTTGGCTGTCGGGTCAGAAGAGACAAAACTGAGGCAAACCGCGTGAATGTGTTTGCACATGATTTTTCCGCTAACGAAGTCAGTGCAAGAACAACTGTACTCGTGAACACAACAGTGACAATCACTACACCTAAGCTGACATCGACACAGCACGTCCGTCTTCTCCACAACTTGTACCTCCGAATGCTCACTTTCAGGCTCCGTAACCTTCCAGCTGCTATCGTCTTCTTGTTCGATACTCATCCCGGCATCGACTGCTACCTTATGGTGAGACATAATACATTTCACTTTGGCACTTTTCGAGAAAACACCGACCTCGCATTTTCTGACGATGTCCAGTAGTAGGTCGCCCATCTTATACACAGTTTTGATCATTTTGTATCGTATATGAACGAATTTGATGGTCTTGAATAGTTTTTCAAACATCATGTTGGCTTCGGTTGTTCTTTGGGAGCGGTGAAACCTTGCCCACAAAGAAGGACATACCAGAAACTGCGTTCTAAAATAAAATGCAAACTCTCGAGTTTCATCACATGCTAAATTCTTTGTGATAAGTTCGTTGAGACGCTCGGTAAATTCAGATTCTCTGGGTGCGTCCATTAGTGTCTTAAGGCTCTTATAAATTTCGGGCTTTTTGTGCAAAGACTTCACTGATCTAGATAATGACTTTCTCCATTCGTGTTCAATTTGCCAGGATCCAAAAAGTGAAACGTTTGGATCGTTGAAAACTTTCTTCCAGGCATCGAGTAAAATACTGTTCTTTTCGTGGAACACTGCTTGAGGAGTGACAGCACCAACTGAGGATTTGATTGTTCTTAAAAATACTTCCAAGATGGTCGAATCTTTTCTATTAGAAATCATAAAAGCGATGGGCGTAGCACTTTTACTAATAATACAAGCGACGTAGAAAAGGTTGTATTCTGAGGGTAGTGTCGACTCAAAATAATCCAGGCTCACGTAAAAGGCCTGACTGAACAAGTGTTTTTGTTTCTCATTGAGAAGGCATAGCACGAAGTCTTCGTCTTGTAGTTCAGGGATGTCATCGAGTTGAGACCCACAAGGTTTGAAGAGAATAACAGATCCACGCCTCCGAGGGTCGTTCGGCCAATCAGTGATTTCATCACCGGAGTAAACGGTCGTCAATACGCTGGAATCCCGACTTATATTGTACAAATCTTGCTTTGTGAGAAGCGTCAACCGGCCTAGGGGTTCTGGAGAGTCTTTTATTTCCCGAAGAATTTGATCCATCGGTCTTTTCGTCTCGATTTTCTTGGCGATCATCTCTTTTTCAGACAGCGATAGCCTCAGGTGTGCAGCATCATGACCATGCCCAACGTGGGTTGGGAGATAATTCAAGAAAATTCTATCTGAAACGGAATAAAGTAGCCAAGTGATACAAAATTCAACGATGTAGGTATTAGGTACGTCCAGAAAATCCCCTGTAGGCACAAGAGAGAAGTCGTAGAAACAATGTTGGCACCACTGCGGGATAGAGCAGATTGTAACTAGCAGGGTTCACATGGAGTGCGGAAACGCATAATGCGTAAATGATGGAGGAGGTGCAGAGAGTCCGCCATTCCGGAGGGTCCGGTACACATGGCGGAGTAGAAACACATAATGCCGAGGGCAAAAGAACAAACGAGAAAACATGCTGGAAGGTTACAGAGGTTGCGCAGTGGCCCATTACGCAAATGCGGACCTGCATAGTTGTGGAAGGATATTTCTCGAGAGTATTTGGTACACACCGTGTCAAAAGCCAACCTGCGTAAAGGTACCTCCCTCTTTATCAACAGCCAATCAGGTTGCTTTAAAACAGTCCGCATTATGAGTCCATGTGAACCCTGCTTAAGAGAAAAACTGTCTACCAAATCGGGTAGGCAGTATAGCTTCCTAACCTATGTAACATGGACATATATAATTAGTTGGTGGGTCCATTCAGTGGATAGATGGAGATTGACGTGTATGGATTTGAAACTGAGAGGTTCAAAAACTACAGTATAGTAGGATGGAATAGGAGTTGTGGAGTTGTGTTGCGTCCATTAGGCCACTGCCCTGGCACCCACAAACACTAGGAGTAAAAAAAAAAACTCTAATGTTCAGTTGGCATTTGAATTTCCCTCTGTACACTGTACCTAGCATTTTTCACAAAGTTCAACAGCAACTCGCCAGATTTCTCTGGCTATGGAATGGAAGTTCTATGGATATTCAATATCCTAGTAGAGCATCCATGGTGGGCTCCAAGCATGTTATCGGAAAAAGCGACAGTAATCGATTTCTAGGGTAGTTGTGGGCTCTGGGATTTCACGTTGCCACATGCGCTGATGAAAGTTACAGTACTTTTTCAATGAATTTGATATGGGGAACATTTGTGCTCCACCCCCCCCCCCCCCCAACCCACACCTTCCAAATTTCAACTCAATATGACTATTTTTTCAGGTAGTTACGGGTGTTAAAAGGAATTGGCAAACGTTCCGTGTTTCTGCATGCACATCCGAACGTTACAGTCTGAATTTGATGAAATCGACAAGGAACCATCAGCGTACCACTCTGCATCTTCCCTACAATTCAGCTCTTTTCAACGATCTCTATAGAAGTTAGGAGATATCACGTTTGCGCATGCGCAGATGAAAGTTACAGTACTTTCTTAATGAATTTGACAAGGGACCATCTGTGGCCAAACCTGCATCTACCCTCCGAATTTCAACTCATTACGACCGTATGTCTCGTATAGTTCGCCTGGGAGCAAGGAACTTATCACAGACATACATGGAACCAAATATTATGTTCCTTGATGTACGAAACGTAAAATGCAGGTGGAAATTTTCATTTTGGAGGACATGAATTTTTTTCGACTGCACGAGTAAGAAGCTTCCCTACCTCCGGTAGTGAGGAAGCAAAATTCAAAATGTTTGGATCACTGATGGGGGTGCCATTGCATGAACTGTGCTTCTTTGTCTTGTGATTGTAATGGGCAACCCAAGTTTCATTCCCCATCACAATTGAATTGAGAAAGTTTTCACCTTCGCCTCAAAAACGATGCAACAATTTTTCAGCAGCACAAAGGTGGAGGCAAACAAGGTAAACGTTTCGTTATGTTTACAATGTCATTGTGGTCGCACTTTGGCATGTACTGAGGTAGATAACCTCTCATTCTCTTACAGTGGTGCCAACATTATTGTTTCTACGACTTCTCTCTTGTGCCTACATGGCATGAAACCTTACTTTCTGGACATGACTTCTATACAAAAACAGACAGAATTATTTAATAAATAGTTACCTCCTTCTGTTACTACAACTTTCATTCGAGCAGGGCAAAATGCGTTCAACTTTTGGCTTCCTTGGCTCTTGGGGTGTCGAACTCGGTTGGATACTTTGCCCCGGCACTTGCCAGACCTGTGGCACACGTAGACGTCTTTCTTTCCTCGTACACATTTGAGCGGCGTGGTACCTCTGACCTTCACGAAAAGGGATTTTGTAACCTTTTCAACCTGTAAACGAATGGAGGAATCAAACTGGTGCAGTTACAGAGTGAAATTTGTTGAGCAACATCAAAGAAACACTAACTTCTTGTTTCCACATCAAAAAGTCTTTACTGCATGTGAAATCATGGGCCTCTTCCTTCATAGATAAACCGTGGACGTCCGTGAAATGTTTACAGAGCTCAGGACGTTTTTTCACAGAGTATTCACACAAGGGGCAATCAACTGATGAGTTCCGGCAGTTGACCGTTTTATCTACAGAGTTGAGATGTTCTGGATGAAATCGAGCACAGTGACGCCTCAGCCCTCTTTCAGAGGCAACTGATCTACTGCATACTGGGCAGATCTTGTGTACAGTGATCTACACAGAAAACATTATATCATCAAGTAGGTATATTTCATTATAATATTGGTACCATTATACAGGCTGTTGACACTTTGAGATGTGACAAACTTCAAGAATCGATTCTTCAACTCATTTGCAACAAAGCTTTCTTAGACCTTTGTTTAATCCTTCGTTTTAGGGAGTATTTTCAGTTTTTAAGATTTTTTCGTGTTTTCGACGTTGTACTCCTAAAATTATCACAACTCCCTTAAATTTCAGTGTAAAATTAAAAATAAGACCGTTGGTAAGAGCGTTAAACTTATCTCCGTAATGCAACATCTTTTTTTTACGGGATTCAATAGGTGAAAAATTGAAGTAAATTTTCTCAAACTTGGGAAACCAATTTTTTTTCCAAATGACCCTAAATCTGAAAAATAATGGGTAGATTGCCGAGTTACGAGAAAAACATCCTCAGAATGACAGCTTTCCAAGGGTAGGCAATAATTTTTTATTTCAATGTGCAAGTTAGGGGAGTAAATGTCGTTTGAATGCAGAAAACATGGGTTTTGAAGGAAATCTAGTGGTTTGCAACTCGTAGGTAATTCACTAGACCTGACCATAACTTGAGGTGTTGAGTATCGACTTCTACGTTACTTTTCATGTATAATCGAATAGTGACACTCCCGAAACGTTTTGAATTTTAAGATTTTTGTTCGTGTTTTCGACGTTATAACCTTAAAATGACCATAACTCACTTAAATAAAAATGTAAAATAAAAATAAGAACACCGCTGGAAAGAGCGTTAAATTTACTAAGAGAAATTCGTGAAATTTCGAATGGTAGAAAATGGATTTTTCGAGATAATCTATGTACTTTCGGACATAACTAATGCGAAAAAAACGTACGCAGCAGTTGAGCACTGACGCCTAGAACAAAATAAATAAAATAATAAAAAGCTTTTTCTAAAATATGAATCAATTTCATGTTTTTTTTAAAGGAAATTTAACGCTCTTTCCAGCGGTGTCCTTATTTTCATTTTACACTGACATTTAAGTGAGTTGTGGTCACTTTAAGGTGATAACGTCGAAATACGGAAGAAATCCTAAAATATAGAATTCTCCCGAAAAGGGGGTAAAGACTCAGAATATTTGTTGCAAATGAGTTTGAGAATCCATCCTTGAAGTTTGTCACACCGTTAACAGCCTGTATATGTCTACACGTCCCCCAATGCACTAATGCACCATGGCTACATAAATACATGATTGTGCTTTTCATTCGAAGGTGGAAGGTGCGGTTCAGAGCTGAGCAAAGAGCTCTTCATGTATCCAAGTGTGTTTATTCTTATTAAACCCTCATGCCAAAGTGCCTACTTTAGTAAATGTGTGGATATTGAAGGAACTGACAGAGCAGGTTGCCGTAGGTACCTAATAGAAAAACAGGATAAAATCTCACAAGTACTCCACCAGATTCAGGGTAGTGGCAATGGGTAACGAAAATGGCAAACTAAACGACATGGGAGCAACTGCCACAGGGTCGTTTCTTCATAACTACTCCGTATTTTCGATAAACAGAGTATGTTTAGGCTGGTAAGTAGTAAGCACCTACTCGGCTGTTATTACAGGTATCACAATCCGAAGTCGACGAACTTACCATTATCACAGAAGAATAATATCGGATTATACTGGGGTGAAGAAGCAAGCCTAAATACAATGAAATTCTACAAAACGCTAAAGCTGCATTTCAGTACAGATTAGCTAGATGTGGCAATCTAAACAATAAGAGAAAAACCATAGAATACTGATACTAACGAAGCCGAGAAAGCAGACAAACGAGAAAAGCAGAAAATCTTGCGAAACATTTGACAAAAACAAAACCAAATACGTCAAAAACCAATATGGATCATATAAGGTCTCTAACGTCCATGTAAACAAAGTGTGTGAGCGTATCTTATTTATTTGCCTCCGACCTGAGAGCAGACGTTTTAGCTCAGACAGCTGGCGCATTCTCGATGAAACGACTAAACTACGATAAGAATCTAACCTTCAACATCGAGATAGTGGCCTCAAAACCGGCATTCTTCTTATTTTTCGTTCTAGTTTTTACTTCGAGCTCTCATCTTGCAGTTGTTTCTACCGGAATTCGGAATTAAATTCAATGGCTCTCAACGTCACCAGATTACTCGTGAGCAACTCCGGGTCCAAATTTGTCCTCGGAGCCCTACGAAATGGACATGGGAGGTTCATGAGTAAGTAAAAATAATAAAAATGTTCCTTACTATTTCCTGTATTTACCTAATACAGGAGGGGGGTGAGGTAATTGTTTTTCTATGGATATCTTTTGATCTTCGATAAACTTCAGTGTAGGTATTTACATACCTATCACCTATGCCAGATGCAAAACGTTGGTAGGTAAGTAGGTACTGCCGTCTGCCCTCTTCTGGTGACAGACACCTGTTGCTTTCGTTTTATTTATCTACCTCTGGACGTGCCCTGATTTTAGTCCTTACTCATGGACCAGGGTGTGAATCAACCAAGACGTTGATAATAATAGGTAATAGGAGTTCATGAAATAGGTAATAGGAGGGCTCATGAAATTTTTTCTAGAAGTTTCCTTGACCAAGATCCGCAGTCCGAGCCTGTAGGAGTATGAATGGGGTTGCGTAAGCGTCACCATTATGTAAGAATGATAAGCGGAAAGATGGACAGCAAGTCATAATACATTGAATAATACGTTTTACATTGAACGATGTGGTCATGTATCGCATTAATTACCTGTCACCTAGCTTAGGTAATAAACTTTAATTTTATGCTTCATCCTCCCATCAGAATAAGATATCTAAACTCGGATCAGTAATTTTTAAATCAACTCCATTGAACTTGGCCTATAAATTTTAGTACTTATCAACGTAATTTTTCCCAAATCAAGCAAAATTTCTTATAATACTGACGCAATGATATAAGTGGAAGGGAACTTGAATGTTTTTACTGTGGGAGAACTTCCGTATAAATGTCCGTATTTTTCAAGTTGAAAATACTTACTGAAGTATGAAAACGAGAAGATAAAACAGTTTTCCAGTGTGGAGGAGCCGAATTTACTTACGATTTTTAAACACCGTCAATAAATTAAAGAAATTACATACTTTCCAAGTCTACGTTTTGATATGATATTTTCAGGTTTTTAGGAAGTATAATTTTTTCGATTTTGGCGTAGTCACCTATATTTTCAGTAATGAACCTTTGTAATCGATCAAGGAAAAAACATTTTGATGTTTACTTTTCAAGATGTACAGAAACTTTTGTAGATAAGTGTTTCTAGTATTTTACCCTGGTATCTATGGTTGCGATGCAATAAATATACCTACCATTTTGTTATTACGCTTATATCGAAAAATATATTTTTTTCTTTTACTTAGTCTTTTCACAACTTTATTAAAATCTCCAAAGATTTACAATAAATATAGGTAGGTAATTATTTTTAGCATTACTTTAGTTATCGTGCCTAATGCAATAAATGGTTAAGGTGTATGTTTCTTAACAAATTTTTTTTGTGTGAAATGATGCGCTTTTGTAATATGTGTGTATGGTATTTTACGTTCATGTGAGCGTCCAAGTTTTTGTCCGTATTTTTAGAGTTGGGCGTCCAGGATGTCTAGTTCACTGCGGTGTCCCTGTTTTCAGGAAAAGGAGATGGCAATCCTGATCTACCAGTAAACACAGACTGTAAAGTACAGGCATATCAGTGGCAACCAAGGGCCTCCACTGGTGGCTTCCTGAGGACGAATTCATTTACAGCCGATTTATAATAACTGGGAGATGATATTTGCAAATGTCGAATTTGCCCGTTTATCTGCATTTTGTTTCAGTACAATTAATGTTGAAAAACAACTATTACAGGCACCGCTTCTTATGAAATGATAAAAACTGAGAAACGAGGAGCCAATCAGAACGTCGCCCTCATAACTCTTCATCGGCCGAAAGCGTTGAACGCCTTGTGCGATAGGTTGGTGACTGAACTGAGCCAAGCTGTCGACTGCTACGATAAGGATGAGAGCGTTGGGGCGATCATTGTTACCGGCAGCGAAAAAGCGTTTGCAGCAGGTAAATTCACTTGTTCCTTGATAAAAGCTCAATACTTGTAGTATGTTAAAACAGAAATTTCCCACTATGTATCTGGTCACTTTTCTGTCTACAAAATTACTGTTCTACGAGCTAGTTTTATAGCGCCATGATACTAGGGGACTCATCTAGCCTTGGCCATTCAGTTGGATTAATAATTCTTTACTGGGACTTGTTATAATTAGGGCTCTCTTAGAATGTAACATTTAAAAAATAAATAAATTATTATTGACATTGAAGTACAAAGAAAGATAATAATAAAATTATTATAACAGAAGAAAGAATGGGAGGGGGGGCAGGGGGGCTTGTGGTGGCCAAGGCAAAATAAATTAAACCGAATCAACTTCGGTGCAGAAGTGTCGCTCTCTCAAGTCCCGAAAGGTGGCAAAATCTGCTGCTGAACGACACCGCTGAGGAAGCGCATTCAAATACGCCTGCAACTCGAAGACAGTTGGTGCCGTGGGGCGCCACATTCAAGGCATGAAACCGCACTGAACGCCCAAAGGTAAACCATCCTTAGGGGTATTCGGGGCTAGGCGTGTCCCCATTTTGAATATGAAAAGGCATATCCTTGTTTTGAAATGGTCACTCACTGGACGACTGACCAGCGATTTCGCAGATGTTGGGATGTTGTCGTAACGGCTAATATTGAAAACATACCGTGGCCACAGAATTCCAACAGACCTGAAGACGATGGAGCTGAGTAGCATTGAGGCTCGTAGCAAGAACTTCACAACAGTAGTCGAAGTGGGGGATTAATTTTGAGGTAAGAAGGTGTGAAATTCCGCAAGCGCTGGAGAGTCCTCAAAGATCCGTACGCTTCCCATACTAAATGAGATGAATGTGCACACGAACTCATTTGAGGATCCGTAAATAGTCCTAAATTTCGCACAGAACCTGAGGGGATGATACGGTAATTATCAATAAGATTAGTTATCATAATTATGAGTAGTCGAAGTGATGAATTAAGCTGCGGCGACACTGCCACAGGACTTGACTTGACCGGCATCACCGGATTCCAACCACAGTCCAGTTTGTTCTTAGACGTCACAAGAGTATGTCCTCCGAAACTGAAGCCATTCTTTGTGATTCAGAATCAGAATCCGATTCTGATGGAGAAATAGAACTAGTGACAAGTTTTCTTTCTTTGAATAAGTGGTGGATGTCACCATATGTTTCCGAACGTGAATTTCACAACCTATTCGCTAAATTGAACTATGTTCAATTTCAAAACTATTGTATGATGAGAAGAGAGCAATGGGGGCTGCTTTTGCATGGCTCGTGGGGGTGCGAGGGGTTGGAAATCGCAGTAGAGGGGGGACCGTAGTCAGGTCTCAACCCATGCAGACCGGATCAGAACGGAGTCCGGTGGGTGGCTCAAGGTTCTCACACACTAGGCGGGAACAGGACAGGAACAGGACGGGAAACAGCCGCGGGACGCGTTTCGTATTTTTTCGCTTCTGCGTATTTGAATGGAGATAAGCACACTAGGTGGGACGCGGTGGTCACGGCATGCGGTAGGAACAGGACGGGTTCCGCCGCGATCGCTGTCAAAGTGAAAAACGGCGTTTCCTGGCACGGGACGTTCTCTCTCTACCGTCCAATTTTTCTCCACGTTCACGCTCGCCTTCCCCACGTTCACCCTCACACCAGTGTCTTTCTTTCTGATGCCCTCCCCCGACATCTTTGTTCTCTCGGATTAGGTTGTTTGGTTGAGAATGGAATTTACTGAAGAAACCCTCATTGTAGAGGTAGAAAAATACAGAGTACTGTATGGTCTATCACACCGTTTGTATTACGATACGAAGATCAAAGAGAATGCCTGACAGGTTTGTATTACGATGATGATGAATCACTCATGAATTAAACTTGTATGACAGACGAACACAATAAAATGAAACCACTCTCACTCTGAGAAGCAAATGGGAACTAGGTAGTACCTTGTAGACAAAAATGTTGTTTGAGAACCAGGAGAGCTTGAAACGAGGGGAGTACGGCGAGCGGTGGGGGAAAGAGAGTTGAGGAAGGTCCTGCCTGGTGTGGGTATAGGCGCAGGACGGGGCAGCGGCAGCCGGCCGGCATCCCGCGTCCTACCCACGGCGTTTCCTGTCCTGTTCCCGCATAGTGCGTGAGAACCTTCAGGTCAAGTCAGGTCCTGTCGCAGTCTCGCCGCTCCCCTTTGAAATACAAAGGATGGGCTCAGACAGGCACGCAAGTGAGGTCAAGTCAAGTCCGGTGGCAGTGTCGCCGCACCTTTATCCTGTTATATGAAATGCAGAGGATCTGTGAGTCTGTGTTAATCAGGGCCAGACGGCTCATCGGATATTGAGGTGTTTTTTTTTTTTTTTTTTTTTTTTCAATTTGCACACGAAACACTGGTGCACAGTGGTACTAAAATGGCTTTTTTCGGAAACATTTCTGTTCTCCCTTCATTCTTACAGAAAATTTAGCGTGGTTTCCAAATATACCCCATGTTCCTTTGAGGTTTTTTGAGAAGAAAAAAAAAACACGTTTTTTGATTTTTGACATTGAGCTCTTTTGTCCGATAAAAAGTTGTTGGGAATTGAACTCTGCGTTGAATCCCACCATTCCCAGTTCTTCGGATATATTGCGACATCTGTTTAATAGCTCAGATTCGCCTCGGGAGGACAAAACAAAATTAAGTCATCCAATGTTTTTTAATCAGCTTCTCTCCGGTAGGTGCATCAAAAGTTCAAGCAGGTCTGCTTCAAACTTACGGAAACATTAGGTAGATAACAGTAACAGTTCCTGCGCATCCTCGCTAAGTGGCAGGCTCTTCTTTTTAGGAACCTTTTGACTGGTGTCACCTCCTCTTGATACCGATGTTAGCCGATGAGAGGTGTCTCGTGAGCTCCCACTTGACTGTAGAATACAAACAATATCCCCACATAGCCATTAGCAGATCACATTGCCCAGAGTTCTCAAACTGTACCCATTCGTGCAGGGTAATCCACGCCACTAAAACAATGATTGCAGCCGAAGTCGACGGAAGGTGGTGATGATTTTCTCAGTAAAGTTACTCCATACTACTTAGTACCTATAATTTAAAATTAGATCGAGACCAGAGGCAGACGGAGCTTTTCTTGTATGCCAAATACAAGTCTGGTATTCGCGTAAATGGTCTACTTCTTCAAAATTCATTCTGTCATACTTCTTCAGCCCGAACACTGTTTTCATACCAGTTTTGGGTTTATTTCCATCACACAGGTGGTAGAGAACAAGACAAATCAGAACTGAATGCGGACGGAACTTGTGAAAACTACCAGTAGTCTTACATGTTTTCACTAAAGTTGAACGTTGGACAATAAACTATTGTTTAAACATTTCCAATTGATAAATGGCTATGATATTTGGATTCTAAGAAGAAACGGCTATTGAATCACTGAAATTCTGACTTTAAGAAAATTCAATTTTTTCCGTCCTTGTTAGTGAAAATCTTCGACGTCCTTTGTCGTAAACGAGGCTTTCCTTCGCGACGGGATTGTTTGGTTTCTACGATTTTGTAGAGCTGCTGTTTAAGGATGACCTTATGAACCTTCTTAATGATTGCTAGTTAAGGTAATCAGGTTTGAGGAATGAGAGCAAATGTGAGGGATGACCGATAAAAGTTGTATTTAGACTTTTATATGGTTGGCTCAAAAATAAGTGAATAAATTATAGAAGCAACCGCAGAAGGGATAGGTGGTTGATAGTATGAATTCGAGAACTAGCCGTTTAGTTGTCCATAATCGACTGTGCTGGAGAGTCTTAGTGCCGAGGAACTGTTCCGGGGTGTTCCTGTGACGATTCCAAGCAGTACTCGTCACAACTTGCCTCTCTTGTTGTTGGAACGTGATGAAAACTTGCCAACTTATCCGTATCTTTACCCAGGTGCTGACATCAAAGAGATGCTGAACCAGACCTACTCCAAAAACGTGAAAGAAGGGCTTTTGGAGGCGTGGGCCAAAATTACGAAGTGCAAGAAACCTGTCATCGCCGCTGTGAACGGTTACGCTGTAAGACATTTTCCTTTTGCGCATGTGCAACTCGCATTCCCCACTCGGTGCAGGACAGAAGCGCCTCACGTTTTATAAAATTAGACAAAAGCTCCAGAAGGGCAGAAGCGCCCGACTTGGTTTGGCTTGAAACAGAAGTGAATAATAAAATGTCAGTCAGAAGTTGGACCCCCTTACATATGAATTAACGATAAGGCCAAGCCACTGTGTTGAATGAGTTTTCACTTGGAAAGAGTATGCTTGAGCAAAAGGTTGATACTTGGAGCCCCCATGATGAGGAATCCTGGATCCAGGGCTGGATTTAGGATCTGTAAACCCCAAATAACCCTGACAAATTAGACCCAAAAAACGTAGTGCCAACAAAATATAGTGTGAAGCTGGAAATGATGTGAAACCTCTGGGCATCCCAAATGCGAGTAATACGAGTTTGCGTCGGTTTCTGAGGTGAGCTAGACTTCCGGGAGCCGAAAACCGCGAAATTTTGGCACTTTCTTTAGTTTTTGGCTTCTATCTAAATGGTGCATCTTAGAAAGAATTTCACTCCAACAAAAATTAAAGAGCATTAAATTCTACGTCGAATGACTTCCTTAAAGATCAAATAAGATGCATCGTTTTGTTCGGAATCGAAAGTCAGAGATAGGCAAAATTGTTTCCATTTTAACTGAAAAGTGTGTTAATGCTCATGTTCACACGCCTTTAACTAAGAAACTGTTATTTCATATGAAAAACATCATAACTTAAGTTGTAGGGTATAAATTCTGCGTTCAGAGCACCCTTGTTTATATCGAAATATTCAATTTAAATTTCAAGTTTTAATAAATCAAAATTTTTAAATTGAATATTTTAGTTAAAATAGGGATGCTCTGAAAGCAGAATTTGATGCTCTACAACTTCGGTTATATGACATTTTTCATTTGAAATGACCGGTTTTTAGTTACTGGCGTGTGAAACTGAGCGTAACACACTTTCGAGTCAAAATGGAAAACCGCCTGGTCAACAACGGGGTCCAGGGGAGGGAAATTTAAAAAAAAAATTAACCTTGAAACTCGCGTTTTAAAGCACTGATTTGGTGAAAAGCTTAAGATAAACTTATAAAAGTTTCCGATTTCTTACCACATTAAAACTTTATTGCATAGCATTAGAAGAATTGCGTAGGTAACAAATTTAATTGTTCAATAATTGTTCAGTCCTTGAAGCGAACAATACAATTTATTGAAATCGCTTGTAAAATATTTCTTATTTAGAAAAGCACACCAAATTAGGTGCCAGTACGAACATGTTGTTGGAATGATTGTTACAATTTTTGTGGTGCCTGTACCCAGGCGTGCGCCTACGTAGCCTGTGCTTGAATCCGCCCTTGTCGTGATCCTATGAGGTTAGGCAATTCGGCAAGCATACACACCCCACCTCTTATGCTGTCATTTGGAAAATTCATAATATTGAAAAGTGTTGTTCTACCTAATAGCTGGCTGTTAAAGTGGTGAATAATAAGTTCCAAGTATAAGTTTTTAAGTAAGCCTATCGTATTCTTTGTGTTGTGGCCATTGTGCCTACACACTGCTGATGTATTCGTTTCAACTTATTCAGCTGGGAGGCGGTTGCGAGCTGGCGATGATGTGCGATATAATCTACGCCGGTGACAAGGCGAAATTCGGGCAGCCTGAAGTGACGATCGGTACGATCCCCGGAGCCGGCGGCACCCAGAGGATCGCCCGGAGCTGCGGGAAAAGCAAAGCCATGGAAATCTGCCTCACCGGCAACCAGTTCACTGCTCAGGAAGCCGAAAACATGGGTAAAGCACATTTTTTAGTTTTGTGGTATCATTATGAACTATGTGTAGGTAGCTTAGAGTACCTACATCTAGTCGGAGTACACATTTCTATTAGGTAGCTGAATTAGTTTAATAATTTTAATCGCTCTAAAATTTCTCGCAAGACTTGAGCCTGATTCACATGGAGTGGCAATCTTCTTCGTCGTATGGAACTATGGAGTGCCAGGGCCTAATCGACCATTTTCCTTCCTTCCTTCTCCAACCCAGAATCTGTAGTCGACTAAGGTCCCCCACTGTCGTCCTGCCATCTCAATTGAGGCGCCTGTCTCTCTCGACACCTGGCGTTCCGCTTATGGCATTGTTCAAGATCCGTAGTCTACCCCTATGAAAGCAGTTATGACTGACTGTCCGTATAACACTCCCAGTTACCGTTTTGTCGGATTCTCCATCTTCCTCCTACACAAACCAGGCCAAAGATTTTCCTATGGATTTTCCTTTCCCAGCGGTTGAGCATGCGTTCGCTGGTCTGAATCAGCACCTAAGACTGGTGCTATTATCGAGTGGCAATGCGTTGCATAACTGCAATGTGCCCATCGATTTCATTGGCCAGTGCGAACATGGACACTATAGAGATGCGATAACGCACCTCATGGATACTAGAAAGTTCCCAGTAGCTATAAAACAGTGTTATCAGCTATCGTATTGTATTGTGAAATCCTGTGCATGCATGGGATTTAGAACAGGGTGCTCAGACTTATCACGAGCGCACCGTGGTACGTGAGAAACTCAGTTCTTCACAGGGACCTGGACATCCCCCAGGTCAGCTGCATAATTTCACAAACATACCATCGCCTCTACGACTCGATGACAGACCACCACAACACAGCCATCTCAAGCTGCACTGCGAACCTTCCTACTCCAAGACCACTTAGGCGCCTAAAACGGAAGCACCACTCAGACCTTCTTCGCCCTGAATAACATTACGTAGGACTATCAATGGATAGCACCCTACTGCATGTTTCATGAATAATACTAGGTATTATTATAAATATATGTGTGATATTCTCAACTGTAATGTATAAATTTGTACAATAAAGTTATCTACTATTTAAAAAAAAAAAATGCATGGGATCTGATCGAATCCTACCTCATTGCATCGTAGCGGGCTGTATTTATAGATATTACCACCCTGTATCTCAACCCGGTTGAAACTTAAACCATCATAAAGTACCTAACCTGTCGTGATGATAATAATGTTACCCTTAATAGGCAGAAGTGCAATTTATGACTGATTTTTCTCTGATAATTGTGAATTTCTTTTGAGTTTCCAGCAATCTTTTTAAATTCGTTCTTTAGTGAAGCATTTGGATTGAATTAATATTATAATTACATAGCATCCGATTTCAAACAGCCATGGCTAGCATCAGCTCTGCTCACCCTAGCTGTTGCATTTTTCTGTGATAGGATGTGGACAGTAATGTGTACTAAGAACTAAATTACGCATTAAATTGTGGTGTGGACAGATGGACAGAACGCAGTTGTGGCCTCTCCATGTGAATCTGGCTTCAGATCACAATGTGGCCAACAAACTGAAAAAAAATATCACTTTTACCAACCTAACGTGATCGTGATGGTTTTCTACAGGTACAAAACCACACAACAGACATCAGTGGAAAAAGGGTATAGTTTGGGGCTGATCTGTATCATTGTTTACCTTAAAGTAATAATCAGTAGTAGTAACCTGAACTATGAACCTGTAGACTGCTTACATGAGTTGAGTTGGGAATTAACAGCTGGCTTATGTAATCTCCCTCGGTTTGAACGTGTCAGATCACTCATAGATTCTCATAGATAGATGCTATTTCCAATTGGTAATTAGGTAGGTAACTTCTAGATAACGAATCAGGCTAGTTTACTAGGTGTTAATTCCTGCACTATCTTTGTAACAATCTACCTAAGCTCTTCAGCCTTCATTTGAGAGAGGCCTAACCTTTAACTCCGGTGATTTGCTGTAACACAGCATGTCTCGTTTGAATGGCCTTTTGTGGTGCACCTTCTCACTGAAATATATAAATGCGTAATTTAACTATTGCAATTAAAATCTTTATTACAGGACTTGTAAGTAAGGTCATCCCTGCAGATAAACTGGTCGATGAAGCTATCAAGCTCGGAGAAAAAATCGCCTCCCACTCCCCTATAATAATTCAGCTCTGCAAGGAATCCGTCAATGTTGGTAAGTCGAGCATAACTACACAATGTTGATTACCTACTTCAGGCAAGCAGCAGGTTCTATTAACCCAGGTTTCAATATTATAGCATCCAAAATAGGTAGGTACATAAAAACAAATTATTAGAGGAACTGTCAGTAGGCTCTTCACAATATGATCCCATAACTTATTTTACATTGATAACTATTGTTGATTTTTATCTTGTTTCAGCATTCGAAACGACCCTTCAGGAAGGTCTGAGGTTCGAGCAGAGAACCTTCTACGCCACTTTTGCTACGGTAAAGACCCTATATAACTGTTGTATGAATGCGTGTGATTTAAAAAAAATTATTTATTTGTTTATTTGTGTTTAAACTGCCGAAGTCATTTTTTCGTTAGCCTCTGACTCCCTGTGTTGTGTGGTGTTGTAGGATGACAGGAAAGAAGGAATGACCGCATTTATCGAAAAGCGAGCACCAGTATTCAAAAACAACTGAAGATTTAATTTACTTTATTGTAAGTACCTGCCGACTTTATAGGAAATTAATCTGTGCCATTATGTAGTACCTAGATATTTCCTGTCCCTCATAATCTTCTATCTACATATACTGTTTACAGCTGGTCTTATATTTTTGTATTCAAATGATCGAATAAACGGAGCTTATTTTGACCTACATTGCATATCAAAATGATTTCCGACCCTTCTTGTCTGATGTAAGGAACAGTGTCCATAAATTTGTTCGTTAGGAGCAATATGTTGGTACTTGCACCCCGGTTTCCAAGTTATGCTATTTAAACTTGAGAATGATGTATCTAATCGAATGGCAAGTAGGTACCTACCCAGAGGCCTATAATTAGGTTCATCTCAGGAACCTGTAATTAGGTAGGTACATACCCAGGGACATTGTTTTATCGAATCGAAGATTAGAAGTGTTGGTTAAGGACAACTGGGTTTCACAAAAGCAATCAAAGATTATAATTTTTTCATAAAACATTGTTTTCATAAAACGTCGATTTAAAGGTATCATGGAGGCATTGGCCCGCTAAAATGGAGGCGTTGGTGGAACGGGACACCGGTGTTTAACACCTGATATCTTCAGTTTAATGAGTAAACGGTGATTAAAAACTTTGGTGAAACCGGCCCTTAGCGTGGTACCTCCCATGTTTACCTACTGGTTTTGTTTCTAGCCTATGTAAAATGCGTTTTGCCTACCTGTTAGTCTTTTTTTTCCCCTACATTACAAGTTTTTGAGTTGCAATGTATATTTTTCTTTTATAGAATTTCTCGGGCTACAAGTTCTGATGGTTTAATTGAGTACATGAACTTTTTCGGTGGCGTAAACGATGAAAAACGAGATTTGAACCCACTTCACATGGCCTAGTAAACTCAAACTAGTACGTAGAATTGATGACTTTTTTTTCCATTTCAAATTTTCCACAACAATTTGAAGGTCCAGGCGCGCTAGGGATATTTATTTGGAGATCAAATCCGTTTGAAATTTGAAAATCGGATGAGTATCAAGCGAATAGTTGGTTTTTTTTTTGTTTTTTTTTTAATGGAACGGTTACCGAGCCCCTTGTCAATGAGACCTAAAAGATCTATTTTGACATCTGTCCCTATTTTCATTTAAGAACCCGGTTGATGGCCTCTTCTCTCACAAAGTGGAGGAGGCTTACGGGTGATTCTCGGTGGTGTTAATGAACCCCTTCCCGAAGTGCCGGAATCGTGTTGATGCTACAGCAGGGCACTCACATAGGCTGTGCTCTGCTGTTTCCACTGCCTCAGTACAGAGGCGGCAGATATCAGTACTGGCTTTGCCGATGTTTTTAAGGTGGTACCTTAGAGGGCAGTGGCCAGTGAGTAGACCGACGATGGTACGAAGGTCTTTGCGCCTCATTGATAGGAGGGCTTGAGCCCGCTTTTTGGAAAAGCTTATCAGCCGCTTTGATTGTCGCAGCCCAGGGGTGTTGCTCCAGTGAGCGGCCCTTTGTTCGTCTTCCCATTTTTTCACTTGTAGAGCGATAAAGCTCCTGGTGATCCCGAGCTGTGGTTCGGGACCATATGGGATGGACTCCGATGCCTTTTTAGCAAGGCGATCAGCGGTCTCGTTGCCCTCGATTCCCTCATGGCCGGGCACCCATAGCAGCGTAAGTTTGTTGCCACGGGCAGCCCCCTTAAGGGAAGTCAGGCAACTCCAGGTCAGCTTAGATGTTATAGAAAAGGACGAAATGGCCTTTAAAGCTGCCTGGCTGTCAGATAGGATGTAGATCCTTGCGCCTTTGAGTCTTTTCCTGGCAACCTCTTGCGCACAAATTTCTATAGCATGGGTTTCTGCTTGGTAGATAGTGGCTGCGCTGCCAAGGGGCTTGGCCAACCTAAAGTTTGGCCCATGTACCCCGAGCCCAGCCCTACCCCCCATCACAGACCCGTCTGTGTACCAGACTAGTGAGCCTGGTTCAAATTGAGGCAGGCCTCTTTTCCAGGTCTCACGATCATTTATAATGACCTTAAAGGGAAGGTCGAAGTTCTTTCTTTCCAACATGAAATGGGAACTGACCGAGTCACTGGGTCTGTCCTGATAGTATCCAGTATACTCAGGCGAATAGTATTGTCATTAGGATTTCTGAGTGGAGGCCCCACGCCGCTGGCTTAGAAGGGCTTCACGAGAGACCTAGAAGAAACCAGAAACCACCAAAATACATCGACGATTTTGCGCCCAGTGGACTGCCCTGCAGGGGAGAATGAGATGATTAGACTTCACTAAGGTATTAGCAGCACTCGTAATTCGAATGATTAGGTTCTGGTTACCTGGACAACGACCAGATTGTCTTAAATTTCAAGATAGGCTCACATGGAGATGCAATTCCGGACGGCAAGTCGTTCTGCAGTGCTATTGGCCAACGCAAAATGGATTATTGCAACAATTTCATGGCTACTGTATCAAATCTCAGTTGTCAGATCCGTTGCCTTATCTGCGCAGAGGTCACTGCGCACACCTCTCCTGTTTGGTTGTTCAGCCATATTGGAATTCGATGTTCCTGGGAGCCTATTCACTAAGCCAAAGAGACATCTGGTTTCAGTCCGACTCTCTCTTTTGGCAGAAGAGATTTTTATAGAATCCATTACAGGGTTATTCAGTAACTTCTATAAGAGAGTTGGCGGCCATCTTGGCATTTTCGATCTCTTTCAGAGAGACACCTAATCAGGTGTCTTTTCTCGAAAGAGAGTCCCTTTCTCATTTCTCGTTTGTTTGATAGTGATCGCGTATCATCCTTCGTTCATGGGCTATCATATCGGCCATTTTGATGTGTTTTTTCATCTCTTAAAGGTAAGCCAATTGTTCATTAAAAATATATAGATATTATCGGTTCAAGAGTAAAAACGTCTAAGTAGGTACGGGTTGAGAGCTATTCAGTAAAACAGACGAACCTGGAAGACACTGGAAGAGACTGTCTCCCGAGGGAGATTATCTCCCCCAGGAGATTTTCAAAATAGATAATCTATTTTCATTATCTCTTTTAGTGAATAGGGCTTTTGGTGAATAGGGTTGATTTTGCTGGTTAGATTTCCGGTTATGATTCCGCTGCCAAGTGAAAGCCTCTGCAGCAAAAATTATGGCAAAGACGTTGCCGTACCGGCTTGTCGTCCTGAATTGCATCTCCATTTGCACTATGATGAGATTCTTGACCGCTGGAATAAGTAAGGTAGGAGGTTCCTGAGGTTCGGCCAGTGAAAACTATTTTCTTTATGCCAACGTTTCGTCGAATTTATTCAACATCTTCAGGACCTAGAGATTATGATGATGATGAACTGATGAAGATTATGATTATGATGAACAGAAGTTGCTCAAATAAGCACAATATTATTGTTCGTCACCACCATCAACTTCTGTTCATCATAATCTTCATCAGTTCATCATCATCACATAATCTCTAAGCCCTGAAGATGTTGAATAAATTCGACGAAACGTTGGCATAAATAAAATAGTTTTCACTGGCCGAACCTCAGGAACCTCCTACCTTACATCTCCATGTGAACCTAGCTTTATTCTCACTGTACTATAATGCCACAGTTTTGCTGAATAAAGCCTTTATCACAGAAAGGTTTTCACTGTATAACAACGATCATTCCTAGGGATCGGGTGACATTGAAATGAAACCAAATGTAGTCCGAAAACTCCGTAGAATTTCATCTTGACTCCAAGGCACCATGTTCTTTCAAATTGAGGTGACGAGCAAATATTTATCCCAAAATCTCAAATTCATTTATTTGCAACATTTCTTGAAAAATAAATAATTGCAGGGCAACAGTGTAAAACTTCGGGATCCTAACAACTCTCTTCGAGATGACATTCTTAAGTACAATAGGAAAAGAGAAACCATGGTAAGTTAAGTGGATTACAACACTTAAAAACAACGTACCTACTTTAAAATAGCCCATTCGTGTAATTTTTCTTTTT
This sequence comes from Leptopterna dolabrata, assembly GCA_954871275.1. Classification (NCBI taxonomy): domain Eukaryota; kingdom Metazoa; phylum Arthropoda; class Insecta; order Hemiptera; family Miridae; genus Leptopterna; species Leptopterna dolabrata. The sequence continues at coordinate 17,415,681 of OX940984.1, read as the reverse complement.
TTTACAAATCTATATTTACAAAACTTATTAAATATCACAATAAACAAACTGATAGCAATGGCCGTCAGTTAAAAAACAATGAAGTCGTTAAATTTGTTCAAAATGACCAGTGAAATTTTCAATAACCACTCGACAAAATCAGGTACTAAATACCTACCTGAATGCGTAGTATCAATCAGATTTTCATGGTTTGTAAGTAGTCACGTGTAAATACTACTGGAATGGCTTGAACATACGGATGATACAAATATGACGTTAATTATTTGTACCATTCACATTATATTCGCAATTTACGATCATCGCATTATATTTTTAGTTCGAATATTCGATGTTGGTTGGTGTAAAAATCAAGCTTTCCGTCATGGCGGTATTGACAGATGGAGGCTATGAAACGGTACTGCTGCAGGGCACTCGGAACTGCAGCAGAAATGAACATTATGCAGAAAAATGAGCATTATGCACAAATGAACATTATGCAAAAATAAACAAATTCACATTATGCAGAAAAATGCACATTATGCAGACAAATGAATATTATACAGACAAATGAACATCATGCAGACAAATGAACATCATGCACAAATGAACAAATTCACATTATGCAGACAAGTGAACATTGTGTACAAATGAACATTATGCAGGCAAATGAACAAATTCACATTATGCAGACAAGTGAACATTATGCGTACAAATGAACACTATGCACAACTGAACAAATTCACGTTATGCAGACAAGTGAACATTATGCATACAAATGAACACTATGCACAAATGAAAAAAATTCACATTATGCAGACAAGTGAACATTATGCACAAATGAACATTATGAACAAATTCACATTATGAAGACAAATGAACAAATTCACATTATGCAGACAAGTGAACATTATGCATACAAATGAACACTATGCACAAATGAACAAATTCACATTATGCAGACAAGTGAACATTATGCAGACAAATGAACACTATGCACAAATGAACAAATTCACATTATGCAGACAAGTGAACATTATGCAGACAAATGAACACTATGCACAAATGAACAAATTCACATTATGCAGACAAAGGAACAGTATGCACAAATGAACAAACTCACATTATGCAGAAAAATGAACATTATGAAACGGTACTGCAGCAGGACACTCGGAAAATTCTCGTATTTTCAACTGGGAGTACACCTATTAGCTCACACACCTACATTTTGCATCTCAACACTGCACCGACTTGGACTGTACCAATTCCAAATTAGAACATCAAAGATGATTGGCTCTTCTTGTAGGTTGATTTTTATGACATAGGCGATAGATTGGATTATTCTTGATGAGTTGCCTTCAACGATAGATTGTCCCTTGTTTTTCCAGAAAGGCGGAACAACTTTCACTCAGACCGTGGACATTTTGTACATCTTTGATGATTCGGTAGGTATGTTTACATTTCTATGGGTGGATTTCACGACCTGGAGTTAAAAGTGCGCGTTACGGTTAACTTGGAGTTGCAGAAAAATAGGCATGCGAAATTCCATTCATTCATGGAATTTCATGAAATTCCAAGTTAACCGTAACTCGCACTTCAACTGCAGGTGGTCCAAGTCCAGCCTAAGTGTAGTTTTCTAAAACCAATCGCTGAGTCAGATCATTGCCACTGGTTTTTCGAGTTGGCGACATTTCGCTGCAACACCGGCGACCTCAAGAGTCCGGGAAACGCGGGGTTTTTCGAGGGAGAATTCGATTCGTCGGGTTATCGGTAGGTGTCCGGGAGCTTGAGGGCCAGGAGCTGCCTGTGTAACCTCTGCCTGCAGAAGTGGTAGAATTCGATCTCGCGAGTGAAGTTCCTTCTGACCATGTCTTTGACTTCTTCGCTGACCGGGGGCTTGAAGGAGTTTTTGTTGATTCTCTTGAACCTCTCGATTTCCTCTGAAAATTGTACGGAAAATGAGTAAATGACAGCTCGTCAACCACGTAACAATTACAAATTTTATTTTTTTTATGGACAAAAAATGCCAGGTTAAACCTACAGACGTCAATAAATAATCACATCAATTAACAGCCCTATGCTGCTTCCTGGACATAAGAGGTGCTTTTAGTAAGTGACACAGGAGGTGCTTTTGGTAAGTACAGCAAAAATACCACACAGTTCTGGATAAGTACTCCACGACCCCTGGGTACCATCCAACGGATAAAGGCAGTGCTGGTTGGCCGAGTTATTTCAGCCACGACAGTTCCCTTCACAAAACGGAGGAATCCATCAAACCTCACAGCCTCCAAAGCAAGAGAAATCCACTCTCGCCAGAGGTCGAATACCTGGGAGTAGTGCTTGCGCAGAAGCTGACCGAGTGCAAGCACTCAGAACACATTCTGAACGCACAGAACCGGTGAGAAACCTACTGCATCAATTTTTTGAAAACCAACAAGTTACTGGGCTACCAGGATCGGTGTGAAAGTCTCGAAAAAGTCGAGACCATCAAATACCTTGGTCTTATGCTAGACAAACATTTAAAATGGAAAGAACATATTTATGCAAGACTTTGTGATGAGAAATCGTTTCATTTTCGTCTATTATTTTCAATAATGAACCTCTGGAATCGAGCATGAAAAAAAATAGATTTTAACCCTCCTGAAAATTTGATGGTTTTCGTTTCAAGGTATGTAGAATCCGAAAATGCAATAAAAAAGTTCTGTCTGCCTGCCGTACGCTGTACTTCGCACTTTCCTTAGTTACCATGAACCGAAATTGATGAAATCTGGTTTGTAGGTCCCGTTTGGGGTCTAGTTGGTCCGCGAAGCTCGACGTTAATTTCAGTCATCTCTACGGGGTGGAAAATAGAATTTTTTTAAACATTTTTAAATAGTTCTTGAACTCGGGAGTTTTTTGAGACCGCCCGGAGCATTGTACGTCCAGCCGTTCGTTCACATTAAGGCCCTGAAGGACCGGCAGGCTTCGTCAACAGGAGGGTGAACCAAATTTTATACAGGCAGCCCAGATATCATTGCTAGGGACGCCGCAAGAATGTTGCAACCAATATTAGGGGGGTTGTTCATAGTTTTCAGCAGATATTTCAATTGGAACTGGAATTCACTTGGAATTGGATTTCAATCAATCAATTAATTTATTGGAATTCAATGGTTTTTCAATGAATGGATTGCATGCAGTTCAATGCAATAAATTGGCGTAAGATCAGTGGAAGAAGAAGAAGGCCCGCAATGAATTTCTATCAATCAATTTATTCGCAAACTTCCCCGCGCATTTTTATGAAACTATAATTCCCAGGCCGGCTCGTATAATTGATTTAAGGCTTTCCTGGGGGGAGCTCGATGGTAGGTAATGACCACAGAAAACAGTGATCAACGCAGGTGGGGCGTCTATACGAGTGAATTATTACTCAACAGTTTCTTACACAACGGTTTATTATATACTCTGCCCGAGAAGTCACGGTGTCTTTTCTGCTTTTTTGTAGCATGGCAGTATACGTGTATGTACGTAGCCGGAATGACGCCATTGCCGCACCACGTAATCTTAGGAACTAAAAAAAGATGCTATTCCAGCGAACGGATTCTATTTTTCTCGTCAACAACACAAAAACGCTGCAAATCCCTGCACAACGGTTTATTATTTTGTACAGAATACCCTTCTATTACAGATCACAGCTCTCTGTATAGATAACCCTTTATGTTATATAGTACGTACTATTCTACATCTAGTATGTAGATCGCAGACCCTCCGTAGGTGAGTACCTAACCCCGTACTCGTTACTAGGTACCTACCTAAATCACGAGTTAAATGTTGCTAAAATAATTCTGTCGATGAGAAACAGTAACTAAAATGGCAAAAAGAAACGCAAATAATGAAGTTCTGAAGGAAAACTGTTGATGAGGATTGAAAAAAGTTGCAAACGTACCTACCAACAAACTCCAGCCTCTTCTTCGTAGATGGTATAATGAACCGTTGTGTAATAATTCACCGTTGTGTAATAATTTACCATTGTGTAATAACTTACCCATCAATAATAATTCAACGTTTGTTAAAGTTTCACTACCTATCAACAAACTCCAAAAGAGCCATCATTTTTCGAATGAAATAATATCACAGAACAACCAACTCTACTTCATACTCCGTCAAAATAATCAGGTGGCCCTTAGCAATGATTTTATCTCGGGCCAATTCCCGATTGTTAGCGCGTCCCTGGTGACGAGATTTGGGCCAAATGTATACAATTTCATTCACCCTGGTGTCGAAAATGCCTGTCGGTGCAAACTTCGGGGCCTTACTGTGAACGAACGGCTGGACGTACGATGCTCCGGGTGGTCTTAAAAAACTCGTAAGTTCAAGAAACTATTTAAAACCGTAAAATGATTCACGTAAAAAAAGGTGTAGGCGTTCTGAAATTTTCAACCCCTATTTTGAACCCCTTAGAGATGACTGACAGTAACGTCGAGCTTCGAGGACCAACTAGACCCCGAACGGAACCTATAACCCGAATTTCATCAATTTTTTTTCATGGTAACTAAGAAAAGAGGCCCGCACGGCGTACGGCGGACAGACAAAAATATTTTATTGCATTTTCGGATTCTACATACCTTGAAACGTAAACCATCAAATTTTGAGGGGGGGTACGAATATTTTTTTTTTCATGCTCGATTCCAATGGTTCATTATTGAAAATAATAAACCAAAAGCAAATTTGGGGGTAAACCAACATTTCCATAACCATGGGTATTCCGTATTTCGAGTTACCCCAACTTACCGTGGTATATTTTGCTTGCTCCTCTGAAAAATCGTGGTACGTAATGCTCCAGGACTGTAAGTGTAGAATTCATGTCTTCCAGAACCCCCACAACTGCGTAGTGCCGCTCAACTGCCTTTTTTGCTCTCTGCAACGCTCCGACTGTGTTGAACGGCCTGCGGGGAGTATCAGACAGTAAAATTTCAATAGCGTGGCCGAAATTACTTGTTTTCGCTTCCAAATAGTTACCTAAACAAGTTCAAAGTGTTTTGGTTTGAGGTTTAGGTGTCGCAGAATATATGAATGGCATCGGAGGACCACTGGCTAGGCAGTTCCGATACTCGCGATCTATTGATTGAATGATTAATCGTTGGGTGTGAGGTTTTACATCGGAGCCTGTAAACCTGTAAGGCAACATCAGTGGAAAACTACGATGTTGTGGACTTAATCTCATAATTTGATGAAATCTTCCTGAGCTATTTCGAGCCTTTATGTAAGTTGGAAAGCGCACACAGAATATGTGATAGCGAAATTAAAACCATATATTTTTGTATTTTATAGTTTAAGGCATATATTAACTGTAAAAAACCCTGAAAACTGTACATGAATGTTTGGTCCAGTCGGTGCTTGAATTTGAGATTGTTGTTTGGGGGGTTATTATGCTACTTTAGAGGAACTTATAACCTTGCAAGTTATTATGCTGCTTTAGGGGAGCTTATGACATTGCTTTAGGGGAACTTTATTTATTATGCAAGTTATATTATGCATATAATGCGGTATATGCATATGCAAGTTATTATGCTACTTTAGAGTAGCTACTTTATTTATTATGTCAATTTAATTATATGCTACTTTAGGAGAGCTTGGAGCTTATAACATTACTTTGCACATAATGCACATAATATGCATATATGCATAGTTATATTATGCATTTTATGCAATTTATTGTGCTACTTTAGGAGTTTTATTATGTTGCTTAAGGGGAGCTAATTTATTTATTATGCTGCTTTAGGGGAGCGTATAACATTGCTTTAGGGGGACTTAATGCATCGCAAAAATGTATTCTAAAGGTGCTGCATTAGGTCCCTGCACCACTTTCCTCTTCAATGTAATTTCCAAACCATATTTCTTTTGCACACGAAATATTGTGTGTATTTTGTACTACATATAATACACACGCCATACCCCTCACTAAGGACCACCTCACTATAAGGACCGTTTTTGCCAACCCCGAGGGTGGTCTTTATAGCGGGGTTCGACTGTATTAGATATATCACGTTTATCATGATCTGACTGATAGAACTCACTGTCAAAAATGTAATTTAATGATAATAAGCTCAAAACAGCGAACAGTCCAGCTGAGTGAATCTGTGTTAACCGAAAAAATAAAATTAGGAAGCTATGATAATGGTGAAAGAAGACAAAGTTAAGAGCCTAGGAATACTACTCGATAACTCGATGGATTAGGGACCCCAGATATCGAGTATGAATAGCAAAGTATTTGGAAGCTTGTATCAACTTGAGAACGTCGCAAATGATTTCCCTCAATATGTTAAAGCACAACTTGTACAATCTTTAATTTTCCCCATTTTTGATTACGCGAAATTGGCATTCTGTGATCTATCAAAAGAAAAAAAAGAAGTGCTACAGAGAGCACAAAATGCTACTATAAGATTCATATTTAATTTAAAATACGACGATCATGTTACTCCATATTATAAAAAGCAAAAATGGTTAAAAATAGAAGAACGGCTGACTCTTTCAATAGCAATAATGATTTTCAAACTTTTAAAATATAACACCCCTCCGTATGTTGCCGTACGGCTGATCCGGCGGGATGCTGTCCATTCTAAAAATACACGTAATGCTGCAAAATCACTCGAAATACCCAAACATAATACTTCCTTCTATGGCAGGTCTTTTATAGTACAAGGTATTAAATTTTACAATGATCATCAAAATTACTTCGACACTACTCAGTCAGTTATAAGATTTTAAAAAAACTATAATCGATATGCTGCTAAAGAAATATGTTTAGAAAACCTTGGACACTTGGAACCAAAACAAAAAGAAAAGAAAAAAAGGAAAAATCAATCTATAATAAGAAGAATTTATGTATATTTTTTATTTAATCATTAAGAAACCTGACGTGTAAGCAATATTTATTTTTTATTTCTGTGCGATGTGGAAGAGAGGGCTGTCTGCCCTAACATTTGTACAGATTGCAAATAAAACAGGGAATCAATCAATCAATCAATCAGCAATACGGGCTTGCCCACCTGCTGACAATTAAGTTGCCATATTAGGTTTTATGATTGTAAAAGTTGTACCTTTATTTTTTATTTTGCGTTCGATAATTTAAAAAAAAAGCAATAATTTGGGGGAGACCACAATAATTATTGGTCATTTTATTTTCCCGTCAGCCTTCCGTCTTTGGACTTACGTGCAGGCTTCTCCGTGTCCGCAGAAGAAGAGGGACTGCCTCCTGTGATCGCCGATGCCCTCCCTCGTCTCGCCTTCCAAATACTGGCATTCCCTGTCGCCCCTGAGCACGCAGGTTTCAAAATCCTGGAAATTCGAGAGAAATTGGCGTAAAAAAAATGCTTCAGACTAAACCTAATCAGGTCTTCTTCGGGAATCCAAATGCGTTGGCGGGGCACTGGAAAAAGCGCGAACAGCGCAGTCATAGCCAGTCGAATACCTGGACGGTTTGACTCATTTAAATTCACTTAATCACTACTGTATTATTTTCTGCTATTTTCTCATATATACTCAAAAGTTTTATTATTAGCGAATTTTCCGAGAAAATGAAGCTACTGCAATGGGTCCAAAATGTTTAACAAACAAGTATATAATTATATTTATATACATATTTATATATTTGTGTCACTCCTGACGATATCTGTCCTTGGGTACATGATAAAAATTCCGAATTTCGCCAAAACGTTCTTATTGCCAAACAGAACTGCGAAACAGAAGATGAGCAATTTTCAGAAATTCGACGGGGGGGGGGGGGGGGGGTCAACTTTGAGTTTTTAGGGGTCAAAAATAGGTAAAAACGGCTAAAATCACGAACAACTCATATAAAATTACTGAAAGCGGTATTGTAGGGTGAGTAAAGGCAGAAAAATACCATTACAGTTTTAAAAAATAAAGAATAGGGGTCAAATTTGGATTTTTGAGGGTCAAAAATTGGTACTAAGGGCTAAAAACTAATATTAATTCACCTGACTTAGTGTGGGACTATTTCGATGATGAAAATGTTTTTCTCAAAAAAAGAATGGGTCAAATTTGACTATAGAATCAAAAATCGATAAAAATTGCTAAATTCACGAAAAAATATATAATTTTACGAAAAGTGGTATGGTCTCTCGCTATATCTTTTTTACGCAATAGCACACAAAAATATGTCTTCGAAAATTCGCTCTTACAGCCATGCTGCGTGCTTCTTTTTTTTCTCTTGTAAATTGTGTATCTGCCCGTGTGCTATCCAATAAACAATAATAACGGCGACGTTAAGCCCCAATTTAACATGACACGAATACATAAAGTTGTAGTAGGTACAGAAAATGAAGCCCAGTTCAGTTGACTATTCGAGCGCTACTTATTTTGTCGTAACACAAGTATACTAAGTACATGACGTGATGGCAGGTACCTTTTTCAACCACTGTGGATCGGGGAGTGGGATGTCAGGGAAGGCTTGCTTCCTTTCGACGTAGTACCAGGGCGCTCTGACGTAGTAATACCAAGAGATCACTCTTTCAACTGGGTCTCTCACTAGGTTTACGTAAATAGGTTCAGGCAGTCCAAATCTGAAAAACAAAACCCGTTATATTCCATAAGCGGGCTGGCCCAAATGTGCGGTAGCTCAGGTTTACTCCGGCAGTGGGCTATTATGGGTCATAAAAGCGGTTTAATTATTTTTTTTTTTTTTTAAATGAAAGTAGATTCGATCGTGAGAATTTTGAGACCAACCTCACTGTCCTACGATAATTAGGTTCTTTTCTGTGATTTTCAAGGTTTCGACAACTTCTGACGTCACAGCGGGCAAGAGGGTCCCACCCAGGCGAGAGGGTTGCAATGAAGTCAAAAGTTATGGAAACTTCGAAAAACCATAGAAAAATAACTAACTACTTATCGTAGGACTAAGGACAGTGAGGTTAGTGTCCAAATTCAAAGGATGGAAAAGTAAAATAAATACGTGTAAATAGCCCATTCAATTAATGAACAGAACGACTGTTATTCCTATAATTTATGACATTAAGGTAGTACCTGAACTTTTATATTAAATCAATTCAATTCACTGTTCAATAATATATTTAGTACATAGTGAAGAATATAAGTACAGAGACATGAGAAAAACCAGGTTCATGAACGGGCCTCTAAGGTCTTGACGACCCGTCCAGGGGCTGGTTGTCACTGAACTAGCTTATATTAGTTTGGATTGGAATTGGCGGAATTAGGTTGATCTGCGGAGGTTAATGAGAAAGTGACGTAGTTGGGCTGATTTTAAGGGCCTGCAGAAACTATTTACAAGTTTTCTCAGGCTGTGATTTACTTACAATTGTGGAAAAAACTTGTAAATTCACTATATTACCTAGTTGGGAATTACCCCTACGTCAACCGATCACAAAAATTCATCAAAGTTGAACAAAAATAAAATTTTAAATGGGGCCAAAATTTTTTTAAATGAAAATCCTTTACGTAGGGGGATTTTCGGAAGGCTAGTAAATCATGAAATTCAGTGAACGCAGTTATAACTTGTAAAATGAGCGAGCAAAATTGTTAATAAATTTCAACGATTTTTGAAAAAGGGCGTCAAAATAGGGCCACTTCCGCCTCCCCTACTCGACGAGGGATTCCTCCAAAAGGTATGGCAATTTTGACGTTTTATTGGTTTTCGATTCCACGCCGTATTCAAAATGAATCGAACGCTCTTTTCCTACTTGGCTCTACGTTCTGTAGCCTTTACACGGCCATCAAGTTCGTTGTCCTGAGGTTCATCACTCGCAGGTACATTTATTTCCTTGACTCCAAAGGAAACAAGAGCATCCGAATCTCTTTAAGCGGGCGAGATCCCGACAAGATTTAGAGATAATGTCGGTGCCCAGTAAATTCCCACAGGAAGCTCCTCAGAGAGGCCATCCGTCAGAAATAAAAACAATTTGACCTTGTTTGTAATTTGTGTTCGTCTCATTACCTGTGGCATACACACTGATCTCTGGTTCTCCGAGTCTCAATTAATTAGAATGTACACACTTTAGAATACTGTTATCATTTTTATGACACCGAGGATTGGTGATACATCGTCAGAAAACACTGCTGATAAATATACACGATGAAACAAAATAATACGAAGTCAAGTCCAGGATCTGCACTGGTCAAAATATTCTGCAAGGGAATAAGTTGGTGTTTACTCATTTGTTTCGCAAATTTTGCTTCAAAGACCTCAAAAAGAATACCTTTTAACCGAGCTGACAAAGCACTGAATGACTTCTAGAGAGAAAGATTTATTCAATATTTTTACACGGATTACAATACGTATTCTTCAAGAAGATTACAATATGTGTTCTTCTTGTAAGCTATAACTTCAGGCATAACTTAATCGTAACTTCCTATTTCGGGATCGCGAATACCATTGCCCAACTGTAGGCAAGCCTGTGTTTGTTGGGCGTGAGTATCGCGTATTGTAAGAATCCTGACGGCATTGAGAAACGATGCTGGGGGATTTGTGAAAGTGGAGGATATATGCCGAGATATGTGGGATATATGGAGTGGTGGATTCAAGCCGATATACGCGACTTGTTCCTGCGGGATGTGGACTGTAGCATATCGGTCACCATATCCTACACGTGTCATCACATACACAATCGTATGTTACAATCTCAATCCCCCCCCCCCCCCCCCCATGTGAAAAATCCCGTTTTGACCCACCAAAAAAATCCCGAAACTTTAAATCTGATCAAAAATCCGACAGTCCCTTCATCAAATTTGGCCCTTTTAGCAATGAAATGCGAAATCTTGATTAGGTAATATTGTAATGTATGTTTCCGCAAAATTAATATAATTATGGCTTTCAAACAGCGAGAGGTCCATCTAACTGCCCACTAATACTATATTATATCAGGAGTCGTTGAAAATCGAATTAAAAACGATTCGCGCCTCCAGAAACGTTAGGTAGACGTACTGTTCATAACGAAACGAGAAAAGCAAATCCGTTTACTCGCAATCTAATTTTTGGTTAGCTTGTCTAGATATTGTATTAAATCTTAGGAGTTATTTCCGATATCTAGTATTGGAAATTACAAGAAATAACGTTTAGTCTTGTTTTGTGTATTGTGCATGCCTTAAATTAAATCTCAAAGCTTTGCAGAAAAGTGTTTTGCAGTGGAAAACTACAGTTGTTATTTTTCATATCCAAGGTACCCGCTACACGTGTTCAATAAGCTTAGAAGTTTCTCTCAGGTGGCAAACGTTAACAAACGTTTAGTGGTATACCGTGGGTACCACAATTGTAGAGATATACTTGTTCTTGACGTACCACCTCAACGTGTTCTTAGCCCTGGTAAAATAAAACTACATTTTTGATGAATGGAAAAGAATTTAAAATAGGCGCCAATTCAAATAGAACTGCTCGTTGTTGTTGTTCTACTCTTTGCAGAGGCTCACCCTTATTATTTTTTGGCCACAGATATGGTGTAACGAACAGCTTGGAAAACTAGCTCTTTTAGAGCCGATAAAATGCTTTTTGCCAATTTCTCATCCCTGTTTGAAGCAGCGAAAAATCCCGCCCATTGGTAACACTGCTTGGTAGGCAGCAGTACCAACCTAGCTATGTTGACAGCGACTCGATTCTTCCTTTTAATAGGTCTATCTCCAATTATACCTGCATTTTCGTAATTATTTCAGACAGCTTTTTTAGAAGTTTTTCTTTTCTTTTTTTGGTGTTGAAAATTTGGCCCATTGATTGGGCCAAGTTTGTACGGAATGAAACCTTCCTAAATTGAATGTTCAAGGTGTGAACTGAACAACTATTTATGTGGGTGGGTATACCATTAAATTCATATCCTGCTCCATGGTTCTTGCTGAGAAAATAAATGTGAAACACGGGGGATTTGGTTCAAATTTATACCAAACTATTAGTAGTTCGGTATACATTTGAAGAATAGTAAGATTAAACTATTAGTAGTAGTTTGGTATAAATTTGAACCAAATCCCCCGAACGTTTCACATTTATTTTCTCAACAAGAACCATGGAGCAGGATATGAATTTAATGGTATACCTACATAAATCATTGTACAATTCACATCTTGACCATAGAATTTGGGAAGATTCCATTTCATACAAACTTGGCCCTATCAATAGGCCAAATTTGCAACAAAAAAAGAAAGAAAAAAAAACACCTCTAAACAGCTGTCTGAAATAATGACCAAAATATAGATACTGAACTCGAACGGTATAAAAATAGTTACAAGGTTTATAATACTGCACGAAGCACGATTCAGTACTTGTAACAATATCAGATGGAAGAATCAATTATCTAGTGAATTCCAGGTTGAGACTGAGCTCAGCACAATCATGGACAACTTACCCAAAGCACATAATTATACCAAATCAATGAACAACGTTCTGCAAGGTGTCACATCGCGTTGCCGCTAATTAGCGCAAGATCACCAGTCTGTTCTTCCCATTCCGTCAAATCATTCAGCCTGTCGTAAAACGCTGTAACGGACAGTGGATTTGCGAATGGACCACTGCAGCAGTTACGTCGAGGTATAGGTAAGTACAACCTAAGTTGGATCAGTCATCACTGTTTTATAAGTTAGTTGCTTTTCTTGTTTCTCCAACTCCTCCAACCTTTCATTCTCACAGTACCCGACGACGGTAATGGCTGTATAATTTCAGTCCATTAAAACTTTACGGCCACCGGGGAAAACGTCGTTCCATATTAGGGCGAATCGAATTCCCCGGGCGGATCTCCCTTGAGCCTTCAACACGACCACACAAGATCCCGATCGTACGAACTGCTCATTACCGAGTCCTCCAGGAAATCGATAAGAGGGCCATCCCGGGTGATGGTGGTCTCTCAGATCTCACCTATCCGTGAACGACAAGACGCACTTCAGGGTTGGATTTTCATTCCGAGTCGAACTGCAATCCACCGTAAAGGCGACGGCACTGGCGGAGCTTTTAAAATGCAGATCGTTATCCTTTGTCGAATCCGAAAAAGGTTCTGTTGTAACAATGGGAAAACGTCAATTAGGACGAAGCTGGTGTGTTCTCTCGTGATCCGCCACGATTTTCTCACTTTTGTACGATCTTCAACCTTACATGGAGTACCCACTCTCTACCTTCAGTAATCCTATCCCATTATCGATCAGCGTAAAATGTCTAAATACCCAGTAATCTCGAAACCTAGCATTTCGTCGTCCTATTACAGAAACAGCCAATTCAGATCGAGAAGTTCGACAAGGGCGAATGAGGAATTTTTGTCGAAATTTTTTTTCTTTAATTTAAAAAAATGCAGAACTCTTGGAAAAATGGTAGTTTGAAGCCTGTTTTCAAAAATAAGCGCTGGTTTTTTAAAAATGAGGGTGATTAAAAGTAAAACCGCGGCAAAAAAATTACGTACCTTTCAGGTCTATTGACTTCCAACTGGCTGTTGGCCCAAGGAGGCGGAGGGAAGCCTCGGAGGCGAAAATTATTGTTGTGATCCTCCCAGAACATCACTTTGTATTTCATATTAAGATTGCACACAATAAACCAGAGGAATGAAGAGGCATACCTGACCGGCTGCAGGCAAAACACAACTCCTTCCCACCATCCCTCAACGGTCATTTGTCGGAAATGACCGTCAAGGGACTGGAGGAGGGTGGAAAGGGCCATATAAAAACCCGCCGTTCTCACCCGTTTCTTCATTCCACGCTCAAACCTAAGTGGGGTCGTCCACTGGCAGCGTACTCGAGCGGCGCGGCGCTTTGCTCTACACAAGCGGCAACGAGCGACACGTGCTACAGATCCAACTACATTGAGTTATATGTGGTATCGCCCACTGGAAGCTTGTTCGAGTGGGCGGCTACGGGCGTACACGAGCCGCACGAGCTACAAGCGGCCGATCCAAAAAAAGTTGGATCTGCCGCTCGTAGCAGCTCGTTCAATTCTATTGCTTTGGTAGGAATCCCTACCAGTTTTGGTACGAATTCCACGTAAATAAACATAGCAAACGGACGGTTCATCGGAACACCTACCTACCTTTGTACCATATCCCTGGTCATTTCGAGTCAGTTCACGCGAAAGCCCCGTTCTGAGTAGGTGAAAATTCCCCTCTACGCAGAAAATGGACCATAACACCAACAAATTAATTACTTAGTGTCATTCATTCTCAAGACAAGAGGTACCATTCAAGCCAACCAACTTTTCAAACTCAACTTTTCAACTTCAATTTCAACCAACATGTTCTTTGATTTAACATTCGTTTTCGCAAATGGTTGCTACTTTCAAGGAAATAAAATTCCTCTGGGTCCATGACGAATAAAAAGGAAGTCCCCACTTTCCTTGAATACACTTGAAAATAAGCTGAAGCCCGACGCGCGAAGGCGCTTGCAGTGGACGACCCCTGTCGCTCGTAGCCGCTTGTGTGGCGTGTAGCGCCGCGCCGCGTGAATACGCTTCCAGTGGACGACCACCTTAAAGCTCTCTCTCCTCTCACGCCTCCTTACCTATTACCAAAATGATCCCAGAATGGTGGAACCGGTCCGGTGATAGCCGACCACGAGTGGCAACCACTGGGCAAAACCCTCTAGCGTCTTTAGTGGTGGAAACCTCCCTGGCTTTGCTATAGGTGTTAACCTTTTAGACGCTAGATCCAGCAACTTCTCATCCATCACTCTCACTCTCTCATCCATACCTCACCACTACCTCATTTATCTCAAACCACCACAATTATCAATACTGCAAACAACCCAACATTGAAAATGGAAAACCTTCTAGAGAACCTTTGCCGTCACCTTTCCTTTGGTCTGATTTTGAGGACGGGTTTTTATAAATTTATTAATTTTGGGTCCATCCATCCACCCATAGCGGTTCTGTACATCGTTTGAATTGATGCACTAGCGCTCTAAGCGGGATCTGAGTTGAAGTACTCGACAATTTACCTGATACGTAATTTCTAGGGGGAATTCAAATTTCACGCTTGTTTTCTGCCTAGACTTTCCGATAAACCATCACTGTGTGGTCAAACGTGTATATTTCCGTTATTGAAGAGAATTCGGCCAAAAAAAGGAGAACTTGTAACCCACAAAAATTTCCCATTTTGTTCAACGACATCCTCAGATTATGGAAACATCAGCACATGACTATGGAAATTATATTCCAACTAAATAGCCCAGGTCTCAACTAGCCCATCAATCAGACCCAGTCAGCTCGACTCATCGTTGCCTGCTGATGATCAGGTCATCTAATCGGATGAATATGATTTGCAGCAGAAAGGTGTACAGTTTGTCCTGAAAGTAGGGATCAAGGTTCAAAACGAAAGTCGTGACCTTCCACGGAAATATAAGGTTCGCTCCGAGATCGTCGTATCTAACTAGGTACAGAGGGTAGGGGTTCGTCTTGGAACTGGTTACAGATAGTCTACAGCTACATTACCAAGCACACTTCGCAATTTTGAGGCGAACCGTGATCTTCGACCAAGAGACTGACGTTGCCAAGGTGGAAGATTCACATCTTTGGCAATCTGTGTGGTACCATTCATTGTGCCCTTCAACGATGCCAGGAATGAAACCGAATTTAGAATTTCACTTTATAATGAGGAATGGATGTGAATTTTCTTTAAATGATTTATTTTGTGTATTTAGTGCATTTTTTTAATTTTTAATTTTTCTATTATTTCAAACTGCAGCTAACAACTGAGAGCTTTCCAAAAGGGTCCAATATGATGAGTCAGAAATGGACGGAAGTGAATGAAAAACTACACTGATGACTGTGAGATAGCAATGAGCTGTGGACTTTGGTCGGAATTTACTGTTTTTGACCTCAGAATCGAAATCAGCACCCTCGAAAACCTCTGTATCCCAATTTTGAGCTCCGAATTCCGACCAGTTTGGCGGGAATAAGCTAAAGAAAAATCTCAATTGGTTCCCACATGTGGGAGGGAGAGGGCAGTACATTAGGACGTCGCAAGCTCTTTCCTTCCCCTTGTGGTTTATTATTCTGTAAATAATACACCTATGTATTCACTCAGCAAAAAATTTTCGAACAACCCCCTCAAAATTTTGTCTTTTACGTTTCTAGGGGTGTGTGGATTCCAACAATGCGATGTCCGCCCGCCGTATCGTCCACTTTCTATATATACTTTATATTCTGCCTAAAAAATTCATTCTTCCGCACACAGGCTCCATTTGGGCCCTAGTTGTGTCCCGAGACTTTGCAGCCCAATTGGAATATACCCAGGGGTGTTATGGGTGAAAAATGAGTGTAAAAAATAGGGATTTTTGGTGTTTTAGTAACATGAGCTTGTGATGTATAGTTTTCCATGTTTTTTAGGGTGAGGAGACCGAATATGAAGTCGATTTTGACCAACGAGGGAAGAATTGAGGTTCTAAGAAAGTTTCAGCATTAAATGTACCTTCAATTTTGGTATAAAATCTTAGTTATTTCGCACACATGCTCCATTTGAGTCCTAGTTGTGCTCCGAAACTCGGCAGCCCGATCGGAATACAACCAGGGGTGTTGGGTGAAAAATGGGTGTAAAAAAACGCTGCAAAGTCCTTGTCACATGGGTTTATTATTCTATTGGACATACCTACAGAAAGGTTGGCTGTTCATTAATTGTTTCTTTCATGCGTAATAATCGAAATAGCTACTTCTGATGGTTTCCATTAATTTTGGCCCCCAAAACACAAATTAGGTACGCTCTTTTTTTTCTTTTTTTTTTTTTTTAAACTATCTTTGATCATTGGTAGTGCCATTTAATCGTCCTGAACCACGTCTTGACACTTTTTCCAGTGTTATTATACAAACTGATGGTGATTTCAGACGATTTCCCAGGTTTTTCACTCATAAAAAATCAATTCTGGGAGCTGAACATTTGGTAGAACTCAATTTTCCACTCATTGGTCAAAATCGACTTCATATTCGGTCTTCTCGTCCCCAAAAACATAGAAAACGATATCTCAGAAGCTCATGTTACCAATATGTTGCTAAAACGTAAAAAGTACCTATTTTTACACACATTTTCACTCATAACACCCCTGGGTATATTCCGATCGGGCTGAAAAGTTTCGGGACACAACTAGGGCCCAAATGGAGCATGTGTGCGAAAGAACGATTTTTTTAGACCGAAAATGAAGCCTGTACACGTGATACGGCGTACGGCGGACGGACATTGCATTTTTGGAATCTATGCACCTTGAAACGTAAAAGAAAAAAGTTTGAGGGGGTGTTATAAAAATTTTTTGCTGAGCGAATACATAGGTGTATTATTCACAGAATAATAAACCAATAGGGGGTTTTCGAGGTTTTTGTTTGAGTTTTTAGAGAACATGAGCTTGTGAGGTAGCGTTCCCATGTTTTATGGGGCGAGTACACCGAACATGAAGTTGATTTTGAACAAAGAGTGACGAACTGAGGATGTAACGAAGGTTTAGCTCCCAAAATTCATTTTTTATCAGTCAGAAACCTTGGAAATTGTCTGAAATCACCATAAATTTACACACTAAACGTGAATACACTAATACACTAGAAACAGCACTAATACACTAATACACTAATACACCAGAAGTAGTATTAACAGGTGAATCAAGACAATTAAAGGTAATTTGTCAAAAATAGGAGCCTAATTTTGTTGAGGGCCGAAATTGGTGGAAACCATAAAAATAACTATTTCAATTATTGTACGTGAAAGAAGCAATACATGAACAGCCAAAATTTCTGTAGGTACGTCCAATACAATAATAAACCCATGTGACAAGGACTTCGCAGCGTTTTTCCACCCACTTCCGACCCATCACATACAGCACCTTTTTGGAAAGCTCTCCGTTGGACCTGCAATTCGAAATATTGTGGGTCATTTCTACAATTTGTTGACTGGAGGTCAATTCCTCACTGCCACCACCTAACGCGATCAACTAAGGTTCGTTCAGGACCCCCAGCTCGTGACGATCTCCCTGCTATGCTCATACTTACTGTGTAAAGTTGATGAAACAGATGTGTTTGATGTAGACAGACGGTGTAGAGTAGCCGTTCACCATAGATGCCAGACCCATCTATAAAATAAAGGACAAAAAAATTTAGTCGTGTTAGAAGGTTGGTAGGCATGTTGGAAGTAAATACAATTTTTAAATAGATAACGTTGAAATTCTACAAAATCATACTACCTCGAAGGAGTCATTGGTTTCTAATAGATCTTGTCGCCTCAATACTACCTACAACTTGACAACGCGAAATTTGATGTTTTTTAGATAAGTGATCCAAAGGGTGATTTTTGCCTGGCTCTATGCTGTGCTACAACTCATGGTTTTATTTAGAAATGTTCGAAGTGGGTAACTTGAATATCCCCTCAAATTTGCATGCTACAACCTGTCTAATTATTGTACAGTTTTGTAGAACAATAAGTGCACAGGTCTGTAGAATCAACTGCTACAACTTGACAACTTGAATAATCCAGTTGTACTGCGTCGATAATTCACCTAGCCTTTTTTTTAAAAATATTTATTGATTGAGACTATTACAATAATATACCTCATTGAATAGGTGTACACACTTTCATTCTTTAAATTCATTTAATCTGCAAGCATGGTTGCAGATATATAAATATGTATCGATTTTATTTATCTACTTATTTTATTGAAGCTGAATAATGTCCATAACATGTCGTGGGCGGTGGAGTCGTCTGTTTTCCGGGATTTGGAAGCCTTCATTTACCAGGGGGTTGGGGTGGTTGGTATTGCGTCGTACGAACGAACTGCAGCAGTTGTTGAGGATTTCAGAGGGCGGTTCCAACTTGAGGTCATTATATAGTGTAGTGTTTCTGACGAGTGGAGGAGCATTCACTATCCGTCGCTGTAAAATTCCGTTCTGCTACAGTATAATCTTATTTTGAATGGATAGGTGCTGACTTCCGAGGAACGATTTGAGCTGGGTTACTCTATTTCTCACTTTTGTTATTAATGCGCTGATGTGGTCGTGAAATGTCAAACGCGTGTCTAATATTACCCCTAGATATTTATTCACCTAGCCTTACGAGAATTTGAAAGAATCTAGCGTGCAACAACTAGATAACTTGAAATTTTTTGTTCTCCATAAGATCAGCCCCTATCTGGACAGTTGGAATATAGGGGAATTAAAAATCACAATAGGGTTTCTGCCGCTTAAACAAGAACTTCCGTGTGACCAACATTTTGGAAACTTCAAACGCATTTTTTTCGAAACTGCTGATTTAGAGTTGTCAAGATGCAGTATTGGGGCGACGTTATTATCGACTCTCCCGAGCGCACTTGTAGCCCACAAAAAGGCGGGAAATTACTTTTTTTGCAATAATGCGACGTACCTAAAGAGTTTTGGGTGCATCACCTTTGAATTTCAGCCTGATCTGACTACTTTAAGTACCTTAAATTCTATTTCCCCCCTCCACTTTTCCTTAAATCCAGAAATTCCGAAAATTCAAATGAGTGAAGAATATTTGTCGTAACCAACGAGAAACTACTTGAACTGTTGGTTACCACGCGAATAATTTTCTTTTCTTAGGTACATTTGTGGTAACCAACATGTCATGGTATCCTCCCAGAACCACTCCATGTACATTTACTCTTACAAGATCTCGCAATAAAACCAGGGAATGGAGAGGCAGACGCAGGAGACCCGAGGAACCTGGAAGGGATCCCCACCATCCTCCACTAGCATGGAGGATGGAGGGAGATAGTCCCAGGGACTATAAAAACTCGGCTCCTTCGCCTTCCAACTCATTCTACGCTCTCCTCAAGTCAACGACTTATCTCTCTCACCTCACTCCTTCTCTCTCCTTACTCTAAATATAAACGATCCCAGAGTGGTGTTAACCTTATAGGTGGTAACCACTGGGCACACTTCCATGCTATCCAAAAAGATCCCAGAGTGGTGTTAACCTTATAGGTGGTAACCAGGGGCGCTAGGTCCGCTACCTCTTCCTACCTTGCCCCTCACCTATGCATCCACCACACAACATATTATACTTCACCGTCTAGGGAGGCATCCGACAAATGTAACGAATCTCCCAATTGTAGTAACCACCATGGAAAGTCCAGCGTTGTGAATTACGACAAATGCTCGTTTGTAGGTACATAATACGCGCGTTTTGGTACGCTTATTTCCTTTTCACTAACATGCAGTGGCGGCTCCTGTCCTGAAACTCAGGGGGTGCACATAGATCAAGAGGGGCTATCGCGAAGTGGACGGGAGAGGTGCTTTTCTCAGCCAAATACAAATTTCAACCATATGGAAATGGGATAAATCCTGTAAGCTTTCTCATCTTCAAATTACAAACGCGACTAAATACATACTCGTAAATAGACATGAAAAATGTTCTCTAATGGAAGAGGAAATTCTGAAATAATCATTGAAGGAGTAAACCCAAGAAATGTATGTTATTGTTAAAGCTGAAATGTGTATTTGCCCAGCAAGAACCAACGCGGAGGTGAAAGCAACTCTTGCCAGGGAGGGGAAGGAAGGAGGGTGGGAGATGAGAGGTTTATGGGGAAAGGGAGGGGTTAGATATCATTGAGGTAAATAACGGGGAATACAAAAATAAAATAAAATAAAATTATCGTACACAAACAGGCGATAACACCCCATGAACAAAAATATCACGAATAGGGTGTCTACCCTAGGAACAAAATATGTATCACCAACACCAATGGGTGTCTACCCCAGGAACGAAAATATTATCTCGAATTGGGTGTCTACCCCAGGAACAAAGATATTACCAATCAGGTGTCTACCCAGGAATAAAATATTCATCTGTCACAAAATGGTAACTTCAATGAATGGTCTTGTAAATAAAATCAGCACGCCTCTCCTTCTTACTTGCAAAAATATCAATAACGTTCTCATTAAAATCTTGAACGGATCTCACCAAATCTTTCTCAATTGACAGCATTGAAAGCGCCACCAATCTGTCCTCTGCCATGGGATTGCGTAATACTGTTTTGATTCTCTTCAAAGATGAAAACGTTCTCTCACTTTCTGATGTTGTCATAGGTATAGTAATCAGGAGCTTTAAAACTTTTGTCACTTCAGAAAAAACGGAACATAAATTATAGAGAAAACAACGGACGAAACCACGAAAACGAAGACCAATAAATTGAGAATAACAGATAATAATGCAGGAGGGAACCGAATTCGAATTGAGATAACAGAAGGTTCGTTCGGAGAAGCAGTCCTGGGCTATCCAGAGCTCTAACAATCCTGGACTCGTGACGTCACCAGAGTAATTCCGGATCGTCCCGGTTTCGTGCCGTGTCCGAACGCTTTTTCTTTGTCCAGGACTGGAAGCCGTATTAGAACCTCCCACCATTTTGTTTACAAGCTTTCGTGCGTTCTCATCGATTTAAACTAAAACTACATTTACTACTACATCATTAAAAACTAAAACGTTTTCAACTTTTTCAACAATGGAGAAAAAAAAGTAACTTCTTTGTCCTAAAGTCACTTTGTCCTTCCAATTAGCGCCTCTAAGTGTCGCATAGGTTTTTTTCTTGAGACTGATGTTCTTACCTGTCTCAACCTGATGACCTTTATAAAGTCATTCTCAGTTATGTGGTTAGTAATAAAATAAAAGGCTGTCATAGTTATAAGAACTTTATTTATTCAGAAGGCACCTAGAATCCAAATCACCACCACTCAGACAACATCACTTGACACAAATCAGACACCACTTGCTCAATATACTTAATTTTGATTTTTTGGTCTCAAATTCGGGAAAAAACCTCCCTTAATATCATTTCTTCTTCATCGCCGTCCGAAAAATTGATGTCACCCCCATTATCATCGTCGGAATAATCCGTATCAGACAGCATAATTATTATCTAACTTAATCCGTAACTGGAAATTATTACACACAACAAAAAACTGTAACGCTTACACGGTAAACAACTGTAAAGCATACCTACGTTAAAAAAAAAATACGGGTTTGGCGTGTGTGGGTTTGAGTTGTGCTTCGCGGATCGCGGGAAAGTGAGCAAGTTAGAGGGGAGGGGTAAAAATAGACCGATGCGCATGCTCCGGACTTTCTACTCCACGCCAGAGCTGGAGTAGCCCCGGACGATCCCGGGCTGCCCGAATTCACAATCCCCGCTCTCTCCGAACAGCGGGCAACTCGTCCGGGATCGTCCCTTGTCTTCTCCGAACGGCCAAAAGTGGGGAGGGGGCAATCCTGGGCAGTCCCGGACGGTTCTCCGAACAGACCCAGAGATGATAATGCAGGAGTAAAGGCGCCCATACACTGTCCAACCGTCGGGCCCAACAAGGGGTGGGGAGAGGCGAAAACGCGCCCCCCTGCCAACCAGACGGCACTCCACACACGATCCAACCAAACAAGCACCCAATCCGACCAAGTTTCCCGCGTTTTTTTATTTTTCCCGAACGTGAATCCTATAGTTTTCCAATAACTCCGTTGTTGCATCAACTTCGGTACAATTCATTGTTTCACCTCTCATGATAATAACAAAACAGTAACAGTAAACACCAATTATCCAAACTCCAATATCTTGAGGTACTGGCACAACTGATAACAGGAGAAACTGATAAAAATTACGTAAAACAACGTGTGTCTGCTTCAGACGAACAAAAAATTACAGGAGAAGAAGAAGAAGTTGGTCCGACAGCGCCACACACGGTACAACTTGGTCGGGAGTAATGGAGGGGGAAGGGCACAACCATGTTTGTTGGGCGGTTTTGCCATCCGACCACACCCAACCAGGTTGGTCGGATCCAACGGTTGGACGTCCTCCCACACACGATCCAACAGTAGGGAATGGGAGGCGTTTTCATCTCTCCCCACCCCTTGTTGGGTCCGACGGTTGGACAGTGTATGGGCGCCTTAAAGATACTGCCCTCGAGCGACTGCAGCGAACCTGACGAGGTGCAACAACAGTCTGTGCACCGAGCTAAACATTTTTGCTGCTTTTGATTGGTCAATCTCACAGGCCCGCCAGGTTCAAACCGAAAAATGTCAGGCAGAAACAATGAGGAAATACGAGTCAAGGGAGGGGACGAGAGCAACTGCTCCAAGTGTGTGTGTGTTTTTCTCAATATTATCGGTTCTTGGCTCAGATGCCCAGCGGGGCGGTGGGGCTCGGTTTCGCGCGTCGATTCAAATAAGTAGTAAAATCCTGTTATCTGTAAATAGCCGACTTACTCTTCAAATGGGATGGGGGAATTTGGTTATTATGTTTGGTTTATTGGCTGGGGGTGCACATGCTCCTATGCTCCTATCAGGAGCCGCCACTGCTAACATGCCAGCCGATTCGGTATACGCCTTGAACAGAGGGGGCCTCACGTGGCACAACAGTACCTATGGGCGCCATCTGAATGGAATACAATAATAAGAAACGCCCGGAAAACAATCAACCCGTACGACACCGAATAAATAGAAGTTTTCGAGTTCCAAATGAGCGCCTTCCTTTTATTCTGAGTTCAGTTCAGTGAGGACGTTCCAGATCAATGGCACGATTCATTCAAGCTTTAACCTCCAAAGGAATGGATTTGCCTGCTGACTTGAAACTGTCAAATTGGGATTTGATTAAAAGCATTTCAGTTGTTATTTATTCGTTTGTTTCAAAATACCTCGCTAAGAAGGGTCCTGTGTGTGTTACAAGAGGCCCAGCTGGAGAGGATTTTAGTTTTTTCGGCACTCCTATAAAATTAGGCTTTGGGAGTTACGACAAGTCCGCTCGGGAGAGTCGCTATGGTCATAGTGAAACCGGAACAGGGAATTTCCCCTCACGTTGGAATTCTTTGTCTAGCATTAGTCAGTAACACGTTTGGGAATACTACCAACCAGAGTATCAGAACCATGTCACTGCACTGATTTTCAAAATCGCAAAACCTTAGTTTACTTATCTCCCTCATCGCGTGCAGTAACGAAACATCTACCTACCAGTAGAATAATATTATAAATAAGTTTAAAAAAGTGCCCACCTGTTCCGCCGGGGCTAACCGTATGGTCTCAACCCGCTGAATCTGATCCCGATGGAACCCGAAGTCGTTCCTCATCGCCAAATGTCTGAGAAGTTCCATGAAAGTTTGGCTGCCAACTTTGGGGACTCGATTGAAGAATATCATCTCCTTGCCAGCCTTCCTTGTGTTGTTTAGCGCTTGCGCACTCAAATTGTCAATCTGTGAACAAAATATTCAATGCTCAATAGTACTCTCTATAGTACCTACTCGTTGAGTGAGCTGAAAACAACGAATACATAAATGAACTTAGGTCCCATCCCATTCAGGTTGCCACTTATCCTATTAAACTGAGAATTCGAGTGGAACTAGGTAAATATGAAAGTACCTACACGTCATTCCTTAGCACTAAATTTCCCATGCAACACACCAATTTTTGAACCACACAGCTGTTTAATGTCTCGATATGATTATTGACAGGTGTTTGTCGAACTACTGAGTCCGTTTATGGAATGAGAAATTTCGCCTTTTGGAAAAGTTTGGCATCCATTGGGGGTACATTCATTGTAAGCAAGATGAAGTAGAAACATGTTAACACTGTATGAATTCCAACTTACCAGAGTGGATTTCATGAAATCTGGACGTAACAGGACTGTTCAACTTTCGGAGCAGCAAGAATAATTTGTGGTTGCAAAAACCGACGAAAAAACTATTGTGAACTAATGTTATATCCTTATTTCCAACTCAGGCATGAAGAATGTTTTTCAATTTGCACTCACTCAATACAATGGGCTGATTGCTTTGACAAATTCACGGCGAATACACTGAATGATAAGGACATTGAAACCCACTTTTTATTTGAATTATTGTAGATACCTACCTCCTACCATACATTTTGGTTATAATTCTTCATTTCTTCTATATGTTTATAAGTACGATCACATTGCCACATTGTATTGTACCTAACGTCATTTTTTCAATTCGATACCTACATTATGCGTCTCAATCATATGAAAGAAATTCAATTTCTTCAGCCTCCCCTATTACTACTGAATGGGACATGGGTATACTCTTCTCAGAATCAGAATGTTAGTGTTTGTGAATAAACTGCGGTGCCAATCAATCACCCAATCCATTTATTTGTAGAAAGCCAACAATACTGAACGTTACAAGGAGCGATTGCGGTATCAATCACGGTTTTGGGCGAACGCGAATCACGGTACCCACTTACCATCACAAACAAACAAACAGTGCTGTCAATCTGCGATAAATGTCCCGAATGGCGGGAAATTCAGAGCCCTTCGGGAAGAATAGGAAAATGAAAAACGCGGAACATTTTCGAGACAATTTTTCGCTATTGGCTGAAGGTGGTTCAGCCAACGAGGCGGAAACCAATTATTTGTGATTTCGAAGTTAGGGGCACTGATTCAGTTCCTCCAGTTAGCTAATAGTAACTAGCGCTTCTGTGACGTACTTGAATAAGAAACTCATCGTAGGTAATAGGTAGGGTAACTATACGTAATTATGCGACTGTTATTATCACCGGATTACCTGTCCTACTTATCTCGTCACTGTCAATCTATAACCAATTTCCTAATAATTTAGTTGTTCATAAAACTATTTTTATGCAATAATAAAAAACATGAAGTTCCTTGATGATGATGATAGGTATTTAAAAAAAGATGATATGAAAATAAATAACTGAAGACTTTATTATAAAATGAATTATAATGAGTAAATATTAGTGATAACATTAACTCTTATTTTAATTTTTTTTTAAATTAAACAAAACAAGTTTCAGTAGGTACTAAATAATTGTATATAATTAGGGATCGAAACTGAAGTCTCAATAAGTACCTATGTAAAGACTGTGAAGTACAAAATGACTTGAGGGAGTAATGCCTAATATTATTGAATGCCTATCCGTTACTGAATTATAAACATCACTCTGTTGAATTAAACGGAGTGGAAACAATTTACTACTGAAAATGGAATAAAACTTACCTTTTTTTAAAAAAAAAACTTCGGTAGGGGAAAAAGGGGAAATATTGGTGCGAGGGGGGGGGGGGGGGGGACTGGGCACTTTTGAGTCTTGGAGCGGAAAATTCAGAAATATGTTTCTGTTGAGAAAAATAACATTAACTCTGATGTAAATAACTACACAGGTTCACACCCTGCCAAATACCTACAATGATGACCATTCCTTCTCTTTTTCAAACATCAGATATTATTCTCTTTTCTCTTTGGATCGACATAATTTTCCAGTTACTTGCATAGGCTGCTTGGTGGAGGTAGGTATAAGTTATGAAGCAGGCTGCCCGCAGGTATACATTTCTAGGTTTTATACCTACATTATTTTTACCGTTGCTAGGAAACGAACAGTTATAACAGTGCGCGCTTTAGTAATTTTACAAAGCATTGAAAAAATAACAATAAAAAAGAAAATTAGCATTTACGGACATTTTCCACCAACAAGAAGATTTTTCTTCAGACGACGGAGGGTCGTGACCGTCTCCGCGGGGCGTTTATCCCGGAACAAAGACAACCGAAGCAGTAAACCACCTTTGAGTGCCTTCACAATTGAAACGATCCACCCCTCAGCTCCTCCCGACGGCTTTCCATTATAAGTTTTGAACGAAAAAAACAGCAGTACCGACTAGAGAAGCCGCAAGGAGCAATATCCTGGCCAGTAAAGCGGGAGCCTGTCCTATTTGAAAGAAGTCCGAAGGGTCAAAGACATCATGATGCTTGTTGAAGGACACACTCCGTTACTGAGTTCTTCTCCGAGGTCTTTGTCAGTTCATTTTTTTTCTCTTTCTAAATGGATTTCTGCTTATCTACTTCAACACATAGATGCGAGAATACCAAGTTGTTGATTAAAAAAAAAAAAAAATTACGAGGTGCTTTGCTTTGCTTTGCTGTGCTGTTGCACTATTGTTGAGTATATCAACGTAGGCCACCTACGCCTACTTCTGCCCAGCCTACTTCTATTTATCTAATCGTAATTTAGTATTATACAAACCGAATAACATTAGCTTTGTTCGCACTGGCTTTATCTGATGGTTAGCTGACACCTGGAAAACCATACGTGACCCAATACCGCCCTAGAAGGGTCTGAATTTGATAACGGTTGGGAATCGAGAAGGCAGTGCATGGTCAGCTTCTCGACCGCCAGCTCTTCTGTGTACTGGAATGACGATCAGAAAACTGGCGTTGGACACAGTCTGAAAAACACTGTGAACTGCCGGTCATGAATGTATTGTTTGCGCACATTCACTACTAGAGGCGCTAGGTTATGCCCAGTTTGGTTCCAACACAGAGGATGACACCAAGTCCGGGATCTTTTAGGATGTGCTTGCCTGGTTGGTTCCAACACAGAGGATGTCACCACGTCCGGGATCTTTTAGGATGTGCTTGCCTGGTTGGTTCCAACACACAGGATGTCACCACGCCCAGGATCTTTTAGGAAGTGCTTGCCTGGTTGGTTCCAACACAGAGGCTGTCACCAAGTCCGGGATCTTTTAGGATGTGCTTGCCTGGTTGGTTCCAACACAGAGGATGTCACCAAGTCCAGGATCTTTTAGGGTGTGCTTGCCTGGTTGGTTCCAACACAGAGGCTGTCACCAAGTCCGGGATCTTTTCGGATGTGCTCGCCTGGTTGGTTCCAACACAGAGGCTGTCACCAAGTCCAGGATCTTCTAGGGAAGGAGAGAGATGAGGAGCGAGGTTAGAGAGTAGTCAGCGACTAGAGGAAAGCGTAGAATGGCTAGAAAGGCGAAGGAAGTGAGTTTTTATAGCCCTGAGGGCTATCTCCCTCCATCCTCCAGCTAGTGGTGGATGGTGGGGATCCCCACTAGGTTCCTCGGTTCTCCTGCGCCTTCCGTCCCCACTTCTGAGTTTATTTGCGAGGTCTTAAGTTTACAGGGAGTGGTTCTGGGAGGATACCACGACATATACTATACAGTCCGAAAACAGTCAGAGAATCACTGCGAACCGCCAGGTGGTCACTGCCAACAAACCTAATCAGTACCTATCTAGGCACCTACCTGCCTTACTAATATTAATAATTAATTATCAAGTAATGTTCTTGGATACGAGGGAATAAGGTTCGTGAGAGGTTTTTATTTTTACCCTTTTTAAAATTAATTCGTCTACTGAGTTCCTTCCTCAAAAGAATTTTTTTTAAATATTCGTTCCAATTTTACTATGCTGGTCTGGTGGTCATTGCTAGTCACCCGCGAATGAACATACCCACTCTTTTCTTCCCAACTGATTTCCTAAGATGGATATTTTACTACCTTCATCTTAGCGGAGCAAAATCTAATTCCTATGTTGGTACCTAAATATGTGCCTACCTCAAGGTATTTTGCTCACTTGAAGATTTCATTTAAGTTCAATGAATCGTTACAAAATATTTTGAATTGCTTGTTCATTGCCTCCTTCTTTTCCTATGGCGTTGTTTACCCCAGCTACCGCCGTTTAGAAGGGGTTTGCAAATTGTTGTTTACTAATATAAAGTTTACTAATGACTACTAAAAACTTTGTAATTTGCTACTGGAGATGATTGCTTATAATTTCCCTCGAAATCTAAAGCTACATAGTGCAAACCTGGGCTGTGATGGAAAAATTGCTTCAAGGTGGCGGTATTAACCCATTTCCCCTCAATTAAGTACCGTAATAGTTGAAATTTTTCTTTATAGAATTTACTCGAACAATCAGGTGAGTGCAGATTCACCCGACCCAAAATCAATGTCACCGGCACTAAGAACATCATTTCAGACTGACCTCCCGAAATGAAGGGTGTGATGAATTTAAATTGATCATCACGGTGGCGTGAAGGAGTGAGTAGAGGAGAGCGAGGGAATTTCACCTAGGCGGCGGTAATCCACCGATGTAGGTGAGAGGAAGGAAGTTTACCTAGGCGGCGGTAATCCACCGATGTAGGTGAGTGGAGGGAATCTCGTCTAGGCGGCGGTAATCCACCGATGTAGGCGAGAGGAAGGAAATTCACCTAGGCGGCGGTAATCCACCGATGTAGGTGAAGGAAGGTGCTTGTCTAGGCGGCGGATATCCACCGATGTAGACAAGGGGAGAAGGTAGGAGGTGAATTCCCAGAGCGGCGGATACCACCAGGCATCTGGGAGGAGGAAGGTAGAGAGAGAAGAGAGAGCTGGTTAGAGGAAGTGTCGAATGAAGCTAAAGCTCCAGGATCCGGGGTTATATAGGACTTGGAGTCCTCTCCCTCCAGCTCCCTGTTGGGAGCTGGTAGTGGGGCACCAGGTTGTGTCCCCCGGATTCTGTCGCCTGTCTCCCCACTCAGATGTTTATTAGCGGAAGGTAATTTTTACATAGGAATATTGGTGAGAGCTTTAAGGTTGTTAGTGGAGTGTTCCCGGGAGGGACTCACGACAGAGGTCCCCCCAGTTCGAACCAATGTTTGAGGTAGCTGAAGGCTCAAGTTGACAGTGGCTGAGGGCTGCGGAAACAAAAGGGGAGCTGAAGGCGCAAGGCTACAGGAGCTGAAAGCTGAAACAAACAATTGTAGTGCTGAAGGCAGAAGCGTGACCGGAGGTGTCTTAAATCTAGGGTGATATACAGGTAGTAGGATAAGTAGGCATAAGTAGACATAAGTAGACATAAGTAGGGCTAAGTAGACAAAAGTAGACATAAGTAGACATAAGTAGACATAAGTAGTTATAAGTAAACGAAATTTGACGATGGGAAACATATGTACAAGGAGGGTGTGATGAAAAATTTGATGAAGTGACAATATTTACAATGGTGATGAGGGTGATGATGATGATAAGAGGAGTGATATAGGTAGGTAGCAGTTTGATAGTTAGATAGTTAGATAGTAGTTAGATATTTGCAAGGTATTTACAGGTATGTACAATTTGTAGGTACGGGTTCAGGGGAGACATATTTGCGCGGGGTTGCGAGATCCGCCGTTCCCTGGGTGTGGGTTGTGTGTGGTGAAGTGTATTGTGTGTGTGGGTGTAGTAAAAAGGTGGGTGTAGTGTGTGGTTGGATGTGGTTGAAGCCCGCTGCGACGAGGTGGCCACGGCGGGGCTGTGAGGTTCGGTACAGTGTCTGTGGGATAATGGAACACAAACACTGTCCCGAAATCTCAAGGCCCCGCCGTGATTACTCAGAGCGGGGCGGGGGACTTGGCCGCTGGGACGCGGGGCGAGGGACGCTCCCGTCGTCTGTTGCGCCGCCCGGACCTTTTCGTCCCGGCGGGAACTATTGTGGATATCCCCGGCGGGGATGGGGGAAGAGGGGGTGTTGTGGGCTTGGTGGGTTGGGGTGTTGGTGGGGTAGAATTTAAAATTGGGGGGTCGAAAATTGAAAAAGGGGGAGGAGCAAGAGGGGGTTGAAATTTGGGGGGCGGGGGTCCGTTGAAGACGGGGGGAGTGATGTTTGGAAGGGGTGGTGGGGGTGGCATAAGCAGGGTGAGGCGAAATTGGTGGAGGAGCGGGTCCATAAGGGGATCTATCGGGATGTAAGGGGGGTGTACCCCGGTGGCTTGCGCTGCGCGAAATTCGCGCAGTATGCGCCACTGGGGGTACTTCCACCGCCGGGGCCGGGGAGGTAGTCCGGAAATCCGTTGCGGGAAAAATGGAAGCGATGTTGTAGGTCCGGGCGAAGGGGGTAGGGGGGAGAGCGGGTCCGGGACGTACACGTCCCGGAGTATCGCCGCCATTTCCGGATCCGAATCGAAATCCGGAAACGGCGACGGGGGAGACTGTTGTGGTGGAGAGAGGTGTTGCATGGCAAACAGACGGCGGGAGACTGATAGTGGACGTTGGTTGAGGGAGAACAGGGGCGGGCTTGCAGCGGGCGAAAGGGACAGTGTGGGGTTTCCCGTCCATTAGCAGGGTCGCGGTGGTTGGTGTTGTGCGGATGACTTGAAAGGGCCCGGCATAAAGGGGCTGAAAGGTTTTATGCGTGCCGGGCTCTTTCAAGTACATATGCGTGGAAGTGTAAAAGCGTTTTGGGTAAGTGGTGTCGTTTGTCGGTGTTGAGGTGTGTAACGGTTCCCTGTTAATGGACGGGGTGTTGTGTGGAGGGAAAATGTCGGCCGGTAAACGAATGGGGTCTCTGAAAGCGTGTTGTGCGGGACTTGTGTTGTCTGAAGGACGGGCGGAAGTGCGGAGGCTAAGTAGAACGTAGGGGAGGGTTTTGGTCCATGAAGGGGAAGTGGCTGATGTGGAGATGGCTTGCTTGAGGACCGAGTGCCACCGCTCTATTTTCCCGTTGGATTGAGGGTGATAAGGAGTGGTGCGGATTTTCTGAATCCCGAGGGAACGGAGCAGGTCGGCAAAGTGGGCTGATTCAAATTGCCTCCCCTGATCGACCGTGAGTGTCCGCGGACAGCCGTAGCGGCTGATCCATTGATTGAGGAAGGCCG
The DNA here is from genome assembly GCA_954871275.1 of Leptopterna dolabrata. Taxonomy (NCBI): domain Eukaryota; kingdom Metazoa; phylum Arthropoda; class Insecta; order Hemiptera; family Miridae; genus Leptopterna; species Leptopterna dolabrata. Next base: position 17,384,398 of record OX940984.1, on the reverse strand, counting down.
CGGCGACGGCGTCCGCGGTAATGTGGGCGAGTGGGATACACTCTACCCAATTTGTCGCACGGTCGATCATGGTGAGGCAGTACCTCTTCCCCTCGGAGGGGGGAAGAGGGCCGACCAGATCCAAGTGGACGTGTTCCCACGGGAGAGAATCGGGGATAGGTTGAGGAGGTACATGGGGGTGAGCCGAGACCTTGAATTGCTGGCACTTCTGGCACCCCAGAACCCAGGTACGGATATCCGTGTTCATATGGGGCCAGAAGTACCGCGTCTTGATGAGGTCCCGGCTCGCCCGAATGCCGGGATGATGGAGGGAGTGGTAATGTAGGAACAACTGCCTCCTCAGCTCCGGTGGGACGTACGGGCGCGGTGTATCGGCCGATACGTCGCACCAGAGATCGAGGGGAGGCAGCTGTTCCAATTTTGAGGCGGAGATGAGGTTTGAAAGTGCGGGATCGGAAGGAGGAGTTTGGTGGTGTTTGAGGGTTTGCGGGGAAGGGAAGGGCAGTAACTCCGCCACCGGCGCAGGGGTGGGGCGGGAGAGGGCGTCGGCGACGCAGTTGTCGGCCCCCGGCAAATAACGAATATCGGACGTGAACTGTCCGATAAATTCGAGTTGCCGGAGGCGACGGGGGGAGGCTGATTTTCGGTTTTGGAGGAGGGCGTGGGTGAGGGGCTTATGGTCGGTTATGACAGAGAACTGCCTGCCCTCCACGAAGTCACGGAAGTGTTTGATGGCTTCGTGGATGGTGAGGAGTTCTCTGTCAAAGGTGGAGTAATTTTTTTGTGTGGGGGACAGAGTTTTAGAGAAAAAGCCGAGAGGTTGGGGGGTGGCGCCGGTGTGTTGGTGGAGGACTGCCCCGATGGCCCAGTCGGACGCATCCGTGGTGATGGAGAGGGGGGCATGGGGATCGGGATGGGCCAATAGAGCGGCGTCTACTAGGTCCTGTTTGCATTGTTGAAAGGCGGTTGTGAGGGTGGGGGTCCAGGAAATGGGGCGTTTATCGTTTTTCTTGGCCGGTTGTGGGATAGCGTGTATGAGTGGTTGTTGATGTTGTGCTGCGTGTTTGATGTGTCTACGATAAAAGTTCAACATACCCAGGAAACGGCGGAGTTCTGAGACAGTGTTGGGTTGTGGGAAATCGGTGAGGGTGTGCACTTTGTCCGGTAGGGGTTTTATTCCTTCGGACGAAACCTGGTGGCCGAGGCAGCGGACGGAGGGTTGGGCGAGAACACATTTCGGAGCGTTTATGGTGAGGCCTTCGGCGGCGAAGATGTCAAGAACCTGTTTCAGGTGTGCGAGGTGTTCCTTTGGGTCCCGGGAAGCGATCAGTACGTCGTCCAAAAAACAGAATACGAAGGGTAGGCCTCGTAGAATGTTGTCCATGTAACGCTGCCATGTTTGGGCAGCGTTACGGAGGCCGAAACCCATTTTGATATACTCGAACAGGCCGAAAGGGGTGATGATAGCTGTTTTAGGAACGTCAGGGGGGTAGATGTGAATGTGATGGAAGGCACGAGAGATGTCGAGTGTAGAAAAGATGGTTGTGTTGTGGAGGTGGGAAGAGAAGTCCCGGAGATGCGGGACGTTGTAGAGATCTGGGGTTGTTCGGGCATTGAGGCGGCGGTAGTCACCGCAGGGGCGGATATCCCCGTTAGGCTTCTGCACAATATGTAGTGGAGAAGCCCACGGGGATTTGGAGGGACGGATAATGCCTTCCTTGATGAGATTATCAAAGTGTTTGCGGGCCTGTGAGAGTTGGAGGGGGTGGAGGCGTCGTGCTTTTGCGGATATTGGGGGGCCAGAGGTTTCAATGTAGTGCTGGGTCTGTGAGATGTAAGCTGAGGGGCGGCGCTGGGGTTTGTAGTGTAGGAGGAGTTGTTCAAACTGGGATGGGGGGCGATCCACCGCATGAATGAACCCGGGGATGGGTTTCTGGGTGGAGGGGTCGAGCAGGCGCGCGTTACGGACGTCTACCTGGAGGCCGAAATATGCGAGGAAGTCGGCCCCCAGGATAGCTTTCTCCACGTCCGCCACGGTAAATTCCCACTCGTACGCGAGCCCGCTCATATGGATTGATGAGCGGTACGTCCCGTACGAGGGGATGGTGGTACCGTTGGCGGCGTAGAGGAGTTGCCGGTAACAACGTGCCTGTCGCCGGAGAATATTATTCGGGAATATGGAGAGCGCCGCCCCTGTGTCGACTAGGAACGGGACGTGCGTTTTTGAGCATTTTAGGAACAGGCGTTGGTGAGCTGGGGCGGAGTGTGGTAAAATCGCTGAGGTGTTGGGGTCTGTCGGAGGGGGGGGGCTTGGATCGTCCGAGGTGATGGGCGGCTGTGATGGCGGTGGTTGGTCCTCCGCGAAGGAGACGCGGGGCGTTTTTTTGCCGTTCCGGGGAGGGGGAACGGTAGCGGCGGCGCGAGTGGCGGCCGGGGGGGCGGTTGCGTTGGGGGCGGGGTTGGAGGGGCCGTTCCGTGGTGGGGGAACGGTAGCGGCGGCGTTAGTGGCGGCCGGGAGGGTGGCTGCCCTGGAGGCGGGCTTGGAGGGGCCGTTCCGGGGTGGGGGAACGGTAGCGGCGGCGCTAGTGGCGGCCGGAAGGTTGGCTGCCCTGGAGGCGGGCTTGGAGGGGCTGACTCGGGGTGGGGTGTCAGTTGATGGAGAGGTAGCGTGTTTTGCGGCGACGTCAGATGCGGCCGGGAGGTTGGCAGCCGTGGCGGCGGCGTAGGAGGGGTAGCGAGGCTTGGTGGTGGTGGTGTGAATGCGGGCGGGGAGGGGTTGGTGGTAGTCCCCCCCGTGTTGGCGAGGAGGGGGGCCCGCCGGATTTACCGGCGGGCGTCCGCGTTTCCCTGCTTGGAGGAGTAGGCGCAGGGGGGCTGGCATTTGCGGGCCTCCCCACCGAAGTTCACATGGTAGAAACATCGGTGGGGGGGGGTCCGCTGGGAGGTAGGTCCTGGTGGGGCGCGCGGAGTTGGAGGGGGCTGTCGTGTTTGGGGACCTCCCTCTTCGTTGCTGGGTGGGGGAGACGGTGCGGCGGTCGGCCGAGCGCTGGCGTCGGTGGTCGGAGGAGGGGGTTGGCCGGCGATCGACGGAGAGGGAGCGGCGCCGGTGGAGGGAGGGGGGCCGGCGGCGCTCTTGAGACGGTGATCGGTCCCTGCGCGGAGTGGGGGTGCGGGGTGCGGCGACTTCCGTGACGCTGGCGGCCGCGGCGAGGTCGTAAACCGTGTCGGCTAGACGGAGTAGCGGCTCGTCCGGTCCGTCGAGGTGGCTGGCGAGCGCCATCTGGATGGGGTGGGGGAGAGCTCGCAGCCAGAATGTTCGAGCGATGTCGGCCGTCACGACGTCGTGTAGCTGATGACGTAGGCGACGGTACAGGTGGGAGGGTTTTAAATCGCCGAGATGTTGGGGCTGGGAGAGCGCTGCGACACGTGCGATCTTGGAGGGTTGGTATAAGCTGATGAGGCGGGCGCGGAGGTCGTCGTAGGCGGCCGTGGCGTCGGGGGAGATGTCCGACGTTTGCAGAAGGATCTCATATGGTAGGAGAGAGATGATGCGGGAGTAGCGGGTACGCTGGCTGCGGATGTTGGCGGCAGAAAACGCAGCGTCGACCTGGAAGAACCAGAGTGCGGGGTCGTGCGTGTAGAAGGGGGGTAGCGACAGCGGGAACGACGCTGAGGCCGTCGTGACGTCGGCGGCGGCGGCAGCGGCGGCGGCGGATGCGGTGGAGCCGGGTGGTGAGAGGCTGGTGAAGGGGTTGTCGGTTGCGTAAGAAGCCGCAGTGGTCGGCGGCTGCAGCAGGGACGGCCGGAGGAGCGGCGGCGATGGTGAGTTCGGGTCCATGGTGGAGGTGGCTGTGAACAAAATTCAATTTGAGCGGTTGAATTTGAAAATTCGCAATGAGCGGCGGCGGGTTTGTATGCGGCGGAGAGTTGAGAGCTGTGTGTGCGGTTGCGGGTGGGCCAAAAATTGCGAATTTATACTGACTATTTTAAATGTGAATTTAAAATGCGGGACACCGAACTAGACTGGGGCGACACATGAGTTGGTAAGAGGATAGAAGGTTGGATGAACGTCGGGTTCACCACTGTGATGAATTTAAATTGATCATCACGGTGGCGTGAAGGAGTGAGTAGAGGAGAGCGAGGGAATTTCACCTAGGCGGCGGTAATCCACCGATGTAGGTGAGAGGAAGGAAGTTTACCTAGGCGGCGGTAATCCACCGATGTAGGTGAGTGGAGGGAATCTCGTCTAGGCGGCGGTAATCCACCGATGTAGGCGAGAGGAAGGAAATTCACCTAGGCGGCGGTAATCCACCGATGTAGGTGAAGGAAGGTGCTTGTCTAGGCGGCGGATATCCACCGATGTAGACAAGGGGAGAAGGTAGGAGGTGAATTCCCAGAGCGGCGGATACCACCAGGCATCTGGGAGGAGGAAGGTAGAGAGAGAAGAGAGAGCTGGTTAGAGGAAGTGTCGAATGAAGCTAAAGCTCCAGGATCCGGGGTTATATAGGACTTGGAGTCCTCTCCCTCCAGCTCCCTGTTGGGAGCTGGTAGTGGGGCACCAGGTTGTGTCCCCCGGATTCTGTCGCCTGTCTCCCCACTCAGATGTTTATTAGCGGAAGGTAATTTTTACATAGGAATATTGGTGAGAGCTTTAAGGTTGTTAGTGGAGTGTTCCCGGGAGGGACTCACGACAAAGGGACTTGCAAAAGATTTTCTGGAGGGGTTTTATGTTTGAAAATTGATCCATGAGCTTTCCCAGGCCCACTTTGGAGTTCGGTTCGTACATCTGCATAAGAGTTTCGTCGTTTCGAGTCCTCAGAAAGTTATACAAATATTTTCTTCGTCCTCAGACGAATTCTTTGCCACAATGGGGATCCATGGGCGACTACCCACGACCACCAAACCGTATCGCAACAGTACCCCGCCGCCCCAAGCCCCACGAACAATTGAGCACAGCGCACTGGAAAGTCGTCGCAATAATTAGATTCACTGCCGCTATTATTACCCCACTTGGATAACGAAAAAAGAGACTCCATTTCTGTAGTTTCGGCCTTGATTTTTTTTTTTCAGGAAAGAGGCTCGTTATTGCACACAGAAGTAATCAACTGCCCATGAAGATCATCGAGGAGATAATTTAAAATTGAAAAAAAAACCCTGGTAGGTACGAAAACGTCTCGATATAACAGAATATTATACTTAGATAGCAATTAAAAGATACCTACCCTCACGATTTTTCTTCCTCAGAACACGCAATCTATCAAACTATCGTTGAGGCGACAACCGTAAAAAATTGCACCCATTTTTCTAGGTCCCTTGTTATTTGGTTTATACTGCGGTGACAATAATTACTACACAGTCACGATAAGGCTCCGTTAACCTTGAGATGTGCGTGTCTTTTGGATCTTTTTAACCACGCTACTATTAATTTAGTTCTATGCATATTATTTATAGAGTAATTTGGGTAATAATAAGATGCGTTGGCACAACACTTATTTTGATTGCGGACTAAATAGTTTGAGTTTTGATAAGAAAAAGCTTTTTTTTTAAATTATGGGTATAAATATGGCAACGTTTCACGACAAATTGTGACGAAATGTCGGATTCCTCCTTACTTTGGCAAATCTATCAACGGTGGGCGAGGGATATCCCGTAATACCAAAAATGCTACTTTACAGAAGAGCAAAAAAATAGGAAAAAACAACGAGTGCGCCAAAGTCGTACAAAAAATATCGGTTGATTAATTATGATTCAATAGATTCAATAAATTATGATTTATTCACAATCTCTATGTTGATTTATGGACGCAATAAACAATTCAAATTACTGATCAAAAATAGCCTAATTAAGATGCATGAAAACCCCACTGAAAATCACGGTGAAAAGTACGGTAAATAACCTATCTTCAAGTGAAATCACATGATTTATGGAGAGAAACACTTATCCCTAATCAAAGTTCACTAGACGTTCAAAGTTCAAAGACACTAGACAAATACTTAATTGTTCCTGTATGCTCAAATATCAGTAAATATGAATGAATAGAGAAACAATTTATTACAGTTTTCACCGCTATGGGCGTCAGAATCGCTAGAAAAATCCCCAAACGAGTCCACTGGCAGAAAACGACCTCATTTTGGCAAAAACGGTTGTCTCTCACCCACCGTTTATATGGTAGTTGAAGATATGGACAATGAGTGATAAGAAGCTTCGGCAGCTGGGTACTGTTGTACCTACCTAATTGATCATGCAGAAGTTTACCACGATAAACAAATATCCGACATCCGACTGAAGAAACATCTGTTCAACACCTTCCATCCTCATCCTACCAGTATGATAAAATAATTATGTAAAGTAATTAATAATCAAAAGTTTTAGCACCCAAGGAAATCTTTTTCCCGTTAACCGTAATAACTTCTGTGGCGCTTCTTTCAAAGCAAACCAATTAGGGACACGCCGAAATATATATGATTCCAACGAGATTTTCGTAACCGGACTCTCAAGATCACATTAAACCAACAAGTTAAAGAGCTGTGATTTCTCATGATCAATAGGATGGAGTCGCGCAAGTTTAAAAATGAATTAGGTACCTCCCGAGACAGTAATGGAAGGCTGGTTATCCCTGACATTTCATTGCCACCCGTCTGGACTATGATGATGGATGGACGGGTATGTGATTTGATACTACTTAAGGACCTTCCCTGGTGGCGTCAAGCAATCAACGGCGTGCAATCAAGGATGTTCTGAGTTTATATATCTGGCTATGTGATATTACTGACCTTTTATATTACTTCTTTCAACAGCAAATCTGCGTTAGTACAGATATCCGTTGACTACCACTCTTTACAAAATCTGCGATTTTCACTTCAGGTTTGTAAGATATACCTAAATCATTATTGGGATCTTCAGTACAGATCTAAAATTTTTAAAGAAATTAATGTGATCACACATGGATGTTATCGTAATCAAAATATGAGTTCACGATTTTATTAGCACTCATTGTATATTCAAATAAACCATGAGTAGCTGACAAATTTGGAGTAGAATTACGACGATAAACTGTAGACAGCAGACGTTTAAAACTCGTAAGATGCTGACACTGAAATTTGATGCACCTGCAACCATACAAAATGTGAAGAATGCACGTGCTGAATGCAATATGCAATGAGGAGTATTGCAATGCATCGCTTGATCTTCTCCAGATTATTGGAGAATACCTAGTGGGTAGCTCAACAACAACTGCGATATGTCCGGCCAACCCCTTCAAGGACTGGCGTAGGTTCTTTAAGAAAAAATTAACTATATTAATTTGCAGGAGACTTGAAACGTCCAAGAAGGATTCGAGTCATTTATATCACAGTGGCAATCCTGTACACCCCAACGGAAATGTCATCTAGTGACTTGGCCAAACCGAATGTCGCAAGTCTCCTTCTTCGGACAGGACTTGTCCTGTTCAGGAACTGGAGCTTCTGTTGAAAATGTCAAACTGCTCTCCTGTAAATACCTCAAGACAGGCCCTCGTGTGACGGAATGTTGCCTCGCGGTACCCTATGTAAAAGATGTTCTATGACGGGTGATCTTTTCCAAGGGGATGGACCAGTTCGCCCCATCATTAAATAACGTCGGTTGCAGAAGAAATGGCCTTTTTCTGAATCAGGTTTGAGCTGAATAGGTCAGCGATTGGCCTGAAACGAGTAGCAACGTTACATCATGATGTTTCATTAAAAGAAATCCACGTTCCTAAATGTTAGAAATCTGACCAATCCTCAACAGATACGAAGAAATAATGTCGGATTACGTGTGACATTGTGATACACCAAAGGCACTTGGTGTTATTACCAATCGTTTAGGATTGATCGTCAATAAATTTGATAATAACAGCTGGTTACGACACAAACATACACATGTGGCACCATTAAGATGTCAACTTGAAACAACATGTAAGCAACCAAAAGTGAGGCTCACTTAGCAGCAAGTTGGTAAACTGACAGCTGCTGAGCGCAAAAACGACCGCGAACTTCAGATCGCACATTCGAGCTCAACTCACGAAAGTCTGGCACCTCACGATGCGATGATGCGCAGAAATGGCCCAAATTGAACTTTTGCATGTTTAAAAAAAAATCTTGTAAAGCTGAAAATGATTTTAAACCACTCTGGGCTCTCAAATAGGAGTAATACGAGTTTGCGACTGTTTCTGAGGTGAGATAAACTTTTGGGAGCCAAAAAGCGAAATTTTGGCACTGTCTCAGTTTTTGACACCTAAATGGTGCATCTTAAAGTAACTATCACTTGTACCAAAATTATGGAGCATTAAATTCTGCGTCGAATGACCTCTATAAACATTAAATTAGCTCAGCAGTTTGGTCGGAAACGGCAGACAATAGGTAAAAATTAAAGTAAATATGAAAATAGGTAAATTTTTATATTTTGACTGAAAAGTGTGTTATGCTCAGTTTCACATGCCTGTAACTAAAAAACGGTTATTCCAGATGAAAACGTCATATAACTGAAGTTGTAGAGTATCAAATTCTGCGTTCAGATCACCCATGTTTTTATTAAAATAGTCAATTTAAAAGTTTAATTACCCAATTAAATACTTCAAAATTTAAACTGAATTGTAACGGGTTGTGCATGAACAACCAGGCACCGACTTCATGTAGCTAGCGACCTGAGCAGATAATCGATAGCCCCCCCCCCCCCCCCCCCGGTTTCAGTTCCCCATAAGATTACAAAATGATACAAATTCAAGCATATTTGCTATATATTTCAAACAGCACATTATTTATGCAACTAAATACTAAGGTTCTTCAAAGACACCGCTGTTTGTATTTTTCTTATTTTATTAAAAAATTGCTTATCTACTTTGAGTGGTTGGTTCATGGGCTTACTGTGGCGAAATATAATATTAATGTGACACGCCAAAACGTTCAGAATTGATGAGGTGCTCAACCACCCAGTAGGTATTATTTTTAGTAGAACATCATCTTCCGGACGTAACTAACAATCAACATTTCAGTTAATAACTTCAAGACAAGCACTTTTCGACATCAACACATATTTTAAGGTTTGAAATTATCACACCTAATATATTCCTTCCTACCTCAAGCACAGTCGTTTTACTATCTCACGAAATTTAATGTTCTTGGATTATACTAATCTCAAAGGTTTTTCGATCGTGAACAAATCATTGTCCTTCCAACCGCTCACCAATATATTCATAACCATACATCTGCATGTGATGTAGCACTGCTGAAATATGGAAATGAAAGGGATAAGTATGTGCATTCATAAAAGGGACCACAAAGACCCAAACAGACCCAAGTTCCTTGGTTGTGTTTGGTACAGCAATCTGATGAACTAACTACGGTCCACGCTCGTTAACCTAACCAGACCCTGACTTATCTCGCTGTAAGATCCGGATCTAGATCAGTCCATTTCCCAGAAAATTCAACTTTTTATGCGACTTGCAATTTCTCCAACGAGAAATAAACGTCGAAGATAAGACAAAAACTTGTACGGAGCTACAAGAACAGTACCTAATCTTTCTTCGTGATTTGCTCAAGATGGGTTTCTAATCAAGCTTAAGTTTCTACTTACAAATTAATGCAATCTCAATACAAATAAGAAGAGCCTCGTTATAACAGTCTTTTATAGCCAAGATGTACTAAACTGCAGGTAACTGGCAGAACATCTGACTGAGGCTTAATTTCAGATTAGATATTTATATTACAAGCTGCCATGAAGGTTGACCATAGAAAATCTCTCTTCATCGATTACAAATACTTTTTGCTCCTATTCAGCTGACGGTTTCATCAGAAAAACAGCTGTTTACCTACTTACAAGTTTCCTGTTCGAAAAAATTGACCTCGAGTTGGAAATAAGAGCAAGGCAGCCTCCATCTTGTCCTAGGTCAACCAGGTCTCCGGGGTGTTATTATCCACTAGTAGAGTCGGGTTATTAGGATTAACGGCCTATTATCTGGCGATGTGTTTGGGACGATTGGTGGCATTGCGTTTGGGACCCCACAAACATTCGCTGGGTTCCTTCCACCTTGCAATTGAGTAAACGAAGACCATAGATTATAGGTATAGAGATAGTAGGTGTGATGGACGTGTTTGAGCGTACATCCACCATGAGCGGTGCGAGGGGGAATGTGCCCGGAATTTGGTTATGAGCGAATCACAACCATGATCCGGGACCTTTTCGGATGTGTCCGTTGGTAATGGGCGTACCACCACCATTCACGGATTATTTTAGGATCGTTGCCTAGTCGTCCAGGATATTTTTGGATGTGTGCTCCGTTCGGTTATGGGCGGACCACCACCATTCAGGTGGTGGTACTTGCAAAGTACTTCGGTACTTTTGCAACTCGAACAAACGTTGAAGTATTGATGATGTGTAAATTAATACACAACGGCAAATTATTACACAACGGCAAATTATTACAAAACGGTAAATTATTTCACAACGGTAAATTATTACACAACGGTTCAACAACCAAGAAGGGGCTGGATTTTGTTGATCGGTACTTTTGGAACTTGAACAACCGTTGAAGTATTATTGATGGGCAAGTTATTACACAACGGTTCATTATACTTGACCACGAGGGTAGGTATTGACCACAGAAAACAGTGATCCACGCAGAAGGGGCATCTATTTCACTCCACATCAACAATTTTCCTTCAGAACTTCATTATTTGCGTTCCTTTTTGCCATTTTAGATACTGCTTGTCATCGACTGAATTATTTTAGCAACATTTAACTCGTGATTTAGGTAGGTACCTAGTAACGAGTACGGGGCTAACCCCGTAGGTTAGTACCTAAACCTACGGAGGGTCTGCGATCTACATAATATGTATAGAATATTACATATTATATTATATAGACGGGTTCTCTATACAGAGAGCTGTGATCTGTAACAGAAGGGTATTCTGTACAAAATAATAAACCGTTGTGCAGGGATTTGCAGCGTTTTTCTTTACGTGACCATTCGATTCAGCCACTGAGTATATCCACCATGTAGACGTACCTACTTCTGTACTCAGCGGTCAAACCAGTCAGTCTCAGACCTCCTCATAGACAAATTAATGAGAGGTTTTCAAGTCATTTTCATAGGTCAAAGGGCGCTACAGCCTTAGAAACTTTTATTACATATCGCCCTCGTTACCACCAGGAAAGCTGAGTCTTGTGAACGAATGTGATGTAGGATAAATAATATGAGGAAAACATCAAATTAGCGCTTATTAGGACTTTATTTGTCATCCAAAATTTTAAAAGGGTTAAAATTTGAAAGAATAGTATACTATAATCAACCAAAATGTACTTCTTCAATGAATAATATTTAAGTATAAATTGTATAAATTTTAAAAAGAACCACATAGGTAGCCACATAATCCTTTTATGAAGTATAGATTTTGTACAGAAAAATCTCAAAATGCTCTATTAGTTCTTTTGGTCTTCTGGTTTTGGTGGTTACACCTAGGTATGTATTCGCTCAGCAAACAATTTTTATAACACCCCCTCAAAATTTTTTTCTTTTCCGTTTCAAGGTGCGTAAATTCCAAAAATGCGATGTCCGTCCGCCGTATCACGTGTACCGGCTTCATTTTCGGTCTAAGAAATTCTTTCATTCGCAAACATGCTCCATTTAGGCCCTAGTTGTGTCCCGAAACTTTTCAGCCCGATCGGAATATACCCAGGGGTGTTATGAGTGAAAATGTGTATAAAAATAGGATACTTTTTGTGTTTTAGTAACATGTAGTAAAATGAGCTTTTGAGGTATCGTTTCCCATGTTTTTGGGGACGAGGAGACCGAATATGAAGTCGATTTTGACCAAGGAGTGGAAAATTGAGGTTGTACCAGATGCTCAGCTCCCAAAATTGATTTTTTATGAGTCAAAAACCTGCGAAATCGTCTGAAATCACCATCAATTTGTAGAATAACACTTGGAAAACTGTCAACACGTGGATCATGACGATTAAATGGCACTACCAATGATCAAAGATAATTTTAAAAAAAAGGACCGTACCTAATTCAAGTTTTGGGGGCCAAAATTGGTGGAATCCACTAGAAATAGCTATTTCAATTATTTTACATGAAGGCAACAATAAATGAACAGCCAGCATTTCTGTAGGTATGTCCTGTAGAATAATAAACCCAGGTGACTTTGCAGCGTTTTTGAAGACGCCAGTACGGTAGTTACCAACTTCTAATGTTTTTATTCGGAACGTCACCTGTTTCTCACAACTCTCGCTCACTTTTAAAATCATAAACTCACGAATCTGAATCTTGCGCAGAATTCAATATCAGTTAAGTAAAACAATCACTTCTTATTTATACGGCCACTGTTCTCCCGTTCCGTTGGCCCATTGTGAAGAATTTTCGCCCGGGTCGACCCAACTCAGGGACAAGTTCGTGAGGAAGCCTCCGGCACGACTTTTCACCTCCTTCCCTCTTCCACTAATCGTAAACCGTTCTTTCAACGTCGTGAACCCCTCTGTAAATCATCATTTTATTGGTTTGATCGTTGTCATCGCCATCGTGTTTGGTTTTTTTCAAGATTTACGATGAGAGGTTCCTTTCTTTCACGTTGCAACATACTCAATGTGTCTGCTTCGCGTCACGAAAGCGTTCGGGAACAATATTGTTGCATATCAGTTTTCTAGGAGATCGCAAACTATTTCGTATATCAGTGAATCGACCCGATTTTTGCTATTCGTGAATGAAGCAACTTAAAAAGGGATGTAGGTGTGTTCCTAACTAAATAACGTTACATAGCAAACATGATCTGGTACTTGCTGCAGAACCTAAACTCGCTATTATCGATGCAAACGGAACACCAAACTGTACTTTTGGTTTATTATTCTGCGAATAATACACCAATGTAATCGCTCAGCAAAACATTTTTATAAAACCCCCTCAAAATTTTTTCTTATCCGTTTCAAGGTGCGTAGATTCCAAAAATGCAATGTCCGTCCGCCGTCCGCCGTATCACGTGTAGAGGCTTCATTTTCGGTCTTAAAAAGTCGTTCTTTCGCACACATGCTCCATTTGGGCCCTAGTTGTGTCCCGAAACTTTTCAGCCCGATCGGAATATACCCAGGGGTGTTATGAGTGAAAATGTGTAAATAGGTACTTTTTGCGTTTTAGCAACATGTTGGTAACATGAGCTTCTGAGATATCGTTTTCCATGTTTTTGGGGACGAGAAGACCGAATATGAAGTCGATTTTGACCAAGGAGTGGAAGGAGCGTACCTAATTTGTGTTTTAGGGGCCAAAATTAATGGAAATCACCAGAAATAGCTATTTCGATTACTACGCATGAAAGAAACAATAAATGAACAGCCAACATTTCTGTAGGTATGTCCAATAGAATAATAAACCCATGTGACGAGGACTTTGCAGCGTTTTTGTGTTTTAGTAACATGATAGTAACATGAGCTATTGAGGTATCGTCTTCCATGTTTTGGGGGACGAGACGACCGAATATGAAGTCGATTTTGACCAAAGAGTGGAAAATAGAGGTTCTAAGGAAGTTTCAGCCTTAAATGTATGTTAAATTTTGGTTAAAATCGTCGTTTTTCCGCACACAGTTCGGGTCCCCATTTGGGTCTTAGTTGTGCTCCGAAAGACGGCAGCCCGATCGGCATACACCTAGGGGTGATATTGGAGAAAAATGAGTGTAAAAAAAACGCTGCAAAGTCCTTGTCACATGGGTTTATTATTCTTTTGGACTTTTGGACATACCTACAGAAATTTTGGCTGTTCATTTATTGTTTCTTTCATGGGTAATAATCGAAATAGCTATTTCTGATCGTTTCCATTAATCTTGGCCCCTAAAACAAAAATTAGGTACGCTCCTTTTTTTTTAAAACTATCTTTGATCATTGGTAGTGCCATTTAATCGTCTTGATCCACGTGTTGACACTTTTTCCAGTGTTATTATACAAATTGATGGTGATTTCAGACGATTTCCCAGCTTTTTACTCATAAAAAATCAATTTTGGGAGCTGAACACCTGGTAGAACTCAATTTTCCACTCTTTGGTCAAAATCGAGTTCATATTCGGTCTTCTCGTCCCCAAAATCTTGGAAAAAGATACCTCAAAAGCTCATGTTACCAACATGTTGCTAAAACGCAAAAAGTACCTATTTTTACACACATTTTCACTCATAACATCCCTGGGTATATTCCGATCGGGCTGAAAAGTTTCGGGACACAACTAGGGCCCAAATGGAGCATATGTGCGAAAGAACGATTGTTTTAGACCGAAAATGAGGCCTGTAGACGTGATACGGCGTACGGCGTACGGTGGACGGCGGACGGACATTGCATTTTTGGAATCTAATCAACTTGAAACGGAAAAGAAAAAAGTTTGAGGGGGTGTTATAAAAATTTTTTGCTGAGCGAATACATAGGTGTATTATTCACAGAATAATAAACCAATAGGGGGTTTCGAGGGATTTTTGAGGTTTTAGTGAACATGAGCTTGTGAGGTATCGTTTTCCATGTTTTTTTTAGGGCGAGGTGACCGAATATTTGGTTGATTTTGACCAAAGAGTGAAGAATTGAGGTTGCAACGAAGGTTAAGCTCCCAAATTCATTTTTTGTCAGTCAAAAACATGGGAAAGTGTCTGAAATCACCATACATTTGTATAATAACACTAGAAGTAGAACCAACAGGTGAATCAAGACAATTAAATGGTACTAAATTGATAAAAAATAATCTGTTAAAAAAAAGCCGCGCCTAATTCGTATTTTTGGGGGCCAAAATTGGTGGAAACCGTCAAAAATGGCCATGTCAATAATTGCACATGATAGAAACAATAAATGAACAGCCAAAATTTCTGTACATATGTCTAGCAGAATAATAAACCCATGTGACAAGGTCTTTGCAGCGTTTTTATCTGAAAGTAGACAGTGAGATGAGAGTGGGGCATTGGGAATAAGTGGGGAATAGGGATCACGAAGGTTTTTAGAAAAAGGCGGCCAGAAAGAAGGGTTACAATTACTACTGCGACCTGTTGAGGTGCCTGCAAACTAATTTATTGAGACCCCACGTTTCCAGGTCAACCAGATTCAGTACGGCCGCCAGACGTTATTTACGCGCATTTTGCTTCTGATTTTGGTTGATTATCAACGAGAGGTAAGTTCAATTATTTTCTTATTTTTTTTACACTTTCAGCCACTACTGTGGTAGCAGCAACTATTCAGATGTAAGATATCATAATTATTGTGCAAAATCGCCCGGAAATACGGCAATAGTACGCTTTGTTGTACATATGCCCAAGTGAGGTAATGGGAATCACAAGGGTGGTGTAATGGGGATCACGAGTTGGTTCATTGTGAACACTATTTCTGTTCTCTCTGCTTCGTCTTTTAACAGTTTTTACTGATAGACTGAACATTTATGAGTTGCAGAAGGTTAAAAAACAGGGCTAGAACGACTCCCAAAGCGAGGTGGGATACAGAACAGCTCAAACAGGCCACGCAGCTTGTCACCTCAGGAACAAGCATACGCAAAACAGCTGAGGCTCGTAACATTCCTTTCACGTCCTTACAAAAAACAATAAAAAATAAGGATATGACACGAGAGCCACATTTGGGAAGGAACAGCGTCTTTACGCCTGAACAAGAAAAGCTGTGACTGAGCGCTCGTTGTTACTATCCGATTTGTTCTTTGGAGTTATTCCCTCAATGCTTCGTAAAATATCTCATGATTTTGCGGAGGAGCTGAAAATGTCTCATCCTTTTCAAAATGAGATGGCTGGCAAAGACTGGCTAATAGGATTTAGAAAAGAAACTCTTCGCTTACTGTCTAGTTATGTTCGAGTCATTCTTATATAATATTGTGCTTAATTTTTTTATTCTTGGAGTTTTATTTGAATTTTAGAGTTTAAAATTCAAGTTATCGAAATTATGTTGGCGTTTGTGCGTATTCCCTCGTCCAAGTCCTTTGAAACTTCGAAACTTTAAGTTCAGATATCCTGCCACAATTCCTCTTGACCCCGATCCCCATTACCCCACAATGCGGGGAATCGGGATCAAAGCACCTTTTCAGCTTTTCCTTATGAATTGTGGAAACAGGTAGTTTTGAGGGCAAAAATGACATGGATTCTGTTAACTGAATGATTTCGTAAGTGAAGCGTCCAAAGAAGGTTGTTTTTAAGCTCTCTAGGACTGACATACTCCCTCTCAGTGATTCCAATTATGTTATTTTTTAATGAAATGCAGAAGTGTTGATGACGTCATTACAATGAATAATGGACTAAATAAAAGTCGAATAAAAAGGGATAGGAATAAGTCTGCCTCGTCATATTATTACAACCATTATTAGAGACAATACAGTAAGCAGGAAGTAGCAATTATTTAAAACGGTGCTCTTGTAATTGACTGCTCAAATCTAGTATGGATATACAGATACCGAATTACGAGTAAATTTTTAGGTTATTCGTCCTTGAAATATTTTCAGTTGCAGAAACTGCAGATATATGTACCTATGTAATACACAGGCAAATTATTTCAAAACTGGGAAGTACTTATACACCTACCCCGGTATTTTTGCTGTTTGTCTTTCAATTATGATTTATAGAGTAACTAAATGAAATTACCTCTCCGCTGTCTTTCAGCTGCCTCATCATGATGCTCACAGCTGAGAACTCGCTTTCGCCTGCGAAATGAAACAAAAAACAGAGGGTTAACAATTTATAAATAGAAAATATCGATAAACAACAGTACCGGTCAGTAAGTTAGTCCCATTGTAAACGAGGGCTTGAGTAGGTAGGTTTCTTATATTACTAATTCGGTGAATTGTGATAAAAACGACCAGTGTATTTCAAAAAACGACGCAATACAAACCTCAGTAGGACGGATCATTACAAACCGCTGGACATAATATTATATTATAAATAAATCTATGATGAAATTAGTCCCCTACCTAATGACAGGCCTTTTATAAAGCATCATAAATAACAGGGAACAGGTACCTACCTAATTCATTAGCCAAGCACAACAGTAGCAAATCGATGTGATTCAACAACCAACTGTGAGACATTTGATTGGCTAAATACACCTATTATTAGCCAATCAAGTCTTCACATGGAATGTGGGGGAAACATGAAACTGAATGGATATAAGCAGATCTGTTTCCATCAATAAAACCATATCAATTCCGCCTACAAAAACCGTTCTAATGTCGTTTGATCCCAGAGTGCTTTCCAAATGACGTGGAAATTTGACTTGGAATTTTTGCTAAGTTGTTAGTTGTTTGGTTATTTATCTAGATTTCGTCGTGAATGACCGACAAAAAGACTGGGACTAGAAAATTTTCATATTACAGCCTCAGGATCCGTCCTAATTTTGTAGGACAAGTCCTCTACTTTTTACGCCCTGTCCTCTCGTCCATCCTCCTTTTTGAATTTGGGTCATTTTGTTGTTTTTGGATATACAGTCAATATACAGTAAATAAAATTAAAATCGAAGGTTTCAGCAATCTACAGAATAAAATAATTTTCAACCCTGATTTGTTCTGATAATTGGAATGACTTGAACCCTTCACAACTGAAAGTTACCTGAGTTTTGTCCTTTTTTGGCTTTGTTATGGTGCTTCAGACCTGAGGAGTGAGGAAGGGTGTAATGCGACGAAATATAGGTACCACTTTCTGTAGGACTGAGTTCTTAGTTTGTTATCCATCCAAGTCAATCAACATATGGTTTACTTTCAAACTGTAATATAATATTTGTTTTGTTCATAAAACATTCAATGATTCGTTTTACTGGCTGATCAAGCATCAAGCGGGCATGTTCAAGTCTCTGTTTTCGAAGTACGGGTAATTGGTGGGGAAAAAAGCTCACGACAATAATTATTTTATTTTTTAACATTATGAACATAGGGTATCTACATGTGCTAATTTAGGTCCTGCATTTTTATGTAGTCTGTCCTACATTAGGTGGGTGCTGAATTTCCTACATGTTCATGTGGGTCCTTACCTTCAGAAAAAATGAGAACCTATAATAGAAGAATGATAGCCTATAATATAGCCATGCACTTTTTGCCGTCGTTTTGAAAATAAGAAAAAAAACGCTGCAAATCCCTGCACAACGGTTTATTATTTTGTACAGAATACCCTCCTGTTACAGATCACAGGTCTCCGTATAGATAACCCTTCTGTACAACATATTTATGTACTATTCTATACATATTTTGTAGATCGCAGACCCTCCGTAGGTTAGTACCTAACCCCGTACTCTTTACTAGGTACCTACCTAAATCACGAGTTAAATGTTGCCAAAATAATTCTGTCGATGACAAACAGTAACTAAAATGGCAAAAAGAAACGCAAATAATGAAGTTCTGAAGGTAAACTGTTGAACTGGAGTGGTCAAGTATAATGAACCATTTGTGTAATAACTTGCCCATCAATAATATTTTAACGGTTGTTCACGTTGCAAAAGTACCGTTCAACAAAAACCAGCCCCTTCTTGGTAGATCAACCGTTGTGTAATAATTTACCGTTGTGTAATAATTTGCCGTTGTTTAATAATTTACCATTGTGTAATAATTTACCCATCAATAATACTTCAACGTTTTTTCAAGTTTCAGAAGTACCTACCAACAAAATTCAATAGTCCATCACTTATTAAATGAAATAATATCGCAGAACAACCAACTCGACTTCATACAGCCATCCTTGATTATAATCAGGTGCTCCCTAGTGATGGTATTATCTGGGCCGGATTTATACCGTTTGATTCACGATCGTGTTGACGAAGCTTTTTGGTGCACACGAACGGCTGGACGTACAATGCTCCGGGTGGTATCAAAAAATTGTTTAGCCCAAGACAAATTTAATAACGTGAAAAAAAGCTATACCCTTCTATCGAAAGTTTTCGAGCTACGGCGTTCTGAAAATTTCAACCCCTATTTTGAACCCCTTAGAGATGACTGACAGTAACGCCGAGCTTCGAGGACCAACTAGACCTCGAACGGAACCTATAACCCGAATTTCATCAATTTTTTTCATGGTAACTAAGAAAAGTGGCCCGTACGCAGTACGGCGGACAGACAGAAATATTTTTATTGCAGTTTTGGATTCCACATACCTTGAAACGTAAACCATCAAATTTTGAGGGGGTTAGATTTTTTTTTTTTTTTCATGCTCGATTCCAAAGGTTCATTATTGAAAATAATAAACCAAAACACCATCAAAATCGGTGGAACCATTCGAGCCTGTACACGGGAATTCATAAATAGAAAGATAAATAAACAGTCGCACTTGGCTGGTCTATAGTATGATACAACATACAGTAGGAGATCTAATCTTTTGGAGCGAGGTGAATGACGTCTAGGTATTTCCTGCTGAGACGAAAAGGGGGACTCAAACCTTTCCTTTTGTCGTTGAGTAAAATGGAACGGGAACGCGGGAAAAGCACTGGACACGTCGTGAGAGTGTCGCGACAACAGGAAACAATTTCTATAATATACTAGACAGACCAGCTACGACAGTCTACCAGCGCTTGTCTGGAATTTTGTCCATAAGAAAGATCTGGGAAAATGAATGAGAATTGAATGGTGACCCACTGCAGTAAAGAAGGGAAGTTAACGTATAAGAACAGAATGTTTTAATATTTCCCATGTACGAGCTAATGATCCTCAATACGGGCACCTATTATAAATGTATGTAAATAACTATGAAGTTAAGAAAAAATTGCTGGTGCCAAACGTGGAAGCCAAACAGATGTCACTACTTGAAACTACATGAACTAAATCATGGTAACTGAGAAAAGCTATAACAAATTTCAATTATCTTTCCCCATATTTATGATCCGAAAGGAGTTTCTGTTTGAAATTATAATAATTAGGTCACTAATGAGTGAACCTCGAAAGTAACGAGGTTTCCTGCTTAATAAGGGAACCTAATTTATGTTGACAATAATTTATTATTGCAACAAAATGGGAATCAAATGACAGTGTAAAAACTGAATGGAGTATGTGCGCGTATTTATTTTATTTATTTTTTTTAAATGCAAGTAGCTTCTATCCTGAGAATTTTGACACCCCCTCGATAAGTAGGTAGTTATTTTTCTATGATTTTTTTTCAAAGTTTCCACCAATTCTGACGTCATTCTACCCCTCTCGCCAGGTCGGGATCCCCTTGCCCACTGTGACGTCAGTTGGTATTGGTTGACACTTCGAAAAATCGGAGAAAAATAAATAGGTACTTATCGTAGGACAGCACGGTTGGTGTCAAAGTGTTCAGAATCGAATCTAGTTTCATTATATATATATATAAACCGCTTTTGTGAGCTATGCACACAGTTGCCGCCACTTACTTGCTAGATAGCTTCGATGAGCTGGAAATATAGGAATAGATCCACTCTACTACCAGACGTCACAAAAAGATCTAAATCGGGGTAATCTGAATTTTCCGACAGGTGTATTCCGAAGGTTTGAGGGTAGGTGCTTAGGGTGCTTTATTTCTTCCAGCCTGTATAAAATGGGTATTTCGTCAAATATCCTTTTTCCAACGTCATTTCCTCTCATAACTCGCTATTTTTCCCATCCAAGTATCAAAAATTGCAGTGGTTTGAAAAATTATGTTTAGAATAGTAGTCACCATCTTTTTTGTTCCACAAGAATAGTAGTGTTTCATTAGAAATGTCTCAGAGCTCATCGAAAAAATAACAATGTCTACATATTTTTGAAATTACGTACCTATCAATAAAGAAAAATATATCAAGGTAGGTAAGTACATCCAAGTCTTATGTCCAATTAACGAATTACCTACCTTTAATAAATTAAAAAACGCAGCAAATTATTACACAACGGTTTATTATTTACCTGTATAGATTCCCCTTCTGCGTATCACTGTGTTTCATTAGAAATGTCTCAGAGCTCATCGAAAAAATAACAATGTCTACATATTTTTGAAATTACGCACCTATCAATAAAGAAAAATATATCAAGGTAGGTAAGTACATCCAAGTCCAAGTACATATGTCCAATTAACGAATTACCTACCTTTAATAAATTAAAAAATACTGCAAATTATTACACAACGGTTTATTATTTACCTATATAGGTGCCCCTTCTGCGTACATCACTGTTTTCTGTGGTAAGTACCCTCGAGCTCTCTCCAGGAAAGCCCTAAATGGAGTAATGGAGCCGGCCCGGGAATTAAAGTTTCATACACACGCGCGGGATTTAATAATTAAATCTTGCATTATTTTTAGTTATTCATGAAGCATAAGGAAGTAATAAACCGTTGCGTAATAATTTACCTGTATAGATGCCCCTTCTGCGTAGATAATATAATAAACCGTTGTGTAATAATTTACCGTTGAGTAATAATTTAATACGTTCTGCAATAATTTAATTTAAGTTGAAATATTATTGGGTAAATTATTACACAACGGTAAGTTATTACACAAAGGTTTATTATTTACCTTATGCTTCATGAATAACTACAAATAATTAATGATTTGATTATTGAATCCCACGCGTGTGTATGAAACTTTAATTCCCGGGCCGGCTCCAGTACTCCATTTAGGGCTTTCCTGGAGAGAGCTCGAGGGTATTTACCACAGAAAACAGCGACCTACGCAGAAGAGGCATCTATACAGGTAAATTAATTAACCGTTGTGTAATAATTTGCAGCGTTTTACCTTGAAACGGAAACCACCAAACTTTGAGGGGGGGGGGGGGGGTTAAAATTTTTGTTTTCATGCTCGATTCCAAAGGTTCATTATTGAAAATAATAAAACAAAAATATATCAAGTAGGAATGGAAGTAAGTCCGTACCAATAACATAGAGGGACGGAGTCTGGTATTAAATCGAGGCCTTCTACAAGGGTGAAAAGGTGTGAAGTTCTTCCTCCAAGAAAAAATCATTTTGGCAACAAGTGTATTATACTGTATTCTTACTCAACATTTTGAGCGTCTAGTAAATCGTACAGCTTCCAAACCCGTCATTACAATGCAGATTCTCGTAACAACGACTCTGATTTATTGGATAATAACGACTTCGGGTCTACTAGACTACGGTAGTTCACTCAAGTGATCGTTGTGTTAAGATGTTCCCTTTCGAAAAATTAAAAGTGGCAGTAAGAGGATGCACGAGGAACAGCAATGTTTGGAACCGACCCGAAGCCGTTATTATAGGATAAAACCATAGTGTTAGACAAATCTCCATTATACTGACGGGTTTGGAAGGTGTAGTACGATTTACTTGGCGCTCATAATATTCAATTAGAATAATTAAAAAATTCCGTTTCACGTGTTCAAATTATACGACTACTATTTCAAGATATATTTATGAAACGAAGTTATTTGTTCGCCTTTCAAAAGGAGTTTTAGGTCAACTGTGTTTACTCCTTTTACTATTATGGCACGTATTATTTTATGGCTTTGTTTTGCACGTTCAATGGTTTTATGTGATAGGTTAGCGTTGAATAAATAATGGAGCCCACTCTAGGGGATATGCTCACTCGGGTGTAAGAATCACCAGTTTATTGATACTTCTTTATCGAATCAAACGGGAAAATACGGGCAAAACATACCTACCTAATGCGTTCAGCAGTAGACTTTCACAACAGCGAACATTTGAGATTTTATTACCACATATTTATTTACCTCACTAGTTGATATTTCTTATCCGATTTCTTTACATATTAAAAAAACCATCTATAATTATAGCTGCATCTCCAACTCAAATAATAGGTAGCTAATGTTTTCAAGGGAGACCTCAAGTTTTACGAGAAGGACGCAAGTAGTATGTATTAAGTGGGCATATTGGACCACACACTCGGTTAGAAATTGTGTCCCGAGTGAACCAGAACAAAAGCTTGAACTTTACAGCCACGTTTTATGGTTAATTTCAATGGACTGAACAATCTGGACTGGACTGAACGATTCGAGTAACGGACCTTCGAAAGTAATGGATCGTATGGATTCGTGAGAGCGAGCCATTTACCGTCAATAAGAAATCGGCGAGCAAGTTGATCAAAATACTGAATCCCATTTCAATGAGTGACGAAACCCCTACAAAAACTAACCCAAGCAGTAAATCCGAGATAGATTCCTGAAACTCGAATGTTGTGAGATGAAATAATTAATGTTGTCGTGGCATCCTCCCACAACCACAACCTAAACCTGAGAACTGTAAACTGGAAAACTTGTAAACTTAAGTTCTCCCCAAATAAACTCGCAGAAGTGGGGACGAAAGTCACAGGGGAGTCGATGCACAACCTGGGTCCCCACCATCCTCTACCAGCTAGAGGATGGAGGGTGACGGCTTCCAGGCCTATATATACTCGCCTCCTGCGCCTTTCTAACCATTCTACGTTCTCCTTAAGTCGCTGACTTATCTCTCTCTCTCTCCTCACCTAATCTCTCTACTATCCTAAAAGATCTCGAGCATGGTGGAGGTCCGCCCTTAACCAAATCGAGCACACTATCCAAACAGATCCTGGGCATGGTGGAGGTCCGCCCTTAACCAAACCAGGCAAAACCCTCAAAAGATCTCGGGCATCGTGGAGGTCCGCCCTTAACCAAATCGAGCACACTATCCAAAAAGATCCTGGGCATGGTGAAGGTCCGCCCTTAACCAGAGCCGGGCACATCCCCCCTCACACCGCTCGTGGTGGATGCGCCAAATTTAAATCCATCACTCATGTAATCACCCAAGTGGGTCAATTTGGAAGAAACATTGATAATAATTGTAAAATTGATCTAGTAGAAAGAGCAAAACAAATGAGGTCCATGTGGGTAGGGTCTAGTTGTAACTTGTGCAACCAATTCTGCGGTATTGAGGTTAATTACAATTCCACAGGCCAGTCTGTAGAGGTGTTGTACGAGTAGGTACGTTGCAAAAGGTGGGGTAGAAGCTTTTATTTTTCTAACTCGTATACATTGGGTGGAAACATGTAAACAAAAAAATGGTACCTAACAAGGACGACCTCGGGGCAACTTTTGGCAGCCAAAAAACCAAAAAACGTTGGCACTTTTTTCGGTCTTTGGCTTAAAACAACTGTGCATTTTACAAAAAATTGAACCATTACCAAACTTAAAGAGCATTAAATTCTGCGTCGAATAACCTCCCTGAACATCAGTTTGGTCGGAATCGGCCGTCAGAGTTCGGTAATTTTTTTCCATTTCGAATTTCGATTGAAAAGTATGTTATGCTCAGTTTGTTGACCTGTAATAGCCTGTAACTGGAAAAAAGATCATTCCAAATGGAAAATTCTACGTTACCTAGGTAGGTACATCTTGGTAGTAGATAGTCAGACAAATAATACAACCTTAAAAACAACGGTATATATACACTAATATTTCGACAAGAAGATTGTATACTGAAGTAGATTACGACGCGATGATTCTTTATATATGTAAATAAATAAATCCGAAGAAAATGAATTCGATTGAAAACGCTGCAAATCCCTGCACAACAGTTTATTATTTTGTACAGAATACCCTTCTGTTACAGATCACAGCTCTCTGTATATATAACCCGTCTATATAATATGATATTATGTACTATTCTATACATATTATGTAGATCGGAGACCCTCCGTAGGTTAGTACCTAACCCCGCACTCGTTACTAGGTGCCTACCTAAATCACGAGTTAAATGCTGCTAAAATAATTCTGTCGATGACAAACAGTAACTAAAACGGCTAAAAGAAACGCAAATAATGAAGTTCTGAAGGAAAATCGTTGATGTGGAGTGAAACGGATCTGTGGTCAATACCTACCCTCGCGGTCAAGTATAATGAACCGTTGTGTAATAACTTGCCCATCAATAATACTTCAACGTTGTTCAAGTTGCAAAAGTACCGATCAACAAAATCCAGCCCCTTCTTGGTAGATGAACCGTTGTGTAGGTATGTATCTAATAATTTACAGTTTGTAATAATTTGCCGTTGTGTAATAATTTACCGTTGATTAATAATTTACCATTGTGTAATAATTTACCCATCAATAATAATTCAGCGTTTGTTCAAGTTTCACAAGTACCTACCAACAAAATCCAATAATCCATCACTTATATCATTATTGAAAATAATAAACCAAAATAAACAGTCATGCAGCATGACTTAATGAGCGAATTTTCAAAGAAATATTCGAATTAATGGCTATGGTTTTGAATAAAGGAAAACTTCGGTCTAAAATTTGGTTTTCTATGTATATTCTCTTCGTATTTATTTTAATTTGTCCGTTTTGTCCATCCTGATTCTACCGTTTGTTATGAGTAGATTCCTTGTTCCTTCTGAATGGCCTTTCCTCTTGACTACGATTTCAGGCCTGGTATCTAAAACCAGTTCAAGATTTGCTCTACTAGGTAGGTAGATCCTTCCTTCTTCATTGATATTATTTTTATCATGTTAAGTACCTACCTACCTTTGAATATCAAATATTCGTATGATACTGATAATAAATTGATAAGATACCTACCTAACCTTCTTCCTCCTACTGTTAGTACCTACATTGAATAATTTGAAATAGATTTTTTCTTTCGTCTTCCTTCTAGTAATACGTGGGCCGGTACTTGTCTATCTATGAAGGTATCATAACAATTATATATGTCAAATGGGAAATTCAAGGAGTTGTACTAATCGTTTGCCTCCCCCTTTTTTGCTTCGAACTCTCGTCTTCAATTAATACTTCTCACATTTTTCAATCTGACCACTCTAAGGGGGTGGGGTTGGGGTAAGAGTTTAAAGATTATCCTAGTTTTGGGTAATTTTTGCGCACTTTAAATGCTCTAATTTAAGAACGGATTTAGATATCTAAAATCCGATTTCACCATCGTGTTCAGCGTGCAAAAACCTTTAAAATGAGGGGTCACTTGTTAGAAAATAACATTTTGGGGATTTTTGGGTAATTTTTGCGCACTTTAAATGCGCCAAAACCCTCCTTAGAGTAGGCCAATTTCGCCCATCTTCGAACTTAGCCTTTCGATTGCCAAGATAGATTTTTTGTGCAAATTTGAGCTGTTTATCTCAATTCTATCGAGAGTTATCGTCTGGAGTGACACATATATATATATATATATACATATAAAAAAGTGTTAAATTTCAGGAATCGTTTTAGAATGGTCTGAAACGGATTTCTATGAAGAAAATTTCCAAAAATTTATATTATTTAAATTTCGAAGCCATTGCAATAGCTTCATTTTCTTTGAAAATTCGCTAATGGTACGGTATGTATGGTTACGTGCCTTACCCATTTTTAGATAACAATTTCAACTCATCTTTCGGATAAACAATGGGATACTACCGGTATAAAATATATGCCAACTCCCTATAATACATAAATAGGTACCTAATACTGTAGATATGATAAGCTGATCATAATTAAAACAATCTCCAAGACATCAGTAACAATAATTATTAAGGAACAGATTAAAATACCTGCTATTTGCCTGTCCACAATTTCATAGGGTTTCGATTTCACCATTATTTCTCCAACTCTACCTCTGAAAGAAAACTGTGTATCTCTGGCAGCTCAGTTGGGTCCAGCGCTAAATGCGGCGGTACACAGCTTCAACAGGTAACAAGATTATTGTTATTTCGAGAGAAACAATTGCTTTTCGGTATCGTTCATGCATGTCGACGCCTGTCTGCACTTCCCACACCGCCTCAGCTCTCGTCTAATGAATTGGCGAGCCATGAAGAATTGAGATGGAGCGGCATAAATAATAAGACGAGCCATACGTCGAGCGTGACCGAGCGCTCGCAAGCTGCTGCCTCTCCAGTCGTGTCGTGTATTTTATTCTGCCTTGTTTTCCCAGTGGGACGTTTCTTTTGTTTAAAAACATTTCCATCTCGCCCGCATTGATTGGTGGAACTATGTGAATTCGAAACGCCCAAATACCGTTGGCAGTGCCTTTCTTTTTGTTTCTACAGGCAGGTACATAATCTTGATTATTATGCTTGGACGTTATATTGCAGAAGAGAAGCCTTTTGTTTTCCTCACTTGGATCAGATTTGTTATATCAAGTCAACATCACATAACAGTAGTGGTGGGTGTTATTGCTGTTTTCAGAAAACGACAAGGCTGTTGGTTGTCCGAGAATAATGTTGGTTGTCAAAAACAGTTGTAAATAACAGTCTGTTGTGTCTTTCAAGGCACAACAGTCTGTTGTTGATAACACCTCGTTGTGGAAGCTTTTTTGTTTTCGGTGTTTTTGGAAATAACTCTGCCATGCTAACTCAACTAATAACTGGCTGTTGTTGATGAGCTGTTGATAATACCTCTCGTTTTGGACGTTTTTGGAATTTTTTTTTAACAACTAGTACAACTGTGCAATACAAAAAAAGGGTTCCTTCCTCAGAAAGAGGTGTTTGAACAGGAAAGAAATGAGCG
Organism: Leptopterna dolabrata; assembly: GCA_954871275.1. Lineage (NCBI taxonomy): Eukaryota > Metazoa > Arthropoda > Insecta > Hemiptera > Miridae > Leptopterna > Leptopterna dolabrata. Next base: position 17,357,039 of record OX940984.1, on the reverse strand, counting down.
TTTGAAAGGGGCATTCCAGTGAAATATGTAAAGGGTGTTCAGAAGACCGCAGGAGCTCACGCAATTTGGCTTTGGTACCAAGAACAGCCCACTCGATCGGTTTCTGTTGCTTCTTCAGACATCAAATGAAGGTTTCCACACACACACACACACACACACACACACACACACACACACACACACACACACACACACACACACACACACACACACGCACGCACGCACGCGCACACACCAAAATGTCAGTTATTTCCAGGGAAAACTAGGTAATACCAAAGTAACAGTTCTTTGGTTTACCAGAAGGTAAGAACAGTTTGGTATTACCTATACCAAAGTAACAGTTCTCTGACAACAGTTTTACATCTGTTATGGATGTTGAGGTTTGTCATGCCGCTGTGAAAGTAAACTGTTATTTACAACTGTTATTTTATTTTCTTGACAACAGTTGCTTCGTTTTTTATCTGCAACTGTTGTAGCAAAACTGTTGTGCGTTTTCGTTCCCATCACTACATAACAATGAAGAAAACTTTGTAAACCAGCGAAATTCAGCAACAGTTCTGTAAATATGCGCTATGAATCCGAATTCGTCTCACAGGAATTGAATTTTCAATGGCATCCAGGGCAGCAATATGGACCTACGATCCCTGCTGCTTTACGTGTGGACGCTCTAGCCCCATTATTTATCCATTAATGTAATATTTAGATCAAAACAAGTCATAATATATACCCAATGATGAAAACGTTTGACCAAGTAGGAGGATTGTCTACCCAACACGTTCCTCATTTGCTTTGGTACCAAGAACAGCCCACTCGATCGGTTTCTGTTGCTTCTTCTGACATCAAATGAAGGTTTCCACACTGTGGGTACCTTAGCGGCACGTTCAGGTTTGTGACAGAGTGTAACAGTGGGGGTGGACCCTCATGAGTCCCCCTCCTAGACCAGCGAGATTACCACCGGTTAAGAAGGGATATCGATTAGGCTTCCCCAAGCGGCCCCGTCTCCACCGGAAGAAAAAATGTATCGAGAACAGCCCACACTGTTACAGGTTTGTCATTTTCCCCCTCCTTGAAAAGCTGATGGTACTGAAATCTTCGCTGCCATCCAAGGACGTTTTGTGAAGCAGCAGTCCTGGCTGATCTCGCTGAAATCTTAGCCATCCAACTATTTTCCACTGGAAAGATTCTTTGTTGGTATTCACAGTAGGTACGTAATTGAAGTTCCTTTTTGAGCAAAGTAGCAAAATCGCAAGTTGCTCTTTCCCATATCTGTAAATGGTTGGTACTTTCTTCGCCGTATCTCTGGTGAGTAGGTCTTAGCACCCAAGTTGTAGGTGTATCGTCAAAGTCAGAGATGGCATTAGGTAGTTTTTCTTTCTCCCAGTGGTAATTTTTTCTTATTTTTCCCCCGCAAAATTTACTGAGATTTGTGCCTAAAATGGGTTAATATGATGCGGTAGTGTGCGGAAGTAGAAATATGGAGAACGACAATAATTTTTTTATGAGGCGCAGATGGGTTTTGCCTGTGGGACTACAGGTTAATAATCAATAGGCATTGTTCAGTCGACAGGAGTTGCCCAGCGAAACCTGTTTCTGCAGTTAAACAGCAGACCCAAAACAAATTATATTACTGACGACTAATAAGCACAAGATTCTCGACTCGCGACCTGTTGTACATTGCGATAAGTGTGAATAAGGGGAATCTGCTGATAAAAATGCAGTTTAACCCCCTTTTCCCCATGAGCACTGGGTAAAATATTACTGTCAACAGTGATATGTGCATATGACTCGCTTTACACTCAAGCATCAGAAATTCACGCACACAACGCCAACTGCCCAACTGAATAGCTTCCCACCTAATTATCGTAGCAATTAGCGTCCTATACCCAATTATACAGAAGAACTTGTAGTACCTACCAGCCAAATATCTCATTTTTCCCAAATTTTCACTTGACCCCCCCCCCCCCCCCACTATGCAGACACAGATATTTATCCCATCATCAGGGCAGATCGCCGATGGAGGATGTGTACGCCCTTTTACATCTGGGCACCAAACACTAATCTAAATTTATAGTTAGGTACCTACTACGTATTTAACAGTCTTTATATAATAATAATAATAAAACGGCTTTATTTGTGTTGGAAGCCACGAGGGCCCATGGTACACAGCAAATTACATAAATGAAAAAAAATGCATAAATTTAGATAGAAAATGACATAAATTTCCAAAATCATTCACCTTTGATCGGTTTATTTCTGTAAGCTTGGTTAGTATCACCTCATGGCGTTTGTTTCCTTTTCCTTTTGTCCTACCTCCTTTCCAATTAGAATGTACCACCCTTCACTAGTGTTGTATTCCAGCCAATCAGGCTCCACCTCCCTTTCACTTCCTTGGCCTCAACAGCCAATGAGATTGCACTACCATTTGTATAAATAGGAGCTCACGTTCCAGTAGTTTCATTCTATAGTGTACTGACGATGGTGTAACAACCGAAACCGGTCTACATTTTGCTAGTGTACGTGGAAATAGACCATTTTATTTTTATCCTGTAGTTTTTTGCTATGGATTTCCACTATTCCGCCGCAAGTGATTTAAGTTATAAAAGAAAAGTTACACAATAATGCAAAATGAAGATTTGTTAAAATACTGGAAATTATAGTTATATTACAGGTAAGATGAAAGAAATGAAGGAGGAAAAAAGAAGAATAGAAGGAAGGAGAAAAAAAGAGAAGAAGGAATTGTGAAAGATAGATGAAAGGGATTTGAACCGTCCACGGGTGGGGACCGACCGAATGCGGAGAGGGAGGGAATTCCACAGCCGTGCACCTGCAATTTGGAAGGATTTACCAAAAAGTGAGGAGTGATGACTCATGATCATGATGGCCCGGGAGCGGTTGGAGAAGGGGAGATGAATTAATGACGAAAGATAAGGGGGTGCTAGGCCATGGACAATTTTAAATATTTGGATAAAGATGCGCAAATTTGAGTAATTTTGAAGATTAATGCCAAATAAATTGACATTTCCGACGGGACGGCGCCTTAATATTATAAATATACCTTACACAGGAATTATGTGCTACCACCAACTTATTCAAATTACAGGCTTTAAGTGAGGAGGAAAAAATTGTGGAACAGTAAAGGAAGTGTGGGAGCAAGGGAGTTTACCAATTTCCATACCAAAGAGGGTAGAGTGAAATTCGATAGTCGTTTTAGTGGGTAAAGACTACCATAAACACGACGACATATTTCTCCAACATGCTCATCCCAAGCTAAAGTTTTATTTATATAGATACCCAGATTGCGAACAACAGGGGAGTAGGGGATAACTATACCATCAACAAGAATAGGGGGAATAGGGTCAGTGGGCAAATCTTTGTTGTGGATCAGGATTGCTTGGGATTTCTCGGGATTGACACTAATACCATTTTTAGCAGCCCACTTGCAAACCGAAGACAAATCAGTATTTATTTGACTGATGGAATTGATGATTTCGTATTTTTCTGATGGTATGTACATTTAGAAATCGTCAGCAAACAAGTGGTGTTGGCTAAAACGAAGAACTGATGGCAGATCATTTATAAAGCAGGAAAAAAAGGCGGGTCCCAGGACGGAACCCTGTGGAACACCCGCAGAAACTGACAAGGACTCGGAAATCTGAGTACCAATGACTACTTTTTGATTTCTAGAGGAGAGATATGAAGAAATGAGTCTGCAAGCAGATGATGAAATGTCGAAGTCATTGGAAAATGACGGCCTTCTACGACTGATCACTGTCCGATTATGAATGTAAAATCTCTGGTATTAAATCTAGAGTTTCCTCCGGAAGGTACGGTTATTTTAAAACTCTGGGTCATCCCGTACTTAGCAAATAGTACGAACGGAACTTTAAAGCTGTCTTCACGACATTCCTTATTAAGTAGGTACCTACATCCGCGGGAGAAGAGAGCAGCAAGACGGAATAATCTCCATCTCTGGCGAAAACTGCAACACTGTGGATCAAAATGCCATATGTGTCTACTTTTGAACCGTCCACCTCTCGTATTGCGGTATACGGTCACCGGAAAGGCGGTTAAAACCCGAGAAAGCTCCTTCGGCTGGCGGGTCCGTTCCGTTTCTATCATTTATCATCCTGAGGTGAAAGAACCGACAGATGTCAACCCCCTTCGTGTATCCACGTGCGGTCTACCTTGTTTGGTCCCCTATTCTGACGAGATTCAATCCACAAGGGAATGGTTATGGAACGCTTCCCAGAGGTGGAGACATTTCTTTTGGAAGCTGCTGGTCTATTTTATCTGCAATAGGAAAGATTTCCTTTTAGTCGATTGAAGGAGTCCGAGCTGGATGCCTGTAGTTGTATCTTTGTATCTACATCTTGTGAATCACGATGTAACCTATAATGTATAGGTGCCTACTTGGATTCAGGTACCAATTACCCAACTGTTGGTTATTTACCTATTTGTAAAATCAACACAAATTATCCATTGTTATTTTTGTCCGGTGTGTTGTTTCCCAAAATAAAGATGGGCCAAGTTGGATTTAATCAAACACTGAATACGAGACAATACGTCACATCTGAGACCATTGAGTGACCATCTGAGTACACACGACCAAAAAATAACCCCTGTGAATTTCGCCATAATTGATTAATTTGAACCAAAGTTATACGTGCGGCAAGGATTTCACCACTGCGCATGGGCAGACGAAATTTACAGTCCGATTTTGATGGAATTCGAATTCTAGCCTAACTCGCACCTATCCTCCAAATTGCATCTTTATTAAAACCTATCTTCCTGCCTTGCAAGGATGTAAGGATAGACACGAAACCACATTTGTCCAGAAAGGTCTAAAACTCAAAATAGGAGTTGAGTTTTTTTAAAGGACAAAAATGTTTTTCCTACTGAAAGTGATAACGAGGCTGCCACATCGATGGGCTGCTACTACCTTGGTAGACTCGGGAAGCCAAAATGAGGGAAGTTGAACTATTAATTTATTATAGCAGCCCTGTCGTGAGTCCCTCCCGGGAACACTCCTATAATATTAAGTTCTCACCAATATCCAAACGCCAAACTAAAGCTCCGTAAATAAAGATATGAGTGGGGACAGGCGACAGAACCCAGGGTTACTCAACCTGGGGCCCCACTACCAGCTCCTTGCAAGGAGTTGGAGGGAGAGGCCCCCAAGTCCTATAAAACCCTGGATCCTGGAGCTCAAGCTTCATTCGACACTTCCTCTAACCAGCTCTCTCTTCTCTCTCTTACCTTCCCTCTCAGATGATCGGTTGACTACAGCCGCCTGAGAATTTTACCTCCTCTCCTCCTCCTTGTCTAGATGATCGGTTGAATACAGCCGCCTAGACAAGGGACCTCTCCTTTCCTTTCCTTTACCTAGATGAACGGTTGACTACAGCCGCCTAGGTAAAAATTCACTCATCCACCTTCCTCTCCTCCCAAGTCGTAGATGTTCGGTTGACTACAGCCGCCTGCGACTTTTCCTCCTTTCCTTTCCATTACCTAGATGAACGGTTGACTACAGCCGCCTAGGTAAAATTTCACTCATCCACCTTCCTCTCCTCCCAAGTCGTAGATGTCCGGTTGACTACAGCCGCCTGCGACTTCTCCTTCCTTCCACGCCACCGTGATGAGAATTTTAAATTCATCACAGTGGTGAACCCGACGTTCACTCAACCTTCTTCCTTCCCACCTCATGTGTCGCCCCAGTCTAGTTCGGTGTCCCCAATTTTAAATTCAAATTTCAAACAGTCAGTGTAAATTCGCAATTCTTGGCCCAACCTCACCGCTCAACTCTCAACGCACCTCCGCTTCCGCCGATTGCGAATTTCAAAATTCAAAACTACCTCAAATTTTTGAATTTTAGTTACAGCCATGGACCCGAACTCACCGACGCCGCCGCTCCTCCGGCCGTCCCTGCTGCAACCGCCGACCGCTGCGACAACTAACGCAGCCGACAACCCCTTCACCAGCCTCTCACCACCCGGCTCCTCCGCATCCGCAGCAGCCACCGCAGCCACCGCCGCCGCCACGGCCGCGGCCGCCACCGACGTCATGACGGCGTCCGCAGCTTTCCCTCTGTCGCTGCCCCCCTTCTACGGGCACGACCCCGCACTATGGTTTTTCCAAGTGGACGCTGCATTTTCGGCCGCTAACATACGCAGCCAGAAAACTCGGTATTCCCGGATCATTTCGCTACTACCATACGATATCCTGCTCCAGACTTCGGATATCTCCCCCGACGCCGCCGCTGCGTACGACGACCTCCGCAGCCGCCTCATCAACATCTACCAGCCGTCGAAGATCGCCCGAGTCGCCGCCCTCTCCCAACCTCAACACCTCGGCGACCTCAAGCCCTCCCACCTCTACCGACGGCTGCGACACCAGCTGCAGGGTATTATGACCGCTGACATCGCACGTACATTCTGGTTACGTGCCCTCCCCCACCCCATACAGATGGCCCTGGCCAGCCACCTCGACGGTCCCGACGAGCCCCTCCTGCGACTCGCGGATACCGTTCACGACTTGGCCGCAGCGGCCACCGTCGGCGAAGTGCGTACGCCACGTCACCCCCCACCTCTACGGGACCGCACCAAGTCCCGAGACCGCAACCGGCCCCCCTCCCTCGACAGACGTCGCCCCGCTTCGACGGATCGCCGACGCGACCCCTCAGCCGACCACCGCCGCCAGCGCTCACCCGAACGCCGCAACGCATCCCCTCCTCGCCAACGCGGAGGGCGGTCCCCAGCCGCTGCACGCCCCTCCACCTCCAACCGCCCCACCAAAACCACCTACCTCCCAGCGGGCCCCCCCCCCCCCCGATGTTTCTATCATGTCAACTTCGGTGGGGAGGCCCGCAAATGCCAGCCCCCCTGCTCCTTCACCCCTAAGCAGGGAAACGCGGACGCCCGCCGGTAAACCCGGCGGGCCCCCCTCCTCGCCAACACGGGGGGGACCATGACCAACCCCCCCCCGCCCGAATTCATACCACCACCACGAAGCCCCGTTACCCCTCCTACGCCGCCGCCACGGCCGCCAACCTCCCGGCCGCACCTGCCAGCGCCGCCAAAACCCTCACCCCACCATCAACCGTTCCCCCACCTCGGAACGTCCCCTCCACGCCCGCCTCCAGGGCAGCCACCCTTCCGGCCGCAACTCACGCCGCCGCTACCGTTCCCCCACCACGGAACGGCCCCTCCACACCCGCCTCCAGGGCAAAACCCCCTCCGGCCGCCACTCACGCCGCCGCTACCGTTCCCCCACCCCGGAACGACCCCTCCACGCCCGCCTCCAGGGCAGCCACCCCTCCGGCCACCACTCACGCCGCCACTACCGTTCCCCCTCCCCGGAACGGGACCAACCCACCTCCTACCAAGAGGACCAGCCTCCCTACCGACACCACCGTTCCCCCCCTCCGGAACGGCAAGAAACCGCCCCACGTCTCATTCGAAGAGGACCGACCACCGCCAGCACAGATACCCACCTCCGCAATCCTGCAAAACGCCCTGCCTACCCACCAGCGACTTTTCTTACGGTGTAAGAAAACTAACATCCCTTTCCTGGTGGACACAGGGGCGGCGCTTTCAATCTTCACCAACAACATCCTCCGGCGTCAGGCGCGCTGCCACCGACAGCTTCTCTACGCCGCCAACGGCACTACCATCCCCTCGTACGGGACATACCGCTCATCAGTTCACATGAGCGGTCTCGCGTACGAGTGGGACTTCACCGTGGCGGACGTGGAGAAGGCGATCCTGGGGGCCGACTTCCTCGCCTATTTCGGCCTCCAGGTCGACGTCCGGAATGCGCGCCTGATCGACCCACAAACAAATAAACCCATACCCGGGTTTATTCACGCGATAAACCACCCCCCCACGCAGTTTGAACGCCTCCTCCTCAACTACCGCCCCCAGCGCCGCCCCTCCGCCCACATCTCCACGGTCCAACATCACATCGAGACCTCAGGCCCACCCATCACAGCGAAAGCCCGCCGCCTCCACCCCCTTCAGTTATCGAAAACTCGCCAGCATTTCAACAAATTAATCGCCGACGGTATCATCCGCCCCTCGAAATCCCCTTGGGCTTCTCCACTCCACATCGTGCAGAAGCCCAATGGGGATATCCGCCCCTGCGGAGACTACCGGCGCCTAAACGCTAAAACCACACCAGACCTCTATAACGTTCCCCACCTACGAGATTTCTCGTCACATCTACATGGTACCACTATCTTCTCTACCCTCGACATTTCAAGGGCGTTCCATCATATTAACATCCACCCCCCCGACGTCCCGAAAACCGCAATCATTACCCCGTTCGGTTTGTTCGAATACGTAAAGATGGGCTTCGGGTTAAGGAACGCAGCACAGACATGGCAACGGTATATGGACAGCATCCTGCGAGGCCTACCGTTCGTCTTTTGCTTCCTCGACGACGTCCTTATAGCCTCCAAAACACCAGACGAACACCTCACCCATCTACAACAGATACTCGAAATCTTCTCCGCCGAGGGCCTCCTCGTTAACACCGACAAATGTGTTCTCGGCCAACCCTCCGTCCGCTGCCTCGGCCACCAAGTCTCATCCGAAGGCATCAAGCCCCTCCCGGACAAGGTCCACGCCATCATTGATTTTCCACAACCCCGCACTGTCACGGAACTCCGCCGCTTCCTGGGTATGTTAAATTTTTACCGCAGACACATAAAACACGCAGCACAACATCAACAGCCACTCATACACGCCATCCCCCAACCCTCAAAAAAAAATGACAACCGCCCCATCACCTGGACCCCCCAACTTACCACCTCCTTCAAAATTTGCAAGCAGGACCTAGTAGACGCCGCTCTATTAGCCCATCCCGACCCTCACGCTCCCCTTTCCATCACAACGGATGCGTCCGACTGGGCCATCGGGGCAGTGCTCCACCAGCACACCGGCGCCACCCCCCAACCCATTGGCTTCTTTTCCAAAACATTGTCCCCCACCCAGAAAAATTACTCCACTTTCGACAGGGAACTCCTCGCCATCCACGAAGCCATCAAGCACTTTCGTGACTTCGTGGAGGGCAGGCAGTTCTCTGTCATTACAGATCACAAGCCCCTGACCCACGCCCTCCACCAAAACCGCAAATCCGCCTCCCCGCGTCGCCTCCGGCAACTCGAGTTTATCGGACAATTCACGTCCCATATCCGATACTTGCCGGGGGCTGACAACTGCGTGGCGGACGCACTCTCCCGACCCACCCCTACCCCCGCGCCGGTGGCGGAGCTACTTCCATTCCCCTCCCCCCAATCCCTCAAAAACAAACAGACCCAACCTCTGACCCCGCCCTTTCCAACCTCATTTCCGCATCCAAGTTGGAACAGCTGCCTCCCCTCCACCTCTGGTGCGACGTAACGGCCGATTCACCGCGCCCTTACGTCCCACCAGAGCTGAGGCGGCAGTTGTTCCTCCATTACCACTCCCTCCACCATCCTGGCATTCGGGCAAGCCGGGACCTCATAAAAACGCGGTACATCTGGCCCCACATGAACACAGATATTCGTAACTGGGTTCTGGGGTGCCAGAAGTGCCAGCGATTCAAGGTCTCGGCCCACCCCCATGTCCCTCCTCAAACCATCCCCGACTCCCTCCCGTGGGAACATGTACATCTGGACTTAGTGGGCCCCCTTCCCCCGTCCGAGGGGAAGAAATACTGCCTCACGATGATCGATCGTGCCACCAACTGGGTGGAGTGCATCCCGCTCGCCCACATCACCGCGGACACCGTCGCGACGGCTTTCCTCACCCAATGGGTTAGCCGTTACGGTTGTCCGCGAACAGTCACGGTCGATCAAGGGAGGCAGTTCGAATCCGCACACTTTTCCGATTTACTACGTTCCCTCGGGATCCAAAAAATCCACACTACCCCTTACCATCCCCAATCCAACGGGAAAATAGAGCGGTGGCACTCGGTCCTCAAACAAGCCATTTCTACATCAGCCAATTCCCCTTCCTGGACAAAATCCCTTCCCTACATTTTGCTCAGCCTTCGCACATCACCCCGTCCATCAGACCAAACCAGCCCCGCACAAAATGCCTTTAAAGACCCACTACGTTTACCAGCCGACATTTTCACCCCAAATCACACACCGTCAATTAACAGGGAGCCGCTACACTCAACAACACCGACAAACGACACCACTTATCCCAAACGCTTTTTCACCACCACACACATGTACCTGAAAGAGCCCGGCATCCATAAAACTTTCCGACCACTTTATGCCAGGCCCTTTCAAGTCATCCGCACAACACAAACCACCGCAACCCTGTTAATTGACGGCAAACCACATACAGTCCCGTTAGCCAGGTGTAAACCCGCACCTGTGCTAGCCCAACCCCCTAACACTATCAGTCTCCCGCCGTCCGTTCGCGATGCACCATCCTCTATTCCCACAGCACCCGTCACCTCCGTCGTTTCCGGATTTCGATTCGGTTCCGGAAATGGCGGAGATTCTCCGGGACGTTTTCGTCCCGGAACCGCTCTCACCCCTACCCCCTTCGCCCGGGCCGACCTCAACGCTTCTTTTTCTTCCGCCACGGATCTCCGGGTTACCTCCCCGGCCCCGACGATGGAAGTACCCCCAGTGGCGAATTCTGCGCGAATTTCGCACAGCGCAAGCCACGGGGGTACACCCCCCTTACACCCCCCTTACACCCCCACAGACCCCTTGATGTCCTCCATCCTCCAAGAGTTCCGCCTCGCGGAACTCATGCCCCCCCCACCCCCCGTTCAAATCGCGACCCCCCCCCGTAAATTACAGACCCCCACCTCCCGCCCTTCAACCGAAAATTTTGGACCCCCCAATTTTAACTCCCCCACAACAATTTTCAATTTTCGACCCCCCACTTTCGGCTTCTCCCCCTCAAACGACCCAAACCCCCAAACCCACAACACCCCCTCCCCCCCTCCATCGTCGGGGATATCCCAAATAGTTTCCGCCGGGACGAAACGGCCCGGGCGGCGAAACGGACGGAGGGAGCGTCCTCGCATCCCCCGCGTCCCGGCGGCCAAGTCCCCCGCCCCGCTCTGAGCAATCACGGCGGGGCCTTGAGATTCCGGGACAGTGCTTGTGTCTTATTAACCCACTCGCCCTGTACCGGAACTCGAGGCCCCACCGTGGCCGCCTCCCCACATCGACCGCCGGCCGCTACCCCCCGCACACTTCACCCACACACTCACTACCACTCGCCACACACTAGCCACACCCAGGAAACGGCGGATTCCAACACCCCGTTCCCATCTGTCAACCAAAATTGTACATACCCTTCAACTATTGTAAATCCGCATTCATCTTTTGTAAATACTCATTCATCTTTTGTAAATACTCATTCATCCTTTGTACATACTCCCTGTAAATACTCATTATTGTAACTACTCCTTCATCCATACTGATCACTTTTATAAATGCCCAATGTTTATACCTGCTGACCACCTGTATATCATCCTGTAACTCATCATCACCTCATACTTACCATGTTACCCATCCTACTTACTTACTATACTTACCGTGTTAATACTCTCTACTTCCCATGTTCATCCTTTCTCTACTCTACCATCTCAATACTCTATACTTACCATGTTACTCCTAGACTTAAGGCTCACCTCTATACTTACTATACCATATTACCCCTAGACTTAAGACTCGCCTTCAGCTCAACCACTTGTTTGCATCGGCCCTCAGCCCCTGTCACCTTGCGCCTTCAGCACCACCTTTTGTTTGCCGTAGCCCTCAGCTCCTGTCACCTTGCGCCTTCAGCACCACCTTTTGTTTGCCGTAGCCCTCAGCTCCTGTCACCTTGCGCCTTCAGCTCCACAAATATTGGTTCAAACTGGGGGGACCTCTGTCGTGAGTCCCTCGCGGGAACACTCCTATAATATTAAGTTCTCACCAATATCCAAACGCCAAACTAAAGCTCCGTAAATAAAGATATGAGTGGGGACAGGCGACAGAACCCAGGGTTACTCAACCTGGGGCCCCACTACCAGCTCCTTGCAAGGAGTTGGAGGGAGAGGCCCCCAAGTCCTATAAAACCCTGGATCCTGGAGCTCAAGCTTCATTCGACACTTCCTCTAACCAGCTCTCTCTTCTCTCTCTTACCTTCCCTCTCAGATGATCGGTTGACTACAGCCGCCTGAGAATTTTACCTCCTCTCCTCCTCCTTGTCTAGATGATCGGTTGAATACAGCCGCCTAGACAAGGGACCTCTCCTTTCCTTTCCTTTACCTAGATGAACGGTTGACTACAGCCGCCTAGGTAAAAATTCACTCATCCACCTTCCTCTCCTCCCAAGTCGTAGATGTTCGGTTGACTACAGCCGCCTGCGACTTTTCCTCCTTTCCTTTCCTTTACCTAGATGAACGGTTGACTACAGCCGCCTAGGTAAAATTTCACTCATCCACCTTCCTCTCCTCCCAAGTCGTAGATGTCCGGTTGACTACAGCCGCCTGCGACTTCTCCTTCCTTCCACGCCACCGTGATGAGAATTTTAAATTCATCACAGGTGCCTACTTGGATTCAGGTACCAATTACCCAACTGTTGGTTATTTACCTATTTGTAAAATCAACACAAATTATCCATTGTTATTTTTGTCCGGTGTGTTGTTTCCCAAAATAAAGATGGGCCAAGTTGGATTTAATCAAACACTGAATACGAGACAATACGTCACATCTGAGACCATTGAGTGACCATCTGAGTACACACGACCAAAAAATAACCCCTGTGAATTTCGCCATAATTGATTAATTTGAACCAAAGTTATAAGTGCGGCAAGGATTTCACCACTGCGCATGGGCAGACGAAATTTACAGTCCGATTTTGATGGAATTCGAATTCTAGCCTAACTCGCACCTATCCTCCAAATTGCATCTTTATTAAAACCTATCTTCCTGCCTTGCAAGGATGTAAGGATAGACACGAAACCACATTTGTCCAGAAAGGTCTAAAACTCAAAATAGGAGTTGAGTTTTTTTAAAGGACAAAAATGTTTTTCCTACTGAAAGTGATAACGAGGCTGCCACATCGATGGGCTGCTACTACCTTGGTAGACTCGGGAAGCCAAAATGAGGGAAGTTGAACTATTAATTTATTATAGCAGCACAACTAAATTTTGGACAATGTATAATTGTAATATGGCAACCTAATCTATATAACTAAATTTACAGGTGATCGTGGTGTCTGTCTGTCTGTTTGTGTTTCAATCACGCCAAAACGGCTGAATGGATCGAACCCATCTCGCGTATTTGAATGTTTCCATGACCAGGGAAGGACATAAGGAGGTTTACTTCCGGATCCGATGGATAGGGGTGGGGGTTTATAGGGAAGCCGAAACATGAAAAAATTAAATTCTCGAAAACGGCCCAATGGATCGAACCCATCTCGCGTATTTATGTTTCTATGACCAGGGAAGGACATAAGGAGGTTTACTTCTGCGAGAGGTAACAAAGTCAGATGGACCCACCCCGAGTTCTACCCGTCAGCGACGGGCAACACAGCTAGTGTAATAATATTTGCCATATCTATATAACTAAATTTACAGGGTGGTGTCTGTCTGTTTGTCTGTTTGTGTTTCAATCGCGCCAAAACGGCCCAATGGATCGAACCCATCTCGCGTATTTAGATGTTTCAGTGACCAGGGAAGGGCATAGGGGGATTCACTCCCGGATCTGATGAATAGGGGTGGGGGTTTATAGGGAAGCCGAAACAAAAAAATTAAATTCTCGAAAACGGCTCAATGGATCGAACCCATCTCGCGTATTTGAATGTTTCCATGACCAGGGAAGGACATAAGGAGGTTTACTTCCGGATCCGATGGATAGGGGTGGGGGTTTATAGGGAAGCCGAAACATGAAAAAATTAAATTCTCGAAAACGGCCCAATGGATCGAACCCATCTCGCGTATTTATGTTTCTATGACCAGGGAAGGACATAAGGAGGTTTACTTCTGCGAGAGGTAACAAAGTCAGATGGACCCACCCCGAGTTCTACCCGTCAGCGACGGGCAACACAGCTAGTGTAATAATATTTGCCATATCTATATAACTAAATTTACAGGGTGGTGTCTGTCTGTTTGTCTGTTTGTGTTTCAATCGCGCCAAAACGGCCCAATGGATCGAACCCATCTCGCGTATTTAGATGTTTCAGTGACCAGGGAAGGGCATAGGGGGATTCACTCCCGGATCTGATGAATAGGGGTGGGGGTTTATAGGGAAGCCGAAACAAAAAAATTAAATTCTCGAAAACGGCTCAATGGATCGAACCCATCTCGCGTATTTAAAATGTTTCTATGACCGGGGAAGGACATAGAAGGTTTACTTCTGCGAGAGGTAACAAAGTCAGATGGACCCACCCCGAGTTCTACCCGTCAGCGACGGGCAACACAGCTAGTTATGGAAAATAGTACCAGATTCTTAACTGCTGTTCAGAAAATAGTCTGTCAAAAATATATTTATGTACATTTTATACGAGTCTCTATATTCATCTGCACAACGCACAGTTCATACAACTCGTTTACGACTGTAGATGAAAATTAGTATTTAATGACATGCTTGCGCCCTGCGTTGCTAAAATATCAGTACCTAATAGCTTGCTCAAGATTAACACGTTCACACCTACGTACTACGCTCTTGTTTTAGGTACCTACTATAGTTCACAACACTACCTGCTCAGTGTATTTCATAGGCTTTCGAACGTTATTCAAGCGTAGGCCGACGAAAGACCAAACGTATGCATCGGGAATGGATGTTTGCATCGATGAATATTTTCACAGTTAGTTATTCCGTTGGGATTCTTACCAGCCCAATCAGACCGTTACCTAAAATGAAGAGCAATCACAGCTTTATAAAAGTGATCACCACCGGGGAGCGATTTCGGTTAAACGCTAACTGTAACGGAAGCATCTCATAATACGTCAATAAGTTGGATAAATCCTGTTGCACAATCGATCTGCTCGAAAATGGCGTAATTACGTCACGTTCGCACCCAAGGAAGCCTGGAAGTGATGAAGTGTAGCGACTGAAATAACAGGGTTCGCTCCAAGGCAGCAACATGCGGTGGTCAGCGCTTCTTTATCTCTTCCAGAATGCTTTTAGAAAGTGAAAACAGGATTGTTGGAAGATGCAGGTTGCAAATGACGTTTTACTGCGCCCTTCTCTTCAATTACCGACGCCGCAGTAAAAGAATTTACGGTGGGTTACTAGCCCATTTTATGCTCCTTTTCCTCCCAGAACTAACCGCGGATGTACGACTTTGTAAATAATTTCTGCAATTTATAATTTAATCGGTACCAACACTGGAGATTAGTTACGCGAAAATGGAGATGGTCAGCCGTTCAACTCAGTTTGCTCCTTTTTGATCATTTCTCCTAACCTCGCTCACTTTCTACACAGCTATGTATTATTTTTGCCAATTTTAATTATATTTCAGCTGCATTTCCCATAAATATAATAATAATACCTACTAACTATATAATACCTACCTATATGAATATTATTATAATACCTTCCTACCTATATTATTATTATAATTATTGTTATAATAATATTAATTGAAAACCGCGCAAAATGGTTGAGAATTGAGGATTGATGGCAGGCATTTCCCTGTTCACCCATTGATTCTGAATATGATGTCAACCGAATTCTATTTTTCACCGAATGCAGTGGTTTCCTTTTTTGTTTACTTCTTTTCCTTTTGACTAACCGAACTTATGTTTTCCATTTGGGTGTTCACTGCCTATATAGAAAGAATAGACCTGTAGCAGTGGAATATTGAAAAATACAGCCTGAAAACAAAAAGTGCTGTCATTGACGGGGTCAGTGACCCTTCTCAATAGACCAGGAGGTGTGCCCACCCCTTCTAAGGCAGAGGCGTCAGGCCTCTATTCATAAGTGGCATTTCCCCCACCTAAAACGTAATAACAATACTATTCGGTTAATACTCATCCGATTTTCAAATTTCAAACGGATTTGAACTCCAAATAAATATCCTTAGCGCGCCTGGACCTTAAAATTTGAAAACAGGTTTTTTAAATAGGGTTTTTGTTTTGTTTTTGTGGAAAATTTGAAATGAAAATAGAAAAAAAGAGTGTCATATCAATTCTACGTACTCATGGTTTACAAGTCAATTTTCAGAGGGAAAATCGGACGAGCGGTTTAGTCACAGTATTCTAATTGGTTTTAGCTCATTTTGAAGCACAACGTGGTGGCAGCTTTTGGAACTAAACCGGGGATATTTAGCCTTAATACGGGACTATCTGTGGCCCAACCCCCACCTACCCTCCAAACCTCATCGCTTCTCGACGATTTCTAGGGTAGTTGTGGGCTCTAGAAGGATTTTACGCAGACGAAAGTTGGAGTACTTAATAAATGAATGTGATACGAACCACCTGTGCTCCAACCCGTGCCTACCCTCCAAATTTCGACTCACTACGACTTTTTCGGGTAGTTATGGGCGTTACAAGGAATTGACAAACATTTCGTGTCTACGCATATGCGAGCCCGGATGTTACAGTCCGAATTTGATGAAATCGACGTGGAACCATCAGGGTTCCATTCTGCATCTACCTTCCAACGATTTCTAGCGTGGTTATGCACTTTACAAGGATTTCACTTCTGCGCATGCGCAGACGAAAGTTACAGTACTTTTTCAATGAATTTGATGCGGGATCATCTGTGACCAAACCCCGCACCTACCCTGCGAATTTTAACTCATTACGACAATTATTTCATATAGTTTTGCTCGGGATGAGGAACTGACCACAGACAGACAGGGAACCAAAAATGTTCCTTGATGCCTGAAATGTAAAATGCCAGTGAAATTTTCATTTGGAGGATATCAAAAATAATTGTAAATAATTATGAACGATCTTCAAACCATACAATTCCTCATTCATAAATTTGACGGTCTACTGAACGAACCATCAGAACTTGTGGTGGAGGTTTTTGGAATCACGAAGGCGTCAAGAATGGGCAACATGATGGCGCCGACAGTGGCGTCAGAAAATGAAAGAAAGATTTGGGAGTCTTGAAATTCCATCATTCGGGTGCCTACAAGTTGGAACGAAATCTCACGTAAGGCTTTCTGATCAGCGGACTTACTAGTAATGCATAATGTTGATACCACACTGCGAACTAAGATCTCGGTTCTCTTCAACATGGTCGTTCACAGCGATGGATAATGGTACATGGTATGCATATGTGGGTTAGCATCCTCGTGGTTTCGAGCGTCACCTACCAATTCAGCTTGGTGCCCCCAGGCCTCTCACTTTATGACAAGTCGCCCGACAAAGCCCGCGTCGAGCACAATGAGATCGATTCCACGCTTCAACGCTGAGAAAACGCACCTTATACACAGGAATCCACTTGCGATGGGTTGATGGATTGCGATGGATCCTCGTCGCCGTGCCCTCAACGGTACATGACCCCGACCCGGCGTCTCTCGGTCAGTAGAGCAACAGCCGTTAAACGCCCTAATTATAATAACTTGAGAAGTGGTACGGAGTTGCGGTGGTAGACGGAAGCCACAAGACGATAGTTTTTGCCTGTCCTTCTATAACAGTTCACTTGTAACTGGAGATCCTTGAGACTGAATGCCATTTCTACAAGTGAAGCCTTCCACCGTTGCAAAGTACAGCAACAGGTACAGCACAGCAGAACTTTCCATATATAAGACAACAGAAAACTTCATTCCGCAAATTTCTCCAGATTTATTTTATGGCTTAAATTTTAATTAATTAATTTTTTGTCAAATCAAAACTCTCATCCTGCGTTTCAGACATTTCTGCAAAAATTTGGTTCCGCGTTTGTTTGTACGACAAAATACCTATCTACCATTAATGTATGAACCAAGCCAGGTAACTCCTTAAATGGTTTTCTATGAATCAAATTTGAACTGTTACTTTCGTCTGCACATGTGCAATCGTGAAGTCCTACATTCCACGAAGTACAATAAGTTACTTTTAATGACATACCCACCCCCGCGTAAGTATCCAATATGAATCAAAACTTGCAAAACGTGACGAGGACTCAATACTAAAATCCGTCAAATTGCTGGGAATTAAACGAATAAACTATAAAGTAGGCACCATTTTTGGAACGTCTAAATGTATTTTTTTTTTAAAGTTTCAGTTATAAACGTCATGTAAGTAGTACCAGTATAGTAGATATCAACCTGGTATAAATGTGCGAGATACGCCAAATCCGCTTAGGGTCTTGTAGGGTATTGAGGGGAAGTCGACTTCGATGAAAGGCCTCTCCCATGTCAAGGCAAGTTCACATTTTTGGATCGAATTACCTTCCCTCTTAATTTCAGACTGTTACGACAATCACTGATGCAGGTGCACACCGCTGATATCAACCCAAAAACGCTGCAAATCCACTCACAACGGTTTATTATTTTGTACAGAAGACCCTTCTGTTACAGATCACAGCTCTCTGTATATATAACCCGTCTATATAATATAATATGTACTATTCTATACATATTATGTAGATCGCAGATCCTCCGTAGGTTAGTACCTAACCCCGAACTCGTTACTAGGTACCTACCTAAATCACGAATTAAATGCTGCTAAAATAATTCTGTCGGTGACAAACAGTAACTAAAATGGCAAAAAGAAACGCAAATAATGAAGTTCTGAAGGAAATTGTTGATGTGGAGTGCAAAAAGATGCAAAGTACCTACCAACAAACTCCAGCCCCTTCTACGTGGATGGTATAATGAACCGTTGTGTAATCATTTACCATTGTGTAATAATTTACCCATCAATAATACTTCAACGTTTGTTCAAGTTTCACTACCTATCAACAAACTCCAAAAGAGCCATCAGTTTTCAAATGAAATAATATCACAGAACAACCAACTCGACTGTTAGCGCGTCCCTAGTGATGATATTTGGGCTCCATGTATACAATTTCATTCACCATCCTGTTGAAAATGCCTGTCGGTGCAAACTTCTGGGCATCACTGTGAACGAACGGCTGGACGTACAATGCTCCGGGTGGTCTTAAAAAACTCCCAAGTTCGAGAACTGTTTAAAACCGTTAAAAAAATCGAGAAAACGGCGTCCTGGATACTTCAACCTCCTATTTTTCACCCCTTAGGGATGACTGACATTAACGCCGAGCTTCGAGGACCAACTGGACCACAAATGGGACCTATAAACCGAATTTCGCCAATTTTGGTTCATGGTAGCTAAGAAAAGTGCTCAGTACGGCGTACGGCGGACGGAAAGAAATTTTTTTATTGCATTTTCGGATTCTACATACCTTGAAACGGAAACCATCAAATTTTGAGGGGGGTTAAAATTTGTTTTTTCATGCTCGATTCCAAAGGTTCATTATTGAAAATAATAAACCAAAACTACCACGTTCACATACTTGTCTAATAGTTGAAGAGTCGAAATAGTTATTGTTCCGTTGGGTTCTTATTCCGAAACAAAACAAAACGTACACGCCTATACTAAACTATATCTACACAACTAGGTACAACTTAAGTACGTGATCTATGAAAAGATTGAAGTTTTTTTTACGTATGTAAACAGTAAATACGATTTACTCAACTGTTACCTGCAACTGCAGATGTTGGGCAGTGTGGTGAGGAAATGTATGCATACTTGAATATAATAAGCCTTGGAAGTTATCAAAGTACACCCCCTGAATTATGAATAGCAATGTTTCATTTTCAGTTTCTTACTTTCAACGCTGTTTTTTTTGCTGAGTTTTAACTTGAACTTTTGTGAAGATAATAAATTACCACCTTGAATCTCGAAAACTACAGATATAATATCTGTTAGAAAACTTGCTTATTGATTCATGCTGCATGACTCTAACTTGGTCAAATGTCTACGAGAACGCGATGAATGAACCTCTAAACAAAAATAACGCTTTATTTGCGACGAGAGGTCCAGATAGGACTTATCCTTGTGATGGGCACCACGGCTCCTACACACACACATACTATTACATGGTCGATGCCCAGACCTTCAAGTCTTTTGACCTGAATCAGATCGAGTCCTCTAATTAATGCCTTTTCAACTGCCGAGTTGAGACCGCTGTTCACTTACATTCCTTCTCCTCGCTCGGTTGACCAGATCATTGTCGGGAACAGGTACCGTTTGCTTTTAGAGTCCGTTTCAAATCCTGTGTTTCTTATTACAGGCGTACGAACAGCGTGGGTCCATTAATTCGGCCTCTCAATGGGGTCAAGTCAAGTAGTATGTAACACAAAGTAAGCAGGTTTTAAGGTAAGCCCTAATTTCAGCTTCAATCCTACATCTGGGAAGCATATAATGTATAGTTATCCATATTACAGAGGCTAGGTATCTTGCAGAGTACTGCTTATCTGCACTGGTGTTCAAGTGAATTAATCAAACTATAGTTTTAAGACAAACAATACTGTTGATGGACCAGACACGAATGAATAATTATATTTTTATAAAAACCCAAACCCATATGCAACAAGTGGTTTACAACTGGTGAACCATATGTTTGTGTTTGAACTGGAGACCGAACTTGATTTCCCAATACCTCAAGTGAGCGTCTGAAGACTGTGCTTGAGAACAAGCTTCATGCTTCACTCATGGAGTCGATTTAGTTGAGAAATCCGCTGGCATACTTTCAGATGGCATATATTCCAGCTTTACCATTTTTTCTTCTATAGCTTCTCGGATGAACGCCTGACGTATATCGATGTGTTTAGTTCGACCATGGTGTGTGGGATTTTCTAACAAATCAAGTGCGCCTTCATTGTCGTTTTTCAGCACTAGCGCCACCTCTTGGATGTCCGAGACTAGCAAAAAGTCGCTTCAAGTACAATGCTTCTTTGATTGCATCTGTCAAGGAATTGTATTCCGCTTCCGTCGTGGATGTAGCAACTGTTCGCTGCTTCCGTGACTCCCATGTAATCGCAGCTCCTGACATCATGAACACCGTTCCACTGAAGACAACAATAACACGTTTCTTGATTGTTCCGTCAACGTATTCAAATAATTCACTTCGGGTAAGGAGCGCCTCCATGTGAATTACCCATGTCTCAAAATGATTTCGTCCCAGGGGGTTAATCTTCAGGTCAATGCTTGCCATTGCCTCCCTTCAAGTGCGAACCGATAACCTCTTGCAGAGTACTACTTATCTGCAGTGGTGTTCAAGTGAATTAATCAAACTATAGTTTTAAGACAAACAATACTGTTGATGGAACAGACACGAATGAATAATTATATTTTTATAAAAACCCAAACCCATAAGCAACAAGTGGTTCACAACAGGTGAACCATATGTTTGTGTTTGAACTGGAGACCGAAACTTGATTTCCCAATAAGGTAGGTAGGTAGGTACTTAAGAAGGAAGTAGGTAGGTATATTAAGACTGAGACCTGATGAAATGTGTAAGGTAAGGTGTGTACCTTAGGTCATTCTTTCAAACATGAATTTGACGTTCAAAAAAGGTGATTTAAATTAGGTATATTATCTTTTGAGTGACAAGTTGTACGATAACAATTTAACGAACATTTAGACAACAAATTTTCACACACATTAATAGTCTTAATTTTTTAAGAAACCAAAAATTAACGGGCACCTAGGTAAGTACATCATAGTTATACGATTGTACCTTGAGTTATTCACTCGGTTTTTTGAAAAATTCTGGGCTAATGACGTACTTTGAAACCTTAACGTACCTACAGTGCGTAATATACAGATGTTAAACAAGCAATTCTGTCTATAAGACTCTTTTGACAACTACCATGTACATGGGGATTACTTGCCAGAATCTCAAATGAGACACCGTATAGTAAAGAAGTAAGTAAAACTTCGTGATCGACTGCAACGAGAGAAAATTTTCGCAAAATCAGTTGAAAGTTCTAAGCAGCTTGAGTTCATCGAGCAGCCTATTAATTTCTTCTCTCTGCATCGGCACATAAGTTGTCGAAGCATAACACAATCAATTTTCCTATTGGCCGCCTCCAAGGACTGACGAATGAAAAATAATCATCGTGAACTCGTGAACCTTATTATGTACAACTTATTATGCGCATGCCTTCCACTACGAGCTCATGCCACCACCCGGACACAGATCCTATTACAATCCACATTCCACACTACTTACAACTCGTAAACGACACGTGAATGTGTGAAACTCGGAAATCTTCGTGAGCGTGCAATTGAGAAAAGATATCGAATTCGCGCGTTCACAGTATTCATTTGTCTGATAGTTAACTATTAACTACCTATCGGAATGAAAACTGGTCACGTTTCCCTCATCTGTCCCTGTCGTCGTCGTGGTAAACGGTTCTTGAACTCGTGTCTTCAGCGGGACACCTACCTACATGTACACTCAGATATCGATATTCCTGAGGAGAAATTCACTCAGGTAGCATTTCAACAGGTAAAAAGTTTGCTTCATCTTTGTATTAATAACTCGTTGTCAAGAGTACGCAGTGGAATTCATCAATGAAAAATATCAAGATTCAAGCGACGGGAAAAGTTTACGAAGGTGATAATGGAACAATAGTTAACCACAATAATGTGACGCCGCACAGTGGTCGGATGTGTGAAAAAACTCCCCAAAATGAAAGTTGTCAAATCGTTGTTCTGGGCATTGTAGGTCACTCTCAAATACCCACGGATGAGAGTTCTCGAACGATTTTGCCCGTAAAAAATATTCAATGGCGAACAGAGAATGATGAAACCAAAGAATCATTATAAATTCATCAACGCATAAGTTTTTGATTTCGCGGAATTCGATCTTGTACCCTCTTGGTAATAGAAATTAGTTAATTCTAGGCAGTGTTACTCGGTCTATTTAGGTATAAATAGCGGAAAGTTTTGAATTATTTGTTTATTTTTTCATGGATCACCGAAAAAAAGGATTGAAAAAAAATACAATGAAAAATCTTCTTTAGTAATATTATTTGTGGACCAAAAAAAAGCTCCACCGAGCTCCACTTCGGGAACGATATTACCTCCAAATACATGTATAGAAGAGTCAACACCGTGAGTTTGATCGCCGCCCTCGGCCGCCGGAGATGGGCATTCACGATAGAACCTATTGGCTCCTGAATTTATAATGACGTGGTTTTTAGGCGTTTTGTTTATACAGAAGCTCAAAGAGCAAATGTGATCTCTCTAAACAATAATATTATGTGAGACTACTCAGGATTCTAGTTTTCCTTTTACACTTGACGAGACAGGTTCGTTCTTCGTACTCTCCCTCGGGAATTAATAATGGGAAAATTAATAATTTCTTACGACAAGTTTTGTGACGTACCTACAGTTCAGAAGCGAGTGTAACCTACAGTAGGGATTGAGAGAAATGTATCCGCACATAAAAGAAGACACTTTATCCCTAGCAACTGACGGGAGTAAGAAGAGATTTCTGCCACATTTCACGAAGAAAAAGAGGGAAGTTGATCACAGTAAGTCCAAGTTTTATAAACGAAATTCAATGTGGTTGTAAGGGTAAGTTCATTTTAGAATTGGGGACCGGTTCAGTGGACACCTGTCCTGAACGTGAAATCGGAGGTGAACCAGGTTTCTAGTTTTAAGTCTAAAACAATAAATGGATCAGCAAGTACTCTAAATAAAATTTAGTTACTTGATTACTTATAGCTGAAATGTTGAAAAACAGAGTTTTTGTATCTTGAAAAGTGATTAAAGTTTTTGGGATTTACGGTGGAATTTGAGGATAAGGGTGCAAGATAGGTATTTTTCGTTGTCAAATTCATGTTCAGCACGCTAAAAAACATATGAGAAAGTATGTTTGGTCTGTTGGATATAATGTTAATTTTTAAGGAATTTTTGTGTGCCAAAAAATTATTAAAAAACAGTAATAACCAAACATCTAGAGCGAATAGATAAAAACGGGTAGCAGATTCGGTTTCAGCACACCAAAAAACATAACAGACCATAAGAGTTACTCTTTTAGCTGCCAGTTAGAACCTTTAGAGGTTTTTGCACAAAAACGGCTATTTCCGACCACTGTGCGCCGCCGAAGTTTTTGATATTTAACTCTTTCTTTATAACAGGTATCTTATGTTGCAACAAATCGCAGTCAATCATTTAATTAGCAACCACATTCTTACCAGGGCAATTTCACTGTGTTATTTTCAACTTGAATTTTAATTGGACAAGGAGCATCTGTGATGTCTAATATCAAAGTCCTGTGATGTCGGCTCGTGGAAATTTGGCTACATTTCCGAGGGCTTATTTGGGAGTTAGTTCAGCAGGACCACCCTACAACACGTTTACATTACACTGCATGAACCTAAGCTTCTGGCGATATCCATGATCAGATGAAGTTTACAGAACTCCACAGGTTTTACAAGTAAACGTGAAATCCAACAAAAGTGAATGGCAGGTTGATGAATTCAACTGCATCGTCAAGTTTGAATGACCGCCCAAGTTGCATGACGTGACTCCGAACTCACAGCAGCTTCGGCGTCGACAAAGAACACACAACCGTTCGAAACCGCTGCGTCCGTTCGGTCACGTGATACGCAGGATGGATACTCTAAACATCCATGACGAGCTACATCGTATGGACAAGCGGATTTGTTTCACACGGAATCCTTTTGTCCGAATGCCAAAGTGTCGTTTCACGTGAGTTCATTGGGATTTCACGTGGGTTCATTCGAACAACGGGATGGAGAAAATAACCTCGGAGTTCTCCACAGTTACCGTTGATTTGAATCTAATTCGGTCCAAGGGCTCAACTTCCAGAAGTGGGTAACCTGTAAAAATGAGTCGCTCACGTGATCTCAACAGTTTTTTTTTCAGAAATGAACGTCATCTTGGTTTGGAAATCGCCCTTCCCGAGTGAACGGTGGTTTTAACCGTTCCAGAACCCGAAAAACGACACTGTAAACCCTAGGGGCAGCCGAGGCCGCTATGAACAGCGTTGACAAATCCACAGGTGAGTCTGACTTTCCAGTGGAGTATTTTCAAGAGATTCATTACTAAACAGCTCAACACATGCGTTGCTGCGAGCTCACAGAAACAGCTTTTGGTTTATTATTCTGTGAATAATACACCGATGTATTCGCTCAGCAAAAAATTTTTATAACACCCCCTCAAACTTTTTTCTTTTACGTTTCAAGGTGCGCAGATTCCAAAAATGCAATGTCCGTCCGCCGTCCGCGGTACGCCGTATCACGTGTACCGGCTTCATTTTAGATCTAAAAAAGTCGTTCTTTCGCACACATGCTCCATTTGGGCCCTAGTTGTGTCCCGAAACTTTTCAGCCCGATCGGAATATACCCAGGGGTGTTATGAGTGAAAATGTGTGTAAAAATTGGTACTTTTTGCGTTTTAGCAACATGTTAGTAAAATGAGCTTTTGAGGTATCGTTTTCCATGTTTTTGGGGACGAGAATACCGAATATGAAGTCGATATTGACCAAAGACGCGGAAATTGAGGTTTTACCATTGGTTCAGCTCCCAAAATTGGTTTTTTTAAAGTCAAAAACCTGGAAAACTGTCTGAAATCACCATCAATGTGTATACTAACATTAGAAAAAGTGTAAACAGCTGAATCAAGACCATTAAATCGCACTACCTACCAATGATCAAAGATGATCTGGGGGGGAAAAAAAGTGTACCTATTTCATGTTTTGGGGGCCAAAATTGGTGGAAATCATCAGGAATAGCTAATTCAATCATTTCACATGAAAGAAACAATACATTTAACAGCCAACAAAAATCTCTAGAACTCCAATAGAATAATAAACCCATGTGACGAGGACTTTGCAGCGTTTTTTGGTTTATTATTCTGTGAATAATACACCTAGGGTATTCGCTCAGCAAAAAATTTTTATAACACCCTCTCAAAATTTTTTCTTTTCCGTTTCAAGGTGCGTAGATTCCAAAAATGCAATGTCCGTCCGCCGTACGCCGTATCACGTGTACAGGCTTCATTTTCGATCTAAAAAAATCGTTCTTTCGCACACATGCTCCATTTGGGCCCTAGTTGTGTCCCGAAACTTTTCAGCCCGATCGGAATATATCCAGGGGAGTTATGAGTGAAAATGTGTATAAAAATAGGTACTTTTTGCGTTTTAACAACATGTTAGTAACATGAGCTTTTGAGGTATCTTTTTCCATGTTTTTGGGGACGAGAAGACCGAATATGAAGTCGATTTTGACCAAAGACGCGGAAATTGAGGTTTTACCAAAGGTTCAGCTCCCAAAATTGGTTTTTTATGAGTCAAAAACCTGGAAAACTGTCTGAAATCACCATAAATGTGTACAATAACATTGGAAAAAGTGTAAACAGGTGAATCAAGACCATTAAATGCCACTACCAATGATCAAAGATGATCTTAAAAAAAAAAAAAGCGTACCTACCTATTTCATGTTTTGGGGGCCAAAATTGGTGGAAATCATCAGAAATAGCTATTTCAATCATTCCACATGAAAGAAACAATACATTTAACAGCCAACAAAAATCTCTAGAACTCCAATAGAATAATAAACCCATGTGACAAGGACTTTGCAGCGTTTTTCTAAAACAATCGCCTCAACGACAAGCCAACCCGTTCACAAATCATGCACTGTTATAAAAACCTCTGGATTCGAGCCTTTGATGACAACCAAATCTAGAAACACAAATGGAAAAACTAACGTAAACATCGTAGATACAATTAGTAACACAACTGCGATTGTTTTTAGTCGATCTAACATAGGTTGTTGGCCCTAACTTTGATCTTGATTATCTGGGCAGTCACGAGCAACTTTCATACTCAGACAAGTTGGTGGTCATTAGGAGCTATTTTGATGCAGTACATTATTATGATCATCAACTGCAAGTTCTTACTAGCCACGAACTCCTTCATCTAATGCCCACGAAGCAACGTGATTGTACAGATTATGCGAGTGAAATTTTACTGTTTACAAAAAGTACAAATTACCTTCATCTACCCACTAAAAATTGTCTGGACGCAGTTTTCAGTAAGCTTATCTGCTATGCTGACTCTTATCAGACGTCCATTTCGATTTTAATAATTTCAGTGAAATGTTTAAGGCTTTCTAAGTCAAGTTGGTCTAACCAGAAGGTAAAAACTTTCCAAAACACCAAAAATCCGCTTCGTTGTCAAACGTTGTGCGCTGTCCCTTCGTGACTGTTTAAGTCATCATTGAAGACAATGGCCACCGAACCAAATCCAGTTGCATAATTCAGGGGCAGAAACCCTTAGCTCTAACTACTGTAGTAATTGTGCAAGGGAGCCACCTACTTCGTGTTCCAAAGAGGATACTTATTTCGAAAGTCGTGAACCAGATTTAGCCAATCTTGCCTCTTCGAGTAGATGCTTTTGTGATAAGATCTGTTTCCAAGTTTCCAAGCCTGGAAACCTCACTTTTACCTTTTTTTACAAAAAGACCCACATCTTGGAAGTTTCTTCGGTTGAATTGACATTCATTGTTGGATCATTGATTGATTCAAGGATTTGATTGATATATATATATATTTGCATTAAAATTGGATTGGTGGATATTATTGCACTGAAATTCTATTTGGAATTTCAATGCAATAATATCCATGGATTCCATCAATACCTTTTCTTCGACATCCGTGAGTATCGAGAAACTGGGAATATGCCAGTTCGAAAACAAAAATCCAGGTTTTTCGCTTTAAGGTAGATAAACAGTTGATGTGACTACATTTTGACGGAGAGATTTTGTTGTTCAATTCCAAACAATACACAATTCTAGTATATTCTAATAGAATTACCAGTTTTATAACGTACAGAACTCTCGCTTATCGGTATTATATATTATACACGTTAATACCAAACTTGCCATTCAGGTACCTACTTAAACCTCCGACGAGAGTTAAACCCAAACATAAATAAAAAAATGATGCGTTGCGAACTAAGAACCTAAAAAAAGATAATACCGCACCTTTCCAACGGGTTTTGAAATTGAAACACGTAAAAAACGTCAAAATCTCTAAAAATACAGTTTCGTTTCTTGGATGTACAGTTATGAGTGGAATAAATACCGGCATTTTGAGGACGGACAGGCAATGCGCTGGGTTTACCGGAAGGATTTCGAAGAATGAAGGCGTAAAACTGAAGTAAAAAAACGTTCCTTTATGGCCAGGGCTTAAGGATTTTGACAACCGTTGAGGCCGGAGATATAATACTGATGAAGATTATACTGGCGAAAAAGAAATTCGGGAAAAGATATGGGGAACGTCATCATTTTGCTGCACGTTAAGCACATTACAACACATTTTTATGTATTTACCTATCAATCCCCGTACAACAACTACAGCTCAGCATTGCGCATGCTCTTCTATGAACTCGAGATCGAATCAGGGCGCAAGTACTACACTGCATTTTAGTATATTTATGCACAAATAGTACCTATTTAAATTAAGCAGCTAATTAATTAATTAAAGCGTGAGAGATAATTATGTGTGCCATCTGTAAAAACGCAACGATGACCTCACCATTATTAACTAAGTAGTTATTATTCACCTATTTTTTTTTTTTTTTTGTAGTTATTACGAATGTTATTGCGAGTATGTTATTAGGTGTCAAACGTAAAGTTTCAGTACTTTTGTTGTTTGCAAAATGTGAGCAGTAGGAGTTATTGAGTATTTGGAACTTCTGTTCGCGCTTTGAGTAACTGGAGTCACACACCTGCTAGTGCTTACTGCTGATTGATGAATGTGTTTGAATTCCCATCCACCTATGGATTATAAGCCACCTCTACATCTTCATGGCATACAAAGAATCTCAATATGATGGTTATTATTATTATAAACAGTGCTGTGATTTCACATATATGGTGGTTACACTACTGAAAGTAATGCGGTACAGCAGATACTACGGTGACGTTTGGATGTTTCGATTTATAAAGTGCAGGGAAGGATGATCCATCCCATGATATAATAACATCTACGATGGCGAGAGGAGTTCTAATCGAGCACGAGTCGTACATTAGGCGATCGGACGTTGCACAACTCCCGACTTTCACGGGATCCATCGGGAAGCCACATTATAACAAACTAGACATTCTCCTTCTGGGCATTTGGACGTCCAGAAGTGCAGCAGGACTTGATGCTCCACAAAGCTTGTTACATTCTCTTGGAAATCGTAACTTCCCCATTGAATGTATGTGGGGATTAGAGGATAACGCGGCTACCGCAGCTTCCACTGCAATGGGAACTATTATATTGCTGAAATCTCTCGAGTACATTTAGGAAGGTACCTCGACGATTTGGAAGAAAGAAGCTGTTGCAATGGCTTCAAAGTTTCTTTCTCATGAATTTTTGAAATTTTTACAGCCAAATCCGTTTTGTAGTACTCTGAATTGCAGTTTTATATAAGTACATCAGGTACATTAGGTATTTATAATACATAGACGTAGGTATGAGTCCTTCCGGACGGTATCACATCAAGATTTGAAAAACGGGACCATCTCCGATCCAACTCGCGTGCACCTTCAAAATTTCAGCTCTGCGACTATTTTTCGCGTAGTTAGAATCGTTACAAGGAAATGGTCAACATTTCATGTTCGCGCATGCGCAGACGAATGTTACAGTACGATTCCAATGAAATTCATGTGGAACTATTATTCATGTGGAAAGTATTATTCCAGATCGACCCTCCAAGTTTGAACTCATTTCAACGATAAGGTAGTTATGGGCGTTTCAAGTATTTCAAGTCCGCGCATGCGCAGACGAAAGTTACAGTACTTTTCAATGATTTTGGTATGAGACCGTCTGTGACCCAGCCCGCACATAACCTCCAAATTTCAGCCCATTTCGATCATTATTTCCGGTAGTTATGGGCGTTACAAGTAATTGACCACAGACAGACACAAAGACGGACGGACAGACAGACAGAGAACCAAAAATGTTCCCTGATGTCTGACGTAAATTTCCACTCGTAAAATGCGAGTGGAAATTTTCATTTTGGAGGACAACTTTTTTCGGCTTTTGCACGAATACAAAGCTTATTTGTGCAAGGAAATTAAATATTGGCAAATGAAGATAAGCAATTTTTCAAAAATTCTCAAGGCGGTCAAATCAAGAAAATTGGTTAATTCACCAACAATTAATATAAAACCACCAAAAGTGGATAGATTACAGACGAAAAACGCTGCAAATCCCTGCACAACGGTTTATTATTTTGTATAGAATACCCTTCTGTTACAGATCACAGCTCTATGTATAGATAACCCGTCTATATAATATAATATGTACTATTCTATGCATATTATGTAGATCGCAGACCCTCCGTAGGTTAGTACCTAACCCCGTACTCGTTACTAGGTACCTACCTAAATCACGAGTTAAATGTTGCTAAAATAATTCTGCCGATGACAAACAGTACCTAACAAAAAGAAACACACATAATGAAGTTCTGAAAAGAAATTGTTGATGAGGAGTGAAAAAAGTTGCAAAAGTAGGTACCTACCAACAAACTCCAGCCCCTTCTACGTAGATTATAATAATGAACCGTTGTGTAATAATTTACCGTTGAGTAATGATTTACCGTAGTAATAATTTACCCATCAATAATACTTCAACGTTTGTTCAAGTTTCACTACCTACCAACAAACTCCAATAGAGCCATCATTTTTCAAATTAAATAATATCACAGAACAACCAACTCGACTTCATACTCCGCCAATACATATAATCAGGTGATCCCTACCAATGATTGGCCGTATTCACAAATTCCTATTGTGGGCGCGTCTCTGGTTACGAGATTTGGTTTGGATTGTATACAACTTCATTCACACTGGAGTCGAAAATGCCTGTCGGTGCAAACTTCGGGGCCTTACTGTGAACGAACGGCTGGACGTACGATGCTCCGGATGGTCTTAAAAAACTCGCAAGTTCAAGAACTATTTAAAACCGTAAAAATATTTACGTAAAAAAATGGTATAGGCGTTTTGAAAATTTCAACCCCTATTTTGAACCCCTTAGAGATGACTCACAGTAACGTCGAGCTTCGAGGACCAACTAGACGCCGAACGGAACCTATAACCCGAATTTCATCAATTTTTTTTCATGGTAACTAAGAAAAGTGGCCCGTACGGCGTACGGCGTACGGCGGACAGACAGAAATATTTTTATTGCAGTTTTGGATTCTACATACCTTGAAACGTAAACCATCAAATTTTGAGGGGGGGTAAGAATTTTTTTTTTCATGCTCGATTCCAATGGTTCATTATTGAAAATAATAAACCAACATTATTGAAAATAATAAACCAAAAAATTAATTTTCGAAAAATCAAAAAATATTTTATACAAAGAAGGTTTTGTAAGATTTGTTTTCAACTGACAAACAAACCAAGCGAAAGGAAAGAATTTCAACTCGCGTTCACGTGAGGAAGTAGCGATCTTGATTTTCGTAAGACGAGTTCAGAAGCTTTTCTCAGTAGCCTTATTGACGAGGGCAAATAGCGAATTCCTAAACAGCCAAATTCTGGTGCACTGAGGCACTCAATACAAGTACTTTCAATATAGGTATTTTCAATACTGATATTTGCAATAAAGGTAGGTATGTCAATACATGTATTTTCAATACAGTGGATTCTACAGAAAATCAGCGGATTTCGTTGGTCAGACCCTAAAATATGATAAACAAACCACACACAATATTTGGTAAGGTTACAACGGTCCTTACTACACAGCAGATCCATTCGCACTGCATTACTGAATAATATTATGTTGGTAGCGGACTTTGAGCAAAACCTGGACCTGTGAGTCAGTCGTTGTAACTTCAGGATTCGGTTTAGTTAAATGGTTATTCTATGGAGTGGAAAGGCCCCAGATGAGAAGTTTAGCTGATTTAAAACCACTACCCCACGACCATCATGTCATGCCATATTCGAAAGGGCTCTACAGCGGTAGGCATCGGAGAGAAGCCACGAAAAATTCCCGCCTGACACATAATATAGCAGTTTAACAACAAATTTCTGGATCGAAAATTCTGGATTGGTGATTGTTCCTTCTCTCAACAATTATTGGAAACGGTCAAGTGGGCCGGTAAACTGATTATGATGAGTAGAGAAAAAATAATACCTGCCCCCCTCGTAACGCCCAACCGTTGCATGAGACGGTAAAAATCGTCAGGCCTAGAGTGTGGACAGGAATATGTTCAGAACACTTAGGATGTAACCAAAAAATTACAAAAAAAAAACAGGAGTCGGGAAGAGGCGACAAGTTTGTAGAGCATAATGCTGATTATTTGCTCGCAACGCAATTTTGGCCCCCAAAAACACAAATTAGGTTCCTTGTTTTTTACAGTAAATTATCTTTGATCAGTGGTAGTGCAATTTAATTGTCTAGATTCACCTGCTGATACTAATTCTAGTGTTATTATACAAATGTATGGTGATTTCAGACAACTTCCCAGGTTTCTGACTCAACTTATAAAAAATTAATTTTGGGAGCTGAACCTTCGTTACAACCTCAGTTCTTCACTGTTTGATCCAATTCAACTTCATATTCAGTCTTCTCGTCCTACAAAACAAGGAAAACTATACCTCACAAGCTCATGTTCACCAAAATCTATTTTAAAAAAACACAAAAAAACCCCATTGGTTTATTATTCTGTGAATAATATACCTACGTATTCGCTCAGCAAAAAAATTTTTAACACCTCAAAATTTTTTTCTTTACGTCTCAAGGAACGTAGATTCAGAAAATGCAACGCCGTACGCCGTATCATGCATACCGGCTTCATTTTCGGTCTAAAAAACTCGTTCTTTCGCATACATGCTCCATTTTTGGGCCCTAGTTGTGTCCCGAAACTGCAGCCCGATCGGAATATACCCAGGGGTGTTATGAGTGAAAATGGGTATAAAAATAGGTACTTTTTGTGTTTTAGTAACATGTTAGCAACATGAGCTTTTGAGGTATCGTTTTCGACGTTTTTGGGACGAGAAGACCGAATATGAAGTCGATTTTGCCCAAAGAGTGGAAAATCGAGGATCTAATTTTGGTCTAAAATCGTCTTTCTTCCGCGCAAAGTTTGGTAACACATTTGGGTCGTAGTATTGTGCTCCAAAGCTCGGCAGCCTGATCGGAATACACCCAGAGGTGTTGTGGGGGGGGGCAAATGGGTGTAAAAATAGGGCTTTTCGAGGTATTTTGAGGTTTTAGTGAACTTGGGCTTGTGATATGTCGTTTTCCATGTTTTTTTAGGGCGAGGAGACCAAAAATGACTTTGATTTTGACCAAATAGTGGAGGACTGAGATTCTGACAAAGTTTTAACTCTCAAAACTCAATATTTATGGGTCAAAAACCTGAGAAAATGGCTGTAATCACCAGACATTTTTATAATAACACAGAAGGAAGTATCAAGACAATTCAGGTGAATCAAGACAATTCAGTGACAACTTCAGAGATCAAAACTAATTTTTTCAGAAATGCGACCTAATATTCGTCTTTAAAACCGTCAAATACGAGTATATCTTTGTGGGTCTGTTAAGTGAGGTCCTAATCGTGCACGTATGCATTCGAGTAATAAACCCATGTGGCAAAGACTTTTCAGCGGTTTTTTACACCCATTTCCCGCCCATAACACCCCTGGGCCTATCTTCATCAGGCTGCCGAGCTTCGGAGCACAACCAGGACCCAAATGTGTTCCCAAATGGACACCCAAACTGCGTGCGGAAGAACGACGATTTTATACTAAAATTTAACGTAAATTTAAGGCTGAACTTCGTTAGAACTTCAATTTTCCATTCTTTCGTCAAAATCGACTTCATTTCGGTCTCCTCGTCCTAAAAAAACATGGAAAACGACACCTTACAAGCTCATGTTACCCCATTTTTCACCCATAACACCCTTGGGTAAACACCGATCGGGCTGCAAAGTTTCGGGACACAACTAGGGCACAAATGGAGCCTGTGCGCGAAAGAAATAATTTTTTATACTGAATATACAGTAGATAATATATATAAAGAGAATGATACAGCGGACGGACATTGCATTTTTGGAATCTACGCACCTTCAAGCGTAAAAGAAACATTTTTTGGGGTGTTATAAAACTTTTTGCTGAGCGAATACATAGGTGTATTATTCCCAGAATAATAAACCAAAATGGATTTTTGATCGCTTTTTGACTGTTTGTTGACTGTTGCGGCGACGTCTGGTTACTTGAAAGATTCTGATGAACTAACCGCGAAAATTTAGACGATTTTGGTTTATTATTCTGTGAATAATACACCTATGTATTCGCTCAGCAAACAATTTTTATATCACCCCCTCAAAATTTTTTCTTTTCCCTTTCAAGGTGCGTAGATTCCAAAAATGTAATATCCGTCCGCCGTCCACCGTATCACGTGTACAGGCTTCATTTTGGGTCTAAAAAATTCGTTCTTTCGCACACATGCTCCATTTGGGCCCTAGTTGTGTCCCGAAACTTTTCAGCCCGATCGAAATATACCCAGGGGTGATATGAGTGAAAATGTGAGTAAAAATAGGTACTTTTTGTGTTTTAGCAACATGTTAGTAACAAGAGCGTTTGAGGTATCGTTTTCTATGTTTCTAGGGACGAGAAGACCGAATATGAAGTGGATTTTGACCAAAGAGTGGAAAATTGAGGTTCTACCAAATCTTCAGCTCCCAAAATTGATTTTTTATGAGTCAAAAACCTGGGAAATCGTCTGAAATCACCATCAATTTGTATAACACTGGAAAAAGTGTCAACACGTGGATCAGAAGATTAAATGGCACTACCAATGATCAAAGATAATTTGAAAAAAAAAAAAAAAGAAGCCTACCTAATTTGTGTTTTAGGGGCCAAAATTAATGGAAAGCATCAGAAATAGCTATTTCGATTACTACGCATGAAAGAAACAATAAATGAACAGCCAACATTTCTGTAGGTATGTCCAATAGAATAATAAACCCATGTGACAAGGGCTTTGCAGCGTTTTTTACTGTCCGAATCTTTTTCTTCGGTAAATCGCCGACTTCTTGACCCTCGACGGCGACCTTCCGTCGAGTGCGGTGAGTCAAAGACCCGGAGAAAGTGACCGCGGAAGGAGCTCGTCGAGTCCCGACCTTTGAGATGCCGGTTGGGCGAGGCCGTCTGCCCGGTCGCTCCCGCTCGGGGGTGTCCGGTTTCCGCTCTTCATGCTGCACTTTTCTGCGCGGATCGACTTCGCCGGAGAAAGTGTTTCATGAGCTCGCGAGTCATTTTCGAGCTGTGGACCACATCGGTTTCTCTGAATGTGACCTTGAGATGCTACAGTATTTTTTTCCCCAACAACTGTACGCAATGAAGAGTTAACTAGGGATGCTCAAAAATTATTGATATATCGAAATACCGATATTTCTCTCTCGATATATCGATATAAACTAGACAGCAAAAAACCGGCGCACCTCGTATTTGTGTAGAAATACACGTCCAACGTGAATTAGTTAATGTTTTTTGGGTGTGCCAAGTTGAGTTCATATCCCATGAGTGAACAGCAGGGCGCAGATAATAAAATAAAAAATACCCTTTGAAAAAATAAATTTTATTTACTTCAGCCTGAATATTGTGAAAAATTAATTTGATTCTTCTTGTTAAAAAAAATTGTGTAAGTTATCGATACATTTTTTTTTAGTATTTTGTGTTGGCTCCCCTTGCTCGGACCACCGCCTGCATTCTTCTTGGCATGCTGCTGATTAAATTTTCCCAAAAATCGGCCGAATATGGCATTTTACAAAAAAATCGGCAGAATATGGCATTTTTGTATGGCGCCATGGCAATATGGCATTTGAAGGGCTCTGCTTATCTAGCAGTGAACTATCTTGCAATTCCGAATACGGATAACTACCCTACGTACTGCTAGAGTTTCAGTGATTGTGGGAAAGCTTATAGCGCTAGTGCAGGACTCCCGCCTCATTATGGACACAAATTACCGTGGCCTGTGAATCTCTCACGTATTTTTGACCATTTTCGACCCCATTCTAATTCTTTCGGCTTCTATCTACGCAGAAAGCAGCGCGGAATGAAAAAATACAGATAAGAATGAACCCTTCATTTTCAAAACTTAAACATATCAGCTTTTTCCATACCGGAGTAGTCATACAATAAAGAAACATCTCTAGCTATCTCAGATACATAGCTACTGATCAATAAAATGCATCTTCTCTGCCGCTCAACTGCATTAGAAGTCTATTCTTCTATAGTGATCGAAAAATCGTTGGCTAATGTATGCAGTGTTGAATAGGGGAGCACAAGGGGAGAGTTTGTTAAACTATCAAAATAACAGTACCTAAAAAGGCGGGTAAGTGTATGGTAATCGTTCTTGTTCTTACTTAGGCCCTTTGGCTGGACCTGGACGTGAATAATTGAATACGATTAAGCCCGTCGGGTCAGACGCTACCTTTCACCCGCGGCCCAGTAGAGGTAGGTACCTTAGTACCTCGAGGTAATGGAAATCCAAAAAACCTGTAGGTGTAAGCGTGGAGATATCAACAGGAATTCACAGTCATAACTCTCCATTTTAAGGGAAAACGATTTATCAACTAAAAAGCACGACTGAACATTCTTACACAGGTAATACAAAAAAATTCTAGATGGGGCACTCGTACGACTTCAGTATAGGTCAATACCTGAAGGGATAAAAAAAAAACCACAGTCATGCAGCATGGCTATAAGAGCGAATTTTCGAAGTTTTCGGCATCTTCCTCCTCCGCCTAAAATTTTCTGAAAATTAATTTTCGGCCAATGTTTTCCCAACTTGATACCATACAAAATTAAAACAGGAGTAGTTTTACGCAAAGTAAAATTTGGGGTGGAAGGAGGGGGAGGGGGAAATCAAAAATGTTTTGAATACCAGAAGAGTAGGTATTGGATACGTAACCAATTTTTTGTTCCATTTTTTGCCGAGTAACACCTCGGTTTGTAGATTTTCCAACGCTGAACACGATGGTGAAGTCAGAATTGCGATATCCCATTCCGTTATCAGATTAGAGCAGACGAACCAGGAAGAACATCTCAAGAAATAACCACGTTCCTTCATCTTCAAAGTGCTCCAGTTTGAGAATGGAATGAGATATCGCAATTCTGATTTCACCATCGTGTTCAGCGTACAAAAACCTTTAAAATGAGGTGTCACTTGTCAGACTTTTTCGTTTTAGGAATTTATGGGTAATTTCCCCCCCCTAAAACTCCCCCTTAGAGTGACCCGATTCTGCCCATCTTCGAACTTAGCCTGTCGATTGCCAAGACAGATTTTTCGTGCAAATTTGAACTTTTTATCTCAATTCTTTCGAGAGTTATCGTCTGGAATGACACATACATATATAAATATATAAATATATATATAAATATATATATATATATATATATATATATATATATAAAGTGTTGGGTGTAGAATGACCAAGTCTAGTCGTGGTTTTTTACTTTTAATCCCGACGTTTCGGCGCCTGAATTGCGCCCTAATCATGGGAAGAAGTATTATGATAAGGCGTTCAAAGGCAAGGAGGATACATGTATCCTCCTTGCCTTTGAACGCCTTATCATAATACTTCTTCCCATGATTAGGGCGCAATTCAGGCGCCGAAACGTCGGGATTAAAAGTAAAAAACCACGACTAGACTTGGTCATTCTACACCCAACACTTTACATCACCCACTAGTCAACCAATTGCCAAAATATATATATATATATATATATATATATATATATACATATAATTTTTGGTGTCTTTCGGCAGTGAATTCAGGATGGTCTGAAACGGATTTTGGTATAAAAATCTTTCGGAAATTCGAGTTTTAAAAATTTTGGACCGAGAACAATAGCTTCCTTTTCTTCGAAAATTCGCTAACAAAGTTCCAGTCATGCAGCATGGCTCTCTATAAGAGCGAACTTTAAATAAATATTCGTGGTATTGCGTAAAAAGATGATATTTATAGCGAGAGAAATAGACCTTTTGACTCCATGATAAGTACACTTTTTAATTGGTGAATTGGTAGGAAATGGAGGTTTACCTCATTATATACGTGCTCGTCATATACGTGTAGGGATAAACTCCTTTACGTAGCAGCAATTGAATATGCTTTTGCTCTGGCTGTGAAAAAACATCGTAGATGTTTGACGAGATGTCAAAAAACATTGTAAATTTAAGGCCAAAGATTGAAGATTTTCATTCAAAAATGCTAATGAATCTAAAAATCTAAGCTTATCCAACGTTACTGATAAGTATTTTTCAGATGTATGAGCGATACAATCCATTTTAAGCTTAGCATGATTTTTGAAACTTTGTAGTAGTAAATGTCCGTCGTAGGATTTTAAATTGTGAAATACGACTGGGATGAAGGGTTCAACTCTACGTGCAAAATTACAAAATTGGTGCGCAATTCCTTCAAATGTTCCATTGCAATGATTATGGTCATATGTTCTAATGTCCTCCCTAGAAAAGGGGATTTGGCATAAATAACATTAGCTCGCTTCCCGTTTTCGTTCATTTTGCACCTCCTCACTTTCCAGCGACGGTTTGAATACTTGAAAAACATGTTCAGCGATCATTTCAGCTTCATGAAGTAAATACTTGAGGAATGTATCAATAACGTTAGGTCCTGAATATAATTTCCAACTCATGATTTCACCATTTGATCCGTCCGACCACTATATAACAAAATCCTGAAGGTTTGTGTTCAGCTATTTCCTGCGTCTTTCCCCCCCGTCTTTCCTCACTGCTAAGTGGGGAAACGAATGCTTCAAAATCGCAATACACAACTACCGGAGTTTTACTACATACGGCATATTTTGTAAATTTCAACACTTTTTCCTCCTCTGTGGGGAGAACCGTTTATTGGGGACCAAAAATTTCACAGTGCCCTGGGATATGATTTTCAAGTAGGGCTTTGGATGAGAAATTATGTAAGCAGAAATTACAGTAGAACGCCATATGATTCAGCTTGTATAATCCACGTAACAAGCTATTTATGTTTTTAATTAAACAAAAATGAGAAGAGGATTTATCATTCTCAATTTCAGTTAATAAAAGCAAGTTTACATGATGCTTTCTATATTTGTGCGTTGTAATTCTTAGAGGAAAAACCTCATTATTTTCCCAAGCAAAGACATTAATGGAAATTAACGGATTATTTCTTTCAAATAATGTGATTTTCGGAATTTGAACGGGAAATGTCACATCCTTAAAGTTTAACTCATTTTCAAACTTACGTAAATATGATACTCTATAATGACAACCTGGATCAGGATGGATTTGAGCTAGGATTGACCATTTAAAACATTCTTCGTCATCCCCATTACGAACATTTACTATTGATAGTTTAGAATGAGATATCCGTTTGGGGGTAGGTATGAAACTGGAGCCGCGGAGGGGTTTATATTTTTTATTATTTAGTTTATATTTAGTTAATTTCTGTCACCTTTTCATACATCCATCCTGATCCATTCCTTATAAATTTCTCCAACGATTCATTAATTTTGGTTTATTATTTTCAATAATGAACCATTGGAATCGAGCAAGAAAAAAAAAGCTTACCCCCCCCCCCCCCTCAAAATTTGATGGTTTACGTTTCAAGGTATGTAGAATCCAAAACTGCAATAAAAATATTTCTGTCTGTCCGCCGTACGGGCCACTTTTCTTAGTTACCATGAAAGAAAATTGATGAAATTCGGGTTATAGGTTCCGTTCGGCGTCTAGTTGGTCCTCGAAGCTCGACGTTACTGTCAGTCATCTCTAAGGGGTTCAAAATAGGGGTTGTAATTTTCAGAACGCCGTATCTCGAAAACTTTCGATTGCAGGGTATTGTTTTTTT
This sequence comes from Leptopterna dolabrata, assembly GCA_954871275.1. Lineage (NCBI taxonomy): Eukaryota > Metazoa > Arthropoda > Insecta > Hemiptera > Miridae > Leptopterna > Leptopterna dolabrata. Next base: position 17,317,249 of record OX940984.1, on the reverse strand, counting down.
TTTTTACGTTATTAAATTCGTCTCGAGTTAAACAATTTTTTGAGACCACCCGGAGCATTGTACGTCCAGCCGTTCGTGTGCATCAAAAAGCTTCGTCAACACGATCGTGAATCAAATGGTATAACTCCGGCCCGGATATCATAACTACGGAGCATCTGATTATAATCAAGGATGGCTGTATGAAGTCGAGTTGTTTGTTCTGCGATATTATTTCATTTGACAAGTGATGGACTACTGGATTTTGTTGGTAGGTACTTCTGAAACTTGAACAAACGTTGAAGTATTATTGATGGGTAAATTATTAAACAATGGCAAATTATTACACATTGGTGAATTATTACACATCGGTGAATTATTACACAACGGTAAATTATGACACCACGGTAAATTATTACACAACGGTAAATTATTACACAACGGCTCATCTACCGAGAAGGGGCTGGATTTTGTTGATAGGTACTTTTGCAACTTGAACAACCGTTGAAGTATTATTGATGGGTAAATTATTACACAATGGCAATTTATTACACAACGGCAAATTATTACACAACGGTACATTATTACACAACGGCTCATCTACCAAGAAGGGGGATTTTGTTGGTAGGTACTTTTGCAACTTGAACAACCGTTGAAGTATTATTGATGGGCAAATTATTACACAGGGTTCATTATTCTATCTCCGTAGAAGTGGAACCTATACAGGTAAATTATTACACAACGGTTAAGGTAGGTACCTAGTAACGAGTACGGGGTTAGGTGCTAACCTACGGAGGGTGTAGAATAGTACATATATGTTATATAGAAGGGTTATCTATACGGAGAGCTGTGATCTGTAACAGAAGGGTACCTATTCTATACAAAATAATAAACCGTTGTGCAGGGATTTGCGGCGTTTTTTCCACAGACTTGTCCCATTGTGATGAAAAATCCGTCTCATTTAAAAGTGTATTTAGTTTGCTGCTAAAAAATGGATTACATTCTAATCTATCATTATTTAATAATTTATAAAATAATACCTTAACTGTGATGTACCATTTAACACCTTTATGAACCTTCAAAAAACTAATCAACTTGCCACTGTGTCACGTCCGTAAAGATAGCACCGGACGGTGGACTCGTAAGACCCTCGACCAAAACACCGATACATGATAATTGGGAGAAAGGCAGTCAGTTAGTTGCCTCCGATCACCAATCGCGCTACCAGTGTCAGTGAGTTCTCCCCGGCCCAAATTTTATATAGTGCGAGTCAGTACTGCTCCGCGTACCCGTGTTTTCCCCCCTGAAAGGTGCGTGGAAAAGGAGTTCGAATCACGGGCCGACGGTGAGGCGTAAATTGTCCTTTTAGCGAATTTTCGAAGAAAAGGAAGCTATTGTTCTCGGTCCAAAATTTTCAAAACTCGAATTTCCGAAAGATTTTTATACCAAAATCCGTTTCAGACCATCCTGAATTCACTGCCGAAAGACACCAAAAATTATGTGTGTATATATATATATATTTATATACAAATTTTTGTTAAAATCGAGATGAATTCAGGATGCTCTGAAACGGATAAAAAACCTACCTACCTATAACCTATAACCTATAAAATATTTCAAAAATGCATATTCTGAAAATTTTGGACATTTTGAAAATTTGCTAAAAACAATGCAGCCTGCTGATTTTATTTCTAATACAACATCTCACGTATCTACAGTGGAATAAGAAGAAGAATCAGCGCTCTGCATACTCAACTATGCTGTCTTACCAGAGTCCCACATTAGCATAGCCGGGTGAAGACAATTAGTATCAGGGCTTTTCTTTAGCTACTAGGTATATTGGTTTTTGCAACAACTACTGATGCGCTGAAGGAAGAAGAGTGAACGTTTAGAATATTTCACAACTAGCAGTATGTTTAACAGGAAAACCCCGATTATCAAAATTACACCAACAAAAGATGAAGCAGTGGTAATTTATGGTAATCCATGAAGGTCGTATACTATGTAAAATAAATAGTACTTCTTTATTTTATAATTCTTCATCTTGAAATGTTATCTAGATTGAGTTCCTCCGTCATTTCATGGCCATCACTATATCCCTCACGGAGTGAAGTTTGGAATTACACGCCTAATTTCATTATTCCAAGTTCAGTACCTAGGTACCCATTTCGACAGATGTGATGGAATCAGTTAAAAATGTGCTTAATTACGTACAGTGGCACAAAACCGATTTTTGCTTATCCGAAATCTACCTAAATATCCGTCTACTCTGGTAAACGCCAGTTTTCCGGATATGACTTCACCCGTTTATCCATGGTCACCGCACGTTGGTAACAACGACCGCCAAACCGACGAGTGGTTTTCCGTTTTCGTTTCTTTCCTCCCTCGATGGACGTTTGTTCCAGTTCTGTCAACAAACGACCTTCCAGACTTTCACCTCGATTCGTCCCGCGGGGTCCGGGAAAAATTCGGGTCGGGGTTCAGAGGTTAATGAAGGTTTTGATGGGGCAGCTGAGCCCGAACCGCTCTTGAGCGTCCGCACACTTCTCGAAAATGGGTTTTCGGGCGATGACGATTTGCTCGGCAAAAACCGCTTTCCAAGGAACGAGCGTTTGAAATCCACAGGGTGTGAAGCTCAAATTAATAAATGTCACACGCAGCTCTGAAAAATAGGTTCCCGAATCGGTCTTCCCTTTCGCTCGTAAAGGTGCCCACACACGTGCAGGATTTCCTCAAGGTTTGGACTGAACAGTCCAGGCGTTGAGGATTTCCTTCACGTGAGTGTCGTGGCCTCGAGGCCACCGAACGGCCTGTACAGGCCAAAACGGACGAATCGAAAAACCATTCCGACGGCCTCTGAGGCCGGGACTGTACAGGCCGCTCCCTCACGTGTGTGCCGTTTCCTTCAGTCTGCTTGGAGTTTTTGAAGTGTTGGCGCGTCGGTCACGTGTTTTTCTTGTTTCGACTATGTCGGATCGCGGGAATTTGGAACAGTTTCTCACTATATACGAAAATGAGCCTTGTTTATGGAAAGTGCAGAGCAAAGAATATGACCGACTATGAATATGAGATGACAGAACGAAGAGGCAAGCAGCTAATGCTCTATTGCTTTCAAAATTGAAAGAAACTGAGCCCAACGCCTCTTCTTTTTCGAAATGCAATTTTTTGCAATTAAGCAGCTCGTTACTGCCGACAACATATCGTCCTCCATTGCTGTCACGAACTGAACTGAAGGAAAAAGGACTGTTCAGGCCAAACCCCAAGGCCTAGGCCTTGAGTCCAGTCCTCAAGGCTTGGCCTGTACGTGTGTGGCTACCTTGCAAGCTAGGCTAGGATGCAAGCGTGAGACGCTCACCCAAGCAACTCGTTCAATGAAACAGATAAACTGACGGTTCATTGACATCTATTTAACACTAAACGCTGGAAAAACTAAGATGGCACTGTTTGCTAGTAACAAGTCCGAAGTCGTCGACAGAAAAACTTGCATTCGAAATACAAGATGTCAGCAACCCTGGAAGGGACTCTTATGATAAAACCGATAATATGGTTCATAAAATATGACATAGTTATAAAACTGATATAGTTTACCATATAGGTATACGAAAACTTTTGCCTAAAGATAAACTGAAATTAGTTTAGTATTAAATCTAAAGGGTTAATTCCGCTAGTGTAAGAAGTAATATTACCATACCTTCCGGACGAGTCCGTCGTCACTGGCTGGCTGAGTACTGGAGGCGAGCGCTTTCGCCTCTCGAGAGGGTAATCTCTCGACGGCCTGATGATGGTGTCCTTACATCGAAAGCGCTCGCCTCCAGTACTCAGCCAGCTAGTGACGACGGACTCCTCCGGATGGTATGGTAATATGAAATTAGTTTACTACAGCAAGTGTCAGCCAATTATTCAATACGGTAATATTGTTGCATGGGGAGGTACCTTTAACTCACACATCAACAGTATAGTAATGGTGTTCATTGTTCGTCAACTCTACGCGAAGGTTCTACTCCTCTTCTACCACAAACATCCATATACGATAAGCGATTCAACAATACCGCACTACCAGACATTTTTTGTCCCTCCTAGGCATCGCCTAGTCCCGAAAACTATAGGTATAGATCAAGATACAAAACTGAAATTTTGTCTTAGTCAGTACGAGGAGGCATGGACAATACGGACAATTTATTAAATAGTTACTTATTAAAAAAAAAAAATTATATGTATAGTTTTACTGTAGTAATTGTGCCATTAGCTCAATTTCGGAAAATTTGTCAGCAGTGTATAGTGGATAGCGGCTCACGGCTCGACGACAAGGGCATAGCCTAACTTCGGGCTGCATACGATGATCAAACACTTCTTCTATTCAACTGAAACCTGTAGCATGCACAACAGAACTTTCATTATGTTGATAAGTACCGAAGAGGGAAATTTCCTCCGCAATCAAAAGCTGGCAGCTTGCTAGCAACCTATCGAAGGATGAGGTTTCCTTTAAAAAATTTCTGTTCTATTTTGAATGGGTTGGCAAAGACGGTTTTCGGACTCAAATTTGCATTTATTTTGAAATCTGTGATTGAAATTTTAAAAAAACAGGTCTATCGATAAGATCTATTCCCCTACATCTAAACAAATAATATTTATAAGTTGCTCACTTTCCCGAGTAAAGTGTATCAATCGTTTCGAAAACCCTTGTTTTGAGAAAAAGAAGTTTTTCCGATAGTGATACGAAAAACGCTGCAAATTATTACACAAGGGTTTATTATTTTCCGCCCCTTCTGCGTAGATCACTGTTTTCTATGGTCAATACCTACCCTCGTGCTTCCCCCAGGAAAGCCATAAATCGAATACTGGAGCCGCCCAGACAATTATAGTTTCATAAATATGCGGCGGATTCAAGAAGTCTACCTATTATTTGCATGTTACCTATTATTATGCATGTTATTTTGTTCATGTTATGAAAGTACCTATCCATCTACCAACAAAATCCAAAATAACTAGGCACCCAATTACCCACCTTTCTTCAAATGAAATACCTCATATCACGAACAATAGGTAGTAGCCATGAACGAAACGATCGGGTCAAATTCTGATCCTCCAACAGGAGACCCGGTAGGGCAAACTGGCATAAAGCCCCTGACTGAAATAGCTGTTAACTTGCCTAACTTTATTAACCTAGAATTTCCGGGGGTGAACGTAGTTCGAACTTTGAGCCAACGTAGGAAGAAATTACTACCGTTAAGTACTTGCACCGCCAATAGCCGTGTCCGGTGCGATTTGAGACTCTGCATTTTCATCAACATCACTTGTCTGTAAGAAAACACTAACCTTCGTATCTATTTGCACCCCATTTGACAGCGTCAGCGGAATCACGGCCACACAAAACTACGGTCTGTACTCAGTTAAAACGGGCCCACGTACCTCCAAAGGCGAGTTGCCATCTTCACGCTCAGCTCCCAAATCTGGAACCGGTGGGTTTTCCGTTGTTCAGTCTATCACCCAGAAAAGATAGTTCATTCTGACGGTCCTCCTGGCGGAATCCATGAAGGAAGCCGGTACGAGTCAGCGTCCTGAAATCTACGGACCTTAGTGAAGTGGCTGGTTCGCTATGAATGGTCTTGATAGTCCACTGTGGGATAACAGCCCTACAGGCTGTGCCGTGCATAGGCCACGAATATGTTAGGTATTTCCTGTTAGTGTCCTATATTCAGAAATGGTATGGGCTGGGCCCCCAAAAGAGGTCCCACTCGTTAAATCACAGATGTACAGATCAGTAATTAGATCAACCAGTACCTACGCTGCCCAGGTTTGGGGATGTTGGGATCATGATAAGTCGGAGATTATCCAAAGTTTTTTCCTTAAAAAGCTATTTAATGTGCCAAAAATACACCACATTATGTTCTGTACTTGGAGTTGGCCGTTGAGCTCCTCTGCCTGTTCACAATGCGCTTGAATGCCAAGTATACATACAGAGTGCTCAACCTTCCCCTAACTAGGTGGACAAAAGTGGAGGCTGAAAAATGCATTGACGAGGGTGCGGGTTGGGCAGAGAAATGGATTGAACTGACCAGTCAATATGGCATTGAGTTCACTCCTGGAAATCCTCAGCAATTCAGGGCGCATGCTGTCGAACTAATCGAGAAAATAAAAATGAATATCGATGAGAAAATAAGGAGCAGTATGTTGAACGGTCAATTTCATCTCCTATATAAACAATCAGACCATATTCCGACCTATATTTCGAGCAACCTTCAATTCCACGATAAGAATACCATTCTTAAATTGAGGCGAACTCCTCAATTTGAATTATAAGCCCTGGGTTCCTCATTTAAACTATAAATGTTCATTGTGCAATTTGGGGGAGGTGGAGTCGATCGAACACTTCATTGGGCGTTGTGCAATTTTTATGGGCTATAGGAGAAGACACCTAGGCAAGGTCACACTGAGCACTAGCGAGGTCATAAATCTGCTGAACGGTGGTGATTGGAATGGCTTGTGCCAATACCTCAATACAGCCTGGTCATGCCGTATAATCCTGGTTTCCGAATTCAATTATCAACAGGAAGAGATACGAACTAAATCACTCGCGACGAAATCGTGGAAACCCATTTCAAAGAAAAACGGAGTTATTGAAAAATAGTCTATTTCCACTAATACACGAAAAACGCAAAAACACTGTTATACCGGTTTCGGTGATCAAACCATCGTCAGAAACACACAATAATTTCTGACGATGGTTTGATCACCGAAACCGGTATAACAGTGTTTTTGCGTTTTTCGTGTATTAGTGGAAATAGACTATTTTTCAATAACTCCGTTTTTCTTTGAACAGGAAGAGAAATGGAAAATGCAATGACGTTCTAGTCACCTGTCATTGTAAGTCGTATGTGTAAGTAAATCAGTCAACTGTATGTCATTTGTTCCTTGTAATCTAGTCATATTGGTCTGTACGTGGTTCTTGTTGTTGAGTCGTGAACAGCTAGTTATATTCTCGTATGAAGTGGTTGTGTTTTTTGTTAGGTGTTCGTTAGTTGTTTAATAAAATATGTGAATAGTATTAATGAACAATGATGTGAGTAAATAAGGAAAATAATAAAAATGGCGAAATAGTAGTGGAGGAGAGGGGGGTGCCACAAATCTTGTGGCACCCCTCCGCCAGTCGGTCTGTTACCATGGCGTTTATGAGTTTGTAAAATGACTCAACCAACCTATGTCATAATAAACTGGCCTATCTATCTATCTATCTATGGGCTGGGCCTACAACATCAGTTGCCAAGTACATAAATAGTACTGAGTGACTGGAGAAATATTACCCCGCACACGTCCTCAACTTTTAATGCGGAAGTGTCAGCTATTCAAATTATGCAGCATATAAGTAACGATTGTAAGACGCAGGAGTGCCACTACCAACACTGAATTGCATATTTGCAAAGTTTACGGTCTGCGGTATGCTGAAAATTAATCCTTTGGAAACATCTTTACAGGCATACCTACCTAAGTTAGGTGCACCAAGCTCCTACCCATTTTTCTACCATCCATTATACATTAAAACGTCTTATCGATCCCGTTCTACGTTTCTGCTATCAATTTCTAATTCTGAAGAAGATGCCCTGGAGAGCTCGTAAATATCGGATTAATCGCCAGCTCCGAGAGGCAGTGCGAAAGCCAAACCCGTAATTTGATTATTCAACACCCGTCCGGTTCTTTCGCCGCAGAACCGCAGTCGATCCTTCGACCGGCCAGAGCCAAAGATGCTTTTACTCTCAAATGCCACGGACATAATTTCCTGTGGGCACCTCACACTGTCCCTTCGTTGACCTTTGTCCGAAACCGAGATCCTTCCTCATGCAGGATTTCTGGTGTTATCTTTATGAGGTGCGGCTACAGAATACGTTGGGAGTGAAAGCCGGATTACTTTTACTTCGCCTTAAAAAAAAGGGGGACTCAGAAAGAAGATCCAACCCATATTATTCGAAGGTGGAATAAATTAGAAAAGCGCCCTCTGTTACTTCCTGGACATGTTGTGTGGCTGGTACGTTCTGACTCAGATTGTACCCAATTGATAAGTCTTTTCTAAACAGCACTAGAACAGCTGCGGAGAATATTCTTTCATTTATCTACCTTACCCTGCCTACTACCCAACACAAAACATTCCCCAGACATCCCATAAATCCTGTACAAATCATAGTGCTCCTGTAAATACGAAAAATTTTCTTCAAAAACACCATGGAACCATACCCACTCGCTCATATAAACACTTCTAGTTACATATTATATATATGAACTACTACGACTGATATTACTATGATCTGACAATACTACGGAAATTTACCTATCGAGTTTAATTTCAAACGTATCAATTTATTATTAATGCTTCATCCTCGTTTACTGGATAATCCTCAAGAGAGAGGAAGCTACATCATGAATACAATAACTGTAATGCGCTCCTAGGACTAGGATATGGAGTAGCTTTACGATGGCAATTTGAAAAGAACAGTAGCTTTAAACAGTTACAAAAAAAGAGAGACAGACATCCTTATAATAGATCCGGGTTAAGAAGGAAATGGTGAAACAAAGACCTCAGTCAGAAAAATATTGATCGTCATTGAAAAATTAGGTGAATCCTTCGAGAAGTTCCCGATATTCTTTCAAACCAGATGGAACAATTAAGAATGAAAGCAGAAACATAAAAAGGTAAAAACATTTACCCAACTGTCAAACCATCGTTGGTAGGTCAACTCAACTGTCTCTTAATGGACCTTTCAGTTTCTTTGTTTACCTCCCATCTTCTCCAGCTTTCACCTTTTTTTAAACGAGCTCTTATCTTTCAACAAAACGCTCCAGCAACTGTTGGCTGGTTGTTGATTCGCGTTTAAAGATAACTTTATCGTTTAGGCTTTCTAGATAAACTAAGGGAGAGGTTTTCATGCGTCTGTATCTGGGGTTGGCCATGTTACAAAGTGTCCGAAGAAAATGAAGCGGCGGCGGTGAAGGTGTTTATTTTGCCGTCTCGATAAAGTTGTAGGTTACAACGAAAATGAAGTGATTTTATCCGGTTATACTAATATTTTCAATGAACCTCAATGAACCGTTTTGCGTTTAAATATTATGTTTGTACCGGGCTTTGAGCAAAACCTGGACCTGTGAGTCAGTTATGGTTTTTCTATGGAGTAGAAAGGCCCCAAATGAGAAGTTTATCGGATTTTATGCCACTACACGACGATCAGCGTCACGCCATATTCAAAAGGGGTCTACAGCAGCAGGCACCGATGAGAAGCCACGAAAAATGCGTATTTGATCATAGCAGTTTGTGGGGAACCCACTCACTCCATATTTATATTTATTTTCGATCATATGAATTAGTTGCGTTAATAGAAACCAAAAATAAAATACTTTTGATTTGCATTCGAGACACCAGCGAATTTGTTGAAGTCAATTAATAATTTTGTAAATCTCCAGATATATTTTTATAAGGTACAATATTGGAGTCGCGACCAGGTACCCTAAAGATTGGTGACCCCGACGTGATGGAAGGAGCTGGAGACAATAACGGCGATGCTTTCTTCGTGCCAATGGAAAGTACATCACAGGTAGCAGAGATAAGCATTAAGTTACCTGCATTTTGGCCCGAAAAACCTGATATTTGGTTCCATCAAGTTGAAGCCCAATTCAAATTAAAAAGAATAACTTCAGAACAAACAAAATTTGATTATCTTCTGGCACAACTGGACAAAAGTTACGTGGAAAATATCTATGATCTGGCTACTGTTACTGCAAATGATAAATACACTCAAGCAAAAAATCGACTGATCGCCCTTTTTAAAGAATGTGAAGAAGCCCAAATTAAGAAACTCACCAGTGGTTTGCAGCTTGGCTCTCTCAAACCTAGTCAACTACTGAGGAAAATGCGAGCATTAGCAGGAGCAAATTTCACTGAAACTGTTTTTAAAACTTTATGGCTTGAAAAATTACCTGAAAATGTACGTTCAATTCTAGTGATAGCCGAAGGAAGTCTCGATAAATTGGCAGAACTAGCTGATCGAATTTCTGAAACTAGGGATTCAGCAACTTTATATGCAGTAAAAAAACCTAATTCCTCTCAATCTGCTGTGCCAAACCTAGATTTTCAGGTTCTTGCCATTCAGATCGAAGAATTGAAACGTAGCATTGAAGAATTGAAACTATCGCGAAGATCATCATCAAGGTCAGACAGTTCAAGCAGAGATAGTAGTTGCAGTCGAAATAGCAGTAGAAGCCACAATACCAGACGTAGACGTTTCAATCCGAATGGTAAGTTTTGTTATGCCCATTTTAGATATGGAAGAAGATGCCTCCCAGGCAAGTGTGTGCCTCCTTGTCAGTGGTCGGAAAACGCCAGCAGGCAGCACCAGTAGCGACCCTGTGTGCTGTTAATGATAGTAATGGTCGTAGTTTCCGTTTGTTTGTCAGAGATCGAAAAACAAAATTGCAGTTCTTGGTAGATAGTGGGGCAGACGTTTCTGTTCTCCCTGCCAAGAAACACATTGCAGGTGAACCATCTAATTTCAAATTATACGCAGCAAATGGATCTGAAATTCCTACCTATGGCACCAAACTTCTGAATTTAGATCTCGGTTTAAGACGACAATTTGGATGGCCTTTCATAATTGCGAATACGAACAAAGGTATCCTTGGAGCAGATTTTCTTCACCATTTCGACCTACTCATTGACCTGAAGAAAAAGCGATTAATTGATAACAAAACAAAATTATGCATTTCCGCAAACATCACAGAGGTAACAGCAGCCGATAATCTGAGTACCATACAAACCATAACACCGTTCACCGAGCTATTGAAGAAATTCCCAGACTTGACGAAACCTACTCTAGTACCTACAGACATTCGCCATGAAGTAAGACATTACATCTCAACCACATCTGGACCACCCGTCTTTGGTAAGGCCCGTAGACTTGATCCAGATAGGCTAAAACAGGCTAAGCAAGAATTTCAATTTATGCTTGACCATAATATAATTAGACCTTCAGATTCAGCTTGGGCAAGCCCCTTGCATATGGTGAAGAAGAAAAATGGTACATGGAGATGCTGTGGAGATTACCGCCGGTTGAATGATCGGACGATTCCAGACCGTTATCCACTTCCTCATATTGGAGATGTGAACCAAATTTTAGGAGGAAAAACGATATTCTCAAAAATTGATCTCTTGAGTGCTTACCTCCAAATTCCAATGGCTGAAGAGGACAAGCCAAAATCTGCCACAATTACACCATTTGGTTTGTTTGAGTACAATTTTATGCCTTTTGGACTTAAAAATGCTCCGGCAACATTTCAGAGATTCATAAATTCTATTTTGATGGGACTAGATTTTTGTTTCGCGTACCTAGATGACATTTTAATCGCATCTAGCACGCTGGAACAGCATAAAGAGCATTTATTAAAAATATTTGAACATTTAAACAATAACGGAATCAAAATCAATGTCGCCAAATCAGAATTTGGAAAAAACGAAATAATATTCCTAGGCCATCAAATAACAACGGAAGGAACCAAACCAGATCCAGAAAAAGTTAACGCAATTTTAAATTATCAACGTCCTACAACGATTCGTGAGTTGCGAAGGTTTCTAGGTTCGTTAAATTTCTACGAAGATTCATAAAAAATGCCGCAGATCGACAAGCAATCCTGAATAATTACCTAAAAGGTGCAAAGAAAAATGACAAGAGACCGATAGACTGGACAGAAGAATCTATAAAACAATTCGAGTTATGCAAACAAGATGTCATAAATGCTGCTACACTCACATGTCCCAGTTCAAAATTTGAAATAGGTTTGTTTGTTGATGCGTCTGATCATGCAATTGGAGCAGTTCTCCAACAGAATGAAGAATTAGGATGGAGACCGATAGGTTTTTACTCGAAGAAGTTAAGTGAAGCACAGAAAAAGTACAGTACATATGATCGTGAGCTTTTGAGTATGTATGAAGCAGTCAAATACTTCAGACAGTTTGTGGAAGGTAGAATATTCACAATATTATACTGACCACAAACCGCTGATGTTCGCATTCAAGCAGAGTAATGAGAAAGCAACACCAAGACAGCTCCGTCATCTACATTTCATCTCTCAATTTTCTACAGACGTGAGACACATAGCGGGGACAGAAAACCAAGTAGCTGACTATTTGTCAAGATTAGGAATAGAGGAAATAAATTATGAACAAATTGCACAATCACAACAGGGGGATGTTGAGCTCGAGAACCTAATCCGATCTAACACCTCCCTCAAATTGATAAAATATCCTCTTTCCAAAGCAAAGACACTGTGGTGTGATGTTTCGTTAGGAAACATACGTCCAGTCATCCCCGAGAGCTACCGTCAAAAGGTTTTTAAAATGTATCACGATTTAGCACATCCAGGTCCCAAAGCTACAGCCAAGTTAATTGCATCTAAGTGTGTATGGCCAAAAATGGAAAAAGAAGTCCGTGAATGGGCCAAAGCTTGTATTCCTTGTCAAAAATCAAAAATTTCAAGACACGTGAAATCACCGATTGGGGAATTTCCAAAAACAACCAAGCGTTTCGAAGCAGTCCATATAGATTTAGTAGGACCATTGCCACAGTCAGAAGGCTACTCATACTGTTTGACATGTATCGACCGATTCAGCAGTTGGGTTGAGGTAATTCCACTAAAAAGCATTGACGCCGAAACGGTTGCAAAGAAATTTTTCAAAGAATGGATTTCAAGATTTGGAACACCAGTCAGGATTCACTGTGACCAAGGCCGACAGTTCCAATCAGAGCTGTTTCATTCTCTGGCTAATATCTGCGGATGCAGAATTCAAAGGTCCACCCCATATCATCCACAGGCTCAAGGGAAAATAGAAAGGTTCCACCGAACGCTCAAGGCAGCTATCAGAACTCATGGTAGAAAGAAATGGACAGAAATTCTTCCCACAATCCTTTTAGGCATTCGGAGTGCAATCAAGCTAGAGGCAAATGCATCAATAGCTGAAATGATTTATGGACAACCTCTACGATTGCCGGGAGACTTTTTCTCGGAAATAGAAGAGACGAAGAGAGAAGATCGACCGAAATTGGTGCAAGATTTAAGAAGTTGGATGCAGGGACTGAAGCCTATGGGAGAGAAACTGAAGAGTAGCAGTACGACGTTTGTGTACAAGTACTTGAGACACACTAGTCATGTCTTCGTGAGGGTAGTCCGGTTGAAGCCATCACTGGTACCACCATACGAAGGGCCTTTCCAAGTTGTAGAGAGACAGGACAAATTTTTCACCCTTGAAATAGATGGAAAACGGGTGAATATTTCTGTAGATCGCCTCACGCCAGCCTATCTCCTGGGAACTGATGATGAACCGGAAGACACGGATGGAACTGAAAAACAAGACACTGATGGAACGAGACCATTAGAGGATACTACTGTGCCAAAGACCCGATCTGGCCGAACTGTCCGTTTCCAATCAAGATTCTTGAGGGGGGAGTAGTGTGGGGAACCCACTCACTCCATATTTATATTTATTTTTGATCATATGAATTAGTTGCGTTAATAGAAACCAAAAATAAAATACTTTTGATTTGCATTCGAGACACCAGCGAATTTGTTGAAGTCAATTAATAATTTTGTAAATCTCCAGATATATTTTTATAAGGTACAATATTGGAGTCGCGACCAGGTACCCTAAACAGTTCTCAAACATTTCTGGATCGAAAATTCTGGGCTGTTGCTTTGTATTCCCCTTTTCCGGTGCCAAATACGGCCAAATTCCACAGGAATCGTTCCGGTACCTTTAGAGTCGCTGCAAAAACGTCTTTTGAAAATAATGAACTTAGAAGGAATCGGAGGCAAAAACTGGTATACGTACCAAGACTCAACTTAGTTGCCACAACACGTTTTGTTAACTCGGATGACGGTTGCGAAGGAGTGAGCACCTCGTTGAGGAAGAAGGAGAGGAGCATCGGAAAATCAAGGTGACCTGGGGCCCATTCCTAAAGACTTCAACTTTTCACTTTGCAAGTCTTCATTTGTACTCTGCACTTTGCGAATTGTGAAAAGTGTTAGAACTTTCTGTTCCTAAAGACTTCGCCACTCTGCAGTTCTACTCGAAACGAAGAGTGTTCCGAAGAGTAACCTTCGTTTTGTGGAGCAACCTCCAGTAACTGTTACAGTTTATCATTGGATGTTCCAATCGTTCCGATTATTCCGAATCCGATTTCACCAAGTCTTCTGTCTTTCTATGTTAACTTACTTGGGATTTGGTTAGGCGAAACGACTCTCTGAAAGTTGTGTCGCTGACGACGAAATTAATTCGCATTTTTAACATCATCATCATCCTCTGATGAGAAGTATCGAGAAATTTCCATTAAAAACAATCAGGTAGGGTGTCAATTTTTATTCACTAACAACAACAACCTGTCGCTCCCTAACCTTTCCTTCCTTCCACACGTAGTGTTTTGATGGCCTCAGTGGAGCTAACTTCGATGCTATTATTATATGCTTGCCGTCACACTAATTGGACCACCTTTAGACCTAATTGAAAGATTGAATTCTCTTCTTTTTATTGGTACTGTCAAAAACTGAATTTAACGAAGAAATTATGCCTAAAAATCTATTTGAAAATTATGTCGTTCTACCGCGGATTCATTTGGGACACTGCAAAAATGTTGTAAACCCTTTGAAACGCAGACCCTTCACTTTGCACTTTGCGGAGGATAACCTTTAGGAACGGAACTGTTCAAAACAGGGTAAAACTCTGTAATTCTACACTTAGCATTTCACTCTTCCTCTTCGAATCAAGAGCGTTCTTTAGGAACGGAAATCCGTTCTCAAAGTGCAGAGTGTGGATTTGAAGAGTACAGAGTGAAGAGTTGAAGTCTTCAGGAACAGGCCCCTGCACTGTGCTCCGTGATGCGAGAAATCCAATGATACCAAGTGCTAGGAAATCGGTCCAGTAGCTTAGACGGAGAAGAAGTACACACACACATCCTGCGCGTTATAACAGGATGAGAGCATCTGAGAGTCTAAATGCTCTGGATGACATTATTTACCCCTTTGCTCAAAATCACCTTTGAGCATACAGCAATACTCATTGGAACATCGTCACGATGTTCTATTCGTGTTTTGATGTCAAAATATCCAAATGTAACTATATTCAAAAATTTTAGTTTCGTAAAAAAGTATTCTCAGAGGACAATCTAGATTTTAGTAGGACGAGTTCAGCAAACATTATTATAAGGTGTTTACACCATCCAGGAAGTGTTTTAGCCCGACGATGTGTGCACGATCCATGGATTTTTCAGCTCGTATCAGTTGTTCACAGTTTAAATAGGACGTCGTTTAATTGGTGATGTTTAATTTGTAACATATTTTCAAATTATTATTTGTTTGTGCTAAATAGGCGGCAATTTGTCCGCACTTTTGCGGACTTAGGTTTCAGGCAAACTGTGAGGTATCATGAGTTATTCTTGTTGAACATTGAGTTATTCTCGTTTTGAAGGAGCAACGGAATTCCTTCATTAGGTACTTATAGTGATATCTATTATTTTGGTTATAGTACACCGATACCTTCAAAAGAACAAACTTCAATTATTGCACTCACGTAACCTCATACAGACCATATAAAATCCTTGTAACAGACCTTACGGGTGGTCTCACCTTCCTGTTACCTTCCTTTCTGCGGTCACGACTGATCAACCAGTTTGGCTGACTCCGAGCCGAGATTACGGGCATTACCGTATTTAATTTCAGACAATTAGGGGTGGGTGTATTATTCTAGGTGGACTGCCTGTCTGCGCTTCAAGACTTGGCAGTTTGATTCGAGGTGTGTACTCTCAACGAGTGGTTTTTGTGCTGATTTGAAGATCGAAGTAAAATTGAATCTCACGATCAGGTATGTACATGTGCAAGCTCCCTCGTTTAGTAACAGCAGCTTCTGAAAGCCCTATTTAGTTGCAATGACACGAAGAGTTTCGGTTTTTGCTTTTCAGAGTTAGTGCTGGAGATACGAATAAGTAATGCGTAGTACAATGTAATGTATCAAGCCTTTTCAATTCAACATAAATACTACTCTTGTTCTTACCTAAACAAATATTACCTACTACCTACGTTCATTTTATGGCCTTAAATTCATCGGAATTATAGGAATTATTTCCTCAGTTCACAAGGCTCCAACTTACCTGACTGTAGAAAAATGAAGAAGATCATAATTTTACCTGCAACAAAAGAACATAATGTTTATTAGTTTTGTTTTGTAAAAACTGCTATACCTACGTAGAGACAATGAGCTTTCTCAAATGTAAACTTCAGCTATGCTACGTAACTTCTGAAAGTAGGTTGAAAGTATTTTCTCCCTTTTGTATTTCTGTGTATTCAAAATGTATCTACTGATGTAATTTCATGAAACATGGATTCATATTTGTTTTCGTCCTATCATAGGCGCACTTATACCTACCATAGAGAATACTAATCAAAACGCAAGGAACTTTCCAATATCTTCCGACAATCAGAAGTTATCATTACTCAGAACTCTCTCTGGGCTCAATTATCTGCGCAGCCAGTACAATGAGCGAAGGGCTGCACAGCCAGCGTTTTTCGTTTCCCATAATTAATTGTATATAAGCCGATCCTTGACAGAACGATTAGTCACCGGTCAGCCTTCCTGGTTTTCTCCTTAATTACTTGAGCATTTCCTTGGCTCCAAAGAGGTCATTCGAGTGCAGAAACAGGATAACTGCAAGTGGAGTTTTGTTAGATTGTTGGAAACCAAGGGAAATAATTATGGTCATTGTTAAGTAAAACGAAGGAAACCATGGGTTTTGTCGTTACTCGACAGAGGTCTACAGTCGTTACGATTTAGTTCAGTTTTCACTAGATGCTGGGTGGCCATTCTTCCTTACTATGACACAATTTCCCAATGGGATGTGCACCAGTTTTGTGTAACAACCGCATCGACAAAGGTAAGTATATATAATTTACTAGCAACTACGCTTTTAGATATATTTTGTGCACACGTTGGAGTGGCAGACATTTTGTACGTTTGATGATCAGACTATTTGGAAAGGAGCAAGTTGGTGAACGATGTGTGTCAGATACAGCGGCGGATTTACCACTGGGCCGACCGGGCCGCAAGCCTCAGGGGGCCGCAAAGCTGAGGTTTTTTTGCTTTTTTACTAAGGATACAAATAAAACATCTGGCTTACGAAACGCATACATATGTACAACGGCTAGTTCATGTTATTTTGACATACAGGGTTTTTGAACAAAAGAAATATGGTCATTATATGGACATCAAATGCATCTGGCGAAAGATCGTTCAGCATTTTCAAAAGAATTCTCAATTACTTGAGAAACACTTGCTCAGATTCAAGACTATCCAGCTTAGCCAGTTTTGTAGCCAACGCAGAGCTTTTTAAATCGTTAGATTTTGATGAATTAATATTGTAGAATTTTCGTCTCAGAAAGCAAGAAAAGTTAATTTGTAAAATTGTAGAATATTAATGATTATGTATTATAAAATAAACATTCATCATAAGAATATAAAATAATTGAATTTATTATACCCAGGGGGCCGCTTACAGGTATAGGCCCAGGGCCGCAACAAACCTAAATCCGGCGCTGGTCAGATATCGC
Source organism: Leptopterna dolabrata (assembly GCA_954871275.1). Lineage (NCBI taxonomy): Eukaryota > Metazoa > Arthropoda > Insecta > Hemiptera > Miridae > Leptopterna > Leptopterna dolabrata. The sequence continues at coordinate 17,299,648 of OX940984.1, read as the reverse complement.
TTTGAAAGTAATTTAATTTGTTCTTCTTCACTCCAGTCGAGTGCAATTTAGTTGCACAGGTACCTTCAAAGTTAATCCATCATATTACTTATATTGAAAGGAGAAAATTATGCACATATACACTAATTGACATATACCGCTGAAATGCCATCAACATACTTATAGGAGCCGTGTTTTGCAAACAGCTTGACTATCATCAACTGAAACTCCGTTAGAATATTGCCGACCTATAACAAAGAGAGTTCCGCGTTGTTATTCAAATTCTGGCGGTGGCAACCGACTTTGATTGTGAAGTGCGATACCGCCGAAAGCCTCTCAGTCCAGTGCTGGACTCCCATCATTCATCACTGCTGTCCCAGTTATTACTTTTCCATGTTTTTTTGCGGTACCTTGACCACGGGAATATGGTATTCCACCTCGCGCTTGATGGGGATTTAATTGTGGGAGTTATGTAAATCCGAGCGATCTCCTGATACGAGGCCGGTGCTCGACATGGAATAGAAAATTGCACCTGTTGGTACTTCGTATCAATACAGTCATTATTCTGATGAACGTTGGTTGTGATATTCAAGGTTCAACTAACAGCCTTCGCTTCTGGGAACTTACTTTTTTACTCATAACAATGTTCTCAAATTCCGAATTTACGACAAAATTCTAAATATGTAATTGGTACCTACTGCAACATTTAATCGAGTCCACCACAACTGGTGACATAATTCCCAAATTCCAAAACTGAAACCCTAATTTCAAGTTGTGGTAATACAGCAACAACTTGATCACTAAATCACTCGCCATGGAATCGTAGGAATCAAAATAGCGGACAATTTCAAATAAAAAACAGATTTATTGAAACATTTCTGAAAAATACACTTATGTATTCGGTTCAAAAAATGTTTCTGGAACACACCCTAAAAATTTTTTTATTTTGCGTTTCAAGGTGTGTAGATTCCAAAAAATGCTTTGTCCCGCCTGCCGTCCGCCGCCGTACCATCGATATCTATCCTAATTTTCGGTCTAAAAAAATCGTTCTTTCGCGTACAGGCTCCATTTGGCCCCTAATTCTGTCCCCTAAAATCGGCAGCCCGATCGGAAAATACCCAGGGGTGTATGGGTGAAAAATTGGTGCAAAATGAGGTATTTTTAAGGTTTTAGTAAACATGGGCTTACAGTGAGGCATCGCTTTCCATGTTTTTTAGGGAGAGGCGATCAAATATGTGAAACTGATTTTGACCACAGAGTGAAGAATTGAGGTTCAAACGAGGTTTTAACGCTCAAATTCAATATTTATGGGTCAAAAACCTGTTAAAATGGCTGTAATCACCTATAATAACTTAGGAGGTAGTATTAATAGGTGAATTAAAACAATTCAGTGACAATTTCACTGATCGAAAATAATTTGTCAGAAATAGCAACCAAATATTCGAGTTTAAAATCGTCAAATTAGCTTTGCGGGTCCTCACTGAGGTCCCAATCGTGCCGTCTTCAGTCGAGAATAATACACCCATGTGACAAGGGCTTTGTATCTTTCCTTCATTCGAAACCCGCTTATTTCAACTAGGTTCTAAGTGGAAATAGAAAACGTTTCAATAACTCAATTTGTTATTCATCAAAATCACTTTGTGTTTATGGTGGAATAAAATAAACCCGAACACATCAGTCGACTCAGGTAATACAGGTACAATACCACGGTAGCCATTTCGATATAGTAGGTAGGCACTAGGAGTTTCATGTCAAATTTTGCTCACTCTCGGGAGACACCCACCCCCCACTGGTACTATCAAGATGTGCTTGAATTTGATAGGTATTTTACCAAACGTCCCACGGTCTCAAGACAGCGGTTTTTGGAAGGTATATGTAGGATGCTACTTGTACTGATTAGAATGATATGAATGCATAGCCAGAAAAAACTTCAGAAATCTATTTTCATTTAATTTAAAAAATGCATAAACTAGTAAGTATGTTCACGGCAGAACATCTGCATTTATTCAAATTTTGACTTCATTTTTTTAAATTACAATAAATCAATTCAATTCAATTCAATTTTTTTATTCAGCAAATACTTTATACAACAAATATAATGATTTTTAGAGAGTCTATATACATAATACAAGATCTAAACTTATGTTGGTTTATGAGCCTAAGGTCAATGACCCGTCCAGGCTCGTCTCTTCCACCACTATTTATTACTGCGTATGTATGTACCAGCAGTTTCCTTGAAAAAACACACCGTAAGTATTTGGAGAATGAGTTACATTGATCAAGAACCAACAGTATTTACAGAGTAGTTAGTAAAATACACTTAATGCTACGAAGGCTGATTTGTATTTTTATCCTAATTTAAACTGATTTATAACAACACTTTCGTTATTTTCAAGCTCAAAATATTCTAGAACTAGTTTTTTAAATTTTCCTGTTGATGTTAAAGTCTTGGTTAGGAGCGGTAACTGTTCAAATAGGGCTGGAGCTAGCCATGGAAATTGTCGAATGTAGAAATCATATGCGCCTGTGGTATCTGGAGGACATAGTTGACATAGTAGACAAATTTTGTTCGCGTCGGTCTAATCATCGCTTGTTTAGTAAATAAATGCAGGTGTTTATGCACATATAAAACAGTTCTGTGAATACAAGCCATTCTGGGAGTGAGAACACCGAAGTATTTGTATAGGTAAGTAGTTGAAGTACGTTTATGGGAATTAGTTGCAATTCTTAAAACTGTATTCATTGCTATGTTTATACTATTAAAGGTTGACGCATAAGTACCTCCCCAGACAATGATACCATAAGTTAAAATGCTGTATACATGAGCATAATACACCATTTTAAGGTTTTCTTTCGTTAGCCATCTTCGTAGTATCAGAAAGTAGTGGATGGATTTCCTGATTAAGATTAAATTAAATGAGGTAAGTATATCTGCTTTGACAGCGGGGGTCATTAGCAGACAAAATTATCTATTCTAATCATACATGTAGAATAATAAAATGCAGAGAAAATACAATAATATATAGATTAATAACAGATAAATGTAGAATAGCATAATATTCTATTCCACACCATTCAAAATATCAAGAAACTATGTTTGAAAAAAAAAAGTTTGAATGCAAGTTGTAGGTAGATGATCTTAGGACGTTTTAGAAATTTCCTATCTGGGTTGGTGTTCTGGACCACTTATTTGAGGTGCACAGGCATTCATACTGCTGTAGGTCCGCACTTCAAAAAAAACAATTTGTAGGTATTCGAAACCTTGGCATCTGATGCTTCATTGCACAACTCAACAAATACTGTTAATTGGATGTAATACCGAGGCTGTACAAATGAGGAGATGATATCGTAATCGTTGCATCATGCGTGAAAGTGGTGGCCGCCGACATGCTGCTCTTTTAACTGGCGGCCGATAGCTTTGCCCGGCAGACTCACGTACTGATCTTCGTTTAACCCTGTTCCGTATATCATGGTCCAACAGACCCCGCCAGACGCGAGAAAGTTGATTTGATTCTAAATACCGCGATGCGCTGCGTGGGAAGGGGTTTTAATTTGGACATACCGACAGCTTGATTCAGCGAAGTCGTTGCTAGTTTTTCGTGTAGGTCACGTTACGCTCACGACTTGTCAGGCGATAATTTGGGTATCCTCATGTTGTGCTGACTGATGGTTATTATACTGATGATGCTGGCTGTTTTGAACTTGAGGCCCATTTTACTGATTTCCCAATCCAACTGAATATGAACTTACGCTTAAACTGGATCAAGCTGACTCGTTAACTAGGAACCTACTACTTGTTACTACTACCACTACCAAGGTGGGGAACATTTCTTCCTCTTAACCGTTACACAAGTTTGCTATCGGCATAATCGCAACGAATACAGAATTTGCGCAGCTTCAGAAAATTCCAACCATGAAATCAAACGTTTTTCACCTTTTATGAAATTCACATGAGACTACCAAACAATGGGCGCCTAAAATCAAATAACAGGGTGCATAACCCTGTGAATTTAATCATAATCGGTATTAGATCCAGAGTTAAGCATTCGGCGGGGATTTCAACTTTGCAAAAGCGCATACGAAATACCTAATTATAATGGCCCTAACCCGCACTTAGCCTCCAAATTCAATTCACTACCACAATTTCTTCGTATATGTTGCAAAAATCACACGTTTACTCATGATCCATCAAAACCATATCGACCCTTCAAATCTCAAATAATTATCACTGGTAGTTAAGCGCCAGGAGTTTGCGGACAGGCAAAATAGGAAATATGCAACAGGCAATGAAAATCCAGGTTTAGAAGAACACACATTTTTCCCCTTTATAAATTGATCATAACGCATCCGCTTAATTATTGGTTTTAAGCAAAACGGAGAAAGGTAAAGAAACGTGTGAGTGATGACGACCAAACCTGTCTCCAGCAGCCTATGAATGCTACTGCTTCCTCTCATTTCCATTTTAGTGATACAATACAGTTGTAGGTATCGTGTTTTAATGACAGGTACTTATACGGGGTGTAACATGAGTGATGCAAAACCTCTCTCCCACGTGTTCTACTTCTAATTTCCGACCAAAAGTGACCTATAACATTTTTTTTACTCCACTTAATACCCCACTTTTTTGACTTTCAAGATTTTTTTCGAGTTTCCGACCTCACTCCGACATCACTAAAGCAGCTATAATTTCCTTAATTTAAAAAGTAAATTCAAATTTAGAGATACCGCTGGAAAGAGCGTTTAATTTCCTGTGTCTCTAATGCCTAACAAAAAAATTTTAGGAGGATTTGAGGAGTGAAAATGGAGTTTGAAAAGTGAATTTGGTCAAACTCTTAAAATCGTCTGTTTTTTCAAACGCTTGGTGATCCTATTAATTTTTGTAGCAGAATGGTGAAGGTAAGCTAAAAAATGCGCCAAAACGTCAGCTTTCCAAGGGACTAATCAAAACGTTTTTTGGAATCGATTTCAATAGAGAAAATGAGGTTTGAATACGAAAAAACCTGTTGTTTCCGGCTAAATCGTGGGTTTTTCATGAAAAATGTACCTTTTGTGAAGTAGTGAGTCAACTATGGGGTAATTTTCAAATCGAATGAGGACACCCTCACATCATCTCCCAGTAAGTATTTCGTCGTTATTTTCATTTTTTTAGTCCAAGGGTGTTGGCATTACAAAGAATGGAACTATGGAAGTTAAGGGAAGAGGATTGAAAGATCCGTGAGACGACTGTTATTCGTCTACGAATGATTGGGATGAGTTCTTATCTTTTTCGCTGCCACCTTTGGACCCACAAACGAACCGGTCTCTGTATTCGCCAAAACGGAGGGCATTTTGAGGAAATAAAGGATTGAACGGTGTCCCGCTTAACTTCCATAGTTCCATTCTTTGTAATGCCAACACCCTTGGACTAAAAAAATGAAAATAACGACCAAATACTTACTGGGAGATGATGTGAGGGTGTCCTCATTCGATTTGAAAATTACCCCATAGTTGACTCACTACTTCACCAAAGGTACATTTTTCATGAAAAACCCACATTTAGCCGGAAACAACAGGTTTTTTAAGTATTCAAACCTCATTTTCTCTATTGAAATCAATTCCAAAAAACGTTTTGATTAGTCCCTTGGAAAGCTGACGTTTCGGCGCATTTTTTAGCTTACCTTCACCATTCTGCTACAAGAATTAATAGGATCACCAAGCGTTTGAAAAAACAGGCGATTTTAAGATTTTGACCAAATTCACTTTTCAAACTCCATTTTCACTCCTCAAATCCTCCTTAAAAAAAATTTGTTAGGCATTAGAGAGACAGGAAATTAAACGCTCTTTCCAGCGGTATCTCTAAATTTGAATTTACTTTATAATTAAGGAAATTATAGCTGCTTTAGTGAGACGAGGTCTCGTGAAAAGTGAAAAAGTGAAAAAGTGGGGTATTATAAGCGGAGTAAAAAAAAAAGTTATAGGACACTTTTGGTCGGAAATTAGGTGTAGAACACGTGGGAGAGAGGTTTTGCATCACTCATGTTACACCCTGTACACTGTTCCCCTGGAAGAAGCTGAAAATGGAGTTAAAATGAAGATGAGGGTGCAGCAGGCTATACATTACGTCACCGTAGGGGACGGTAGTTCTAGTAACCCGTCTTATTAGTTAACATCACAACGAATGTGGCCACTGAAGGCGAGAGGGAGAGACAGTGTGAGAAAAGATGCGTGCCCTCGGTAAATCTCCGAAGGGGTTTCATGCGACGTTTGTCGCAACCATCTGCCCTATCGTGCATCCAGGCATTCAGCCTTGTTTCCCCTTGAGAATAATCGAAAGCTCACCTAGCAATCGGGATTTAAACCATGCAAGAATAAACAATGAAGTTTCCTCATGCCTCAGTCTTTCTAACGGTATCCTTTGTAATGGAAACTCAATCCATTTTTTTCTGCAGAAAATGTTTCAGGAGAGTGACTCACGAAGTTTTACTGAATAACGATATTTTTGCTCAACAAGGCGTGAGTCGTGAGTGGCTAGTATAAAGCACACGCGATATCTGTTACTTCACAGTATTGATTCGGTACTAAAGTATGCAGTATGGCGACATGTGATAGTCACCCTCATGAGAATACCCCCACAATTACCTGAATACCGAAATTGAAAACTAAGATGATTTTACTAAAAACAAGCTGAAACTAGGTTAATGCCTTTCATTTACTTTTAAAAGGGCCGCTCACCTCGCTCCCTCGTCTAGTAGACGTATGTCCTTGAAGTTTCAGGGCTAAAGTGCACGAATCAGATACCTAGCAAAACTTCAGTTCCACGTTCAACCAGTATGCAAGTGAACAGTTGATTCAATGCCAAAATACGTCATGTATAATAATAATAATGTTTATAATTGCTTTGATTCATACAATTCTTTAAGAAATGTACAAATTTAGTATGCACTTGTTTTAGTATGTTAGAACGATATCTCACGATATCGTTTATAATAATTGCTTTGTTTAATTCTTTAAGAAATGTACAAATTTAGTATTTGCTATAGTATGTTGAAACGATATCTGACGATATCTGTCCTTGGGACGATAAAAACTCCAAATTTCGCCAAAACGTTCGTATTGCCAAACAAAAGGATTTAAGGGTCAAAAATCTGTTAAAACGGCTGAAACCACGAACAATTATTGAGATAAAATTAGTGAAAGTGGTATGAAAGGGTGAGTAAAGACAGGAAAATAACATTTCACTGTTTTTTCACATAGAATGGGGGTAAAATTAGGATATTTCGGGGTCAACAATTGGTATTAAGGGCTAAAATCAACATTAATTCACCTGACGTTGTGTGTGATGTTAATTCACGAAGGAGGGACTATTTCGACGATAAAAAATATTTTTCTGTAAAATAGTGAGTCAAATTTGACTTTATAAGGGTCAAAAAACGGTAAAAATGGCTAAAATCAAGAAAAAAGTATATAATTTTACGAAAAGTGGTTTGGTTTCTCGCTACATTACCATCTTACACCATAGCACGAATATTTCTTTGAAAATTCGCTCTTAAAGCCACGCTGAATGACTGGAACTTTTTTACGTATAGAGGTCGATGTAAGACGATGTAGGGTACTCGCAGTTCAGTAACAACAAAAATCCCAGGATCTAAGTATTGCATTAAATTAATTACATCCGCACTTTTCTAATGAACCCATGAAGCCAGTTCCCAACTACCCTCCATATTTAGGCACAATGCACGAAGTACAGGTTTCCGCCATGCGCTGACTTTTTTTGGGCAACTTTATCTGAGATCAACTGGTAATCAACCCGCTGAAGCTACTACCTGTAGTTTTAGCTTCTGATCTTAAAGTGTTATAATGTGGGCGTTCCAAGGGGGTACTGCACACAGGACAGTGGTCTTATATCAAAACGCTGCAAATTATTACACAAAGGTTTATTATTTACCTGTATAGATGCCCCTTCTGCGTAGATCACTGTTTTCTGTGGTCAGTCCCCCTGGAAAGCCCTAAATCGAGTACTGGAGCCGGCCCCGGAATTAAAGTTTCCTACAAATGCCCGGGATTCAAAAATTCAATCATTAATTATTTTGCAGTTATTCATGAAGCATAAGGCAAATAATAAACCGTTGTGTAATAATTTACCTGTATAGGTGCCCCTTCTACGTACATAGTATAACGAACCGTCTTGTAATAATTTAGCGTAGTGTAATAATTTACCATTGTGTAATAATTTACCCACCAATAATACTTCAACGTTTGTTCAAGTTTCAAAAGTACCTACCAACAAAATCCAATAGATCCTCCAAATGAAATAATATCACAGAACAACCAACTCGACTTCATACAGCCGTCCGTGATTATAATCAGGTGCTCCCTAGCGATGATGATCTCGGGCCAATTCCCGATTGTTAGCGCGTCCCTAGTGATGATATCTGGGCTGAATGTATACAATTTCATTCACCCTCCTGTTGGAAATGCCTGTCGGTGCAAACTTCTGGGCCTTACTGTGAACGAACGGCTGGACGTACAATGCTCCGGGTCGTCTTAAAAAACTGCCAAGTTCGAGAACTATTTAAAACTGTAAAAAAAATCGAGATAACGGCGTCCTGGAGATATCAACCCCTACTTTTCACCCCTTAGTGATGACTGACAGTAACGTCGAGCTTCGAGGACCAACTAGACCCCACACGGGACCTACACACCAGATATCGTTAATTTTGGTTCATGGTAACTAAGAAAAGTGCGAAGTATGGCGTAAGGCATACGACGGACGGACAGAAATTTTTTAATTGCATTTTCGGATTCTACATACCTTGAAACGGAAACCACCAAATTTTGAGGGGGTTGACAACTTTTGTTTCATGCTCGATTCCAAAGGTCCATTATTGAAAATAGTAAACCAAAATTTAGGAATACATTTAAAGAGGTTTGCCATATTCTAACCTAAAAGTATAGAGTACAAGTTATAGATTATTATGTGATGAAGGATTGTGGAGACAGTTTTGAAACAAATTTACAACGGAAATTTACAATCCGTTTACGTTGAGAAATTGTTGATATATATTTTTATTCTCAAAGTGCTGAATCACGGGGCGCGTTTCCCACGGAGGCCGCGACTGATTAATCACGAAAAGCTGAGCACACGTTTCCGAGCAAAAACTGAGAGCTGACACAAGGTTAAAAGGGCAGCCCGGTCGGCTATTAACGTCAAATACAACGTGTCAGAGATGTCAGAGGCCGGTTTTAACGGAATATTAAGAAGAAACGTCATATTTTGATGGGGAAGGGTATGGGGCGGTCAACTGGATAATTATATTCAATATTTTACACAGAGTTTGGAAAGCTTTTGATGACAATAATAGTGTGAAAGATGATTCACTGCAGGTCGAATGAGTACGGCCCGTTTCCACATCTGTGGCATCCCAACCCTTTTCGAAGATGCTATAGGTACCTCGGCAATCACGAATAGGCCCTATGACCTTAACTGCTTATAAAAACTTTATCAAAGGCCATCAAATTCGAATCGAAAGAAAAACTGTGATATATGGCATTGACTGACAGGAAATTACCGAGGAAATAATAAGATACGATTGGCTGAAGTTTATTGTTGTCAGTGAGTATCTGTATACTCGTACTTTAATCAATTACACCGGTGAGTACCTATATAACTGCCGAGTAAGTAGGTAGTTGTACCTACCCATTTGTTTGGAAAAAGTTGGTCTCATACTGGAAAATAACGGATGATTTGAGCGACTAACAAACCTTGGTAAACGTGTTTTCACGGAGCTTTTTAAAAAAAGTCGATTTTCTCTCAGACTCATTTATTACAGTGGCGCTAAAAGAAATCAAATATCCGAGTTGTTTTTCTTTGTTGAACCAGCGACCTCTTCAGTTGCCCTCAACTCTTGCCAACCAGAGTCAATGCTAGAAAAGCAAAAATATTTTCATCAACGGCAAAATAATACCTAAAGGGAATCTTTTATTATAAAGGAGTTTCAGGGTATGCTGTCGGGTGGAGGACAAAGCACAACGTAAAACGATCGACAGTAGAGAGGATTCGGATAACTCCGATATAGTATTATACAGGATGTAACATGAGTGATGCAAAACCTCTCTCCCACGTGTTCTACACCTAATTTCCGACCAAGTGTCCTATAACTTTTTTTTTACTCCGCTTAATACCCCACTTTTATCACTTTTAAGATTTATTTCGAGTTTCCGACCTCGTCTCACTAAAGCAGCTATAATTTCCTTAATTTAAAAAGTAAATTCAAATTTGAACGCTCCTTTTTTTTCAAATTATCTTTGATCGTGGGTAGTGCCATTTAATCGTCTTGATCCACGTGTTGACACTTTTTCCAGTGTTATTATGCAAACTGATGGTGATTTCAGACGATTTCCCAGGTTTTTCACTCATAAAAAATCAATTTTGGGAGCTGAACATTTGGTAGAACTCAATTTTCCACTCTTTGGTCATAATAGACTTCATATTCGGTCTTCTCGTCCCCAAAAACATGAAAAACGATACCTCAAAATCTCATTTTACTAACATGTTGCTAAAACGCAAAAAGTACCTATTTTTATACACATTTTCACTCATAACTCCCCTGGGTATATTCCGATCGGGCTGAAAAGTTTCGGGACACAACTAGGGCCCAAATGGAGCATGTGTGCGAAAGAACGACTTTTTTAGACCGAAAATGAAGCCTGTACACGTGATACGGCGGACGGCGTACGGCGGACGGCGGACGGACATTGCATTTTTGGAACCTACGTACCTTGAAACGGAAAAGAAAAAATTTTGAGGGGGTGTTATAAAAATTTTTTGCTGAGCGAATACATAGGTGTATTATTCACAGAATAATAAACCAAAATCAGGTTAACTGTAATCAACACTGGCCAAAAAAGGGCTAAGGGCACCTATCTTTAGAAGGGCAACTTACTCGTTTTAATTTTTTCAATCATTCAAAGGTGTTACGACAATTCCGCGTCAAGTGCTCTACATTCATACGATAACTGCATTAGAGGCACGAATTCACGGGATGCGTTTAATGAGATCAACACCGCAAAGTCGGGAGGGTATATCTAAAAAACGATCGTGCGGATTCATTTATCTATTTACAATGCCGCGAACGTCGGATGTCGTGACCCCGAGTCCGAGTTTCAAGAGGCGAACCTTGATTACTTCTTGTTCCTTACGCTAAGTGTGGCTTAAATCAGGTTTGAGTGCGCTTCTACGGAAATTGAAAAAAATAATAAATGAGTGTGATGAACATGCTTTCTACTCGTCAAACATCGTGTACACGACTCATTTTGTATTCACGTAACGCACTCGTAGTCAGTACGACTGATGGCTGGCATCGTGTCAAACTGATGTGATCGTTTCATAAAAGAATGGATTCGGCGATGGTGAGAGGACCGTTTACATTACGATGATCACGATGTTTTCATCGGTAAACGCATCCCATAACATGCACTCATCTACAAAACTCCACGAAGTAGCTCCACGAATGTGATACGAAATTCACCTGATTACGTACCTACTAAACGTAAGTGGCCGTAAGTGGTCCTCGTGGCCGAATGTTTAACAATTTCGGGAGAGATTTGTCTTCTCAAACAGATATCATGTTGTTTTGGATTTCGGTAGTAGCTTCCTCGTTTTGTAACGTGGTACACGAAGGTACCAACTTCTTTTAGGATGTTTGTTGGAGAAGGACTGAATACTTCTGAGGGTAACCCTATAACCCTATATTGTTGGTAGGAAACCGAATCATGATAAACGGACGGATGTTTGGTAGTATTTTGATAGAAATGTGTAAGGTACTCTCTTCTTCCTAATATCTCCTTCTATAAAAATGTATAGTAGGTAATGATTAGGGATACGATTTTTGTAAGTAAAATACGTATTTTTTTTAAATATGCATAAAATATGTGAAATGTATAAAATTTAATTTTCTATAATTAAATAAATATTGGTAGGTAGGTACTACGTATTTTCAAAATTTATTTCAACTTCAAAATGTTTACCCAGTTTTACATATTTCAGAAAATATTTTATACATTTCACGTATTTTATGCATATTTTTTTTAAATACATATTTTACTCACATATTTCGAATTTTTAAACACATAAAAATCCTATCCCTAATCATCACTATACATTTTTATAGAAGGAGATATTAAGAAGAAGAGTACCTGTGAGAGTACCTTACACATTACTATCAAAATACTACCTAAGAGTATCGGACGTACCTTTCTCGTTTTGCAACGTAGAACACGAAGGTACCAACTTCTTTTAGGATAAGGACTGAATACTTATGAGTGTAACCCTATAACCCTACTGTTGGTAGGAAACCGAATTATGATAAACAGAAGGATGTTAGATAGTATTTTGATAGAAAGGTGTAAGATACTCACCCTCATAGGTACTCTTCTTCCTAATATCTCCTTCTATAATAATGTATAGTGATGATTTGGGATAGGAATTTTTATGTGTTTAAAAATTAGAAATACGTAAGCAAAATGTGTATTTTTTTAAAACACGCATAAAATATGTGAAATGTATAAAACATTTTCTGAAATATGTAAAAATGGTAAAGATTTTGAAGTTAAAATAAATTGTGAAAATACGTAATACCTACCCAGTAATATTTATTGAAATAATAGAAAATGGAATTTGAAAAAACTTGAGAAAACATCATCCGGAAACTCACGTAGATACTTAGCAACCAAATCGAGTCAATTCGTCTATTCGAGTGTGAATTTCGCGGCATTTCTTACCAGAAAATGGAGTGTCCAAGCCAAAATGAGTTTCAACAATGAAAAATGTAATGCAAAATACTGTTTACACAGCTCCCTACAACCACCCGCAAATGGCTACGTTCTTCAAAACTTCGAAACACACAGGTGAAATTGAAAAAAAAAAACCACAGTCATGCAGCATGGCTATAAGAGCGAATTTTCGAAGTTTTCGGCATCTTCCTCCTCCGCCTAAAATTTTCTGAAAATTAATTTTCGGCCAATGTTTTCCCAACTTGATACCATACAAAATTAAAACAGGAGTAGTTTTACGCAAAGTAAAATTTGGGGTGGAAGGAGGGGGAGGGGGAAATCAAAAATGTTTTGAATACCAGAAGAGTAGGTATTGGGTACGTAACAAATTTTTTGTTCCATTTTTTGCCGAGTAACACCTCGGTTTGTAGATTTTCCAACGCTGAACACGATGGTGAAGTCAGAATTGCGATATCCCATTCCGTTATCAGATTAGAGCAGACGAACCAGGAAGAACATCTCAAGAAATAACCACGTTCCTTCATCTTCAAAGTGCTCCAGTTTGAGAACGGAATGAGATATCGCAATTCTGATTTCACCATCGTGTTCAGCGTACAAAAACCTTTAAAATGAGGTGTCACTTGTCAGACTTTTTCATTTTGGGAATTTATGGGTAATTTTCCCCCCCTAAAACTCCCCAAAACTCCCCCTTAGGGTCACCCGATTCTGCCCATCTTCGAACTTAGCCTGTCGATTGCCAAGACAGATTTTTCGTGCAAATTTGAACTTTTTATCTCAATTCTTTCGAGAGTTATCGTCTGGAATGACACATACATATATAAATATATATATAAATATATAAATATATATATATAAATATATAAATATATATATAAATATATATATATATACATATAATTTTTGGTGTCTTTCGGCAGGGAATTCAGGATGGTCTGAAACGGATTTTGGTATAAAAATCTTTCGGAAATTCGAGTTTTAAAAATTTTGGACAGAGAACAATAGCTTCCTTTTCTTCGAAAATTCGCTAAAAGGTGTCTCATTAAACGACATATTAATTTAAAAATATGTTTCAATCAGCGAAATTTTTGAAAATATGTATTAATAGTGAAATATTGAAAATATAGGTAGCGAAATATTGAAAATATGTCAAATAAAGTGTGTTACAACGGTTCAGAAGTTTTCAGTATGAACCCATCAAGTTGAAAACGATGGATTCAAAGCACGGAAAAAAATATGTGAATAGATACGAATCTTATCCCTATAGTGGTGATGGTGATGGTCTATTACTGAACTATCTCCACCAAGTAGGTAGGTATCTTTCCTCACCAAAAAACTTATTTTTCTTTTTCTTTCTAAAATTGCTGCCGTCATACAGTGTTCAACAACCGACTTGAAGGGAGATTACCTGGCATCGACAAAACCCCATTAATCACATGATTTTATTTGCACCTGTATTTCCGTTGCTTTTGTTTTCCCGTTTTTCTACCAACCAAGGCAATTGTGATTATTTAATGTAAAGAACGAGAAAACTAAATTCTACAGCCCCTGTACTGAATATCTCATTCTCGCGTGAATTTTTCCATCCAGAAGTTCAGGAACTGTGTGAAGCGGTTCAATTTTGATGTCAGTTCGGTACTTTTTAGCGGTCGTTGGCTTAGCCATGATCGTAGATTTGGCTTACGCGTCTGACCGAGTTGTTGGCTTTCAGCGCGCCATTTATATCCCGGCGAAGAAACCTTTTTGGAAATACTTGGAGAGTTTTGAAAACTTGTGCATGGGTGAGAACAACGTAAATATTCCAACGAATTATGATATATTTTTATTGCAGAATACTTTTGAAGATTTATTAGATAAGTAGGTACTAGGGTGCTCACTTGAATTCTGCTCTTTTGAAGAACTTACGCCTGTTGATCAGTTCTCGATCTATGCATGAAGGTATGTCTGGTAGGTGACTGAGTCACACACTAACAAGCCCACATATGTATGCCTTTCGGACTACATAAATCATGTCTGTGTGCTAGATATGTCTAATTCATGGCGCTTTATCTCTCTTGATGCTTTCCCCACAGGCGTCCTACTCACGCCAACTGATGTGCTGACTACATGCGACTGCATGACGGAAATTAAAGGCACAGATCAGCGCCACCCTTCGGCTCAAACTGAGGAACAAAACGGTTTGAGGTATAAACACAGTAATATGGAGAATTAAGTTACTAGACTTTGGTCACTTACACAGCCCAATATTCTGTACCTATTAGAACTGTCACTATTAACACAATATTATTATAATGTCGTGATATATTTGAGCTGTGCCGTTTTGCACAGTCCACAACAAACAATTACTGCTAGAGGTAATGGCGTTTCGTCTAACGGATTATTTGCACCTAATAGAGCAGCTTCCTAATTAAAGGAACTATAGCATCCCTTATAAGAGCTCCTTTCACATAAATACCTACCTATCCGATACCTACAACAGTAGACACCTTTAGTTTTACGTATCCGTGCGAAGTTTCTGACAGTGAATCCCCATGACTTAAAAATGTTTTTAGGATCATCAGCCCCTCGATCCTGCGCATCCGAACAAACGAGCTGAACGGTGAGCAGCCAGAACACATCAACGTTACGGAAATCCGGATCCACCCCAGGTGTGACGGCTTCGGAGGCTACGACTACGCGATGGTCCGACTCAAGAGTGCTGTTAGCGTCCCCATCAGTCTTACGGAAAATTATTTCCCCTACAGCCGTACTAATAAAGGTACAGTAGGTAAAGCTTTAATCGCACCTCCACGAACTAGGCGTACCTTACCTATACAATTCTAGGGTTCCCAACAGTTTCATTTCAAGCGTATGATGTACCCAACAGATCTTAGGAATCTGACTCTGTTAATATGCAGGGATAGCACATTTCAGTCAAATCAAAGAAGTTCACGGGAAGATGAGCCAAGCTTATCTCTTTTCCCTCAAAAACAAGTTTGATTTGAGCTTGTGACAGAGTGAGAGGAGAGTGACAGTGGACCCTCGGGAGTCCCGTTAAGAAGACACCAGTTAAGAAGGGATATCGATTAGGCTTCCCCAAGCGACCCCGTCTTCACCGGACCAAAAAACTGCTCGAGAACAGCCACCGTCACACTCCTCCCCACATGACATACTTGTGAGTGGCAGAAGTATGAGAGGGAAAAGGGGGAATAAAAAGTAGTAAGAAGTTCTGGTTCAGGAAACGACATCTGAACAATTTCAAGGTGACTAACCTCCATCGTAATGGTACTACCTCATTCATATTTTACTGGCGGAGAATAAAGCTCCTACATACGAGTACTGGCGGAGAAAAAAATGTTGTCAGAGGTTGTTGTCCAGTGAATTGTACTCATCTGAGCTACCTCTAGGTGATCAACCTCCATCGTTAGGATGAAACAACTATTGGGACTGGGTAATGGGGGTGGGGAAGCCAATAGATGTATGTATTATCAAAGGGACAGGATGTTTGTAAAAATCCTTCTGAAACCTTTGGGCTTATCCTTCTGGAAAGCCCACAAAAATTGGATAGAGTATGGTGAAATACTCAGCGCATACTACCAAAAAACCACGCTCTGCTACCATGTGACAGAGTGGGAGGAGAGTGACGGTGGACCCTCGGGAGTCCACCTCAAGACCAGCGATATTATCACCAGTTAAGAAGGGACATCGATTAGGCTTCTCCAAGCAACCCAGGCGTCTTCAAGGGATATCGATTAGGCTTCTTCACCGGACCAAAAAACTACTCGAGAACAGCCACATCGTCACAAGCTTGAGGCTACTATATTATAAATCATTCTGCAATTTGTGATAATCTATAATTTAGTTTTCCATATCAGTACAATGCCGTTTAATAATTTCAAAATTCCATTCTAACAATTTAATTGCGATTTCGAAGGAGTATTCGGTAAGGAGACAGACGGCGAACCGGAATGCTACGTTTCCACTTTGCTGAAAGAGCGAAGGGAATGGAACGACCACTCCCCGTTCAAGTACCGTGGTGTCTCCATGATCCCAGTTGTCGTCGCGGACACGGAAGAATGCCGGGAGTTTATGAATTTCGACCCAAACTATGTCAGGTGAATACGTATACCTACCGATATACATCAACGAATTATCAGATTTCTGCTTTAACATAATTACGACTGAATAAACTGCAGTTTCTCGTAAGGTGAAAAATTAGTTTGATGCTTTGAATCTGAGCACACTCTGTCATGTAATGGCACTTGGAATATGAAACCATTCAGCACACAACATAATAAGTTTCTACATAGTCTTACGTACTTTGAATCTGTATTTCACCAGACAATTAGTAGGTAATGAGGTTATGAACCTATTTTGGGTAAAACAGCATAGCATGGCTCCCTTGTTGATACTAGCTCAATTTTTCAATGTACTTAGCCGTTTTTCAGAAATTCGTATGTACTTAGTTTACCGGAGTGATTTTTAGTAAAGTAGGCCGTCATTTAGACAAAATCTGTAGGTTCCCCAACATTTCTGCTCGTTTTGGTTTATTATTTGGTTTATTATTAATACAACTACACAATAGCTCAGCAAACTTTTTTTTTTTGAACACCCCCTCAAAATTTTTTCTTACAAGGTGCGCAGCTTCCAGAAACGCTGCGAAGTCCTTTTTTCACCCACACGTCTCAGAACAACGAATAATGATTGGAGATATAAGGGAAACGATTGCAGATATTATAATATAGGATGATATTATTATGTTTAAAAAATGCTTGCTCTAAAACATTCTGCCAGAGTTAGGGAAGTAATTTTTGGTATAGTATAGTATAGTAGTATATTTTTGGTAACTACTCAGAGATCGTCTGTATATTATGTAATAGACATATGGTTAGTACGTTTCTAGTATTTCGATGAAAACCTCAGGTATTGCGTAGTTAATTAAAGTAATTCTCAGTCTCGCTCGGCAAGTAGGTATGCGGTGACGGGTAGGGATGGTTTGGGTAGGCTGAAGGAGGACTAACGCGGTTATCACCACAGCAGGCGTTATGGAAGAGGAGGCTAGCACCCTGCAGTTATCACCACAGCAAGTGCTAGATGAGAGAGACTCGTCCCGCGGAAGGGTAGGGTAAGGTGATCGAGAGAGAAGTCGCAAGTCGGAGAGCGGTCGGTCGAATGAAGTGCTGGGCGAGCCGGGCGGCGGTATAAAAGGTGCCTCCACCTCGCCCCCCGTCTGTCAACGGCCGTTGAGACCATTGAGAAACGTTGGGAGCTCGATGGAGGGGACTCTTCTGGTCCTTTCCCCGAGGCGTCGCTCAGCTCGTCGTTCTCCTCTTTATTTGGTTAAATCTTATAATTTACATAGGAGTGCAGTATTTGAGGGGTACCATGACAAGGAACTTGTTTGGAAAATTATGATACCACCCTCATTATTTGGACAGATAAATGTTTTGCGAGGTGAAAACGTTCGTGCGTCGATTAGAGTTGGGTACAGCGGATTTGAGGAAATTTATTTAGGGCAACCTGGGGATCAACTCTCACCTACTCACAATTAGTCCATCAACTCATTTTAGCTTTCATATTCAGTTGATTCACAATCAGTTTTCGTTCATATTTCGTCTTTCTCCGGCGTTTTCATTCGTGCTTCTTCATGTTTAGGTACGACTGGGCCAACAAAATTTGCATCGAGTCGACGAAAATGGTACCGCTGTGCAAAGGCGACATGGGGGTACCTCTCATCTGCAACGAAACCCTCGTCGGACTTGTTACGGCCAATTCGGCCTTCTGCGATTGGAACAGCTCCCTCAACATCGTGAGCAGCCTCGAAGGCGCTTGGGAGTTCATCGACGGTTTCATCAAAACCGGAGGGTTTCAGTACTTCAAGAACAAGGCTCAAGAAGTCCTCAACTCTATAAAAGGGTTGATACAGTGATGCTCACACCATGATTCAAATTTTTATCTGTTTAAATCACTTTATGATTACAATTAATTTACTTTTTGATTTTAATTTCTCACTTTTTGTATCAGCCCACCCTTTTTCTTTCATTATCCTTCGTCAAGCAAGTTTGGTAAATAAACGAGTTATAATCACTAATAATCGAAATTCATTTTTTTTCGTGAGATAAGGTCTTATATTATATACCTGAGTGTGAGTGTTCTTCCGGGCGGTATGTACACTACCGAGATACACTCGACCATGGCCGAGTTCTACACTAAAATGCAAACATTCAATGAAGTTTACTTACCCAATAACTCTACTCGTAAACTCAGTTTTAGAGTAACTAGGTATTATTGTACTTCAGTTATTGATCTAACCACAAAATTTGAACATAAAACGAGTCAGTGACTTTAATGCTAGTGGATCGATTACTAAGCAACTGCCGTTAAAATCTTCAATTATGACGCTTTATAGCGCGTTGATTGGATCTCGCGCTCCAACGTCACGGATCAGTATGATCCCGTTGTTTTTCATCGCATTCGGATTCGCATCAGTTTTCGCCGGTGCGGAGGGTTCGGAAAGGATCGTTGGGCTGGAACGAATCATGGGTCTACCGATGAACGAAAAGAGGGGCTGGGAGTTTTTGATGAACTACCACGACGTGTGTGCCGGTGAGTGGTAATTTCAGTGTAATAGTGAAATAACATCAAACGACCTTTTCTTTCATTATCCGATACGTTTTGTGATTCATAGATCACCCACCCAACTTCACACCACACACACCAAATCACATTCTTGACGAATCAGAAAGAGGTCCATAGGTTTACACATACTGGTGCCTCACCACAGCAACTGAGACTGTTCTAGCCCGTCCTCGTCTTTCGTCGAGCTCTGTGGAACTGCTCTTGGGTAGTCTGTTACTCTCAGAACTGTTCCATTAGCCGTTCCATGTTCCATACAACTGTTACAAAATAATCCTGCAGTCCCCCCTGCTGTGGGGAGACGCAAGTCTTTTAGGTTGGTTCGGGGGTATTGTTCTTTTCAGGTGGACGTTGACCGTCCGAGTCCAGGGTGCATCAACAATTATCCTGAGTACCTGCTTTACTTCGATACGTTTAAATGCTTCCAGACTGCGTTGTAAATATACCTATGGGATTTCATGGGTTTCTGAAGGAATCATGGCAAAATCAGACATTTCTAACTTCGAATGTTTGTTATCAATAATCTCGTAAAGCTGAAACAGGTTTCCCGTCAACAGCCGGCAGTCAATAACCGGTCCCGTGAGATCACCGAAGGATACCTCGAGCGTGGTTAGTACTTTGATGGGTGACCACCGTGACACGTGGTGACACGTCCAAGTATGAACCACGTAGCTGTTGGGCGAACCCCTCTCCACTCGAGGAGGTGAGGCAATGAGTAGCCAAGTAAAGAGCGAAATTATCAACTCGAATTTTGATCCTCTCGTTGGAGGACAACTGATCACGTTCGCGGCCCTTGCAGGACAGCCGGACGAAAGGCCCCAAGCCTGAAATGGCTGTTTACTTTATATATACATGCGATAGAGACTATACAGATATTACCTATATATCTTATCTCCAATCCCGAATTATTTCCGAACTTGTAAGATTGTGACTTTCATTCATGTTTGCTTCACTAGAACTGAAAGTCTTCGAATAACCTTCGATTGCAGGAGTGCTGATGAGTCCGACGGAGGTTTTGACTACTTGCGAATGTGTCATAGACAACAGTGAACATGAGCATTTCGTCAGTCGTTACAAACGGCAAGAAGGGGATGAAATAAGGTCATACATAAAACATAATATTTCCAACAAAATATTATTACAGAATTCCAATAGATTTGTTATGAAACCTACATTATGTAAGTGCCTAGTTGAAGTTAATTCCTTTGAACAATATTAATCTTTGTTCTGTTTCTCGGAGGCTTACCTATTAACACGCGAAATGGCCAAAGAGAGAAAATGCACTTGATTATACCTTAATTTTGATTAATTTGAATTTGGTTGAGCGATGGTATAGGTACCGACCCCTCCTGGAGGGTTTGTTTATCAGTTGCATTGATCAGAAAGTTATTCAGGATGTTGGACCCAACCGAGCTCCGAGTGAGGACCAAAGACATAATGAGCACCGATTCGGAATACATCAACATCACTGAAGTTCGCGTTCACCCCAAATGCGACGGCTATGGCTCGTACGATTTCGCGATGGTGAGACTCGAAAGATCCGTCAACGTGAGCGAAAAATCCTTCGCAAACTTCCCATTTGGCGAAGACTGGAACGGCAAGGTGAATCACTTAACAGTAAAATAGGTGGGCACAGCAGGTACGACACCTGAGCTGAAACCTTACGAACATGTAGAAGGCAGATCGATGAACTCATATGTCCCCGGACATGTCCCAGGCCAAGGAATGGAATCCTTAATCCACTTGACCAACTAGTCCAAAACTTGGTCCAACTTATCGATAGCATGAACTTCAAGTGATAAGTCTCTTTGTGACTTTACTTACGTTCCTTATTCTTGTCGTTGTTAGTTACAACAAAAGATATGTTTTTCCCAACAAATATTCTCCTCAACAACGGTTCTCCTAATTTAAAACTATAGCTACGTAAAACACGAGAATAATGTAAGTAAAAACTCTTATTAGCCCTTCTAAACGTGTCAAAATTTGAGGAATTTCAAACGTTGCTCACGGAAAATTTCAAATAACACTCAGTCAACAAGGGTCCAACGTTATTTCAAGTGTAGTTTAAACTTCTTACGTACCTCTTCTTTCCTTCATTCTGGCGTAAAGAAGTGATGAATTGCTATTTAGTAGGCCATCAACTTGGAGAATAAATTCAGTAAGTTTATTATGTTTCAAGTGGTTCGAGGCTGGTGAACCCGAGGTAGGATGCCATTTAGACACGCACCTGACGAATTCCTTCATGTGGAGTCATAACGCGCTCTATGCCAAGATGATGTACGGGGACATCTCAGAGATACCCGTGGAAATGGCAAGTATGGAACGATGCGACAAATTCATCAAAATCGAAGGGAGACGTCGCAATATCGATCGGGGCTCTCAAATTTGCGTCGAGGCGGAGCCGAAACCCTTGCCGATCTGCAAAGCGGATCTGGGATCGCCTCTGATCTGCAATGACACGCTCATTGGTAAGAGGTTACTTTTGGTACCCAATGCACGGCATAGATTGGAGCAACATTCTCACCAGGCAGGCAGTGGCCGAGTGGGTTGGCTGTGATTGGGATGGCGGCTGAGGTCGTCCGTTCGAATCCCAGTGCCCTTAACCAATGCTGTGAAGCAATGGCTCTTTTATCTGCTTACTCTTCAGCGACCAGACTTGTATAGATGAATGCGTCGTTTACCTTAAGGGCACCTTTTCTAACTAGTAATGAACAGCACCACCTTCAACCTACCTATACACAAAAACCCAGATAGTAGGTAAATAAGTATTTCACCAATTCGGAACGACAGTTCATAGATGTTACATTGCAGGGATCACAACAGTGGCCGAATTACTCTGTCCCAACTACGACGGCCTGTCCATCGTCAGTAGTCTGGACGGTGCCTGGGATTTCATACACGATTTCATGGAGATCGGCCATCAACATCTCTGCATTTGTTGGATCAAGAAATTATACAAAGGACTGATCAACTTGTTGAAGTTTCTTGTCAATTTTGGATTGTGACGGTCACTTTTATTATACAAGTCGATACCCAACTGATGGGACGTTCTTTGTATTGATAAACATTCCTGATTGAAAATAAAATATTTAAATGCATATTTTCAATATTTTCCAAGATACGTGATAGGCATCTAAGCATACCCATTTAAAGGAATTTTAGGATAAAACTAGACATCTGTTATGCGCCTCGAGATGTCGTTCTAATAACTGTCTTATACTTATTGATTTACCTAAATGGTATTTAGTCTTACGTACAACTATTCTAGAAGAGGTATATTATTCACTTGCAAGTTAAGGTAGGTAAATCCTATCATCGAAGTATAATACGTCCTGTCTTCCTCCTCTTTCACTGCTCCTATCTGAACTAATTTCAGGTTTTTGAGCTACTCAATTATTATTGTACAACAATAATTTATTTAATTTATTTATTCGATGGTACGGCTGACGACAATATACAAATGTATAAAAATTTAAGTTGTAAACTCACATGTGCACAAAATAGAAGAAAAAAAGTAAATTACACTTGAAATAGGAAAACGCTGCAAAGTCCTTGTCACATGGGTTTATTATTCTATTATTTTATTGGTCTACAGAAATGCTGGCTGTTCATTTATTGTTTCTTTTATGCGTAATAATCGAAATAGCTATTTCTGATGGTTTCCATTAATTTTGGCCCCTAAAACACAAATTAGGTAGGTACGCTTCTTTTTTTTTTTTTTTTAACTATCTTTGATCATTGATAGTGCCATTTAATCGTCTTGATCCACGTGTTGACACTTTTTCTAGTGTTATTATACATACTGCTTGTGATTTCAGACGATTTTCCAGGTTTTTGACTCACTAAAAATCAATTTTAGGAGCTGAACATCTGGTACAACCTCAATTTTCCACTCCTTGGCCAAAATCGACTTAATATTCGGTCTTCTCGTCCCCAAAACATGGAATACGATACCTCAAAATCTCATTTTACTACTATGTTACTAAAACACAAAAAGTACCTATTTTTATACACATTTTCACTCATAACTCCGCTGGATATATTCCGATCGGGCTGAAAAGTTTCGGGACACAACTAGGGCCCAAATGGAGCATGTGTGCGAAAGAACGATTTTTTTAGACCGAAAATGAAGCCTGTACACGTGATACGGCGTACGGCGGACGGCGTACGGCGGACGGCGGACGGCGGACGGACATTGCATTTTTGGAATCCACGCACCTTGAAACGGAAAAGAAAAAATTTTGAAGGGGTGTTATAAAAATTTTTTGCTGAGCGAATACATACCTAGGTGTATTATTCATAGAATAATAAACCAAAACGAAAGACAATTCAAAGATAGGTAATGAAAATAAGTCACTGTCTCAGGTAAAGTACTTATGAGCTAGCGTTTGAGGCTGGTCATTTGATAATTATATATAATTTGGTATAGGTATATAGAGACCAAACCCCTTGATCTCCTCAACAACCATCGTCAAAAACAATAATTCGAATCCAAAACTCGTGCTTAGGTAACGCTGGGATCGACTCTGCTAAGCCATCCAAATTTATCTGGTGTCACTTTATCCGCACAGTAAATATCGGTTCATCGGTATACAGTGTATGAATGTCGCGTTTTCTTCAAGAGCAACCATACTCCTACGAAAAGTAAGTTAACTGGACATCGATTTCTTTAAGGTTGTTTTTGTTTTTAATTAAAATTAGAGTATCCTTGAGTGAGGTTTTTGTAACATTTCCATAATTCGAATTACCGTTTGAAAAACTAAAATTACCGGTTAGCATTAAGTTATTCGTTCAAAACTCTGCAATGAGAATCACTGTTGTTCCTTCATCATCAAACTCGTTTGGTTCCTATAGTCAATTTTGTTAGATAGTTTGACGCGCAAAATGACTCGAAGTAGATAAAAATCGAGGGCAGTTCAAACTTTGAAGATATTTTCATTAACTCACACAAAACAGATCTGATACCTAATGTATGATTGGAACTTTTCTTGCATCAGATGTCACAAAATCGTTCAACGTTCGTTTTCTCCAATTCACCGAACGTTTCATTCTCCTTTTGATCAAACTATCCCATTCTTGCCCCTTCGATCTCAAGTTCGATTCCCCCTCGAAACAAACTTTCACCACCCACGTTCCTTCCAACCGCGATATCAACATTGTTGAATTTCTTTTGATTCCATTGTCTTCTTTCAACTCAGTTGTCGCTACTGCACGTTTTGATGACGCATGCGCGTTGGACATGGGATTCGAAAAGCTTCACACCTCTCAATATATGGATAATGAGAGCAGTCTCACGACCGTAATTTCACTCTTGTCAGCGATTAAAAAGGCGTGTCGCCTTCCAGACACTTGAACTCAGAAAGTGCACTCACCAGCGGAATTACTCAGCCACTTTCCTTTAATTTAATTCAGCACTGAATCATTTTTATCGCTCTCACCGCCGTAACCCTTCATTAACTCTTGTTTTCCCACTTCTCTCATACAAAATGATTTACCTGAGACCGATTTACGATCCTCTCAAAATTGCTATTGTTACGACAGGTCATGGAAATTACGGCAGTGCCGAAAGGGAATTGCGAACAGATCAAGAAAATCAAAGATCTGCACGGTGAGTAACTTACATAAAAGTTAACTTAGATATACCTAGGTTGATTTGTAGAATCGTTTTATAAGCGACTGTGGATAAAGGGAGTTTGAGAATACTGACTTTTCGATCCAAATAAATTAGGAAAAAAACGAGAGAGAGCTGTGTGATCCTAGCGCTTGTTGAATAACCCATGTTAAATAGAGAACGTACAGATTTCAACGAATTAGAAGTTTGAGTAATTTTTGGGCCGCAGGAACGTTTTTAGAACTGTATATATATTCATCTGTAAATTCGGGAGTTTTAACAGTTCAACAGGTTTCTTGATGTGAGAAAATCAAATCTGACCAATCTTGTTCAATCTGAAAAACCCTCCTGTGGTACTCCTTGTGAAAACTACTTTTTGATGAAACGTATCGTTTGGAATAGCCTGACTTTGGACCACAGTTTATTTGCTCCATTTCAGATATTATTTAGAATATGAAGGATGACATCTTTAAGACGAATGAGCTGCTTGTTCTCTACACACTGAATGAGGGTTTTGAGGTAGAGTGAGATAAAACGTTTTTGTCGATTTCACCAAGCTCTGAGGAAAAAACGTACCTACTCTCTTCACTTACTGTGGATTTCAATTTCTACCCTCTATAATCCTGTAATTTTCCATGATTTTACCTCTAGTTTCTGAGGATACGACAAGGGCGATCGTTTGTCGACAGGGTGAACAAAGGAAAAACGTGTTTATCGACAAAAATATCTAGCACAATTTTTCATTTCAGATTATATGCTTGAAAGTCATTCAACTTTTCAAACAACTTTCAATTAATGACTGCGTTTAGGGAACATAAAGGAGTGAGCGGATATTTCTGAGACTTTCATCGCAAGAAGTTGTCAATAAAGGTCGTATTGACTGATAATGATGAAAGATCCCTCTTGGTTGATGAGTGTTTTCTCCTCAATAAAGTTTTTCGATAATAAAACCTTTAATGACAACATACCTGATAATTGGTGTCCACTGAGACTCACATCGGGTTGTAGCTTAACTTCCATTTCTTTCAACTTCGAGTGGAGATCCCTCGTGTGGAAGAAAAGGAATAGAGTCGTGGAAATAGCCATTAGCGCTACGAGCTCGCTTTTTCTGAAACAAAGCAGGAGAGAAAAATTATTATTGATTCTAACTGGACGTACCTAGGTGATCAGGGTTGTAATAGGTACAACAATTTTTTTCAAGTTTCTGCGCAGAGTAAAATGACCTAAGTATTTTAACTCGTTGTAGGACTTCTGGTCAATCACATATCCACTTCGGAAGACAAATGGTCAACGTTGTGCTGGTGGCTGCTATGAAGATATTCCCATTAAACACAACTTTAGCTAGCGCTTCTGCGAAATCTGTATGATTACAAAAATTATCAAACCAAATCAAATTCGCTCTTCTAGTTCATTGCGTAAGTCTAATTGGATTAACTCATAAATTCGGAAATAATTATCAGGGGCCATCGGAAATTATCAAACCAAATCAAATTACAAAAATTATCAAACCAAACCAAACCAAATTACAAAAATTATCAAACCAAATCAAATTAAACCAAACCAAATCAAATCAAACCAAACCAAATTACAAAAATTATCAAACCAAATTAAATTCGCTCTTCCAGTTCATTGCGTAAGTCTAATTGGATTAACTCATAAATTCGAAAATAATGATCTGGGGCCATCGGAAATAATTATCCAGACCAGGTAATGACCCTAGAATATTATCTAAACCGAGGGTTCCACTATACACCCATAGGACCCATTCAAGGAAGTTTCTTTTGTTCCAATTCAGTTTCAATGTATTAATCGACTCCCTTTTTCTTCCGTTGAAATCTTGAGGTGCGAAGAGTTGTCAAAAAATACGTACAACATACAAGCGGCGGCGCAAGACATTTATTTCATCAAATGCGTAGACGTAATGACCAGGTCAGGTGAAGGCCGTTCGTCAAGGGATGAGGGGCGTTTTGCACAGTATTTGGACAAAAGTTTGAAAGAAATTTCGTTAATGCATATCACCGATGATCAGGATGCTCTCAAACGGATTTCAAAACTTCATGTTCTGAAAATTTTGGATCCATTGCAATTGCTTTTTTTAATTTGAAAATTCGCTAAAACCAACAAGATTTATCTCTACGTAATTCGTAAAACAGATGCTATTTCAATAAAAACATTGGGCGCCAAAACCAGTACTCGTGATTTTATTGGCACACAATAAAATCGGTTCACGCTCTCAAGGGAGTGAACCGAGGTGACTTCCTGGGTTTCAGTGGGATTTAGATTTTCAGTTTAATTTTTGTTAATACAGAGTTTTTTGCCCAAAGACTCGTTTCCCTTTGCCCAAAACTGAACTATTTGGTTTAGCTGCCGTTTGACGAAACGACTTAGGCCCTTTACAAGACCTCAGTACGACTTTTAAATGAAACCTCAACATGAAGAGATTTTAACCACTTGTGTTAGACGGGAAAAACTGGAAA
This sequence comes from Leptopterna dolabrata, assembly GCA_954871275.1. NCBI lineage: Eukaryota > Metazoa > Arthropoda > Insecta > Hemiptera > Miridae > Leptopterna > Leptopterna dolabrata. The sequence continues at coordinate 17,272,198 of OX940984.1, read as the reverse complement.
TCAGTAAACTAGACTGAATAACTTGTTGTTAGCTAACAGAGTTCGAATCACTCGTGAATTCTGAATAAATAGAGTTACATTCATGGGACGAATCAGATATACACGTAAGCGAGGCGATTTTCTTAGAAATACCGATGGAAAAAAAGGTTATTGCCGGAAGGTGGCGCACCATTCATGCCAACAGCAGTACGGTAACCGATTTTATTCCCAGGTGGAAAAACGTCTGCGAATGCCCTACGCAATTCATGCTTTGGAAACCGATATGCCGCGGACCGTGAAAAGGAAAAACTCCCGGAAAACGGCCGTTCTGTTATTATAAAACCAAAATCTAAAAAGTATCAAACGCTGCTCAAAGAGTGTAAGATTACTAGCGGGTGGAGGCGTTGTTAATCGATTATCCGATCAAATCGATGATTTCAGTACCGCCTCAGAGGTAAGCGCCGGGCTTGTGGTTTCCGAAGGAACCTTTAGAGGCTCGCAGTTCTCCTTTTCAAGGAAGAAAGTTTATCCAATGACTTTTGAAAGAACTCCGATCGAAAAACCCGCGAAGTCATCTCAAGATGCTTCTCGCGGCGGTTCGTCGTCTACAGAAGAAAAGCGGAGCTAATCCCGGGCACGGTGTCTGCTGATGAGGCTGGAAATGAATCGGTTATCGCCGGTTGATCTCTTCGTTCCGTAAAATTAAGATGATGATGATATATGCGGCTAACGCTGCGGAAGACGTGCGCCAAAGTTCCGTCATTCAGAACAGCCAGGATCACCTCAACACCACTGTTCTTCATTGTTATCCTCAAAGAATAAAGCACCCAGTTAGGTACACACAAAAATACCAGTACTCAGGTGACTGAAACATCCTCAGATTTTCTTCTAAATAGATATCCCAATTGAATTTCCGTGAGATCTTGAGTATGCTATTATGCATTAAGTCGATCTGGTACCTACATCCCGTCCTCCACAGAAATTGGCAGCTCCCTCATACATAAATATTACGAAGGCGTTTCCTCCCTATTTCTTTGCGGTACGATGCGGTACACAGTCATTGACCTATAATTTTGGGCTGCAGCTACAGTACCAAATAATCTTGCGTTCTTACATGGTAAGCATTATTTATCCAAACATTTCATCAAATCGATCAAATTTATAAAAATGAATAGGTATCTATAAAATTTAATTAAATTGATATAATCTATCTCCTCAACGCATCTCCTCGGTTATGGAGATGCGTTGTTAAGCGTTGATAAGTTGGTAGTTTTCGTGGAATGGACGCAGCAACATAGATTTACCCGAACAATACTGGAACCACTGATACTTATCTCTTCTTTATGTAACACGTGCGAATCGAAATGGTACCTAAATAGCGTCCTATCAGGTCACTTCAGGTGAATTTATTATTAAGGGCTTTGCAGGCTGAATGCACCCTACCTCATTTATGTGCATCGCGTGGACTGTCTAGCTATGTGTAACTCGCAACGCCTTTTGCTCTTCTGGAACTGTACTTCGGCCTTCAGGTTATTTGGCTTTTGTTTTCAGATTTTTTAATCCAAAGAACTGATTGATTTTGGTTTATTATTTTCAATAATGAACCATTGGAATCGAGCATTAAAAAAAAGTGTTACCCCCCCCCCCCCCCCCCCTCAAAATTTGATGGTTTACGTTTCAAGATATGTAGAATCCGAAAATGCAATACAAATATTTCTGTCTGTCCGCCGTACGCCGTACGGGCCACTTTTTCAATTCAAAGAATCTGACACGTGATTAGTTTTAGCTGAATTTATTCATCATTCGGTTATACAGTTAGCGTCACCTCCTAATGCCAAGGTCGTCGCGTTGTATGGCAACGAATCGTTCCTTCCTTGCTGCACAGCTTTTCCAAACCTCAGCGAACTGATACCAGACAACATGAGAGTGCTCAGGACAAGACATCCCGACGAGGCCAACGATCCAGAAAAACGTGACAGCGCTGCAGGAAAAGGTCTTTCTTCGAGTTTTTTCTTCTCTTCTTCCATTTCTTGGGAAACGGCATTGTCGGAGGCTAGGCCAGTCACACAAAAGAACGTGTATAAGCGGAGTTATCGACTCCAGTTGTGTGTAACTGTGGATTCTGGATCTGGATAGAAGCTGCTTGTTGAAGGATCCTCAAAAATACTTTGAATGGGGTTTCATTTGCAACCAGCAAATATACCAACTTAGCAATACACAGGTACCACTGAGGCAAAAATGTCATTTTTCGAAGTTCTGGAATTCGGAGAGCTTGAATTAGAAAGAATTCTGCGAATTTTGAAACAAACAAACAAATCTTGAGGGGGCTTTTTGTTGTTGTTTTTCTGGGTAGATTACAAATACTGAGTTGAAAATTACGTTCTCCTTTTGATAAGCACATAAATTCGTTATATATACCTAATGCCTCAATTTATCCGTTCGTAAGTGGGCGCTCACGAGTCGTTTGTCGTCAAGGGTACTGGCCATTACAGCGTCCAACGTGAGGTAGTGATCGTGACTGAGGGATCCAACTGTTCGACTGGGAATTAAAACCATAATCGTGGATCGGGTTCGCTGATTATCTTGATTTTCGCCGGGCGTACGATTTGAATGGTTCGCAGTTCTGAGATGAGTATCTCTCCGTGTATCGATGTAAATGAGCTGTAGTTGCTCTAGTTCAGATCAAGATAAGGAACAGTATATGACAGGCTCTTCGGCTCTTGCTCGGCACGGTTTTAGTGCTAAATTGGTTTGTGCCGTATGATATTAGCATGCATGTTAACCATCTAAAAACTGTTTTTCTTCAACTTCTACAGGTACTCAGAAACTAGACTATGAGTTGGGAGGCAAAAATAAACAAACACATTTGAAATAATTATCCTAAAGCGAATCCAGTGACCATTTAAAGAATAAATGGTATTCTCATACAGTCACTTCTTTCCAAACGGCATTTTGCCGTACTATACCTTCAAGAAGACCTTAATGGAATAACTTCTCTATTAGGCTGTCATGTTTATTGCTCCGAAGAACCCAGCAAATTGCCTTCTCACGGGTCTCCGGATGTTAGCCTTCAACCGTTACTTAAATGTCCGTTTGGAAAGCTATCCGAGACACAGTGATGATCAACCGTCAAATTAGTTCAAGAAAAAGACGTAATCCGTACGTGGATGCTCAAATATAACTCCGTTTGCCCATCTGTCTTCGTGTTCCATAGCTGCCATCACAGAACTAGTCTCGTACTGCTTCATCATAAGATTCAAAATTTGGATCACTTTTGAATTGTTAATATTCAGATGAAGATGATTCAACTTTTTGTCACTGAGGTACCGTAAGTTGAACAGTTTCACGTATCAGCACATAACTCGAACTAAATAGGGTCCATAAAATTATAAGAACCTATATTCCGAACGTGGGTTATTCAACTGATTCTTAACTTCAAGTGCTATAGCTCAGATAGCCAGAAACTGGTAATAAATAATTCGAGACTAATGATAATTCCACGCTGCCCACGAATGTACGTACCATATTTTGTGGGGCTGAACAATTGAAACTACCAACTCGCATCTACCTGGAGGGCTGAAGATCGCTATTATGACGTTGAATTTGAGTTCCTTCAATGTTTATTTCGAGGTGATTCTATTCGTATTTTCATATGGTTTCATACACAAAACACACAAAAAAAAGCGATAAAGTGGTATTGGCAATGTATAAAGGTATTATTGGTATGTATAGGTTCGTTCTGGGACCCATAATATTATTCTGCGTGATAATCGCGAAATGTCCTGTAAGGCCCCACCACTAGCAAGGAGGGGTACCCATGGGTCTGAACTTCACTGAAACATGACAGCCAGTGATGGTTTTAATAGACCTTTTTTTCATTAAACTTTTCTCAAACTCAAGGTTTTAATTGGTATATCCACCTTGCTAGTTGTTACGAACACTAAACAAGGAAACATAAATTCCTTGGTGATACACTAACTACACCCAAGAAGGTAACTTGAACACAGAAGGTGTCAACTCTCGGCCTCTAAGCATTACGAACGTAAATGCGAAAATGAATGGCCTTCATTCAAAAGGCCCAACAAAAGAAAGCCCCTGATCCCTTGGGATCTCCGACAGCATCCGTGAGAATGATAACGCACTGGGCTTTCGCCTGTTTCACACGTTTTAATTATTTAAAGAAAGCTTTGGTTGACGGCAGTTAGCGACTGATACCGGCAATAATAGCCGGAATGCTACGAGAAACTGAAAGTTGCTGAAGATGCAAGAACAGCGTTGTCCTAAAATTAACACGGTTTTTTCCCCCTTTTTTTTCTTAGAAGGATGTGTGGAAACGCTATACCACAAACGAGTGAACCGCAGAGTGAAACTCTGCGTCTATGGGCGGGTAAATTGAGCGAAGCGGATTTGCACTTTTGACGCTGTTTTATGCAACTGCATGCTTCAGGAGTCAGTGAAATGCACTGTTATGTGCGATGTATGTTCAAGTTAGTTTCTACGTGCGAACTTTACATTCTCGCTGACCCACAAAATTGATGTAAATCAAGGTTTCTCTTCCTTCACTCCCTTGGGTTGTGTGTAAACTGATATGGCATAGGAAAGTCCTACCACCCCATGTGAAAGGGAAAGGAGAGACTACTATGTACAAGTAGAATAAATGCTCTACTACTGGATAGTAAATTTGCACAATGAACGCACTACGATTGATCAGTATTTTCCAATTACATGGGCCCTCCGGTAATTGGAAAATACTTTAAATGAAGACAATTTGCTCAGCAATAACTTGGATGATATACGTACGTAACGGATGATATTGGACGTATAGCAAAAATGTAACAAAATGAACTTCCCTACTCAGTATCACAGTATTCCGTCTTGTCAGCTTAGCTGTCACGTCAGAAGAAGGCAAATACAGTGGGATTTTCAATTGGTGGGGTTTGTTTTCACTGGTTGGTTGTTACCAACTGTGATAGGTGTAGATACTAACTACTCGTCTGATAACGCAATAGGAACTGTACTAACGCGCCCGAAAAATTCATCAATTAATCATTTTGTTACAATTAGTACTATTATCTTTTAGCTTGCATTTATTCAAATCTAACTCAACCCCAAAATGTAATTTGAATCATACCAATCAAAACAGACAAATGTTTACAAAGAGAAGGTAGTGGACCAGGAACGGTAGACGTTCAGTTGAAAAAACAATGTATCATTCATTGTGAACAAGAACTTTCCCCTGTAGTGAGATTCGCACGTTTTTAATTAGAAAAGAAAGCACATCAGGGGCGACCTCTCGAAACGAAGCTACAGCTTCTGAGCAACCCGTTTAGTCGGCTTTCCTCGCACTACCAAACAATAATATACTCCACTTAATATACTCGTACGATATCAACAACCTTCATAAAATCACAGATAATTTATTCTTTTTCAAATCAACAAATATTCAGTTTATTTCTTGTTGTAATAATCAAATGATTTACCTAACGCGATATACAATTTGACAGTACTGTATGATTTCTCAAACCGCAAACCCCATATCCTGGAATGACAATGGTATAGTAGGTAAGAGTGGACATTATATTGGTCCATTCATCAAATGGGTTAATTATTGTTTGTTCCATAATTCAATGTCCATTCTATACTGGGGCTAGTCGAGTTACATTTTATGATCCTCGCACCATAAAATTTAACGTCATGATGTTGCTTCCTCACAACCGATGTGTGGGAAGCCAGGCAATAAAATATTGATATTCACCTGCATGGACAATATATTTTTTAATAGCATAACTGTTTGCCCAGGTCTTGTTGAGCCCAGGGATATTGTTGAGCTCGTATAGGTGTACTGAGAGGTTGAGCGCTGCATAATATTACGACATACCTACATAATATACAAATGTACATGAAGACTTTGTAGTGCAGTAGCTTGACATAGTTCCCTCTACACTGCCTACAGGAAATAACACCAACTAACCCCGTATTGAGGTCGAACACCGAGCGTTTGGTTTTACTTACCTACTTGCACTGACCAAGCTAGAAGGAAGTCCAACGGATTTCTTAGTGCGACCTCGATTTATCCACCCATTTGTTGCGAGAGACGGCCGCAAAACCTAGTAGGTAACCGACATTTCTCGTCCACCTTCCGTCCAAGCTCGAGCAACATCTTGTTTAGGAAGAAACCAATTTGCGTTCCTGCCACAGAAATACCGAATAGTGTTCTATTTCTGCGGTTTCTGCAATTTCGGGACAAATTTGGTTAGTCGGCCGATACCCAATCGGTAAGATATTTCACGCAAATTTATCCGTCCGATCCAAATTTGCGGGGGTTGGTCAAATTAATACTAATACATGAATTTAATAAAAATCAAACGCTGACGATATTGCAGATACGAGAAAGCTATGTGTGTTCCCAGGGACATTCGGTACTTCATTATTATTAACTTAAAGTCTTTCAGATTAAAGCAATAAATTAGGATATAAATATATGAAGTAAGGCAATGCCATCACATAGGTTTTGAAGACCATTTGTTCTGTTGAACGTAATCAACGTTACGAAATACAGAAACGTGCAGCCATTCAATTTATTTCTAGACAGAATGTTCTTCGATTTTATACTTCTATGTTCAGGAATCCCCGAAGGAATTCATCTTCTGACGGTCACCGTATAATGTTACGTATTATTTTGGTCAAAAGCGTCCTTGATCTTAGGGTAAACACTAGGTACAAGCATGAGTAATAACTATGTAGTCAGCTTCCCAGAGAACGGATTTGACGACGAAATGGCAGGTGACTCGAGACGAGGCAATGTGTATAATTCATCGGTACCTACCTAGTTTCCCGCAATCATGCTACCGTCAAGGATCGAGGAAAATGAACTGCTGTACAAGGTACAACCACGCGGAGATTTTTTCCTATGTCCCTCAGCTTGGCCTTCTTTTTGTTCGCATACTGCTGATTTCGAAGCACTGATCCTGTTGTGTTCTCCAACTGCAGAAATATATCGAGTACCCAAAGACTTCTTACAAGTTTCTTCTTCTGTACTTCTTACAACTCTGACGATCACAAAACGATTCCGGACTCCATACTACTTGACCCAGTGCCGTCTGTAGAGTGGCCATATGCAGATAATTATTAAATAGGAAGGTATCGATGAATACCCCTCTCAAAACCACCATATCATGTGTACGCCTACCAAGGATAGTGGTACTACGTAACGCAACGGCTCAGATGCCCAACTCATTCAACTTCGCATTGTATGAGGACAAAATGGCACACATCAGCCTTTTACAGCCGGTACATATACAGGATAATACAGTCTGATTTTCCTTTAATTCCTTTTGACACGCGAATTTAATCCTTCCTCCTGCAGAGTGTAGACTTCACTGAATCGGAGAACCCAGGATAATCCTTGATTGAATCGGGCTAACTTTATTTCCCCCTCATATCTCATATTACTATTGTTTTTGTTATACAAAGGCTCTGCAAAGCAATTAGTTGATACTGGATACTGAATGTATATTGTGTATACAAACCATGTTTTGCTTTCCACCCACCACTCATAGAAATAGATTTTCTCCACTTACGTAGAGCTGAAACCCAAACGCCGGCTGACTCCACTTATAGCACTTTTCTTCCGTTTCCTCCGATTTACGATCTTTTCCACCTAGTTTACCAGACATCGACACCTCAGCTCGCTGAATTCCTGTGTCGAATCCGCCTTAGACTCCCACATTTATCTAACCTACCAACCATGGGAACTTTTCCTTCTTAACCCTTTCCCGTCATGGGCAGGTTTTCCGGTACAAATCGCTTCAGGCCTTGAACTTGGATGATCTCCATTCAATTAATCGGCTACAAAATACTTTAGTTGTTCGCACCGCCCATTGTCTGCCATTTCTCACGCCGAGTTCTCAGATTTAAATAAAGGAACTGATGAACTGATAAAATAATCATCTTTGTTTTGTCACAGACACACGCAAACTAAGCCCAGAGAGGCTAATTCAAGCAAATCGGAGCAAGACAGAGAAAAAAAGAATCGAGTTCGCGCTTCAACAAATAAATATAGGCACTCGAGATTTTGTCAAGAAAAACAATCCGAGTCAACGCTAAAAGTTACAATTTCGTTACAACCATAAGATGAATTATGCACTTCATGTCATGAAAAAAGGGTAGAAAAGGAAATAAAATTAGTAACGGCTTCTACTGGGAAGAAACACTCGTACTTTCAATAAGTCATTGAAAACCTGAAGCAATTATGGTAGTTTTTGTGACCAACGGAGAAAGGGAAAACTTGACATAAAAACGGGCGTGAACATGAAACCTGTCATTATTATTTTTTTAACTGTCCTTATGCCAGAACAATTACACAGAGAAATCCATAAGCCATCCTTTCGTTGGAGATTCATCGTTACCTACTATTATTACATTAATTCATCAATAATTTTTTTCATATACTCGTAAGTACTGCCTCCTGGAAAACGCTTAATAGGCAGAACTCCAACTACGCACGTACCTATTATAAACTTCATAATTTTGGATGCACAGCTAGAAAAAACGTACATAAGCTCAAAGTTTAATAGGTTTGTAACAGGCAATTTTGTTCCCAGACGTATGGAAGTTTTTTATATCTACAAGTATACATTTAATGTGAGTTATTATGATGCTGGCCCCTTAACATTAATATACCTATTATTATAAACATACAGAAAATAAGCTCTCAATTATTTTGAGTTATTGCGGAATGTTCCTGACTTGAGCACGAATAAGAATAGCACTTGGTGTCTTATAAGTCAAGGAGTGGCACTGAAAATCAATAAAGATAATCTGATAGGTAGTTTGAGAATTTGTTTTGTGTTTACCGTACATTTATTTTATTTTTATTTTATTTTATTTTATTTTATAGTAAGGCTAAGCCAATTTACAATAGTTAAACAAAGGAGTTGTAAACTCAGGAAAAAATAAATGAATAATTAAATTATAAGAAAAAGTCAACCAAACTTCACTGGCATTGGTGAGCTGAAAAATGGAGCCTGAGGGAAGACGATGGATCGGCAAAGAAGTCGACTGACGAATTCTGGAGGAAGGCATTGACTACACGTGGCATCCGGTAAAGGGGGCACTGGAACATGTAGTTGTGCGCAGCAAAGGGGACGTGGAACAGTGGTGTATGGCGGGTAATGTAGCCCGGCACGTTGAAATTAATCCTGGCAAGCACAGCAGGAGAGTCCAGCACGCCATTCGCCAGCTTGTGGTAGAACGCCACATCTGCCAGCAGTCTACGGTTCTCCAGACTAGAGAGGCCATAATCCGCCGACAGCCGCGCGTAATCCACACTATTAGCCGGTATCCCCAACTTAAAGGCGACATAACGAAGGAGTTTGCGTTGGACCCTCTCCAGCCTGTCCTTGTGCACCCCATAGAACGGGGACCATACTGGGCTAGCATATTCCATGATTGGCGGACCAAAGATTTATATAGTAGTATTATAGCCTCGACAGAGGTAAAGTCCCGAGTGCACCCCTTCAGGAAACCCAACATTCTTAATGCCCTTGCCGCCACAACATGCACATGGTGGTTAAACGAAAGCCTCCGGTCCAGGAGCACACCCAAGTCCCGCGTCAGCTCCAGCTTAGCGAGAAGTGCACCCCCAATCATATATGAATGATCGATGCACTCATGGGATCTTGTGTAGGATGCGACCGTGCACTTTGCAGGATTAAGAGACAGATGGTTCTGCCGACACCAGCCCAGAAGAGCGTCGAGACCACACTGAAGCCGGAGGCAGTCAGTGTACGACGAGATCGTACCATATATTTTCAGGTCATCCGCAAACATAAGTACCCGCAGTTCATCTTTTGAAAGCAGGGCACTGGTGCTGTTGATTAGCAAGAGGAATAGGAGAGGGCCAATGTAGGAACCCTGCGGAATACCCGAGGAAGCATGGAATGGCAAAGATAGCACACTCTTCAACCTAACTCTGAGGAGGGCACATTTCCGGGTATGGTATTTTGAATTCCTTCAGTGGTAATGATTGAATATAATACAGTACTGATTTCTACAAAACTGTGCATAAAAAAGTCCCCCTCAATGTTGTATGCCATGAAACAGTTCACAATTGACGCCATCAATAAAGTTGGGGACTCTAGCATACCTAATATAAGGTTTTATGGCAAGACTTTCGGAAATGAGCCCGAAATATTTTGACCAAGTTAACGCGCTCCATAGTAGGACGATTTCCACATGATTCGCGCTCTGGAAAACTACTCACCATGAAGTAGTTGAGCGTGATTAATAAAATTCGCAATAAAAAACAGCCTTCGAAGGACGTTTTATGATATTCGCTCGTTACGCTTCACATTCCAACAACATTCATTTCCTTAGCTAACGAAGCCGTACGAATTTCGTATGGCGACGTCAAGTTTCCTGCCTGCCACTCAAGATGAAGCTATCTCCACTGTCAGAAGGCGACGTTGACTCTAATTGCCTCCGTTTTAGTTTGTTTCTTAATGTACAACCGTCTACCAGAGACGAATATTGTGAAATGCGCATTGTCTTGTATCGGACAAGCTAACAAGTTTCATTTCTTAATTTTTTGGACAGTTCGAGGTTAACGAAACGAACGACGAGTTTCATGCGGGGTTTGCAAGGTTCGACGGACACGCAGGAGGACCACAACTTGGACTCGTATTACCACTAGCCATGTCGAACTATGCTTATAACAATGGGCGATTTTCGTGTGTAGGATTTTTGATTTTTGATCTCAGAATCGGATTTAGCACCCTTGAAACCCCCCACAGTCAATTTCACCGCGAAACTCCATGTAGTTTGGGAAACAAACGGATAGAAAGAAAATGAAATGACTTCATAAGTGGATGGCGTTGAGCCCCCCCCCCCCCCCCCCTACAGGGTCGCGGGCTTTACCTATGACGTCATTTCTCGGTTCTTTTCACTGGTTTCTCGCACACTTTCGACCATCTCATACCCCTCATATAGCACCTGTTCGGAAAGCACTCGCCGAGATCTTTTACTTTAAAAAATAAAATAAAACAGGTAAAATTGACCATTTTTGTAATGAAATTGTTCGTATCCACATCAAACCAAAAGTGATAAGATTATTCCAACCTTTACTTAGACAGAGTAACATCTTTTCTCGTGTGTGATTCGAAGCTTGGAAGATCAAATAAGGTTGGACAGGAGAGGCCTCAGCAAAATCCTTTCTGCCTTCAAATCAACCCATAGACAAGTCAGTCCACTGCTTTGTGAAATTTATCAGTAAAAGTCGACGAAGAACGAGACAGTGGCCCGCAGGCAATGACCTCCAGGCTGCCAGACTAGAGATCAACTACCGTATCCATGGAACCCCAGACTACCGCGATAAATCTGCGAACTGCTTATTCAAACATTTGAAACGCTCAAGTCATCAAGAGCTTTGCGACAAGAAAGCGATCCTAACAGACTGCGACAAATGACGCAGCGCTCTCGGTTGGTCTTTTTTCTTCCTCTTTCAGTTTCCGAGCCGACAGTTCTGATTCCTTACAATTGCGGACGACGGGATGATCGGTGTTTTCTGCGCCGTTTCCCAATGCGTCTCATCCGGATGATGTCTACAGTTTTGCGGCCTCCTGCTATTGAAGCCACTTACCCTACTGCACAGAAGTTTTCCTTTCGTCAAGGTGTCTGTAAGCTGGAGGGTGAAATCGAAATGAAGGATAACGTTCAAACCTTATACAAATATTTATGTTTAAGAACCAAAAATTGCAACCATGTATCATGTGCGCAACTATGCATTGTGCGCGAAAAAGGTTGACGTTCAAAATTGACGCGCAAAATCGACGCGCAAAATCCACGCGACTCTCGACTATGCATTGTGCGCGAAAAAGGTTGACGCTCAAAATTGACTCGCAAAATCGACCCACAAACGATGGTAGTATCCCAGGGCTCGTTTCCACGCGACTCTCCACTATGCATTGTGCGCGAAAAAGGTTGACGCTCAAAACTGACGCGCAAAATCGACGCGCAAAAAATGCTAGTATCCCAGGGCTAAAACATGATACATGTTAATATTATAGAAGCGTATCCTGGAAAGAACGGAATAACTGGGGGGGGGGGGGGGGCAGGCGGAAATAACAGAGTGTTATGTAGTCAAGCACATATGTATGAACATAACTACACAATGCCATGCATAAACGCGAATGAATGCGAATAACTCCTGATACACAGAGCCTTATGTATCTTCAATACTGCCACATGCATAACTACTTATCAGTAAACGTTCAAGGCCTGGATGGGAACGGTGCTAGCTATTTCATTCTGGCGTGGAACTACGGTTCCTGGCACAAGAAGTCTTGACGATTCTCTAGAACTCACGCGATCGCACGCACTGCACATCATGTCAAATGAATTTAAATCCTAGATGAACCATGCAGCTACTCCAAATACGGGGAGAAGGTATAAATTAATGCACTATGAAGCACGAGAGGATACTTTAGGCTTCCTCCAGAGATCATTCTAGATTCGAAACTGAGACCTGGCCACCTTTGATATGGCCAGAGGGTAAATGGTGCGTGGAAGATCAAGCTTCGCTTTGCATTCAGCCAAGGAATGGACCGTGACCCTGAATATTTATGATAATACCCCTACGGCTCTGCAGAAAGGTACTCCTGAATAGATATATTTATGGCTTCACGATTATTGACTCCGTGATAAATAGTGTAGTAAAATACAACCGAAGTAGATCGTCTGTTTTAATGCGGTTAGAATACCGAAAGCGTAGTAATGAGCACACATCTACGTACAGGCTTCTCTTTAACAGAATCATAACCAGTTTCGCATCCAACTCGCCCGGGCGTAACACGATTTATTATCAAGTCCTGCCTGGTTGGGGTGGCGCCGCTTGTCTCTATCGTGTCTCGTCAATCCACTTACTCGCCAGTTCAATCAGCGTTTGACGCTCAAAGTTATTGAACTTCCTACAAAATAATTACAAAGAACATAAAAAATATAGTATCAATACTGGAAATACTTCAGTATACTTCAGTGTACTACCCTAATGGGGATTTTTTTAATTTTTAATTTTAATATTTAGAACTTTGGAAAAACGCTGCAAGTTATTACACAAAGGTTTATTATTTACCTGTATAGATGCCCCTTCTGCTTGGATCACTGTTTTCTGTGGTCAATACCTACCCTCGTGCTCCCCCCCCAGGAAAGCCCTAAATCGAACACTGCAGCCGGCCCGGGAATTACGGTTTCATAAAAATGCGATGGATTCAATAATTCTATCTTAATTATTTTCTGTTATTCATGAAGCGTAAGTTCGTTGAAGTTGCAAAAGTAGGTACGTACCTGACAAAAAAATCCAAAAGAGCTATCAGTCTTCAAATGAAATAATATCACAGAACAAAGAACTCTTTTTTTTTCATGCTCGATTCCAATGGTTCATTATTGAAAATAATAAACCAAAATGCGGCAAAAAATGAAGTATTGTCAGTTCTAATGACATCTGATTGGCTGTTGGCCCAAGGAGGCGGAGCGAAGCCTCGGAGACGAAGGTTCTGAATGCTGCCAACAGCCCAACATTAGAAATGGCAAACCTTTGCGGCAACATTCAAGAACCTTTGCCGTGACCTTCCTCTCGGTTTGACTTTGAGGAAGTTTTTAAAATTTATTTATAAACTTGCGGTTCCATCCATCCATCCATCCATTGCGGTTCTGTGCATCGTTTAAAGTGATACACTAGCGCTCTAAGCGGGATTTGAGTTCAACTACTCTGCAATTTAGAGTTGAACTAATACTTCATTTCTATCGTTTTCTGCCTAGACTTTCAGACATGAACAACTCACTATGTGGTCAAAAAGTGTTAATTTCAATTACTGAACAGAATTTGGCCAAAAAAAGGAGAATTTGTAACCCACGAAAACTGCTCATATCAACAAGTAGTTAACCATCAACTCCTGGTACTTGTGCATCTTTATACAAAGATGTACTCAGCGAGGATTTGCATTCAATCAAGACTTCAAGGCGATGGCAGGGAATAATAGAATCGACGTTTGAAGTAGTTTATTAAAACCGATCGAGAAAAACCTTTTGAAGTAGGTAGTTTAAATCAACGTTTAAAGTATTTAATTAAAACCGATCAAGAAAAACCTTTTAAACCCCTTTTGGGGTCATCGGATTCGTCTCGTCGTGTTCTTTCCAGCAAAGCACAACCTTTGGCGTAAGAAATTGAAAATTTCCACTTTTTTTTACCTTGTACCGTTTAATCCACCTCTAGGGCGAAGGAACCGACGCGTCGGTTTGTGGCTGAAATATTTGTGTCAGAGGATTCTCATATAAGAGCCTATACCTAGGTGGTTTATGGCCAGGAACGTCGCCGTCGCTTAAAAATAACCTTTCGAAATTGTGCAGCCTCACTAAAGCACACACACGACAATTTATCATCTAATGTAGCATATCTCCATCAAAAACTATTTTTCATTCTACTCCCCCGGGTCATCAATATATGGTTATAATACGACAGTCATCTCTATTTTCAACTTAGAAACTGAATAAATACTACAGGTGAGTACAAACTGTCGTCCTTCTTTATAGAATAGCTATTCGAAGTGGGGCTGGACGGATCCTATCAGCTGCTATATCAACAAATGAATTTCATCGATGATCCCAATGTATGATGTACCTATTATTAGGATCGTCACGAGTCACGTATCACGTCGCTTCTCTCGCAAACCTCACACAAAACCTCATCCGTGTGAATGACCTACATCACGATCCTCATCGTTGAAGGAGTTTGTCTTGAACAGCGAATTTTAAACAGGCAACTTATACCAATAAGGCCTTGATAGCGTTCATTGGACAAAAGGCAAGAGGCACGATGCGACCCGTTGAGCCTGGAAAGATGAAATGAATCGAACGCTGCTCACGATACCGCGAAGGGGATTTCGAGTCAATTATGACTGACGATGTGCATCACTTTTCTGACGATCCGCTATTTGGCATCACGGAGTCCTACTGGGCATCGTTATTCACATCTCAGAGGGGTCTACTGTTACTAACGCCATCACCTATCCTACTTCTGACCTACTAAAAGTAACGTAGGTTAGGTAGCTTAATGTTTGACCAACTTGCAATTAAACATAAGACAACTCAATATAATAACATCAATGCACATGACCCATGAACCATAGAAAGACCACAGAAGGGTGAAGTATTCTGACCTGAATGATCCCAATCACATAGTTGACTCACCAGTAGAATAACCGAGGAGTTGTACAACGAAAAAAGAGAGTCTGCTCTTCGTGAAACATCAGCCCAAGGCTGCATCGTGACATGGGACAAGACGAGCTCAACATACGAGTTTATCAGTTCGTTGTTAGCAAAAATAAAAGGAACTTCGAAAAATCCATTGTTAACCAACACTGAAATCGAACACGATCATGAATTAACGAAACGGGCTTTGGTGAGCCATGCAAGTTGCATAAACAAGAGGCAATAAACTCATTTGTCTCACGAGGAGGCGTGACATCTAGTGTAATGTATGCCACGCCGGTGGGCCCTAGCAAGGGTGAACCAGAATGACAGAACACGTCTGTTAGGGGATGGATTTCTGGGGCGCCGGGAAGGGTGACGGGTGACGCCATTACCCAATAAAGCTGGAGGAAGCCACGATGAAGACTCGATCTGGGTCAAGGAAGAGGTGCTGGAATTATCCCTTTTCTAAAGTACTGGGTGCTGAAGGATCACGAAGCTGTACTGGGATTGAATCGTTTTTCCGCCCTTTTGTTTCATTTTTTCTCGAGCAGTTCGAAAATTGCATATCATTAGCCTTTTACGAGTAGGATTGGGAGGATCACTTCCCGTGATGAACAAAAGAAGTGCTGACGTCTTTGAAGATAGATCGAAACGTTCACTCTGATTCTCAACCTTCGAATAAGGGACTGGTGTGAATCAGGTCGGATTCCTATTGGTCCAGACTGCACTTAATCCTGGATACCTAATCCTCAATCCTCACAGAAAAGCGAGGACGTTCGATTTGGGTTCCCATCACTTAATGGTTAATGGACACGACCGATGGGTTGAATACAATAACCAACGATGAAATTCCTGAAATTGAGACTTGGTATCAGTGATTTTTTAGCATTTCCATCTGCAATCGTACCACACCAGTTCTGCAATTATTTAGACTCCCCCAGTGGAATGAGGTTTCAAGGAAATAAAGCGCAACACTCTTGAACCTATGAGCCTTCGATCATTCGACGGATCAACCATTCCCTGACTCAAGCTCTGAAGAAAAATTAAAATGGAAAATTGTGTAAGATATTATATGCTGTAACGTTGTCAACCATCAACTTTTTAATCGAATCAAATGCACAGAATAAGAGAAGTTATTGTCGCATTGTACAGAATCACCCCTACTAGGACAGTCAGACAATTAGGGATATTGAACATTTCTATTAATCTTGAGATGATAATAACCATCTGGATTACTATCTAATAGGGAGTAAAAGCTCGGCAGTAGCCATTAGGGGGAAATGGATTTCGCTGAATCTATCCTGAAAAGATTAGGGGACCTTGTGAATTGGGTCAGGAGTATTTTTTCCTGCCGTCTACAATGTAGAGGGAACGTGCCCGAAAGCAGTACGAGATTTCCTGTTCAGAACAAAGAGGAACGAAGGTTGGAGAAACCTAGATCTCGTTTAATATATTGAAGCCATCTTGAAAGCGACACGAGACTACTGTTAGGACAACGCGTTCTCTCTCGATGTTCTCGAAAATGATATAATAAATGCCATGGACGGTGCAGGATTCCTACGTACTACTGTCCAGGTCCATTTTCGCGACGGATGTCCATTATAAACGACACCTAAGATAGGTTTTTAATGGCATTTTTCAAGGGCGCCTATCTAACTGCACACATAAACGTACAGGTTTTTAGCTTCCCGTTAAACACATATAATTTTTCTCTTACAGAAACTGCAATTATTGTTCGGACACGGAGAAATCGATAGTTGGCTTGATGATTTTGATTAGATCGATAATTTCTTTCAGCAATAACGATTCTCCTTCCGCTTTCCTACTTTAGCTCACTTTTGCACCTTTCCCTTTTTACTTGAATTAGCCCAGAGTAAGCGCTAATTCTTGACACGTCTGTCGGGAATGGAGATCAGACCCAAGAACTACCAAAAAGCTAAGCCTTGTTGACTGCCTGGCAACTGGTTGCAATAGCAATATTATCACCGAAACTGATCCCTGAGTCCTGCAGACATGTGGCCTGTGGACCTGTGCGACTTGGATCCGTCTGTCGACCTGTCTGAACATCTGACTTGGATACCATGGATCCAGTGGCCCCTTTATAAAATTTCACAGGTCTATCATGTAAAATTCGAAAAACCAAATTATTTTTCGAAGACATTTTACAGTTATGTTTTCGCAAAGGATATTAGGAATACCTATTACATGAAGAAAGTTGAGGGGTAATTGTGAAAAACTCACGCGTTGGGGAAAACGGACACAGCGGTGTTGCTCAAGGTCAATGGCGGCGACTTCTTGGATTAAGAAAAAAGTTTTCGTCCTATTCAGGAAGCGACGCTTCTCCGTGATTGTGTTACACGCCGTCCGCGGATTTCTGGTTTCATCCGAGAAAGAAACGCATCACCGCTCTTGGCCGGCGCTCATCCAAGATGTGCGAGAAAGATCGGCGATTATCCTGATAGGTAATTCCATAAGAAGAAGAAGTACTGATGGTGGACCCGCGGACGGTGTTAAATACGCCGCAGAGAAAAGATTGGAAACGCCTGAAAAAAATTGCAGCTCACGGATGGGCGACCGCAGCGATTTTCTTGTCCGACGACCGACTCATTAGGGTCTTATTTTACGTTTGTCCTCCGGCTTCGACAAAAGGCTGTTGGGGGTCTGTCGAACGGGAAATCTCGGAACGTGATTCTTCGTGGAGGGCGATGAATGGCGATGAATCTCCCATTGTCGCTGGAGTTGATGCTTTTAAAAATACAACACGGAGAGGAGCTGTGTGATTAGGGCTACGTCCACGAGCCAAGTCTCAGTTGCGGCACCGAACTACGTCAAATGGGCAAAGCAACAAGTAGAAAATTGCGAACGAATTTGACAGGCAAATCAACGCACAAAACGTGAACGTGAACATGACATGTAGGTACAGTCCAAATAGGTGGATCAACTGGGTGCTACATATCCTCCTACCTTGAACAGCTCCAACTATGCCTAATGATCAGAACATCAGAGTACATCATAATAATTAGAGACCAGATTTGTACGCATAAATCTCGCTTCATCGGAGGCGTGCGAAGGCTGAATCACTATTCGAACTTATTTCAGTAAATGCTCTTGCTCAAATTTTATACTGCATATTTTTTGCATATTCGAAATGCATTTTCCCAGTCGTCATATTGCAGAATGCAGAAGTCGTCTCTCCTCTCGCACTATCATCTACGTTCTCTCTCAGAAAGATGCAATTTAGCAATTGAGGAATTGACCAGTCGATCCAACTTCTACCTTTCACAATATGCATGTGGATTTTGTATAGTACAGCCTAGCCACTGTGGTTCAAAGCGTGTCATGTTACATTAGACAGTCGTAACCAGTTCTCCCCCCGTCTGATCATCAAATTATCAATTATGCCGTCAACCTAAATGTCCTGCCACTATTTTCAGACTTTTTGATGTACGGATTTGATGGAGCACCACGTCGCTAGTCGACTGAGTTACAGGTAGGAATGAACATCCTAAGACATACTCACGTAAGCAAGAATTCGGAATCGGAATTCGGAAGAACTAAAAATTCGGAATTATACTCACGTAAGCAAGAATAATTCCGAATTTTTAGTTTCGACAGAATCTCACAGCCGGTGATCCTTTGCTGGGAATCAGCCTTGCTTTTCATAAGACAGCCTTCAATCACGAATTCATAAGACAGTCTTCAATCAAAGAATGAATGTTTTTTTTTTTTTTTTTTTCAACATATGAACGAGAAGTAGTAGGTACAAACAGAAGCTAAGGGAAAAGTATTTGTAATAAAATCAGATTAATCATGATTGAGTGCCCCGTGCAGAAAGTTGAATATAAAGTTAAGTACGCATCAAGGTCAAGCTAGAGGATATCTTTGGCATTTTCATGCAAGTTGCAATTTGGATTGTTTCAGTCTTGCGCCGTACGATAGTGAATTGTGTGTAATGGCTGTCAGATCACGCGGGTAGTACAAAACTGATCAGGAGACCGTTACGCAGTCCTACAAAATGATCCTCAATCGTACAAAACCGTTACTCAATAGGAAAACGTCCTCAATCAATGATTCTCAATCGCACAAAATTGTTAACCAATAGCACAAAAACCAAATGATCCTCACTCGTTCGATTTTGTACAAAACGTAACGATTCTGTACGAAAAAATTAACGATTTTGTACGTAAAAACGAGCAACGATTTCGTACGTAACCATTCTGTACGCACAAAAAAGTAACACTTTTGTAAAAATCGTAAAAAATCGTTACTGAATAGTATCAAAATCCTCAATCAGTGATCCTCAATAGTAAAAAAAAACTGTTACTCAATAGCTCAAAAATCCTCAATTGTACAAAATCGTAACTCAATAGTACAAAAATCCGCAATAAACACCCTCAATCGTACAAAATCGTTACTCAGTAGTAAACAAATCCTCAATCGTACAAAATCGTTAATCAATAGTACAAAAATGATCAGGAGATCGTTATTTTATCGTTACTCAATGATTTTTACCTAATATTACCCAATCTGGTTGCTTAGTTCTATTTCTGCCGACAATCCAACCGACAGTTCTTTGGAATCAGCAGCTGAGTTACGAGCGTGATTCAAAAAGCAAGTATGGTTGAATTGAAGATAGCCGTCAAAGGCTGATCTTGAAAGGACTACGGTGTAATTATTCCCAGCGACTGGAAACCTGTTTCGAAAATAAGTAGCATCTTCCGACGTTTCCCCACACTCGTTGCCCAAGGGGGAGCCATTAGATGGCAGTTTCACGGAGATATTCTCCAAAATACACTAATCTCATCAAAGACCGAAAGAAAAACAGAATAAAAATCTCGAACCGAATCACTGAAGGCTCCCGCAACATGGGAACCCGAGTAAAGCGTCCGGGCCGTGGAGTCCCTCGAGCTCTGTACTGCGAAATTATGAAAACTGTATATTATACAGTTTGCCAAAACCTGAGTAGGTACGCTCGTAACAGTAACCTCTCACTGAGAAAGGGAGTCAAAACAATCTAAAAACCCATGCATTTTACCATAATACATTCCGTCTTTCGTGTATAAATAGTAACCATAGGTGAATCATGCTCGTTCAGTCTGACATAACTGCGATTTTATTCGTACATAAGACGACCTTTACTTCCTGGCGCGTAAGGATAACGTGTGGTTCGATGATATTTTCGGTATCTTTTGGTCTCTTTCCACATAGGTAGTCCAAAAGCCAGACAAGATCCCTACACAATCATTGAATGAAACTGAATAAACGTCGGTATCCCAGCTCGCCGATTTTCCATCCGCTATCAACAGAGGAATTGGCAGCTTAAACGGCCGTCTGAGAGACGCTGGCATTCAAACGAGTAAAAATACCTTTTTATCAAGTCGGACGAGGAAAAGTATTTTTGAAATCAAAAGTAGGAGTCGGTAGGTACCTACAAAGTCTTCATGGAGGAGAGAGTTTTCCTCTCACCTTTGGGTGACTCGCGGTTTTACATGGTTTATCCCCTCGTTACTCACCTTTCCCTGTCAGATATGGAGCCCACGTTGAACAAGACCTCGTGCAAGAGTTGCAAACACAGGGAATGTAGATCTTACGTACTACAGTACAACGTTCATTGAAGCCCGTTCCGAACCGTTATTCAGCAGAATAAAACAATATGATTCATTCCCATCGGTTATTACCTTAACAAAGTGATACATACTGATACCTACCTAGTTTATGTCTGTTTTTGTTGCAGATAAACCATAAGAGATTAAATTCACCATAGAAAGCCAAACAACTTTAATTACAAACCCTGTTGGTCTGAATCCGGATAAGACTAATCCAACTTGATACCAGAAATACTCCCATAAAAGAAAGGTACAACCAGTCATGCAGCATGGCTATAAGAGCGAATTTTAAGACATTCGTGCTACTGAGTAAAAAGATGATATAGCGAGAAATCATACCACTTTTCGTAAAATTATATCATTTTTTAGTAATTTTAGCCATTTTTACCGATTTTTGACACTTATAACGTCAAATTTGACCCTTATAAAGTTTTTTTTTCCTTTCAGAAAAATATTTTTACCATCGAAATAGTCCCCTATTTGTAGTGAATCACCATCCGACACAATGTTAGGTGAATTAATATTGATACCAATTTTTGACCCCCCAAAAATCCAAATCTGACACCTATTATGTGTGAATAAACTAATGAAACTTAATTTTTCTGTCTTTACTCACCCTTCCATACCACTTTACGTTTACTCTTTGGTAGCGCAGTGTGCCAATAATAATAGGCTAAATTGGTAGAGGTGACGAAAACTCGTCGGCCGGAAGAAGAGTGCGGAACCATCAAACCGACAGTCTTTCAGCGAATTTTCGAAGAAAATGAAGCTAAGTGGGTCCAAAATATTCAGAACAAGAATTTAAAAAAAACGCTGCAAAGTCCTTGTCACATGGGTTTATTATTCTACTGGACATAATTTACAGCAATTTTGGCTGTTCATTTATTGTTTATTTCATGACTTTGTAATTATTCAAATGGCTATTTGTTATGGTTTCCACCTATTTTGGCCCCCAAAAGCACGAATTAGGCTCGGTTTTTTTTAACCAGATTATTTTTGATGATTGATAGTACCAATTAATTGTCTTGTTGATACTACTTCTAGTGTTATCATACAAATGTATGGTGATTTCAGATAATTTCCCATGTTTTTGACTAACAAAAAATGAATTTCGGGAGCTTAACCTTCGTTACAACCTCAAACCTTCACTCTTCGGTAAAAATCAACCTAATATTCGATCTTCTCGCCCTAAAAAACATGGAAAACGATACCTCACAAGCGCATGTTCACTAAACATCAAAAATCCCTCGAAAACCCCTATTTTTACGCCCATTTTTATCCCATAAAACCCCTCCCTGAGTGTGCCGATCGGGCTGCCGTGTTTCGGAGCACAACTAGGACCCAAATGTGTTCCAAAATGGGAACCCAAACTACGTGCGCAAGAACGACGATTTTAGACAAAAATTTAACGTAAATTTAAGCCTGAAACTTCCTTACAACCTCAAATTTCCGTTCTTTGGTCAAAATCGACTTCATATTCGGTCTTCTCGTCCCAAAAACATGGAAAACGATGCCTCAAAAGCTCATGTTACAAACATGTTCCTAAAACACAAAGTACCTATTTTTATACCCATTTTTACTCATAACACCTCTGGGTATATTCCGATCTGGCTGCAAAGTTTCGGGACACAACTAGGGCCCAAATGGAGCATGTGTGCGAAAGAATGAATTTTTTAGACCGAAAATGAAGCGGGTGTACGTGACACGGCGGACAGCGTACTGCGTACGGTGGACGGCGGACGGACATTGCATTATGGGCAAATCGGTAGCAGAGCATCCTGATTCACCCCTAGATTTTAACAACAATTTCTATGCATATATACTTGTATTTATATACCTATATATTTATTTATTTATGTTTGATACCTATATGTTTATTTATTTACTATGAAGATATCTGACTTTGGGTACATGATAAAAATAACAAATTTCGCCAAAATATCCTTACTGCCAAACAAAAACATGAGTTCGAAGATGAGCAATTTTCAAAAATTCCAAGGGGTCAAATTTTGAGTTTTGAAGAGTCAAAAATAGGTAAAAACGGCTAAAATCACGAACAACTCATATAAAATTACTGAAAGTGATACGGAAGGGTCAGTAAAGACGGACAGAAAAATACCATTTCAGCTGTTTTTCATACTGAATAGGGTTCAAATTGGATTTCTAGGGGTTAAAAATTGGTATTAAGGGCTAGAATCCATATTTAACTCACCAGACGTTGTGAGGGACGGTGATTCACGACAGAAAGAGGGACTATTTCGATGATAAACTTAACATTCTGAATTTTCCCAATGTTTCCCTCGTTAAAAAAAACTAGGGGCTTCTACAATTCAAACGATACGATAACAACTCTTGGAAACCGACAGTAACAGTATGGTAACTATGATGGTGTTAACAATAATTTACTAAGATGGTTTTTTGTGAGGAAATAATTTCTTAAATTCTTTTTAAACTCCCACGTTTATTATAGTAAACGAGCCATTCTAATACCAGCTACTTTATTACTGCTGGTCATATCAAAGGATTTGGGATTCAAAGCTAACAGTACTTCGGTACTGATGCCTATTCGAGGAGAAGTTTTAATGCAAAGGAGGACCCGCTTTAATAAAATCCTTCGAGCGAAGGTTCTTCCAAAATTTACGGGAGCACGCAAGACAAAGAAGCGAAGCGAGGAAGAACATTTTGGTTACGGGACACTGGAGCCGGAATGATTTTTGTCTTCGAGAGGGTTTGGTGGACAATGGAAGGAGAGCTTTCATTATAACTACCGCCTTTTGAGTACTTACTCGGAAATGAAATCCTGGATTAGGCCTAATCAACAAGTGATGTAACGAACGCAACTACGTCATCCTTTGCATACACGTGAGTATTCGCTAGTGATGGGCTGTTCTGAAGTGTACCTACAACGGAAAAGTCTACGCCAAGTTGCAATGTTGTTTGTTTGACCTTTCGAACTGAATTTAGCAACGTGTACCTTGAAAGCTCAAAGTTCGAGCTGGTAATGGGTTGAACATCTGAGGGTTCGGAAGATATAAAACGCTCTATAAGCTAACCATTTCAGAGGCGAAGGCAAATGTGAATACCTACTTTTTCTTAGATACCTACAGCAGATTCAACATGTGAACGCGCATTCGTTCGTGGCTCGGGCAGTCTAAACAGTCGCATCGGGCCGAACAAGGGTCGCGCGAAGGCTCGTTGGTGCTCGGGGCTGATCCACCCGATATCGGTTTTCCAGCGAATCATCAAAGGGATGCTCGTTCGCCGCTCGCTCTGTGTAAACACGCCACTTCGGCCTGTCCTTGTTCGCCCAATCTAGTTCCCGCCATGTTGTTGAAGTGTTCACCTCTCTCCCACTTTGAAACCCTGAAGAGGAACATGAGGCTGCCATAAGAGTCACCAGTCGCTAGAAATCGAAGCGTTATTGCCAACCGAACTGCTGCAGGAACGCTCTCGCGGAAGTTGGTGTCTGTTTTGAAGATGTTTCCTTCTATTTTGTGCAATATGAAGGTGAAATCTTCATGCGACATGCGACTAAAATTGCTGAAGAGCCCACTGTCATCCTCCTTCAACTCCTTCAGCAATGAGGAATAATTTCTTCCCCGCAGAAACGATGACACCCACATGCGGCGCCTTTTTCTTTTGCGCTTTTCCTTTTCTAGATGATCTAAAATCAGAACTGACGCAGCGGTAACCGCAACTCTCGACAACCCGGGTGCCATCTGTTCACAGCGAATGCTCACGAACAACTGATCGTCAGAAATGCTCGGGCAGTGTGAACAGTGGGGAACCCACTTCATTTTCAACGTTCGTGCTCGCTGAAAACCGGCGAACAACGATCGCAAATGCTCGATGCTCGATGATGTTCGGGCAGTGTAAATGCGGCTTAACATAAACGACTGTCTTCCGGGGCAGTCGGAGAAATATTTTGGAGCGATTCACACATGGTTTATTCAACGAAAGAACATGAGGCGTACTTCATTCGAACCGCTATTCTTGACGAACAGACCTTCAGACGTCCGGAACTGTGTATTCTGGGTCCACCTCCTAAACCACCGAAACTGGGAAAGTCAGAAAGCTTGACAGCAAGAACTCTTGAAAAGTACTAGAAAGTGGTCAGTAAGCCGTGTGTTCTGTGTTAAAAAATGTAGCAGAGTTCTGCCTGTTGTCATTTTGACTTCCTGTACCCCCATACATCCAGAAAACCGTGAATGGTAAGTAGAATAAGATACCTGACTGTCCTGTAGCCTAGGCATCATGTGAGTGTGGCGGCGAGCGGAGAACGGTGGTGGATGTAAATTTCGATACCGATACTACACTCATCGCGATTTTTATGGTTCGTTCTGCAATTGGTTCAGTTTTGCGTATATAATTTTGAAAGTAGCGTTTGCTTGATGCTATGCCCATTGCTCCGTACCAATGGAAAGTTAATGGCCATAAATAAATTGTTATCTTGATGTTATCTTGCCTTGATCTTTTACTGCTCCCTAATAATAACAGAGCTGAGATCAGTGTAAGCGGAACCTCCGGTGAGAGTATTTTCTTCGTTGTATCAGAAAGTGGATCTGGTTCGCCATTTCCTTTTCTGTATTAAACTGGAGTTCCCAGGTCATGCAGTAAAAGTTAGAGATAGGTGAAGCGCGGGCGGCTGATGAAATACGACAGACAAGGTTCGTCCGACGTGACAGAAACCCGTTTGGAAAGCCGAGGAGATATTAAGTTTTTCCATGAAACGCAGTGCAAATCTTGCCCGTCCCTCCCGGCCATTCGTAAAGCTTCAATTTGGAAGTTGGGTATCATCTAACCGACCGTGATGCGAAGGTCAAGAAGGAAGGTCGGCACAGGGGAGTACTACTTATCTAAACCTCCTCAGTGGGTCAGTATGCCTTGCGGACCGGTCCGCGAATGGGTCATTCAGGCTCCAGGCGTCGGTGCACAAGGAGAAGAAATTTTCGCGATGCGGACGCCGTAAAGCAGTTTACTTTCCCTCTTCTACCACTGCTGGTTTCTTCGCTTAATTTTTATTAACCCAAGGCTTCATAAACAATTTATTAGGAGCTAGGCTGGAATTATTCAACAATATGGACCATACCTACCGTAAATTTCAATCTACGGACCTCGATAATAATAATACTACCATCAATTATTATTAGGAGCTAGACTACTACTATCAATTATTATTATTAGGAGCTAGGCTGGAATTATTCAACAATATGGACCATACCTACCGTAAATTTCAATCTACGGACCTCGATAATAATAATACTACCATCAATTATTATTAGGAGCTAGACTACTACTATCAATTATTATTATTAGGAGCTAGGCTGGAATTATTCAACAATATGGACCATACCTACTGTAAATTTCGATCTACGGACCTCGATAATAATAATACTACCATCAATTTGTTATAGTGATCTGACTGTGATAATATTTTATTCAAATTTTGATATTATTCAATTTTCATTTTCATTTCATTTCATTTTCATTTCATTTCATTTTCATTTCATTTTCATTTCATTTCATTTCATTTTCATTTCATTTTCATTTCATTTTCATTTCAATTTTCATTTCATTTCAATTTTGATTTTATTCAAATTTGGAATTATTATTAGGAGCTAGGCTAGAATCATTCAACAATATGGACCATACCTACTGTAAATTTCAATCTACGGACCTCGATAATAATAATACTACCATCAATTTGTTATGGTGATCTGATCATGATAATATTTTATTCAAATTTTGATAGTCCTGGAAAATTGATAGTAAAAATTGAGTATATTCATGAATAACAAAATTTGACGTTTCTGTGAATAAACAAGAATATTATTTATGGAAGCATTCCTAAGCGTACCTATATGTATTATTTCGTATGTCGTGGGCTCAGGCTAGAGCTAAAAAGCCACTACGTAATACAAACCAGACAGCTCGCGTAAGGGAAGCCCAGAAAATTATCTTTGCTGTTTGCGTTTGCCGCAAAATTAAACTTCCCCATTGAAGCGGCCCACTCACCGGAGTTTTTAAGCCCAAACCGCTGCAACCCGCAATATCGAGTTGATGTCTTCATAGTTTTACGGAAATAAAACCTCCACGCAATCCCATTTCTCATCCACGAGAGGAAAAACATCATTTCTTTCCGTTAGAGACGAACCGCGCCGCGACGTGTCCGCGTCCGTCATTACATCCGTTCGGAAGAAAACAGCCAAAACTGTTTCTTCGTGTTCGAGAACGCGGCCAGTTCACGCTGGTGCCTAATAGTCTCACAATTAGGGCAACTCCAGCGTCGTATCTCGTGAATCGGAGCGCGTTTTGCGTATACCGTTTTGACCGTTTCGCAGCTGCCAGCTCTTTCGGATTCTCAGCTGCCAAGTGGCAATTACTCTTTCCTTTAGTTTGTCACGTTTTTCCCGACTAATGAACGGATTCTCGTGCCATAGAAAGAAAAAAAATTAATTAGCAGTAACGTATATCTACTAAGTACAGATAATGTCCATAATTTAAACAAAAATCAAAAATAAGTTCCAATTTAGAACTTGTGAAACGTTTGAATTTGAAATTAACTGAGTGCTTTTTCAAGGGGTAGATTCGTAACTTAGCAGTTGTTTAGTTTAGAGCCAATATTTTAGTAGCACTAAACCTCAAAAACCTGGAGAAATTCTGAATAAATATTAGCCGAAAATCACCCTTTGCGCTAAATCAGGCACTCAACGGTACGATCATGACAAGTATGATCGTGATTATGAACGGTCATATTAGGAACTGGCCGCGTTTCGAACAGGTAGGAATTATAGTTTTGGCTGTTTTATTCTGAACGGATGGAAACTTGAAAACTGTGATGATAAATCAACTAGGAGCCAGCCAATAAAAGGTGCATTTAGTGGGAAGGAACCAGAGGCCACTTTTGTTCTCATTACTGATTATAAATCAGACCAATGCTGTGATGAGATTCTATCCGTCACATACCTACCTGAAATACGTACAACAGGATATTTGGAAATAACGATGTATGACATACCTACAATTCCGAGGCCAACACTTGGAACTGTTGCTTTTCTGCAAATCCGCTGTTGATCATAAAGCAAATCATAGAGCAAAGTCGGAGCGATAAACATTTCTCAGGTAATATTACAATAATATATCTTCCGGAAGAATCCGCCGCCACTAGCAGATTAGCTGGTACCAGCTACACGACGGATTCCTCCCGAAGGTGCGGTAATATTATTTCTTACACTATCAGAAATAAAACTTTAAATTTAATTTCTCATGTAGGTCAACGTTGTCACTATTACTTCCATTCCCGATAACAATAACAGAATGTGGTCGATACCACTTGATCACGAACCTATCGTGATATTATTCTGGAAGCACGAAAATAATTATTAGTACGCCACTTATACCTCGACTTTTTCGCGTGCGCCTGTTTCGTGATGCTTATCGCATCCGATCACTTGTCAGCCTTCGAGCCTATCATCGGTGCGCTTGAATATTCATCCACCTCTTATCTTGTGACAGCCGATAATAAATTGAAATTCGAACGACTTCGGTTGACGTTGGGGGAAAGAGGCGAATTTAGCGATCGGGTGCTGAAAAAGCGATAATTTGAAGGTTAACTGCGTGTATCGAATGCCTGCATAATAATAGATTTTTTAAGCGAATTTTCGAAAACAGGGTTTTTTCAACAAACTGATCGATCTCAGCGAGAGCTTTCCGAACAGTTGCACATCATGCGATGCCTATTTGGCGATAAGAAGTAGGCAGACATGAGTTTTGTACATTCAAACAGATTCACTGTTAGTGAGGACAGGGCTATTTGCGTATTTAAATACAAAAAACGCTGCAAATCCCTGCACAACGGTTTATTATTTTGTATAGAATACCCTTCTGTTACAGATCACAGCTCTATGTATAGATAACCCGTCTATATAATATAATATGTACTATTCTATGCATATTATGTAGATCGCAGACCCTCCGTAGGTTAGTACCTAACCCCGTACTCGTTACTAGGTACCTACCTAAATCACGAGTTAAATGTTGCTAAAATAATTCTGCCGATGACAAACAGTACCTAACAAAAAGAAACACACATAATGAAGTTCTGAAAAGAAATTGTTGATGAGGAGTGAAAAAAGTTGCAAAAGTAGGTACTTACCAACAAACTCCAGCCCCTTCTACGTAGATTATAATAATGAACCGTTGTGTAATAATTTACCGTTGAGTAATGATTTACCGTAGTAATAATTTACCCATCAATAATACTTCAACGTTTGTTCAAGTTTCACTACCTACCAACAAACTCCAATAGAGCCATCATTTTTCAAATTAAATAATATCACAGAACAACCAACTCGACTTCATACTCCGCCAATATAATCAGGTGATCCCTACCAATGATTGGCCGTATTCACAAATTCCTATTGTGGGCGCGTCTCTGGTTACGAGATTTGGTTTGGATTGTATACAATTTCATTCACACTGGAGTCGAAAATGCCTGTCGGTGCAAACTTCGGGGCCTTACTGTGAACGAACGGCTGGACGTACGATGCTCCGGATGGTCTTAAAAAACTCGCAAGTTCAAGAACTATTTAAAACCGTAAAAATATTTACGTAAAAAAATGGTATAGGCGTTTTGAAAATTTCAACCCCTATTTTGAACCCCTTAGAGATGACTCACAGTAACGTCGAGCTTCGAGGACCAACTAGACGCCGAACGGAACCTATAACCCGAATTTCATCAATTTTTTTTCATGGTAACTAAGAAAAGTGGCCCGTACGGCGTACGGCGTACGGCGTACGGCGTACGGCGGACAGACAGAAATATTTTTATTGCAGTTTTGGATTCTACATACCTTGAAACGTAAACCATCAAATTTTGAGGGGGGGTAAGAATTTTTTTTTCATGCTCGATTCCAATGGTTCATTATTGAAAATAATAAACCAATATTCAAGTAACACAACACCATAATGTATTGCTCAATGTCTCAAAATAAAACGTAATTCATAAAATGTAATCTGAGATGTAATAAAATGTAATATGTAAAATTTAATACTATATTTACTAATAATATTTTTTCATGTTTCTTAAGATTCATTATTATTATTAGGCAGGTACCTTAGGTAATATTTATGCAGATATAAGTTCGTAAAAATCTAAGGAACAATAATTATTATTGTAAACATGAAATACCTACCCAACTGCAGGATGAGAAAATGTCATCCGCCTTCAAAATTTTCACACAACGAATAATCTCTACATGTTCATTTAAAAAAAATAATTGAACCCCAAATGTCTCAATTTTTAAACAAAACTTCGTAATCACTGCGCATTTTTGTCTACACTTCCACCGAATTATGGTTTAACTTAACGGAAGTTGAAGATGAAAATTAGCACAATGGCAAATCCATTTTACTTCTATTTCGAGCATTTCGGTAAAATTTCAGTTTGCAGTTAATCCCCCACCCCCCACCACCACCCTTCATAAGAAAAAATTCTATATAAAACATCCTTCTCCGTAACAGCATGTTTATTACAAATCTACAGCCGTTATGAGAGGTTTCTTTTGAACTCTTCAACCCAAACCTCACGTCGCTCCAGAATCCACTTTCTTGTCGTCCACTACGCCCAGGAATTCCCCGTAACCTGAACGCGTGATCTACCCGACACTTCTTACACAAAACGAGAGTAGAAAAAAAATATGAAAGAAAACGAAATTGGGTTCGAAAAAGGCGAAGTAAGAATGGGAGGAAAGCACTATTTTCCCTTTTGTGGACACGCGTTGGCTGGAAAGAACATAAAACGGGCCTGAAAGTGTGAAAGAACGCCAGAGCATGGTAGGTGAGAGGGAAATCAGCAGAACAGAGAACCGCAGAACAGATTTCAACCCCTACTTTTCACCCCTTACACTGACAGTAACGCCAAGCTTCGCGGACCAACTAGACCCCGAAAGGGACCTACAAACCAAATTTCATTAATTTTGGTTCATGGTAACCAAGGGAAGTGCGAAGTATGGTGTACAGCAAATGGACAGAAAGTGTTGCATTCCATTTTCGGATTCTACGTACCTTCCAATTTTGAGGGGGATGAGGTAAAAGTTTGTGCTCGATTCCGAAGGTTCATTATTGAAAATAATAAACCAAAATGTACTGAAATAGACTATTTGAACCTCACGCAGTACTTGACCACTGTCACTAACCAATATTACATTACTATTTTATTTTTTCAAAAATTTACAGAACGCCATACAGGCCTTATAATAACACGGGTGTAATTACAGCAGAATTACTGCTCAGTTACAAAACAATACGAAAATCATGATGAATCTTCGACGTTTATATTCCAAGATGATGATGAACAGAGAACGATAAACGGATACAATCGCAGTATAGGTACCTACACAAACAAAGAATATCAATGTAAGAATACGAAAATTCCATCGGTGTAACTATGCGAAATCTATAATTCTTTGTTTGTTTAACCTACAGGTATTGGGATTGTACCGATAAACGTTGGGTAGTTGAAAGGTAATGGAGCTGGAACGACTGCATTGGCGGGTGGATGAAAAGTCCACTTGGGTACAACATGGTAGGACCCAAGTTCATCATTGCCCTGAGGGTTTGAACCTTCTTGACTAGATGCAATGCACAATTATAGAAGTTTACCCGCTGTGGTGTGGTGGCCCTTCTGGGTTTCAAGGTGCTTATTATCATACCAATTATCGCTGGCATCATAGTACCATTACTATCTTAATTTTCTTCAGTCTACCTATCTGTCTATCTACATGTATGCGCGCACATCCCGAGTATACCCACCTTACCCTACAATTCTCCAAGGTATTATTAATATTTATTATAATCATACAACGCTAGGGCGATATATTCGAGCGATAGCATTACATAAAATTGCCATCCTACAACAAAAGCAGTGTGCTTTAGTGCTTTAACAAAAGCAGTGGCAATGACTTCTGTTAAAATCGCTACGAGATAGTCATAAAATATTCATAAGGGAACTTTCAAAACAGCCGACTGCCCGCGTTTAATTTATTGAGCCGGTGAAAATGGCACCTGACGCCGTCGATCTCGCAAGAATGAGGTCCGGCCGGAGATGCCGAGTTGTTTGACCCAGTTGGCGGAAGGAGCTGGGCACCTGTTGCGTCGACCGCCTCCTTAGTGATGAAAGAGTCACCACAACTCGTGGAAAAACTCGGCAAATCAATTAATATGGCGCTAATTACTAATGAGTCTATCGGCCAGGAACTCACCTCTGTAAAAACTATTCCAAATGCGGTTGTTTCCAGCTGGTGTAATAATAAAGTACTGTCGCTAGGGATGCCATAAAACCCCCCCGCCGTAAAACAATTAGGTACCTACGTATTTTATTTATTGACGACTTTACTGGCACCAGTAAGAGCCATAAAACAACTTGACATGCATTATCTATGTTATCAAGTTCAACAAAGCAACTTGGAATTCAGAAACCTATTAAAGACGACACCAAATCCATTACTGGAACCAATGGCGCCTGAGATGGCGCCAAACGTTATCAGGTGTTATTTGTGTTTTGCACAGACATTGCCGCTTCCGAGGGGTTTCAATGTACAAAGACTATACTGCGAATTATTGCGGCATGAAGAAACCCTCAAAATTTTCAATTCAGACTCATTTGGACAGTCGCTTTTCGCAAGACAAACGATACAGAGTGGTGCTGAAGCACCAAGATAGTTTACGTAGATCCAGGACGGCAGTAGACGGTAGGCAGTTTACGTAGATCTTTAACCTTGAGTAATTATATCATAAATGGGTAATCCGCGCGTTGTACAAAAAACGCTGCAAAGTCCTTGTCACATGGGTTTATTATTCTATTGGACATACCTACAGAAAGGTTGGCTGTTCATTAATTGTTTCTTTCATGCGTAATAATCGAAATAGCTACTTCTGATGGTTTCCATTAATTCTGGCCCCCAAAACACAAATTAGGTACGCTCTTTTTTTTCTTTTTTTTAAACTATCTTTGATCATTGGTAGTGCCATTTAATCGTCCTGAACCACGTCTTGACACTTTTTCTAGTGTTATTATACAAACTGATGGTGATTTCAGACGATTTCCCAGGTTTTTCACTCATAAAAAATCAATTCTGGGAGCTGAACACTTGGTAGAACTCAATTTTCCACTCTTTGGTCAAAATCGACTTCATATTCGGTCTTCTCGTCCCCAAAAACATAGAAAACGATATCTCAGAAGCTCATGTTACCAATATGTTGCTAAAACGTAAAAAGTACCTATTTTTACACACATTTTCACTCATAACACCCCTGGGTATATTCCGATCGGGCTGAAAAGTTTCGGGACACAACTAGGGCCCAAATGGAGCATGTGTGCGAAAGAACGATTTTTTTAGACCGAAAATGAAGCCTGTACACGTGATACGGCGGACGGCGTACGGCGGACGGACATTGCATTTTTGGAATCTATGCACCTTGAAACGTAAAAGAAAAAAGTTTGAGGGGGTGTTATAAAAATTTTTTGCTGAGCGAATACATAGGTGTATTATTCACAGAATAATAAACCAAAAGTTGGATTGGAAGGCTAGTTGGATTTGTTGTGCTAGACACAGTGGCAGTTGTAGTGTTATACACAGTCAAAACTTAATCACTTATATTAACACGCATTACCTGTATTAAATACCAAGATGCAAGAAGCGGCATATAATCCAAAGGTCACGAGATTTCGTAGCACACCATACTTTGGCCAGAATACTAAGAGATAGGTAATTAAGAGTAATCCTTCTTAATGCTAGTTCACAACAAAAGAAGGAAGAGTCATATCAAAACTGCAGACCACAATACGTTTTAGACTACTGACGGACAGAAAAGATACTTGGTTTACTATTTTCAGTAATGAACCTTCTAACTCAAGAATGAAAAAAAAAAAATAATAATAATTTAAAAAAACGCAACCCCCCCCCCCCCCCCCCCCCATTCAACATTTGATGGCTTCCTTTTCAAGGTACGTAGAATACGAAAATGGAATAAAAAAATTTGTCCGTACGTCATACTTAGCACTTTTCTTAGTTACCATGAACCAAAATTAACGAAATTTGGTTTGCAGGTCCCGTTCGGGGCTAGTTGGTCCATGGAACTCGGCGTTACTGCCAGTCATCTCTAGGGGTGAAAAATAGGGGTTGAAATTTTCAGAACGGCGTAGCTCGAGAACTTTCAATAGTAGGGTTTGGCTTTTCTATGTTTTTCAATTGATATCGAACTAAAGAATTTTTTAGGGAACACTTGATTATAATTACACATGGCTGTATGAAGTCTAACTGGCTGCTCTGTGATATTATTTCATTTGAAGAATGATGGCTCTTTTGGATTTTGTTGATATGTACTTTGCAACTTGAACAACACAACAAATAATTAATGATATAATTATCGAATCCACCGCATTTTTATGAAACCTTAATTCCCAGGCCGGCTCCAATACTCGATTTAGGGCTTTCCTGGGGGGGAGCACGATGGTAGGTATGGACCACAGAAAAATGCGATCTACGCCGAAGGGGCATCTATACAGGTAAATGATAAACCGTTGTGTAATATATAATTTGCAGCGTTTTTATTCCACTTTCGGATTCTACATACCTTGAAACCATCAAACCATCAAATTTAGAGAGGGGGGGGGGGGGGGTGTCAAAAATGTTTCATGGTCGTTTCCAAAGGTCCATTAGAAAGTTTTTGTACTTCCCCCTTATCTTTACACGTTCAACCGCGGTACTGATACGCCAAGATGATACGGGAAGACGGGCCAATGAGCTTCAAGCAATCCCTACACGTATATACATACTTACATAGTTCTTCCCGTGTACGCGAAGTTCACTGAAGCTCATTGGTCCGTCTTCCCGTAACGACGTTTCCAGGGTTGAACGTTTAAAGATGTCGGGAAGTAAAAACACTGTCTATTATTGAAAAATAATAAACAAAACTGGCAATCGAATTCAATCGAATCATAGACTACGACGAATGTTGACCCCCAAGCTCCTCTTCCCTCCCATCGGAAAACTACTTTAATGGTCTGAAGGTTTAATGGATTTCAGTGTTTTGTTGTATTTTCTAGTATTTTTATATTCTATCTACCAAGGAAACTGCCTGTCCGCAATTGAACTAATAGTACCTAAAGAAGATCTGAAGTTTTAAAAATGCATATCCTACTTTAGTTTTTTTTCCAAGCCATTCGAAACACTACAACCGCTTACTATCTGGTTACCGTTAGAATTCTTTAAAATACATCTTCCTTTCATTGGATATAAATGGAATTTCGTTTATAAAAGTTGGGGACGTTGACCATTATTCGTCACGCGAGAACATTTCATTCGCATGTTGACGTTAGTTACTCCCATGAGAATAAACTGAGTGCTTACAGCTACCGCAGTAAAACATTTTACTGCTATCCGAATTCTCATGAAATGTGTATGACCAACTTAAGAAACCGTGCTTAAACGTACGTACCTACCTATAAAATGTTATAAAATGAACAAATAGTTGAGTGTAGTAACATCGTTTAGCTCTGGTTGTATTTGATGCCAGTGAATTTCTGAAAGTTGAATGTGAAACCACGGTGACAGGCAATCACGAGGAAGTACATGATACGTACGCAGGTCCGATTTGTGCCATATAACAAGGGGGAAATAATTTATACTTTTGCTAGATTACACAATACGTAATTTCGTCTGCGCATGCATGACGTTGAATTACACGCTCGCAACTACAAATACAAATAAATATATTTTCAGTGATTTTTCGATTGGCCCACTATGATTTTTACTGAAAACGGTATGGCTGTTGTACGTCTGCGCACGCGCGAACAATACCACCCTAACAAAAATCCAAAATCATGAAAGTTTTTCGATATAAAATTCAAGTGCATAAGAGTAATGCTAAGTGATGTCACGAGGCTCGATCAGATTTTTCAGACAAGGGTTTTTACGTCTTCTAGAAAATTGTGACCGCAATCAGGCACTACGTGGCACTACTTATTGAATATTATTGTAAATCATTTTGATTGGTAATTGCTTGCCCGCTACTGCTGCAAGTAAACAATTCTGATTGCGCCAGTCCACTTCCTGCAGCATGGCCTCAGTTATACTGCAACCTTGTAGGAGGCTGCATCTCCCTTTCTACCAACAGATTTACTTTCCCTGACAGCTTATTTTCCTGAATTAGGATCGACGACTATTACAACTGACTTCAATCAGATCAGTACGAGATGTATTACGAGGACGGAAAGCTTCATTTTTGAAGAGAAATAGTGTGGACGATAGGTTCACCGTAGGGTTTCCAGACTTCAAATACCATTTGAGGTCATCGAATCATTTTCGTAGGAGGATCATCACACGTTCACCCACACATCTATTTAGTCAAAAGTATCGCACACCAGGGTTTCTCTTTTGCACCGCGAGATGGAGCACATCGCCCTCGAACGTGAAAAAAAACCGGTCCTTGCCTTTTCTCCGTCGCGAGGTCTCGTGAATCTTCCGTGATGGCGAGAACCCGTAGAAAGTGACCACTCGAACGGACAGGAAACGAAAAAAAGGTTTTCGCCAACCGTGTAAACCCGGATTTTTTCAAGCAATTTCTTCTTAGTTACTTTCGACATGTGATCATGTCCTTTTAACTGAGAGCGAAAGGATTAGAGTTTTTCATGGGGTTCAACGTCTTTTTCTTCTTCGTGGGTTCCCTCATACACGCGGGGTGGATTTGGAGAAAAGTCAAATGCTCTGTAACTTCCTCGATGCATACAAATATTACGATGAGTTATACACAATCACTGAAGAAACAATGTTGAGAAGGATCAGCATGCCAAACAGACAAAAGTAAATTAAAAGTACTTACTTCATATAAAGATTTTCCTATTAAAGATTTATAATAAAAGATTAAAGATTTTATAATAAAAGGTCTTGTGAAAATAAACCCAATCCACTTAATCCAAATATACCTTTTCTCAACATTTTTGTTTTAAAGTTTCTTTCAAAAGCGAGAAAACCGAAAAACGCGAGGCGACTAAGAACACTGTTTACACGACAGAACAAGGGAAAGTAGAGAAAAATGGATAGGTACAAAGTAAGCAGTAATGTAACTAAGGAGATAGTACTGATTAAGTAAATGCCTAATGAGAAAATGATTAGGTGCCTACTGGGAAAAAATGGTTACCCCATCAATGCAAAAACACTAATTTGAACGTTATACGACGAATTAGAACGATTTTGACAGATCTATTACAGCCTATATTATATACCTACCCTCTGAGTCTCTGCGAGTGATTATCGACATGAGCTATGCTCCTGTATTTATTATTTTATTAATTTATTTATTTGTTTTTACGACTGTAGGTTCCATTCTAAGAATTTTGAGACGACCGCATTCTCCTACGATGAATAGCTAAGATTTTTCAAAGATTCCAGCACTTCCACGTCACAGTGGGCCCGCCCAGGCGAGATGGGTGCAATGACGTAGGAAGTGCTGGAATCTTTGAAAAATCATAGGAAAAGAACTAACCATCGTAGGAGAGTGCCGTTAATCTGTAAATTCTAAGAATGGAACCTACTTTCATTTAAAAATAATATACACACTTTTTATCACCCATGCGCATACCCCAATGGTTCAGCTGTTTGAGCCTAAATAGCGGAGATGACATACACATGCCAATTTTGAATAAAAGTTGTTATTATTTTAAAAAGTACAGTATTTGACGTCATACGATATAGCACCCAACTGAGTGAAGTTGTAAAATATGTTAAGATGAATGGCACCCGCCATGTATGGAATTACTTAATTGTGAACAGTTAGGAGAGATGCAACATTTCGAAACTGATCTACCTATGCATTGCAACAGGTCATCTTGTACTCAATATACTTAACGATTTTTAAAACATTTCCAGTTTCACTCCACAACATATTATTTGAGGAACAACAAGAACTGCAGTTTCCCTGCATGACTGATGTGAAACTTGATGAGACACTTAACCGAATGAGCCTATCAATCACGATGGTTGCATAACTTAGTCACATAAGTGGACTATTGTGTAGAGCTGTTTACCTGCGTGTTTTTCATAGGAATTTAGTTGAGTTATCGATTTACCTAGTTTAACCACACAATAGCTAGTTTAAAATGAGTGTTCACTGCGCCAGGTCACAGAGGCATTTTCTAACGCCACGCAATAAGCCTTCTACAGTTTCAAGTCTGTTCGATGTTGTATTGAAGAAATACATCCGTTTTTAAAGAACGGACTTCCATTACGAAAATGTCATTTGAAGCTCTCAATGAGACAAATCGAAATTCTAAAATGTTCAGTTATTATAATCCACAGAGTTGTAGAGCATAGTTGAATGAGCAATATTAGGTATGCTTTAATCCACTGACACCACATCTCGGAATGTATTATAAATACATAAATAAATCTGTATTATAAATACTAATCAAGATCAGTGGACAAACTGCCGAAGGTTGCAATCAATGTGAACAGGATTCCAACGACGACCTTGAGCAGCATTCGAAATAGCAAACTATGATGGAATGGCAAAGGCAATGCACCTTATGTCTGATGGTCATTCAACTCCAACCAAGAATCTTGAACCAGCGTCACCACAAACAGAAAGATTCAATCATTCTCGCCCAATTTCCATAACCGCACGCCTCACCATCATCACCGGGTGAAAATAAACGACCATCTGACTGCAATTGCTCAGATGAAATAAGTTGCACCTCCCGAAATGGACAGAAAGAAGGTGAGAAGAACCAATGGTCAGTGTTATACGCGAAGATATTCGAACCTTCACCATTTTCAATATACCTAGGGATGCTTACAAAGCAACGAAAATGATTTTAATATGAAACAACAGGGAGCCAACTTGTTTCCGCTAATACCGAAGAAATGGACTTTTTCCAATGTATGTTCGAAAAACATACATTAAAAATACACTTATTCCATCTTAAGAAGGAAGACGTTACCATTGTCACTGAACGGACCGCACCAAGAGTGTTTTTCAGAATCACTGTTATTGGTCAGACTTTTGGAAAATGCAATTAACTCTATGATGATCCAGTCTATGAAAAGTACCCCTATTTAACTTGTTCACATTCAAACATGAATTATGAGCCCATTTATGAGACGTTTGAAGGTGTTCGAAATGGTGAATTTGGATTTAATTGGTGGTTTGCGTGAGAACTAGACATGGCGTGTATGCAAACTCAGAATTTGGTTAAAATTCATAAAAGCAAACTTTGCCATTTCCACCAAGTTGCACCAAAGGCCTCGTGTCTATTTTTCAGCTGAGTTGGAGAAGAAAGGAATTGCCCTCGTAACGCACTTCTGAGACGTTCTTTAGGTAGGTACCATGGTGAAATGCGCTTTTGGAATTAACCAATTCTCTCTCCTACTGGATTCGCCTTCTATAGATACAACTTATAAGCCACACTGAATACGTATAACTAGATAAGTGTCAAGGGTGAGACCGTTTTATCAATCGAGAGCAGCCTAGGTAACTATCACTCATAATATCACACACTAGAGTTTTAACAATTTTAATTTCAATTTTTTTAAAATAATTTTGAAATTAATTGCAAAATAAGACATTGTGTGATTAAGGTAGACAGTTCTTTCAACGACCACTAAACCCCGACCGAGCTACAGTTTTAAAAGTGGATTACAATGATGAGGGTTTGGGGTTTCCAGTGAGAGGCTTTCAGTTTTTTGACGACTGTCGCGACCTAGCGGTCGTTTTGTCCCGTTCGTTGTGACCGGGATAAAGAGATTATCGTAAGCTAATTACCGTAGCAGTCCTCAGAACAGCCCGCTAGTTTTGATGGTTATTACCCGCCTAGATGTCATCAGTGCCGGGCAAATCACGGGTGGATCCTTTCAATCGATGTGATGACTGAGGGACTACGTGGTGCGTGGAATGATCCCCTCGTTGATGTTAATCATCGTTTACCTACTCAATCTTATATTATAGCGATGTGAAGAAAATTATCTGAGTGTGATGAAACAGTAGCTATTACAAAATTGTTGAAGGATATAAATTACAAAAGTATTACAATGAACCACGTTTCTAATCCAGAAGAATCGTGGGGGATGAAGAAGTGTCCATCACCGATCCGAAAGTATATTTTCTCGTTGATGTGGCAGGGGGGAGTCTAATCCAAAATAATGAAAGACTTAATGCAATCAGGGGTGAAGAAATTGGGAAGTATCGCGTCATTGCAGTAGACGGGAAAGTCGTAGGTCAAAATTGGGTAGTTGCAGCTCCGCCATTCCTATATTTGAAGCTCCGCCACCCTTACTCTTGTACCTACCTGCAATATATTAGCAACTCCGCCAGCGTGAGAGGATTAGAAAGGAGGAGTTTAAAAGAGAAAGAAATACTCAAGTTTTGCTGGCTGAAGTGCCATCCATAAAAATTGAGCCAGCTACTGCTAGTTCCTCAAAGTTATTTACGAGCTGAAAAATAAGCGATTTTCTGATCTCGGTCGTGCACCACATTCAGTTTGATGTTTTCACCGAATCTGACTGTAGTTCCTTCAAAATCTGCCGATCACTAATAACTTTATGGTTGTGGGTACCATCTTCATCACGACGGTTTTCATGTATTCTACTATGAAAATCTTCACAGGACAACTTTTTTTGGTGCGTCGCCACTTGAAACCGCACAAGAACTTGGTGTACACACTTTTTCGGGACTTTTAACCATCACACATGACAAGTGATGATCCGCGTTTTGATGGTATCACCTTAAAGTGGGACATACATGGTGTTCACGTTGGGAAAAAGAAACAACTGATAGATAGGTGACTTATCTATAGGTATTATACTGTAGGTATTATAGGTACTATAGGTATTACTTGTAGTTCCGATTGGAGAGAAGTGGGAGATGTTATAACACACTGAAAAGTAAACAAGCTCAGTGGCGGAGATGATAATAGTGTTAGAAGTGGCGGAGTTGGTAAGTACCAATGTTTTTATCAGAAAGTAATGAAGCGCAGACGCAAGGTCGGATTATTCGCAGTCCTCTCAAAATGACGGAGCTGTACGCTCCTCGATCAAAACAGACAGACAAGACCTCTGGTGAAAGGTTGCACCACAGGTCAGCTGAGGAGGTCATGACATACAGCCCTCTCTAGGTCTATGTCGCGGCTCCAACGAAGCACCCGTTCCGTCGAGCGACTCCCAGAGTTTTACGACTGTTTTTCCGCTAGGGAGCTTTTTTCACCTTTTCATTTACCATCTTTCACGCACGCGTAGTGAAAAGCATTGTACGAGTCATGTTAGGTGAATGTTGGGCGGAGGAGTTTATGAGATGAGAAGTAGAGCGAAGATGTTGCTACTACCGGCGGTTCAGGTCGTAGATTAGTCGGGCAGGAAAAGTTTAATGAGAAAATATATAATTCCAAGTGAAACTGATCCCCACAATTATTAGAACATGTGGATCGCACTTTGAGACCGGAAGATGAAAGTTAACTAAGTTGACTTCGAAGATAGAAAAGAAAGTTGAAAATGTTGGGACTTTAAAATTAGATTTTACCGTCTTTTCCACTAGCTTATTACAGTGACAGCAAGGAGTTGTTGGTAGGATTCTTGAGGTTTTGGTCGCTTAATAAAATATCCACTATGCCGACGTTTCGATTTATTTATAAATCTTCTTCAGGGCTGTAATGATAGGAACTTACTCAGAAAACATTGACTCAAAACAAGTGAAGGATGGACTTATAAGTAAATACTAAAAAGCATTTAATGCTTTTTAGCATTTACTTATAAGTCCATCCTTCACTTGTTTTGAGTCAATGTTTTCAGAGAAAGTTCCTATCATTACAGCCCTGAAGAAGATTTATAAATAAATCGAAACGTCGGCATAGTGGATATTTTATTAAGCGACCAAAACCTCAAGAATCCTACCAACAACATTAAAACTGAGTGGCCGAGAACGTTAATCATATTTACAGCAAGGAGTCTCAAGGTTTTCCATCCTGCCAAGTGTCCTAATTTCTCCCATATTGGTTTATTATTTTCAATAATGAACCTTTGGAATCGAGCATGAAAAAAAAATTCTAACCCCCCTCAAAATTTGATGGTTTACGTTTCAAGGTATGTAGAATCCGAAAATGCAATAAAACAATTTCTGTCTGTCCCCACCGTACGCGGTAATGAGCACTTTTCTTAGTTACCATAAAAAAAATTTATGAAATTCGGGTTATAGGTTCCGTTCGGGGCTAGTTGGTCCTCGAAGCTCGGCGTTACTGTCAGTCATCTCTAAGGGGTTAAAAATAGGGGTAAATTATTAAACAACGGCAAATTATTACACAACGGTAAATTATTACTTAACGGTTCATCTACCAAGAAGGGGCTGGATTTTGTTGATCGGTACTTTTGCAACTTGAAAAAACGTTGAAGTATTATTGCTGGGCAAGTTATTACACAACGGTTCATTATACTCGACCACGAGGGTAGGTATTGACCACAGAAAACGGTGATCTACGCAGAAGGGGCATCTATTTCACTCCACATCAACAATTTTCCTTCAGAACTTCATTATTTGCGTTTCTTTTTGCCATTTTAGTTACTGTTTGTCATCGAAAGAATTATTTTAGCAACATTTAACTCGTGATTTAGGTAGGTACACAGTAACGAGTACGGGGTTAGGTGCTAACCTACGGAGGGTCTGCGCTCTACATAATATGTATAGAATATTACATATTATATCATGTAGACGGGTTATCTATACAGAGAGCTGTGATCTGTAACAGAATGGTATTCTGTACAAAATAATAAACCGCTGAGCAGGGATTTGCAGCGTTTATTTTTCCTTACCTATCAATAGAAACTTGTACATCAAAATCTATGACAAGAAAAGTACGTAGGTATATTTTTTATTGGTACCCCAACTTACTGCAATGTATAACTACGTCTACGTACATACTCTAGAATTTCCAATAATTTTGCCACATCAAAATCGAGGGGTGGGAAGAAATAAATAGGGTGTTTTCTTTCAAGATCGAAATTGCTGCTCAGGTTTCAGACACCAGCGAATAGGATTCCGCGTTTGTCTTTCCGTACCACACTCTTTATAACCACCACAATTTCGATGAAAGATCGATCCAAACTGGCTGAAATCAGGAGGACAGTATGCAACGCTGTCCTCAGAGGACCCTATGAACATTCCATCGAAATGTAACATTCATATACACATCTGCAAACAAGATAGGTACGCTCGTATGACCTACGCTGTTGAGACGATTCTTACGAAGGTTGCAAAGAACGTTTCAGAGGTTCGGTAGCTGATGGTCTCCTAATTTTTGTTGTAGAGTTGTTCCTCATGAAATCCGAAGTAACGGGAGCAGCAATACCGCCGTGCTAATAAAGCTTTTACACTTCTTCATGTAAGAACATGGTACGTCCCACCAAGGCTCGTTTCTATCGCATGGGTCGCGTTGTAATGAATTTTGCTACCTCACTGCCGAAGGTAGGGAAGCATTGTATTTGTGCAAGAGTCGAAAAAACGTATGCCCTCCGAAGTAAAAATTTCCACTCGCATTTTACGTTCAGACTAAGGAACATAATTTGTCTGTGGTCAAATCCTTGTCCCGCAAAACTATACGATATAATGGCCGTAATGAGTTTGAAATTCGGAGGCTAGGTCCGGGTTTGGCTGCTGGTGGTCCCACATCAAATTCATTCGTTCTTACTGTACTGTAACATTCGTTGTTACACATGAAATTCTTCTAAAGCTCATAACTACCCTAGAAATCGTCGAAGAGATCACTGTTTTCTGTGGTCAACACCCTCGAGCTCCCTCCAGGAGAGCCCATAATGGAGTACTGGAGCCGACCCGGGAATTAAAGTTTCTTACAAATGCGCGGGAAGAATTCAATCACAAATTATTTGTGGTTGTTCATGAAGCATAAGGTAAATAATAAACGGTTGTGAAATAATTTACCGTTGTGTAATTATTTACCCAATAATACTTCAACGTTTGTTCAAGTTGCAAAAGTACCTATCATCAAAATCCAAAAGAGCCATACTTTTTCAAATGGAATTACATCACAGAACTAACAACTCGACGTCATAAAGCCA
This sequence comes from Leptopterna dolabrata, assembly GCA_954871275.1. Classification (NCBI taxonomy): domain Eukaryota; kingdom Metazoa; phylum Arthropoda; class Insecta; order Hemiptera; family Miridae; genus Leptopterna; species Leptopterna dolabrata. Next base: position 17,228,253 of record OX940984.1, on the reverse strand, counting down.
TTCGTGATTATAATCAGGTGCTCCCTAGCGATGATATCTGGGCCGGATTTATACCGTTTGATTCACGATCGCGTTGACGAAGCTTTTTGGTGCAAATGAACGGCTGGACGTACAATGCTCCAGGTGGTCTCTAAAATTATTTTCAAGATCAATTTAAAAACGTAAAAAAACCATACCTTTCTATTGAAAGTTTTCGAGCTACGGCGTTCTGAAAATTTCAACCCCTATTTTGAACCCCTTAGAGATGACTGACAGTAACGCCGAGCTTCGCGGACCAACCAAATCCCAAACGGGAGCTACAAACAAAATTTCATTAATAATTTCTGTTCATGGTAACTAAGAAAAGTGCTTAGTACGGCGGACAGACAGAAATATTTTAATTGCATTGTCGGATTCTACGTACCTTGAAACGTAAACCATCAAATTTTGAGGAGGGTTAAAATTTTTTTTTTATGCTCGATTCTGAAGGTTCATTATTGAAAATAATAAACCAAAATTTCCGTCTTTCCGCTTTACGCCGTACTTTTCTTAGTTACCATGAACCAGAATTGATGAAATTTGGTTTGTAGGTCCCGTGTGGGGTCCAGTTGGTCCTCGAAGTTAGGCGTTACTCTCAGTCACCTCTAAGGGGTTCAAAATAGGGGTTGACATTTTCAGAACGCCGTAGGTCGAAACCTTTCAATAGAAGGGTATTTTTTTTAAACGTTTTTAAATTGATCTTGAACTAAAGAATTTTTTGAGATCACCCGGAGCATTGTACGACCAGCCGCTCGTTTGCACCGAAAAGCTTCGTCAACATGATCGTGAATGAAACGGTATAAATCCGGCCCAGATATCATCACTAGGGAGCACCTGATTATAATCACGGATGGGTGTATGAAGTCGAGTTGGTTGTTCTGTGACACTATTTCATTTGAAAAATGATGGATCTTTCGGATTTTGTTGATTGTTACTTTTGCGACTTGAACAAACGTTGAAGTATTATTGGGTAAATTATTACAAAACGGTAAATTATTACACCACGGTTTATTATAGAATCTACGCAGAAGGGGCATCGACACAGGTAAATACAAAACGGGTTACACAACGTTTTATTATTTACCTTATGCTTCATGAATAACTACAAATAATTAGGGACTGAGTTATTGAATCCCGCGCATTTTTATGAATATGTAATTCCCAGGCTGGCTCCAGTATTCCATTCAGGACTTTCCTGAGGGGAGTTCGAGGGTAGTGACCACAGAAAACAGTGATCTACGCAGAAATAAGAAGATTTAAATAGGTAAATAATAAACCGCTGTGTAATAATTATTTGCAGCGGTTTTTACTTTTCTTTTTCATTTTTCCTGTGTGTAGTGAATGTTCTCTTGAAACAAATGGGTACCTAATTTTAAGCCTTTCCTTAACGTTTAAATTCATGAATTCCTTTTGAAATCATTGAGATCTACTTACAGGAAATTGTATCAGAATCTGCCTATACATCAAATAATAAAAACATCTCCGCTGGTACAATCACGTCATCATAATACTGATATTTTAGTCTGATCATTATGAAAATCATCAAAATAACAAAATTGACCACTACAAATAAAGCTCGTCAGCTGTTTGTTAAGTAAGTAGACTATTTTGGTATTACATTGATCACGCGAGCACATGGATAGCTAGCTAATTTGCCGGCAAGGCGGAAACGTCTTTGAAGCGTCATCCCAAAAAGTATAAATATGTGTCTTCAAGAGAAAGTGGTATATGCAGTACGTAGCAGGTAGGTATGTTTGGTATTCGAGGAAGTGAAACAAATACGTGCTTACACATAATATGGACTGGAGACTCCTGGTGGCTTGAAGTTGTCACAACTCAACAGAACTCGCTTTACTAGTAGGTATACCTACGGTGTATAAACTACAGGGTTACCACCTAGGTATATATAATCATTGTCATCGAAAAAATAAAAAAAGTCATGTAAAAAATATTTATAAATTTCCCGAATTTATAGGTTGGGCACTAAATAGATTTATGATTCAAAAATAGTATGCAACCCATGTTTGTAGCACTTCCTCTGTAATATGATAATAGCTCAAATGCCTAAATTATTTCAATAATACTTAACCCACTCTAACTGAATACTTACCTGTTAAACCTTGACTGCTAACTGTTGTTTGAATGGATTAGGTAGGCTTTATGGTAAGTATTTGTATGATGAAATCGAATTTTGGTCTTGGGCATTTTTTCGTTCCATTAGATAGGTATCTATTTTATTTTTGCCATACTTTTTTTTTCTTTAGTTGTATTTGCTCTACTGAAATTTACCTGTTGGCCAACAGAGAACGTCGGTGCTTGAAAATTATATCCATGGTCGAAGGGGGTTTGGTTACGTAGATCGAATCGAGGCCTACGGCCATAATCGAACTTAGCGGACACGACACTGGGCTCGCGCGTGGCGGACACCGACTGAAGCCGCCGAAGAAGAAAACCAAAGAGCTGCCAGGCGGTCTATAGTAAGCGAGGGGGGTTATGGAGCCGGGGGGGGGGGGGGCGCCATGGTCAGTGAGGGGTTAGGGGGGCTATAAGACTGAGGGGTCCATCGCGGTGAAAGGCCCTTAGGACTTTCCTTGGATGACCATCTGTCGAATGCTGGTGTCATTTGCTATACATTAGGATAATTATCAATTCATTTCAGCCACGAAAATTGGTAATGAATCTGATGATAAATCATTCTCCCTTCGACAGCCATTAATCTGTATGACTGTTCGCACAGCACGGCTAAACGAATCCCTCGAATTAGATGACACTTGGGGAATGTATCGGAGGTACAAACTAAAACCGCAATTTCAAAAATTTAACATTGTGGCCGGGGGGGGGGGGGGGGAGCAGTGCCGGATCCAGGATTTTGAGGGGGGGGGGGGGGGGAGGAAATGTTTGAGAAGTCCTAACCCAAAACTGAGTTTTGAATGTATATTTTGATTTTTAAATTAGCATAAAAAACGCGGCAATGCTCATACAACGGTTCATTATTTACCTGTATAAGATGCCTCTTCTGCGTAGATCACTGTTTTCTGCGGCCAATACCTACCCTGGTGCTTCCCACAGGAAAGCCCTAAGTCGAGTAGGCTGGAGCCGGCCGGGCAATTACAGTTTCGTAAATATGCAGGAGATTCAAGAATTCTATCACTAATTATTTGTTGTTATTAATGAAGCATTACGTTATTCAAGTTACCAAAGTAGGTACCTAACAACAAAATCAAAAATAACAATCATTCTTCAAATGAAATAATATCACAGAACAACCAATTCGGTTTCATAAAGCCATGCGTGATTATAATCAGCTGTTCTCTAGCAATGATATCTTCTTGGCTGGATGTATACCTACTGTTTCATTCACGATCATGTTGCCGAAGCTTTTCGGCGGATACTTCGGGCCTTACTGTGAAAGAACGGCTGGACGTGCAATGCTCCGGGTGGTCACAAAAATTCCCACGTTCAACATCAATTTAAAAATGTAAACATATTCGATAAATGCGCCCTGGGAATTTCAGCCACTATTTTTTCATCCCTTAGAGATGACTGACAGTAACGCCGAGCTTCGCGGACCAACTGGACCCCAAATGGAAACCACAAACCAAATCTATAGTGTGAAAACAGTAAACCTAAAATGCATTATTTTCAATAAAATCTTTACAGTTCCTCTCTACAGTAAATGGAGTGGAAGTGGAGTACCAGTCTATATTACAACATGGTCAAGATATTTTTAATACAGTCCGCGATTTACAGACGGACTAACTATGGGCATTTACCCAGAGCACCAGTTCTTGAGGGGCGGGAGAATTTGAGGGGCTAAAAAGATATGACAAAAAATTTGAGGTGCGAAAAAATAGGACAACAAATTTGAGGGACGGGAAAAACAAGCTTTTTAACGTTCTGTAATGATTTGATTTCAAAAATACACGTCAAATCCTACAATTTAGGGCACAACATAAATACGTGTAACATCTCCGATTGACCTGGGGTCAATCAACCGTGTTTGATTGACTCCATTTGTAAGGTGAAGGGGTTATGGCGGCCTGGGTAGACCAAGCTATTTACAAACAACAACAAAAATAAAAACAATTTGTATACCGACGTACTTTATTTACCATTTATCAAAAAAATGAGAAAAAATACCTTAGTATTTAGTTGCACAATGGCGCTGTTTTAAAAGTGATGATAAACATAAGCTCGAATTTGTAAAATTGTATATGTATGGGGGAACTGAAAAAGGGGAGGGGGGGGGGGCTAATGATTACCTGCCCTGGGCGCTTGCTACGAACCTGAAATCGGGGCCTGACGGTGCTCAGGTAGAACAAAGTATTCGTGTTTCAAAGAAAGCTCATTTTATCCAGTGTATATTTCTGGGCAATGAAGGGGGGGGGGGGGGGGTAAAGCCGGTCTTAGCCCCTCTCTGGATCTGCCACTGGATTTAAGGGACGTCGGTGGGGGAGATACCGAAGAGGGAGGAGAGGGAAAACTATCCACTAATAATAAATTGCAACGTACCTTGCCGCTTTGTATGAAAATTTGAAAATATGGCTTTCGAAAGCAGTGCACATAGAAATCTGAAATAACTGGAATAGTAATAAAATTAATGCAGAGCGTGACTGGAAAGAAAAGGGAGACCTGCAGGACTGTCATGGGAACAAATTGAAGCCAAAATGTTACCTCTTCAGAGTCTTACGGCCTGTGTACATCATAAATATGCTCTGCTTCAAACGTTGAACGGAATAAACCTTATTGTTGTTCGCGGCATTTATCTTACTAAAATTGACTTTTTAAGTGATACAATCGGCTGAAGGTGTGAAAATCTTGAATGGGATGCACCGTCTTAATTTATGTTTGATACATTTCCGAGGGAAACCACTTCTCGGAGTAGCCCGAACATTAAAATTAACGGGAAATGAAAACGTTGATAGCCCTCGCCAACGATCGTCTGAGAAAGCTCAGTTCCAACATTCTGCAGAACGATTTATCGTTGCACAGCAGCCGATATTGGCGGTGGGAAAGGTCTAAATACCCGCCGACTAAAACGAACCGCAGTGATTTAATGCACCCATTCAAGTTCCTGAATCATTTCAACTACAATCCATCTGAAAGTTCTTTCCAGGACCTCCAAGAATGCAATATGAGAATTTTCTCCAACCTCATTCAGATTTCTCCTTTATAATTCAATAATATAGGATGTTGTCAGGTTAAAAACCACAAATAATTTTCTTCGAATGAAACATCCATTTCTTAGTCAACATCAAAGATTTCGGAGGACCTTAGATATTATTTATTTCCTAAATGATCTGGATTATTGGACCATTAGGAGCTAGATTTGATTTGCTTGAGAACAATTTTTCAATAACTGTATAGCGCTTTAGAAATTATGGAATGATGATATGAGTCACGATCAAAAATCACCTCATCTTAATAAATGTATAAATAGTATACGTATGTGTGTAATATAAAAGTGAGAAGGCCGAGCGAGGTTTCACATAATATTATTATGGTAGATTAAATAAGTAGTGGTTTTTTTTGTATTTCCTATGTCATAACATTTCTGTTATCTCAACTGCCTAGTTGAGAAGGAAGTGAGCTGACGGTTTCGCAGTAACTCAACAAAGAAATCTCCACTTCGCGAAGGAAAAGTTACTTTGGCCTAAGTGAAGGTCCGACAATAAGAGTGGCCCATCATTGTGTTTGGGAGCAAATACAATCCGAAAGTAATAACCTGCGTTCATTAAAGCCACCTCGAAACACTGTTTCCCCGGAATCATCTCTTACTAGGAATGGAACGAAAGACGGGTCAATCACAAGAGATAAGTAGCTTACGGAAAGTACTGGACATGGAAGGAGAAAGGTTTTTCGGAACTTTCATTACAAGGGCGACGGGGCTCCACCTGTTGATGGTTAAAGTGGGAGTCTGCTATTACTGAAGGGAGAGTAACTAAAAACGGTCGTCTGTTTTTTTCGAAGTGAGAGGAGCCTTATTTCCCGGCTTAAGGTTAACCTTAATCACAACTTACGGTGTTTGGATAGGGTGTTTTTCCAACCTCCAATTTGCGCCGGTTCTGGGTTGGTGGAGTGTATCGGGTGAGTGATCCGAACATGCGGATTCGACAGGACCCTTCTAATATCGGTCTTACTAAGATGATATCGATCCGAAACTCTTACGGGCGTCTGAAACTCCTGATGTATAGGTGGAAATATACCTAGTACTCCTTATGAGTATTTAAATCAAAATACTCTATAATAAACCATTTTTGGAAGAATAGTATCAACACTTACTGAGTGCTCTCAAAAAGTATTCTAGGCACCTTAAGTTTATAAAATTTACCTACATAAAAGTATGACGGGCTAACCAACTTCCTCATCCCCCCCCCCCCACCATCTTCCTCACCTTTTGCATAATACAACGACATCCTGATGAATTAAAAGACTGTACCCTATATTCCATCGCAATGAATACCAAGAACGTGATATTCTTCCAATTCCTACAATGGTGGCACTTGAAAGCGGTTAGGAAATGGAAACTGATCGAGGATATTTCTTCGTTTCTCTCAATAGGGAAAGCAGCAGTTTTCATTTTGAATGACTAAACTAGACCGCTTCGAGATATGGAACGTGAAGGGGGAGATCAAGGCGAAAGCTCTGCGAATGTTCTTAACTCGTTGCTCTACTTGACATTTGCATATAGGTTGCCCTAGGTCAAGAGATTAATGTCATCCAGTCGTGGACTCGGAACCAGGGTCCGGATACGATTTCAATCGGCAGCTGTACTACCCAGTTTAAGTATCGGTTTTCCTTCAGAAGCTGCGGACTAGGTGCTGGAAATTGATATGGGCGTGCATAATCATGCATAATCATAAAAACCCTTCATCGTGGAGGATTAAAATACAGAAAAGAGCCGAACTAAGTATCGATGAGAAAAAATCCAATTCCTAAACCAATCCAAATCCAAATCGCTCAACATCTTTGTTTTTAGCATTAATACTATTAAATGTGCAAACGGGCGTAGTTGAACTCGGCACCAATTATCCCTGTACCTGCTGGATCGTGAGAAAGGTAAACAATGTGATTCAAGGACTCGGCACTGCCCGAGGCTTAGTTATCTGTTTACATTATTGAATTCGGCACTACACTCATCAGTTGTCGTTCCGTCCCTTAAGAACCTGTTCCTCTTCTTCACAAAAAATGCAAACATCGAAAGTAAAAAGTGAACGTGGACGTGAAATGTTGGTCGTAGAAGGAGCTAAATTTAAATACGTCAAGAAATTAATTTGTTGTGCGTCAAGAAATGAAAAAAATTGTTAGTGAACCTATTTATTATTTTTGAGCTTTATACTACATAACAATTTTTGAAGAATTCCTAGTTCTTTTATTTCAGCAAAAAAATCCTTAGGCTTATACGCATCTCGAGGAACGGTTCCGAGAACTAATTCTCAGAAGAGCTGGTATACAGTGCCGAATTCAAAAATCACACAACAAGGGCTCCAGAAGCATGGTGCCGAATTAAATAATCTTGCTGGGAGGTCTGGGAAGTACGGTGCCGAATTCAAACATCTCGAAAGGTTCCTAGGGAATTAAGTGCCGAGTTCAAGACCGCCCGTGCAAACATCTTGAAGGTACGTAAGGTAGGTAGGGATCGGGTAGGTAAGGTTTTTCGAAAGATGAAGACCTCTTCTACTTATATATATATATCTCTATTGAAGACTGGCTAAGGTTATACAACCATCATCAGTTCCTATAAATTAACAAAATAATAAAGACTATAATTGTTATTATATTATAATAGAAGTGAAATTGTATGGTAGGCTAGATGTCGCATTTTTACTTGTTAATGAAACATTTAACAAGTGCTAAATTACGAGTACCTACATCATCTAACAAGTAAACATTTTACATCTAGACTACCCTATAATTTAATTTCCATTTTACGATTAGGTAATAAGAATAACTATTATAATTCAAGTGTCTAAAAGTATGATTTTGTTGATTTATAGGAATTAATAATGGTTGCATAACCGAAACCAGACTCCCAAGATAAATATACAAGCAGGTGAGGTCTTCTTGCGTAAAACCTTAATGAGACATCTGCACCATCAGGCACATCACCCAACTAATTTTCCAAATAGTTGGAAAGTAGGTATAGTCTCCTGAAACAGTAGTACGAACACTGAGGCACAAAAGACTGGAAAGACCAAGTCGAGAGTAAACAGAATCATTCAAATGACCACCCACCGAAACAAGGTAGGTAATCATGTAACAAACTAAGTAGGACTTACCTACATGAGAAAAGAAGCTGTTAAAGAGAACGAGGATTTGGGTTTCAAGCGTTACGAGGATTTAAGGTTTGCTATTGAAGACATATTATGAGGGATCATCAGTACTCAGTAGAGTCGGTTTCGTTCTACTGACACTATTACGTAGGCCCTACGAGAGGTCACTGACCGATAACATCCATATTTCATGTCAACAGTAAGAGCTGTAACAACGAAAGAGTTAATTTACGAAACGGGTAAACAATCTTGTCAAGATAGATCTAATATATAAAATTCTCGTGTCACGGTGTGCGGGACCGAACTCCTCCGAAACGGCTCGACCGATTTTCGTGATCCTTAGCGTGCATATCGGCCAGGGTGGAGAATCGATCAACATCTATTTTTCATCCCCCTAAATGTTAAGGGTGGTCCACCCCTAAATTTTTTTTTAAATTTTTTAGACAAACTTTTTTGTTTTCATTTTTTCACGATCACAGCATACAAAAATACATGCAACCCTAAATTTTCACCCCTCTACGATCAACCCTTATTTTTTAATTGTTAACTAAAAAATTTAATTTTTTTGCAAGAATTTTTTTATATTTTGTCATGACTTAGAATAAAAAATTTCATATGACCCTGAATTTTTCACCCCTCTACGATCAACCCCTATTTTTTATTTGTGAATTATAAACTTTAATTTTTTGGCAACATTTTTTTTTATTCTGTCGACTTAAAAAATAAATTGTACTTAATAAATTACTTATTGACTGTTCATAAATATTTATTAAATCCTATGATGTTAAAAAATCATTTATTAACAGTTGATAAAGCTTACAACACCAGCTGGAGAGCATGTACGTAGATTCAACGCACCTGTTGTTGAAGACGTTGCTGGAATCATGGTTGGCGACCGTACAGCTACGCGACAAATCGTGATTCGAAGAAGAAATAATGATCTTCAGTTCATCGGTGATACCCAGGGTTCATATGACGCTCTCCATTTATTAACAGTTGATAAAGCTTATCAAATATAAACAAATTTTTCTATCCGTTTCAGTTTTTTACCTTCATTTATTTATATGTTGCTGTACAGTCAGCAATGCCAAAAAAGCGCAAAGGGGCCAATTTGAGTTGTCGAACGAGCCGTTCCAGAGCCAAGCAAGATTTAAGAGCACGAAGATCAAGCGAACAAATTCAAGAAGACAACGCAAATTTGCGTGCGAGAATGTCGCAGTTACGTGAACAACGATCACAAGAGGCACGAGATGAACAAAATCAACAAAGACAACTAGAACGAAGACAAAGTCGCAGATTCATAGTCGACAGACGAGAGGAATTGACCAACAACGCCAACAAGTTCATCGAGCATTTCTGTCAGATTCATTTCTTCGACTAGCATTCCAGTACGAGCCTGATGTTGAATATTATGCTCATTCCAAAGTGGTTATTGGTACTTTGGAGAAGGAATGCCCGCATTGTCATGCACTTAAATTTAAAAATGAGCCACGGGATGTGTTGCTCATCAGGAAAAGTCAACTAACCGAAATTGAAACACCACCTGAGCCATTGCACGGTTTACTTATTGGTACTGATCCAGATTCTAGCCTGTTCCTGAAGTCAATTCGCACTTTCAATTCATGTTTCCAAATGACGTCGTTTGGAGCTACAGAAATAGTTAGCAATGTTGCAGCAAACGGTCAACAATTTAATTCCACGTTTAAAATCAAAGGCCAAGTTTATCACAAAGTGGGATCATTGCTTCCAATGCCAAACGAATCTCATAAATTTTTACAAATATCCCTACTATATTATAAAAACGGATCTCTGTGAGTCTGTGTGTCTTTCTATGCACGGCCAAACGGCTCGACGGATATCGACCAAATTTGGCACGAATATCCAGTAGGCTCCCAAGTTGTGCAACGTCGCATTTTTAATTCCCTGACCATAGCGGAACTATGGTCGACCATGGTCAACTTCGTTAATTGAAATGGTAACCCCTATTTTTTATCGCGTATTCGTAATCTACGTGAAATTCTATCTACGATCGACCCTTCGGACTACCCCCGCGGTCGACCATAGCGCATCCATGGGCCCCTCCATGGTCGAATCCCGAATTGCTCAACGGATATCGACCAAATTTGGCACGAATATCCAGTAGGCTCCCAAGTTGTGCAACGTCGCATTTTTAATTCCCTGACCATAGCGGAACTATGGTCGACCATGGTCAACTCCTGAATGGCTTGACGGATATCGACCAAATTTGGCACGAATATCCAGTAGGCTCCCAAGTTATGCAACGTCGCATTTTTAATTCCCTGAACATAGCGGAACTACGGTCGACCATGGTCAACTTCGTTAATTGAAATGGTAACCCCTATTTTTTATCGCGTATTCGTAATCTACGTGAAATTCTATCTACGATCGACCCTTCGGACTACCCCCGCGGTCGACCATAGCGCATCCATGGGCCCCTCCATGGTCGAATCCCGAATTGCTCAACGGATATCGACCAAATTTGGCAGAAATATCCGGTAGCCTCCCAAGTTGAACGTAGGCGCATTTTTAATTCCCTGACCATAGCGGAAATATGGTCGACCATGGTCAATTCCTGAATGGCTTGACGGATTTTGATAAAATTGGGCACAAATACCCGGTAGGCTATGGGATTTTTCCGTCGTTTGTTGGTTCCACGATACTGCGTACAGCGAATCTCGGATAGCGAGCGAAGCGAGCGGTCAGGCTAGTACTTTATAGGTGGCGAGGACTCCGAACGTGCACTTGCCAATCGCGTGGATGCACGTTGCGACTTCCATAATCTTAATTCACCTTTTAACCTAAATAAAACATACTTTTATTGTTTATACCGCTTTTGATTATAAATATATCCCCGCACACTTACAGAAGATAGTTATTTTTATTGAATTAAAAAAATGTTTCCTAGGAAAGAATGTTTCCTAATGTTTCCTAGATACATGGCAAAACAACGTTTGAATGGTTAGTAGTTGGATGCTTTAGCCCATCGTTGAATAGTTTATACGACAATTTGTTTTTTCCGGCTGCAACGCCGGGTAACCGGCTAGTAATTTAATATAATTTCGGATCACGGTGTAACAGTGAAACTGTGAGTATGTAACCATATAAAGAGAAAGTATTTCCGGAATTTATTATGAATAATATGTTATAGTAACGCACCCTAGTAAAGATGCACAGACCTAAAAATTTCAACAGGGGCTGTATTATGATTTAAAGGCCCATTTGAAGGACCACAGCTTTGATCCGTTAGGAGGTATTTACCGATTGGTTCCTTGATACTCCTCACCAAATCACACAGCACAGTTATTTGTCAGCATAATGACGGGTTACTGAAGAGGAAAACCTATTACCTGACGTTCCATTTTCGCGTCTAAGTGTGAAAGGAGAGTGCAGACTATGCCCTTTCTGCTATAATTACTACCCACTTCACTCATACAATCAACACCAACTAACCGACTTCCCAAGTCCCTCTTCAACCCTCTTCTTCGTCTATATTTGTGTTAATTGTATAATTATCGTATAGCGGGTCCCCGTGTGCACAGTGCGTGATGCTTTCACGTACATTTCTAACTGTTTGGAGTAGATTTGTTATAGCGCTATTAGCCACCTATTATCCTCCGAGTCCGCTCAACTTTTGGGAAGTACCTACTTGGTTATTACCGTCAACCACCAGAATATATCGTGCAGGATTTAAGCGACTGAGTTGTAATACTATAACGCAGAAAGCTGGACAGAACTCTATAAGATCATACTATTTTCGTCCCTCGTTTGATTTTCGTCGTCATCGACAAATTAACTTCGAATTTCACCACTAGAATCCCTACGATCTTTCTAACTCAGGCGGATTCCTGACCGAACTCAAATTCATTATTTTCAAAACATTATTAGAAATGTTCCCATATTCTAGCTCGATTTGGCGAAATAAACCTGAAAATTTTGTTATTTGTAGTTTGTCGGTAATTTGAGAACTTATTTTGTGTTTAATTCAATTAAAATAATAAGGTTGAGTTAGAAGAACAGTTCTTGAATTGAAAACAAAGAATCTCCAAATAAGTTGTTCAAACCTGAAAGGACCCGAATTAAAGTAGGTACTAACTAGTTTTAAGGCGATTATCCAAAAAATCGTTAATTTTGTAAGTAGGCTGGTAGTTACCTACCTGGTAAATACAAATGTTAGCAAAATGTGTTTTCAGTTAAGTAATTTCCGCTGTTCTGCACGAGAAAAACTAAAGATTCTCACAATCATTCAAAATTATCCTTAGTATCTCATGTTGCAATAGCAAATGGTATCCCCGAATGTTTTTTCTTAGACAAAGGAGAGAAGAAGGAAATTTGAAATTTGAAGTGAAAAACGCTGCAAAGTCCTTGTCACATGGGTTTATTATTCTACTGGACATACGTACAGAAATTTTGGCTGTTCATTTATTGTTTCTTTCATGTGCAATTACTGAAATGGCTGCTTTTGATGGTTTCCACCAATTTTGACCCCCAAAAACACGAATTAGGCTCGGCTTTTTTTAAAAAGATTATCTTTGATCATTGATAGTACCATTTAATTGTCTTGATTCACCTGCTGATACTACTTCTAGTGTTATTATTATACAAATGTATGGTGATTTCAGACAATCTCCCATGTTTTTGACTAACAAAAAATGAATTTCGGGAGCTTAACCTTCGTTACAACCTCAATTCTTCACTCTTCGGTCAAAATCAACCAAATATTCGGTCTCTTCGTCCTAAAAAACCTGGAAAACGATACCTCAAAAGCTAATGTTCACTAAAACTTCAAGATCCCTAGAAAACTCCTATTTTCACACCCATTTTTCTCCCATAACACCCCCGGGGGTATGCCGATCGGGCTGCCGTCTTTCGGAGCACAACTACGATCCAAATGGGGACCCGAACTGTGTGCGGAAAAACGACGATTTTAGGCTAAAATTTAACGTAAATTCAAGGCTGAAAGTTCCTTAGAACCTCAATTTTCCACTCCTTGCTCGAAATCGACTTCATATTCGGTCTTCTCGTCCCAAAAACATGGAAAACCGATACGTCAAAAGCTCATATTACTAACATGTTACTAAAACACAAACTATTTTTACACACATTTTCACTCGTAACAACCCTGGCACCCTGGGTATATTCCGATCTGGCTGCAAAGTTTCGGGACACAACTAGGGCCCAAATGGGGCATGTGTGCGAAAGAACGAATTTTTTAGATCGAAAATGAAGCTGGTAGGTACACGAGATACGGCGCACGGCGTACAGCGGACGGCGGACGGAAATTGCATGTCTGGAATCTACGCACCTTGAAACGTAAAAGAAAAAATTCTGAGGGGATGTTATAAAATTGTTTCGCTGAGCGATTACATAGGTGTATTATTTATTATTCACAGAATAATAAACCAAAAGTGGAAACCATTATCAAATATACGTAGGGTTTAGGAATTTCTCAAAGTCAAATACTATGAAATCAATGCACATACTACAAACAAATCCTGTCAACATTAAACAATTGACAGACCAATACATTATTATACATATTGTTCAACTTGATCAACCAGTAAATACATCTGTCATCGTTTTGTCTTTATTGAATAATTACCCAAGCTAATTACGTGATTTTGCTATCACTTCTGTTATTGATGCTTACTTGGCTTGCTTACTTGAATACTTACTTGGTATTTCTAGACTGGTAATTTGACGTCCAAAGTTTTGGGAGAGACCTAGATCTCACATACAAAAGGTTTTCTATTCTAATTTCAAAATTAATTCAGATCCCGCTTATCTGATCAGAACTCTAGAATCAGACTCAACCAGTCAGCGACAACTGGAGCTAGTTCAAACAATTCATAAGAATAGGGAAAGGTGGAAAAATGTGAAGACCGAGCTCATCTTACCGGTTGGTCAAGGCGCTCGTGTACCTACCATTATTTTGATAGGACCCAATCGAATTTGATATAATTTTCAATCTATCATATTTCCAATTACCAGCACTTCGTAGGGATTACCTAACATGTATAATGAATATTATAATTTATTCAGATTTCGATTAATATGTACTTGTACATGCCTGTGATGCAGTATGGATCTGCGGTGTTTGATGATCATATCTACGCTTTGATACGGTCGCGGCAAACTGAAAGTGTCGAGACCGATTCTCATCGCGGTCTTCTACGTTTCGGGAGGCAACCGGCAACTGCACACAACTATAGTTCGCAATGACGCTATACCTACCCCCAGCCAGCGCCGTCACTCGGGTGCGACACTCGACTCGAGGTAGGGGCTTGGTGAAGGGCCCAAGAAGATCGTGGCATGATATTCACGTTTTAAATGTTCGAACCGATGTAATAAACCCAGATGAAACTGGAGCATTCAGCGTTACGGTTGTGTCGAAAGATGAAGTTTTACCCTTGGTTTCGAGTCAATCCTTCATTTAAGTACCTACCTAAGAAGAACACCATAACTACATCCTCACAGTACATTTTAATCGAACACCTTTAACGTTTGGTTTAGCTTTCTAAATGCATTAAATGCATTTTACAATGTATAACATTTTACATCATCATGATAGGTAATTACTCATAAATAATATTCGGCTGATTGCATGTTCCCCGTTATTATTCGTAACTTGTATAATGTCTTGGCGCTAAAGTAGTTAAGTAATGTAAGTTAAGTACCTGGTTCACCACAGAGTGCAAAATGCACTCTCGGAAAACAACTGATTTGAGCAAGTCGTGGGTATTTTGGGTTTCAATTTAGATACCTACATGAATAGTTTTCAAATTATAGTTTTATATGAGTTACGGGGTGTACTGGCGGGAACTTTTCCTTTTATGGGGAATCTGGTCATTGTCAGAGAAGCGAAAACTTCGTTTTGGTTTATTATTCTGTGAATAATACACCTATGTATTCGCTTAGCAAAAAATTTTTATAACACCCCCTCAAAATTTTTCCTTTTCCTTTTCAAGGTGCGTAGATTCCAAAAATGCAATGTCCGTCCGCCGTCCACCGTCCGCCGTCCGCCGTCCGCCGTATCACGTGTACAGGCTTCATTTTCGGTCTAAAAAAAATCGTTCTTTCGCACACATGCTCCATTTGGGCCCTAGTTGTGTCCCGAAACTTTTCAGCCCGATCGGAATATACCCAGGGGTGTTATGAGTGAAAATGTGTGTAAAAATAGGTACTTTTTGCGTTTTAGCAACATGTTGGTAACATGAGCTTTTAAGGTATCGTTTTTCATGTTTTTTGGGACGAGAAGACCGAATGTGAAGTCGATTTTGACCAAAGAGTGGAAAATTGAGGTTCTACCAGATGTTCAGCTCCCGAAATTGATTTTTTATGAGTCAAAAACCTGGGAAACGTCTGAAATCACCATCAATTTGTAGAATAACACTGGAAAAAGTGTCAACAGGTGGATCAAGATGATTAAATGGTACTATCAATGATCAGAGATAATTTATATTTAAAAAAAAAAAACCTTATTTGTGTTTTAGGGGCCAAAATTGGTGGAACCACCAGAAATAGCTATTTCAATTATTTAATATGAAAGAAACAATAAATAAACAGCCAAAATCTCTGTCCAATAGAATAATAAACCCATGTGACAAGGACTTTGCAGCGTTTTCTTTATGCCTTCATTTCCATCATGACATACTAGCGGAAACCAACAGGAACGAAAACGTCATCCCACGAACGTAAAAATCGGGTCGAATAACGTGGCGTCCTTCATAAGTGATCTTCTTACTCCTACAAGTCACAACGGAACCAGTGTCACATTTATTTAGAATGAGATCGCCGAACAACCGGATACTACTTTTGGATCATTAAGTATGGGGATTCAGAAACAGGTTTCTCCAAATTTTAAGGTTGTCATCATTCCCATGGCTTGCGGATCGCTGTTCGTTGATTTGTTGAAGGCGCAATGTGGGATTTTGATTTGACCAATCTGATATTGTGGTATCGCGGACCTAAACCCACACACTGTTTGATACAATCGGAATCTTACATCAGACGATAAATTACCATAAATTTCATGGCAAAATGAATTCGTTTAGATAAAAATGGAGAAAACCTTGGAGAGCAATAACGAAAACTCTTATGATATCCATCAAGCTCTCTCATTATTCAAGCTAATTAGACGAATATACACGTTGTTTCAGGATTCCTACGCATTGTTATCCCACGCCTCGAACACATCCACAGTCTTAAGCCATTATATTAAAGAACACGATGATGTTTTTGAACAACTTACCCATCAGTAGTCAGGTGGTTGTAATGCATCAATACCTGTGTACCTAGATAAGAGTGATACCAACGGCCCTATGGTATGATTGCAATCAGGTCTGAGTTCAGCTTCCACTGTGTTTTATGAGTGACAGAAGATCTGAATATCCCATTTATAACTTCATAATAATTAACCAGTAGTCGTGTCCTAATAATGAAGCTTACTTCCTACCTACTTCCGATTCTGTAGTCATCTCATCAAGTACCTGCTGACTACTATTCAGTTTACCAACCCGTCCAACGATCAGCCGGGTATCAATTCTACGTTATTCTCTCAGTCATCTCAAGATCGTTACGAATTTTTACGCGCACTCCGTAGCGAGCAGCTATTACTATCACAGAATTCAAAAATGATGAGATCAAGGTGGTGTTTTCGTTCCAACATCGATGAGCGCCTGCCTGAAGATCGTGCTGCCCGGTAAAGCATTCACAATTTTTTTTATTTTACTTGAAAATAACCGCTTGAAGAGCAACTCCACTGATTACATCAAGCATCAACTCCCGGAAAAAGGGGTTCATCAAAACAACTCGTTATTCCTGGTGACCCTTGCCCTGCTCGTCTTCGCAATCAAAATTCGTGCCCGGGCGGGCCGTTAGGACAAATTGGGACGGAGGGAACAGCCTGGCACATATGTAATCCACGATTTCTGGACCCCGTTTATTACGTAAACAGCTGGAAACGAGACCAGTGTGGAAGAGATGGTCCCTTTTTTCCCTTCTTCCCAGGCCCTTTGTGTTGTACTTCGAAAGTGAAAGTGGGTTGACGTCATGAGTTTGTACAAATGCATGGGCCGAACTATATGGTTTGTAACAGCGAGCATCTGCAAGTAGTCAAACCACACTGCACCGAATTGTAAGCTCCCACGGAACGAATTGTGAAGGACAGATAAACTAGGTATGGAAATCCATTCACGCTGTGCATTCACTAAAAATAAAGATCACTCAGTTACGTATGTTCCATAGAATGAATTCAATACGAACTGCTTAGGCAGATACCTATAATACTCGCGTTGTTAAAAATTTCTTCTAGAACGAACAATAGAGAACTCATCTGGATCCACTACTCCTGTGGAGCTCTATTAACTGCGGTAAAAGATTCCTGAGTGAGAACCAAAAAAGTGGTGACATGGAGTCTGATATGTAGACTTTTAAATATTTTGCTGTACCTGTAAATCGAGCAATAAGTGGAGGGCACATGAACTGCGGGTGCTGGGTATCCAAGATATCCAAAAGTAAACCGAGGCAGGAGAACACAACTCGACGAGAAATTGGAGGGAAAAATCGAGTGTATAACAAGTCTTTCTTTGTGCGAAGGATGCTGTCTAGCTCTGTTCCCCGCCTTCCCTGCTTCCCATTATTAGGCCTGCCGACAATAGAGCTCTAACTACCTTTCACCGACCAGCCTTCTCGCGGACTGTTGTCCAGGTTGTGTAGTCGTGGTGGAAGTTAGTTCAACCTTCGGATATCGTGTCATATTGGACAGGGAAGCTTTCGATTTATACCTGTCAACTTGACTGAGGACTCTCGAGTTCCCACGACACTGAACTTGGTCGAAGCGAAATTAACAGGGTGTAATAGGTCGTAAATTGTAATGAGATTGTCGTAGAGTCGACAAGAAATCCTTCGGAATTCCAATCCATACTAGGAGAAACCGCTAACGTCATTAATGGTAGGTAGGTGGCTAATATCTGGTAGTAGCTGCCTACTTACTGAAAGGGCTGACTGCAACCTACACTTCTGGACAACTACTTGCTTTCTAAGCCCCATTCATGTACAGTTGCACCTCGCCGTTACGTCATCCCCTACAGTCTTTCGCACAGGCTTGGGATCAGCCTTGTTAGAACGGAAAACTAGGGCAACGTGTACAGAACTTAAGAGATGTGACTCCTATACGCGAAGTTTTCAATTCGTTAGTGTTAAATCTTGAAAAAATATTTTCCATGCTCCCAGTCATCCGAGACCCGAACGTGACATTCAGCCTTGCGACATATTCGAGATGTCTTTGTGAATAAAGTCTGTGGCATCACCCATAGAAGCGCCGACAGGTGTCTCAACTTGTGCTGTAGTGTTTCACTCCTGAACATAATTCGTGAGTAAGTCGACGATTTTAGCACGTACGCATAAGGATCCGAGGTTTGGGAAATCGGCGGATGACAACCTACATTCTTGTACGCCACCACACACAATTTCGTGATCGAAGTGAAAATGATATGCAGGCAACTCGTGTATTCACAAGGTCACAAAGACACAATACGTGAGTAGGTGGTCTGCCTCGTGTAGGTACATGGAGAGAATTTTTATTAGCTAAACGAATATAGGTAAGTATTTATACTCAACTAATCCTTATACGTGTAATTATAATCATCATTCTCGCGTAACTGTGCACCATAAACCCACGTACCTATAGTGTCATGAACAGTGCGTTCACTTCACTGACTAGATGCACCAGAGATGTTACCAGAGAGCAGGTACGTATTAACTTATCTTCTCTGAAACCCTACAACCACTGATCTAATTAATATTATGTTCGCAATCAGAAAAATCCCTTATAGTCTCAAAACTAGAGTATCAAATAAATCGTTATTATGTTACAGCCACAATCTGAGCTAAACCCAGCAAGTTTTAAATCGTTCAAAAAACGAATAAGTGAAAATCCTGACGAGCCGAATAGCTAAATTTTCTTTGAAAATTCGCTAAAACCTACCAAAGCTTTCGTACCTACTAACTTGACAATGTAGGTGTACTAGATGTTCGTAGTAGAAATAACTCCTGTCTTGCTACATGCAGCTATTCAAGTTGTTACTAAGCCTTGATCATACGGACGTGATAGTGCACACTGAAAACTAATGAAGTGGACTTAGCAGCTTGCGAAATCGATTTCTTCATGAAGGAAGTCTGCTGTAGGCCGTTAACAGTTGACTATCACAATGAAGTAACGGAAAACTATTTCGAAGAGAAAGTTAAAGAAATTCGCATTTTCGGTTTCCACGATTTCTTCACTGTCATCTCCGTTTGTTTACTACTACTGAAACGGAATTGACTGTTTTCATTTGAGAACAACCTCTTCTTTATACGTGGAAGACGACTGTGGGACCTTCCCGCGAGCGATCTTCCATTACTTAGGTTTACTTTTCCAGGATCTCCGGACGGGTAAATGTGGTGCGTAACTAAATCGGAAAAGGGTGAAACCTCGGGCAAAAACGCGCGTTTCAATCGGTTCGTTGAAAGTTTCGAGTAGAACGGACGAGAGCAGAATCGAATTAAGTGGTAATGAAGTGGCGGCGTCAGCGCCGTTTCCAGCCCGTAACCAAAAACCGTCAATGCTACGAGCTCTCCAGTCACCCTTGTAAAACAATTGTGGATTGTGGTTAGTATTTTGTAGACTATTATTCCAAAGGTACCGAGTAAGTACCTATGCAATTTTGATAACTTCTATCGCCCTCTTTCAAAGCGCGCGTGCGTGCGTTTTTTCAACTTTCCTGGGATTCACCAAAGTTTGACTTTCAATCAAAGATTTCAGGGGTTCAAAGCACTCAAAAATTAATCGAAATAGCATATTTATTCTAAAAAGGAATTTAATGAGCTTTTCAATGGTAGCAGTCTTCTGCATAGCTGAGATAACTGCTGAGAAAGTTGTTCTCGTCGCTAGCAAATGAGTTGGGAAGGGAGGTACCTACTTGCTGAGCTAGAGTGCTTTGAAAATTTTCAACTTTCCTGGCATTCGTAAAAGTTCGACTTCCTTCAGGGGTTCAAAGAACTCAAAAACTCCTCACAATAGCATATTCTGAAAGGAAATGGTTTTGTATTTTTAACATGTGTTTTACGGCCAGTTTTTTATAGAAAACGTTATAAATTTACGAAAAGAAAAAAATTGAATTATCAAATATCTCGAAAATTAAGGGTTTAAAACCAGAACCGCTAAAAGACATCTGCGATCGGAAACCAGCCAAAGAATCGATTCCTGGCTTCTAGTACACATATTTTGTGTGCACCCTGTATCCTAATGCCCTCACAGGTAGGTAAGAAAATAGAAGGAAAGTTCTATGATTCACTACTTATCGCTCTCTACACCAACTTCCCAAGTCGTCCAAGGGAATCAGTTTCAAAACAAGGAACGTCTCTAGAATTGTCACTGTTGCGATTCTTGTCGCACTGACAGCTACATTTTTTAGTGTCATTTTCGACCTTTTGAATAAATCATTCGTTCTCTTCTCTTGAAATATGTCGCTAATAGAAAACAGTGGAACTGATGAAACCCAACAGACCCGAAGGTACAATGACAGGATGGTGTGCGTAGCAGGGAAAGGCTTTTTCCATGCGATGACGAGAGGTCGTGAATGCTAAACAGATTTTTTCCCCTTGCTCATCAACACCTGTTCTGCTGTTTTCAGGTCTGTTTATTCAACCCTTCGTTACCGACTCAACCTTCGTTACCGAAGCTGTACCCTTCATTACTCACAGCCCAAGAAAAAGCCTTGTCGACTCTTTTGCCCAGGAACCAGAGAACAATTACAGTAAAAAATGTGCTCACTCGGTGGGAGCAGTAGAACTGCCGGTAATGACGACGAGAAAGAAAATCACACAAGGAACGACATTTCCGAGTTGAATTCGTGTAGCTTCTAAAACGCAATGAACAACAGTTAGGAAGTAGAGAAAAACGAAAAGCCCAAAATGTGTGTCCGGATATACCTATTACCTACCTTCCAGTAATACTATTAGGTATGTATTAACTCTTCTACCTATCACTATCTACGATATGAATATGGCATTTAGCAATAATAAACAGTGAGGATGGTTAAAGGTTTCGATTCAGCATTCGACACGCCACACAAAACACTGTAGTTAACACACAAAACTGAACTGTAGAACTAAAAAAAACTGTAGTTTATCACGTCACGCGGGTGCGGTGCGCAGGTATATCGATAGTAAATATATTATGGAATATATATCGATTGTTTCGATAGCTGTTGATAAGACCCTTTGGGACGTACCTATAACACACAAGTACCGGTTAAACTATACCAAACAAACTGGCTGACTCAGTCGTGTTGGTCAGGTGGGATCAAGTCCCTTTAGAAAGAACAAAACCGAACTACTGAACCAATTTGCGACAGTGAAAAGCGGCCTCTGTTGCTCTCTTTTTAAAAATGCAATAGACACCAGGAACTTGGAAACACAAGGAACAACCGGAATTACCCTGACTGGAATCCTGAATTGTATCTACAGATAAAATGCACCTGTAACCATCCATTTTGTACTAAGATCTTAGTCATTCACATTATGTATCCTCAGTAACAGCTGATTACCATCGGACGACGCCGCACATAATGATGTACGATATGAATATCAACGTAATTCCTCGCAATTTACTGCATATTATGTTATGTGCATTCAACGTGCCTTCCCCTTCTACTGCTGAGCAGTATACCAGGCACAGGTCCCATAACGTTCTTTCTCAATAAGTACTTGAGTACCTACGTTTGGGAATTTGGTGTTGGAACTACGATCATATTTCTAATAATTCCCAGAAATTTGGCTTACACCTAAAGAATAACAGAAATCAAGCTGATCTGGCTCTTTTAAATTGAATATCTAAAAACCAAAAGCCAGGAAGATGAAATCTTCTTCCGAACAAAGTTGATTCCTCAGATGAGCTGATATCTGATATTACCAGTCAGAGTAGCTCACAAATGAATCACTCATTTCACGACAGAAAACGGTTCATACATCCGAAAACCACTTAGGTATGTAGAACCTACGGACTCTTTACCTATTATGGCGCCACCTGTAGGTTGAGGTGCTAGCCTAGCCACCTTCTGTGTGAAGAAGGCACCGTCAAGTTATTTTTTCTCACCATTAAATAAATTCTTCCGTTATAACGATAGTTTTGTGGTCCATATTAAATACCATCTCCCCTCTATCAAATAACGGGATTGGGCGTTTAATAGCCTCTACTAATAGTGTTGCGCGTACGTAAGTTGTGAGTGTCGATTAGTTAAAGGTAATGTGGCGTAGCATCTGTGATGCTCCGTGGGTCCATCATCTATGAGCGGAAGTAGATTGGAACAGAGTTAAGCGCAGGTAAGGCAGCTGAGATATGAAATCCCGCCGGACCAATAATATAGTATATAGTTGTAAAAGCTCCCCACATCTGGAGTTGGTACCTATAAGTTATATTGGGAGTTTGAGCGGAAGACCAAAATAAACATTTTGACGGATCAAGCAGCACTTTTCTTTCCAAATTTGTTGACGGGATTTGATGACCATCGCAGAAAGCTTCTCTTCACAGCTTTTATCGTTGGATTCCCTGCCTATAATTATTACGATGTGTAACCAACTTGAAAAACGTCTGCCAATTCGAGTAGGCAGTATAGCTTCCTCACTTGAATCACATGAACGTATAGAACAGTTGGGTAGGGTTATTCAGTGGACACGTGGAATATCCATACATGGGTTACTATGCATTACAGACCATCCAACACCTCAGCTTCATCTGTCTTCCAAATTTCACCGCTTTACTATGATCTGCAGGGTAGTTATGGGCAGAAGAAAGTTACGGCACGATTTCATCTGCGATCTAACTCTAATTTCAGCTCTCTACGACTATTTGTCGCGTAGTTAGAAGTGATACAAAGAAATGGTCAACATTTCATGTTCGCGCATGCGCAGACGAAAGTTACAGTACGATTCCAATGAAATTCATGTAGAACTATCAAAGTATTATTCCTGATCGACCCTCCAAGTTTGAACTCATTTCAACGCTATTTAAGGTATTTATGGGCGTTTCAAGGATTTCACGTCTGCACAAGCGCAGACGAAAGTTACAGTATTTTTTCAATGATTTTGGTATGGGACCATCTTTGACCCAACCCGCACTTACCCTCACATTTCAGCCCATTTCGACCATTATTTCGGGTAGTTATGGGCGTTACAAGGAATTGACCACAGCCACACAGACGGACAGACAAGACATACATGGAATCAAAAATGCTCCTTGATGCCTGAAACTTAAAATACGAGAGGAAATTTTCATTTTGAAGGACATAATTTTTTTACGACTCCTGCATGAATACAAAGCTTTCCCTACCTTCGTTAGTGAGGAAGCAAAAAACTTTCCGCACTCGGCAATCATCCTAAGAAGTAAATGAAAATACAGAAGAGAGAGAAATACAGCAATGTATGAATGAATAGCTGACGACGTAGGAGCTCTGAGTGCATTTCTTATCAGAGCTAAGCTCCCGACGCGACGAGGTATCTCGGTCGAAGTGGATGGATTTATTAGACTCCGCTTCGTTATGCAGACAATTAAATCGTGCGCTCCGCCTGGTACACGACTTTGTGTGACCGGAAAACTAATGGGGAGCCGAAATGGATCGGGGGAAAGGGCATGATGGGGCTGTTATCAAACACCAGATACCTACCAGCAATCGAATTGAGCAAAAGAGTTGAGCTTCAGGAAGAAAACAACTACGAAGTTTTCTTCCTTCTTACTGTGAATACTGCCACTATTTTAATTAAAATAATCATACACGCTCATTTCCTTTTATTTTCAATTATTGTTTCATTATTACATAACTGTAACAAATCGTAATGATGAATCCGTACTGGACATTATTTGGGTAGTGAAGGACGTCTCAAAAAATTTCCATGACTTGTTTCACCAAGCGTCCATTATTGATGTTCCCGCTGTTAATGCTATCATTTTCATTTCAGATGGCAAACAGGCACTTCCAAGGAGAAAAAAGATTCGTTTTCGTGTTGACAGTCCCAAGACAATAATTCCTGAAGTTCTACAAAGCCGTGGTTGGATTCAGGTAGCTAGACCGTATTCTTTGCTTGGTAGGTCTACACTATCGATCAGGTCTACCTATTATTCAAACTCGTATCGACCCAAAATTTCACTCACGTTGACAATCGCTCTTTCCAAACCTTCAGCCTCACACCATTATCATGTGACTGACAGGTGGATGGCAAGAGCGAAGTCTGGGACCTGTTTTGGTGCGATCTCGCCAAATTGGGTATGGTCCTTGAGAAACGGTTGCAGGAGTCTCAGCACGTTCCTCACTTCAGAAACCACTACGAGATCTCGAGGAAAAACTACCTTTTCAGGAATATGATCCGCTACAAGTAAGCTGCTTTAACCCTTAACAGTAGGTGCGAACCTAAATTTACATACTACAACATACTAAATTCATTTTGGCAAGGCACTGGAAAAACCATTCCTTAAATTATGGAAATGTGAAAGGTCCGTTTACCTCCGTACGCCGTATCCGCACCCTTGCAATGTATGATGAAATGAATGAGTTCACTGCTCCACTTTTTTCATGGTAATTTTTGAGTAACCAAATTCGTCTTTCAGGAAGCAACTGATCCGCGACAAGAACATTGAAGAAACGAAATACTGCGACTGCATCCCTTTGACTTTCGAAATTCCTGTAAGTTCGAGATGAGTGACATTAAACATGCATTCAAATTGCTGACCTCACACGCGGGCATGTGCCCAAGTGAAGTCAGAATTTCCATGATATATTTGTTTTACGCTTAAGGGATTTAATTTTATTTTGCTATGTGATGTATTTTTACTTATCAATTTGTGGAAATGAAAAAATTTAAAAAAAAAAATTCATAGAATTATACCGTTATACCGCCCTTCTACATGGACAAATCAATTGATGTGTATGAACAAAATTGGGCGCCAACCTATTGTACTACAGTTGACGTCGGAATATATAAATATTATTATGTGATACTATCGTATATAATATATCGTTTTAATTTCAGAACGAGTATGCCATGTTCTGCGACTACATAAAGAATAATCCGAAGAAAACATACATAGTGAAACCAGCATGTGGCTGTAAAGGCAGAGGAATTTTTCTCTTTCGGAAGTAATATGTGCAATTTATGTAGGTACGAGTAATAATAATAATTAACGAATGAAAACTTTCAACGGCTGTTGAATTAACTGGAGAAGGTCTTGATTTTTATCATGTTTACAAACTGTGGGGCAGCCTTTGTTTAATAGCAGTATCAGTAACATACAGTTAGTTTCGATGGAAATTGATCGCCCGTTACGTGCAGGTACATCAATATACACGACGGTACTACCGGATTCGTTTTATGGCACAGCTCGTTAGTCAAGTGGAGCATACAAACCGTTATGGTCAACAGGCGTCCAGTCTTAATTCAGAAGGTTAAGGAGAACCATAAAGCGTCTTTAAAACGTAAATCCTTGCCAGAACGATGTTGTTAACACCGCGTAAGGATGGATTTGCTTATCTATGTTTTGTTGAATGCCACTACAGAAGTGGACGATCATTAAGTACAGGTGCTAAATCTGAAGGGTACGCTAGTATTAGAAGTAAAATTACCATTCCTTCCAGAGAAACCTATCCGTCGCCACTAGCTGGTCGAGAAAGACGGAGGCTTTCGATGTAAGACATCGTCATCTGTCCGTATAATGCAGGATAAATAGACGACAAATTGACCTGAATCAGAAAAAATCGGTGCATTATTGACACTTGGTGGAAAAATCTGCTTTGACATGAGGTTTACGGAACTAAAGAGTCTATAAAAATGTAGAGGAGAGGGTGATGGGAGGGACATGCTCCGAACTAGTGGGGTATCATTTTCCAATGGATTTTCAATGCTGAATCGAATGAAGCTATTCCCATGCCGGTAGGAATAACCGTTTTCGAAATAATCGTGTGTGAAACGCCAAAAACGGGGGGGGGGGAATGCCCAGAATTTTATTTAGGCTATTCATGACAGAGTTTGGTATCATTTTCGGAAGGTTTTTGATGCTGAATTGAAATAAAGCATCGCCAAATCGGTAGGGTTAATCCTGATACGGTTAACTTTTGTTGAAAAT
The DNA here is from genome assembly GCA_954871275.1 of Leptopterna dolabrata. Lineage (NCBI taxonomy): Eukaryota > Metazoa > Arthropoda > Insecta > Hemiptera > Miridae > Leptopterna > Leptopterna dolabrata. Next base: position 17,201,790 of record OX940984.1, on the reverse strand, counting down.
GCTGAAAAACGTGTTCGTAAAGCTTTAAATATGGCTGTTTCCATTTTCTCTAACAAATGTGATTTTCAAAGGTTTCATTTTCAATAGTTTTTTGCATGCTGAATCGAATGGAGCCACTCTCATACCGGCTGAATATCCTGGGGGCCTATTCACTACAAGAGATACCTAGTGAAACGAGACTGTCTTCCAGATGTCTCCCGGGTTCGTCTATTTTACTGAATATCTCCCATGTATATAATATTTTTAATGAACAATCGACTTACCTTTATGAGATGAAGAAAGACACACGATCAAAATGAACACAGAATGATCAAAATGATCGATGGGGTAGCGGATGAACGAAGATACATGATAACACTATCAAACAAACGAGAAATGAGAAAGAAAGACAATCTCTTTCAAGAAGAGACGCCTAATTAGTTGTCTCTTTTGAAACAGATAGAAAATGCCAAGATGGCCACCAAATATCTCTTTTTAAAAGTTACTCAATAACCCTGTCATGGATACTATAAAAACTTATTGCCAAAGAGAGAGTTGGACGGAAAAGAGATGATATCTCTTTTGCTTAGTGAATAAGCCCCATGATTCTTCATTCGACTCAGCACGCAAAAAACTACTGCAAATGAAACCTAACTCGAGTTGAACCTGTGAAAATCACATTTGTTAGAGAAAATGGTTACAGCTTTCCGGACACGTTTTTCAGCATTTTAAACAACAGTTAACCTTAATAGCGTTAATCCTACCGACATGGCGATGGTTCACTTCAATTCAGCATTAAAAAAACCTTCCGAAAATTATACTAAACTCGATCATGACTAGCAGAAATATTAAATTCTGGGCATTTTCCCTCTAGTTTTGGCGTTTCACATATATGATTTTTGGACTTGAATTCAATTTATTTCGAAAACTGTTAATCCTGCCGGCAAGGGAGCGGTTTCATTCGATTCAGCATTGAAAATCCATTCGAAAATGATACCCCACTAGAAACATTGAAATTACGAGTATCCCCCTTCCCATCCACCAAAAACCAACTTCCCCATGGATTTGTATAGAAACTATAGTTCCGTAAGCCTCATGCCAAAATATATTTTTCCACTGTGATGAATTTAAAATTGGCATCACGGTGGTGTGAGGGAAAATGCCCAGGCGGTTATGAGCGAATCACCACCGACGTCTGGGATCTTTTTGGTTGATTTTGCCTAGGCGGTTATGAGCGAATCACCACCGACATCTAGGATCTTTTAAGGAGAGAGAGCAAGGTAGGAGGAGAGAAGAGAGAGCTGGTTAGAGGAAGTGTCGAATGAAGGAAAAGGCGCAGGATCCGGGGTTTTATAGGAAAATGAGCCCTCCCCTACCAATCCCCTGTTAGGGGTTGATGGTGGGGCTCCAGGTTGTGTACCCTGGATCCTGTGGCTTGTCTCCCCACTCGTACCGTTTATTGAGAGCACTTAATATTTGCGGATAATGTTTGGCGAGAACTTAAGTTGTGAGGTGGAGTGGTTCCTGGAGGGACTCACGACAGAGGTCTCCCCAGTTCGAGCAAAAATTTGACAAGCTGAGGGCTACGGTACCGATGGGGGCTGAAGGCAGAAAGTTACAGGGGGGCTGAAGGCCAAGGCAAACAGGAGTGGTGCTGAAGGCAAAGGGTTACAATGGGGCTGAGGGCGCGGTGCTTAAGACTAGTAACATGGCGTGCTTACAGACTAGGCAACAAGGAGCTTAAAACTAGGCAAGGTGTACAAGGGCTAGGGGTGGCGAAGATATTTACAATGAGGGTGAGAAGTTGGAATGGATGGCGAAGTATATACATGAAGGTGAGTATTAGGGCTTATGTACAATTGAGGGAAGTATTTACATGGTGGTGGGTAGCATATGACTTAGAGGTAGTGAAGGTATGTACAATGATGAGTGATGACATGGTAGTATACTCGTAGTAAGCATTAGTTAGTAATTAGTTATAGGCGATAGTTGATATGTATAGTTATTTACAGCAGGTATGTACAAATAGTGCCATATAAAATGGTTACAGGGCTTGGGTGGGTGGGGTGGGTTCACAATTTGGGGGGTACACGGAAATCCGCCGTTTTTTAGGTGCGGTGATGGTATGAGTGTGGTTAGGGTGTGGAAGTGTGGATGGTAGGAGGTGTGATGGTGTTGAAGAATGGCGACACCCTCCAACAGTCTTTACGTTGGTGAAGACTGGTGGAGGGGCCCCTTCACCGCCAGGGTGGCGGTGAAGGGGTTGAGCTGTGGCGAGCCGGTACCCGGGACGTCGCGGAGAGCGGCGGCGACGTCGGGGTCCGGTGAGGGAGATGGAGGAGATGGGAGGTGTTGCAGGTGCGTGGGTGAGAGGGGTATTTGTGTGGTGAGGTTGTTCGGGGAGGACTGGGGCTGGTTTGCATCGGGCGAGGGGTACGGTGTGGGGCTTCCCGTCAATTAACAGGGTAGCTGTGGTGTGTGTGGAGCGGACGACCGGGAAGGGCCCGGCATAGAGGGGTTGAAATGTTTTGTGTATGCCGGGCTCCTTCAGGTACATGTGAGTGGCGGTGTGGAATCGTTTTGGGTATGAGGTGTCATTGATGGGTGTGGTGTTGTGAAGTGGTTCCCTGTTAATTGACGGGGTGTTACTGTGAGGAAGACGTCCGCGGGCAAGCGAAGGGGGTCTTTAAATGCCCGTTGAGCGGGGCTGGTGTTGTCTGAAGGACGGGCGGCGGTGCGGAGGCTTAAAAGAACGTAGGGGAGTGTTTTGGTCCAGGAGGGGGATGTAGATGAGGTGGAGATAGCCTGTTTAAGGACGGAGTGCCACCGCTCTACTTTCCCATTGGATTGAGGATGATAGGGAGTGGTGCGGATTTTTTGGATCCCGAGGGAACGGAGGAGATCGGAAAAGTGGGCGGACTCAAACTGCCTCCCTTGATCGACCGTGATTGTCCGCGGACAGCCTTAGCGGCTGATCCAATTGTTGAGGAAGGCCGCGGCGACGGCGTCCGCGGTAATATGGGCGAGTGGTATGCATTCTACCCAATTTGTTGCACGGTCGATCATGGTGAGGCAGTATTTCTTCCCCTCGGAGGGGGGAAGGGGGCCGATAAGATCTAGGTGGATATGTTCCCACGGGAGGGAGTCGGGTAAGGGTTGAGGAGGAACATGGGGGTGAGCCGAGACCTTATACTGTTGGCACTTCTGGCACCCTAGAACCCAGTTACGGATATCTGTGTTCATGTGGGGCCAGAAGTACCGTGTTTTGATGACGTCCCGGCTCGCCCGAATGCCGGGATGATGGAGGGAGTGGTAGTGTAGGAACAACTGCCGCCTGAGGTCTGGCGGGACGTAAGGGCGCGGTGAGTCGGCCGTTACGTCGCACCAGAGGTCGAGGAGCGGCAGCTGTTCCAATTTGGAGGCGGCAATGAGGTTGGCTAGGGCGGGATCGGATTGGGGGTTTTGGTGGGTTTTGAGGATTTGGGGAGAAGGGAAGGGCAGTAATTCCGCCACCGGCGTGGGGGTGGGGCGGGACAGCGCGTCCGCCACGCAGTTGTCGGCCCCCGGCAGGTATCGAATATCGGTCGTAAATTAACCGATAAATTCGAGCTGCCGGAGGCGACGAGGCGAGGCGGATTTGCGGCTTTGTAGTAAAGCATGTGTTAGGGGCTTATGGTCAGTAATGACAGAGAACTGTCGGCCCTCCACGAAGTCACGAAAGTGTTTGATGGCTTCGTGGATGGCGAGAAGTTCTCTGTCGAATGTTGAGTAATTTTTTTGAGTGGGGGAGAGCGTTTTGGAAAAGAAGCCGATGCGTTGGGGGGTGGCGCCGGTGTGCTGGTGTAAAACTGCCCCTATGGCCCAATCAGAGGCGTCTGTGGTGATGGAGAGGGGTGTGTGGGGATCGGGGTGGGCAAGTAGAGCGGCGTCAGACAAGTCCTTTTTACAGGCATTAAAAGTGGAAGTTAATTCGGGGGACCAGGTTATGGGGCGATTATCATTTTTTTTGGCTGGTTGGGGTATTGCATTTATGAGGGGTTGTTGGTGTTGGGCTGAGTGTTTCATGTGGCGGCGGTAAAAATTTAACATACCTAAAAAACGGCGGAGTTCCGTGACGGTATGGGTTGGGGCAATTCCGTTATCGCCTTCACCTTGCCGGGTAGTGGCGTGATCCCGGCGGCTGAGACGACGTGTCCGAGGCAGTTGACCGCGGGTTGGGCGAGGACGCATTTTTCCGTGTTGACTTGGAGTCCTTCGGAGGAGAAGATGTGCAGAATTTGACGGAGATGTTCGAAATGTTCGTCCGGTGTACGGGAGGCTACCAATACATCATCCAAAAAACAAAACACAAATGGGAGGCCGCGTAAAATATTATCCATATAGCGCTGCCATGTTTGGGCAGCGTTTCGCAGGCCAAATCCCATTTTCACATACTTGAAAAGGCCTTACGGTGTGATAATAGCTGTTTTCGGTATGTCGGGGGGATAAGTGTTTATGTGGTGGAAAGCGCGTGAAATGTCGAGGGTGGAGAAAATTTTGGTGCCGTGGAGGTGGGACGAAAAGTCGCGGAGGTGGGGGACGTTGTAGAGGTCGGGGGTTGTTTTTGAGTTGAGGCGGCGGTAGTCGCCGCAGGGGCGGATGTCTCCGTTGGGTTTCTGTACGATATGGAGGGGGGAGGCACACGGAGAACTGGAAGGGCGGACGATGCCATCCGCGATGAGCCGGTCGCAATGTCCTCGCGCTTGTTGCAGCTGGAGGGGGTGAAGCCGGCGGGCTTTTGCGGAGAGGGGGGGGGGCCGTGGTTTCAATGTGGTGTTTGACGGACACCAGGTGGGAGGAGGGGCGGCGCTGGGGGCGGTAGGTGAGGAGTAGGGTGTCAAAACGGATGGGGGGGTTCTGGATGGCGTTGATGTATCCGGGAATGGGCGTGTTGGAGGAGGGGTCGATCAGGCGCGCGTGTTTGACGTCTACCTGGAGGCCGAGGTATGCCAAGAAATCGGCCCCCAGGATCGCCTTCTCTACGTCCGCTCGTATTTTGACCCATTAAGGTGGACGGACGAGTGGTAGTTCCCGTAGGAGGGAATGGTGGTGCCGTTGGCAGCGTAGAGGGTCTGACGGTGGCAGCGCGCCTGACGACGGAGTAGGGAGTTGGGAAAGATAGAGAGCACCGCCCCTGTGTCCACCAGGAAGGCACATTGGTCCGCCGGCATTTGATGAACAGCCGCTGGTGGGCAGGGGTGGTGTGCGGCAAAATGGCGTCGGTTGGAGCGGAGGGGGGGGGGGCGGCCTCGGCGTAGGTTCGCGGGGCGGTGTTGGTAGCCGTGGCGTCGGGGCGGGGTTGCTGCGGTGATGGTGGGGAGGTGTCTTCTGCAAAGGAGACGCGGGGGGGTTTTACGTTCCTTGGAGGGGGAACGGGAGTGGTGGCATCGCAGCGAGGTGGGGTAGGGTGGTTGGCGGCCGTGGCGGCGGCGTAGGAGAGGTGGGGGTTGAGTTGCTTTCCGGTCCGTGGTGGGGGAGCGGTTGTAGTGGTGGCGGAGATGCAGGCCGGGGGGGGGGGGATGGTGGGGGTCCCCCCCCCCCGTGTTGGCGAGGAGGGGGGCCCGCCGGGTTTACCGGCGGGCGTCGGCGTTTGCCTGCCCGGAGGTGAAGGAGCAGGGGGGTTGGCACTTCCGGGCCTCCCCACCGAAGTTCACATGGTTGAAACATCGGTGGGGAGGTCGGCGGGGAGGTAGGCTGTCCTGGTGCGGCGGGACGTGTCGGTGGGGGTAGTCCGGGCCGGCGAATATCCCCGCCGTTGGTCCTGGGGAGGGGAGGGACGGTGTTCGGAGGAGGCCTGGCGCCGGAGGTCCGTAGAGGGGGGTCGGCGGCGCTCCGTGGAGTGGGGTCGCCGGCGGTCAATGGAGGGGGGGTCGACGGCGTTCGGCGGACGCGTCGCGTTGTCGGGGGGAGGGTGCAGTGCGGGGGGTGCGAACTTCGCCGACGCAGGCGGACGCGGCGAGGTCGTGCACCGTGTCTGCGAAGCGGAGGAGCGCTTCGTCCGGGCCGTCGAGGTGGCTGGCGAGCGCCATCTGAATGGGGTGGGGGAGCGTGCGCAGCCAGAATGTCCGGACGATGTCGGCTGTCATGATACCCTGCAGTTGATGTCGCAGGCGTCGGAAGAGGTGGGAAGGCTTCATATCGCCGAGTTGTTGTGGTTGCGACAGGGCGGCGACTCGTGCGATTTTGGACGGCTGGTATAGTGAGGTGAGGCGGCTGCGGAGGTCGTCGTATGCGGCGGTAGCGTCGGGGGAGATGTCCGGCGTCTGCAGTAGGATGTCGTACGGCAGCAGGGAGATGATGCGGGAGTAGCGGGTTTTCTGGCTGCGGATGCCGGCGGCCGAGAACGCTGCGTCAACCTGGAAAAACCATAATGCGGGGTCGTGTGAGTAGAAGGGTGGTAATGAGAGAGGGAATGACGCAGAGGTGGTCATGACGTCGGCGGCGGTGGTCGCAGCGGGCATGGTCGGTGAGAGGGTTCCGGGCGGTGAGAGGGTGGAGAAGGGGTTGGTGACAGCGGCCGTTGCGTCCGATGTTGCGGTGGTGGGGGCCTGGAGTGTTGCCGGCTTGAGGACGGGAGGTGGCGGAGAGTCCATGGTCCAGGTGTGTCAAACTGAAACTTGAAATTCGAAATTTTCAATTTAAAATATCAAATTTTAAATTCGCAAAATTGGGCGGGCGGTGCGGCAGAGCGGAGATGCGAGGGGGTTGTGGTTTCCGGGCGAGTGGGCACTTGAAACTGCGAATTTAACTCGAACTGAATTTGAAATTTGAATTTGAATTTGACATTTGACTGGAAAGACTGAATTAGAAACGTGACTGGACTGAGTTTGACACATGTAATGGGAGGAAGGAGGAAGGTTGAGTGAACGTCGGGTTCACCACTGTGATGAATTTAAAATTGGCATCACGGTGGTGTGAGGGAAAATGCCCAGGCGGTTATGAGCGAATCACCACCGACGTCTGGGATCTTTTTGGTTGATTTTGCCTAGGCGGTTATGAGCGAATCACCACCGACATCTAGGATCTTTTGGGGAGTAGGTGTCCAGGCGGTTATGAGCGAATCACCACCGACGTCTGGAATCTTTTAGAGGAGGTTTGCCTAGGCGGTTATGGGCTGACCACCACCGTCATCTAGGATCTTTTAAGGAGAGAGAGCAAGGTAGGAGGAGAGAAGAGAGAGCTGGTTAGAGGAAGTGTCGAATGAAGGAAAAGGCGCAGTATGGTGAATTTATGTTGATGTGAAATTCACCATGAGAGGTGGAGGTAGTTGGATATAGGATAGGAGTGAATTTAAGGCAAAATTGGTGTGTGTGATTTTTAGGTGTGTTTGCGGTTAAGGGCGAACCTCCACCGAGCGTGTGTTGAAAAGGTTGAAGTTAGTTTAGATTTAAATGCATGCGGTGCGTGGAGTTTAGATGTGTGTGTGTGTGCGGTTAAGGGCGGACCTCCACCGAGCGTGTAGTGTGTTTCATCAGGGTTGGTTAAGGGCGAGACCTCCACCTAACTCTGATGAAATGGGTGAGTGTGAATTTACTGTGTGTGTGAATTTACTAGGAGAACATTTGATGAGTGAGTTTCAAGAGAGGAGGTATGAGGAGAGAGAGAGAGTAGCCAGCAGCTAGAGGAGACATAGAATGGCGAAAATGGCGCAGGATCCGGGGTTATATAGACACTGAAGTCCCCACCCTGGTGGTGGGGTTTCAGGTTGAGCCGGATCCTGCGTCGGTTGCCCCACTCTTACCGTTTATTCCCAGAGCCTTATTTTAACAGGTTGTTTTTGGTGAGAACTTAATTCTAGTGAGTTGGAGTTCCGGGAGGGACTCACGACACGCAGGATCCGGGGTTTTATAGGAAAATGAGCCCTCCCCTACCAATCCCCTGTTAGGGGTTGATGGTGGGGCTCCAGGTTGTGTACCCTGGATCCTGTGGCTTGTCTCCCCACTCGTTCCGTTTATTGAGAGCACTTAATATTTGCGGATAATGTTTGGCGAGAACTTAAGTTGTGAGGTGGAGTGGTTCCTGGAGGGACTCACGACATCCACCAAGTTTCATTAACGTACCAATTTTGTCTGATTCACATCTTTTCCTACACTCAAGTACACAGATTATAGGAACTACAGAAGTTACCAGGCTTAAAAGGCTTTATAATTATTATAGTAATGCGGTATTTATCACAACGCGTGTGTGCGAAATACGGCCCTCCAAACGGGCTTGAGATTATGAGGATTTATAAAACTACTCGCTGAGTCTAGGAGGTATCTCTATATTCCATGTAACTGGTATATACTGGTACCATGTACTGGTACCTAATGTTGATTTCAGGCAGCGAACTGGTTTATTGGTAGGTACCTATCTGCCCGACAGAAAGGCGTTGGGCCGTTTGCAGTGATTCTCGGACTCATTTCTTACTGTACTGTATCCACGACCGGCTGTTCACAGTGTTTTCTTCATATCCAAAGCCAGTTTTCTGATCGTCATTCCAGTACATAGAAAATGGGGCGAGAGAACTGACCATGCACTGCCACCTCGATTCCCAGCCATTATAAAACTCCAACCCTTTTTAAACGCTTATCAAGATAGTATTTGAACATGGATGGTTTCTTACGGCTTTTCTATGCGTCAGCTAACCGTAAGAAAAAGCCAGTGGGAACGAACCTGCTAGCAGATCACAGCAAGCTATACTTAATATTAATAATCCACTCCCTACTGTGAAATATACGGGATTAAGCCTTTAGATAAGAAACTCGCAATTTCAAATAGGTTGCGGGAATTGAACGAATGGAAATCCACCAAAGACTGGACGAGGACCACAGCTATGGTCGAACTGGTAGATAAACACGGAGAAGTAATTAGAGTGGAAGAAAAGGACTTGCCGCCTGAGCAGTACGTCGTTCAAGTCTACGTAGATAATCCGTATCTCATTGCAGGGAGGAAATTCGATCTCCGATTTTACGTTTTGGTCATGTCAGTAAGTCATCATCATGCCATCAATACTGCCCGTGCGTTGTACAGGATAAAATGCCGCTTATTTGGTTGCATCGATAAGAGATACCTACCACCTACCTACATTCCCCCAACTAGGAGGAAGGTACCTGCTACTGGAATCACCTCACATTCACAATGGGGATATGTAAGCTGTAACTTACAGCTTCCAAACTTGTTGATGTCTATGTGTACACCTGAAATGTTCGGTATTTTTCGAGTCCTTACTGCGGCATCGAAACGCGTGACCTAACTTTGTACACAGGTTCGCATAGGTACCTCAACGGAGTAAACTGAGATTAGTTAGCAACGTTTAAGACTAGGAGGGTAACTCTAGATATAAAATGTTAAGGCCAGGATAACACCGTGAGCTGGAAGTACCTATCTAAGGACAGAAAGATTTTACAAACATACATGTTGTTCTCATGAATGGTAATCTTACAGTACATGCCGCTGAAAGTTTGGATTGCACGAGATGGATTTGCACGGATATGTGGTGCTCTCTACAACCTAAACAATATCAAAGACAACCTGTCCCACCTCACCAATACATCCCTTCAATTGGCAACTGACGTTGATGCAAAGGTACGAGAAATTATTGGAACAGCAAGTTTGAAAGATATTAATAATGGATACCTAATTAATACTCCTATCCTACCCTTACTATCATAAAGCAAGTCATCAGATTTGTTAATTTGTTACCTACGATTTGGATTTCAAGAATTTTCGTTTGCAAAATAGAAAGGTTTATGAGAACCCACAACTTGTCATGTCCTTTTGGCGTAATCACAAAAGCAGTTTTGTGAAAAATAATTGTGTACTTCATTAACAATATTTTCAGGGGTTTAAATGGCCTCTCAGAAGACTTCGGATGTTCCTAACCGCGAAGCACGGTATGAGAGCCGTCGAAGAGTTGTTCCAGAAGATGGCCAACCTCGTCATCACCAGCTTGAAAAGTGTTCAGAAGGTTATTATGCACAACAAGCACTGTTTTGAACTTTACGGCTACGACGTTCTCCTCACAGACAGTTTAGAACCGTGAGTACATAGGTACAAGAATTAAGCGTAGTTAACAAGGATGTAACATCACTTTCAACAAACTCCTCCAAAAAGAACAGTAGGTATATGTGAGGTAAGGCAAAACAGGAGGATGGGTAACAGCAGGTAAGGCAAAACAAGAATTGAAGAGGACTTTGATTTTGAACGTTGTGAAAGTCCGGAATAGTAACCTAGTTACTTAAATCTTGAGTTTTGAAATCCCTATTGGATGAGATTTCACAAGGTACATCCTCAGGAATATCAAGGAATTTCGGTTCTTCGGAATTGAATGATTTACATTTCTGAAATTTATAGTTTGATTTGAATGATCTACGGAATTTGAATATTTTTACTGCCTCCTCGGATCTTTAACGCCTAGCGGATGTGGAGTAGGCACGCGATATTGTTGATGTTTTATATTATCAAAACGCCTCTATTACTAAAATAGCATTATTTCGCCTTGCTTTAGGTGGCTTCTAGAAGTCAATGCCTCACCTTCCCTCGAAGCCACGGACAATGAAGACTACGAGCTGAAATACAACTTGCTCTTTGATATGTTTACAGTTTTGGATTTAGAAAACCAGTAAGAGCCTAAATATTAGAAGCCATTATTATTTTAATTTTTAGCTCTGTGTGAGCAATAATTTTTGAACAATTTATGAATATAATAATGTTACGACTACCGAGGTGCTCAAACGAGAATCCGAGACGGTACTCAATTTCTCACAAATAACCGAACAAGCTCAAACAAAAAACAGTGATCTACCCACGCAGTTTTTCATTCTTTTAGCTGGACCACCCGAAAACTAAACCTGGCTATGTAAGTAAGGGGTATGCCAGAAATCCAGTTTCCTCGGAGGGCAGAGAGGTGGCCTCGGCTTTTCTCTCAACTATCCACAGTGGGTTTGTCGGATAGGTAGGAAATTAACAAGCTAGTACCTACCTACCTACCTATGTTACTGTTATAAAACTGACCTTATATCGATAATTCTATTCGTAATAGGATCCAAGCAGCATTCGCATCAAACAGAAGCTCAAGCCGAGAGACGATCAGGCGATACACCACAAAAATGCACTTCACCATCACAACACACCTACTTACGCCTACTAGTGACTTCCAACCGTAGGCGATAGGGAAATGATTTCGCAAACACAATCATCCCAAACGGTTCTATCAATCACTTTCCAACTAAAACCGAGGTAATGATTTAAATAAAAATGATTTGATTTAAAATACGGGGTCAAAGGGGACACCTGACTGTTTGATAAGAAGACCACTAGTCCACTAGACAACTATAGTATTCTTTGGATGAGCAAGTTGGCCAACACGTATCCCTGATATTTCCCTCGGCTACCTGTTGATACCAAACCTTCAGCCCCTGGCGACGCAATGGCCTCGAAAATACCTCGAAAAATCCCTCTCAAGAGGGAAACGCCATCCGTATTGGCAGCACTGGAGCACAAACAAATCCTACAACGCTGGAGATGGAGAGTGGAGACCACATGGAGACATTCCACTTTCCAAAACTTACCACATGCTCTTATTTAACAAAAATGTATACCTATTAATTGAAACAGTTCGGACAGTTACAGAGAACAGAGGCGGAAATGCAGGTAGAGAAATACCTGTATAGATAGGTAGGTACACCTTCTGCGTAGAAAATACCTAAATCGAGTTGGAGCCTGCAGGGCAGTTACAGTATCATAAATGTGCGGTAGATTCAAGACCTAGCGCCCTAACCTATCGGACCGAACCAAATTTGTCAACTTGAACTACATAATGTAGGTACTTACCTTGAAACAGAAACCATCAAAATTTGACGACTGGTTAGGGGGGGGGGGGGGGGGGATACTCGATTCCAAAGGTTCAATACTGAAAATAATACCTAAACCAAAATTCATGAAGTAATTTTTTCATAAATCAGATATTACTACTTATCTTGAGAGATAATCGACCTGATATTTAATCTAACCAAATACCTATTAAAAAGCCCAAGAACTTGTCGATTGTACAATCATTCTGAACTTACGGAAGTTTTGTTTGTAGGATACCTACCTATTTATTGATTGGCTTGGTTGTAATTACTGATATATTTATTGATTATTGAATTTTCAAGATTAACGGGAACAGAGCTTCGAGTCGGGGGTTTTGACTTGCTGTGGGACGACGGACCCGTGAATATGCCTCCCCCCAGCCCAGACTCATGCGGTCCTATAATAAAAAATCCGAAACTCAACATAAATCTCGGTAAGAACTGATAGGCGATTCATCAAAACGTTTTACACAGTAGCTATACTTCTATAATTTACTCAGGCACCTGACAAAAATTTGAGTTAGGTCTTAGGTGCGATGTTGGGTAGTCGGGTCGTACGCACCTAATACAGTGGTTGACATTACATTTCCTGCTTTTAAAACCAAGCTTAGTAAGTAGGTCACTTACTACATTACGTTGCTGAAACGATGAACGATTGTAGATTTCACAAAAGCTTTCAATCTACCGGCATTGCACCTGCATTGCAACTGCTATATTTGCGAAAAATCATATTATTTTCTATACCATTGTGGCATACATACACTTAAATAAACTCGACTTATTACAAATTGCATTTATCTCCAAATTCTAATAGCTACTTAGCCACTAAATATGATAAATAAATAAATAAACTAAAATACTTCACATTCCAGGTTGCTTGAATAACCGGGAAGAACAACTGAATACATTGAAAGAGTGGAGAAGTTTCATGATGAATGACCCAGTGTTGATGAAGCGAGTACCTAGCAAGAAATAAACAAATTCTTCATAATTTCTTTAAAAAAATTAATTAAATATAAATAAAGTGAACATTGTTAGGTAGGCATTAGGAAGGTACAATAAATGTGGAGCTAAGGATTTGAGCTAAAAGTAGTCAGTAGTTTGACAGCGTAGTCAGAAGTAATTCCGCGTCGGGTGGTTCCTAACGTCACTTCATTTTTCTAGCTTATTTTCATCTCACAGCGTTTTATTTTCTTCACGGGAGTTCATTGTGTGGTTCTCTATACACTATTGTTCCTTGATCTTAATTCGTTCTGGATCTGTGAAGCTGAAGCTCCTGGACCACTACTAAATTCATCTCGGCATAATGAGTAAGTCGAAGACAGCCTATTTCGATTCCAAACTTATATGACTCCGGGAAGCGGACAAGTTTTAGGCCTACTGCACTGTAGGCCGTTTACTTATGGCTTGACGTTTTCCGGTGAAAAATCCTGTTTCATGATGTAGGTACTTATACCTACCTGGACACCACAGTTGTATCATAGGTAGTTACTGTCCTTTCTGTGTAAAGTATTGTATGGAGTTCTCTACACAGTGTTTTCTGTGAAACACGAGTAGGTACCCACACATGACCTTCTGATTTATATTGGAATAATGCTAATAGATAATATTATTAATAATAGAACTGTAGCATAGTATGGATTATATACCTAGATACCTGTTTGAATAACCGCAATAGAGATAGTGGGAGATTTTGGCGTGACCGTTTACTACCTATTATGCTCTCCTCATTTGCTCGCTTCTTCCAGAATTGATCGAATTCTCGACGTTATATCATTTTCTTTTCTCACAGGTTTGGAAGAAGAAAACAACATGCCATCTGGTAGTGACAGTGATGACGATGATTATGTACCCACTGGTGAGTGATCCAATTACTTGTGTCATACGACTTAACTTGTAAAAAAGAAAACTGGTAAGTACTATAGAGCTACAAACAATTAATAGAAGCGCACGCTCAGGCTTTGCCTTGTGGGTACACGAAAGAACCCAATCTAGTCCTTATTTTGTACCTATATAATGTTATGTATATCTTTTGAATATTTTGTATTTTTCCTGCTGAATTGTATATTGTAGGGACTGTATTTTTTTAAATGTATTCTTTGTTGTGACTTTGACTTTGTTCGACTTGTTAGAGCCAACTTAGGGTTGCCATCCATCCTGGTTTCCCAGGACATGTTTTTTTTCCTAGGTGTCTGGTTTGGTCCGGTCCTGGTTATTTACCTGTCCTGGGAAGCGTCCCGGTTTATAAAATTCTCACATTAATATTAAACTGCTATCGAGTCGTTTCAAAAACACCCCCTTAGGGTCTAGTTATGGTCTGTCGATTTTGATAGATGTTGATATTATTACCTAGTGCTTAATATACTCTGAGGATGTGTAAACGTAAAATGAAGTTTCTGTTATAAGATTATAAATATCTATAAATTCTTATACCGTACTGTAGGTACTTGGTGCTTCAGTCCGGCGTAGCCTGCTCCAGGAAACTTCTCCAAACGTCCCGGTCACGAGCAGCCGTTTGCCAGTTTCGGACCCCCAGCCTCCTGCAGTCCTCCTCAACCTCATCAAGCCAACGCAGCTGGGGCCTTCCTCTTGGTCGTGTACCACTGGGCTCTCCGTTGTACACCTTCTCGGGGATTGCACCTTCCGCGTTGGCTTGATGGGGTTGAGGAAGACTGCAGGAGGCTGGGGTGCGAAAATGGCCTACTGCTGCTCAAGACTGGGACGATTGGAGAAGTTTCCTGAAGCAGGCCAAGATCCACACCGGATTGTAGCACCAAGGAGTATAGTATAGTATGTGACGGTGGCTGTTCTCGAGTCGTTTGTTTTTCTGGTGGAGATGGGGTCGTTTGGTGGAAACTTAATCTATATCCCTTCTTAACCGGTGATAATCTCGCTGATCTAGGAGGGGGACTCTCGAGGGACCATCATCTCTATCCTCACTCTGTCACATGGTAGCAGAGCATGGTTTGGTAGTAGGAAAGTATGCGCTGAGTAATTCACCATACTCCATCCACTTTTTTTGGGCTTTCCAGAATGATAAGCCCAAAGGTTTCCAGAAGGATTCCTTTACAAACAACATGTCCCTTTGATGATACATACATCTATTTGCTTCCCCACCCTCTTTCGGATATCAATATAATTAAAATATATTGAGCTCATTTGAAGGCGATTAATGCCGTGTCCCAATTTACAAGTCCCAATAGTTGTTCCATCCTAACGATGGAGGTTGATCACCTAGGGGTAGCTCAGATGAGCACAATTCACTGGACAACAACCTCTGACAAAAAATTGTTTTCTCCGCCAATGCTCGTATGTAGGAGCTTTGTTCTCCACCAGTAAATGCTATTGAGGTAGTACCATTACGATGGAGGTTAGTCACCTTGGATTTGTTGAAGTCCTTTCCTGAACCAGAACTTAATGCTAATTTTCAACCCCCCCCCCCCCCCCTTTTCAGCTCATACTTCTGCTACCCAGAAGTATGTCATGTGGGGAGGAGTGTGTCGGTGGTTGTTCTCGAGTCGTTTGTTTTTCCTGTGGAGATGGGGTCGTTTAGTGGAAGCCAAATCGATATCCCTTCTTAACCGATGATAATCTGGCAGGTCTAGGAGTGGGACTTTCGAGGGTCCACCGGCACTCTCCTCACTCTGTCACAAGTATGAGAATTTATAGATATTCATCATTTTCATAATAGGTACTTCATTTTACGTTTATCCAGCCTCGGATATCTCAAGCACTAGGCACTATTAAAATATGTATGCAGGTAACAGCTCAAAACGTTGCACAATACTAATTATTGATGATTCCAATTAATGTCAGCCATCATAATGTGGCAAATAAATTTTTAGATCATAAAATATGACTCGAATTGCTAAAAACAATTGCTCACGTTCTAAGGCTGTGTCGGTCCCTATAAAATTCTTCCGTATAACGAACGCTCCATAACTGTTCACAAGATGTTTTCATACTGTTCGTGTTTCTAAAATATATTTGATGTTAATTTGAAAGCTTGATTCTATGTCTATGAGTATCACCAAAAGCTTCCTGGGTTTAGTGTTTACGCGTCCTGGGATCTTCGGGATTGAGATGGCAACCACCCTAAGCCTATTGTGATGTCACACGCTTTCCTTCTACTTGAGGCAGTCCGACAGGGCAGTCTGACGTAAAGCCCCAGCCTGACTACCCGCAGTAGGTACCTGTATAAATATGTTTCTAACCATCTACATTTACATATCTTCCAGGAGCTGGTGAAGCGTTGTCAGAAGAAGAATCTGGCAATGAGAGCAACAATGAAGGAGCTGGTAGCGGTGAAGATACGGAGCAGGGGAAACGTAAAAAACCTCAGAAGAAATCGACGAAATCCCGGTTCGTATTCAAATTCTCGTCGTTACTTTGTCTACAAAGTTTAGAAGAAACATCTCATTTGTGTTTTTCACTCGTTCTAGTAAAAAGGCAAAACCATTAGACGAAGAAGAAAAGCCTGCTGAAGAGCTTTCCTTTGAAGAGAAGAAAAAGAGAGCCAGCTCGCTTTGGGAAGGTATAGCGTCTTCATTTTGTCTGGCCATTTCAAATTGAATCTGGAACGACGTTTCGGTTTAGAAGAATGTCGTCTTGAGCTCGTTTTCTTGTGGTTTTTCTCAGATTTCATGAAAGATACTCCGTTGGCAAAGAAAAAGAACGAAGAACCTGTCAGAGTTGAAGACAAACCGAAGGAAGAAAAGAAAGAAGTGAAAGCTCTAACCCCACAACAACCTGCCAAAGTCAAAATCACCGAGCTCTTTGAGTTTGCCGGTGAAAAAGTCGAGTACGTAGTTAGTATTACTTGAAATCTACCTACTGCTACCACAAATTCCAGCATTTCTTCGTTGTAGGGAATTGAAATCAATCATACTGTTTATTACTGATGGGTGAATTTCGTTGTAGAGTAGAGAGAGAAGTTGTCGCTTCCTCAGTGTCCTCTCCTGTCCCTGGAAGTGGTCGCCAGGGGGTTAAGGGATCTACTGGTATCTCCGGCATCCTGGGCCAACTCGGGAAGAAAGGGAAACTCAGCACCCTTGAAAAGTCCAAACTTGACTGGGACAGGTTCAAGAAGCAAGAGGGAATAGACGAAGAACTCGATACGTTTAATAAAGGGAAGAACGGGTAAGTTCTTGTCATTCAAAAACACGTTGAAATTTTGTATTGAATCTGAAGGGTGATTTCCGCTAGTATTAGAATTAAATTACTTATCATATCTTCCGGAGGGACCCGTCATCTCTTGCTGGTCGGTTTCTGGAGGCTGTCTCTCACTGTTCACATGCTTAACACGTTGGAAGCGAAAGGGGCTGATCTGGGCAACCCAGTCACTTCCCACTGGCAGAGGCCAGAATTGGGCACTTTGCTGCATTGCGGATCATCTTGCGTTTCACCCCAAAACTGTATATATTATCCACGTTAAGTATCATTCCTCCATGAAACATTTCATTGACCTATTACGTCATTTTGATTTCTATCCACTGGTTTTTCGTCCACTTTCGATCATCGGATACCCCTCATATAGCACCTTTCGGAAAACACCCGCCGAAACCTTTTACTTGAGGAAATGAAAGAGAACAGGTGAAATTGTCCATTCTCTCATTAACTATTTGTTTTTATTCATGAAGCATCACGTTTATTCAAGTTATAAACGTACCTATCAGCAGTATCCAAAATAACCGTCATTCTTCAAATGAATTAACCAACTTCAACCAACTCGATTTCATTCAGACATGCGTGATTAATCAGCTGTTATGCTTGATAATAATGGCAATGATATCTGGGCTGGATGTTATACAGCTTCATTCACGATCGTGTTGACGAAGCTTTTCTGTGCAACTTCAGGGCTTCATTAGAGAGTTTTGCAGCACCCTCATGCCGATCGAAAGCAGTACTGCGCATGCGCACTGACACCAAAAAGTTTGACGAACCGTGGCGATGAAAAGTACCGGGATCTCATGGTGTCAGCTTTCGTCGTGTTGAGATGACGAAACATAATTTAACCTTACATCTGTATAATGCTACCTACCTTCTTCTGTTTTCCTTGGAAAATAAATGTCGAGCGTCATATTCACAGCTGCATCCTCGCGTCTTTCTATGTTTATTTTGACTTTACGGCATGTGTGGACATAGATTTGTATTCACCACGGAGTAAAATTTACAAAAGAGAAGTTAACGTTAGCGTGACTTCACCTGCCGGTAGATACCAAAGCTGAACGAAAACTGGTCAAAAAGGTTAGCATCTGACTTCGGTCGCCCTATCCACCATTTCCGTTTCGGTGTCAGTTTTCTTTGTTTCGGCGTGAGGGCGCTGCAAAAACTCTATTGTGAACGAATGGCTGGACGTACAATGCTCCGGGTGGCCTCAAAAAATTCCCAAGTTCGACAACTATTTAAAACCGTAACCTGGATAACACCTATTTTTCACACCTTAGAGGTGAATGACAGTAACGCCGAGCTTCACGGACCAACTAGACCCCAAAAGGGACCTACAAACTAAATGTCATCAGTTTTTGTTCATGGTAACCAAGGAAAATACGAAGTACGGCGGACGAAGAGAAATATTTGTATTCCATTTTCGGATTCTACGTAAGTACCTTTAAACAGAAACCATCAAATTTGGAGGGGGGTTTCAATTCAATATTGAGCTCAGTACAGTATTATTGAAAGGCCCCGAACCCCTCACACAAAAATATCTCAGTATTTTGTCAGCACACTGCACTGTCATGCTACAAACTATTGACGGGTCCACAGATATTTTCCGAACTCCCAGAAAACTTTTGAACGCCCCACAAAATGTTGAAAACCCCTTCTTTGCTCATTATTTATCATCACACTCAATATTTGCGCTCAAAAACAACATCTTTAAAACTTGTGCAAAATTTTTGCCAGTGTGAGGGCCCCTTTACAATAGCTTATAACGTTATAACATTGTCAAGAAAACCCCTTATTTCCTCCCACTGTGTGATATGGTCTGATCTTTTGTCCAGTATCACTCCTAGGTAATACGAGGTTTTGTTCGGTTTTAGCTGTCCAAGATTGTCAAGTTCAGGATCTCTAAGAAATTATTCTTTTGTAGGTACCTATAGGTTACGATAGTTGATTTTTTGTTGTTGATTCTTATTCTCAATTTTGTACAAGAGTGCTCTGAGTCGACCATGGTGGTCATCAATTTTTATGGTAATGTACTCCAGCGTCTGATAGGCTGCTCTTTTGTTGTAGGGTACTCTACTATAACAAAGAGTGTCATTACGCTTCACTGTGACATTACAATAAAAACTAAGAATATTCCTATCTTACTGTAACGTGGCTTAACGTGTTTCAGATTCTTGGAGAAGCAAGACTTCTTGCAGCGCACGGATCTACGGCAGTTTGAAATAGAAAAAGAGATGAGGAACAAACGGCGGAGCTCCAACCGATAGGCCACCAGCGTTTAGGTTTAGTTCGTATGACATCATTCCGATAATGTATGTAAATATCCTAATTTTATTCTATTTCCCATTTTCCCTGCGTGATAATAACGGATAGGTCCGTTGTGAGACTTAATTATTAATAGACAACATTTTCAATAAACCTTGTTGTTTTCTTTTTTGGCGTTGCTACTTCGACCAATCACAGATCAGTCGTGATTCTCTTCTGACGTCCACTCTGTGTGTTTTCAGGACAAGTGGGTAGTTCCGTCCAACGGTGGATGCCCATGTAGATCTGGTCCTCTTTCTAATATTCTTCTAGGCAGTTGTGATATAAGTACCTATGCTTATATTGTTCGTAAGTTTTGATTTAGTTATATCGAGGTGATTTTTCTACTTCATTTAATCCGAAAATTAATCAAGGATACATTTTGATGTTGTAAAAACAGCAAACATGTTCAATCAATTCTATTCATAAACACACTTTAAAAAAATCTCATTACAAAACGGCAGTAATTTCCAATGGAACACATTAATTTGGAAAGTCTACAGTCGCTGGGACTGGCTTCTAGTTGGGGTTATATAATGTTGGAGATCCTTTTCAGCTTTCAGTCTCATTATCAGTGCTTTGGGGTCAACATAGTCCTGGAAAAAAAATTAATTGTACCATTGAATTTGTATTGTAGGTTAAAATTGCAGTTGTGCATTAGAATCCCACAGCTTTCTAGACACTTGTCAGCAACGTTATGTTATAACCCCCGCATCATTCCCTGTTATAGCTGTAGGTTATACAGAACATGGTCGTTACCTTATGTGATGTTGTAGATCGCACTCCATGCACTACCAAGTCTTGGGGTGGGTTCAACTCTGGAAGGAGAACTTCGAGCTGTGTTTTCTTCTTTTCTAACTCAACTTTTTCCCTCGCTATTTCCATCCTCTCCTTGAAAATTCAATATGATGTGAAGCAAAATATTAGTGGATATGGAACACAAGTTGTTATCATAGAATATTCTGCCAGGTTCACTTACAGTTGATAGCACTCTTTCTTTGGTTTCAATTTGTTTCATATGTTCTCGAATCTCACGTTGTTTCATTTCTATCTCTTCATTTAGCGTTTGCGTCTTATCCAGGGCTGCCGTAGCTTCAGCTCTCTTCGCTTCTGCTTCCTGCGGTAACGAATATGTTATATAGATGACGTCAGCTCGTCATTATCGGTTTAAGTTTTCTGATTTTCACCCAACGTACTTTAAGCATGTTGGAGACGTGGCGTTCCCTCATGGCCAGCTGTTGCTCCTTATCTTTCTGATCCCAAGTCGTCTCCTCAACGGATTTCCTCAGCTCAACATGTCGCCTGCGCTCCCTGTCAGCTGCTTCTCTGGCCTCTTTAGCCGCCTCCAAAGACGCTTCAAGCTCGGCTCTTGCCTGGAACCGATATAGCTTCATCAGTGGACTGTAGCCATGATCATTGCTGACCCTCAAGTCCAGCTCGAAATCAAACAGTAGCAATTAAAGTATTAAACCAGTTCGGCCAACATAATGGTTGAGTGTTTTTTCCCTTAGAATTTAAAATAAGTGTCTACTGGAGAAATAATTAATATTTATCACCTTCATCATGTCCATTGGTTGTAGTTGTGGGCTTTCTGATGTTCTCTCCAAACTCATCGCTGCTTCCAGTCTAGCTTTCTCTGCTGCAAAACTCAATTTCTCTCTCGTCAACTCTGCTTGCTCCTTCAACGCTTCTTCCCTCATTTTCTAATTACAAACAACACGAGCCAAAAAATTGACGTCCATGATAATTAATGAAATCCACAAATTGATTATCATAGGGACTTCACCTCAATTTGTGCTTGCAGTGCATCCATTTGATCTTTCTTCCTTTCATATTCCTTAGTCATGATTTCTTCTTTTAGTTGCATCTCCATCGTCGCTCTCCTTATTTCTCGCTCTTTTTCTTCTCTCTTCATTTTCTCTCTTTCTCTTACTTCGTCTAGCTGCATCTTCTCGAGCTCCAACTTTTGTCTGAGAACTAGCAGTGGAAGAACCGAACGTTTTAAATCATTGTTGAGAGCATTGTTGATTCAGTGTCAACAAGAAACCTTCGCATTGATCGGGTCAAATTCCACATTTTTCTATATGTAAATATGATTTTCTACTTGTGTCAACCTACTTACTTTCAACTTGTTTTTCTTTTTCAAGCAGAGCGGACTCTCTCTCTGCAAGTTCAGTCTCATCTTCTGGTTTCTGCATGATTTTCATTGGTAGTCGCACTGCTCCTAACCTGTTCATCAATATTGACATAACAGAAACTACGCACCAGTATCGTGAAAATATTGAAACCATGACTATTTTCTGTGAGCCTTTATCTCTCTTACCCACTAATTTGAGGCAGTGTAATACTGGCAGCCTGATCCAACGCCACTCTGTGGAACTCTCCCAATTTCTCTAGGTCAGACATCCTTTCAGATTGAAGCGTCTCTATCCTTTCTTTGTGCTGCAGTTCCATTTCATTAATCTTCTTCTGCAAACATAATTCCCTCTCATTATATTGACGTTACATACATAATACACAATTACATTATTTCATAATACAAAAAAATCACCTACATTACTTACTAATTGTGAAACTTTACTTTTAAATTGCTTATTTTCTCCTGATACTCTTTCACAATTTCATCGTAATTTGCCTTTGCTCGTTCATACCGGTTTTCCCATGCAGAAATTTCGAACCTTCAAATTATATTGAAATCACAAAATAAATTTGTATTTGTTATTTTGGTTATTATTTATGTCAGGTATAACATTAAAAGAAGCTGTTTGTACTTACCCATGAGTCTTTTTCAAGCTTTCAATCTCCAATGATTTCACTTCCTCGATGTTTGCGTTTTTCAGTTCAAGTTGAGCAACTTGAAGTTCCAATTTACTTATTTGGATCTAAAAATTGAGACGAAAATTCTTACATAACGTACATCTAAGATTTGATTTTAGTGTGTTTATAGGACAGTTTTACGTGGTGTTTTACCTCCATTTCTTGTATCTCCTCTTCTTGCCTTTTAATTGTCATTGCTTTAGAGTTTTTCTTCGTTTTGGATCTCATTGTCGTAGACTTTTTTCCGTCTTCAACCGCCTCACTGTGGTCGCCATCACTGGCATCAGTTTCTTCTCCTTTGTTGGATTCCAGCTCGCTCTTGGATATTTTCGAACCGTCAGTCATACCTACTCTTTGAGCTTCATGTATGATGGCCTAAAATATAAATATCAGTCCATACCTACATTTTTGTGTTATAGCATTTCCAAACCAAATTGGGAATTTTTCAACCCGAATTGGACATTTTCCAAACCAATTGAAAAGTTGCTTCCGATCCACTTTGGACATTTTCAATACCAAATTGGACACCAAACAATTTTTTCAATTAATTAAATGTTTTATTTAAGTAGGTGCTTAATATAAGAATAACTGCGTTGGTAAAACAGTTGAACATTCGGTGGTTATGTTGTTCACAGAAAGTACAGAACGTTTACATAAAGAATTTCTGTATAATTTTGCAAAAGGCTGGCCTAGTTTGTTAGACAGATAAATTGAATGAACTGCAAAAACATCTGCCAAGTCGGGTAGGCACTATAGCTTCCTCACCTATGTAACATGGACGTATATAATTAGAACTTGGTTATTCTGAAATTTACAGAATCGGCTATAGACAAGCAGTGCCCATTATCAAAATGGGAGCACGAATGACAGAATGTCACGTTCCTGCATTTATGGTGTTTGTGCATGCGCAGAAAAAAGTTACGGTCCAGTTTTGATGGAAGTCATATGTGACTGTCCGACACCTAACCGCTCCCCCCCCCCTCCCCCACCCACCCTCCAAATCACAGTGAATTACGACAGTTTCTAGGGTAGTTATGGGCTTTACTAGGATTTCACGTTTGCGCATGGGCTGACGGAAGTTACTGTGCTTTATCAATGACTCTACCCTCCAAACCTCATCGCTTCACGACGATTTCTAGGGTAGTTGTGGGCTCTAGAAGGATTTCACGAAAGTTACAGTACTTTTCCAATCAATCTGATATGTGATAATCTCTTTCTGCTCCAAACCGCGCCTACCTCACTACCACTATTTTTTCAGGTAGTGGTAAATCTAACATCCATTTCATGTTTGCGCATGTGCAACCGAATCTTACAGTCCGAATTCGATGTGGAACCGTCAGGGTACCATTTTGCACCTAACTTTCAGCTCTTTTCGACGAGTTCTAGAGTAGTTATGAGCTTTACAAGGATTTCACGTTTGTGCTTGAGCAGAGGAATGTTACACTACTTTTTTAGTGAATTTGATATGGGACCTTCTGTTGGCCAAACCCGCACGTATCCTCCGAATTTCAACTCATCACAAACATTATTTCATATAGTTTTGCCCTGGACAAGGAATTAACCACAGACAGACGTTGAACCAAATATGTTCCTTGATATCTGAAACGTAAAATGCGAGTGGAAATTTTCATTTTGGGGAACATAACTTTTTTGAACTTTTGCACGAGTACGATGCTTTTGAACCTTCGGTAGTGAGGAAGCAAAAAAGAAGGGGAAGTAAATAAATCAGGTATTTCATAGTAAAGGTTGGCCAGCTGTTGCCTTTGGTAAAACAAGGAAAGTATTCATGATATAATTCGCGCAGACGTTTAGAGTTACAGCAGCAACTCCGCGTTCAATCGCTTCTGATACCGCATTGACTCATTGTTGACTAAGACTCTAGGACCAACTAGACCCCAAATGGGGACCTGCAAACCAAATTTCATTAATTTTGGAAACTGTGGGGAGTTAAATATTTGTTTTAGATGCCTGATTGCAAAGATTCATTATTGAAACAACAATAAACCAACAATTATGTTTCATTGTAGTCTCCAAAGAATAGGTTATGTTCATGAAATTGGTGAGTTGGTTTAATTTGAATTGACATTTGTGGTAAGCCCAAGGGCGCCTTCACACGGAGGAGAGCGATCAGACAGACCGATCTTAAGCAGACGAATGTTTTGATGGAAGAGACGGGACCCTTCACACGCGAGGCGACTGTTTGCAGGTGTCTGCAAGACCGAACTTCGATCTCCTCGGAACATTCGTCTGCAGATTGTCAACAGACTGAAGGAGACTGATGGTACGTTGAACCCAATGGGCGCCTTCACACGGAGGAGACTAGTCTGTCCGCGTCCTCTTCCCCTGGTTGGTTTGGGAGATATGCTGTCCCGCATAATTGTATCTTCCTTCTTGATTGCTGGCTGGCTTTGATTCAAAAGTCCATCAAATGATTTTTCTGACATCCGATGGTAGTTGATGAATTTGGCAGGGTCATTTTGCAGTTAACGATAAAGCAAGTAAATCGCGCCTTTTTCTTCTTCTGCATTAATTTATGGGATGAACCCAAAATTGTCTACTCGCCCTTCTCCTTTTCTTTTCCGCCTTGTTGGGAAGAAGGCACCACAGCGCAATCACTTCTTCTTCTTGGATTGAAGAAAGCTGGATTAGGACTGATCCTCTCCGTGTTGCTTCAAGGAGGGGGAAGTCGCCCTGTCCATCTAACAGACAGATCTCTCATACTTTTCGTCTGTACGACCAGTCTGGCAGACCGATCTGTCAGATCGATCTCCTCCGTGTGAAGGTGCCCTAAGTCGCTTGGCTGATCGGCAGGCCTTCAGGTCTCAGTCGGGTGACCTGATATTCAACGAGGGGCCCAAAATATCCAAGAACTTCCACAAATGCGAAATAGGCCTGTGAATAGGAGACAATGGGCTGATGGGTTCACCTGAACTGCCGAAATCGTCAAGAAGGGGGCCGGCTCGTCTTTACGGACTTGGTTTTTAAGAATGCACTCTGCCGGATTCAACGTCGGGGAATAAGGTGGAAGAAACATTAGATTTATTCGATCGAATGCATTGAATCGACCAGCTGCTGAATATCGGTGCAGCTGTGTATTTTCACTACCTATATCTTTCTGTAACCAGTACGAATTTATTAACCCCGTATTACAGTTTTTCTCGGTGTTCTTTCAAGAAATCGCCAAGTGGGCGTTGGTTCCAGATGGTGGTTACAGTTTCATGGTGAATGACTTGTGAGTGCCAATAGCGAGGATCAGTGAGACCCATCAGACCACAACCACTGCTCCAGTATTCAGCTTGGGGTTGGTTTGGGAACTGTCCATATTGCTTTGGGAAATGTCCAATTCAGTGTGGAAAATGTCTAATTTGATTTGGACATGTGGGAGAATGCTTGGGGGGGGGGGGGGATCCTTGCTTTTTAGAATATTGGTGTTTAATCAATTACCTACATGATATGTCATACCTGCATATATGCCAGTAGATTTTGGTGATGTTTCGTCATGGCTGCACCTATCTGTGCATGCATATCCGTCAGTTGCCCGATGAGGTTCGGATCAACATCGCCTGTGGAAAAATACGTCCCTTAAAAATAACTTGCTCGAGAATTGAATTCTACATTTTGGCAGAACGTGCAAGACGGTCATTACCCGACAGTGGCATTGGAAGAGTAAAATACACGGGCTGCTGAGGATAGTTCATCGGTTGGTTAGGTAGAGGTTGCTGCACCAGCTGGGCCGGCGCTTGATACGCTGGCTGTCCTATGGTGTCTTTAATCAGTTCTTGCGTTTGAACAGGTGGTTGTATATTTGGCTGATTTTGGGTCACCTGTGACGCTGTGATCGGTTTGGCAGTAACCTCGCTTCTAGCTTCTACAGAACCTGCATGTATGATTATTTAACAAACACTATTTGTAATGACGCAAGCTTGATTGCTTAGACATGATATTCGTGAACCACAGAAGTCAATGAGTTCTTCTAATTAACTTCCCTAGGTGAAAATCTGCTTTAAACAAATAATTACGACATCGTATTTTAATGGTGTCCTGTTTTGCGAAATTTACTTGTTTGTGCCCCTACTTTGCTCATTCAGCGCAACTGGTGGGTCGTTAAATCCAGAACTTAACCAAGACGGAAGCCCGCTCTCTCTCTGGACAGTCCCTGCAACATGAAATATGCTCGAAAATTGTCTCATTTCACTGATTTATTACACTGCTACCTCACGATATGCTCACGTTTTGTTGATGGATTAGCCACAACACTTGGAGTGTTTGTCTTCTGCAGGTCTCTACCGTTATCAGTTTGCTTAGATGTTTTTTCTGCTGCTGGTATTAACCATTCATTAGGGTCGGACCTGAAACAACGAGGACAATGTGCAAATATTGTAGATGTAGCCTAATCAGTGATGGTATTTGCTGTACATACATTTTTGGTGTTGACGGTGTTTTCTTGTCTCCTAATCTCCTTCGTTCACTGAGAGAGGGTAAATAGTTGTGTTCATCAGTCGACTGTTTACCAACTTGTGGAGTTGGTGGTTTATTTGTGTCAGTGCCTGTTGATAGAAACAAATGTAAAGATGCTTGGGTTTCCTTTCGACGTTGATTAAGTATGACAGTGAAAAATTCTTACTTGTTCCGAACATGGGTGTCCTCGGTTTGTCCTTTTCTTTTGTGAATGAGCTATCACCAAAAAGGTCATCAAGTATTTGTGGGCGTTTTCTGACCACAGTGGGGTTTGTCTTTTTGATGTTATCCATTCCACTAGGAGTATCCGCGGTTTTAGCGCGGGCCGGGGTTTCTTTTGGCGCTGCAGTCACTTTGGCACTCTGAGGTTTGACGTAATCATCGTTCAAGATGTCCAGTGGCGAAGGATCTTTCAACCCCAGCCAGTCTCCTGACCCGCCCGACTTCCTAGGAAGTCCTCCAAAGTTACTTATTTCCTGGGGCCTGACTGCTGGAGGGTCACTCTTGAGTTTGAGTTCATTGTTAATCCCGAATAGAGAAGCCGCTTTATCTTTGTCCCTGGAAAATCGGAATGAGTCAGTTGGAACATTGCAGTAACATAGAAAGTGAGGATTGCACATGGTAATTTTTCCAGGAGTGAGCTGGTGGCCCAAGTGCGCTCATGCCTTGTCGCTCTTGCTGGTTGGGATTGGGACAAACAATGGTTGGGGTATGGTTCGAACCTGAACCCAGGGAATTAGGGCAACACGGAGCGTCACCTTCCAAGTAAAGAAATGGGAAGACACCATGAGAACTGCACACGGCATAACGCACCATAGTTGGGCAAGCCAATCAGTTCATTAGATTCGCTGAATAAAGAGCTCAAGCTCTTCTGTCCTTAAGCTGTAAGGACATTCGTGCCATTACTGGCCTTACCGGCTACTGCCCTCTGAGGTATCACCTTAAAAACTTGGGCGCGTGTGGGACTGACACATGTTGCCTCTGTGACGGCAAGGCTGAGACCACTGAACACGTCCTTTGCAATTGTCCCGCTGTTGCAGAATGAGGAACTGAAGGGCGATCGCCTCCTGCACTTCGTGGGAGAAGAGGCTTGGTGTCGCCTTCTCACTTACACTGTGTATGGGGATGAAAAATCTGTCACGATAAACCCACTTGTTGGTCTCAGTGACAGGAGGCATCAGCCTCAGTCCCCCAAGGAAAAAAAGCTGATTATCCTGAGTGGACAGATGGTCACGTCCACAAAGCCTGTAAGGTAGTAGGACGTAAAGCACAGCCTGCAACTGCTGTTTATTAGCAAAAATGCACTACGGTAATTACTGAACTGATTTCCCTCGTGCTTCATCGGTAGCAGATGCTGGGTAGATAATCAAGTTAACATTCCCTTCCTAAACATCTTTGAACCTTGTAGTAGTGCGCGTATATCTCGAATGTAGTACAGGCTTGTACTAGAAATACCTCCCCGGCGCTTTTGCTACTTAAGATCAAGGGCATCAAGTAATTCACTACGAAAAACCTTGGTAGGCAAATGAAGTGTTCCAAGATACCCTACCTTTACTCGCAGTACCTACTGAAAACTAATCTTAATAATTGTCTACCTACAATGTTCAACCGACTAATTTGCATTCAAACGAACTTACAGCGTTTTTATTGGTGAAAAGTTCAGGTCCTCATCTTCTATTGAGAAGTTCAAAGCATCCAAAGGGTCGTCAGGGAACTTATCTACAATGGCAAACATTTTATTGAACTTTAATTTGCTATACGTAATAATAATTGTAAATATAAATCTCGGGGTTTTCGCTGTCTTACCTGCCATTTTATTAGAGCTTCATGGCATTCATTGATGAGCAGTAGGTATTAAATGTTGCCTCAAAATCTGTAACAAATGCAATATATATTTGATTCTTCATTAATAATAATTAATTTTAAGTGAATTAAATTAATATGAATTTCCTTGTCATTTGAGTTTCTTAATGAAAGGCCTGAACGTAAATATCGTACATCAGGGTAATTACCTCAGTAAGGTAGGTAGGTACCTTCTCAGTAGTCATGGCCTAAATAGTCGATGCGCGAAGAATCTCCTTCTGCACCTTCTTCATTTAGGCCCAACTTATTCTGCGCCATCTACCCGTTTAAATGCAGAAAAACTACCCGAAAAGTGTAGGTAAATAATAATAATAATGGAGGAATTCTGCCAGTTTCTTCTTAATACTCGTATTATTTGTTCGATTTGTTTCTTGCTTCAGGTAATAATGTAGGTAGGTACCATGAAACCTAACAAACATGCTTCTTTCTCTCACCTAGACCATCCAGGATGTGATATAAGATTTTAAATTGAGTACCAACCTACTTAGTTACCCGTGTACTAGTAGATAGGTATCTACCTAAATTTTGAGAAAATTATGAGTACGTAGACGCGTACAATCGAGGTAGGTATTACCTGTTTTGGGTCGGTAAAAACATGGTGAATGAATTCTTCTATGAAGCCTTCATCCACAATCGAGAGAAATGTCATGCGTCGAACACTGAAATTCGTCAAGAGCTTTCTCGTCAGCGCGTCACCCTCACCATTACTGGCAGGCGTTCTAGTTTCTGTTGTAGCAACCGAATGTTCCTCCTCGTTCCCAAGGCTACGTGAGTACCCCCTTCATCCGCGTTCCTATGGGCGACAGCCAATCTGACCAGAAAAACTGCTTTGTAAACATCAACAATCAATAGTAGGGTTCGTTAGAGCTCTACTCAGCTAAGGAATGATAAACCTGTGTCTGAGAGCCAGGACGAGGACGTACCTATCGTGAGTGCCGTACCCTTCGCGTTGCCATTTCATTTTCAAATTTTTTTATTCACCGTAGCTGATATTGTAGAAATACTAGGAAGGCAGGTAGGTACATAATTTGGTCATTAGTTTTTGGGTATTTACTAATGTAGTACCTACCTACGTAGGAAGGTTTGGTCCTGTACCTGATGGAAGCTCATGAAATTACTACTTACATCATGATATAAATAAATTATAATATTACGTACATCTTTCGCCCCTACGAAGGGAGATTACCTACCTACGTAGGTAAGATCAATCATAGCCCTTAGTCTCATGCATATCAATACCAACAACTTCATACTGCCATGAAGGGGGTTTCCTGCAGACCCAGGGAACTCCGATGTACTTACCTGCTTATGCACAGATAATCCTGTTTAAATTTGAGTAGTATTTTTCATAAACTACTTCAGATAAATATTATTATGGCGAATTATATAGGTAGGTACTTACCAACTCAAAGAAGGCATGATTTTTATTTATTTATAAGTAGGTACCTACTCGTAAGTAACTGAAAATCGTGAGCAATCCAAGAAAACACTAACGTTTCAAATCATCAGGTTAGTATAAGATTGGTTTACACTACCTATTGAAATTCCAACAATTTGTAATTATTAGAAGAATTGAAAAATCTTCTTAAAATGGCGAAAAAAAATGTCCGGTCTCCACAGTGAAGGAATAACGAATTTTTGAACAGTTCGTTTCAGCTCATCAGTCTTGTTCATGATTTTTGAGTTGAAGTTCAGGTAGGTACCTAAGTAAGACTTTGAGAAGGTACATAACCATTCAAGACCAAGAATAAAACGTCATCCTCTTCTCCTGTAACAACTACTTCCCTGACTTATTGCATTATGAAAACAAATTTTGAGAGGTTTTTTACCTCCAAGAGGAAATCTACCAAAATTTAAGCCTATAAAAATTTCATTTTTTTGTTTCATTTAAGATATTACCTACCTACCCACTATGTAAGTCTTCTTCCTCCACGTGTAGATATCAGCTGACTTGCTCAACTGATAAGAACCACAGCAAAAAAACAAACAGCCCTTGGGGCTTGGGCCTTGGGTGTGTGGGTTTCGTTCGTGATTGTGAACGTTTGTGATTTTGATTACCCGAAATTTGGGGTTTTTGGTTTCTGTAAAAAGCGAATGTTCAGCGATAATGTAGATCAGTGTACGGATTTTCCTATGTAAGAGATCTGCCGTTAGTGCTGGTTCATCGGTCTTTCATCGATGTTCAAGGATTTGCAAATACATGACCTTCTTCGCTTAACGTATTAGTCAGTGTGTAATTCAGTTTTTTCGTGCTCTTGTGGAACGATTGAAGACTGAGGAGTTGAGCTTAGTAATTTCATAACATCGAATAGGAGTTTCAAATCCTCCCGCTCATCTCATGTATTGTCCTTTCACATCTCATGCGCATGTTCAGTTTGATTCGCTTTATTCTGACGTAGAGGAAGTTATCCGACAAACCCCTTGAGATTTACTTCAATTTCCGTGGTGACGGTACGATGGTGAAGTGTTTCACGTTTTCCCAGTCGCGATCGTAAAGGAGAAACCCGTGTTTTGCCGCGAGTGGATCTCAACGCTACAAGGCGAATGATGACTAAAGTTGTTATCACGGCTACAAGTTTTGATATGAAACCCCTCTTCAGAGCCTGTATCAGAAGCCCGTTCGTTTAAACTAAATGGTGAGTTCTGTCAATAAAAATAATTTTGCATATTTTGTTGTTGTCGATAACTACGAGGGCAATATACACAGCCCCTATTTTATACGTATATCCGTGTTCCCAAGATGACATTCTACTTGCACGTTGATGTAGTAGGTAACCTGTCGTAGGGTTACGTACTGACGTAACCCTAGACGTAGGCACGTAACTCGCTACACGGTTACGCCTCATGTTCCACTTCACAATGCCCCTATTTATAATATCTTATCTATTCCCCTATCAATCACGGTTTCCTTCTAATCGAGTATACCTGACCTAAGCATTGTCAGCACAGTAGCACTTGTTTTGCCTTTACTGAACTAAATTATATTGCAACTCGTCCTATTGTGAAATTCACCAGTCAACCTACGATTAGTGTAGGTACTTAGTCGAATAGGTAGGTAATTTAGTGATTCCGGTTGGTAGTAATGTACTAATCAAGTTCGATTTTGTAGGATTTAACAAGCCAAAAGTTCATTATTTCATTACTAATGAGTTCTGACAAGCTTTCTTTGCTGTGCTTTCAAATAGCCATATTCTCCTCGGGTCTTACTTCATAGACTCATTGGGTCAGCGGTATATTATATTTTATATGCGTACCTTCATACCTTTTTAAGAGGTGTCGGCGGGGGTGAGTAGGTTCATGAGAGTTCAACAAATGTTTTGAGAAGATGGCAGTAGCACAGCGGCACATTATCTCAAATTTGGGCACAATGTTAACCAATCTCATTACAAACTGGGGGCTAGATTATGTACTATTTCAACGTGTAGCAGTTCTGCCTACTCGTAGACTCGATTTACTGATATGATAATTTTATAACATTTGGAACACTCACTGATCCAAACAAGGGTGAACACAGATCATCGTTGGTTGTGATTTAACCGTCTTCGTCTGCATTGATAGTTGTTGGGAGGTGGCGAATACGTAAAGGGTGTCAGAATTTAACTGGTAACATCAAAGCTCTGAATGGCAAAACGTCAGTGAATTGAATAAACCAAACAGATGAAGCTTGACCACAAGTCATCCTCTGTCAACCACGCAGAATATCAAATTGAGCCCAGGGTTCGTTCTGTGGGATGAAGAATGGAAACCTACATTATGTAACATAAGTATTTTTGAGTCGATGCCAAATTGCACTTCTTAAATCACACTTAGGTCACAGACCCGAGAGGCAAAAGCCCTGTGAGCAGTTCCACTGGGTCAGAATTTCGGATAGTAGTTTCAATAAGGATTGTTTGAAGTACGATGAAATACGAGAAAAATGTGTGAGATGGTTGTGTTTTCAATCAGTGCTGATCTCAAAAAATTCAGAATAAAAAAGTTACAATATTGGAATTGTGAATGCTATTTTAAACTATTTGTAGTAATTTTCGTCCACCAATACGTCGAATTTATCCCATTTGGGGGGGGGGGGGGGGGAAGAGAAAATGAGAGAATGTTTGACCATAGATAAAAGGTTTTTTGTGTGTCGAATTACGATTCTATAACACATTTATTATGATGAATTTTTACGAACTATTTTTGCTAATTTTAGCCATTTTAATTAAAAAATGTTTTAAATTGATTTTTAACCTTGGAAAAACTCGGATTGAACCCACTTTTTTTAAGGAAATATATTATTGACAATTGAGTGGTCTTGTTATGTCTTGAGTTTGTCATTCCTCCAGTTCTCTTCCCAGTTTTACAACCAAATTATGCAGAATCCAGTTTGAGCTCTCGATTGTCCCATCATAGCTTTGATCTTCGTTCCAGGATAAGAAGCCAGGCGAGAGCTTTGTGATGATCTTTGAGTCGTTTGCTTGAGAAATGAGAAGCGATGGGGCCGGACCTCGGGGGCGCCTGGACACCTTCCTTGATGTCATCGCCCTCACAGCGCGAGACCCGCTCGTCACATTCCCTGGTAAATCGTCAGCATCTCATCCACCGAACTCTCGACGGGCCCTGAAGCTCGCAATTTTTCAGGCTCGGCCCCTCGGCAGCAGCCTTGTGTGTTCGATTCGGCACTTTTTGAACGAAATTCGATATTTTGGTCAATTTACACGTTTTGGCACGTTCAACCCTCGATTTCGACCACCCTAAACACAAATCTGACGATAAAAATGAATAATTCCAGCTGCTTCGAATAAACTAGTACCTACATAAGTGTTAATATTTAAGTGAACCATTGATAAAACTATCAATAGACGTCTTGTAGGGAGTTGATATGAGACACCTATCCGTAGACATCTTGTAGGGAGTTGATTTAAGACACCTAAGCTCCCAAAAATAACATTCTTCATTAAAAAAAATAAAATAAAATAAAGTATCCATTTCTTGAAAATAACATAGGTTAGATGTTTTAGGGTTGGAAACTACGTGAAAATTTCTGCCTGCGCTTGCACAAACGTGTTTTCCTTAGAAGGGCTACAACCATCCTAAAATTGGCATAACTGAAATAATAATATATGATGTGTGGATTTTTGTCCAGATAGTTCCATACAAATTCGATTAAACTCCAACGGTAACCTTTTCTCCCTATGAGGAGTATTGTTTGGGGCTGGTCTTAATAGTATTGACAACATAATCCCAGGCTGAGGCAAGTAATCCATGGATTATGGATTATACGAGACCAACCGTTTTAACAGACATTTTCGTACTTAAAAAATAACGCTTAGATTCTCTGCTCTCAGAAACTGATCCGATTACTAATTCAACCGAATTCCAACAGTAGGTAACGTGTTCTCCCTATGAGTAGTATTTTTTAGGGCTGGTTTTAATAATATTGGCAGCCTAAACCCAGGCTGAGCCAAGTGATCCATGAGTTATGTATGCGAGAGCAAGCGTTTAAAAATACGTTTTCATTCTTCAAAAATAACGCTTAGAGTCTCTGATCTCAGAAACAAACAGTCCCCTAAAATTCTATCAAATTCCAAGGGTCACTTTTTCCCCTATGAAGAATATTGTTTAGGGCTCGTCTTGATAGTGTTGGCAGCCTAAACCCAGGCTGAGCCAAGTGCTCCATGGGTTATGTATGCGAGAGCAAGCGTTTAAAAATACGTTTTCATTCTTCAAAAATAACGCTTAGAGTCTCTGATCTCAGAAAAACAGTCCCCTAAAATTCTATCAAATTCCAAGGGTCACTTTTTCCCCTATGAAGAATATTGTTTAGGGCTCTTCTTGATAGTGTTGGCAGCCTAAACCCAGGCTGAGCCAAGTGATCCATGGGTTATGCGAGAGCAAGTGTTTAAAAATACATTTTCATTCGTCAAAAATACGCTTAGAGCTTCTGATCTCAGATACAAACAGTCCCTTAAAATTCTATAAAATTTCACGGTCACTTTTTTCCCCTGCGAAGAATATTGTTTAGGGCTGGTCTTGATTAGTATTGGCAGCCTAAACCCAGGCTGATTCTAGTAATCCATGGCTTATGGATTAGACCAAATGTTTTAAAATATATTTTCATTCTTCAAAAATAATGTTTAGATTATCTGACCTCAGAATCGACGTAAAGTGGAAATTAATACATCTTGAACCCTCTTGAAATAATACAAAGAGGTCGTTAGCTTCAATCCCCTTCAAATCCTCGAATTAAACGTTAGTGAGCTCCTGTTTAGTTTCCTACATAATATTATGCTTTACATCGTGCTCATCGAATAAATATTATTTGACTTTCGTTTTGTTAATTTTTAATTTATAGGCTTTTTAAAATTGTTACGAGTAAACCGTAAAATCGAGCTTGTACTGGTCTGAAATACGTTTCTTACGTCTCTCTTGGATGGTCCGCTCGGTGTCCCACTAATCGCTAAGCAACTGAGGTGGGTTTTCGGTTTTTTTGGCTTAGGCCTTGACGATAGCTAACTTCACCCCACCCAGCCTTCGTAAACGTGAACAATAGCTCGTTACACCTCAGTGTTCGTCACGATTCAAGTTTGAGTATTCGTTTCAGAACCTTTTCCATTGAAGCCAGTTTCATCTGCGATTCCATTGCTATTTCTACTCATTGTTTTTTCCGTCTTCTTTAGAAATGTGGTACGAGATATTCCTATGGGCTCTCTTCTCATCCGCCGTCGTGCACACGATAGCAGCTGTAATAGCCTTCTGCACACTGCGGAAACACCATTTTGGAAAGTGAGTGCTCATTTGAATTCTCCTTGATGCTTATACGTACGGATTGATGTGTGCAAGTACTTAACAAGGAGTCAAAACCAGAAACTCTTGTAAATAGCAACAAATTATATTTTCGGTATTATAATCACCTGGAAGATAAAATGGGCTCCTGGCCGTACCTCTCTTTGATGCACCAACGTTTCGAATACCATAATTCCATTTCACGTATTGGTCTGCATTTCTTGCCGTAAGTCGGTTGTGATCATGATTTTGCCATTGTTAAAATTTTCTCTTCGTTCTGACATCTGAACATATCGAATGATAGGGCTGAATGATGTTCTAGGGTTAAGTATAAATTTACTATAATGTTTCCCCTGGGATTGCCTAATTTCGCACCAAGTTTGAAAACTAGAAAAATGACTACAATACGAGGTTCAAAAACCAAAAATTGAATGAAATCTAATAAAAAATTAAACAATTTATCGTCATATTGCATAAAATTTGTCAAATACCGGGAACAGGTTCAGAACTGAAAATACACCTCTTCCACCGAACTTTCAGAAAATATATTCCCATCATCAGGGCTTGAAGGCTGCTATCTGAATAGAGAGTGCACCAAGCACATCCCCACCAGGACAAAGAGAGGAACCAGAAGATGGAAATTGCAAAACCACAATAAGTCAAATTCAGTAAAATCTAAGTAGCTTCTGCCCTTCCGACCCTTTGGTGTTAGAGTAAGGAAATTAAAATAGGATAAGTAATAGTTATGAGATCGGACTGGCTAAGTAAGACCACTGCCAACCTATCTTCGGGTTGACTGCTGAAGAAGAAGAAGAATTCCGATAGGTAATGACTAAAACTTTATAATGATCTTGACTTATGAAGCGGAAAACAGTAAAGTTCAGTAGACTAGTAACAAGAAATTTTATAACAATTAAAAAGCAACCAATATCCCACATCTTTCAGATAAGAACCGTTCGTAATAAAAATTGAAATTAAGTGGGTAAACAAAAATTGAAAGCACCTCAAAAGCCAACAGATTTCCTCCATTTCAGGAACCTTGTGAAAACCGCTCATAGAAACTAGTTTTGGAGGAGAAATGGCTCCCATAGTGGTTCCCGTGGATATTGAAGGGCGTCAGGAGTTTTGGACCATTTCCAAGCCTTAATCGATTTTGGCATCGCTACCTATAATTTTTGGTCCCATCCTGGGCATTCTAAAACGAAACAAGTCATGCAGTATGTCTGTAAGAACGAATTTTCAAAGCAATGTTCGTGTCATTGGGTAAAAAGATGATATAGCGAGAAACCATACGACCGTAAAATTGTATATTTTTCTCGTCAATTTAGCAATTTTTGCCGATTTTTACCCTTTTTTGACCCTTGTAAATTCAAATCTGACCCACTCGTTTTGTGAAAAATATTGTTATCGTCGAAGTCCCTCCGTCGTGAATCACCATCCCACACAACGTTAGGTGAACTAATATTAGAGAGTTTTTGTAGCACCCTCATGCCGAAACGAAAGCAGTGCTGCGCATGCGCACTTAAGACACCGACAAGTTTGACGAGCCGTGTCGACGAAAAATACAGGGATCTCACGGTGTCACCACTCGTCGTGTTGAGATGATGAGACGTTTTAACCTTACATCTGTATAACGCTACCTACCTTCTTCTGTTTTCCTTTTAAAATAAATGTCGAGTGTCGTATTCACAGCTGCTTCCTCGCGTTTTTCTATGTTTGTTTATCTTGACGCCATGTCTGGACATAGATTTGTATTCACGGCGGAGTAAAATGGACGAAAGAGAGGTTAACATAACGTTAGCGTGACTTCACCAGCCGGTAGATGCCGAAGCTGAACGAAAACTGAACCGAAAAAGGTTAGCATCAGACTTCGGTCGCCCTATCTGCCATTTCCGTTTCGGTGTCGTTTTCCGTTTCGTTTCGGCGTGAGGGTGCTGCAAAAATTCTCTAATTATTTTAGCCCTCAATACAAATTTTTGACCCCAAGAAACCAAATTTGATACCTTTTCTGTATGAAAAACAACTGAAATGACCTTTTTCTGTCTTTACTCACCCTTCCATACCACTTTCAGTGATTTTATGTAAATTGTTCGCGATTTTTGACCACTAAAAACTCAAGTTTGATCCCCTTAGAATTTCTGAAAATTGCTCGTCTTCGAACTCATCCTTTTGTTTTGCAGTAGGAACATTTGGCCAAATTCGGAGTTTTTAACGTGTACCCAAAGTCCGATATTGTCTGGAGTGATACAGACAAAAACAAACACACACACATACATAATATAAATTATCGTTAAAATCTAGGGATAAATTCAGGATGCTCAAACGGATTTGCCTATAAAAAATTTCAAAAATTCGTGTTTTGAATATTTTGAACCCATTCCAGTAGCTTCATTTTCCTTGAAAATTCGCAAAAAAGAATTCAAATGGTTGGTGCAGTTACCCCGATTCTTGGTGGCGTAGTTACCCCGAGTGCGAAGTTACCCTGTCTCGGAAAAATGGGTATCCACTAAATAACTGGAAATTATTTCCTACATTATTTGTCGACGAATAAGGACTGCAATTAATGTGGTTTTTCAAACTGCAAGAACATTCTGGAACCTTCTCTTTCCCGCCTAACTTAGTAGCTGCATTCACAAAGTATTCAGAAACAGCCAAATTTTTTCCAGCAAACAGCGCTCTTTTGGGGCATGGTGGAAAGTTACCCTGATTTACGGAACCCAAATTGATCCTTTAACTCAATAATGATTATCTAATCCACTTTTCATGTTCCAACTTCCTCACCAGCCCAAAACTTGATACAACTAAAGTTTCCTTTTTTTCATGTACGTAGTGATTATGAATTAACTGTTTCGTTTTAGAAATTGCGTCCAAATTGTTGTATTCAAAAATTAATTCCATTACGTAATCCAGTAACTAATTTTGGTTTGTTGTTGTAGGTTCTTTCCGATCGTGATAGTGATTATGGGGATTGGAGGGCCGTTCACCTCGGGGATTCTGAGCTCAGCAGCCATTGCTTTCGTCTACAGGGCGTCGTCGATGCAGATGACGTCTCTCCAGGCCCTGCTTTGGGGCGTAGGACAGACCGTGCTGGGCGCGGCTGTGGGATTCACACGTATATTGGCTACCTTATAACACCTCCTCTTCCAGGTTTGTTGTTTACAGTTCAATTGATGTCTTCTTGTGCATTGTGGTGTGGATTATCCATACTGAGTAAACAGCCGTTTCAGGCTGGGACTTTACTTCCGACTGCCCTGTCAGCGTCTTCTAGTGAGGAACAGATCCAGATGATACAGGGTCAGATCGAGGTATCACGTCGTCAGAAATTACAAAGAAACAAATGATTCTGTAATTGATACAGGCAACTCAGCTATGAATAATAGTGGATTATCCTTAGTACGAGTGTTTGGGGGTATAGTTCACACTGTATGATGAGCCTCACTTCCCATTTCTTACTAAACACGCTTATATCAAAAGTACAGGTGTCTCCTGCTAATGATTGCCCTTCCTTTATGGAGATATGAATACTGATCTCATGTTTAGTTACGATGAGCCTGCCATGGGTGTTCCATACAGGAGGAACACTCATGGCTGGCTAATCGTAACTAAACATAAGATTAGATTAGTATGTCATATCTAAATGCCCATGCTAATAGTGATCAGTTACATATTAGCTCATTAATATACCTCACGCTGTCAAGTACTGACGTATCATCATTACTGGGGCACCCACAGTCTTGCAAGCTGTTTTCTGTCATCAAATCGTGCAGTCTGTCAAAGCACTAAAAATCAAAGAGCATAACTGGCCTAGTGCTACTTGTTGTGGCCCACATACGAGTATACCACTCAACTCTTTAATAGATTATACTAAATAAACCAAGTGGAAGGAAGGGGTCTACGTGAGACGGGAGGCGTCCAACCGCCGGCTCTCCCCACCAGTCTCTAACAACTGTGGGCTGGCCGGGGGAGGGTGGAACAAGCCCTATATAACTATAACCCGTACTCCCGACCAGATTTCTTCATTCTACACACACCTCTAAGTCGATGACTTATCTCTCTCTAAAAATTCATTCTTGCCAGAAAAATCCGTCTCCACAAGAGAAATGATGAGTTCGTTACCCAGCCCGGTCGCAATGTGCGCTTCGGTGCAAATTTAACAAATTTTTCGTCCAAAAAAAGGAAAACAAGAAGGATTTTAGCAGCATAGGCATGTGGGGTGTTGTCAGTCATGTTTTTTGGAGGCGCTGATTCGATTGCAACTAGTCCCGGTCCGACTAGAAGCACACAGCATACCAAACTTACAAAATTATAGTCTAAAATCCAAAAAAATTGCATATTTTATGTGGGCACATGAGGTGTCGCTTACCACGTTTTTTGGTCGCTGAATCGATTGCGAGTAGGTTCAACCCGTTGAGACTGCATTGAGTGATCAAAATCATAGTTTTTTGGTTCAAAACACACAACAAAAATGATTTTTGGACGTCTTTTCTGCCCGACTTGCCACACTGTGGTTTGAGAACATTGCTCTGGCAGATGGCCAGTAATTTAAATTCTCAATTTCCCAAGCTATTTCTTAGGAAATTCGCTCCTTAAGTCATGCTGCATGGCAGGAACTTTTTTTTGTTTTTCATATGTTTGTATTATACAACACCTTTACTGACTGCCTAAACTCCTCTCTGCCGAACTTTAGTATTAAAACTCCTAGTTCGCTCCTCTTACACGCATTTTAAACGGGCTCGTCAGCACCGGAACCAAATTGACGCAACGGAATTTTATTTCAGGAAGGAAGAAGGGTTTTGTTGACCTGCCGATCGGCGCTCGATGGCCTCTTAGCAGCGATACCGCTTCCCGTAATCTTGCTGGAAATACCTAGCGTCAAGACTGCGCTACGTCTTTCATCCCGACTTTAAGAAGAAAGAAAACAAGGAAAACCGTAAGACGAGAAAAATATGAAAGACAGAGCTTGCATGCATCTGTTGTTGATGTTACGAACCACAAGATAACCTTGTACATATAATAATCGAAGGTAAAAATGTAGATCAATTCATACTTGAATGTTTTTCTTATTTTACTCATGAATTTATATTTAACAAACGTAAACGACTGAAAGGTTTTTCAAGTTTCAAGAAGCCACGTTAGACTAATAATTTGATTAAGTTAGTTTCGAATTTTACCTTTTTCTCTGCTCAGAAAAGTTTAAACACTTTCCACCTAATTGTTCAATTTAATAATAACGTTGGATGATGTTGTCTAGCCTTTGTAATTAGTTGTTAGTTATATTATAATTTAGGTATTGTATAGGAGGTACTTCTGGTTCACCTTTTATAGGTTCTTTTTTGAAATTTGATATATTTTTATACGTTCTGCTTCGGGTGTCGCCGTTCATGCGACTTGGTTTAAACTGTGATTTTATTGTTAGCTATGAATTCGACAAATGTTGTTTTAGAAATGTTCAAGGGGTCGGTGTCTCACGTAATGTTTTTGAAAGGTGTAAATGTCAAACATCGAAACTCATTCAAATCTCTCCTTTAAATAGTGAACCCCCCCCCCCCCCCCCCCAAGTTTCCGTAAATTGCCTTGTGTACCTACGATCTCTAATGTTGTACAAATATGTAGCAATCGTCATGAAATTGTGTTTGAATATCGGTGGGTACTTGCGACAGTAGGCCAAGTCCTTTTTCCTGACTTTGGAGAATTATTAGTATCTCAAGTCGTCCATTAATTCACAGTTCATTAGAAAAACAAATCTTACTATTTTTCCCACGTTATTACGTTATGTAATTTCATTAATTAGACATCAAGTTACGATCGAACCCACCACCCCGCCACTGGACTAGGATATGTCCGAATGCCAAAGGGTACTTTTTTAGGCGCATTGTATTTTTTTAAAAAGGGTCGTTGAATGACATCAGGTTTGTTCTCAGTGACCATCTGACGGTTATCTGACCGTCAGAAAGGTGAAGGGACGTTCTCGGTGATTCTCAGAATCTTTTCTGACTGTTTAGTATCCATGACTGGCTGTTCTCAGTGTTTTCCTGGCGGTCCTAAGCCAGTTTGCTGATCTTCATTCCAGTACACAGGAAATAGGGCGAACGCTCTGACAGGCCTTCTCAGTTCCCAACCATTATCAAACTCAAATGCTTATCAAGACGCTGATGATGGATGGTTTCTTATGGTTGTTATGTATTGATGAAAGATTGGCCCCACTGGGCGAGCAATGTTTATATACAAGAGATCAGTTTAGTTTTTTAGTTGAGCCCCATTAATATATTCATACATAATAAATAGTTACCGTGGCACATCTGTGTGGTTCTTATGCTTCGGATATCCTCCGAAAATCGAGATAGTTTAATGGTTTTCTAGGAGTCAGCTAACCGCCAGATAAAGCCAGTGCAAAAAAACTATTTATCATGAAAACAGACATGGTTATTTATTGAAACAATACTTCAGTAAGGGCGCTTAAAATTATGTCGAAGTATTTACCAGTAGATTGGAATATTAACATGTTTCGACGTAAATCAATATCTAAATAAATTTTATTCTATTAAGTTTATCAATAACAAACTCGAGAAAAGTAGGGTGAAATCTCAGCTTATGAATTATTCATCAATATCTTGATGTATTTTGATATCCATAGGCATCAGCAGTAAGTACAAGTAATGCAGTAATACAAATGAAAAAACTAAGTTTCTCAGTAACAAACCATAGAAAAGTAGGATGAAATCTCTTACAAATAAGAGGTTTCATGGTCCTCTGCTATTAAGTATTCATCAATATCTGGCTCCCTCTCTTTGTGTCAGCAAAATCATCAGCTCTCCCCTAATTTTCACCAGTTTGTTCTTGATAAACTTAGTTTTTTCATTCGTATTTACACCATAACTAAATAAAACGTCACCTCACAAAATTACACGCTTACCTGCTTATGCCTGTGGATGTCAAAATACAATAACATGCTGTGTGTGCGTGTGACGACCACCTTTTAGTTTGTAATCATAATCATGTTATAACCACCCAAGTCCAGTTTACGTCACACTGTACCTACCCAACTCAGGTGGACCCTCCCTTAACAGTGAATATTGTGCCTAATGGACTTGGTTAAATCAACTAACGCTAGGAGCGCTAAAAGAACACGATTTGGACGATATTCCTGTTGAAAGACAATTTAATGTGGGTATACCTTCATCGCATTTTCCAAAAAAAAAAGAACTTGGATACTTTTTGCAAGTAAGTACCCTCATGTTGAAAGAAACAACAACAACAACAACAAGTGGGTAGTTTGCCTTTTACTCGTAGCTAGGGACCGAAGTCGTTCCTTTATGGGTTTATTCAATCTCAGTATCCACAGGTTCACAGTATCCATGAACTTATCCACAAGGAATGACACAGGCCTATTCATTTACTGAGATTTTTGATTGAGTTACAGAATGGTTGACATCTTTTGTTTGGCAGATTTCATTCTCAATTTTTTAAGGAGATGATCGTGTACAATTTCCATCGTTAGTTACACGCGGTAAAGTCATTATTCTACTTTTAACTTTGAAAAACTATGGACTCATTTTTTGTATATGTAGCAATTTTGTAAATATTCATCAATTCATCATTGGTTTTGGGACTTTCGGGGGTTTAAGTTTGAATAGCGTAAATACCCGGTAGATATTGGAGTTGGTTTGCTATTCGACATTTGCTACTATATCTGGCTTCTCTGCTTGTAAAAATATCTTTCAGGAATTATTTTATTTTCTCCCTGTTTTGAAAATAGAATGCTTCAATCATGTACATAAAATGAAGAATAATATATGTATATAGTTACTGTAATTATTTAGAAAGAAAAACGAAGAAACGCACATACGATTGCATTGTACAGGTATATGATTTTCTGTGTTGTGAAGCTCTCTGTAACCTCTCTAATCATAGGCACTACTGATACTTGTAATTCGATATTCCATGGCGAAAGTAAAAAAAAAAACTCAACAAATATACAACAACGGAATTTGGTTTTTTAGAACTTTGGAGCTACTCGTGCTTTTCGGATTGACATAGAAACTTCTAATCGAGGGGGACTTCTGTCGTTTTTGCTTAGGTTTTAGATAATATAAACTTGGGCTTATTTTACTGTCTCAGAAGTTATCGGTACTCACATGGTAACTTCAGAAAGTGGGCTGATA
Source organism: Leptopterna dolabrata (assembly GCA_954871275.1). NCBI lineage: Eukaryota > Metazoa > Arthropoda > Insecta > Hemiptera > Miridae > Leptopterna > Leptopterna dolabrata. Next base: position 17,158,406 of record OX940984.1, on the reverse strand, counting down.
GCCCAAATTTCAACTATTATACGTTTATGGGTACTTCTACTCGCATAAAATTGGTTCAGAAAGGGTCTGGGGAGAAAGGTAGACTGATAAAGTTGTCGCACTGCTTTCCTATTATATAGTTCTTTGGGGTTAACCCTGTACTACGCGGTGTGAGGAATTGGAGAGTATCCTTCCTTAAGGCCTAATTACACCTACTGAGTGCTGGGTACTCGGTTGAATGCTCGGCCCAGCAGCTTCGGTGGGGCGAGTAGGTCATTGCATTCATGCTTTGTTCGGACAGATAGTCCTGGTCCAGGCCAGGATGGAACTGCGTTCAGAAAGTGAGGGGATAGAACCTTTCAGGAGTTGAGTTCAGAACTGTGCACCTCCGAACACGCTGTGATGATTCCAGACGAATAACCTGAAGCATCGTAACATTTCTCATCAGGTGAAGGTAGAAGCATTGAGTGCACTTGTGCAGGATCAACAGTCCTTGGAAAAATCCAGGACTGTTAGAACTAGTCCTGAACAGTCCAGGACTGTCTGTCCGAACAGCCAACACTCGATCCAGGACCAGTTCTGGCACTGTCCGAACGCACAAAAAGGGGCGTGGCTTGGATCCAGGACCGTCTCTCTGAACGAACCATCAGTCGGGCAGAGGACGATACAGTTGTCGTCTCCTGTGTGTTGAAAGAATAGGCAGCCACCGGATCACCTGATTACACTGGCCGAGCAAGGGCGAGTGACGACCTAGCTTAGTGGATTATTGGGGGGGGGGGGCTACTTGGCCGAGAAAATAGAACGCGTTTCTATCCACTGTCTCGCTCAAATCACTCTCCAGTTGCTCGGCCAAGTACTGACTGTGCCAATTACATTGCAGATTACTCGGCCAGATGCACTCTCTCTGCCCAACACTCGGCAAGTGTAATTGAGGCTACGCCATGGCAGTGTCTTCCCGTTTTGAGGTAACGCCGCAGTAGGAGGCCATGATTTCGTTAGCATGTTCTCACGGGGGAGGTGGGCACGGGCTGGTAACCTTAGATTCCCTTCATTCTCTCGGAGAAGATCTCATTCATTCATGAGTTCCTTATCATGGCAAGTGCAATATGTACGTTTCCACTTGGGAAACAAACTGACATCATACTCAGATGGCTTCTGAATATGGCGCCAATGTCAAAACTGTAAATGTGGATGACACATTTACAGTTTTCTTCGAATTTATTGCCAATCCAACTTTCATATCTTAAACCACGTTTTGAGATGTTTCTTGACTTCTATGTGACCAACGTTTCACTTGAAATAAAGCTTTGTTTCATGTCTCCATTGTAACTCACGTTTCCGTTGTCCTTCTATGGAAAACAATGGTAGGTAGGTATATCTCTGAAACTTATTGTTCGCAACTCCCTTCCGCAAACGCCGTTGTCCCATTTTCACGACAAACTCAGTTAAAAAAGTCCAATCTAAATCAAAAATCCATCCCAATACCTATTTCATTTACATTTCTATTTTGTAGAGGTTTAAGCATCCCTAATCCAACCCACCCATATTTGAAGTTTGAACCTTGCTCTTATTCTTTTGTGCCAATTCTGCTAGCACACCTACCCGTTTTAGTTGGAAATTTTGAGGTTGATCATCAGTAGAAAATATTGCTCATGTTGGCTCGATTTTGACGTAGCGACAAACGTTATGAATTAAGCTTTATTTAATCAGCGACTGCCAAAATCTACGTCCCTTCTATCTCTATCGTACAAATTACCTGCGTGATAAAAAAATCCACATTCCGAAATTTGATTTTCCATAATCATTGGGTACCTACCTGAAAGCATGTTTTTCGTTTGCCTTATACTTTGGCTGACTCAGTTGAACGACTCATTATTAAATTTACTTTTTATTGTTTACCACTAACTAATGTGATTTGACCTTCCTAATAAGCCCATCAAAAAACACGGAATGTTTTATTTTTATTTTCTAACTTCATTTTATTTTTTATTTAGGTATTTTTATCTTTCAAAATGGCTGTTATTTGTTGTTTTATTTATTAATATTAATTATTTTGATTAATTCATATTTCAACCTATCTTATTCTAGTTCTCGTCCTATTTTGTATTGATGTCCTCATGGTTTCCTCTGTCGCCTGGTTGTGTAAAACCCGCATATTCTTAGCATAAATATTATCCCCCACGTTTTTTTAAAAATATTACCTAGTTGATAAGTTTCTCACTTAAGATCCTGCTCAACTGTTTTGTTATTTTGTTAGTTAAGTAGGTCAATCGGTTTTATGTACCTAGGTACCTACCTGCTGTAATGATATTATCAAATAACAACATTATTGTTGGCCTATAATATTATTTTTACATCGAATTAATCCTTTTCACTTTCAATTAAAATCAAATCTGAAAAGTAAATGTGGAATGAAAATGAACCTTCTTCATGCAAAAGAAAGGTGGGAGGAAGTAGGTAGGAATCGGCAGTAGGTTTCTCGCTACTTTTGCGTTACATGTCAATACCTTCTGCATGAGGTCAATAAAAGGTCGATTTTGTGTAAGATTTTGATGGTTTCCCCCATTTGAGTTTTATTATGTGTTGGCTTTTTTGGTTTGTTTGTTAAAAATTAACTACAAGATTATTTGTTAATTAGCTACTTACAGAATTTGTTTACATAAAAATTATTCGAACTCGCCTATCAAATATTTAATGGTTTATTAAACGTGAAAAAGGTTTAATTGAAAGTGAAAAACGTGAGTCAGTGTGAAAAAGGTTTAATTGAATGTGAAAATAATACCTAAGTATATTCAATTTGATTCAAATTGTAAGCCTCGTTGTATTCAGTAGATTGTTTGTATTTAGGTAGTTCAGAATGCCTCTATTGAAAACAAACTTTTTTTTGCGCCGACAACCAATAAAGAGGATTATGTACCTACCGTTAATTATTGGTCTCTTTCCAAAAGTTGTGTAATCAGTTTCTTGTCAGTTTTTTCCTATCCACACCTTTGATACCGTTGTCTTTGTGCAGTACCTATATGCAAAGTAGAAGGCAAAACCTTTTAGATAGAATTAAGCTTTATTTAATCAGCGACTGCCAAAATCTACGTCCCTTCTATCTCTATCGTACAAATTACCTGCGTGATAAAAAAATCCACATTCCGAAATTTGATTTTCCATAATCATTGGGTACCTACCTGAAAGCATGTTTTTCGTTTGCCTTATACTTTGGCTGACTCAGTTCAACGACTCATTATTAAATTTACTTTTTATTGTTTACCACTAACTAATTTGATTTGACCTTCCTAATAAGCCCATCAAAAAACACGGAATGTTTTATTTTTATTTTCTAACTTCATTTTATTTTTTATTTAGGTATTTTTATCTTTCAAAATGGCTGTTATTTGTTGTTTTATATTGTCGGCAATTTCTCAGCGGTTCATGATGAATTTGTATTGTGCTGTTTTCGGCGTTGTGGCATCGTTCTAATTTGTTATCAGTATCAATCACCTGTGACCAAAATTCCAAATTTGGCTTGAAATGTACAGCCGGATGTATCGAACTACGTCCATTATCCGCTACTTCTAACATGATTTCACTGCATGTAGAAACAACAAGAGCTGAACGCCTTGCTGAATTCCTGCTGTGCTTCCGTTTCCCCCAAAACTTCCCTCCCCATACTCTTAGTCCTACTGTAAGAATATCAGTAAATTGCCGGTGTTAGAAACACTCCTAGCTCGGAAACAAGAAATTATCAGCGTAAACCAAAATTTGCACCACCTACCTTCATGAATGGAAAAAAAGACAAGTACAAATATTTTCGTACTCCTTTGTAGTTTTTATTATAAGGAACAAAAGAGGCGTTGCAATTTCTTTTATATTATTCTATAAACTAGGTACTTCACAACTAAATTGTTATTTTTATTTCGAGCTTATGCAACATTTAGATGAACCTAGTCGTATTTGAGCAAATATGGGGTAACATGCCCCATGATGGACCGAGGGAAATACAAAGGAAAATAAATTTGTAAAAAAATTGCATTTAATCCGTAGCGTTTGGATAGAGCTATTTTTGCACGCTATTTCCTGAAAGGTCTATTTGAAACAAATAAAATTGAAAAAAAAAAAATGAAGAGAAGTCTTTACTTGGACCGCAAAGACTGCATAGCTCCATTGTATCTGTGAATATTTAATGAGAATAAACATATGAAATCCGTCTTGTGTTGACCCCGCATTGTGGACTAAACCCTATATTCCGTCTTTCTGAAGAAGGTGAAACGTCGAACTGAAATCTCTGCATGGCAGACGACGATGAGGTTTGTGCCCTACAGAGCAACCTAGCTATAATGTTTATAGGAATGTACGCGTTAATTTGATTGTTTTCAGTTACCTAAATGCGGTGTTCTGGGCTGGATAAAATGGGACGCATCCCAATTTTTGGTTGTTGGTACACGATACATCGTAAAGCCGCATTTACACTTGCGGTGTTGGGCCCAACACCGAATATTCGTCGGCCTCTTCCCATAAGTGTAACCGCAGGACAGATACCCGAATGCTCGCGAATATTGGCCAACTATTGTGCATACACATGCGGCCGAGTGTTTAGCGGGTTTGCTTCCCGAGGCTAGTTGAAGGCACAGAGCTCTCGTTCATTAATAAGTGAACCCGGAGCGTGAATCACAGGAAACATTTTCCTGTGATTCACACTCCGAGTTATTGCTGTGTTGTTTTGTTGTAGGGGAGTCCGATTATCCAAAAGGAATTGATTTAAATCGATTCAATTCAATTCATTTATTAACGGAAATATCCAATTAAAAATTGACATAAAACAAACATTTCCATAAAAGTGATGATTTAAATTGTGATTTAGGTACATTGTTATTGCGAAAGTGCGTTCATCGTCGCTTGCCCGAATATGCGTCGATGCTCGGGTTGAGGGCCAACACCGCATGTGCGTACAGGGTGCCCGTCAAGATTCGGCAAACTCCGAGCATAGGGCGAGTATGGGTGAATATTCGGTGTTGGGCCCAACACCACAAGTGTAACCGCGGCTTAAGGCTTGTAGGTTAGACTTGGTTTTAATAACATTTTACATGTAGGTATATTGTAGTTTTATGTACTTATATTTTATTTAAAAAAAATGTGTATGGATATTTGTAACACATTTGTTTTGATCCCAAAGTGGTGGGTCCTAAATGACTTTTTTGTTGGGTACTTCTGTATCTATTAGCCTCACAGGTGCTGTGGGTAGAGGAAGAGTCTAGTAGATTGTGGTCTTTTGAGGAAGAATTTTACGGTTTGGAGGGCGTTTGGTTAGGTACTCACTTGTATGTCTTAATATTCGATACTTAACAATCAGAAAGTTAATATTCAATACTTTCACTTATGTCTTAATATTCAATATTTACAGTCAGAACGCGATGTTTTAATTTTTTTTTTCAGTACCTAGGTAACCTACCTACCTGTCAATTTTTTGGGCTAATGTTAATTTATACTTAGGTACAAGTGAGTTTAATCGGGGGATCCCGTATGTAACGGCACCATATTACTTCTCACTACCGAAGGTAGGAAGGCCTTGGATTCGTGATTGAGTAAAAAAAAAATTTGTTCTCGAAAATGAAAACTTCCACTACAATTTTGCGTTTCAGACATTTTTGGTTCCGTGTCTCTCTGTCTGTGGTAATTACTTGTAACGCCCATAACTACCCGAAATAATGGATGAAATTTGGAGGGTAGGTGCGAGTTGGGTCACAGACGGTCCCATACCAAAATCATTGAAAAAGTACGGTAACTTTCGTCTGCGCATGCGCAAATGTGAAATATTTGAAATGTCCATAACTATTCTAAATATAGTTGAAATGAGCAGAAACTTAGGGGGTCGATCAAGAATAATGCCTTGATAGTTCCAAATGAATTTCATTAGAATCATGCCTTCCTTTCGTCTGCGCATGCGCGAACATGAAATGTTGGCCGTTTCCTTGTAACGCTTCTAACCACGCGAAAAATAGTCGTAGAGCTGAAATTTTGAGGCTCGTGGGTTGGATCGCAGATGGTCCCGTATCAAAATGAACCTACCCAACTACTTATTCTATATACGTTCACGTGATTCAAGTGAGGAAGGTATACTGACTGCCCACTCGAATTGGCAGACTTCTATGAAATAAAGAAGTAAGTACACCGACCTATTAAAGTGGTACAGAGCTTGAAAAAAAATTGAGGCTGAATAATGTTCCTGCATCTAGAGAAAATGAAAGCTGCCTGTCTAATTCTGGTTAGACGAACGATTTTATGTAGAAGTAACATCCCTATTTCATTTATTTTGGGTATTCCAAGCTTTTGGGAGAGTTGTGGTTTCCTTTTTTTTGGGGGAAAATTCAACATCGATTCCTAAAGCAGCTGTATACTACATCGTATTGGAGCTAAGAGGGGTCCAGCACCATATTCCAGTGATAAAACCACCCTGTAAAATCATAATAATAAAAAACGTTATTTCAATTTTGAATTTTTCTTTATAGAGTGTGAAATTTATAGGATATTTGTGATCTACTTACGACACAAAGTGGAAGTGCGTATGATATAGGGCCTATTTGATTAATGAAAACAGCTATATCGATTTCGATTTGAATTTCTCAATGCAACATTAACACGACTTCAAAGTTCAACATTAGTGGAGGACAGCGCTGTGTCGGTAAAATTTGTGTTTTGTGTCGGTTGCTATTTCTTATCGGAAAAACGAAAACTTCGCCCGCGGAAAAGTCCGTGTGCCGCCATTGGCAACGGTCAGCTCCCGCCGAAACCAAATGCGAATCTTTGCGAGTCCGCTTACTATCCTGCCGAATATCGACTTTTACGGAATTGAAACCCACATCAACCCGTTCATGGCGAAAACCGGTTTCTAAAATTTCTCACGCAAAAAGGACGCTAGTTAACATTCTATAAGGCTTGGTATACCTTGCTATAATTGCTACTTACAAGCGCTAATTCATAAGTATGGTTTACACAAGAAGCATGGGCTTCTCTTTCTCTCCCAAGACACCGGTTATATGTAATACGAGGCGCAATATTGACTCCCATATGAGAAGACAAGATCTCGGAAATACCAAACAACATGAGGCTACTAACCCCCACTTTTCTCCCTCTTTGCCATCCATATCCCTAATCACAAACAATCCCTCAAACACAGCCGCTGCTCACAAACCAGACCACAACTACTCTCAACACTATTTAACTACTCAAAGCTGCAATGACCTGCCAGCCCTCACGTCTGACACCCCTAACATAAACTTATTCACTAAAAATTCGCTCGAAATTTTACGAGATGCAACAGATTATGTAGAAAACAGTTCGCAAGTGGCCAAAGTAAATTCATCCGCTGAACCAGCCCTGCCCTGCTCCGATATTCCAACATGCCACCAAGATCTTAATCTCAAAAGCATACAGTCCAACCACACCTGTTCTCCATCACAACCCTTAGGTAATGTCACAGATCCCTGCACAGCCAACGAGGTCTCCCACCCCTTGGATAATGACCCAACCCTTGCTGTCAAATACCCCATAATACATCCGCATGGAATCGTTGCAGCGAAAAGATCTTTCCCAGACTCCCAACCTGGACCCTACATACTCATACTCGATGTGAAACCAGATAAGCACATGACTGAAGCTTCTATGCTACGTTGCATCGCAGATACTGAACCGAGTGCTGACGTCACCATTAAAAAATCTGGGAGAAGACGTTTCATAATTTCGACCTCCCAATTATATGTCAGCCAGAATATCCTACAAAACACCCGAATTCTGAATAACACTCGTGTGAATGTGCCATCCAGTCAGTCTGAATTTATTGGAATCATCAAGACTGATAGGGCCACAGATGTACTAAACGACTTCCAAATCCACCACAGTGACAGAATAAATAGCATCTTCTACATATGCCGCTACAAAAACAAGTCTTTGGTTAGAACTAATGCTGTGCGGATTCATTTCCATGGTCAACACACACGTACTACAGTAAAAATAGGCTCTTGTAGTTATCCAGTGGAACCGTATATTCCAAAGATCAAACTTTGCACCTCTTGTTTCCGATACGGACACACTCACTACACCTGTACTGCTCAGCCTAGGTGTAGAACATGCGGGACCCTCGATTCACAGCATGACTGCCTCCCATCTGATGCGAGGTGCATAGCCTGTCATTCCAAATCTCATACTGTTGGGAACAAAGCCTGCCCACTCTTGAAATTTCTCATCAGTCGTGGGCAAAACATCTACTACCGAAAAACCACTGTAAGCAAACTAGTACAACAATTTTTCCATACCTACTCAACACCATTCGTGGGCATCCAGAATCAAGCATGGAAACACCTCTAATCCGCTTCATGGTCCTGCATTAACACACCTGGAACGACCTAAAACTACCCACTATCCGCTATATCAGAAAACTGTGATGAATACCCACAGCACAAGGTCAAAGTACCCTCACTCATCTCATCAAAAACCCCATGTTAACACCCCCCAAACTACAGTTGTCTCTCCTATTGTAAAAACGAATATTCCTCAACCTGCTGTCAATCTTACAATGAGCACTGCCACCCCAAGAAATTACAAGGAGGCCACAACTAAAAGTACACCTCCAACTCCAGTCACCAAGACCGTAACAAACTGTGATTCCAACAGTTACATTCAATTTAAAGTCCCCAAAAATATACCAGAAGAAATTATTGAACAGATTAACGCCACAATACAAAATTTAATCCTACAACATTTTTCCAGCCTTGGTAAAAATGATTGAATTCAATAGCAAAATTAAAATTATCTCTTGGAATGCCCGAAGTATTCTCAACAAAATATCTGAACTTGGAAAGTTATTAGAAAGACTGAATGTAGACGTGGCGCTAATACAGGAAACATGGCTCATAGAAGAAAAAACAATTAAATTCCCTAACTATCAAGTGATTAGAAAGGATAATTTGTTACATCAAGGACGTCGGGGATTGATGATCCTTGTCAAATGCAACATTCCATTCACTGTTATGCCCTCCCATCCAAACGGGACTGGCGACTTAGAAATCCTATCAGTCACACTCAACCTTCCATCCGGCAACTTACAACTGTCCAATGTATATGTACCTCCAGGTATTAGAATTCAAGATAGGCAGTGGGCAGATTTCTTTGATTTCTACGGGCAAACTACTACCCTCATTTCGGGGGATTTTAACGGACATAACATCTTCTGGGGCTCGTCGCAAACTGACAGTAGAGGAATGCAGATAGAACAAGCCATCCTAAATTCCCAATTAACCATCATCCCCAACTCGTTTGAAACAAGGATCACAAAACCTAACGAAATTTCTTCTGCTACTGACATTGTCATTGTATCCCCTCAGATACATACAAAAACTAGTCTAAAGGTTATGAATGAATGCCTGGGAAGTGATCACAAAGTACTGGAAATCACTATAGCTGAAGCCGAAAAACTCGTCCTCCATGGTATGCATAAATGGAAAATAAGAGATGCTAACTGGGAACTATTCACCACCATGGTTTATGAAACCCTTCAAAAACTAATTACAGAACAAGTATCCATAGATAACGTACAACAAATTTATAATACATTAGCCGAAACCATTATGAGAGCTGCAGAAGAATCTATCCCAAAAAAAATAATCAGCCCATACTCTAAATGCAACATGTGGTGGAACAGTGAATGTGAAACTGCTTCCAGCAGAAGGTCCGCTGCTCTAACTGCTTACCGTGCACAAAAATCCATTGCAAATTATAATACACTAACCACTGCTTCTAAGGAAGCAACCAGAATCATAAATCAGGCCAAAAGAGACGCATGGAGAAAACTTTGTGAAGACCTACTTACCACCAATTGTAACAACTCCACCCAACCGTCTGCCTGGAAAATGCTCGCTTGCCTAACTGGCAGAAAGCTTGGGAAAAACGGCTTTGTAGATCCAGCTGTTTACCCTGCCATCTGTAATGATGTATTAAATCGCATCACCAAACCTACACAAATTTCCTCTCAAATCTTGCTGCATCACTCACCAGCTCCCCCTCCTTTTACCATATCAGAGCTTGACGCTACAATTTCCAAAAGGAGGAGAGACACGTGTCCTGGACTTGATAACATCACTTACTCCATGCTCTCTCATCTCCCACTAATTGGAAAACGACTACTTCTCTCTATCTACAACTGCTGCTTTTCCAACAGCCTCATCATTGAACAGTGGACGAAGATTAAAGTAATATACATTAAAAAACCGAACTTCCAAACTGACGATGCTAACTCCATTAGACCACTCTCCCTAATTTCATGTGTAGCAAAATTAATGAACAGCATGATAAACGCTAGATTGGAGGCCACCATAGAACAACATAGCATACTCCCCATCCATCAGAACGGATTCAGAAGAAGGCATTCCACACTCAATTGTCTTACAGAATTACAAATGAGGGTACTATCTGGTCGGGATGAGCGACGTGCAACCCTTTGTTGTTTTCTTGACATCAAGGGAGCTTTCAATGATGTACAAATCACACAACTAACTAGCATCCTGATGCATCTGCAGCTGTCACCACATGTTGCTTCATGGGTAGCTCACTTCTTTGGCCACAAAACCTACACAGATGGCTCCAATGAAGTCACGGGATGTCAAGGCCTGGATCAGGGAAGTGTATTGAGCCCTTTGCTCTTTAATATTTATGTCCATTCCATACACTCCATGCTACCGGACCCCCATGGAGCTGTCTTATCCTATGCTGACGACTTCATGATCCTTACTCAAAGCCATGATCCTTACTCCAACCATCAAATCATGAAGCAGCACTTGCAGCACGCCATCACTAAGCTTAACGGGTTGGGATTCAAAATCAATTTCTCCAAAACGAAGTTGATGTCCTTCTTTGACTCCCTCCCGAATCACCAAAAAAACGACCTTGATATACACCTCCCTTTGCTACCTACAAACACACAGATTCAAGTCGTCAGCACCTACAAATACCTTGGTATTGTGCTCGATGACCGGCTGTCAGGAACTGCTCACACTTGCTCTCTTGTGGCTAGATGCGTAGCAGACATCAATGCCATGAAGGTCATGAAGGGCACCACTTGGGGCAGCCATCCGGACACGCAGGAGCAGCTCTTCAAGCATGTACTGCTCCCAAAAATCAACTACTGCATGCACCTTTATGTGTGGGGACTTTCCAAAAACATCAAAAAGCTGCAAGTCATTCAGAATGCTGCATTAAGACAGATCACAGGAGCAGTAAAGTCCACACCAATACCATCATTGCATGCAGTCACATCCACCATCTACATGACCTCCCATGCGCAATTCGAACTTGAGCGTTGCTTCTCAAGACTCCTCATATACCACCCATCACTCCGACTTGTGGTACAAGATTTTGTAGACCCTCCGCATCGAAGAATCAGCCAATCTTGGAATATATATCGAAACAAATTGTCAAACATACTGCAACTGATACAAGACAGCGACACACACCTTAACACTGAGACAGAAAATCAATTCCGATACACAGAAGCACTTGAGCTCAACATTTTCGCAACAATTCCGACCATTGACAAAAAATCCAATCTCTCCAATGTACAACTTAAAACCTTGACCCTTGAATACTTACAAACCAAATTTTCTACATACCCAGACAGAATATATACTGATGGATCCAAACTGGATAATGGAGAAACAGCAGCAGCTTACTTTTGTGAGAGACATCACCACTCGGCTGGGTCCAAATTGAATAGCGCCTCAAGTGTCTATCATGCCGAGCTCACAGCAATTCTACTCGCTCTTTTACATATAGAAGAGTTCCACCATACTTCTAGCAACATCATCATCCTCTCAGACTCAAAATCTGCTTTGCAAGGTCTAGCAAACGTCAAGTTGGGAGAATGCCCACCATCTATACTTCAAGACATTTTCAACACTGCCAGCCTCCTAAAGAGTACTTTGCAAAGTAAACTTGCGCTGCAATGGATCCCTGGCCACTGCCAAATATCTGGCAACGATTTAGCTGACCTTGCTGCTAAGAACATCGCACGAGACGGACAAACCCTACTCCACAATACTGTCACATACATAGACTTGGTAAAAACCCTCAAACAGAGACGACATAACGACTGCCTAGAGGAACACAACCGACTCACTCTGACTAAAGGACACTGGACCAAACAGATAATACCCGAAACTTCGAACATCCCATGGTACCGCAACACGAAAGAGACCCCAAAATTTTATACAACTATTAACAGACTGATTTACGGACACGCTAACACTCCACTTTACCGGGCAATGATGGACAGAACCAACAGAACATCTCCCAATTGTCCCAGCTGTCAAACTTTGGGAAATTTAGACCACACCCTCAACCATTGCGCTCTCTACTCTCGCCAGAGAGCGCAATTTAGAGAAGACAATGACATATCCTTACCTTCCCTACAAGACCACGTACGACAACACTTCGACTTGCCCACACTAAAATACATCTATGATTACTTACAGACTAACAGTATCACCCTTTAAATTACTAATAGCCTACCTCTATATTTACAACAACAAAAATCACCAAGATTACCTAAATCACCTTCAGCTATCTTCCTACCCTACCATCCCCTCATCTAACTTCGTCAAACATCCCCCTCATTGAAACTTTCAAGACGTCAGTGGACTTTAGGCGACATCAAGATCAAGACATCATCATCAGATCCCTTCACACATCACCATCATATCTTCCTTCAACCTCGACTACAACCAGAACGAAATATGCCCTACATGACTTTCGTCGAAGGCATTTAAACGAAGAAACAACAACAACAACAACTGGTAGGTTACTTTTGTGGTTACAGTCCATGTAGTTGGGTTTGTTGTCTAGTAGATAGTTGGGGGTTCGATATTTTCTTGCAGACCTTCGTTTTTATTTGTTCTCCATCAGCTCAGCCGTCCGGGCTATGTTTTTGTCCGCTCTCATCTCAATCGACGCCGGTACATCATGATCAAGGAGTACAGCCCCATCGCTCAAGCCCTTCTCGGAACGTTCTTCACATGGGCACTCACTGCTGCTGGAGCTCTCGTGGTCGTCTTTATCAAAGGCCACCAGGTAAGCTGGATTCAATCAATTCAATCTTCTAAGACGAAATGTCAGTGTCAAAATTTGAAAATAGAGGACAACGAAAAGGGAACTTGGTTTTATGTTTTTTGAACATCCAACCAGTCTGGAAAACCTGTCAACTGCCCGAGCTGGTCGTACCTAACTTCCTGTTTATTTTATCAATCGGTCCGCCAGCATCGCATTCTATTACCTCGCAGCTCACAGTTAATTTGTATTAATATTCGGGTAAATCGAACTGAAATCTGTTATCCAGTCTTCCGGACCGGATGGAAGTTGTACCAATAATTTATTCGTAACATTGAACTTACAGCCTTTATAGCCTGATTGGCCTTGTACCCCCAGCCTTCATCTCGTTGGCCTTATCTGGTCCATACACATTGGTTCCTTTCTGTTCCGATAAATCTGCTGATGCCATTAATTTATGGCGACCATTTAAATTCGATGGGGTACTTGAACTGAAGTGATAATAATATCTACTCATCTAGGTATTCATGTCGGTAGGAATTGGAAGATCCTGTATGTTAGGCTTATGATACCTACAATAATTTTTTGTTCTCTGTATTAGGGTGAATGGTATCTTGCTTATTGTGTACTTTCCTACCCGGCCATCATTTTTTGAGACTCATACTCGAATAAACATTTCTATACTTAATGGTTGAAATCGCCTCACAGAAAAGAGGCCTTTAATTCTGCAGTACAATGGCTGATGGCTGAGTGTCGCTAACGAGGAATCGTACCTCACGTAGGGTGTAGACGTAGAAGGTGCTTGTTTAAAAAAATTAAAAATTAAAATAAATAAGCATTTCGGTATTTACTTCATTTGGTTATAACCAAATGGCTAAATAAGTGTCCTAAAAGTTGCTTTTTTGCCAGCAAAATAATTGAAGTTAATTATGGTAAGAGTAGGTACACTCCTACGTTCTGTAGTCGATTACGGATTGTGCAATAGTGTCAAGGTTCGTGGTTTCGTTTTAGAAAGGAAGAGTTGAACTTGAGCTGGAGCTTACCGTCCGTAAAGTCTTCGCTTATGAAGTTGCATTGTTGGTGCATATAATGATGATAAGTGCAAAAAGTTGCTCCAAGAGAGAAAAGAATATAGGTAGGTAGATGGAGATATAAATACACTTTATGTTTTACATAGGGTCTTATGACCCCTCATAGTGTACATACATCAAGTAACACTGAAATAATTGCAGTAACAGTGGAACATTGCTGTAATTTTACAGTAAGAAAATAATCGCAGAAAAATACCTGTTAATGCACATTATAGGAATAAATGATCAATTATTGAGAAAAAGTAATAAGACAATGAAGAATCATAAGATTAAAATTTAAAAAATTCCTGTCATGCCATGGCTATAAGAGCGAATTTTCAAAGAAATATTATGCTATTGTGTAAAAAGGTGATGTAGCGAGAAACCATACCACTTTTTGTAAAATTATATCATTTCGTGATTTTAGCCATTTTTACCGATTTTTGAACCCTTAAAAAGTCAAATTTGTTTTCATAATCAAAATGGTGCCTCTCTCTGTCGTGAATCACCACACAACGTCAGGTGAATTAATATTTATTTTAGCCCTCAGTACCAATTTTTGACACCAAAAAATCCAAATTTGACTCCTATTCTGTATGAAAAAGTACTGAAATTGTATTTTCCTGTCCCTTCCATACAACTTTCAGTCATAAAAAAAATTGTTCGCCATTCTAGTAGTTTTACCGATTTTTGACCCCTAAAAACTCAAATTTGACCCCTTAGAATTTTAGAAAACTGCTCATCTCCGAACTCATCCTTTTGTTTGTTAGTACGAACATTTTGGCGAAATTTGGAATTTTAATCGTGTACCCAAATTCAGATATCATCCGGAGTGACACATAAATAAATATCTATGCATATATAAATTTTGTTAAAATCTAGGGATGAATTCAGGATGCTCTGAAACGGATTTACCCATAAAAAATGTCAAAAATGCATGTTCGGACAATTTTTGATCCATTGCAATACCTTCATTTTCATTGAAAATTTACACAACTAATTACTCGAATACAAGGTCTTACACAACTAATCGGGAGAAATCAGCAATTTAAGTTTTCTAATATTTAGCAACTGTGCTAAGGAGAGGTAGACAACAGACGCGAATAGGGAGCCCATTCCAAAGAATCGCACCCACGACGGAAAAGGAAATGTTGTATGCATGAGAGGTGTGCGTGGGGATTCTAATAGCACATGATGAGCGAGCAGAAAGATAGTGAATGAAAAGAGGTTGGAGATGAGTGGGGGTCACATGCATTATTTCAAAGATGAAAACAGGTTACCTAAGCTTAATGTGAAAGTGTGGTCTCTAACAAGTTTACGGTGAAATTTACCCACCTCCTGTATTTCGTGGGAGGCCATATGAGGTGAAATCTCTATAGAAAACCATCGATTTCATCGAATTTCTTTATGCACCTTATGTGGTAAGCCATCTTGCAGTGTGGAATAAATAAAAATGAACCTTTCGCTTACCACCAATTTATTCAGTACAAAGCTTTTCACTCAACTTCTGAGCCTGATGATGCTCAGAAGTTGAGTGAAAAGCTTTGTACTGAATAAATTGGCGAAAGGTTCATTATTTGTATTTATTCCACACTATAGAAAATCAATTTTAAATAAATACGTGTATCATCATTTAGTTAATGAATTTGTGTCATTATTAGCTTTGTTGGCACTGCCTTTTTCTGTCAGTTCGCTGAATCCTAGAAGACCGTAAGAAACCATCCATTAGAGAAATAAAAGAATCAAAAGAATAAAAAAATCTCGTAAAAGAATCAAGGACCCCGTGTCTAGAGATGGATATTGGATGTAGGAATGGGGGAACTAAAGAATAATCGTGTATTATGAATTAAGAACTAAAAAAGTCACACTCAGGCGACTGAGTTAGTTCTTTATTAGTTCTTGTAGTTCGTAGTAACGGTGGATACTATATGAGTTGATAGTATCCACTGAACGATAGTTCCTTCAGTTCATTAGGAGTTGTTCAAGTGGGGTGGATACTAGATAAGGGTTGTAGTGTCATGGAACGATGTTCAAAGGAATAGGGAAATAAGTTGGGGGTCGTTCTGCTGTTCCTTCATCCGGTCTTTCCTGTATCCGTACCTGATGCCAGTCTGATGGTTGAACTATTGATTTCGTTCTAAGTTCTGATTCGTGTGATTGGAAACGAAAAGGAACTGGAATGGACTACTGAACTAACTCAAAGGAACTACTCCTTTCAAGGAGTGAACTAACTGAACTTAGTCCCTAAAATTAACTACTCTTAACCACCTCTACCATACATGATCCAATACTGTCTTGATCTTGGCTTGTGTTTGCTAATGGTCGGGAATCAAGAAGGCAATGCATGGTCAGTTTCTAGTTCGCCCTATTCTGTTTACCCTATACTCTGTGTGTGCGAATGACAATAAAAAATTGGTTCTGGATAGTCAGGAAAACAGCCAGTAATGGATACTATACAGTCCGGAAAGAGTCTGAAACTAGGTTCACATGGAGCAGCCGGTATAGAAATAATCCAGGACTTATGGAACTGGGGCCTGTTCCTAAAAGCTTTCACTCTTCACTCTGCACTCTTCAAATCCACACTGCACTTTGCGAACGAATTTCTGTTCCTAAAGAACGCTCTTGATTTGAAGAGGAAGAGTGAAATGCAAAGTGTAGAATTGCAGAGTTTTACCCTGTTTTGAAGAGTTCCGTTCCTAAAGGTTATCTTTCGCAAAGTGCAAAGTGAAGAACCTATGTTTCAGATGAAGAGTTTACAACATTTTTGCAGAGTCCCAAATGACTCTGCGGTAGAATGGCATTCTTTTCAAATCAGTTTTTAGGTTTTATTTCTTCGTTAAATTCAGTGTTTGGTTGTACCAATAAAAATAAGAGAATTCAATCAATCTTTCGATTAGGTCTAAAGGTGGCCCAGTTAGTGTGACGGCAAGCATGTATAATAGCATCGAAGTTAGCTCCACTGAGGCTATCAAACTGCTCTACATTTGGAGGAAGGAAAGGTTAGGAAGCGACAGGTTATTGTAGTTGGTGAATAAAAGTGACATCCTCCCTAATTGTTTTTAATGGAAATTTTCTGATACTTCTCATCAGGGGAAGATGGTGATGTTGAACATGCTCGACCCTCCGTGGGCCGCATTCATCGAGCGCGAATTCATTTCGTAGTGAACGACACAACTTTCAGGTAGTCGTTTCACCCTAACCAAATCCCTAGTAAGTTAACTTATAGAAAGTCGGAAGGCTTGATGAAGTCGGATTCGAAATAAAACGATCGGAACATCGAACGATAAATGGAACAGTTATTGGAGGTTACTCCACAAAACGAAGGTTACTCTTCAGAACACTCATCGTTTCGAGTAGAACTGCGGAGTGGGAGCGCAAAGCATTTACGAACAGAAAATTGTCCTACTTTTCACGAATCGCAAAGTGAAGAGTACGAATGAATACTTGCAAAGTGAAAAGTTGAAGATTCTTTAGGAATGGGCCCTTGGTCCCGAATGGTCTTGAACTGTCTCCCGATCCAGCACCAGTTCTGGTGCTGTCTGATCGCACAAAAGGGGCGTTGGCTTGGACACAATGGTCTAGGACTGTCTGTCAGAACGAATCTTGAGTTACTAGATCTTCAGTTCTTAGTTCATCTCACAGAAAGACAATTACTCTGGTTCATTAGGAACCAGAGTCGTTCAGATGGGGTGGATACTTCATGGGGAGTTGATAGTGTAAGGGAACGACAGTTCAAAGGAACTAGAAGTTGGAGTCGTTAGCTGTTCTTCCGATCCTTCCCGTATCCATGCCAGAAGCCAGATACTGCACTGTATGTGATGAACTCGAAAGAAGTGGTAAGGACTAGAATGAACTACTGAACTTGAGGGAAACGAAAAGGAACTGGAATGAAGTACTCCTTTCAAGGAGTACTTTACATTTCATATGGGGCGGCAGTTCGGTCAGCAAATCGTTCTGCAGTGCTACTGGCCAGCGCAAAATGGATTGCGGCAACGCACACAAGGTTTGCAGCCCGAACCTTGCCGGATCTGCGCAGAAGTTACTGCGCACACCTTCCCGTTTGATTGTTCGCGCCATATTGGAATTCGACATTGTTGGTTTTCCTTTTCTTTTGGTTCATTAGGAATTTTTTGTGTCTATATTTTTTTTGTCATCGAAGAGTGCAAAAACGAATTTCTGATCATTGCGATCCACTCCAGACCCCAGGTTTGGGACACCAGATAACATGTTAACAAAGAAGGAGGTTATGATTCCGCTCACGGATTCCAGCTTCGTACTGCCATGTGAAGCTTGGTTCACATAGGGTGGAAATTCGGTACAGCAATCCGGTACGGCAAATCGTTCTGCATGCTATTGGCCAACGCAAAATGGATTACGGGAACGCAACAGATGGATACTATATCAAAATATCCAGACATTTTCTGCTGCCCGAACCTTGCCGGATCTTTGCAGAGGTTACAGCGCACACCTTTCCTGTCCGGTTGTTCATGCCATGTTTGAATTCAGCATTTGATTGGTTATGAGCTCACGGATTCCAACTCCGTACTGTCATACATGCTGAGTGGTAGCAGAGTGGTATAGGCGTCCAACTCACAAATCAGAGGTTAAAATCCCGGGTCCGGGACCGAATATTTTTCGCTTCACATCAACAATTTCCCTTCAGAACTACATTCTTGTGTGTTTCTTTTTGCCATTTTAGCTACTGGTTGAACATTCAACGCATGATATTAATTTGTAGTGGTGAATAGGTTCTAAACTACCTACGGAAGGGGTGTTATCTATACAGAAGGGTTATCTACCTATATACAGAGAGCTGTGATCTGTGTTGTGTAGGGATTTGCAGCTTTTTTTTTAAACTTTCGTTAAACACGTATTAATTTGACGATAGTATCTACTCGAAATAGTTGCAATCTCTGTAACATCAATAAATTTTAAGCTCAAAATGAAGTTCTGCAAATCACTCATCAGTATTGAAGGAAGGTACTTACTCAATATTATTGCTGTGGAATTTCGATGTTTACTCCATAAGGTGAATATACAGCCGTAACCTCTGAAAATGTCGGGAAATTGTTTTGTAGGACATACGTATATCTCTTAGAAGCGTCATTCTAGTGCTTTGCTAGTTGTTATACAAATCTTATTTTCCCTCATTAGTAAGGAGCGTGCCTTTATTTTACGAAGATGTTCAAGGATTTGAAATGTTGGGTCATTTGAGTTCCCCTTTTGACACGTGCTAGAGTCATCTCCGTTTGACGTGCTCTATCCATCTGCATAGAGCAGAGATTAATACTGACGTAGTGTCACATGTACTTTCCAGAATAGATCGTTCGGTAGCTGTATTTTCTGAATTAATTAAAAGAAATTTCTCTTCAGAACTCGCCACTGGAGGAATTTCGCATGATTTTCGCGATCCTCCTCCAACCGCCCGCTTGTTGCTAGCTCTTGCTCCGGATTGTCGTTCTCGGCCGCATTTTCTGGAAATGAGATGACGGAATTCAGTTTCCGCTTCATTGAGGGGAGCTCCTTGCAAAAAGCGTGGCGAATTACGACTCATCCATTCGTTTTGACCTCTTTTCAACTCTTCATCAGGATCTTGTCGGATCTTGGACATGCGAAACCGCGAGTTTCATTTCGATCTTTATTTACAATTCCTCGGGCGGAGTAAATGTCTTCCTGAGCCTCGGGTTTTGGTTAAATACTTGTCAATTTATTTTTTGCTTCCATAAAATACTTTATAGTAAACTCTGCATATCATGGTAAACTTTATGGTGAACTCTTGTCATTCAAATACGTATGTACCGACACGATTTTGCTCTAACTAGCCCTGACGAAAAATGCGTGTTTCTCGCTCGTACTCTGAATATCACAATTAGCCTGAATCGTTTTCTCGTCATTTCGTGCTGCCATCATTGGTAGATACCACCAGTGATTCAGCCACTCAACAAAATATTCCAGAAAATAGTACTCACCTACATTTTGTCTTGCATCAGATGAGGTAACTGTTTATAATTTTTTGATATGTTGTGTGTTATGAAGTAGTAATGACAAATCCAACTTTTCCAGCTCGAAAGCCCTCCGGATCATTGTAAAATACTTGAAACACCGGTAAATTTTCGGGCTTTGTACAGTTTTTGTCAATGTTGACCCCCAAGGAGCCATGTTACGGCAATAGTCACTATGTGCTCTTTCAAAGTGGACTAAATTTGCAGCAAAGTGAGATCAATTTGGTCTCTGTAAACCGGAAATTTTTCGAAGTGCATCTCTGTTCAGATTTTCTCAAAATTTCAAAAAATACAAATTTTGGAGTTTCACACGCCTGTAACTAAAAAACTTTTATTCCAAATGAAAAATGTCATATTTTATCAAAGTTGTAGAGCTAATTAAATTCTGCGTTCAGAGCATCCCCAATTTCATTACAATATTATTTAAAATTGTTCTCAGTTTGTTACGAATTTAGTATACTTTAAAAGTGCAAATATTGACTTTCGCCTAACGTGGGGGCTGAATCAAAAATCGGAACTACCTGTCGCGTTCGATGCAAGGACCCCCCCCCCCCCCCATTTTGGTATGATTTTCCTGGGCTAGTCGATTCTGACTAAACGACATATCTACAGTACTTACGTTTGAAGTGTTAGGTGCTGGACGGTCGAGTAATTAATTTTGGAAAGAGCGCCTAAGTACATCCTTTACGTGTACTAGGTCGTACCCATATTGTTGACCTAGTTCTCTGTGGTCGTTACCCATGTGGTTACCAGAATTCGTAGGTAATAATCACCTACTACAGCGGAAAACTACATTCGCAGGTGATTTTTAGCGGACACGCTTGCTCAAGTACGCCAATCATAATGTGGCGTACGGCTTATCGGTTGACAGCTGTGAAGTATTGGCTCGGGTAGTTCCTATCTTTCGCCCAAAACCCTTGTTAGGTAATGATTTTTGCGACAATCTAAACAAAGCATTTCCTGTGTCGGCTGATAACATAGATTATATTTGAAAGCCTTTGATGGGGGAGTTAGATGATTTTCTTCTGGTATTTTGCGACAGTGACGTGTATTTATTATGATGAGTTTTTACCTGTGTACCCCTTGGCCTACCTATTCGAATTTTTAATATTTCTGTCGGCTAGAAGGTTGTAAGTTAGTTAGTTATAACTGATTGGCTCTACAGATTTGCGTAGTACCAACCCTTCACCAACGTTGGATAGTTCCGTATGTGGCTGTTAGGTAGGTAGGTATTTGCTTTTCTCCATCGTTGATCATTGTTACAACGAATGAATGAGGAGGAGGTTTTAGCTAGTCAAAATACCTTCAAATTCATGAGCATTCGCAGACGAAAGTTACCACCTGTAGAACTGTCCCTCATGCAATTTATATCATTTTCAAGTCGAGTTGGATATTTTCCAAACCAAATTTGACATTTCCCGAACCAGTTTGGGCATTTCCAAACCCAGTGGACAGCAATCTTGCATTTTGTTCAATTAAACTAATACGTGTTTTATATTTAACCAATATAAGAATAACTGCGTTGGGAACAGAGTGTAACAGATACTAGACGGTTGATGTACTTATTACTTACTGAAAATTTACAGAATAGTTATATTTATATATTTACGTAGGTAGGTAGGTATATTTATATATTCATCGAATTTTGTGAGACACCTTTGTAGTAAGCCATCTTACAATGTGGAATCAAACAAAAAACAAACCTTCAGCTTACCACCAGTTTATAGAGAGTTCCTAAAGACTTAAGTCGGGAAGATGTGTTCGGATTTATCTCAACTGCGCATGCGCGTCGCAGAAGTTCAAACTTATTTCCTTAAGTTCGACTTATTTGGCCTTATACATAAGGTGCGTTATCTCCCGGGGCACAAACTTTAGGAATCGTCTTTAACCTTACTCAGGGGTAACAGTGCACAGCTTTTTGCCGCGTTTTGTCGTTTTTTTTAACGCGTCATGTGTCGTCGGTCCTCGCCATCGCCAGCGTCTTTCAAAGTTACTCCAAGCGTCTTTCAAAGAATTTGCTAGATTGTTGCGATATCAACTTAGGATAAAAAAGTGAGTATAGGTGAGTAAAGTGAGTGGCAGCTGAAGCTGAATGGATTTCGCGTTGTGCTAAGTTAAGTGACGTTACTTTTTAATTCACTCCTACCCCCACCACTTCTGTCAAACCGGACTTATTGGTTAGCATCCAAAGTTAGCATCTTAGCTGCTCGCCTTAGATGTGGACAAAAGATATGGCCGTTCCCTAATGAACTTAGAGAGTTCCTAAGAGATAAGTTCACTAGGGAACGGCCATATCTTTTGGCCACATCTAAGGCGAGCAGCCTTTGGATGCTAACCAATAAGTCCGGTTTGACAGAAGTGGTGGGGGTAGGAGTGAATTAAAAAGTAACGTCACTTAACTTAGCACAACGCGAAATCCATTCCATTACATAGCATAGGTAGGTATACTCACTTTTTTATCCTAAGTTGATATCGCAACAATCTAGCAAATTCTTTGAAAGACGCTTGGAGTAACTTTGAATGACGCTGGCGATGGCGAGGACCGACGACACATGACGCGTTAAAAAAAAAGACAAAACGCGGCAAAAAGCTGTGCACTGTTACCCCTGAGTAAGGTTAAAGGCGATTCCTAAAGTTTGTGCCCTGGGAGATAACGCGCCTTATGTATAAGGCCGAATAAGTCGAACTTAAGGAAATAAGTTTGAACTTGGGCGACGCGCATGCGCAGTTGAGATAAATCCGAACACATCTTCCCGACTTTAGTCTTTAGGAACTCTCTCTTATCTCTTAGGAACTCTCTAAAATTTATAACGAAGCTTTTCGGTCAAATTCAGAACATCCTCAGGTACTCACATAAACACAGATAACAGTGAAACCTACCACAAACTTCCTACCCTGACTTGGCATGTCGTACAATTTTATGTCCACGCATATTGCTGTGGAGGAAGGACTTCATAAGTCTGCCTAATTGCACCTTACCTCAGCTTATTGCGTAGAATGTATTACTATAAATTGTTATGTAAATGATAGTACAAACTATTGTTTATGGAGGTACAGTATTTTTTCTTTTTTAGGTACCTACGTGGATATACCTGCTTACTATTATATCACAAACTGTAAACAACTATCCCCAGAAGGGGAAACCACAATGAAACTGGAAAACAACATGACAAAAAAACATTTAACCGAAAACCTTGAGACCTATATGACGTACAATTTAGTGGCATGTAACTTAAAACTGTATGATATTATAACATTTTTTGAAGTACCTATGCGGTGTTGAGGTTAGAACCCCCTTTCTGGCAGAACCGACCATTGAACCCATTTATTCAAACTTTGTTCCCAGGTTTTAATAAACTTGAATTTATCTTCTGAAAATCTATCATTTAAATTTAGTACCCCTCTAGTCTTTTTAGGTATGTAAATTTCCAAATTTTCCCATAAATCCATCCTTTTTCCCCTTTTGAACCTTCTTGACAAGCTTGAACTCTCCCCCATACTTATGGCCCACCCTGAACATATGTTTAGAAATTCCAAACTTTTCTTCTAAATCATTTAATTTTATTTCAAGTTGTCGTAATTTCATCTGGGTATTTTCTTTAATTTCATTTGATACCTGCTGTTGGTCGCATGTGGCTATGAATTCGAAACACCCCTCAATTTCTTGTTGGCATTTAGAAAGGCTTCTGACTTAACATAGATGTTCTGTTTCCCTACAACTGATCATCCTCACACTTTGACCCACATATTCCCCATTGCATTGGTCCTCATTATTCCCTGCACATTTCATTGTATAAGTCCCACTTTCCAACTTTTCATTCTTATTTTTGATTTTAGAATTATCGAGTTTTACAATGTTTAGGGTAGTATAAAAAGCAGGTGTTATTCCTACCGCCTTGAGCTGTTTCTTTATTTGTACAGATGAATTTTTCAGGTATACCACTCTTCTGAATTTTAGGGGGTCTTTGTCAGGTCTCAAGTTTCCTTGGAATACTCTATTTGCATGTTTCTTATCATAGGTTGTAAT
Source organism: Leptopterna dolabrata (assembly GCA_954871275.1). NCBI lineage: Eukaryota > Metazoa > Arthropoda > Insecta > Hemiptera > Miridae > Leptopterna > Leptopterna dolabrata. Next base: position 17,134,248 of record OX940984.1, on the reverse strand, counting down.
TAACTGGTCAATTAAACTCTGTTGGTATCCATTATTTTCAGCAATTGTTTTTAACACCTGGAGTTCTTGGTCAGAACCATTCTTTGACATTGGGACTGTTTTTAGCCTATAAACCATTAACCTGAAAGCCGCCAGTTTGTGTGTCCATGGAAGAAGAAGAAGAAGAAGAAGAAAAACGTTATTAAAAAATCAAAATAATATTCAAATTTTCCACAGAGAATATAAACCAAACAGCATGGTAAGACTTTACTGTCTGCCGGAGGTACGGGCGAATATAACTACTAAATTATTAGACATCAGTAAGGTGTAGTACAAGTGTTAGACACAACTATTTAGTTCGTAAATAGGTTAGATATTTCGTTCCTACATTCTGCTATAATATATTTTGGTTGGCGGATTGGCATCTTCTAGTGCACTAATAACAGAAAATATTAAAAGTTGAATTCCCCAACCAAAAAGGATCTGTACGTCCAGGCCCGTTTACAGAATTTAACCAGTGGGCTCCAATCTGGGCCATTAATAAAACCAATAGCAGCGTCACGAGATAGAGTTCCCTCACCGAAGGCCCGAGTAGCAGAACTCCGAAAGGATGGGCCATCTGCAGAGAAAATTAAAAACATCCTCCTTTTTGCGGTGATTGCAGAGGGAGCACTCCTCTCGTCGATCAGTCACATAAGGCCTTGCATTGAGTTTGAGCGACTCAGCCCAGATCCTGAAAACCCACCTAGCGACGAACAGCGGAACATCAGGCGTACTCCTCACCAGGCTGGCACACTTGATTCCCTCGTCTAACTGCCAATACAGGCTGAATCTTGATGAGACCTCCGAGTGCTGGCGAAACAGATTCGTCTTCTCCTCCCTGTACAAAACGACGATTTCCTCCATGCTTCTCCTCCTCAAGGGCACAGGATCAAGAGTGAAAAGCGAATCAGACACGCCATACCTCATCGCCATGGTCGAGAAACTTTCTGCCCACCAAGTGTTGGTGTTGATGATTTCCATCGCCACCCGACGAGGAAGACGAGTGGCAGGCATCCCGGCGACCCTCCGTAGATATTCGAAGTGAAGGCGCAGCGTGAACAAAGAGATGGGGTCGAGTTCTGTCGCCAGATGTATAATATTGTTTGGGGTGTAGGTGGGGAGCCAAAACATCCTTCTCACAAATACCAGGAGTACCCCCTTGATGCTATCATACCCAGCATAGCACAGTATAGATCGCATCACTGCTTTGAAAACCTTGACTTTGGCTGACAGAGGGACCGATGGACTTGAGATGGCAATGCTCCACACGCTGCTCATTGCCAGTTTAGCAGATTGGGCCTTCCATCTCAAATGCTTTGTGAATGACCCAAATATGTCATTTCTGTTGCCTATTCCCCAAAGCTCCACTGTCCCGTATGGCGTCGTCTACATCCATTCTGGAATACCATTATTTTTGATTTATCTAAATTTACGCTCAGCCTGCAGTAACTCTCCAGTGCATCGATGTTCCCCTGCAGATCGTCTGGGTCATCCGCCAGTATAACAAGATCGTCTGTGTACAAAAGAACCCTAATGGAAACATCGCCCAGCAGCAGACCATGCACCATCCAATCCATGAGGTCGTTGACGAACAAGGCAAAGAGGATAGGGCTGAGCGAGCACCCTTGCCGCACACCAGATGTCACCTCAGACGCAACGCTCACGCCTTTCTCCATCCAAACCACAGATGAGACAGTCCAGCGTTAAATAACTTGTAGAACAAGAGGCGTTGGTTGACTATGTCGAAGGCTGCTCTGAGAGCCACAAAAAACTCGTATACCTTTCCCCGCAGTTGACGAAGCTTGAGTTTCACGAGGCCGCACAAAACGAAAACGGAATCCTCGGTCGAGTAGCCCCTTCGAAATCCAGATTAGCATTTTGTGAGAATTGCCATGAGACACAAGAGGAGGCAATTAATGAATGAGATGCCTGGAAAGTTGGTAGGAACACATGAATCCCCCTTCTTGTGAAGCGGGAATGCTCCAGGCATCCCACCACTCTCCTGTGAATGAGTCTTTCCTATAAATTCCAAATTCTGCCTGACTGTTGGAATTAAGGCTAATAATTCAATAAAGAAAATTAAGCTTTCCATTCTTTATATTTCATGTGTGAATTTAATGCCTGAATCTATTGAATTAATGAACTTTAAAACATTGTCAGTTTGTGCTCGGCTTGTTTTGAAAAGCCTGATTCGGAAAATGCCTGATTCGGTTTCAAAAATGTCTAATGTCTAGTTTGGAAAATATCTGATTCGATTTTGTACTGATGATGGTTTAACAACAGAAACCGGTCTACAGTTTGTTAGTTTACGTGGAAATAGACTAGGTATTCTATTTTTATCCTGTAGTTTAAAAAAAATTTAATTCGACTTGGAAATGTTATAAGTTGTCCAAATTATGTAAGCTGGTTTGGATTCGTTTTCCATCAGGCTGTGTGGGTTGATACAGTTTTGACTAGGACGTAGGCAAAGGAAGGCCTCAATTGTACGTATACATATAGTACGTACCAGTATTGTATGGGCGCATGTTTGGTTAGACAGACACTCTGAACCAAATTCTTTCCTTGATGCCCGAATCGTCAAACGCAAATGGAAGTTCGTATTCTACAAGGACAACAATTTCGTTGATTCTTAAACGAACAAAGCTTCTCTGCCTTTCAAACGCCGCCCACTGAGTGGATCGCTTGAAGCAAACCCCGGTACACAATGAATGGATTGTCTTCTCTGAATAGAAGGAACTCTGGATTCACTGTTCCGGTGATGAGCCGAATCTTGATCAGCAAAAATACAAGTAAGCTTAGCAAATCTGTTGTTTCCGTTACAATGGCGGTATTGAACATGTCACAGGTTGAAGAATGAGTGACTGTCGGTTGCCCACGTGGTTATGGAGGAGCTACTGCGTAGTTGCCGCGAAATTATTGTAATCTACAGCTCTTATTGCTAGTTTGGTCTCTCTTTTGCGCCAAATTAAATAGGTTCTAAACGAGTTAATGGTTCAGTTATTATTTAAGGATGGTAATTTTTGGTTTATTATTCTATGAATAATACTCGCTCAGCAACAAATTATAACATCCCCTCAAATTTTTTTCTTTTACGTTTCAAGGTGCATTGATTCCAAAAATTATATCTGTCCGCCGTACGCCATCATCCATATCTACTTCAATTTTGGTCTAAAAAAAATTCGTTCTTTCGTACACAGGCTCCATTTGGGCCCTAGTTGTGTCCCGAAACGTTGTAGCCCGATCGCAATATACCCAAGGGTGTTGTGGTTGAAAAATGGGTCTAAAAATAGGGTTTTTTGATGTTTCATAGCATGAGCTTGTGAGGTATCGTTTTCCATGTTTTTTAGGGCGAGGAGACCGAATATGAAGTCTATTTTGACCAGTGCAAAATGAAGGTTCTAACGAAGTTCCAGCCTTAAATTTACATTAAATTTTGGTCTAAAGTAGTCGTTTTTCCTTACATAGTTTGGGTCCCCATTTGGGTCCTAGTCGTGCTCCAAAGCTCGGCGAAATACACCGAGACATTGAGGCATTGCTGAAAACGGTCACCCTCATCATCAGGACACGAATATGAGGCAAGCCACCACTCCTCACGAAAGACTAGCTGTGACTCCTCGATATTTAGTAACTGGGTGTACCGATGAGGAACTTGAATTTGCAACAGCTAATCCCCCCCGGGCTTCGGGCGAGATTATACCTGACACTTGTCGAGCAATTCTACATTGCCCCCAATTGACCCAGTCCAAATGGCTCCGAGATTCCGCACACAGGGAAAGTCCAAAGTCTGGCTCGGCGGCTCGGCTTCGTGAAATTTGGCTCGTCCGAAAATCTAGCGGAGCCCCATGAAGTTTTCCAACACACGGGCGAGATTGGCTCGGTGCAGAGCCGTTTGGCCCATTGGCTCTGTCGAGTGTGGCGACCTTTACACCCTTCCTTTCAACATGGACTCTATCCTGGCCGAAGGCTCCTGAGAAATTCATTGTTTTGTTTACGATTTCTTTCACAAACTAACATTTCATTATGATTACGTAGTAGACTTTATCTATATTCTGCAGCAACTGTTATAATTACAGTTATGTACAAGGCTGTATGTTAATCCAAAGCCAGTAAAAAGTAAAAACAAAAACCTGATAGGCAATTTGGTTTTCCAGGGTAAACAGTTGGACGCCAGCCTCGGTTTTGCCGCCGGAGTCATGACCGCAGCCTCGTACTGGTCGCTGCTTGCACCGTCCATCGAGATGGCGCAAGAATCCAAGCTGTACGGAGTAGACGGTCGCTGGGCTTTCATTCCAGCTTGCGTGGGCTTCCTCCTTGGCGCAGGATTCACATACGCCACTGACTACCTCATCTCCAGGATGGGAATTGAATCCCCCAGCTTTCTTTTAGGTACATACCTCAAACACGTCCAGGTTTCGTGTACATAGCATCTCTTTTCGTTCAACTCTCCAGAACTTGCACAGGCCTTACACCGTGTATTTTCCTTCCCAATATACTCGTATTTCTAAATCAACATCCGAACAGCTTCATCGTTCCGTTTGATGAATTCCCCATTTTACCAGTGTTTTGGACCAGCCGATTCTAGTTTATTTTATAGTTCATATTTGTACTAGTCGAAACATTGGAGCTCTTTCGTCTTTAAAAATCCCTGTGCATAGCTTTTTCCCGTCTAATTAAACTTTTTACCGACAGATCAGGATTCTTCAATTTCAAATTAAACGTTGTCAATTACCTGCATTGGGAAAAAAGCTATAATTCTGGCAGTAGGACATTCAAACACTAACAACTTCATTGGTATGCAACCAAAAATGATACTAGCTCTCTTCCATGCCGTCGGCCTCATCTCTTCAAATTCCCTTTGCCTTGCTAATTTCTTTTCTTCTTTCAATTTAACATCACTGAAATATTGATCGAAGAATACTTAAACATAGGTCGTTAACTTGGGGTCCCAGTATAGAATATCTTACTTAATCATTTAAATAGTACCTTTCCAATTAATTACCTTACTGTTCATTAATAGTCAAACCTTTGAGTAAGAACCCAAATTTAATAGGAATCTCCCGTACGACATGGTTTTTAAATTTGTTTACGATGTTTTCTCTGGGTAGGTAGGGTTCTTTTTCTTTCGTAATCTTGCTTACACTGAATTTCTTAATTGTAACTGCATTCTTACTTCACGCTTTTATTGTTGATGAAGAACTTCATCATCAATTTGTATTGCCTTCATATTAACTGATTTCTTCCTTCGGTCTATCGTTGTTCACTCTCTGCAATAATACTTCCGCCAGTCAGAGCGAGATCTGTGGAGAACACTGATCGCCTCATTAAAATTTTACGTTATTTTGTTTTCATTTAATTTAATGGCTTCAAGAAAGATATTATTTTCTGCTCCGCCAATCTCCTCGTAGCATAACTTCTCTACAATCCTACTGAAGTACCTTAAGACAAGCTATAAGCTGGGAAAATATATATATTTTCATGTCTAATAATTAAACAGTTTTTCCTATAAAAATGCAATCGCTGGAGACTAAAACGTGGTTGTTTTAGATGGAATTTTAAAATTCATGATTACCTACTCATTTTTTTTTGTCAAATCTTGAATACTCGAGTAAACCCTAAGAACCATAATAGAAGACATTGAAATTTAATTAAATTGTTTAAAATAAATTTGTATTTATTGTGGTGGTTGTAGGATTATTTTTACTTCTGAATGTTGAAAACCCTGTACATCGCTAGTAATCTACTAATATCAGTAGTTTGTTGTAGTTATTAATGCATTTAAAAATAACTCTACTACTTTTGACTAATATTTATCTCTGTTTCTTAACTATGGGGAAAATTAAGTTAACGTGGAAATATGTGTAATGGTAATCATGCGAAACTACAACTTCGAAATTACGCTGTATGTAAAACTAGGTCATTACATATCATCACGCTATTTTCGCTCGTAGGTTTGAAACTTGGTTAGGAACTTGTTCTCAGACTGTTTGCTCATTCGAGCTTTTGCAATGAAGAAGAACATAATGAAAAATTAGACTGCCTCTTTAACGAGGGAGACATCATCACTTGGTACCTGCTACGACAGCGAATTTTGTGGAGAAAAAGAGGGCAACCGATCATTGGAAAGTGATTGATCTATGTGTAAAAGATGTGGAGGCGCCTTTCTAAGTTACGAGTGTTATTGTGAAATACGTATTTGAATTTAACTTTTCTCGAAATCAACCTTAATGCTATCTTGAAATTCCTACGAGTGAAGTACCTACTCTCCAAAATCCCTCAATCTGTAGAATTTCCAAAATCTTTAATAATGAAGTATAAATTCTGAATTAAATAATGTGTCATCTAGGTTCTCGAGATAGTTTGCTAAATTTGTCTTACAATTGACATTTGAAGAACTCAAATTAATCATTAAACCCCTAAACGATGCCGGGTTATATGTTGCCATTGAATCTGTTTACAACCAGTGTTCTATAATAAATTGTTATTTGCCTACACTTTAAGCTATAATACCAATGGCATCTTGATCATTAATATTAGGTTTGTTCCATCCGCGTCAGTGCGAGTTCATCAGTGCGACACCCGGCAGTACGGAACCGAATGGGGTGGGGGTAGGTGCAGATACGAGTGCGAGTGAGTGCGAGTTCGAAAATATGACGGTAGGAACGCAAATTTGGTTCTCACTAAAAAAATTGAATCGGAATTGAATTGGAGCACAAGTCACGGTAACGGCGGTCACGACACGGCACCAACAGAACAAATGAATTTTGGGGATGTTACAGACTGTTACCTCTTGGGTTCACTTCAAAAACTCGATCGCCGTGAGTGCGGAAAAGTCCCGCACTCGGTACGGGACTGTTCTGCACTTGACGCGGAAGGAACACGGTTCGGTACAGTCGATGTAGAAAGTAGAAGTTTGGGTTCATGGAACCGACAGGGTAGGAACACAGTTTTATGCGCGGATCGATCTGCGCATAATACGTTCTACTGAACTCGCTCGGATGGAACAAACCTATTAGTATCCACCACGGTTTGGCACCCCTCCCCTCAGCACACAAAGTCGGTACCTATCCACATGTTAATTTTCCTGTTTTGATTTTTCAGTTTTTATTATTAATTGTCCTTGTTTTGTTGTTTTAGCCGGTATTAAGATAGACCACAGTAAAAAGTTCGAGGACATGCGTGATAATGTAGACACTAAACTAGAAGGTACTTGATCAACTGATACACGTATGCTTTTATTTATTTCGAATTTCTTTTATAAAATTTTATTAAATTGGAACCCAAAATGTTCTGCTTGGTTTGCTCGAGGCTGGATGCATTCAACGCAGACCAAGTTTGAAGACGAACGTTGTCTCTAGCAATGTTGCCACATCTTGGAGAGCTGTTTCCCCTTAGCAGTAATGCACTAACCTTGTGTTCTTGATCAATAAAATGACAGCAGTATTTTATTGATTTAGCTGTTGTTGCAAGTTTCGTGGTAAAAAATTGGTTGTTACAAGTATACTATTGGTGGTTCCCAGCCTGATCTGCTATGTAGGTCCATGTTTAAACCTACTACTATTGCTTGATTAACTAAATCCGCTGGTTCAGTACCATATTCTTACAGATACTGCAGCTACCGAAATTGACAAAGTGTGAAGATGAAGCTCACTGCTCAGTTTACGGTTTCTACCGGTATTCACAACAATACTGTTGTGAAATACTGTTTCACAACACAAGAATACAATACAATACTGTTTCTTTCAATACATTTCTCAAACAACGCTGTGTGGGATGCATTACTTGCCAAATACGTACACCTGGTAAGTTTGAAAGTAATAGTGAGCTGTTGTGCGATATTTTGCGTTTATACCATAAATCAGCAAACCAGATGAGAACAGTGACACATCTTCCATAGTACGCGTAGCGACTTGAGCCACCCCCTCCATTCTACCCTGCCTTTGTCAGCAAAGGCAACAAGATTGAACTTTGGATTTGCTGACTTGGACTCCTCACTTTGGCTTTGTTGACTTAGGCACCCTAATGGTCCATTTAGTTTCGCTAGGAATTCGCTAGGTATTACACTTCTTTGATACCTTAATAATTATGCATAACAGCGAAATCCTCTGAAGTAGTTAGTCAAATGGCCTCCTCGCCTGAGTCAGGAACATTAATGACTCCCTCAGACAAATTAAGCTCCCAAATGGCTCCACAGCTCGTCCTGGCTCTCAAACAGCTCTCAACGGACTCTAGCTCCTGAATGATCAGCGACTTTTGATTTGCTGACTTCGGCTCCCATTTGGACTCACCACCTTGGTTTTGTCGACTGAGATACCCTAATGGTCTACTCATTTTCACGCATTTGGGTGCCTGGGACGCGTTTCTCATTTAATGTGGTGCCTTCGACTACATGGGTGCTGTGGGAAGAAAAATATTTGCTAGTTACCTAGTACACTTCTTCAGCAAAAACAAAACTATTGCCGATACAGGCACTCCCCCTCCTCCGGGACTCTTCACAAACTATGCTGTATGGGAGTAGCCGGGTCCTCGGGGCCCCTGCAGTACCACAATATGCATAGCAAAGAAGTCCTCTGAAGTAGTCACTCAGATGGCCTCCACGTCGGAGTCAGGATCATAAATGGCCACCTCAGCCGAGCACCCCAGGGCCTCTGCAGCTCATTCTGGCTCTCTGAAGTCCCTCTCAGGTCTAAAGGGCCCCCAAATTTGGCTTCGTTGACTAAGGTTCCCTAATGAAACATATAACAATGCACATCACCTATTTTGGAGTATGCCCAACAAATGAATAAATCCTCTGACGCAATCTCATAATGCATCCAAGTGACACCAGGACCCTAATGATCCCCTCAGCCGGCTCAGGCATTAAGGTCTGGGGTGAACTTTTTCACAGAGCTGAAACTTCGTGTACCTATCGTAGGTAGTGGATGTCCAGGGTCTCACAGATGTCTGTTTTTACACAGACTGAACAGTGTGAACTGTATTTCAGTGTACTTCAGTTCAGTGTGAACTGAACAACTTACTCTATTATGAATTGAAGTTGAAGTAGTTAGTCTTGATATTTCCGATTTAGCATCTGTTTTCTTCACATTGATTCGGATCAGATGTAGCATGTCTGAGGCCTACATGGATAATACAAGCACCGGATACTCCAGATAACCCAGATTTTACTGTAATGAGAGCAGGACAAGAAAAACTCCAAACACTAAACAAGTGAAAAACACTAAACAAAACAAGAGCAGGCTACTAAATAGGTTTTGAGAGATCCAAATTAAAAGCATGAAATTGTACATGATTCCTACATTGTTATTCCAAGTTTGATTCCTATGTTCCCCTAACGCCAAAACACCTTTCACCTCCTTTCACTTCCCCTTTCACAAAAATAGGGACACATTGGCGAACTGACTCTAGGATTTTCTCGACGCCTGGTAATGGTGTCGTTACATTGAAAGCCTCCAGTACTGAACCAGCTAGTGACGACAGGTTCCTCCGGAAGGTATGGTTATTTTACTGCTAACACTAGCTGAAATAACCCTTTAGATTTAATACCACAAGATCAGGAAGTTTCGAAGGTGAGCAAGATGATGTATTTTTGACACAGTTGCAAGAAACCCTCAGAAGTCAACATTGAACATGTTCATTGTATTCAATTTTGACTTCTGAGAGTTTCTTGCAAATGTGTCAACAATATTAATTCATGTCATCTTGCTCATCTTCAAAACTTCCTGATGTTATAAACCGATGATTCTCCTAATCCTTAAAATTAATCGAAACGTGATTTAAAAATTAATCGAAACGTCGGTCTTGTGGAGCTTTTTGTATCACTGACCAGCCCTCAAGTTCCTTCAACCAGCAAATTTATCTACAAATAGGTGCAGGTCAGTTGGGAACCACTGACTTCGGGCAAGCTATCCACCTTGTGATTCTCTGTCAGGTTGACTCTTTAAACCCTTATTATGGGCTGCAATCCATATCGAAAGTTCGTTGGATTTTTCTCTGCATGGTTAAAGTCTCTTTCAAATTAGTGTTATGTTGAGGGGAGCCTGGGACCCTGTGAAAATTGGGGTGTGCAAATTTATGCGTCATTTGTGTTAATTGATAGGGGAAGGGGGTCGAATATAGCAACCTTCTGGTTTACTTTGTTTTACTTGGAGTCGGTACATTTTCTTCCGTGCGTTGGTACCAATTGTATGCATTAGCCTCACTTATACCTACTGGAGTAACTTTATTTTCCTCATCCAGTTTCTGCTGTGTGAAGTTCACACAGTCACACCTAAAATATTATATCAAAATATTCTTGGGCTTTCAGAATGTTGAGAAAAAATGCCTGTTCTACATACATACCAACTCCACCTACTGAACCTGTTGGTTTTCTGAAATTTCATTCTCTCACTCTGGTGTTCTTGTTACTGAATCATACGTAGCTGCCTAACGAAACTGTAATGGATGTAATATTAACGTTCATTGGAAGTGCATGTTTCAGATTTGCCTCCTGATAGTGATCTAGCTGAAAATCCTTCCAATTTGACTCCGATTGGTTGCATCCAGCCTAACAAGTTCTAGCGTAATAAGTAATTTGGCTTGATAGTGGTTGCCTGCGATACTCCCATCGATTATCCATTCTTTCCCCTGCGCTTACACTATGATGCATAGTGGTGTTCTCATCCCTAAAGCTTATATTCCACATCAGGCAACAAAATGTTGCCATGTTGGAAGATGTTAGCAACATGCTGATGGATGCTGACAACATATTGACGGATACATGTTGTCAACAGTGATCTGAAAAATCACGTGTTGGAATGTTGAAAACCTGTTGGGAACAGGTTGCAGTCATGTTGATAACATGTTGAAAAGGTGAGAGTTGAAAGATGATCTAAAAATTTTTGGAAGGATATTGAATTTTTGAGTTTTTTTAAAAAGAGGCTTTGATTTTTAAAAGATTTTCTCAAAGATTTTATTTTTATTTTTGAAAGACGAGAATGAGTTGTTGAAAACATGAAAATATGATGAAAATCGCTCAATATACGCTACCCGATGAAATTTTATTGGTTGGCTCTGCGACACTGGTTGAGGAGTTGATGTTGACAACACTGTTCACCGCCCAGACTGAGCGGTGTTTTCCTGGAATGGCAACAATAAACAAATTTCTTTGCTCTTATGTTGCCGTGTATCCCATCAGCTGTTGCTTGTTGACGGATAAATTTTGCAAATATGTTGGCAGCATTTTGTCGCTGGTGTGAACTAGGCTTAACATTGCTTTTGTTGGAGTCTTGCTTCCATATTACATGAAATGACCGTTTCCTTTAGTGGCTACTGACTGCTGAATGTTTTTGATGAGCATGTAGCACTTTCGCCTTCTACCCATGATTCACATCCACGATTACCGTACAGTGATTTACCAACCATATAAACCCTCCCTCACTCACGGTGAAATGAGTCTATAGCTACTATCATGGTAAAACTATAATGATAAGTATACAAGGATAGGTTTTCATGGATACCGACCTCCTTCCACGTAATCCATGGTTGGATATCCTGCCGAGATTTAGTCGTTAAAAGAATCTCAATCAACTTCCTGTCTGCCCATCCACAAAATGACCAACCTTCATCACCCTTAAATGTTCAAAATTCTTTCAAAGCTGGCAAAATTTTATATATTCTTGGAATGCATGCTGACGTATTGTCTGTTCCGATCACAAACTTGGTGTTATTCCACTATTTCTGGGGATTTAGAGAGCCAGAATATTTCCTATGCCTTCCACCACAGTTTCATGTGATATCCCTGCCACAATTGATTTTGTTATTGTCAGTTCACTAAAAACTACCTACCACTGTTTTCTACAGACAAAAGATCTTGATGGAAACTTTGAAATTCTTCTTCTTCTACCAGGCCAAGTTCAATAATCGATAAGCCCATGGAACCGTATATTCTGTCTGTTCTTCAATGTATACATCATTCAATTCTTGCATGTTCTTTGTTTTGTACTTAGGTAAACACTTCTTTATATTCACTGTTCCCTATGCTTCATTTATTTGCTTTATTTATTAGTTGCCTGATGCGAAGGGGATGCAGATCGCTCCAGAACTTGGGTGGTATCTTTATAAAGTTGATTTCTAAAAATTATTGCATCCAAATTCTTTCAAAGAAAAATGAATACGCTCTGAAATGAGAGTTTGAATAAGTAATTTTAATCGTTACAAACTGTAGATACCCCCACAGTTCTCCCATAATTTCGGCTCGGAAAAATGTAGGTGCCGATATTGCTTAAAAAAAAAGAAGAAAAAAACAAAAAACGCAACGTTACGTTTCCATAAAAATGGAATGCGTAGTCACTTGCTGCTGAATGAACTTGAATTAGTAGCTTAAGAAACCTGAAGGCTTTTTTTTGGCAACAATTCATCATCATTAGGGGACGAAAACTGTTTTCTTCTTCATTGCTTAACCATGAAAATACTTGAACTTTTTACTCCATTTTTCTACTTATAACGGGACCCTGTTTTAGTGTGAAGTCCACAAACCTTCGTAGGATAAGTTTTGTTGTGATAATCATGTTAACCTGCCATTCAGGAACAGTCGGGGTCCCCCTCACTGCAGCTGTGAATTCACAGATCGACAGTGGCGGCACCTACCTGGGTTAGTATATAGAAGGCCCTTACTACTTAACAGGAGATCCCGCTAGGATCACTGGCTTGTCATTCCATTTATATATTAATAGTAAATTTAATTGGATAGTCAAGAGATTGTGTGAGATCATTCTTAATGACAAGTCGGTAGGTGCTGTATTATTTACTTATGGAAACCACACCATGTCAGCCAGACAGAAAGTACCTCCCATCTATGACTAGATTTCATTTCCTCATTTCGCTCTCTGTTGGTTGTAGTCTTACGGGGAAACGCACTACGTGTTGGGTTTGAAGAGTTGATGGGCCTGATTAGTGGGTTTGGATTGTATAGCTGAATGTACCATGTGTGCCAACGATATCTTGATAGCTCTTGGTGGTTTTATTGCAGCTACTCAACATTCATTTGAGGTGTTTACTTGAATTGAACAAATTAGAATGTAGCTGCATTAGGAAAGTCTGTTTAGTTGACCTAAGTAAACGAGTGATGAAGAGGAGAAACTCGTATCACACCTCATTCGTAAACCAACTTATTCGGACCGACTCTACATTCTTAAGCAATCATGTTAATTGTATTTCTTATTCTCACCTGCGCAATTTCATATGCATTATCTAAAGTGGACAGCGTGATAATAGTGTATCTCATTTTCCATAATTTTCTATATTTTGCGAGAGTATTCTACCAATTGACCCCTTGGCGACCATGTTTTGGCTTTCCAATTAGGTATCCTGGATGGTTTTCACCTAGTAACCAGGCAATTCTTACAATGACACGTGTTTCATTTGTGTTTCCACTTACTCACGTGTTTTTCCACTTCATTCAGAAAACCGAAACACTTGTGATTCCACTTCAATCAGCGGCACATTGCCATTGAATATGCCTGGTGGAGATGGCTACGGGTTGGTGGTTTGTGGTCGTGTAAAGTTGTTGGATTTAACGTGTAATTCGTATGGTATGAATGATTCATCTGTCTTGTCAAACATCGGGGTGGTCACAGCTTGTTTAGCACAGCCCTAACTGCTAACGTGATGCATTCTCTCTACAGGTGAAGGGACATCTGTTGCGAATTTATCTGATTCGGGGTGAGAATTTGCATAGGTACTTTTGCCAATGTTTCTTCGTTTTTTTTGGCGCAGTTGGAGACAGCAGCGTGGAAGATGGAAACATGGAGAGCGGGCTGGGCGGCCACATGCGACGTCGGGGTCAAACCCAGGCACGCCATCCTCGTCCCAGCGTCCCTCCTCATGATGCCAACCTTCAGTGGAAGAGAATACTTTTGCTAATTATAGCAATAACAGTAAGACTTATTTGCTCTTAGGTAACTTAGTTATTGTTCATGGCCACAGTGCAAGTACTTGGTATTGCCCAGTGAAACAAAGGTGATAACAATCCGCAATACAGTTGGATTGGAAATTGGCTGGATTGGATTTTGTCTAGAATCTATTTTACATTGGGAAAAAATTAATGGGTTTGTAGAAATTTCCATTATCTACCTGGTATCTAAAGTGACCTATATTCAAACCTATGTCGTCAGACAGTGAACATGTGATTATTAAGTAAACGAATATCCCTGCAACTGCACAGCTGTCCTGTGCATACGCTGCTGCGCTCTTGCAGATCTCCCCCACCCCCACCATTCTTAAACTGTTTTGCATTCTCACTCTCACGAAGTTTACTCGATAGGTAGATGAAACTCCAAAACCATATCAAAATCAACACTAGGTGCCTTTATGCTGCTACGCTGAAAAAAAAATCCACTTTCAATATTCTGCTATGGCTTATCACTGAGTGTAATTGAACAAGCAGAAGACAGAATGGAAGTTGTTGAACACACGACATGATAAAACTAAACAACCTAAGTCGTATTGATGTACCTAAGCAACTCAGGTGCTGGCAGGGCCACTGGCAGAATGGCGGGAGAACAGTTTGTCCACTTATCCTTAACCCTCGTTTACATGGTGGCAGTTTACTATCGTTGCCACCACAACAGATGTTTAAGCAGAGATCGATAGTGCTACACAAACGTGCCACACAAACGTTTTCAAACACAGTGTGTGAATGGCGGTGACATGATCCCGATCTTACCCTTGTCTTCGACATGGATGTGCTTGCCTCGATATCGTAGATTATAATAAAACAAGCTATATCCATAGATAAGTGGCAGTGGCCATCAAAACTAATTCCACATTTAATTAAACATTTTTACTACTTCTATCTCGTCTGTCTACTCTCAGTGTCTACTGTCAAATAAATAAAAAAGACGGGGGTATCCCCCATTTAGGACACTGCCGCTCTGTTTGTCTCACTGTCTCACTGTTGTGACAGTACTTCCACTACGGAAAACTGTTACCATGTAATGCGGCTTGCTCTTCTTCTACTACATCGATAGGCATCCATAGTCTTCAACCTAGGTTTCCCTTGGTCACCGGTACAGTCTCAGCCCAATCTCTGCTTTCAAATGAAGAAACGTGGGTAAAGCCCATTCAGAAAGGATTTTAAGAGATACGACGTCTTGGGAGCTGGAAAACCATGTTGGGATCGATGAATTTGAATTTTGTCACACAACCTGTGGCAATATTTTGGCAGGCGGTAGTTTGGCACCTTTGATTACCTGCGATGGAGTAACAGTATTTTTTCGAAGTTCAGAGCTAGTTCCTAACGTAGTAAATCCTACCTATTGGTTTGCTGAGACTATGCATGGCAAGTGAGCCAAATGAAGAGGTCCCTGCAAATCCTGTTGAGAAGAATGGAGGTCTACAACTTTATAACGTATACCATTCTGTCATACGCTCTCTTAGCCATTTTCATCTTGATCTATCGCTTTTCATTTTACGCAGTGCGTCTATTCAAACTCTTCGTTGATCAATATAATAGGTTAATGCAGGAAATACATCCTTATAATTTATTATAAGCTTATTTTGTCCCTTGAGCGTTCTTCTTGCGTTATTTAAAGGATTTTGTAGTTTATTCATCTTGATGTTTGAGCATCTTGTTGCTTTCTTGGTTAGATTTTGGGTAAAGCTATAAGTGGGCTTCAGTTGTTTTTGTCCTTGGAATCTCCATCTCTCAGTTTTAATGGATTATAACATTGAACTTGATATGAACGTCGTTTTTTCCCATTTCACAAAACCTTTCACTTAAATTCTGCTGGTCCTTCGTTTTGGTGTGGGGAAGTTTAAGATATCCAATTTAGAAAAACATCAGATTTTGGTTCTACTAGATTTGGTTTGTACTGCTTTTAAATGTTAATTTATAATCAGTACTACTTATTTAGAACGTTTGTATTTGCAGGTACACAACATTCCCGAAGGGCTGGCTGTCGGCGTAGGGTTCGGCGCAATCGGCTCCTCTCCCTCCGCTTCATTTCACAAAGCGAGGTAAGTCTTTACTATATTTCTGAGATGGCCTCGCTAATTTATTGCTTGAGCCCATTTACCTTTAGTACCACTCTGAGGAAAAAACATGGATCTCCGTAGTGTTAGTTATCTTACAATAGGTAGTTGAAGGCATAACTCCTTGGATTTTTGGTTCATACTTGAATTTTTTGGGCTGTGGGATTCACCTGAAGTCCCTGTAATTGGTTATACCTACCAGTGGCTCAGAAATTTCCATGATCTTTGTCCTGACTTCTTTTTGGATTGATGACTAAACTATTCTGATTATTCGTCGAGCACCACCTGAGAACCTGAGAACGATGTCTGTCCAAAACCCACTCCTGAGAGAACAATTGTCTATTGATCGAGCACCCCACCCACCCCACCCCAAGAGTATTATTTTTGAACCAATATGGGACTCCTGAACCATTGAAATTGAAAGTTTAAGTGAAATCACACTGGAATTTTTTTTTAGGACTAAAATGAAGCTATTATCTCCGATATTTTGATATCTTGCCCAGGGTAAACCGACGAGTGTAAGAATGTTTTGAATATCAGTCGAGTTTGAACAAGAACGAAATATTTGAATTATAAGCATTTTGGATTGCCACTTACACCATTGAGGAACTTGCACACTTTTTTTGTAATGCGGAAATCATAAGTGGATTGAATTTGAAGACGAATGGTGAAAGAAAATTGGTTTCAAACGCGCCTGTGATTTTATAAAAATAAATGAAATTTGAGTTTCTGAGAGCCCGCCGAAACACCCGCTTCAGCTGACTCGGCCCACCCTCCGAGCGTGACGTCACATTTTGTGTGTCTTTATGTCTCAATCCACCATCCACTTCCCCCTGTGCACTTCATGTTACTGAATCGGTGGTTGTGTTTTCGAGACTTTTTGGTGCTGTTCATTCAACTTTTCGTGCTTTACTCAGTACTGATGCAACAGTAATTCACAATAATGGACTAAATACCTAAATGAAGTGAAGGATGGGTATGAGGCGTCGTCTTTCAACTTACCGCCTCGCACTTCAGTTGGCCTGTGTGAGTTTGTCAAAAATAAAAACGGGAATTTCTAAATGAAAGGAGTGAAGGTTAATATATGAGTCAAGCCGTTAATATGTGAGTCAACTACTGCAAGTTGCTAATGTAGTTTTCTATAGACTTATGTACCTTATTAAGTTGCCAACAAGAAGAATTGATTCGTAGGTGCAAAATGTACTGAGTTCTTGTTGAGCCCTTTCCCCAGGGATTACTGTAATAATTCTTAGGTACCGTTTACCTACATTATTCTACCACAAGTGAATTCGATCCTAGACTATGAGTTCGCCACAATACCAAGGCTAGCCTAATTTTATTAGTTAGTTACCTATTTCCGTAATGTTCCTGACCCAGGTTAGTAAAGTAAGGGCCGGTTTCACCAACGCGGATTATCCAGAGTTTAATCTCGGCTGAGGTTTAAGCCATTGATTCTGAGAAAAGACAGTTTCACGAACGCCTAATCAAGGAATAACTCGCGCCAACGCCGCATTAAGTTAATACCTCGTTTCAGGTGGTTTAAACCTCTGATCTACGGTTCTCCGCCAGGCCATCGCCATTTTGAAATCTATTTCATCAGTGTTTTTAATACTTATCTGACTTGCATCAACATTTAGTGCGATGAATCGTTTCACTGAAGTGTTTTAGTCATCCTCGGATGAATATTTCAATGAACTTCTGGAAGTGGCCGTGCCCAGACGGTGATAACTCGCGAAAGGGTCGGTGATAACTCGCGAAAGGGTCGAGCATTTCCACAGGTTGGATGACTGCGATTTTTTCGCGAGGTTCCGCCTTCCCAAGGAAGGGATGAGCTTCGTGCTCGATGCAATAGAAAGCCTTCTAGTTTTCGAAACAGAAATGTGAGTGCAACCAATAATGTGTAATAAATATAATTTTACACCAAACCAGGTAGGCAACAACGTCGGACCCATAATTATTTATTTCCTTGAGTAGGTACACAAACCTTCATAGTACGTGGTGGGTACTTGCAGACTGCGTTAATAAGTACATGTATAACTTCTTCTGCATACAGCGAATTATTGTAAAAAAGTAGATACCTTTTATACAAGAGCCTAGGTAGGCTATCTATATCTATAATTTATTACAAGACCAGTAGTTAGTTCGGTAGAATGGCAATCAGCTCTCTCGAAAGATGATCTTTTGTAGTAATGACGGAGTGGAGTGGAAGTTCTCAGAATGACAGATGCATAAATGAGAACAAATCACGAAACTTCCACACCTGGTTACTATTATACAGTTTAATGTCTCCACAACAATGGATGGCGGACAAAACGTAATTATCCATAGAAGAAATATCACAGACCCTGAGACAGACCCGGTGAGATGCTCACCCAATCGTGGGTGAGCATCTCTCCTCCATGTCATCTGCAATACGGGATTGGTGTTTCTGGGGATAGCAGTACTGATGCAAACGAAACAATCTCGGCTTAAACCCAAGTTCGGCTAAACCGCGGATCAAAAACGTTGGTGAAACTGTCGAAGCTCTCTGAACCGCAGATCAAATTTGAATCCAGGATTTATTGATACCAGGTTTAAGCTGCATTGGTGGAACCGGCCCTAAGGAAAGGTCCTCAAAAGAGACCTTGACACATTCTTTCTCTTCGCACAGTAGCTAGGTGCGTTTCACCTTCTATGTATTTTGTATAAAATTCATTATATTGCTTCGAAGTCAACCATTCATTCTACTATTTGCGTTTCAGGGTAGTTAAGGGTGGGTGGACTCATAAAAATTTGATGACAGTTAAATTTGTGGTACGTTTTGCTCATTCGCAAACGTCAAGCGCTGTATGCTTATAGGTGGGAAAAGCTTCGTTTATAAATTAAATGCCTGCAATAAACCTAAAGGATGTTTAGTACGTGATTTTGGAGGATACAATTTGTTGACTTTTTTCATACACTGCTTTTCTGCCTTTGGTAGTTACATGGTGATGAAACAAAACTTATTATTAATTTTATCTTACCTGAAATAATTTACCTATCCATCGATGAAAAGCAACGGTATGACGGAGATTTGTCACCTGTATTAGTAAATATTCGTACCTACTTATATCAAAATGATCTCCACAGTCTTACTTAGATTTACGGGTGAGTGATATTATACTTTTCTCCTTATCAGGTCGAAACACTTTTTCCGGGTTTGTTTGCCAGCTGGCACAACGGTGAACCATTTTCGGGCGATTTGGCCGTTGAGCTGGCACAGTTTGGCACAATATAATATTTGTGCGACTTTTTTCGGAATAAAAAAATACGATGGAATAGCACCACGAACTTCCTGATTTCTGCAGCTAAGGTCTGTCTGACTTTGTTTTTGTTTGGTTGTTGATTCCATTCTTCATCTTCTTCTACGAGGTATTTTCTTTTTGTTATACAGTATGGTAAGGCGTTGTTGTCACTTCTTTTGTGTAGAAGATGTTGAAGCATCGCGGAAAATAACGAAAAGGAAACTTGTTATACATGAACATAGTTGCTAGTTGGTGATGAGCACCGAAATCGCCTCGTCCTCCTGGGATAAGAAAACTGTGACGTCACAGTCTCGTCAGTTGATCACAGAGTGTTCAGCTGCTTCTCCTTCTCCCGATTTTCAAATCAGATTTATCCATATTTGATCACATTTTCGTGAACTGTAGGTGGTCTAGTGTAGAGTAAAAAAGGTTTCATACGGAATTTCATATGGGTGTTCCTCATTGTTATAATATTATTTGCTAGTTCACCACGAGTTTGTAAAACTTCAAGTCAATCAAATCGATAGATGTTGGTACATGCTGTACATATGTTTAAGTACCCAGATACTTCTATTCGACCTGTAGATACTAAAACCCTACTAAGGAGGGGACAACAGTGAGTGTTGTAGGTAATTTGGACGGGAGTATTTTGTATTAATTGTGCATCGATAAAAAGTGGACAAATATTTTTTTCTCTCCGTCCATTGGACCTTGTTATTCTCCCAATTATTTGTGTTTTTCATGTTTTTCAAAGCATTTTACAAACCCTCTAAAAAAATAACCGATAAAGACGTTTGAATGGCATATTTTACGCGTTTTCGATGTAGATTACTATTTTAAAAAAAAGTTCAAGCCTATCTTGTAAACGGCAGTTTTTTTGTGTGATAAAAATTGCCTCTTTCCAGGCGAAAAACCTGTTACACTTTTGACTGAAGATTTGAATTCGGCATCTGAAAAATTATATAAGATCACGGCGCCCTCCATTTTTTGCCCAAATTTTTGTTCTCACTGCTGACAGAATCGTGTAAATTTCCATTGAAACTTGTTGGCTAAATACGCTGGAACTGATTAGATCCCCCCCCTCCCCACTCGTCGTCGATTTACTGTCAGCAACAAAAGGGCTTTATAGAATTCTGTAGGTAACCTCATGCACCTGTTTTGAGATGCTGAATCCAAATCTTTGGTCGAAAGTGTAAAGTCAGTTTTTTTCGCTAAGAAAATCCAATTTTTCACAACAACAAACAAATGTTGTTTTTAGGGAATAAGGGAAGGCTTGAGCGGATTGAAAATATTTTTATCTTGATGTACGTCGAAAACAGATAAAACAGGCTCCTGGAACGTCTTTGATCGATTATTATTATTATATAATTTTTTTTAGAAGGATAAATCCTTGAAAAACGTAAAAATCTATTCTGACGATAAGAAGGCCCATTGAACGGTAAGAAAAAAATACTTGCCCACTTTAAAAAAAATGTAGAATCGATTACAAAAATAAAAATAAATAAAAAGCTCCTGTCCAGAATCCGGAGCACTCACTGACAGTTCCCCTTGTGAGTGTAAAAGTTACCAGATTTTTCCTATTGTGGCACTGATAGGATCTTTTGTGAAATGATGTCTTAATTCGAGGTAGTTACTTGGGTCCTGTGCCTGCTTGGTCTTTTGGCCCACTTGAGGGTGTTCTGAATCCCCCTGAATTTCTATTCACATCGAGTAATGAATTATAGTGTCCGCGTTCTATAATAAAATACTACTCGGGTCTGGGATGGAACCTACTGCGTGATGGAATCAACTCTGGAATGAAAGCGGGCTATTTGGTGGTTCTTCGATTACTTCTCTGTGTTCCCGGTAGATAGCAGCTGCTGTACCTTTCCCACGTCTTTCTTGCTGCTGTGATTCCTCTGTGTTTGCTATCGTAACTGGCTACTGATCCAAATCCTGATTTAGCCCATTAATTACTACTAATCCAGGATAGTTACGTTACGAAAAATTGTATCTAGATAGATCGTACTGTTAATATATTAGATCATAAATAAAACATAATAATTTATTATACCTCTTTCACAGTTTATCCAAGTTGCTGCAGATTCCCAATTATGTGTACGGTTAAGCTTTTGCTTAGTACATCATAATTTATGTTTTATATTAATCATCTTTCTCATTAATAAATGATTATAACAATAAAATTATTGTGATAGTCCCTAGGTAATCATTAAAACTGTAGGTACATCGTACTAACTTGTGTCCAACGACTTCACTATAACTGTTTCACTGTAACTAGGTAGGTACGTATTTTATAGAAGTGTATCAATTGAAGGAACTCGATGGAGTGACCAAAAACTGAAGCAACTCTCATTATAACACACTGATTAGTGAAAAATTTGCCTCTGAAGTACCTAATCGATTTTCGCAACAAAGCAATATAGTATTATTATTTCAACAAATATAATATTATTATATATTATAATATATATTTCCATGAACTAAAGAATCTCACGAGATTTAGTGTTGATTTTACTTGGCATCAAGTTGAAGGCAAAAAGTTTTATTGCGTGAAGTTTCCTTGCAAAATATTGAACCCATATTGTTTACAAAATAAACAAGTATATAGCTGCAAAAAGAGAAAATGAAAATAAAATACAAAATACAAAATTATTCCTCTTCATTGTACCACCGGTATGTAAATCAATCAAATACTCAGATCAATTGTTGTGCTAATTCCCAAACTACATCAACTTCTTTATTATTATATCCATTGTAATATCTCTTATTATTCAGACTTTTAGAGTAAGACTAATGCTATATATATTCTTAATTGCTGTGCTGCTTACTCCTCAGCACCATTCAAAACATAACAAATTCATAATTTAACGTAGGTAGGTATTCATGTTATAGCATAATATTACTACTTACCTATATAATTTTATCACGATCTTGCAAGTCTTATTACTTATTGGTTCAAAGTAATTTTAGTAACCCCTCCCCCCAACACCTCAATTCTCATGTACGCCAGCAGGAATTTTCCCAACATGATGGTCTCTTATGTGCCTCTGCTCATATTTATTGTAGCATTAACGTTACTGTCGATTTGTTACTGCCGTATTAATATTTTTTGCTTCAGGTAAATTAATATTCCTTTCAATGAAATCCAAATCAACCTGTGGCTTCTAATTAATGATCGGTGCATCCAATGCAGCTGGGACCGTTACTAATTTCGTTGTAACGATGAATAATTCGGTTGATACAAATTATTCATAACTCCGGATCTATTCCACCATGTGATTAACAGGTATGGCACGTAAATTTTGGTATTACGTGCATAGTGCATTTGGTCTATTGAAATTGATAGGTACATCGTTGTAAGTTTGGAACCTAATCAAAACTAGGGGTGATCGATATTCAGGTACTTGATTGAATCTCTCAGTTCATTCAACTCATTAGCCTAATAATGAATAAACAACACACCTTCGAAAACCGACAGGCCAGTCAGTAGAGATTTTGGTTTATGTGCGAATAATACACCTATGTATTCCCTCTGCAAAAAAATTGCATGACACCCCTTCAAAATTTTTTCTTTTGCGTTTCAAGGCTCGTAGATTCCAAAAGTGCTGTCCGTCCGCCACACGCAGTATCATCCATACCTACTTTATTTTCGATCTAAAAAAAATTCTTTCATTCGCACACAGGCTCCATTTGGGCCCTAGTTGTGTCCCAAAACTTTGCAGCCCGATTGGAATATACCCAAGGGTGTTATGGGTGAAAAATTGGTATAAAAGTAGGTTTTTTTTGGTAACACGAGCTTGTGAGGTATCCGTATCGTTTTCCGTGTTTTTTTTGGGGCGAGGAGACCGAATATGAAGTCGATTTTGATCAAAGAGTGGAAAATTGAGGTTCTAACGAAGTTTCAGCCTTAAATTTACGTTAAATTTTGGTCTAAAATCTTCGTTCTTCTTACACAGTTCGAGTCCGCATTTGGGAACAGTTTGGGTCCTAGTTGTGCTCCGAAGCCGGTTCGGAACACACCCAGGTTTCTGAGGTTTTAGTGTGACAAGGACTTAGCAGCGGTTTCATTTTTTGTAATAACAGTTTTTTAGTTACAGCCTTGTGAAACTGAGCATAACAAACTTTTCAGTCAAATGGAAAAATTTGCCTATTTTTGACTGCCGGTTCCGACCAAACCGTTGAACCAAATTTAATGTTAAATTAGGTTATTCGACGCAGAATTCAATGCTCTTTAATTTTGGTAGGAGTGCAGTGTTTTGTAAGATGCGCCGTGTAGATGTTATGCTGAAAACTGAAGTAAGTTCTAGAATTTTGCGGTTTTTCGGCTGCCAAAAGTTGCCCCGAGGTCGCCCGTGTTACCTTTTTTGTTTTTATGTGTTTGTACCAATATACACACGTTTAAAATAATTAAAGCTTCTACACCACCTTCGCAACATACCCCCTTTTGATCCTTTACTATCCTCTACAGACTGGCCTACGATATTTTCTGGGAGAATAATTGGTTCGAACGACCCGTAAGCCTACGTTCAGATATTTAACTATACGTGAGAGACGTATTAATAGTTAGCATCAAGCGGTTTTCATATCAGTTAGTTGTCTAGGGTTAGCCAGTCTGGATGGTGTTTTTGGTGGTTTTGCATCTTGTACGCTCACATATCATTGCGATATGTTATACTGGTAGCTTTGAAGAAAATTCGATTGCTATCAGGTTCTGAAAATTACGACACCGTTGACGAGAAAGTTGTCTTCATCATTATTTTTGTAATGTCCGCATTGTTTGTCCGAGCCAAACAATAATTCATTTTTCGTAAAGATTGAATGTTTATTAATTTTCCTGTTTATCATCCATTCTTAATCCCAACCACTTAGGTGGTACCACGCCCATCTTATAATCTCCGAACGAAACAGTGAAACCAATTTATTGATATTAGAGACCGGCGCTTCGGGAGGTTTTCCTCCCTTTTATTAAACTGTTTAAAAAAAAGCCGAAGGCGCAACGGGCCAGTTCCCGAATTAATTCAGTTTGGAGTTCAATTTTTCAGGGCTCGTTGTTGCCATTAAGGTCCGCCTCCCGCCCCCGCGTCTGCGCTGTTAAAAGGGGTGTTATTACTGCAGGCACTGGTGACGGATCTTGTTATCGGGTTCAGGTTCCTTCTTGAAGGATGATTTAAGCGTCTGTGGCCCCACCTACTTGATACCTCGGCGCTTAGGAGCGGCGAGCCCTCAAAGGGGCCCCGAAGCCCGAAACCTTTCCCCCCTCCCCTCCCATTCACTGAGGGTGAAGATAAAAACCCGTCCCGGGATGTTCCTGGAAGGTCTGGCGTGTGGAGAGGCGTCAGTGACTGGACCAGCTCGGAAGAATGTTAACGAGCAAGTCTGTTCCTTCGGGAGCCGCTCAGATAGAGGGTGGCTTTCGGTTCTCGTTTTCGCCAAATCTCCCTCGATCATCTGGTGGAAAACACGTGTAATCTAAAATGCTTTTGATACAAACCAGAAGCGCCAGTGTTATCTGCTCAAAAAGAACTTGCCTGAATCATTCCTGGCAGAACATCCCTGCTCTCACACCATCATGCTGTGACTAAGTACCTAAACACCCAAGGGTAGGCCTTTGCTTCCACTGTGATATTAGGTACTACTCCAGATATAGCTGGACATAGCTTCAAGGATAGAAAGTGGCTTTCGGTTCTCGTTTTCGCCAAATCTTCCTCGATCATTGGTGAAAAACACGTGTAATCTAAAATTCTTTTGACGCAACCCAGAAGTGTCATTGTTATGTGCTCAAAAAGAACTTGCCTGCATCATTCCTGGCAGGACATCCCTGCTCTCACACCATCATGCTGTGACTAAGTACCTAAACACCCAAGGGTAGGCCTTTGCTTCCACTGTGATATTAGGTACTACTCCAGATATAGCTGGACATAGCTTCAAGGATAGAAAGTGGCTTTCGGTTCTCGTTTTCGCCAAATCTTCCTCGATCATTTGGTGAAAAACACGTGTAATCTAAAATTCTTTTGACGCAACCCAGAAGTGTCATTGTTATGTGTTCAAAAAGAACTTGCCTGCATCATTCCTGGCAGGACATCCCTGCTCTCACACCATCATGCTGTGACTAAGTACCTAAACACCCATGCTTTGCTTCCGCTATGATATTCCTCCAGACATAGCTTCAAGGATAGAGGGTGGCTTTCATTTCTCGTTTTCGCCAAATCTCCCTCGATCATCTGGTGGAAAACACGTGTAATCTAAAATGCTTTTGATACATCCCAGAAGCGCCAGTGTTATCTGCTCAAAAAGAACTTTTCTGCATCATTCCTGGCAGAACATCCCATGTCGTGCTGTGACTAAGTACCTAAACACCTAAGACTTGGCTTTCTCGACTATATTATTCCACATAGAGCTGGACATAGCTTCAAGTATAGGGGCTTGGCCTTTTCTTGTTTTCGCCAAATCTCCCTCGATCATCTGGTGGAAAACATGTGTAGTCTAAAACGCCTCCACAAGCCTGGGGCCTTCGCTTCCACTATGATATTATTCCACATAGAGCTGTACTTAGCTTCAAGGATAGAGCGCTCGCACTTCTCCTCGCCCATTTGGCCTGATTTGCGCAGCACACTGGCAGCATCTCCTCGCGGCATTACCTCGCGCTGCTGCATCGCGCATCTGCGTCACGAGGAAACTCGAGCCGTCTAAACCCACCTTTTTTACATCTTGAACGCTACTGGTCACGGTTTCCGG
The DNA here is from genome assembly GCA_954871275.1 of Leptopterna dolabrata. Classification (NCBI taxonomy): domain Eukaryota; kingdom Metazoa; phylum Arthropoda; class Insecta; order Hemiptera; family Miridae; genus Leptopterna; species Leptopterna dolabrata. The sequence continues at coordinate 17,108,224 of OX940984.1, read as the reverse complement.
TGGGGGGGGGGGGGGGGGGGGAATGGCATTGTTGTCCAACAAACTTGGGTATAATCGATTTTAAAAAAATTCCATTTATTGAAGAAGTTCCAATTACACAAATTGCAAAAAAAAATACAATAGGTAATACAAGTACAAATGTACAAAAGAAAATACAAAAAACTGAATGTGGTCGCCACTCTGTCGCGCTCTGCCGCTGAGGAGCGGAATCGCCTTAACCTGTTTAAAAAAAAGTTGATCTTCTAAATTGAATAGAAGTATAGGTACTCAATTGTGATAAAGAATTCACAATTATGTGAACTTAAATGAGATAATAAAGATTCTTTTTATGATTTATCCTTCAAAAACTCCCCAAGAATTACCTTATTGTTTTTAAAAATTTTTGGTGTTGATTATAATAATTTTAAACTGATTAGGAATGCTGTTAAATAATTTTACTCCCGTTATATGAAAATAAATTTTGCCCTTTTGCTGTAAGACGGAACGGAAGTTTTAAATTAATATCCTCTGCTAATCTGGTGTGGCCACAAACTCGTACGGTTTTGGTTTTTGTTAATATATTTATATAAGCACAAATTCCTTGTAAATGTTACCAGCATCCAGTACAGTAACTAATTTAAAAACATGGTATGGATAAAGGTTTTATTGATAGATCTTATGGTGGTTTCAAGAAATAGGAGCCCCCCTCCGTCCAATCAATTCTGGATCCACTACCGAGACCTGTGTGAGCTCTTATATTAGGGACACAAATTTCATTAGTTTTGGAGGCGCTTTTGTCATTGTAAAGCCCATTGAGAACAGAAGTACAAGATAGGTTGGTAGGTTGGAGTCTGTTTCATAAAACAGCAAGCAATAACATAAGTGTACTTCAAGTGCAGGTATAATGCAGTGTACAAGTGTTTCACCAAAAGACAGGGTACAGATTAAAAAAAGTGACAGCTGTAGAGCGAAAGTTACTAATAATGTGTGTTTCAGTTTTCAGTTTTATTATCTTCAACGACGTATTTTAGCAGTCTTGTTGATAAGGCGATAATACGTTTGAATTTCTTGTTGTTGCTGTCGGCTGCTGTTCGTAATTTCATTCATTTTGGCGTTTCACTTGTCGAGTATACGTTGTAATAAAAAAGTAATACTTTTACCTATTAGGAGGTAGATGCAGTGTGACTTACTTACTTAGCCAGTAGCGGCCAGTGCACAATCTCATTTTCGGAGAGAGGACCGATTCCTATCCGTAGGTGTGGGACATTCGATCCGTCGACCGATCAAAACTGCTCCTGGGCCTCAGCGGACATTCGAAAACCTTCGTTTAAATCATATTTCAGAAGTTGCAGTTAATCCTTGATCAGAAAGCCTTAGCTCGCCTTCGAAGTTGAACAAACTCATATTCTTCATCTTCATAAGACGTTTTTTACACATCAAGTTACAGTAAACTTTCGATTAACAAACGTCCGATTATCCAACAATTCGATTATCCATCACAAAATCGGCATTCGATTAACCAAACATTTTCGTAGGAAATCGTTCCTTCCGATCGATTAACCAACCGTTGTGTACTCTTTGGGCTCGATATGTAAACAATATGAAAACACTTTCCATAATGTTTTCATGTGTCAGCTCGTAGTGTTAACATTTTTGCTTCTTTGGAAGGTTTTGAAGCACGGGAGAGAGCCCTTTCTTTTGTAGAGCAGCAAGACACAGCTGCATTGGCCGACATAGGTTTGATGAGGAAATGGAGGGATGTTGCTGCTCTGGGAAGACTTTCCTCTCAAACCCAGAAAAAAATCACCAATTTTTTCACAAACGAAAATCCCTGACCCCTGACTTTGACCCTGACTTCGGTTATGTACATATTTTTTGGTATCTTTTTTAAATAAATACATAAACTAACCTATCGATTATCCAACATACCTTGAGCCCCGACCATGATGGTTAATCGAAAGTTTACTGTTGGTAAATGAGCAGTAACCATAAAATTGTCAGGGAAAAACGACTTTTACAATTATTGTAGAACTGGAACTTGTAGAACATTATGGAGAAACACCTGTAACGTATCAAAATGTGCTTGTACAATTGTAAGAATTCACGATTCACTGTCACAAGTCTACACTTGTAGCTTCGTGAAACACAATTCATCACGTTTTTCTACAACTTGCACAATAATCGACTAGTAACTTGTCACTTGTTGCTTTATGAAACAGGCCCCTGGTAGGGGTACGCTGTTAATCTCAGTAGTCGGGTCCAGCTTCATCCATATACATCCGACTGACGCGTGCGCCGGTGGTTATTTCTAGGAGTTCGAAACTCCCGGCGGACCGATGTTTTCCACGATGGCGGTGAGGCCGTGCGTGAACAAACTGTTATCGGAGTTCTGAGCAGGAGGACCCCCCTCCAGGTCCATGAGTGAGGAGATAACACTGCTACATGTCAACTCTGTCCCTCCTGTTCGGTTTCGCTCCTTTTTGCTATTCCCCATCCCACGCAGTCACCCGCTGATAGTACTGGCCCTTTCTAGCCCCCTTCTATGAAATGGGATTCACTTTGTGGCTAACAATAGAAAAAGGATATTGAAAAACTGCAAGGGATGGATACAGTACACTTCTAAATAAAAAAATGTTTGCGTTATTCAATTTCAACTTTGTACTTGTGTTGCAAACTGTTGTTACCTAGAGTTAAATTCTCCAGTAGTTCCCCGATTCTCAAACATTTACAGTACATAACTAGGTCAACAGCGCAACAAAAGATTTCAAACAGATCTAGAATTTGAATTTACTCAAACAAGCAGCAACAACATGTGGTCTAGAGTAATCCATGGGCTCGGCGTTGGTACTGTGTGTGAAATTAGTTGTCCATGTTCATAATAGGTAGTATTTTGTAGGATATTTTCTAAGATGGTTCGAAAGAGAGGATTTTTTTCAGTTAACAATCCAGGCCATTGGGGAAATGAAGAAGCGACATGATTCCCCGTATTAATAAGGTTTGAACAATGATTTACATAATTATGTGGAACCGTAGAGACTATTGGACATGAAATTAAAAAAAAAAAAACCAGTCATGCAGCATGACTTAATGAGCGAATTTTCAAAGAAATATTCGAATTAATGGCTATGGTTTTGAATAAAGGAAAACTTCGGTCTAAAATTTGGTTTTCTATGTATATTCTCTTCGTATTTATTTTAATTTGTACGTTTTGTCCATCCTGATTCTACCGTTTGTTTATTACGTAATTGTACTAAGTGCTTATTTATTTGATCGCTGTGGGTAAATTCAAGGAGTTGTACTAATCGTTTGCCTCCCCCTTTTTTGCTTCGAACTCTCGTCTTCAATTAATACTTCTCACATATTTCAATCTGACCACTCTAAGGGGGTGGGGGGGGGGGGGGGGGGGTAAGAGTTTAAAGATTATCCTAGTTTTGGGTAATTTTTGCGCACTTTAAATGCTCTAATTTAAGAACGGATTTAGATATCTAAAATCCGATTTCACTATCGTGTTCAGCGTGCAAAAACCTTTAAAATGAGGGGTCACTTGTTAGAAAATAACATTTTGGGGATTTTTGGGTAATTTTTGCGCACTTTAAATGCTCTAATTTGAGAACGGATCAAGATATCTAAAATCCGATTCCACCATCGTGTTCAGCGTGCAAAAACCTTTAAAATGAGGGGTCACTTGTTGGAAAATAACATTTTGGGGATTTTTGGGTAATTTTTGCGCACTTTAAATGCTCTAATTTGAGAACGGATCAAGATATCTAAAATCCGATTCCACCATCGTGTTCAGCGTGCAAAAACCTTTAAAATGAGGGGTCACTTGTTAGAAAATAACATTTTGGGGATTTTTGGGTAATTATTGCGCACTTTAAATGCTCTAATTTGAGAACGGATCAAGATATCTAAAATCCGATTCCACCATCGTGTTCAGCGTGCAAAAACCTTTAAAATGAGGGGTCACTTGTTGGAAAATAACATTTTGGGGATTTTTGGGTAATTTTTGCGCACTTTAAATGCGCCAAAACCCTCCTTAGAGTAGGCCAATTTCGCCCATCTTCGAACTTAGCCTTTCGATTGCCAAGATAGATTTTTTGTGCAAATTTGAGCTGTTTATCTCAATTCTATCGAGAGTTATCGTCTGGAGTGACACATATATAAATAAATATATATATATATATACATATAAAAAAGTGTTAAATTTCAGGAATCGTTTTAGAATGGTCTGAAACGGATTTCTATGAAGAAAATTTCCAAAAATTTATATTATTTAAATTTCGAAGCCATTGCAATAGCTTCATTTTCTTTGAAAATTCGCTAAAAGAAGAAAACAACCATCTTCAGAAAAGCTGTATAAAACTAAAAACGCTGCGAAGTCCTTGTCACATGGGTTTATTATTCTAGTGGACATAATACAGTAATTGATTTTCTTTCATGTGCAATAATAGAAATACCAATTTTTGAATTTTTGAAATACTTAATTTTGGCCCCCAAAAACAAAAATTAAGCTCTTGTTTTTTACAAATTATCTTTGATCATTGGTAGTGCCATTTAATTGTCCCGATTCACCTGTTAACACTTCTACTGTTACTTCTAGTGTTTTTATACAAATTTATGGTGATTCCAGACAATTTCCCAGGTTTTTGACTCATAAAAAATGAATTTTGGGAGCTGAACCTTCGTTAGAACCTCAATTTTTCACTCTTTGATCAAAATCAACTTCGTATACGGTTTTCTCGCCCTATGCAACATGAAAAACGATACCTCGCAAGCTCATGTTCACCATAACACCCCTGGTTGTATTCCGATCGGGCGGCCGAGCTTCGGAGCACAACTAGGACCCAAATGGAGCCTGTGTGCGGAAGAACGACCATTTTAGACCAAAATTTAACGTACGAGTAAATTTAAGGCTGAAACTTTGTTAGAACCTCAATTTTCCACTCTGGTTGAAATCGACTTCATATTTGGTCTCCTCGCCCTAAAAAAATGGAAAACGATACGTCGCAAGCTCGTGTTACTAAATCACTAAAAAGCCCTACTTTTACATCCATTTTTCACCTTTAACACCCTTGGGTACATTCCGATCGGGCTGCAAAGTTTCGGGACACAACTGCGCTGGGGGGGCTCCCAAATGGAGCCTGTGTGCGAAACGTGATACGGAGTATGGCGGACGGACATTGCATTTTTGGAATCTACTCACCTTGAAACGTGAAAGAAAAAGTAAAAGAAAATTTGAGGGGGTGTTCGAAAAATTTGTTGCTGAGCGAATAGGTAGGTGTATTATTCACAGAATAATTAGGCAAAAGTAAAGGATAATTTTTATGCTGACTAAAGGTACATAATTTATTCAAAGCCAATCTATATAACTAAATTTACAGGTGATTTTCGTGGTGTCTGTCTGTTTGTCTGTTTGTGTCTCAATCACGCCAAAACGGCTCAATGGATCGAACCCATCTCGGGTATTTGAATGTTTCTATGACCAGGGAAGGACATAGGGGGGTTTACTTCCGGATCCGATGGATAGGGGTGGGTGTTTATAGGGAAGCCGAAACATAACAAAATTAAATTCTCGAAAACGGCTCAATGGATCGAACCCATCTCGCGTATTTAGATGTTTCAGTGACCGGGGAAGGAGATAGGGGGATTCACTCCCGGATCTGATGAATAGGGGCGAGAGGTAACAAAGTCAGATGGACCCACCCCGAGTTCTACCCGTCAGCGACGGGCAACACAGCTAGTACAACAAAATTTTTGAAGTCGGCGTCAAATTTCAGCTAAAATGTAACCAGTGGGTACAATGTGAAGGCTGTATGTGGGGTTTTAGTTAAAATTTCGCACCGAATTCAAAAATAGTGTTCTATTGTATTTGTATAAATTATGTTAGTTTGTTCAGCATAAAAATTGTTCTTTACTTCTTAGTTTTATACAGTTTTTCGAAGTCACTTTTAGTTTTTGTTACTTTTTATTTTTATTTTTTGCTCTTTAGTAAAATACCTAACGCTGTTAAGTACTGAAACCGTCATTACTGGGGCAGCCACAGTCTCTGGTAGACCATTTTCTATCGTCAGATCGTGCAATTTCTGGGAAGGCACGAGAAATCTTAGGCCTACCTAGTAAAGGCCGAGTACTACTTCTTCACTTGAAAAACTAGTATGGGACCACCGGGGGATGATTCTCTTTCAGTTGTAAAAAAAAAAAGATCCGTCGAAATCGATTCAGTATTTCGGAATAATCGGTGGACAAACATAAAAATAAAAGAAGAACGTAGAAAGACGTCGAATTGAGAACACCCTCCTTTTTTCAAGTCTGTTAAAAATAGTAAAATACTGTATGTTCTTGTCACTCTTCTAAATGTTGTGCAGTACAAAATGTACGTGCCAATGAAGTCATACGGTCATCATCATCATTTGTTTTTGCACATCGTAATTACGAACTCATTCGTTAGTTCACGAATGAGTTGGCAAGTCGGACTTCACGACATGTCCATGTCACCCCGGTAGACCTAAGGGTAGAAAATGCTCATGTACCTAATGCCGGGGAGGGATTGCATAGGTTTTTCACAGATCACCCGCGACCGTTGACCAATGCTAATCAGTTGAAGAGGCAGGAAATTCAAAAGGGCATTTTTAATGAAATGGATGAATTGATCCCGCAGATTTGAAGAGATAGGCCCGAGCCTGGGACTGACACCTTTCCACTCGACCGCCTACAGCCTACAACGGACAATCGCCAGTTAACATTTGTGGGAGACGGAGGGAATAAATCCAGCGGTGGACCAATCATACGTGCGGGAAACGAGTCTTTCCATAAACAATAGCGGTCAATCACTCGGAAAATCCCAGGTCCTCCGCAATCGAGTTGACGGAAAAGATTGGCATTCGCCCACCTTCCTTGATGGAGAGCACATTTCAAACGTTTTCCATTACCAACCCAAACGAACACCATTCATGAGCAGGCAGTCGAACCTCTCCAGGACAGATAGATGGAAAACAGGAGATTAGTTTTTGGGATAATTATCTGGTAACGTATAGGTACCTACACGCTGAGTGCAGTGGGCAATTTTCCTCACTAAAATTTTATTTTATTTTTGTAAAAAAAAAAATCCACAACTCTCGGGAAAATGATAGTTTGAAGCCAGTTTTCAATAATAAGCGGTATATTTTTTTTAATTTTTTTATTTATTTAATGAGGGCGATTGAAAGTAAAAATGCGGCAAGAAATTACGTATCAAGCCGACTGGCATATATGATTGTTGACTTAAGGAGGCTGAGGGGAGCTTCGGAGGCGAAGGTTATCAATGCTGCCAACAAGCCAACATTAGAAATGACAAAACTTCCTGGCATCCTTCAGAACAATCTGTGTCCTTTCGTGAACCTCCCCTCGGTTTGATTTTGAGGACGTGTTTTTAAAAATTTATTTATAAAATTGCGGTCCCATCCGTACATCCATTGCGGTTCTGTACATCGTTTAAAGCGATGCGCTAGAGCACTAAGCGGGATTTGAGTTGATCTACTCTGTGATTTACCTGGTACGCCATTTCTGGAGATTCGGTTTTGCTTACAACTTCCGACATAAACACCTCATTATGTGGTCAACAAGTGTTAATTTCCGTTATTAACCTTGTAACCCAAGAAAATTTCCCATTTAATGATTGAGGACATATTGGGTGAAATTTACCCGCCACTGTGAGATCCCGATTATTTGAAACTTAGGTACCTACCAGTTAAATATCCTTTATCAGAATAAGAGGTACCTACCAATATAGTTTTTGCAAATTCAAAAAAATATAAAACTAATAGTACAAAATACCTACATGAGGTTTTATTTCAGAAGCGCCGGTGTTGATTATTCGTATGTTGCTGTGCTGTATACGGGCTTGAGATCGGCTTTTGATCTTATCACACGTCATCGTTTGTTCTAAACCCGTGATAAGTGTACCTAATTGATTTTTCATCCCCATGAAAAACCGGCTTAGCAATGTATCTGTTTGCATACCACATCGTCCACCCTTGAAAAGTCCAGATAAGCAACTTCTTGATCAGCACCCTTTCTATTATGAAATGCGCGATAATAATATTAGTGTTTTAGGAGCAATATGAAGTTTGACGTTTTGGAGGTCGATAATCGTCTGGGTATCTGGGATACCCACGAGGCGCAGTGCTGGGTCCTGGGTTTTTTCTCTAAGACAATAGTCGTTTGAATGGTCATCTCGTCTCGTATAGGTACTTTGATCATAAAGTTGATTTATAAAATTTATAAACTGATAATTCGACTTATACCACCGCTTTGGGCCGTATCGTGTACCTACAGCATCTGACTAATCACTGCCAACGGTAATGTAGTGTGGGAACTCCAGTCGTTGTTTAGAGATGGGTTTTCGCAGTTCGCTCAGAGCACTTCGATCAACGGGCCAAGAAACCCATCTTCAAGGACTGGGTGTGGGTTCATGATCCCAAGTGGACAAGGGGCCCGAAACCGCAGCCCCAGTGGACACGGGTTGTGCAGAGCAGAGTAAACGGCGTGCACTTTATGGGTGGCGATTGGTCGGAGGAAACGGCCCTTGCGCGAACAGGTTGGTTCAAGTGGATGTTCAACCCGCAAATGTTGCCCCTGGCGATCCATATCCCGTACCGATAAACCGGGGAGAGAGGAGAATAATTTAATGAGGGAACTCCAGTCGTTGTTTACAGATGGGTTTAGTTGAAATTCGGAAAGTTCGTTGTCATTACGATCAGGTTGAAAAAGTTCGTTATTGCGATCCAGGTTGGAGCAGGTCCACAGGATTGCTCTGGAGCAGGCTGGATGGAGGATGAGGGCCCAAAAAGAGCAGTTTGATCGACGGGCCAAGAAACCCATCTTCAAGGACTGGGTGTGGGTTCACGATCCCATGCGGACAAGGGATAAGTGCCCGAAACTGCAGCCCCAGTGGACAGGACCGTGGGTTGTGCAGGGCAGAGTAAAAAATGACGTGCTCTTCATGGGTGGCGATTGGTCGGAGGAAACGGCTCTTCCGCGCGAACAGGTTGGTTCAAGCGGATGTTCAGGCCACAAGTGTTGCCTCTGGGGATCCATATCCGGTACCGGGGAGAGAGGAGAATAATTTAATGTGGGAAGTCCAGACTTTGTTTAGAGATGTTGGAGGATGAGGGCCCAAAAAGAGCAGTTTGATCGACGGGCCAAGAGACCCATCTTCAAGGACTGGGTGTGGGTTCACGATCCCATGCGGACAAGGGGCCCGAAACTGCAGCCCCAGTGGACACGACGGTGGGTTGTGCAGAGCAGAGTAAAAAATGACGTGCTCTTCATGGGTGGCGATTGGTCGGAGGAAACGGCTCTTCCGCGCGAACAGGTTGGTTCAAGCGGATGTTCAGGCCACAAGTGTTGCCTCTGGCGATCCATATCCGGTACCGGGGAGAGAGGAGAATAATTTAATGTGGGAAGTCCAGACTTTGTTTAGAGATGTTGGAGGATGAGGGCCCAAAAAGAGCAGTTTGATCGACGGGCCAAGAAACCCATCTTCAAGGACTGGCTGTGTGTTCACGATCCCATGCGTTCAAGGGGCCCGAAACTGCAGCCCCAGTGGACACGACCGTGGGTTGTGCAGAGCAGAGTAAATGACGTGCTCTTTATGGTTGGCGATTGGTCGGAGGAAACGGCTCTTGCGCGCGAACAGGTTGGTTCAAGCGGATGTTCAATCCACAAGTGTTGCCTTTGGCGATTCATATCCCGTACCGATAGACCAGGGAGAGTCGTTGTTTAGAGATGGGTTTTGTTGACTTTCAAAAAGTTCGTTGTCATTATTTGTTTGGACTTTTAAAAGATTTTGTTGCGTTAAATACAGTGACGTTGATCACGAGCCTATTGTTACAGTATATGTTTTATTCCATCAACGGTATAGTTATTTTTTGTTTGTTTGTTCATGCAAACTTGAACATCCTACGGAAAACCTGCCGGGCACATATGTTGCTGGAATTTTCCTGGTTGTATGCCTCTATAATGACAGCTGGCATTTCTGGAATCCTGACCGCTGAAAGAACAAGGTGGGGACAGTTGCCTCCGAAGTGCAGACCTCTGTGGAATCCCTCTCCAGAGGAAGCGGTCGGGAAGAATGCTGAATGATAGTCCTAAGCAGGTCAAGGAAGGTTGTAGACCCGCTACGCACTGAGAATCACCTGGTTCGTAAACAGTCAAGGAACTTCAAAATGTTCAATTCATTGTTCAGAGAATTCGTTTGTTTTCTAACGATTTTGCTTTCATTCCTGGTTAAAGTACGCGTTGGCTGTTTTCTGAAACGTTGCTGATTATTTTTTCCTCAACGAAATGCTAAAAGTCGTCGATTTCTATGGGAAATCCAATTTATTATAAGATTACCCTCTTCGGGTATGTTATTTGTATATCTCATTGCCCTCTTTGGGCTTAATATTTCTAATTTCAATTGCAATTATATGATAATACGTCATGATACTGTAACGTCGTGAGATCAACTATAACTACTAGGTTTTCTATGGGAGGCCAGTGCCCTTCGTGGGCTGTCGCGCCAAGGGGTATGGTATGTGCTAGGTCTAGGTTTTCTATAGTTATCTTCTATACTTATTTATGACTTCATCACCGTTACTACTTATGGTAGTTCACGTAACTCCATTTTTCGTCAAAATTAGGTTTTTCTACCAATGGACTCGTTGGGGGGGGGGGGGGGGGGGGGTGTTAGCGATTCTGACGCTCATAGTTGAGAAAAGTAAATTATTTATTATTTTCAATAATGAACCTTTGGTATCGAGCATGGACAATTTTTTTTTAACCCTCCCCCTCTCCCTCAAAATTTGATGGTTTGCGTTTCAAGATATGTAGAATCTGAAAATGCAATTTAAAAAAATTGTGTCTGTCCGCCGTACTTTGCACTTTTCTTAGTTACCGTGAACCGAAATTAATGAGATTTGGTTTGTAGGTGCCATTTGGGATCTAGTTGGTCCTCAAAGCTCGGCGTTACTGTCAGTCATCTCTAAGGGGTGAAAAATAGGGGGTTGACATTTTCAGAACGCCGTAGCTCGAAAACTTTCAATAGTTTTTGTAACGTTTTTAAATTGATCTTGAACTAAAGAATTTTTTGAGACCACCCGAAACAATAGGCCGATCCCCATGTCAATAAGAGAATTATTGGGTATTACCTGGTGAACTCTGGATTAGAGATACAGTTTGTCTCTCCAGATGTCACAGACCCAGTGGTGATCGATGTGATTTTTACCTGGAGATTCCGTATGTCACCGTAATTTTCAAAGCACGCCTCTTGAACAGCCCGTTTTTGATCTGTTTAACGTCCAAAAATCTACGTGGAAATTGTGAATGAAGCGTAATTACTTGAATCATAATATGATGAACCAAGCAAGAAAGTAACTGGATGGATAGCAGGACCGATATTTGTACGTACATATTGTTTTCCCCCCCTTTTTTTCTTCTCTCCTGCAAAGTAGCGTTTTTGGAGTTGGTTTCTCGCGGCCACCGACGATATCTGACGTATACGGTTACTTGTCTTTCATGTCGAATCAAATGGTGAACATTTGGAGCGAAACATTCCGATGCATTGTTGGATCACTGTGAAAACTGAATTGGTCTTCTCGCTTCTTAGGAGTTGGCAATATAATGTTCATCGACTCCCATCAGAGCTATGATTTACACGAATACCTACAGCCTTGGCCATTTTATGGTGCAGAAGTTTACTCGGAGGCATAAAAGTTTCACGACGCGTTCACACGGTTGGATTTTATGAAGAAAACGCTTTAGGGAGGGAAGTGGGAGCGCCTATTATACGAGGGTCTTGTAGGGCGCAGTGTTGTTCTCGGAATAGGCCGTCCAGGACGAGATGAGCCGGTCCAGGATGGAGGGAGGGAAGAATGCCGGAGCTGGTCGAGAGGGTTGGAAGGACCACACCGCGCCACTCGGTATGCACTTATCCGTTCCCGGACCTCCCTCAGCACGTGTTATACCACTTTGGAACGGGAGCAGGGACCTTTCAGGAGGATTTGGGAAGGTTGCGGTAACGAATCAACTGGCACACCCACTGCACCTAAGGCTGTCCATGTTAGTATAGTTAGGGCGTACCTACTGATCATTTGCATGGTATGAATCAACGTATGGTGGGGGGGTGGGGGGGTATATTCTAGCAAACTCGTTGTGGTCACTTTTAGCAAGGTTTTTTTTTCTTGAGGCACCGCTGTTGTTGGTGCTTGCGATGGCTGCGACTTATGACCAACGGAATGGACGTCCTAACCCGAAGTCAATCTCGAAAATTTTTTCCCATATTTCTGGATGGTTGGCCCGTTAGCAGCGTAAAGTGTGAAGTCGGAGATCGGAGGTTTCTTGAGACGGTTTGGCACCCGTGTCTACTAGGTAACGACAACCTGTTTCGTGGTCTGAAACGAATAGGCAACATTTATACTGGAACGACGACTCTCCCGAGGTCGCTTCTGGCGCCGACCTTGCGAGTTTTCCGCCCCTGTTGGAGTTACAGGAAATTCCTCTAGTGGACACCACGGGAACAAAAAAGTTTTCACTATAGAGGGCTGCCCACTATAGAGGGAGTGCTCCTCTATAGTGGACACGCATCTGACCAAGAAGTGTCCACTGCAAAGGGGTGGCAACAAATTCCAGCGTATTTTCTTAAATGTTGTTTTATTATTTAGTGTGTACACGCAAAAAATTGAAGAATCGAATATTGTTTTTTTCATTTTTGATTCGGTAATTTCCCGTTCGTGATGCACTGACGCTTCTCAAGAGTGAAAAAATGCGACTGGCGACAGAAAGAGCGTACATAGGTACTTTCCATACAACAGAAGAGTGTCCAATGAATCCAAATGGTGGCCAATGTAAACAAACAAAAAATGAATGCGAACGGCGGCAAATGTACTCGTAAACAAACAGCAAATCAAGAAAAATGTAAACTTACTACACGTCTAAACGGGTCTACTGTCCACTGCGAGGGTTCAGGATGACGAAATACCTAGGTGTCCACGTCCACTGTATATGATGCCCGCTACACATGGTTCAAATACATCGAATCTCCTATCTCTATACCGGGACCATGGTCAAACTGTCCATTAAGAGGGGGGGGTCCACTATACAGAGGTATCCACTAAGAGAGGTTTCACTTTATAAGCACTTAGCATAAAACATTCGATAGCTACATTTCCGTATTTGTGGTACGGCCTACAAACAAATCACATGCGATCTAGATGTAGCGTTTGGCGATGGTGAGCTCCCTCTTTTGTCACCTCGTGATTGAGACCTAGAAGGTCGCTCTAACTTGTCTAGCCTACGCAAAATGTCTGCCAGTGTACTTGACAACTGGTCGATGACAGTTGAACTGGCCTGAGCCTCCGAGTTCACAAGTTAGCAGCAATCGCCGATAACATTTCTGGCATTGCAGCTCTGCCTAAACTTATTCAAATCCTCAGAGCTGCAAGTCGAGATAACAAGTGCCTGGGTCGGTTGTCTGTGAAGCCGTAAGTTTTTCCAAATTGCGTCACTTACTCTACCGGCAGGCATTTCACGTACTTACTTCCCTCAACAGCCGCGGTGGACGTTCGTCTCCGAGCTCGAGATAGCTCAGCAGCTTCCGGTTCTGTTTTTCTTCGGAGCCTGTGAAATCCTGTTCCAGGCGACGGCGTAAGGTTTCGTGCATATCCTTTGCAGGAGGATTAAGGATTGTGTCGCTTACTTGCGCCAGTACTTCATTGGAAATCGCGCCGACGAGGGTATGACAGTTAGTTGCGTCGCTGGTGATCCCTGCGTTGTAGAACTGCGGTTCAGTTTGACGGAACTACAGCCGAAGGTTGGCTGACCAAACCGGTGGAACTGACAGTCACCCTCCCGATGCATGGAGCCCTGCGTTCTGACGCTCCTGCTGAGCCGGGAATGGTAAATTTCGGTGAATTTTGGTAAATCATTTTGAAGGCGAAGGTCAACCTTCAACATCTGCTGCAAATAGTCTGATCCAAAAGATCTGATAGCAAATAGAAAATATAATTACATTTCAGATAATTTGTAACGTGGCGCAAAACGCAAAAGAAGTTGAGTTGAGAGGAGACTCGTAAAATCCGAACTGACTTGTAGAAAACGGAAATTAGGACTGTGGCTTTCCAAACACATGGTTCTGATAATTTGAACGCAAAAATGGATTCTTTTTTAGCAGATGCTTTATCTCGAAACCCCTTTCAAGAATTGAATGCAGTAGACACTAACGGTACAGAAGCAGAGGAATTCGAGTCTATACTGCCTGAAAGTACTGCAGACGATAATGATGATACAAATATCATTGACACAATCCATTCTCAGGGCAGCAGTTCATCACTTATAAAACTAGTAGACGACAAAAGCAAATGTGTTGATGTGGAAAAACTCCAAATCATATTATATAGAGGACACCGTAGAGACAATAGAGTAATTACTATGGTTGGAAAGAAAATAATATATATTTATACGAGTAACCCTAATCAAGGTTTTTCACAATCCCTAATAGAAATTCTTCAACCAAATAAAACGTATGGAGTTTACTGTAGTCCCAAAATCGGTATCGACCTAAACGATTCGTGTGCAATTCTCTATTCCTCAACTTTCAGATGATAATAGAATACAAATTTAATAATGTCAGAATTAAAAGGTACTTCATATTAAACATCGATGTAGAAAATTCGGATGAGTAAAAGGAAACCGGGGGACCGGGTTTATCAGCAACGTATAGGGAAGACGTGCCATAGAAGAACATACGCAACGTATACAGAAATTAAAAAAATATATTACTGGCCAAGGATGCTTGAATGCATAAACGCCTGTATAAATAAGTGCGAAGTTTGTCAAGTTATCAAGTATGATAGAAATCCGCCAAAATCCTCCTTTTGAAATTACACCCACTCGCGACAGACCATTTCAGAGACTCAAGATCGATATTTTGCATCATAACCAAAAACAGCTTCTGTCTATTATGGATTGATTGCCCCTCCAAACATTGTCAACTTCCAGTTGGCAACATTAATCAAAATGAGATATTAAACGGACTCCAAGGGTATCTCCAAATATTACCCTGTCCAATAAAAATTGTTTACGATAATGGAATTGAATTTGCAAATAGTGGAGTGCAAAATTTCCTAAAACAAATAAAATTACACCTAAAGACCAAGTGGCAAGTTTATGCCACTTTCGACTGAAGGTCGCGCGCTTTTCAGCGTTCATTTAGGGATTTGAGGTTCTGTTAAACCAACGGCTAATCTGCAATTCACTAGACTGAATATACTGTTGCTATTACTCCGGTAGATGGATTATAACCTGTTGTTCATGTGTGCATTTATAGATATTACGTTTGTCTGAAGCACAATAAAGGTTTATTATTATTATTATTAGATGGTTCCCTAACCGAATTGCCCGGTATGAAGAAGTCCGTACCTTTATCGTTGCCAGCAAAACTGACTTACAATTATTCGCAGTCTACTCAAATCTGCAGAAAGGGGGGGGGGGGGGGGGTATTATTAACTCGGGAAATCAGTAAAGCACAGGCCGCCGTCGTATTAGTATACGGCGGCGGTATTAGTATGGTGGTAATTTTTCATTATTTAGATTTGGCTGCTATTCCATCTGGTGAATGTTGTTTTCTTTCTTAATACCTTTTTTTTCCATTCCATATGTTTTCCAAATCTGTGTGGCCATGCATTGACCTGTTGATAATAATATGTATCTATCCTTGTGTCTAGCTATCTATCTTAGTGTGTTGTATAGCCTGCTTTCTGTGACATGCAATCAGCATAATACGTTAAACATCAGCATAATATGTAAAATGTTGAAGTAATATGAATCGTCCGTTCATTGCTATAAAATGTTGCTCGAGTTAACCTTTGATATTATCCTCGAAGGCAAACCGCAGACAGGCTGACGCACAGATCCCGTTGGTATTCAGGACAACTCGAAACCACCTAACCTAACTATAACACAACTCGCAACTCACCCTGGTCCTTTCTCCGGCCCCAGGTCACAATTCTCCGTCGAAAACCAAACCTGCTGATCGAAAACTGACAAAACACGATCTGAAAAACCTGAAATACCCACGCGATTTTCCTCGTTTTCCTACATATCCGATGTGATCGGATGGGACTTCATTAGGGGCACGAAGTGAAAAATGAGCCCGACTAAGGGCGGATCGCAGGATATTCTTCCGCGTACGGTCGGGGATCAGTTTCACTCAAACCGCCTCCGCAATACCGTAGTTAGGCCGCGAGCAAACACTGATTGGCTTGAACCCGTTTCATCGCTCATTTCGCCCTACAATATTGCGTTTTGAGACGGGACATATCTGCTTGCCCTCTGACGCGCCATTCAGCGATAAGCGTTCCAATATGAGTAGAGCAAAAAGGCCGCTTCTGGCGCACCATTCTCAAAGCTACCACTCATCATTGGTTTTTCTAGATCGGAGAATGTGTGACGTCACTGAGGGGCGAATTAAATCACACGCGATGAAATGGTGGAAACCCATATCAAAGAATAAAAACTTGGTGAAAGGTTGTCTATTTCTACTAATACACGAAAAATACACTGTTATACCGGTTTCGCTGATCACATCATCGTCAGTAACAAACAATAACTAACTATAAGTTAACTGTAGTTAACTTACTAATAAAGTAACTGTAGTTTGTTAATAACTACAGTTAACTAAATATAAGTTAGCTGTAGTTAACTTACTAATAAAGTAACTGTAGTTATTGTTTGTTGCTGACGATGGTTAACTTATTAATAATAGTTAACGATAGTTAACTACTATTAATAGCTGACGATAGTTAACTTATTAATAAAGTAACTGTAGTTTGTTAATAACTACAGTTAACTAACTATAAGTTAACTGTAGTTATTGTTTGTTGCTGACGATGGTTTTATCACCGAAACGGGTATAACATTGTGTTTTTTGTGTACAACCTTTCAATAGTTCTTATTCCTACACTCTAAAGGTTTACCATGGTAGAGACAAGAGAACATTTCCCTTCAAGAGGGCTCAGAAATGGCTTAAATTTTGTTTGTGGATAGGACTTGATCTAGAGATGGCATATACAAAATTTGAGCCCGGCCTGAGTACTAGGGCGGCGTGGAGGGGGAAATGCCGTTAATTACCGCTAAGCGTTGAGTAGGAGTAGGTGTAGTGAATGTATAATAGACGCACATCCACTACGAGAGGCGTTGAGGGAGGATGTGCCCGGTTTGGTTATAGGCGCACCACCATGCCCGGGATCTTTTAGGATGTGTGTCCGATTTGGTTATGGGCGTACCACCACCATGCCCAGGATCTTTTTGGAGAGTGCTTGGTTTGGTTATAGGCGAACTACCAACATGCCCAAGATCTTTTAGGGAGCGTTGCTTGGTTTGGTTATGGGCGTACCACCACCATGCTCGGAATCTTTTCAGGAGCGTTGCCTGGTTTGGTTATGGGCGGACCACCACCATGCCCAGGATCTTTTTGGAGAGTGCTTGGTTTGGTTATAGGCGAACTACCAACACGCCCAAGATCTTTTAGGGAGCGTTGCCTGGTTTGGTTATGGGCGGACCACCACCATTCCCAGGATCTTTTAAGAGATGAGGAGCTAGGAGAGAGAAAGAGTAGGCAGTGAATAGAGGAGATCGTAGAATGGCTAGAAAGGCGAAGGAGGCGAGTTTTTATAGGCCTGGAAGCCGTCTCCCTCCATCCTCCAGCTAGTGGAGGATGGTGGGGAGCCCCAGGTTGTCCCCCGGCTCTCCTGCGTCTGTTGTCCCCACTTCTATGTTTATTTTGCGAGATCTTAATTTCACAGAGTAAGGTTGTGGTTCTGCGAGGATACCACGACAGTAGGATTATACAGTGTCCCGGAAACAGGACTGCAAGGAGCCACGAATCGATTTTTCAGGTCATTTCCGACCGAAAATGTCTCTTAGCAATTTGTAACCCCATTTTTAAAGTTACAGCAAACAATTATTGGTACCTAACTACCGTTGAAAAGCTCGTTAAATTTCCTTTCAGAATATGCTAATAATGACACACAACAAAGTTTTCATGGCGTTTTCAATCGTACTAAAACGATTTTAGTGGGACATGCCGTTCAGGATTTCGTCGTCAGAATAATAATAATCACGTAGTTGATAGGTGGTCGCCCTCGTGTTCTTTTCTATCCCGTTTGATTCATTTGTGATACTGCCATTATGAAGTGCGAATTTTTCGTGACTTATCTTCGATGCCTATACCGCTCTAGAGCCCGTTGTATGTAGTACACGGGTTTTCCTGCTATAGTATGAAACTGTTCCCCGTGAGAGTAAATCCCTTGATATTCCACGTCAAGTTCTTTCTAATCCGAGTTTCGAATTACCTACCATCTCCAGGATCTCCTCGGGGAAGAAGCATCGGCCGATGAAGTAATACCGCCTCGACTCCCCACTGCCTGTGGTTCCCGTGGACGGACGCTCTTTCCTAAAGGACAGAGCCGACAAGTGTCATCCCGTCCTCTCCAGAGTGATAATTTCTTAATTTTACGAGGCACTTTCGGGAAAGCCGCTAGGGTCATTCAGAGAGACAACGGGTTCCACAGGACCAACCGCAGAGGGTGACAAACTTTGGCTGAATGGCAGCCCGAGGACTTATCCTTTCATGAGGCAACACGCCTCTCTCCTCTTCCACAACTTCGTGACATTTACAAAACATGAACGCGTTTAGAAACACTTGTTAGTGACCTGCTTCTTTTTCCATGGGACAGGGAAAATTCTTGCCAATTTTCCACCCAACGGGTGTACATTATGTAGGTTTGCTGACACCAAACGTTGCTGCCATAAAATGCAACATTTCTGCGAAACACGTGGATAATTAGGCAATATTTTCCTGAACATTGAAATTTTTACATTTCGTCACGCACGTAAACGGTATCACTCCACCCATAGGGACCTGCTTTCTATTATAGGCTGACGTAGGCTCTATTATTTCATTTTATTATATACGAGTATATGGCAACTTAGTGTGCGAAGAGATGTTCCACGATGAATAGGCTCCTTGATTTCAATTCAGCTTATTCAATAAAAACTTCTTACAACATAGTATGGGATCGTACCTTGTTCAGATGTTCAAGTTGTAATTCTGTTGGAAACTTAATTGATGTATTAAATTAATAAATGAATGAATGAAATTTGGTTTGTCATTTGGGGTCAGAGTTGGTCCGCGAAGCTCGGATTTTTTAAGAGTAGGTATATTGCCCGCCTGCCCAGTACTCGATTTAGGGTATCCTGGGGGGAAGCAAGAGGTTAGACATTTGCCACAGAGAACAGTGATCTACGCAGAAAGAGTGTATATAGGTAAATAATATACCGTTGCGTAATGATTTGCAGCGTTTTATTATTTTTCTGTGTTTTCTAACATCATCCAACAAGCAAATAAATTCAAAGATTTCGACTTACTCTCTCCTAGGATAACATTTCTGTGAAATGTGTGCTTATATAACATTTCGCAGAAATGTTATCCTAGGAGAGAGAGTAAGTCGAAATCTTTGAATTTATTTGCTTACTGGGTCTTGGTAATTACCTTTCGAAGTACCTTTCACCATGAGATTTCACATGATTAAAGAGCTGAAGAACTTTTGCTTGTCCTGAATAGACGATTTCCAGTTTGCATTTCCGAGTTCAAGATGAACTTCATTCTCTCCCCTTGTCTGCCCGAATGGCTCCCATATCTATGAATTCCTGGTTGGTCCAGTGGTTTATGAAAGGACTATTCGTGGGTAGGTAGGTGACTATTCAATAAGATGTGCAAGAATTTGCTGGCAGTCTTCGTAGTGTTCTGATGTTTTGGATAGGACCTATCCTGTTTACTTCCTACAATCTTTGTCAGTATTTTGCTGTGCAGGTTTTGTTTCCAGCCTTAGCAGTTGCGCCATTAAATTCAAAAACAGCTGTTTCTTAGTACTTTAAATTAGGAGCGTGGCTTCTGCATACCCCAAAAATACCCTGCCATTGTTCGACGCCACCGCTAGCTCCACTGGTACCAGTAATAATGCCATTAGAAAGAATACGTATTCGCCATTGTCTTTCCCGAATCTCGGGTTCTGCAAAATGTGATACGACAAGTTGCTTATGGCACATGCTGTTTGGATATTCGCTATTGGTTTTGGTTTATTATTTTCAGTAATAAACCATTGGAATCGAGCATGAAACAAAAATTCTAACCCCCCTCAAAATTTGATAGTTTACGTTTCAAGGTATGTAGAATCCGAAATGCAATAAAAAATTTCTCTGTCCGCCGTACGCCGTACTGAGCACTTTTCTTAGTTACCATGAAAAAAAATTGATGAAATTAGGGTTATAGGTTCCGTTCGGGTCTAGTTGGTCCTCGAAGCTCGGCGTTACTGTCAGTCATCTCTAAGGGGTTAAAAATAGGGGTTGAAATCTTCAGAACACAGTAGCTCCAAAACTATCGATAGAAGGGTATGGTTTTTTTACGTTATTAAATTTGTCTTGAGCTACACAATTTTTTGAGACCACCCGGAGAGTACGTCCAGCCGTTCGTGTGCAGCAAAAAGCTTCGTCAACACGATCGTGAATCAAACGGTATAAATCCGGCCCGGATATCATCACTAGGGAGCACCTGATTGTAATCAAGGAAGGCTGTATCAAGTCGAGTAGGTTGTTCATCGATATTATTTCATTTGATAAGTGATGGACTATTGTATTGGATTTTGTTGGTAGGTACTTCTGAAACTTGAACAAACGTTGAAGTATTATTGATGGGTAAATTATTACACAGTGGTAAATTATTACACAACAGCAAATTATTGCACAACGGTAAATTATTACATAACGGTCAATTATTACAGAAAGGTAAATTATTTCACAACGGTAAATTATTATTACACAACGGTTCATCTCCCATGAAGGGGCTGGATTTTGTTGATCGGTACCTACTTTTGCAACTTGAACAATCGTTGAAGTATTATTGATGGGCAAGTTATTACACAACGGTTCATTATACTTGACCACGAGGGGTAGGTATTGACCACAGAAAACAGTGATCTACGCAGAAGGGGCATCTATTTCACTCCACATCAACAATTTTCCTTCAGAACTTCATTATTTGCGTTTCTGTTTGCCGTTTTAGTTACTGTTTGTCATCGACAGAATTATTTTAGCAACATTTAACTCGTGGTTTAGGTAGGTACCTAGTAACGAGTACGGGGTGTGGTGCTAACCTACGGAGGGTCTGTGATCTACATAATATGTACAGAATGGTACATATTATATTACATGGACGGGTTATCTATACAGAGAGCTGTGATCTGTAACAGGAGGGTATTCTGTGCAAAATAATAAACCGTTGTGCAGGGATTTGCAGCGTTTCATTACAGCGATCCGCATAATTATCATCAGTTTATCATTATAATTTGCGGGTTATACAGTGGACTTTCGAAGCTCGACAGAACTCCATTCATGGTAACCGAGTGTGAGAAGTGTCGAGTACGAAGCCGGTTGGTGGGGGGTCCGGTGGTAGCAGGCCCAACCGGCGAACCCGCATTCTTTTCAACCCCCTTCCCCTCCGCTCATTCCCCCTCCTTTGATCTTGTGCGGAGGGGTGGGGAGGGGTGTTAGACGGAATTCTAGGAAGAAGCGAGAGGCCCGTGAGAACCCGAGCTGGAGCTACCAAACATGGAACATTCCGTAGGGTGCCATCTGCGCCCCCCTCGCACTAAACGTTTGTTGAAAGTTTCAACCCAAACTTCCAATCTCAATTTCTACAATAAAAAGGAATTTTGTTCCTAATTTATAGGATTAATAACCATAGTAGCATCCGGTTACAGTACTACAGGAGACGTTACGGAGACTACAAAGTGTCCCTATTCGGAACCTCGGATCGATTCTCCAACTAATTTCTAACCAAGTTGGTTGGGCAGTGTTTTTATTTTATTTTATTTTTTTAATTTAATGTAATTTAATTTAATTTGTTTAATAACCCTGGATTTGGACCTCGCTGGTTATATCCGGGGGGGGGGGGGGGGGTAATTTCTCACACGAGCATTATTTCAATAGTCCCTGTAGGCTTCACATGGTTATTGTCAGAGGTGAAGAGCTAATAGCTGGTCGGGTAAGCACATGCGAGCTTTTCAAAGCTTGTTATTCGTGCCGGCCCGAGACGAGAACCAAAGACGCCGTTAACTTTTATTCCCAAACGGGGGTATAAACGCTGCAAAGTCCTTGTCACATGGGTTTATTATTCTACTGGACGTACGTACAGAAATTTTGGCTGTTCATTTATTGTTTCGTTCTTGTCCAATTATTGAAATGGCAATTTTTGATGGTTTCCACCAGTTTTGGCCCCCCAAAACACGAATTAGGCTCGGCTTTTCCTTTCAGCAGATTATTTATGATCATTGATAGTACCATTTAATTGTCTTGATTCACCTGTTGATACTACTTCTAGTGTTATTATACAAATGAATGGTGATTTCAGACAATTTCCCACGTTTTTGACTCATAAAAAACGAATTTTGGGAGCTTAACCTTCGTTACAACCTCAAACCTTCACTCTTCGGTCAAAATCAACCTAATATTCGATCTTCTCGCCCTAAAAAACATGGAAAACGATACCTCACAAGCTCATGTTCACTAAAACCTCAAAAATCCGTCGAAAACCCCTATTTTTACACTCATTTTTCTCCCATATCACCCCTCGGTGTATGCCGATCGGGCTGCCGTGTTTCGGAGCACAACTAGGACACAAATGTGTTCCCAAAAGGGGACCCGAACTGTGCGTGGAAAAAAACGACGATTTTAGACCAAAATTTAACGTAAATTTAAGACTGAAACTTCGTTAGAACCTCAATTTTCCAATCTTTGTTCAAAATCAACATCATCTTCGGTATTCTCGTCCCAAAAACATGGAAAACAATACCTCAGAAGCTCTTGCTACTAACATGTTACTAAAACACAAAAAGTACCCATTTTTATACCCATTTTTACTCATAACACCCCTGGGTATATTCCGATCTGGCTGAAAAGTTTCGGGACACAACTAGCGCCCAAATGGAGCATGTGTGCGAAAGAACGAATTTTTTAGACCGAAAATGAAGCCGGTACACGTGATACGGCGGACGGCGTACGGTCATTGAATTTTTGGAATCTACGCACCTTGAAACGTAAAAGAAAAATTTTTGAGGGGGTGTTATAAAAATTTTTTTCTGAGCGAATAGGTAAACCAAAAGTCGGACGCTCTACGCTCGGACACATCGGCCCCGAGTGGGCAGTATAGCTTACTCACTTATTGTAACATGGACGTATAGAATCAGTTGGTAAAACTATTGGTAAAATATCGATTTTTGACTATCTCTATTGTAGAGCTACCATTGGTCCGACGGCAATGAAATTCATAGAGGACCGTCTTACGGAGTACACGCACAATCCCTGGAAATGTCACTGAAATTGGTACGGTAGTTCTGGAGTTTTGCCTGTGACAGCAAGATCCGACACCTAACCCCCACCTACCTTTCAAATCTCAGCGCATTACGACAATTTCTAGGGTAATTATGGGCTTTACTAGAATTCAACGTTTGCGCTTGCGCAGACGAAAGTTACTGTACTTTATCAGTGACTTCAATGTGGGACTATCTGAGACCCACTCCCCACCTACCCTCCAAACCTCATCGCTTCACGAAGATTTCTAGGGTAGTTGTGGACTGTAGAAGGGTTTCACGTTGGCGCGTGCGCAGATGAATGAGACAACACTTTTTCAATGAACTTGATGTGGGGCCATCTCGGCTCCAACCCTTCACATTTCAACTCACTACGACTATTTTTTCGGGTATTTATGGGCGTTACAAGGAAATGGATTCGTGTTTGGGCATGCGCATCAGAATTTTACAGCCCGAATATGATAACATCGATGTGGAACCGTCAGGGTTCCATTAAGCATCTACCATCCAACTTTCAGCTCTTCGACGATTTCTAGGGGAGTTACAAGCTTTACAAGGATTTCACGTTTGCGTATGCGCAGACGAAAGTTACTGTACTTTTTGGTTTATTATTCTGCGAATAATACACCTATTTTTTCGCTCAGCAAAAAATTTTTATAACCCCCTCAAAATTTTTTCTTTTCCGTTTCAAGGTGCGTAGATTCCAAAAATGCAATGTCCGTCCGCCGTACGCCGTATCACGTGTACAGGCTTCATTTTCGGTCTAAAAAATTCGTTCTTTCACACACATGCTCCATTTGAGCCCTAGTTGTGTCCTGAAACTTTTCAGCCCGATCGGAATATACCCAGGGGTGTTATGAGTGAAAATGCGTGTAAAAATGGGTACTTTTTTCGTTTTAGCAACATGTTAGTAACATGAGCTTTTAAGGTATCGTTTTCTGTTTTTGGGACGAGAAGACCGAACATGAAGTCGATTTTGACCAGAGTGGAAAATTGAGGTTCTACCAAATGTTCAGCTCCCAAAATTGATTTTTCGTGAGTCAAAAACCTGGGAAATCGTCGAAATCACAATCAGTTTGTATAATAACACTAGAAAAAGTTTCAACAGGTGGATCAAGACGATTAAATGGCACTGCCAATGATCAAAGATAATTTTGAAAAAAAAAAGAAAAAAAAGGAGCGTACCTAATTCAAGTTTTGGGGGCCAAAATTGGTGGAAACCATCAGAAATAGCCATTCGAATTATTTCACGTGAAAGAAACAATAAAGATCAGCCAACATTTCTGTAGGTATGTCCAATAGTATAATAAACCCATGTGACAAGGACTTTGCAGCGTTTTTTAAATGAATTTGATGTGCGACCATTCGTTGCCAGACCCGCACGTACCCTCCGAATTTGAAATCATTACAACCATTATTTCAATAGTTTTCCCGAGACAAGGAGTTGACCACTGGCTGACCTCTTCGCATTCAAGGTCCTCATCAGCTTCAGGGTCGTGACAATGATCGTTTGCTACCGACAGCACTCGCGAAACACAGCTGTCTGTCACTACCCGGGCTTTACAATTGTATTTTTTATTGGTACAACGAAACGTTATGGAACCATCAGCCATCGTGCGGAATTCGAAATACTTGAAATTATTGATCGCGAGCAGAACCTTTCCTCGCCGGGACAAAAACTTTCTATGTACATATTATATTCACATCCATCGCTCGGGAGTGCACCGGTCAGCTGATTCCGATTTGCCCAATCTCATGCCTTCCGATCTTATCGCGCTGAAGATAAGTTGCCCAAAACCATTGCCTCACCTTTGCCCTAACGCATCGCGATTTCAACGAACGAACCTCTCACTTCCCATTTGCCCTAAGTCGTTGTCCCCGACCATCGGTGGTTGCTCTTCATTACTGGAGAATTGTACCTACTGAAGGGTTACTACACGAACCTATCCAGGTACATAAAAGCCCTCAAACCTGAATTTATATGTTTTGAAATTCAAAAAAATTATCACAGTAATCAGCTGTTTTAGTTCCTACAGGAAGTGGGTCATTAGGCCGTACTGGATGGGCGTAACCGTTACTCTTAGCTTGGTTTAATATTCTGGGCTCCTGGATAATTAATGTTCATAAAATGTGTGATATCTGGAAGTTTCAAACCAAGCATTGAGTACATACCCATTCACTGTATCAAAGTACGTCGGTACTTTTCTCTTCCAACGCTTTATTCACTCCAGCTTCGTGTTCAAATTAAAACGCTGAGGAATCGCTATATTTAGAAGTTCCGCCTGTACATGTGCGCTGGCTATGAATGAAGCCCCGAGTGGTATCTTGTGGTTCAGAGAGGGGGATTGCATTCCCGCGTGACGTCACTTAAGGGCTCAGGACAATGACATGAGGCTGAATCGCTCCTCTGACCCTTCTCACGTGCTCCTTTGACTCCTTATTATTCTTCATCACTCGATGCTAACTGGGCAGTAGTTAGTCCCTCATTAATCCTCCGATTGTACCTGTGTGGTGTGGAGCTGGTGTGCAACCGATACGTTTCTTTGTGAATGGACAAATGCCCATAATGGTACATGTGGAACTATGCACTGTCGCGGAACATGCGAAACTCTGGAGGTTAGATACCTTTGTTTAAATTAAGTTCCCTCGTGGCTCCATGTGAATTTCGTAATCCTTCTTCGATTTTCATCTGTGCATCTGCAAACATGTTTTAGTTGAAATACCAACAGTATGTACCCTTGCGAAACAGTGGTCATGCAATGAGCTTTTCCCTTCTTCCTTCTCTTTTTAGTGCTTTATTCACAATAAAATGTTACAACCGAGAATTAGGGCCCCCATTAGGCCCGTGTTTGGGGAATGTGTCGGCTCTGTGCATGTATTCCTATACTTGAACTTACAGTTTTGCCGTATAAAGGCTTATAAATGTAAACAATATTGTGCTCAATGCAAGTTTTTTATACGTTAACTTCAAAATGTAAATAATCTCTTGGTATATTAAACAATAAATTAAAAATTCTTCCGAAAATGGATAAAAAATAACTCAAAATACTGTTGTAACATGAATAACTCTTGTATTTTCTTATTAGTGAAATATAGCTTGCCTCCTTCGGTCTATCTAGATAATGTAAAAATGTAAATAATCTCTTGCTCTATTAAAAAATAAAATTAAAAAATTCTACGGAAAATGATAAAAAATAACCCAAAATACTGTTGTAACATGAATACCTAACTCTTGTATTTTCTTATTAGTGAAATATAGCTTGCCTCCTTCGGTCTATGTAGATAATGTAAAAATGTAAATAATCTCTTGCTATATTAAAAAATAAAATAAAAAAATTCTTCGGAAAATGATGAAAAATAACCCAAAATACTGTTGTAACATGAATAACTCTTGAATTTTCTTATTAGTGAAATATAGCTTGCCTCCTTCGGTCTCTCT
Organism: Leptopterna dolabrata; assembly: GCA_954871275.1. Taxonomy (NCBI): domain Eukaryota; kingdom Metazoa; phylum Arthropoda; class Insecta; order Hemiptera; family Miridae; genus Leptopterna; species Leptopterna dolabrata. The sequence goes on along the minus strand of OX940984.1, from coordinate 17,081,365 downwards.
CGATAATAGGTAGTTAGGGCTTCTCCTGCGGTTTTAAGTTTATTTGACAACAAGGAGTGTTTAATCTCATTAGGAAGTGTACCTATTAAAGGCTTTTTTCCCTGTATAAGTAAAATGGTTCTGAGCAAAGGTCTAGGTGGGCTGCAATAAGAGTGCTGGTTACCCAGTAGGTCCTGTAAATTTCATCGGCGTTATTTTTCTCTGCGCATGGGCAAACTGTTCGCCTTGATCCTTCACGTAGGTGCGAAACGGAAGTCTAAAATTCGAGAGTACTGCAGGTTTGTCCCCAGATGTTGAAATTGATTTAATGAAATCAATTTCATTGAATCAACTTTCGTATGCTTATAGGTTCTTTAGCTATATTTTGAAAATTATGTTCCTAATGGGATCAATAATGTATTACCTAGTAGCAAGCAACACAGATGTAACAAGGGTAAGCCCATTATTTCATGGATTGCAGTGGACCAAAGTTATTGAATCCGGCTGGAAATTGAGGGTCTCATAGTGCGAGGTATACTTGAGTGGGTAAGGTACGTGATATAATTATTTTGATTGAGCTCAAATAAGATTGTGAATCATCACCTATATTTTAACCATATTATTGCTGTTTGGCAGCTGTGTTTTGCTGTATCTATTTGAGTGCGTTAGTAGTGAAGAAATTTTCGCCATTATGGTAGATTCATCTGCTTCGAACACTATCTAGTGGAAATCTCTTGATCAAAAACCCTTATGGTGCCCTGTGGGCCGTATGTGTAGGGAGCTTTTGAAAACGCTAATCTCAAAACCAAAATAATACGGTAGAGACGAAGTCCATCATTAGTGTTTCGGGTAGAAGGGTTAATTAAATATGCAAAACCCGCAAGACCTGTGGGTCTTGAAGGAGGGGCAAACCCTCTGCGCCGTTGATAAACTCATGGAAGGGCTGGCGGCTCTTTGATCTTTTGGCCTGAATATGAGTTTCAACACAGATACTAACCACGTACCCAAATAATATCATCATTTTTCGAGTTACTATATAATTATAGGTCTTATTATAATGTAGGTTCATATTTAGATAGGCACCTACATAAAATCTCAAGTTGTACTTGAACACATCCAAGAGACTGTAGTAGTGGAAAGTTACAGAATCGACCAGTTTGCATTTAATTATTGGGCGGTTTTAGTTTGCGCCAATCGCCGGAAAATTCATTGAGTTTGGGCCAATAAAGTTTTTAAAGTTACAATTTGACCGATTTTGGGCCAATGCCTTGGACCAAAAGACCTAACAGGACCAAAAGGCGGACAGGAAATGTGTATTAGTTCTGTTGGCCCTCACGTCTGAATTGATAATTCTTCGTCAAGTCATTATCAAATTGTTTCCAGTGCTCATTCAGTTTTTGGATGGAGCATCTTTTCAGTGGTTTTTGTCGTAGGGGTGGTCGATCCATCACCGTTCGTCGTCCTCACGGACTTGTTTGGAGGTGAAGAAGCCTAAAGTTACGGGAATTATATTTTTTACGGCAGCACCTGAAACTTTTGGAACCGTCAGCCATCGTGCGACGTTCGATAAACTTGAAATTATCAGTAATTATCAGTAGCGATGAACATTTTTCTGCGACGACTAGAAAATTAACTTTTCTGTGCCACATCAGCGCACAGGTCGACTGACGGGATTCTCATCTGCTTGAGCTTTTCGAAACGAAGGTACCTGGCCCAAACACATCGTTGGTCCAAAAACATCGGGCTTCCGGCGATCTTTCACTTTTTTGTTCCAAAAACATCGGGCACAAACTCATTGCGCTCGTATTTTTATGGGACTGTAACAATAAGCTACTGTCACATCCTTTTGATCTCGTGGCGTACCATGGTAATTGAAAATTCCAAGGATAGGTATCGAAAAAATTACAAAATTTATTTCGAACGTAAATTAATAGTATTGAACCATTTTAGAGTAAATAAATATTAAATTAAAAAAATGTAATGAATAAATAGTAAGTAAGAGATAAAATCGTAAATAAAAGATTGAAACCCATTTTATTGTTCCTACATAAACATTTTGAAAACCGGCTTATTAGGTCTGAAATAAATACTGTGCAGTTCATGATTAAATTATTTAATTAAATGAACCCGTGAAGTACCTTCTCTTTCTTTACGTACCAACTTCAGTAGTTACCAGGTTAACCGTCTTTCTGTTAACTTCACATTGTTCATCTGTTTTTTAATATGCGCATTGCTAATATTCTGCAGTGTTGTATTTAGTACTAAGGTGTGGACAAATCTGCCAGTTGTACCTATGGCTTACGGTTCACAAAATTTATATATATATAATTTTTTTTTTTTTTTTCACCACCTTTCGCAACTCATACGGCATCCATCTCGATAAAAGCGCGAATAACAAGTTGCTGACCACCGGTGAGTTCATACTCAATCGGTTGTGGGAACGAGTTTACGCTTTGAACTTCGGCGGGCCGAAACGTATTTACAGCTCAACCGAGATAAGATTTAAATTTTCACTTCCATTTGGGAACGAGACCACATACGCCCGTATGAAGCTTCTCGGTACGCAGAATAGCAGTCATAGCTGAATATGATGACTCACAGATAGCTGAATAATCGAGTGCCCATTTGAATTAAACAATATTATTGAACATTCAAGCATTTGATAACCCAACATTGCTCTCTAAAATAATAGAAAACAAACCCAGAAAGTTGGATGTTACGAGTGCAAACCATAAGTTGTTTCAGAAGCCCACCCGTAGACATTCACACGGATATCCCAAGTCAAATCACTTGTGATTGTGTACACGTACTTATCCGTCCAGTTATGTTCCTGGAACGACTCTGAGGATCATGATGTACTCTAACGGAAATGTTCTGTAACAATCTTCCAACGCGAACGCATTAGGTACCTACGTACCTATCACCTCGACGGTTTTATAACAAAAAAATTTTCTTTTCTTCAAGAAATGATCAGTTGCTTGAATGCAGCAATATACCTAGTCATTTTTTTCAGTGAATCCGATTTAATTCGATTGGGTAGGTACTGCAGCCTTTTGAAAACTATCATAGTTACCTACTTGACAGGAAAATACGTAGTAGTTCTTGTAGGTTCGTGTTCGAATCTTAAATTCATGTTCCTGTTTGAATGGTTTAATTTATGTAGAATACAATATAGTAACGCAGTCCTACCTGTTTTCGGTAGACGTAGTTGGTCTCTATTATTCAGTAGGTAGGTTCAATCATCTCGCACGCCACCTGCCTCTCCTTCTAAGGGGTTCCGGGATATCTTTCCGGCGCTTGCCCGTGGTTACCAAATAAAGTCCCTTGTAGCTCGCCTTTGGTTCGCCATCCGTCTGTGAAGAGCCCACGCCGGTCTCCTTGTACCCACACAGGGTCCGTGGGTCGTGCACGTCCTATCAGAACGAGCTAAATACGGTAGTTCTAGCGCCGCAGCTGCCTAGAGCCTCCCAGGGCGGGTTTTCTAGGGGTGGATTGACCAATTCCTTGCGAAGCGGCTTCAAGCTCGTGGACCGGATGAAATCCGTCAAATTGACGTAGACTATCGATTTCTTAGGTTAACTTGAATATTGAGCGGATGTTTTTCATTTAAATGACATTTATACATATTCCTACGTAAATATGTTCGATGGGCAGTGTTAGGTCTGAGTCGCAGTCCTGCATCGCACTATTCCATTAGTTGCTACTTACTATAAAACTATTCTAGTCTACTGTCCAAGAGCGTCACGATATCCTCCAGCGTCGGTGTAGTCCAAATCCTAGGAACCTGATGAGTATCACCTCTAGTGTTAATACCAAAAATTAGCTGCAGAACAGTACCTACAAAATCAGCTGCTCTTACATTTGGCTCTGCTGCCTGGCGACACTGTGGCACTTCGTGTGAGAAGCATAAGTTTATTTATTTAATATTTAATTTAATTTATTTATTTAACTTTTATTGTGCTTGAGACTTGTTAGTCTATAGCGCATACACAACAGCTTGAAAACATGTAAAACATCAGTATAAAATGGCCTATGTGAGTAATTCACACATTTTGCAAAATCTATCAGGAAGAGAGAAAAAAAATGAGGAAATGAATAATATTATCAAATATGCAGGTATGAAACAAAAGTAAAAGAAAAGAAAAGAAAAACTCCTAGGAGTCACTTAGGTGCTTCCTTATTGCCGCCAAGAATCGCCCCAGAATGGATGAGGATCGAGTAGCAACCGGTAGTGTGTTCCAGAGTCTTGGCCCAGATCCTGGAAATGATCTCGTGCATATTCGGGTAGGTACTATGAGTAGGGATCATTAGAGCATGGGCTCTAGACGAAGACGGAAGGGTGAGGAGAGAGTTGAGGTAGGTTGGTTGAGAATTTGGAAGATGAGCTTTAGGTGTTTGAATTGATATTGCCTATCTAGGGGTAGTAGACCTAGCAAGGTATTGTCTCCTACAGGGTGGCGAGGCTTGATGATGAAAGCATAATATATCTATTGCACGCGTTGAAGGCGACATAGGGCTGATGACAGGGCATAAGTGAACAGCGACGAGCCATTAAAAAAAATGAGGAAGCACAAGAGCTGTAACGAGTTTTTTCTTTATATCACTCGGAGTAAAATTGGTCATCCTCCTCAGTGTATGTAGTGAGCCATACACTCGCTGGCATATTTGTGCAGTTTGGTGTTCCCAAAGCAAACAACTATCTAAATAGATCCCAAGATTCTTCGCCTTGGAAGAGTATGGAATAACAGTTCCATTCAATAATATTGGTGGGAGGGGGTCAGTGGAAATACCTGTTCTGGATGTGCTCCTTGCCTGAGATTTAGAAGGGTTAATCTGAATGCCATTTTTAGAAGCCCAGTTAACTATTGAAGTTAGCTCCCAATTCAAAGAAAAGATAGATGAAAATAAGGTTTCACCAAGGGCGCATGGCAGGTATACTTGGAAGTCATCCGCATACAGATCGTACTGGCATAGCGTTAACACCTGAAACAAGTCATTGATGAAGGCCGAAAACAGTAGGGGGCCCTAAAACGGCACCTTGGGGGACACCAGCAGAAGCAAGGAGGAATTTTGAATGGTTTCCATTGGAGAAAACAGCTTGTTCACGACCAGAAAAATAGGATGAGATTAGGGAGCAAGCAGCTGTAGAAAATCGGAAGAGGATGCCAAGCTTTTCAACCAACAGGGAGCGGGGGACAGAGCCGAAGGCGTTCGTTAAGTCCAGCAATATCATCACTGTGCACACACTATTCTCTGTCCCAATCCTAACATCCTCCACAACTCTCAGTAGGGCTGTCTCACAGCTGTGAAACATTCTGAATCCTGACTGGTATTGGGATAAAAGGTTATTGTAGCTGAATTGAATACTCATCTGATTTAGGAATATAATTTCAAAAGTTTTACTGAGTACAGGCAGGAAGTTCATTTTGGAAGTTTATTTCTGCATTTCTCAGAACGTTCTGGGGGTCGAGTGAGTTACCTAATTTTCGTCAGCATTTCATGACGTACTTGAAGCAAGATTCAATTTAACTATTTTCGTAAGGCAAAATTTAAATTAACTTTTTTTTGTGTGGCGCCGCTCCATCGCGCCATAATAATACCAAACAGTAAGCGGCAAATTCTGACGCTGTATCGAGCACACCTACCAAACTGGAGGTCGTGTGAATTATGGAGGGTCATTTTTTTAGGACGCACACATATGCACATGTACATGTTCATATAGTGACAAATTGTGGATGTAGACCAAAAATCCTATTTCAACAGCCGAAAATATCTTTTCGCAAAAAAGAGAACAAAAATTGGGTTTGGGTACCGTTTTGGTGTTTGATCCATGCCTGAGATCTCCCATACTGACGATACTGCACGCAACCATCAACATTCAGCGATGACATGGCATGGAAGTTCCCGGCACTACTACAGCGGTGGTATTTCCTGTTATTATTTATTATTATTTGCGGCTGTTTGTTGGTGGACATCCATGGACCACGCACCGAAAAAGAAAACATCGGTGTCAAATATTGAGTTTTTAACGCTCAAAAAAAGGATTACTGAATAGAATTTAGAAATGTAGGTGAGGGAGGTATTGTCCAGTAGGTTCTGCTCAGTGCAGAAATAACCGTAAACGTAACTAGAGTTTATGGATCATGAAGACTGAAGCAGGTTTCTAAATTTCAGTTGGTTATCGATAAATTGGTTGATTAGAGTTGCTTAGACGAAGTCATCTCGAACTGCAGCTCGCCCGTTGCCCCCGCCCCACAGTCCTCCTGCCAGTGAATTCCCGACTATGAAAAGGATCGCTTGTCTCAAGTGATATTGTTTATGCGTATATCTTGTTTATTTACCCCGCCTACGGTGTCGGACCGGTTCTCGGGGTCTGGGCCCGTGGGAACGTCCTTGGCATCCCGCGGAATGCATTGGCTAAGAACCCCAACTGGAAGGGCAGCCGCCTGGGCACGTGGTAAACTGCTACCATTACCACTTTTCTAAAATTTTCCCATTGCAGTATGGCTCATTGTGCAAATTTTCTAGATTGGTTTGACGCTCCATTGCTCGATATCCCAACCTCAGAATCTCAGTTTTGTGCTGAGGTTCCTGTAGTTCGTTAAACTCTTGACTGCAGTTTCGTTTTTCTCGTTCGCTTGCCTCCTTTGTTCCTGGAAAAACTCATAACTCTTCACTTTTTTCAGAACTGTTTTGATGATTTGAGATGGGTGTTGGAATTAAAACGTGTAAAGACGCTGACTCACGAACTATTTTCCGGGCAAAACTTCGCGACTCTGGATTATTAAAGGAGTTCTCTATACCTACATGAAATAGCTTTTTTGCTGCAACATCCTCATTACAGGTGCTTAGAAAATTCTCGTTGATAGCTGTCGCTGTTTTTTGGTCGATCAGTTGCAGAAACTTTGCACTAGGGTTTTGAGGGTACTGAGTCCTATTTTGACATTTAAAAATGCAAAGTTCTGATCTATACGTGATCTATATATTTTAGATTTTATTGTGTTGTGTTCCATAATTTCTTCCTTTCCTTTGCATATTGTTTTTCATTCTTCTCTTGATTACTCTGTTTTCTTCCATGTCTTCTAAATAACCTTCTTCGTTTTTGTAATGGCTGTATCCACTCCTTAATTCAGATACCTATCAAAAAATCCTGAGTTCCTTCGTAGTGGCCACAGTCTGTGCATTGTTGTATCTACATCTTTCATCTCTTTTCGTTTTCATGTACCTAAAAGATGTATAGTTCGTTTCTCCCTACGCCCATGCCGTAGGGGGAAATAAAAACTAGTTGTCGAGTTGTGGACAACATCAAATTCAATAATCGACACTGTAACTCCTTATCGGTTTGATACCATATCAAGGCATCTTACCTGAAAACCCCGTCACTGACCAAATTCCAAACTTTGTAGAACTCAGGTACCTATGTATTTCCTGATAATCGATAAGCTTTCGAACAGTAAAATAAACAAAATAGTAATGTGAAAGGTTGGTGTCAAACCTGGAAAAATGAAGGGAAGTAATTTTGTCGATTTATAAGCAGAAGAGTGTGCAATAAAGACGAAATCAAAATTTGCATGATGGAAACGGTTTTCAGGAATAAAACATCGAAACCTTACTATTCTACGCAGCAGCTCGTTGTAATGAAGCCCTTTTGACGAATGAAATTTTCATATTAATTTAATCATCTCGCTAATAATTTCTTTCCTCTCAACAACTAACTGTGTGGCAAGCACCATTTCTCATAGACTATTCAATTAGAATACTCAGAAATCTTGTTTTAGAACGAACAAAACATGAATTAATTATTGTTTCAGTGCCCTATAATTGGTTCTCTCTTCCCATTTTACATTAATTTCGCTCAGATTCGTATTTCCGGTGGAGTACAGCTAGAAAAACGCTGGACATTTCCACACAACGGTTTATTATTTATGTATAGATGCCCCTTCTGCGTTGATATTTTCTCTGGTCAGCCGTCGTGCTCCTCTCAGGAAACCCCTAAATCGAGTAGGTACTGGAGCCGGCCGGGCAATATACTGTGTAGATATCCCTAGCAATGATATCATGGCTGGAGTTACAATCCACTGGCCGTCCGGCCGTATAATGCTGACCAAGATTTTCAGTTCAAACTTGCCTTATGTGAACGAACAGCTCGACGTACAATTCTCCGGTTGGTCTCAAACATTTCTAAAGTTCACCTAATCAATTCATCTAAACACGCCATAAAAATTATATCCATCTGTTAAAAGTTTTCGAATTATGGCGTTTTGAAAATTCCAACCCCTATTTTTCATCCCTTAGAGATGACTGACAGTAACGTCGAGCTTCGCACTGCAAATGGGACTTACAAAAAAATTTCGTCAATTGTTCATGGTAACTAAGGAAAGTGCATGTACACATTTATCAGAAATTTCGGATTGATCATACCTTGAAACGCAAACCATCAAATTTTGAAGGGGTTAAAAAAACTGTTTTCAAGCACGATCCCAAAGCTTCATACTGAAATTAGTAAACCAAAATGTCCAATGATGTATTATTTCACTCAGACTCTGAGGTCTACTGGTGTGCTGACCTGAGGGACTACTGGTGTGTTCACTGTGTAACAGTTGCCTACCTAAAGGCGCCCCTAGCTTTTTTCTTTTTGTTTTCAGCCATTTTCAGTCCTTGCAAACTCAAATTCAGACACTTCGCACGCCCGAAACTGCCATAGTTTTTTGCATCTAAGCTAAGTTTACTGTTGAAAATCTGAAGTACCTACACCATTCATTATCTCATTTCATTAAAACTACTTGGTTTTTACGCTGTCCTCTGGTGTGTCATTTGAAATTTTCGAAGACTTGGATAGTATATAATGCAGTATAAGATGGCTCTCATGTACTCTCTATGTAGATTATGAATATCCTCTCCATATTCCTTCTTTTTGTTCTTCTTAGTTAAAATGATGTATTATTGCCAATAAGTACTAGTCGTGCAAACAGTTTTCCATTTATGATTGTAGTGGACACACACAACCCCACCACGGCCTTAACCCCCCCCCCCCCCCCCATCAACAACCTTAATAACGAAAACCTACCAATACTTTTCTCCCTTTCACTGAGCCACACCAAATTATCAGCGGAATTCCAGTAATCTATGATTAGCTACTATCGAGTTGGTAATGATTTATTTACTAATGAAAATAATGAGTTGTGAGTTATAATAATTAGTTTTGAAACCTCAATCATCGATTGAAACTTACATACTTGAATACGAGCTGCTTATTAGGTAGTTCTTCTCCTACCTCTAAGTAGGTAGTTCTTCTCCTACAAGCCCGTAATATTTGAAAATTCCCTTTCATCTCTGCATTTTCTTCACAGGTAGCTTGAAAAAACCTGATCTTGATTCCTAGCTCAAAAGACAAACCTCTCCAAGAGCATTTCAAATGTTAAGGTGCAATAATTGTTATTTTCGCCGTGATATCGTATTGGGTCCATTTCCTTGAGATAACTCGTCGATATAGTTGAGGTACCCACCTCACTAAAACCTGAAGTGGCCGGGAGAACCTGAAGGGGCCCAACCACCAAGAGCTGCCATCTATGAGATGGCGTGTGAATGAATCACTTCTCGTCGCCTGGCTATCTCAATATCCTTCAGCCTTGGAGACTCACTATGTATGAAATCGATGTAGTCGGATCACCAAACCGCTTATTGTTCAGAAATCATTACCTGCCGCATACCATACCAATTACCTACATAATCATTTCACTCGTAGTTTGACGCTGATTAGTAGAAATACGAGGGAAGACAATCACACTTTGTCTGAAAGCTCATTTATTACCACCAAGCATTACCATCAGCGCACTATCAGTAAAATCCATTTTACAGAAGCTATAGCAAATTTGCAACGAACGCACGCACCAACCCGAACTATGTAAATATGGCACTTAACAAAGAAATCGATCACATCTCATCGAAATAGAATCCGTTACTTGGTTACTAACTTTTATTTTTTAATTATATGGATACAAAGCACGGATCACTAGCTTGCTGAATGGTTATCCCTTATCATCGTGACGTAAAACACGAATTATAAAATAGTTAAATATTTATATAAATGGCACTAAAAATGAATACAATGAGATTAGTGTATTGGTCATACCAACGACTCGTCAATTGAGTGTCTCGTTTTTATTAGAGACATCAATGAATGTACACTTAAATGAAAAGTGGCTTAACAGCTAACGAAAATTACTTTTCTGAAAACAACAATAAGATGCTTGTATTGAAACATAATATTGCTAAAATACGTCTAGCTTTTTGTAAAAAATAATTCTGTGTTCATGCATTCGATGCCAAATTCTTGCCTTCCCTCTTCACTCAGTGTAAAGTAGGTAGTTAAAGCAGTTTTGATTCATTACAGTAACTTTTATAAACAAGTAAAAACTTGATTGAGATCCAAATGGTTGGCCTTAGTATTCTGTGTGACCAAACGATAAAAATACTATTGCTAGGATAGCACACAAATTAATATTTCAAAACGACATTTTAGGCTAAGTATTAGGACACATAACTTTAGTTTCAATTTCCTCAGTAAACGAATCACAGCTAATTTGAGATGAGTAATTATGATAATTTTGTAATTCGTCTTGGCTGTTGAGTGGGAGTTTTTGTTGAGATTCAAGAATTGATACCTGGTCGTTGAAAAGTAGCTAGGTACCGTTGACATTAAACCTGATAGTTTCATAGCATTTGAGGCTTAAAATTATCGTACCTTACGTAGGTAATTTTTCGTTGTGATAGAACAGGTTTGGAAGTTGTGTACTAAAATGAGTGGGAGATCCTGTGGCTCCCTTATATCATCACAGTTTTCTTGCAATAACTGACAAAACTATCACAGGTTCCCTGAATATGAGCCTTAAGCGAGTCATACCTATGCAAAGCTATGCTGACAAAGCTTCCCTGCCCATCCTGGATCGCAGGCGCATGTGTTTTTGTGGGTGCAGACTCCATGTTTGCAGGGTCTCGTGCAAGTGAATATCTCGCAGTGGTCGCCTCTGTACCCGTTGAAACACCTGCATTTGTTGACTCCCTTGCACTTACCACCGTTGAGACAGGGGATGATGCACTTGGAGAACTCGCACCTCAGACCGTAGAACCCTTTCGAGCATTCGCATGTGTCTTTTTGTACGCATTTCCCGCCGTTTTCGCACTTCTGGGAGCAAATCCCTCCTTCGCAGTGATGTCCGTGGAAGCCTGGCGGACAGGTGCAGGTTCCTGGCGCCGTGCAGGTACCGTTATTGACGCACTGAGGGTAGCACAAGGCGTTTGTGCAGTACTGCCCCATGTAGCCCTCTTTGCACCGACAGATCTTATCTTTGTTGCAGTATCCCCCATTCGCGCATTTCTTGTCGCACTCGGGGTCCGGCCCTCTCTGAGCACATTCTTTCCTCAGATTCAACCTCAGAGGTGTTCCTGGTAAAGGTTGTTTATTCTTTCGTTCTATCAACAGCCCCACGCTGAACGATGCGATCCCTGAATTTTTACCCGTACACGGCAATGAAACACTAAAAGTCTTAGCTTTCTTTGGAATCTTCCCTTTATTGTCAATAGTGATGACCGGAGGTAATAAAATCCCTTCATCGTACGACTCCAGTTTATCAAAATGATAATTATACGATCTTGCTCCACTTTTCCATGTAAAATTCACGCTATTGATCTCAGAAGGTATCACTGGAAGGTGACGCTCAAAATTCGGATCCCTAATATAAGGTAGAACATTTCCATCCATTATAGCATAAATGTTCGTTTGAAGGCCGCTAATCATTTTTACCTGGTGCTCGTCGATCCATAGTGAGAGATCACCGTTCCCCCTGTTCTTGTTCCGGTTTTTGCTTGGGGCCGACTGCACCACAACGAGAGCGATCGAAAACACCGATATTACCCTCCAAATCATTTCGAATACAACCGTTACCACTTGGTGAGAAGGTCATTTTTCAACCTGACCACGAACCCGATGGACGTAACATTTCACTACCTTCTAGTATGTGGGGAAGTAGCTCTACGAAGACTGAATTAAAAATAACAATCTCCAATAACGCTTCAATCCTTCATTTATCTGCGCAGTTGCAGTTGTGGTAAAAACTTATCTCACAGCTATTTCACTCTCGTTATCGGGTCATATAAGTAATAAAACTCGGAGCTATGGTGAACTGAGTGAGTGAGTTATACCATTGTAAAAATTCGACATTCAATTTAGCTGATATCCAGACTGAAATGCTTTCGGGCAGGTCGTGGTCTAAGGATAACGACCTGGTTGAACCCCAGTTGATAAGATTAAGCGTGAATGGGTCTACGTTAATACTGAAAAGAACGTAACTAAAGCGGGTATTGTTAGAAGGAGTGTAGTTGAAGTGGAAGATTGTCGACCTTTTGGGGCTTGATTGTAGAAACCAGTCCTCGATTCTCCGCCTTGTACGTCCCGTCTGTTGCACGTCCTTGAAGATGAAATGCGACGGGTTACCGAGACTCCGGACACAGACCGACGTGTGAGGATTGCAAATATAGTTTTTTTCGCGAACTATCCGTTTTCACGATTTCACACAACCGACGAGGAACCCGCTGATAAGGGGGACAACAACAAACAACATAGATAAGAGATAACGTGGCACTAGTTTGCAGCCACTGATAAAAACGACCCCTGTTAGCGGGAAGTGTTGAATGCATCCGGAGTTCGTCTGTCTGCCGGTAGGTAGTGCTTGGTGCACTGGTGGGAAGTTTCCAAGGCTTCACACCCACCCCCTCTCCGCCAGACACCAGTCTTTCTGGTCCTCCGGTCCGGCTGCTGCTGCCTATTTCCCGTGACACTTATGTTTTTATTGACTAAAAAACCTATCAACATTCACTGGGGCGGATCTCTACAGGCGGATCATTGAAATAATGTCCGATCCGCTGTTTGCTATACGAATTTATATTTACAGCTTTGGATCTTGTGATATTTGGTGCAAAACATCACTATTCTTGAAAATTTCTTCTGCTGAGGTTGTGGCACTGGAGGTTGTTGAACAAACCAAGTTCTGCAATGACTTACTTGTACCATGCATCCAGTGGCGTAGCCAGGATTGTTGAATGTGTGTGGGGGGGGGGGGGGGGGTATCGGAAATAGAAAAAGTTCCTGTCACGCAGCATGGTTATAAGAGCGAATTTTCAAAGAAATATTCGTGCTATTGTGTAAAAAGATGATACAGCGAGAAACCATACCACTTTTCTTAAAACTATGTTATTTTGGTTTATTATTCTGTGAATAATACACCTATGTTATCGCTCAGCAAAAAATTTTTATAACACCCCCTCAAAATTTGTTTTTTTACGTTTCAAGGTGCGTAGATTCCAAAAATGCAATGTCCGTCCGCCGTATCACGTGTACCGGCCTCATTTTCGGTCTAAAAAATTCGTTCTTTCGCACACATGCTCCATTTGGGCCCTAGTTGTGTCCCAAAACTTTTCAGCCCGTTCGGAATATACCCAGGGGTGTTATGAGTGAAAATCTGTGTAGAAATATGTACTTTTTGTGTTTTAGTAACATGTTAGTAACATGAGCTTTTGATGTATCGTTTTCCATGTTTTTGGGGACGACAAGACCGAATATGAAGTCGATTTTGGCCAAGGAGTGGAAAATTGAGGTTGTACCAAATGTTCAGCTCCCAAAATTGATTGTTTATGAGTCAAAAACCTGGGAAATCGTCTGAAATCGCCATCAATTTGTATAATAACACTGGAAGTAGTATCAACACGTGGATTAAGACGAAAAATGGCACTACCAATGATCAAAGATAAATTGAAAAAAAAAGAAAAAATTAATCACGAGTTAAAAGTTGTTAAAATAATTCTGTTGATGACAAACAGCAACTAAAATGGCAAAAAGAAACGCAAAATTTCACATGAAGTGGTTCTGGGAGGATACCACGACAACATGTATAATGTTAGTAAGTGCGTACATTGTTTTGGGTTACAGACAGGGGAAATCTGACTCGAAATTAATGTTTGTGTAGACAACACTACCAATGATCAAAGATTTTTTGAAAAGACACACGGTCAAGCAAAACACAAACGGTGGGTACAGCTTCCGTACAAGTACGCAACCACGAGGGACATTTTATGTCTTAGCGCCCCCTCCCGCACCCACACCAAGTACTTCGTACTTAATTGTTTTGGTCAAGATTTCCAACGAATGGTACCTAGTCCGAACAGCCTTCAGTCCCAATTAGTTCGGATTAGCCGGACTCCACTGTATTATGTACGTAAACATTAATTTAAACAATCACGCTCATACCGCAGCTCGTTGGCCACGCAGTCCGCAGTGGTTAACGTAGTATGGTTAGGTAAATCGAGAGCTATCCAACGAGTGGTGAACGATTTTTGTACGATGATAACTGGCGAAGATAAAGTTCCGTAGCAACGAATCGGTTGTAAGCGAAAATCATCAGAAATTTTTCGTGACGTTGTTTCCGTTGCATGTCTCCGTTGCATGTCCCGTGTTTCATTTTCGAGTTTATGTAGTAAAGTAAAGACATAAAATGTCAAAAAGCGTACCTACCTAATTCGTGTTTTGGGGGCCAAAAATGGTGAAACCATCAGAAATAGCTATTTAAATAATATCACATGAGATAAACAATGATCAACATTTCTGTAGATACATATGTCCAATAGAATAATAAACCCATGTGACAAGGACTTTGCAGCGTTTTTTTTCGTGTTTTTAGCCATTTGTACCTACCGATGCTTGAACCTAATAAAATCAAATTTGACCCAATTGTTTTTGAGAAAAATAATCATCGAGATAGTCCCTCCGTCGTGATTAACCGTCCCACACAAAGTCAGGTGAATTTATATTGATTTTAGCCATTACTACAAATTTTTTACCCCCAAAAATCAATATTTGACCACTATTCTGTGTGAAAAACAACTGAAATGGTACTTTTCTGTCTTTATACTCACCCTTCCCTCCCTTCTCTCCTTTCCAGTGATTTTGTATCAATTGTTTGCAATTTTAGCCGATTTTACCGACTTCTGACCCCTAAAAACTCCAATTTGACCCTCTTGGAATTTTTGAAAATTGCTCATCTTCGAACTCATCCTTTTGAAACGTTTTGGAGAAATTTGGAATTTTTACAACGTACCCAAGGACAGGAGGATCATCTGGAGTGGCACATAAATATACATACATAATATGTAAATTTTTGTTAAAATCTACGGATTAACTGAGGATGCTCTGAAACGGATTTGCCTACAAAAATATTTCAAAAGTGCATGTTCTGAAGGCTTCATTTTCTTTGAAAATTCGTTAATAAGGTTTGACATTACAAACAAGGCTGAATTTAAATTAAATTTAATAAAGCTCTAAATGTAACAGGTAACGTTAGGTAAGATAAACTGATGATATAAAACATTTATTTGGCAACAATGTTCGCAAGTTTTCAAGGAAAATGAAGCTGTTGCAGTGGGTTTAAAATTTTCAGAATATAAGTTTTTTAATTTTTTTATGGGCAAATCCGTCTCAGAGCATCCTGTTTTAATCCCTAGATTCTAACAAAAATTATACGCATATTATCTATATTTATTTATGTGTCACTCCAGACTATATCTGATCTTGGGTATGTAATAAAAATTCCAATTTCGCCAAAATGTTCTTATTGCCAAACAATAGGATGAGCAATTTTCAAAAATCGAAGGGGGTCAAATTTGAGTTTTTAGGGGTCAAAAATTGGTAGAGACGGCTAAAATTGATTCATAAAATCACTGAAAGTGGTATAGAAGGATGAGTGAAGACAGAAAAATTCACACAGAATAGGGAAGCGAAGGACGGTGAGGGACAATTTTGATAAGCATTTTTGTCAAAAGTGCAGTGGGTCGTTAGTAATCAAATACCTAAACGTAATTTAACTGTTTAATCATGTTTGATTTATCGTTTAATCTGTAATTGTTGTATTTGTTTGTTACTTTTGTGATTGTTATCATTCTTAAGATTTAATTTAAATTTGTGGTAAAGTTTTTGTGCCAAGGGGGGGGGGGGGTTAGACCACCACTAATCCCCCCCCCCCCCCCGTTACGCCACTGCGCGCATCGATCTGGAATTCGTCAATTTATCATAAAAGTACAAATAACAGTACCTGCCTTATTATCAATATGAATAAGTGGAAGCCGCCTCGTATGTTACCTACAGGAAAACAGTATAACAGTATCTACGAGGACCGACCGATCTCCTTGTATGTTATGTACACACATAAATCGCGGTTCTGCGCTATCTACACGAGGAAATTGTGGTTGTTTCAGTTCTTACCTGTTTTTTCTATCCAAGGTAGATGTCGACTGGCAAATTAGGGTGATTTCACGTCAAGAAATTGTCTTTCACGTCTTCCCAAAATTGATCGAAAAGGTTTTCTGAGGCATTGATGGTACGCCACCGCTCTTCCATCAGTTTTCGGCCCAGTAGGTTGCAGGCACCCCCTGATTTTATGCCGTATTTGACTTTGACTCGTCACTGTGCTGACTCAGTGGCCTGGGTATGTGCTCCGGTTTCTGGATCAGTTAAGTTTAGCTGGTGATTGACAACTGCATGATCATAGTGGAGCCTTTTTCCTTCTCGTTCAATGATGGGTAACAAAGTGGCTCTATCCCTCTTCTCAGCGATGAAGTACCGAACATCAGTGACACCATCATTGAACCATCATTTTATTTGTTTACACCATAGTCCAAACACCCACGGACCCTTTGCCTTAGACCTTGCCCTACCTGTCCATTTTGCAGTGCTCAATAACTAAACACATGACTGCTTCCACGGTTTTGAGATTGGCGTAGAAACTTCACTTCGGTGGGTGACCTAACGCGGATGCTGACCGTCGATTACCAAAAGTAGGTACCTATCAAGTACGTCAGTCAACGCAAGTTGAAATATTTGCGTCGGGAATGTTGCAGGTCCCCAGACTGACTGGCAACTCCGCCGGCCTCTTGCGCTGTTGCAACTCGAAATTGCCCATTTCGACCATTATTTCGGATAGTTATGGGCGTTAAAAAGAATTGACCACAGACTGACAGATACGGAACCAGAAATGTTGGTGGTGTGTAGTGGACATTTTCATTTTGGAGGACACGAATTTTTTTTTACTCAATCACTCACGAATCCAAGGCCTACCTTCCGGTAGTGAGGAACCGAAAGAAGAAGAAAAAAAACCCCAAGAATTGTCAATCTTCAGCGTAGTGGCATATAGGTACAATAATAATTGTCGTGAGGGAGGATCGAAAACTATCATTCAGTGGAGATTATTAAACACACTTCGTAAAAACAAATTCTCCCTTCGGAATATTGAAATGTTGAATTCAGTTTGAAAACTGTTGAATTCTATTTGGAAAATGTTGAATTCAAATCGGAAAATGTTGAATCCTAAAAAAAAACTACAGGATAAAAATAAAATAGTCTATTTCCACGTACAATAGCAAAAACTGTAGACCGGGTTCGGTTGTTACACTAAAACGTCATCTTTGTAATAAAGGTTCGAAACTGGATGCATTGGAACAATAATTGGAAATACTGAAAATCCACAAGTTAGGCTCTTCTGTAAATGAAATAAATTTCCAAAATCATTCACCTTTGATCGATTTATTTCTGTAAGCTTGGTTAGTATCACCTCATGGCGTTTGTTTCCTTTTCCTTTTGTCCTACCTCCTTTCCAATCAGAATGTACCACCCTTCACTAGCGTTGTATTCCAGCCAATCAGGCTCCACCTCCCTTTCACTTCCTTGGCCTCAACAGCCAATGAGATTGCACTACCATTTGTATAAATAGGCGCTCAAGTTCCAGTAATTTCATTCTATAGTGTACTGACGATGGTGTAACAACCGAAACCGGTCTACAGTTTTTGCTATCGTACGTGGAAATAGACTATTTTATTTTTATCCTGTAGTTTTTTGCTATGGATTTCCACTATTCCGCCGCGAGTTATTTAAGTTATGTTGAATCCTATTTGGAAAAGCTATAAAATGAAATAGTTCTCACGTACCTAAATATCCTCTAGTAGTACCAAACATTGGAATGATGCGAGGCGCATATTAGTGCAGTTTTTTTTTGCAAAATAACTGCAACTGCCCGAAGAAGGTTGATGGGTATTCGTTTCACATCCTGATTTCCTACTTATTCGTCAAGTCGACCATCCCCTAATCGGCGACATCCGGGTTAATTTGTTTATGTTGTGTTCACGTTGTTAGCACCCTGTTACGAGTAATATTGATAGCAGCGTTCAGAATTTTATTTTGCGGTTGAGTTTCTTAAACTGACCCCCCCCCCCCCCCCCCCCAGTTAATTTAATTTCCCTTGCTTTCTCGTAAATAAGTTTTGCTAGTTTTACCTACAATTGTTTTGAATGAGCTACAACAGAATTCAGATTCAGAATGAAAAAATCCGTCAACTAGTTAGCTGATCGCGTCCTGAGGATTCTTTACATCTCGGATCTCGAGTGTCGCGTGAATAAGACGGAAAGCCGCCATCGAGACGGTGTCGGGTATCAGAAAATCAGACGGAGCTGCAACTGCAACGTCTCGCTTCGGTTCGCTCCTTTCCTATCGAATTTCCAGAAATTATTATCGCGTCCCTTTTCTTTTTTTCCTTTTCTCATTCTGTTCCTCCTTTGGGGGGAGTCGGTTGGACGCAGTGGAATGCGCTTGCGACCGCATACGCCGCCTGTATCGCTCTGGCATCTGCACCGGACAAAAGGGTTGAGATCGGCAGATATAAAACCCGCCTGGGGCCGGGTCCAGACGAGAATATGAGCCTCGACTTTTGATCCGGATACGAGGCTGTGTTCCCACCGAGTCTTTTCATGGTTCTCATAAATTAGGCAGGTAGATACCAATATTGGCAATAAATTAGCTTCGCCAGGAAATTAGCCAATTTTGGTTTATTATTTTCAATAATGAACCTTGGAGAGCATGGGGGGATACAAATTAAGTATAAAGTATAAAGTTTGAGTGTATCAATATCAATTTTGACGTTCTGCAGCGTTTGTAACCTATTTATTCGCATTAATTTATTATTTTCCTAGATTTTTCGCATTTTTGCGAAAAATCGGCGTATATTGTCATTGTTTCTTTCGAGAAACTGTCGAATTTGGTGCACGAAAAAGCAACTAGAAAAAAATAATAAGAAATAGATACCTATATACTAGGTAGGTACCTCCTATAGGTGGCCTTCCCAGTTATTATTTCCCGTTAGGCAGGCTCAGGTAACGAGGAGACAGTTACGGCTGTCAGCCGTAATCCACAGCTAACTTAAATCGGCTTATCTAGGTTTTCAAACTTGCCGCTCGCCCTTCGATAATAATTACAGTGGATACCCCAGTATTTCTGTAATCTCTCTCCTTGAGAAAAATCCGCTCTCGTTAATTAGGTGGATGCATACCTACTAACAGTGGGCCCGTGAGTTCTGAAGCTCTTCACATCCTGCATTGCCTTGCAGAATAGGGACATTAATACCCTGGCTTCCTGTTTTGTTCTTCCATATAAAACAAATCTTTCGTCTCCATAAATACTTACATACAAGGAGAGGTGCAAAATTTGTCCATGGGGTGTCCTCTCCTACTGACATTTCTGCTCTAAAATATTTACCTATGGTCTCTTGCGATGTAGAACGTTCATTTTCTGTGTTGAAGTTGATTTTATCAGAGAGAAAACTATGTTCAAAAAGACGTGAAATTTGGAAAAACTGATAATCATACTATTCAGTCAAATTTCCTACACCTTAAATCACTTCATTAAAATGTTTATTTTTATGGATTTTATCTTCCCAGCACGTTTTCTAATCAATATGGTCAAAATTTCGAAGTTAGAAACGAGATTTACATATCCTGTTTTCATTTTTACGGAATATATGGGGCGAATTGTTTTGCATATATTCCAGGCTCTACTAATAAGCATCCAAACCTACGCTTTAATTTTCCATGACATAACCTCAGAAAGTTGTCTGTTGACTTTCGTAATTTTTCACGCTGAATTGAATGGCAGTAAAAATAATTATTATTATTACCATTATAGTTTTTCCTATATTTGAATCCATCGGAAACATGCATCAAAGTCAAACTAGAATTTTTTCTCTTTTTTGTTCTCGATGTCAAAACCGATCGATGGTTTGACCGTTCGGCAAAATTGTTTCAGGGGATTTGTTGGGCTCACCCAAATAAGCTACCCAGCGTAAACCCCTAATTTGAAGATCCATATTACTCGTACTTACGAGTTTTTAGATTTTGACTCATGATGTTCGAGGGTTATGGAATGGTGTTGATTGAAAATGACCCTACGTTTTTTGTTCGTTCCTCGATCAGCAACTTTATCAAATGCAAATTGTATAAGCTTCAGGTTAGTTTATTGATTATGGTGACTGATGATTATGGTGTTTCCCACTGGATCACCTGCATGATGTCATATTGCCCACCGAAATGTTCTCGTTTTTTAAACGGTGAGAACTCGAGGCGTCTGCCTTCCTTTTTATCTGGAACGCCCCCTAATACCCTTTCACGTCTCAAAAGAAGAGCGGATGTCCGGTGTTAGGGCCCTCAGAGTTGCACCTGCCTTTCGGTTTTAGTAAGAAAAGCCTCGCTCCGTCATATCCATCGCGTAAAGCCAGTCCTAAATAATTGTAAGTAATTATCGCGGCCTATTTAAGGGCAGACATGGCGGGTATATACCTTTTTGTATAGACAACGTGGTTGCTTTGCACATTGGAGTCGCCACTCGCGAACGAGCTTGTCATGGATACTAGAGTGTAAGTATCGATTGTGAGCAGTCTCTTTCTCGTGGTTTATTAGTGGCTCTTTCCGTTCAACCTTATCTCAACAGCTTTTATTAAAGTAACGTCGTGTTTCAATTCAAACGACGGAAGTATACAGAAAATTATGTATAAAACTTAATGAATCTTCAACAACTATTGTCTTGCTCTTTGGTACGTGAACAATTTATGCAACCACCATCAGCTCTCCTGAGTCAACCATGGAATCAAATAATGGCACGGAGCTCTGTCCTGCAAATAGAACCTGTACTCAGATCTCCTAGTTTATCCATCATCTTCGCCATCTTTGATATTCATAGTTCGCGCCATACCTACTACCTCACCAAAAGGCAAAACTGCAGCTGGACGTTTTACCATGGTCAGGAAGGATAATACTTACTAGAGACTGGAATTATATGCATAAAATTTGGCCAAAATATGCACTCGAAATGGGCAAAATATGCAACATACGCACCCCAAGCAAGATTACGTTTAAATTTTTTTTAAAAATATTTCTAAAATGAACTAAATTTTGCTGTGAGACGTAGAGGTAGTCTATAAATTACGTTCCAGTTATTATCGCGTCCTTGAAAAATTATAGAAAAGGATCAAGGAAGAAAATGTACAAACCTTTTTTTCTCGACTACACAGTATTTACATTTATACAAAAAAAGTCACTCGCTATAACAATTATAGCACTCGATCACAGTTGAGTTTTCCAAATTGTCAATTGTGATGTATTTATGGCCCGAAAGGATTAAAAGGTGAATGACCGAAGAATATCCGTAACCCCTTTTCAGAAACATATCTCGGAAGATTTGGCGATTGGATTGTTGAAAAATAGGAAAATTCCACAATTTCGATTAAAAACGCAGAAATATGCACAAAACGGCCAAAATATGAAAAAATCTCCGAAATTGAACAAAATATGCAAAATATGCTATTTAAATTTCAATTTAACACGCGCTAAACGCTTCAGATACCTTCAAAACGGAAAAGTAGAACGATATACACGATAAAAAACGCACATGCAAAATATGCAAATTCTAGTCCCTAATACTTACATTTTTATTAGTTTATACTCCAAGGTGTTATCCACAATCTACCTAGTGCATAGTGACGTAAAAATGTGTGGTTTTACTTGAAATATTAAATTTGGTACCAGTAGTCGTATTGAAACGTATTTTTGGATCGTACAAGCCGAAGTTATAAAGACTACTGTATGTCTTTACAACTTCAGTAGTCATGTTTGTGTCTGATGGGTTTTGGACGCTCCTGCGCACTTGTTTTTTGCCAAAGCCCAAACCAACCGGAGTCACGCAACACTGGTAGGTCGTGCGTATTGGTATCTCTCTGCGCCTGCTATTTCATCCTCACGTGCGTTCACAGTTGTACTTATTAGTCGTTTGATGGATAACACCTACTTGTTATTCAATAATTGTTTCTATTCCACAAGCAACAACTTTTTGGATATATTATGTATTAAAATGACATGCGCGATTGAAGAAAAACAGTCAGCAGGATACGTATTTTGAAAAAGTTTCGGCGTACCTACCTATTTTGTGAAATCTGAAAACCTTGTTTGCGATACGTGTGATATGTATATAGAAACAGATAATAGAGATACCTATAAAATAGCTGAAACACAAAAAAAGGAGGTTTTAGAAAGTGTTAAGTCTGAGGGAGAAGCTTAGAAAATCCGTAGTTGGGGACGAAGTAAATTATTCGTGATGAAATCGTGGAAACCCATTTAAAAAAAACACACACACACAAAAAACAGCTATTGAAAGGCTGTCTATTTTTACTAATACACAAAAATATGCCGTTATATCCGTATGTTTTTGTGTATTAGTGGGAATAGACAACGTTTCAATAACTCCGTTTTTGGTTTATTATTCTGTGAATAATACACCTATGTAATCGCTCAGCAAAAAAATTTTATAACACCCCCTCGAAATTTTTTCTTTTCCGTTTCAAGGTGCGTAGATTCCAAAAAATGCAATGTCCGTCCGCCGTTCGCCGTATCACGTGTACCGGCCTCATTTTCGGTCTAAAAAATTCGTTCTTTCGCACACATGCTCCATTTCGGCCCTAGTTGTGTCCCGAAACTTTTCAGCCCGATCGGAATATACCCAGGGGTGTTATGAGTGAAAATGTGTATAAAAATAGGTACTTTTGTGTTTTAGTAACATGTTAGTAAAATGAGCTTTTGAGGCATCGTTTTTCATGTTTTTGGGGACCAGAAGACCGAATATGAAGTCTATTTTGACCGAAGAGTGGAAAATTGAGGTTGTATCAGATGTTCAGCTCCCAAAATCGATTTTTTATGAGTCAAAAACCTGGGAAATCGTCTGAAATCACCATCAATTTGTAGAATAACACTAGAAAAAGTATCAACAGGTGGATCAAGACGATTTAATGGTCCTATCAATAAAAAAGATAATTTGAAAAAAAAAGGAGCGTACCTAATTCGTGTTTTGGGGGCAACAATTGGTGGAACCATAGTTTATATGAAAGAAACAATAAATAAACAGCCAACGTTTCTGTAGGTATGTCCAGTAGAATAATAAACCCACGTGACAAGGACTGCAGCGTTTTGTGTTTTAGTAACATGTTAGTAACATGAGCTTTTGAGGTATCGTTTTCCATGTTTTTGTGGACGAGAAGACCGAATATGAAGTCGATTTTGATCAAGGAGTGGAAAATTGAGGTTGTACCAGATGTTCAGCTCCCAAATTTGATTTTTTTATGAGTCAAAAACCTGCGAAATCGTCTGAAATCACCATCAATTTGTAGAACAGCACTAGGAAAAGTTTCAACACGTGGATCAAGACGATTAAATGGCACTACCAATGATCAAAGACAATTTGAAAAACGCTGCAAATCCCTGCACAACGGTTTATTATTTTGTATAGAATACCCTTCTGTTACAGATCACAGCTCTATGTATAGATAACCCGTCTATATAATATAATATGTACTATTCTATGCATAATTATGTAGATCGCAGACCCTCCGTAGGTTAGTACCTAACCCCGTACTCGTTACTAGGTACCTACCTAAATCACGAGTTAAATGTTGCTAAAATAATTCTGCCGATGACAAACAGTACCTAACAAAAAGAAACACACATAATGAAGTTCTGAAAAGAAATTGTTGATGAGGAGTGAAAAAAGTTGCAAAAGTACCTACCAACAAACTCCAGCCCCTTCTACGTATGTATATGGTATAATGAACCGTTGTGTAATAATTTACCGTTGAGTAATGATTTACCGTAGTAATAATTTACCCATCAATAATACTTCAACGTTTGTTCAAGTTTCACTACCTACCAACAAACTCCAAAAGAGCCATCATTTTTCAAGCGAAATAATATCACAGAACAACCAACTCGACTTCATACTCGGCCAATATAATCAGGTGATCCCTACCAATGATTGGCCGTATTCACAAATTCCTATTGTGGGCGCGTCTCTGGTTACGAGATTTGGTTTGAATTGTATACAATTTCATTCACACTGGAGTCGAAAATGCCTGTCGGTGCAAACTTCGGGGCCTTACTGTGAACGAACGGCTGGACGTACGATGCTCCGGATGGTCTTAAAAAACTCGCAAGTTCAAGAACTATTTAAAACCGTAAAAATATTTACGTAAAAAAATGGTATAGGCGTTTTGAAAATTTCAACCCCTATTTTGAACCCCTTAGAGATGACTCACAGTAACGTCGATCTTCGAGGACCAACTAGACGCCGAACGGAACCTATAACCCGAATTTCATCAATTTTTTTTCATGGTAACTAAGAAAAGTGGCCCGTACGGCGTACGGCGTACGGCGTACGGCGTACGGCGTACGGTGTACGGCGTACGGCGTACGGCGTACGGCGGACAGACAGAAATATTTTTATTGCAGTTTTGGATTCTACATACCTTGAAACGTAAACCATCAAATTTTGAGGGGGGGTAAGAATTTTTTTTTTCATGCTCGATTCCAATGGTTCATTATTGAAAATAATAAACCAAAAAAAGGAGCGTACCTAATTCAAGTTTTAGGGGCCAAAATTGGTGGAAACCACCAGAAATAGCTATTTCAATTATTTTTCATGAAAGTATCAATAAATGAACAGCCAGAATTTCCGTAGGTATGTCCAATAGAATAATAAACCCATGTGACAAGGACTTTGCAGCGGTTTTTTGGAGTTGAGGAGTTCAGTATGGGAAAGGCTGGAGGGATGGACCTAAATATCTAAACTTATCTCTTCTGTTCTCTTCTGTGTGTATGTCTGTGTACCTCAGATGCGAAAAGAAAGTCGCGTCGGTGTGGGCGGAGGACGAGGGCACCTTTATACAACCTACTGTTTTGGTTTATTATTCTGTGGTTTATACATGTGTTCGCTCAGCAGAAATTTTTTTGAACACCCCCCTCAAAATTGTTTCTTTTACGTTTCAAGGTGCGCAGATTCCAAAAACGCAAATTTATTTTTGATAAAAAAAATACGTTCTTTCGCACACAGGGCATTTGGAACTTTGCAGCCCGTTCGGAATATACCCAAGGGTGTTATGGGTGAAAAATGGCCGTAAAAAGAGTTTTTTTGTGTGTATTATTAACATGAGCTTGTGAGGTATCATTTTCCATGTGCTAAATTGATCTCGAACTTGAGAATTTTTTGAGACCACCCGGAGCATTGTCATCAGTTGTTCCCTAGCAATGATATCTGGGCTGGATTTCTACCGTTCCATTCACGGTCATGTTGACGAAGCTTTTCGGTGTAAACCAAAGGCTGAACGAACAATGCTCCGGGTGGTCTCAAAAAATTTTCAAGTTCGAGATCAATATTTAACACATGGAAAATGATACCTCACAAGCTCATGTTAATAAAACACACAAAAAACATATTTTTACGCCCATTTTTCACCCATAACACGGAACACCTGATTATTCACGCATGGCCGTGTGAAATCGCATTGGTTGTTCTGTGTTATTATTTCATTTGAGAATGATGGCTGTTCTGGATTTTGTTGATAGGTACTTTTGTGACTTAAACAAACGTTAATACCGATGCTTCATGAATCACCACAAATAATGATCATTGATAGAATTATTGAATCCACCGAATATTTATGTAACTTGCATTCCCCTTCCTGCTCCAGTACTCGATTTTGTAATTCCCTGGTGGGATGGGTGGGGGGAGGGGGAGGACGAGGGTAGGTATTGACCACAAAAAAACAGTGATCTACGCAGAAGGGGCATATATAGGTAAATAATAACCCGCTGTGTAATAATTTGCACAGTTTTTTCTTAAAAAAAAATACTAACGTAGATACTTTTGGGTCCGATGAGGGTTTGTTGTCTACCAGTGGAACAGCTTGGAACAGTACCAAATTTTCTTGCCTACGGGTCGGAAATACTGGTGGAAGTCGTAGTTTGGGGGGAACGATCCATCACCGTGCCTGATAGGAGCCTCAGGAGACTCACCCAAACGGAATGCGGAAGAGTGTTTACGAAGACCTCAAGATGAAGACACATTTTTCCAAACGGCACGTAGCTCCCCGACGGAATTAGAATGGATTTTCTCCTCTTTAGGATTTCCCGCGACTCGAATGTCAAATTCGAGTCATTGGCGACCCCTCCCCCCCAACGAGAAAGCGAGTATTTCAAAGCCCGCAATAGTTCGAAAGTGAAATCCGCGCCTTTTGAGGAAGGTCGTGCAAGTTGGAGGATTTTTCGCCGTAGAAACGACGCGTCTGGCTACGGCTATGGCCCCGACGCATTCCTGAAGACTGAGTCATTTGAAGCCCTGAGAGAAAAATGAACCAAAAGAAGCCAATCCAGGAATCGGATCACGTACCCGTCCGGGTATTTTGGAGGTCTTTCGTGAATTTCAAAACGGCTGTGGCAACACGCTTTATGGCTTTAAACAAAAAAGATGGTTTTAAAGTTTGCCGAGCAGGCCATGCGACTTGGAATTTCGTGGGGAAAGAGGATAAAACGACGAGATCGCGCTGCCATTGTCCTGGAAGGATTTGGCGTGAAGACCGAATTGCCTCATTTCCTTTACGAAAGAAGCGCGCAAGAGTTCAGGCGAATCCCCTACCTTGTTTGGTATAATTTTATGATTGCTATATTCAAGTAGATAACGGGAGTTAGCGGCCAACATCGCACAAAACCGTCGAATCAAGAGATTGTAGAAAACATTACTTTGTTGCCACATGGGGTATGTGCATAGGTCACAAAATCAGTCTATAGGTATATTTTTGAAATGAAATTTCGTTCCGAGAACATTGACACCAACCGCACTGTCCTACAATAAGTAGCTCTTATTCTGTGGGTTTTCAACTTTTCCTGAAGTTCTGACGTCACAGTGGGCAGGGGGTGCAATGACGTCAGAACTTCCGGAATCTTTGAAAAATCATAGAAAAACTCGGCGCTCCGCGCCTCGCCAGGGGGCAAAGCCCCCTGGACCCCCGGTTACCTCTATTTACATACTTCGGACGAAATTATAGAAACACAGAATGTGTTTTAGCTCACCCGTTTCACATAAACCGCAACTCAGGTGATCCGAGGCCTGGGCAGCGTCAAGTTAAAGTCCCAAGGTGCCCACATACCAAATTACCTCGCTGTATTATATAGGTAAGCTTTAGCCACGCTTATACACATCGAAACAACCAAGTGACAACCAAACAAGCGTCATTGTTTACTATCGATTTATAACATCCATTTACATAGTTATATTATGAAACTAGGAAATAAATACCAAGAACAAATACGAAATAAATGTGTGATAAATCAAGAGCTTTCCAACGAATGGAAATCGATTTTTGTCCGATGAAAATGAAAGAAGTTTCATTTCCCTAGCAACTACTCGGTTGTACGTGAAAATCATAAGAAAATTTCGCGCTACTTTTATCTCACTATTTGGTCAAACAAGCGTCATTGTGTACTATCGATTTATAACATCCATTTATATAGTTATATTGTGAAACTAGGAAATAAATACCAAGAACAAATACGAAATACATGCGTGATAAATCAAGAGCTTTCCAACGAATGGAAATAGATTTTTGTCCGATGAAAATGAAAGAAGTTTCATTTCCCTAGCAACTACTCGGTTGTACGTGAAAATCATAAGAAAATTTCGCGCTACTTTCATCTCACTATTTGGTCTCACTATTTGGTGTCACTATTTGGTCTCACTTTTTACTGTCGTTTTTCGGCGGGGGGTACCATCGCTAAAACACATTCTGTGTTAAAACTTCTTATCGTAGTGCAGTGTGCGGTTGGTGTCAAAATTCTCAGGATGGAATCTACTTTCATTCGAAAAAATGAAATACGTGCACGTATCCCATTTATCTTAAACGCATTCTGAAATTGATCCCGATTCTAACATTTTTCGATGTGTACTTTCCAGACAATACTTGAGGATATATTCAGTTTGTACGTACCTTCCTGACAATAAATTCCTAATTTAGCTGAAATATGTACCTATTTTCAAACAAAACTGGTAGGTTTGAAGAGATGAGGAATTTATGAAAACAACAAGTTGACAGAATTTGAGTTATTAATGGGTCAAAAGTTGATGAAAATTGCAAAAAATCGCCGTTAATTTATAATATAAAACTAAAGGATTTTGTATCCACTTTCGGCGGTTTTCTGCAGTTTACTGAATTGTTCCACATTTTCAACCTCTGAAACTCCGGTTGGAGTTTCTCTCGAAAACTGCTTGTTTTGAACTCTCCCTGTGGTTTGCGCCATTTCAAATATTTTGGCGGAATTCTTTTATGTAAATCTGGCTTTACTGCTCATGGCAGATAACATCCAATTTAGTTGAAACTTTCAGATTACCTCCGAAAAAAAGCTCTCATCTTCGTTTCTGTTGCCTGTAGTCGATTTCAATAAATAATGAATAGGATTCACGAAAGATAGACGTTTCCGACTGGTGTTACGGCCACCGGACTAGTTAGCAACTCTTCATCAGCTTATATGTAGGTTGAGTGTAATTCCACTGGTAGATCGACCTTTCAAAGGACGTCCCCTCCGGGCGAAACTTCCGAACCGGGCGACGAGACTCGCGGGAAGGAATGCAGCTGATGGAATCCGGAGAAAAATATTTGGAGCGGCAGCGGCATGAGTGAAACCGCTAAGCCGAGTTGCCGATGGCATTCCCGTTAACTTTCCTCCCCCACCCAGTGATTCCATAGTGAAGGTATTCCACAGCGAAGGTAATCCCGAACATTTCCTTCGTAATCCCTCCTTTGTGCAGGTAAACAACTAACAAACAACCATCGTCGTGTTATTCACCGGGAAGAATTGTGATTCCCGTTAAGAGCCCGCGAGGAATGTGAAAGTATCCGACCCATTCATGAGGAATTCGACAAACTCCACCTCGTAGAATGGCCATTCAAGGCAAGAATTATTTCACGTAATAGCGACTTTATATCTTTGTATCTAACAGAACGTTCTTTATCATATTCGATCTATTCTGGACTCGGAACAACTGTTCGGTGTTGATTGGTGGAGCATACCTACCAATTTTGGTCCTGAAAACAGTGCTGCAAGAGCCTTTTGTCTGTAGCACATTTTTGTTCTTGGTGTAACTTGAACATTCAATTTTCAAATCAAAGGTTGGTTTCAGTCTTTGTATTTTCGAGAGGAAAAAAAAGCCTACGGCTAAAATTCAAGAAACATGGAACATGCTTTAGCCGCGCTTTTTATTCTGTTTGTAGTTTACTTTTACTGCTTAAAAACATGCTTCTGTAGCCGCACTGTTATGATTTCACTTCGTCACCAGGATACAACCAAGTGACAACCAAACAAGCGTCATTGTTTACTATCCATTTATAACATCCGTTTATATAGTTATAGTATGAAACTACGAAATAAATACCAAGAACAAATACGAAATAAATTCGTGATAAATCAAGAGCTTTCCAACGAATGGAAAACGATTTTTGTCCGATGAAAATGAAAGAAGTTTCATTTCCCTAGCAACTACACGGTTGTACGTGAAAATCATCGTTAAAATTTCGTGACACTTCCGCGTTACCCATCCCGCGTGACATTTTTCGGTTAGTTAGTCCAAGGCTAAAGCATGTTCCATGCTAAAAATTATTAATGAGAGTGGCCCTGGAATGTGAAAGTGGGGTTGATGATCACCATTTCCATTTTTGTATGCTTCATAATAATCAGTGATCAAGATAAAATTTATGTGTAGATAAGTGTACTTTCATTCCAATTTCAAGTTACAGCCATATTTGCACATGCATTCGTGGAAAGATTGGCGAAAGTGTAGGTAAACACAGCGAAGGTTTTACTTACTTTAATTTCGTCAGGTAGGAAATTGAATTACTGCCAGTGTGGGTAACGTGAAACCGAAGTAAGTGTTGGTGTTTGGTGCCTAACTGTTGGCGGTTTCAAAATATTCCTCAAGAGGGCGATTCTTCCCGGTGTCTCCTCATAGGGATGTGCATCGATCATCACAGTCAGCTGAACCAGGCTGAACCGCAGATTCGTTACCATCTACAAGACTTTCCAAGTCTCACGGTGTTCGACCCAAGTCCTCTTTGCTCGCTCGTCCAATCCACAGCCCGTACTTCTGTCTACTCTTGCTGTTAAATAAAGATTGCGGTTAGCCCTTGACGACGAAACGTACCAACACACCCATATATTCAGTAAATGATGAGACATTCTAATATTATAGCACTTCCTACGCAACGCAGGTCTCACTGGCTACATTTTGCAACATTTCCGGAACACATCTGCGTCTTCCATATGGTACCTCGTAAATCACCAATCCGGTGCAGTACTTCATTTACAAATACTATAGAGTAAAGTCGTGTACCTTGGGACGTTTGTACCTCGGGACAGACGCGGGATAAATATGAAGGAAAGAGGGAAAAAAATCCCCCAAGGACACGAGAAGCAGGCTCTCGCAGTGGCAACGCTAGGTGAAGGACCGCCTTTGCGATTATCTGCTGCCTTATTGGACTGATACAAGTTTTTCGATTTCCTGGTCGTCAGAAAAAATTATGAAGCCGTAATCATTCGCCGTTCACAGTCACAGTAAGTTGAATATTTCATTACTTTTGATTGCATATTGTTCCTTGAGGTTGGCGTTGATAACGTTTCCAGGATGATTGTGTCACTTTTCATGCCATGGAAACGATTTTGGTGAAAAGTTGTCTTTCTTGTACCTCGGGACAGTTTGGTGCTTGTACCGTGGAGCTCTATGGGACACGCATAATACAGTGTCCCATGGTACACGCGCCAAACTGCTATATTATTTTGGTGAATAATTATAATATAAATAATTCATTTCATGGAAATTTTGTTGTTTTCAGATGCCGCGTTCAGCTCACGGGGTAACCCGTGCTCACGTTGATCAAAAGGGGATACAGAAGGCCGCCAACGTCATTTTGGAGGAGAAATGGGGCTGAATGTTATTGCATTTATATTTTATTAAACAATTTGAAATGTTTTGAAGCTTTTTTGAATAATTTGGCCTTCCCGTCCGAACGTACAAACATCCCGAGGTACAGAACAGGGTGTCCCGTGGAACATGACTGGTCGTGTACCTCGGGACAAAAATGGTTTTCGGAAAATGCATTTTAAAAATATTTAGAGTGTTCTGAAAAATCTGAAATAAATCATGGAGCTCCAGTATTAGATAATATTACAAGAAAAGCAATCAGGCAATCAGGAAAGTACTAATTTCCAACCCGTGGTTCTGCTGTCCTCGAGGCCCCTTGGAAGGACGCCTAAAGGTACTTCTTTCTAAAACCTTATTTCCATAGGACCATTCTGACGTGAAAGTAAATGAAAATTCGCTAAAGGTTGTAACGTGTAAAATTTAAGGGGACGTCCCTTTGGATGGGGAATAGAAAGCTAACTTCCAACCAGTAGCTATAATTATTTACTATAAAGTCAGGCTTCCCAAAATAGGTAAATGATACGCTGACAAATTATGACGCTGAGCAATGAGCTTGTGATAATGACTAGTCAAAAGTTATGTCTTGATATAGATTTTCTGAAGTTGTTCATGCTTAAAGTTGTGTCATGTTGTATTATTTGCGTTCCTTTACTTTAATACTCCGCAGACATTGTGCCCTCGATTGTGAGATCTTTTCTTAATCTTCGAAAATATCATCATGGTTTTGTTCAGTGAATTGTCTTTTTCTTGATACCTTACATCCACAAAATATCATCAGATTTTAAACCTACGTGTAGAGTAAGAAACACCTGGAATGGTATTATCTACACCGTTCTCATCTAGATACAGTTCCATTGGTCCTCCTTTGCTTCTTTTCATGTCGGAAAATATGGTCACCGTAGATATAAGGCCCCCAGGGTCTTATAAAGTGTCGAAACTATTTCAGTAACCGATTACAGATTATTATCATGTCGGGAAACACTGGGACCAAGGTGCGTGTGCATTATCGATAGTAGACAGGAAATAATTATATCGATTGTTTCGATAGTTGATATAAAAGTTGATTAGGCCCCGGCGGAAGTATAACTGACAAGGACCCCCCTATGTTCTAGGGAAAGATAATCCAGGCAACAACAAAGAGCGATAGCTTTCTTCAGTGGTAAAGTTTCTTGGCTTGTGTCTCCCCACAGCACTAATTGCGAAGCCGTGGTGCATGTGCACTTTTTTCAGTTTAGCATGGCGTTCCTGCCAGCATTCGCGTTCTTCAGAGCGCTTCGTTTTCAATTCCAGTCATTTAGCTGCTCCTTCCAGACGGGATTTATTCCTGAAAAGCTACCTGTGTAGGTACTTGAAAACTCACTGCGTTCTATAACGAGATAGACGTTATGTTGGTCGGCGTAGTGCTGGCGTGAGCCTCACGAATGTGTTTCACCAGGTTTTTGTTCAGTGTGGAGCACTTTTAACAATTCGCGATGACGAAATAAATAATAAAATGGAACGAAATACATAATAAGGTATTGAAACGAAATAATAGGGTAAACGAGACGGTAATAAGGTAAGTAATAAGAACGGCACAGGACAGAGATAAGACTGAGATAAGAGAAAACGACAACAGCAGGGGGGGGGGGGGGGGAGTGTATTTTGGCGGTTTAAAATAACCTGGATTTTGGACCGGCCTATAAGTTCAAAATGTAGTTAACTCTTAGATTAATAATAATTTTTCTGTCGCCAGTGCCATGATGCGTAGAATTCCCTGCAACAATCAGAACATTTTGACTGTTACAGGTTTATCTCACATCAAAAGCTTTTGGCATTTGTACATCAAAACATTTTTATAAGTTGAACTCATCATTCGAACCAATGTACAGTGGACGAAAAAGAAAACCTGGTAAAAACCCAAACATTCAGAATTAATTTGGATTTCCCTGGGCCATTGATTTAGTCATGCAAACGGTGTTTTGGGTTCCTAGCAGCTATTCATATATTTCCGCGTTCATTCATTTCTCATGCAGACATGTATGTAACATCCCCCAGTATGGATTCGTAACATTTCCCATCATATTTAATAACCAGCAAAAAATTAGAATTTTTTTAACGACAAGAACCGGTTTTAGTGTAATGCGAATTGAACTGGAAGCGTTTTATGACAGTTTTGAAAACTACTAGGCGAAGAGGGCAGGCAGCTATTGTAGAAATCTTACTTAGGTATGTGAAGCCTACTCATCAATACAAGTTTGTCTGGTGATAGCTGGCTCTTCCCAACGTTTGTGTCTGTACTTAAATTCATTCCATTTCTGCGTCAATTGAGACCCACTCAAGACCTCCGACTGTGTAACTGTGATTTTTGGCGACTTGTCGAAATTTTCTCAGGTTGTTCAGTTTCACAACAAACGACTAAAACACGGGCGATTTTGGAGAGAAAAAATCGCAAAAAACCATGGTTTTTCGTGTGGGGAGCTCGAACTGGTCTCATTCGACGCAGAATTTGAGTGTTCACTACTTTTTGTGAGCACTTCCAAAGATCGCTATGATGAAAAGAGCGTTTTTAGTGGTTTTTAGGACGTCCCTCAGTAGTAAGAGACGTTATTATGTATTATCTGAGCTGGTCAGAAGGGGGCAACACAGCCGAGAATGAAAAGAACCACATTCAAATGCGTTTCATACCATATTGAATCCGAATCCGTGAACAAAATCGTGGGTGTATGTGTGTGACTTAATCTTGGTGTGTGCTGCTCTGGCTGCAGTTCTCAACCGATTTGCGTGGTTCTTTTTGTTTTGTTTGATGCAGAATACTGTCTAGTTGTGCGCTACGTCGCCGGAATTTCGAAATTTACTTTAGAAGAGGGGAAAGGTACAATGCCGAAAAACGTGGGTTTTCGACAAAATCTTGTGTGCGCTGCCCAGGGCTTCATTCACAACCGATTTACGCGTTTCTTTTTTTGTTCGACGCTGAATTCAGTCCAGTTGTGCTTTACTTCGACGGAATTTCGAAATTTATTTCTATGGGGGCAGGGAGGAGAGAACGCAGGATTTTCTGCAATTCTTGTGTCCGCTGCCTGTATTCGCAGTTTTTGAAGCTGCCATACGATATAGGTATATAAGAAAAAATAGGTAGGTAGCAACCTAATCGTAGATCAATCAATCAGTTTATTTACAATATTCTTGGGGCATTGTTATGATGATGACATCACCTATTCTAATAGGTAGTCAAACATGTACGTAAGCTATTCATATCGCGTCACTAGTCACGAAATTAGGTAATTAAATTGCACAATATGTTCATCATCATAGATTGGTTACTTATTATATACTTCCAGAGGATCTGCAATGAGTGAGAGTGATCTGTCCACTGTAGTGCATGCATTACTCTACGGCTGGCATGTCAAACGTGCGGCCCACAAGACGTTAATGTGCGGCCCACGAGTCGGTGCTAGCAATCAGTGCAATGCGGCCCACCCTACAGTGTCATGAAAAAGTAAAAGAAGTTGGGAAGGCGAAGGGAGGAGGGAGTTCACTCCTGTTCTTTTCAAAAAATATTCTATATCTATTGAATCGTTGAAAAAAGAATTTGACGGCAGGTTTGAAGATGTGAAAGGTGTTGAAGATCACCTAGCCCTTTTTTACGGTTCCCAAAAATTCGGCATTTCGCGGCTGAAATAATTTCTATGTTTGGGAGTACCTACCTGTGTGAACAACTCTTCTCCATTATGAATCGAAATAAGTCTCCAGAAAGGTCCAGGCTTACAGATTGCCATCTAAGCTCGACTCTCAGAGTGGCCGCAGCAAACAATATTGTTCCCAACGTGGAAAATTAGGTGGAACGAAAAAGATGTCAACTGTCAGGGAAAAAATATTAAGATCCTGTTTTCTTCTTGCATTTTGCTGTTAAACTTCTTGTAAACTTCTAATATAGAAACTTGATATAATTCCGTTTAGTGATTGTCTTGCGGCCCACACAACCTTTAAGAAGCAGCCATTTGGCCCTTGAGGAACTTTGAGTTTGACATGCCTGCTCTACGGGATGTTTCTAAGATAAGCACGCTTAACAAGTAATATGGGTATAGGATTGTGGTAACTGTATTTGGAATCAGCACAAAATGACCTGTAATAAGTAGAGCTCATCTGATAGTTTCGGCCAGATTTTCTTCCTCCATCTGTCTGCCAGAGCTTAAGGCCTCCACGGTGAAAGCCGGCTAAAAGAAAGGATGGTTTTTCGCAGTGGGATGCACGATCCCAGGTGATGATAGTCGAGAGGGGGGCCGCTTGGGGGGCCCACAAGAAGGAGAGATCCTGGGGGGAGGCCCAGCTCGGGGGGCCCCCCGAGAAGAAGGAGAGATCCTGGAAAGCTCGGAACGTCCTTGCTAAGTCATGAATGGGGCGGGCCCTTGAAGAAGGAAGACGTACCGTTAGGAATCCGATGCTCCAGCGCTGTAGTGAGTTGGTGGTGAGGGGGGAGGGGGAGATCGTGAGAGGGAACTTGCAGGAAAGGCAGATACCTCGGCACCGGAAACCATTCACCTTTCGTACGATATCTTTTTCACAACCGGCTCCTCAACCTTTGGAAACATCTTCCAAGATCAGAGAGAACTGCTGAAGAGCATTAGATTGAACCAAAGGCAGAAACACCGGTGCAAAGTGGTGGCGCGAAAAAAAGAAGAAAAAAAAAAACGATGCAAAGCCCTTGTCAAATGGGTTTATTATTCTATTGGACATACTTAAAGAAATATGTGCGAAAGAAAGATTTTTTAAGGCCCAAAATAATGTTAGATATGGATATGGTTTCTTTCCGTAACGTTCTCTGGTTGAAGGCATTTTTTCTTCTTCTTCATTCATTACAGTAGTTTTGGTAGAATCAAGTAATTATTGGGTTTTCAATAAACATATTATTACATATTGTACAAACTTGGTGAGTCCGTTCAGTAAGCTTTCACATTATTTGTTAAATTTCCAAGTGTTGTATGATTATTTCATAAAGTTGAGCAGGATCAGGAGGCCGACGCATTTTGACTCCAAGATCCGCCGGGGG
This sequence comes from Leptopterna dolabrata, assembly GCA_954871275.1. Taxonomy (NCBI): domain Eukaryota; kingdom Metazoa; phylum Arthropoda; class Insecta; order Hemiptera; family Miridae; genus Leptopterna; species Leptopterna dolabrata. The sequence continues at coordinate 17,045,153 of OX940984.1, read as the reverse complement.
AAAAGAGAGTGGTAACATGGAACATGTTCGCTACTTCTTTGAATTAGCGAGCTCCTTATGACGTGCTCAGGATCAACATTCTGCTGTAACTAGCTTATTAAAAAAACCCAAATTAATTATATTTCGTTATCTCGTTGGTACCTGTTTAATTTTTTCCTTGTTTTAATTTTTATTCCTAATTGAGAGGCTTCCAGAATAATTAGCCGCAGTCGGTGACTTTGTTGCCATTAATTGGTCAGGGCAGAGCCCTTCAAATTAAATTAGGAAAACAGGCCCCGTAGCGTTTCATGGAAACCAGTTGACCAGACTTTCAGAACTATATTTGGATTAGGAAATGCACAATAGGAAATAGTTATACACAATCCGTTTCATCCTATTTATAAATACTAGTTGAAACTTAGCTGAATTTTGTTTCTTTTCCACGTGTTTATTGAAATGGGCCAATCAGTTTTAGTATTTTACTGTCGTATTCGCACTCGCAGATCTTCATCTTTTGGTTTATTATTCTGTGAATAATACATCTTTGTAATCGCTCAGCAAAAAATTTTTATAACACCCCCTCAACATTTTTTCTTTTCCGTTTCAAGGTGCGTAGATTCCAAAAACGCTGCAAAGTCCTTGTCACATGGGTTTATTATTCTATTGGACATACCTACAGAAACTTTGGTTGTTCATTTATTGTTTCTTTCATACAAAATAATTGAAATAGATATTTCTGGTGGTTTCCACCAATTTTGGCCCCCAAAACGCGAATTAGGTACGCTCCTTTTTTTTTTTCAAATTATCTTTGATCATTGATAGTACCATTTAATTGTCTTGATCCACCTGTTGATACTTTTGGTTTATTATTCTTCGAATAATACACCTATGTATTCGCTCAGCAAAAAATTTTTATAACACCCCCTCAAAATTTTTTCTTTTCCGTTTCAAGGTGCGTAGATTCTAAAAATGCAATGTCCGTCCGCCGTACGCCGTCCGCCGTACGCCGTCCGCCGTATCACGTGTACAGGCTTCATTTTTGGTCTAAAAAAGTCGTTCTTTCGCACACATGCTCCATTTGGGCCCTAGTTGTGTCCCGAAACTTTTCAGCCCGATCGGAATATACCCAGGGATGTTATGAGTGAAAATGTGCACAAAAATAGGTACTTTTTGTGTTTTAGTAACATGTTAGTAACATGAGCTTTTGAGGTACCGTTTTCCATGTTTTTGTGGACGAGAAGACCGAATATGAAGTCCATTTTGACGAAAGAGTGGAAAATCGAGGTTCTACCAAATGTTCAGCTGCCAAAATTGATTTTTTATGAGTCAAAAACTTGGGAAATCGTCTGAAATCACCATCAATTTGCATAATAACACTGGAAGTAGTATCAACACGTGGATCATGAAGGTTAAATGGCACTACCAATGATCAAACATAAATTGAAAAAAAAAGAAAAAAGGGGAGCGTACCTACCTAATTCGTGTTTTAGGGGCCAAAAATGGTGGAAACCATCAGAAATAGCTATTTCGATTATTTCACATGAAATAAACAATAAATGAACAGCCAACATTTCTGTAGGTATGTCCAGTAGAATAATAAACCCACGTGACAAGGACTTTGCAGCGTTTTTCTAGTGTTATTCTACAAATTGATGGCGATTTCAGACGGTTTCCCAGGTTTTTGACTCATAAAAAATCAATTTTGGGAGCTGAACATCTGATACAACCTCAGTTTTCCACTCTTTGGTCAAAATCGACTTCATATTCGGTCTTCTCGTCCCCAAAAACATGAAAAACGATACCTCAAAAGCTCATTTTACTAACATGTTACTAAAACACAAAAAGTACCTTTTTTGGTTTATTATTCTCTGAATAATACACCTATGTAATCGCTCAGCAAAAAATTTTTATAACCCCCCCTCAAACTTTTTTCTTTTCCGTTTCAAGGTGCGTAGATTCAAAAAATGCAATGTCCGTCCGCCGTACGCCGTATCACGTGTACAGGCTTCATTTTCGGTCTAAAAAAGTCGTTCTTTCGCACACATGCTCCATTTGGGCCCTAGTTGTGTCCTGAAACTTTTCAGCCCGATCGGAATATTCCCAGGGGTGTTGTGAGTGAAAATGTGTGTAAAAATATGTACTTTTTGCGTTTTAGCAACATGTTGGTAACATGAGCTTTTGAGGTATCGTTTTCCATGTTTTTGGGGACGAGAAGATCGAATATGAGGTCGATTTTGGCCAAGGAGTGGAAAATTGAGGTTGTACCAGATGTTCAGCTCCCAAAATTGATTTTGTATGAGTCAAAAACCTGCGAAATCGTCTGAAATCACCATCAGTTTGTAGAATAACACTAGAAAAAGTGTCAACACGTGGATCAAGACGATTAAATGGCACTACCAATGATCAAAGTTAATTTGAAAAAAAAAAAAAAAAAAAGATCGTACCTACCTACCTAATTTGTGTTTTGGGGGCCAAAATTGTTGGAAACCATCAGAAATAGCTATTTCAATTATTTCACATGAAACAATCAATAAATGTACAGCCAACATTTCTGTAGAATAATAAACCCCATGTGACAAGGACTTTGCAGCGTTTTTTATACACATTTTCACTCATAACTCCCCTGGGTATATTCCGATCGGGCTGAAAAGTTTCGGGACACAACTAGGGCCCAAATGGAGTATCTGTGCGAAAGAACGAATTTTTTAGACCGAAAATGAAGCCTGTACACGTGATACGGCGGACGGCGTACGGCGGACGGACATTGCATTTTTGGAATCTACGCACCTTGAAACGGAAAAGAAAAAATTTTGAGGGGGTGTTATAAAATTTTTTTGCTGAGCGAATACATAGGTGTATTATTCACAGAATAATAAACCAAAATGCAATGTCCGTCCGCCGTACGCCGTCCGCCGTCCGCCGTATCACGTGTACAGGCTTCATTTTCGGTCTAAAAAAAGTCGTTCTTTCGCACACATGCTCCATTTGGGCCCTAGTTGGGTCCCGAAACTTTTCAGCCCGATCGGAATATACCCGGTGGTGTTATGAGTGAAAATGTGTATAAAAATAGGTACTTTTTGTGTTTTAGTAACATGTTAGTAAAATGAGCTTTTGAGGTATCTTTTTCCATGTTTTTGGGGACGAGAAGACCGAATATGAAGTAGATTTTGACCAAGGAGTGGAAAATTGAGGTTGTGCCAGATGTTCAGCTCCCAAAATTGATTTTTTATGAGTCAAAAACCTGCGAAATCGTCTGAAATTACCATCAATTTGTTGAATAACACTGGAAGAAGTATCAACACTTGGATCAAGGTGATTAAATGGCACTGCCAATGATCAAGGATAATTTGGAAAAAAAGGAGCGATCCTAATTCAAGTTTTGGGGGCCGAAATTGGTGGAAACCGCCAGAAATAGCTATTTCAATTATTTCAAATGTCAGCAACAATAAATGAACAGCCAACATTTCTGTAGGTATGTCCAGTAGAATAATAAACCCATGTGACAAGGACTTTGCAGCGTTTTTCCAAGTGTCATTATTAACTTCCACGCTTCCTCTAGGTTGTTTGTTCCTTTTCTGCTCGCTAGGTTCACTCGTCGTCCTGTCCAAAATGACCCCCATCGCTGATTCGGTTGAATCGGGCTACCAAGTAGGCACCACATCTGCTGGCCAGAGGGCTACCCAGTGGATGCCGGAGCGCTGCTGTTTGATGATTCAGGGTTCCACTGCTCGTTCTGTTCCATGGCCGCACTGCTGACTCTTGGGCTGTCTCACAGCTATTTACTGACCGAGGCTCCCTGATGAGCCTTACAGCTACCTCTGCTTACGAGGAAATACAAACAGGTAGACAGCTGCCTGCGGTTTCCAGACAAGAAATGAATTCCTTAGCTAGCTCAGGAGACCAGGTTCGACTTGGGTCATAGCATTTATCTAACTGCTGACATTGCAGACCGGGGCTACCAAATGGACGCGAGAGTTGACAGTATTTCCGAGCCACCATATGGATTGTACAGCCAGCTCTGCCGACTGGGGCACTGAACACCAAATACCACCAAATCTGCTCACTGGAGTCACCAGATGGGCCCCAAAGCCGATTCTGCGTAATAATCGAGCCACCAATTGGACACCATAGCTTGCATAGCTGGTTCAGGCTCTCAGATGGCTCCTACAGGGCACCTCTTGTGCTCTCCAATAGGTCTCATAGCAGATTGCTTACTGGGGTTCCGTGATGAGTCTCACAGCGGATTGCAGTCTCTGGGCAACAGCTGACAAGGGCACCAAATGACCCACACACTAGCTACTGATAGGTCTTATAGCTGCTCACTTTTTATTTTCAGCCTACCAAATGGACTCCTCTGCTCTCTCAAGCTTTCTAAATTCGTATTAGGAATTATTTGACTGACGGGTAAACGTTAAGCTTCGAAGTAGGTATTGATAATTGTAGGCAGCATGGGTTTTTACTTTCGGTGAGCTTGCTTCGGCTACCATCATTACCTACAGTCATGCTTGATGAATTTATAATCACTCTCATTAAAAACTACCGTCGTAGTATCAGTCCCTGCACAAGTGTTGTGCCTTGTGGAGAGCCCTTGTTACGTCGGGCACCACCTTCTCCGCTCCATCATGCCCTCAGCAAGCATACACCACGGGTGAGTGTTTTAACAGATGCAGTTCCCAGACGAAATGGTTAGGAAGCAAAGTTTTCCCGCTGGAACTAATTGGGGAAGCGAAATGATTCATCCACCTATTAGCTCTTCGTATAATTAACCAACTTCTTTTTTTTTCTACGTCGAGAACCTGAACTGCGGGATATGCGATGTTGCACTTTGGTTTCAGTTCATTATATTCCGCAAATTGGTATAGCCTCACTTTATTCTTCGTTGTTCACCTGCCACGCTATCTGAAGGGAAGTGTATTATAAATTCCAGGGATCTGATGTGAGTTTTTTTCCCCAAGTTTCCATGAAACCTCTGGTGCTTGAAATGAATAAATGTTAACGAAGCTCTTATTTTTAATACACGGTACAATGGAAACTTCCACTTACAGTAACGTGGCCGCCATGCTGAATTTCTCCAAATTATAAACTAAAAAGTAAATGAAATGAACATTTAAACGGCAGTTCGAAGCAAGTTGTAGGTTTCTGAAAAAGTAAAGACTTTATAGCTTGTACTAACTAAGCCCAAAGGTACAATCGCGGAAATACATAATTACAACATTCGCAGGACGACTAGTTATTTTCATTGAGGGGACAGTAACCCTCACAGAGTTCGCTGATTAACGTTTTGCTTTTGCTGATTGCTGTGTATGCTTATTCGAGAAACTGAACGCAATTTACCTTTTGTTGTAGGAACCTCGCTATCGGCATAGGCATACAAAATTTCCCTGAAGGTTTGGCTGTGAGTCTTCCCCTCAAAGCTGCCGGCTTCTCCACCTTATCTAGTGTCTGGTAAGTGTTTGAAACAATTTACATGATTTAGTTTTAAGGCATAGTATTTCCATAGTCATGTTTTCACTCCAAATCTTGAAATGAGCTCAATCCAAAATTATGCGTTGTTTGAATAAGCTGTGATTATACGTACATCGTATTGTAAAGTAGCAAAACTGTTCACTGTTATTCTTTTAAAATACCATAAATATGTTTTTCTTCCAGTAAGTACTCCGGCTAATATTTTCTTAACAACCATACTAATTAAAACTCACCTATCAGTCCACCACACGAATATACTGTTGTACAGTTGGAAAATAACTTAGGCACCTATCGAATTTTTGAATTGTGAAAGTCAGACGACAAGCTGGTCCTGTAGGATTTAGACGCCAGTAATGGGAGTTAGGAAAGGTACCTACTTAGAAGTAATGTTTATATTAGATGACGTACATACCGAAGACATTCTAACGGATCACTTAATGCGGAACCTACTTACATTTTAGATCTTTTATTTTGCAGTAATGTGTCTAATACGAGACTCACGTAACCTCATAACAACTAATGGAATTACCTTATTAGTAAGTAGTAATATGTCTACCAGATCCATTAGACATACAGAAGACATTCCAACGGATATTACCCCTAGTAATCATCGAAATAATAATGATCTGGATAGCATCCCCCATCCATCGCGAAGTACATGTTAGTAGAAATTTGTAGAATAGTCGATCTCAAAAAAGGATAATAAATATAAGGTAAACCGTCCGAGATCACAAAATAGAGATTCCTTGGAGAATGAGCAATGATATGAAGGAGAGTTGGGGGCCAGTAATAAAGAATTTATGCGGGGAAATTCTTTGTTTGGCCCCCGTTTTTTTCAACTCGCGTTTATCGCAATTGAAGTAATTGCTGCATTCTCAGGGCTAAATGAGTGGAAAGTACATGTTTTCTAGATTCCAAAACGCTTCGGAAACTCATTTTTTCGTCATGTTTCCGCGTAGTAATTACATTAATTACAATTTGAAAACGGCCAGTAACAAAGAACACTCACTCGTGGAGTCAAATCCACTGTTTTGTAGCATTGCTGTGAAGGTGGGAGTAGGAGTTGAGGTGCGAGAGGCTAAGGGAAAGTCGGGATGGTAGGCGCAGGGAGGTTGATAAGGGACAGAACTAGTTGAGCAGAGTAACAGAACTAGGTACCAGTTCCTGAACAAAAGGTTGAACCGTTCACCGGCACTCTACTGCGCATACTCCGACTTGGTACCTTTGCTATCCCCAGCCTCTCCTGATGAGTTTGCGGTGGAACAGTGATAGGGTTGATAATAATTGTTGTGGTTCTGGGTGGTAACTTTATGGTTGCTACTGTGCTTATTGTTAAGAAGTAGAAGTCAGCAACAAGTTTGCATGTAGGTAGTGGACTGATTCTGGCAGTATCTGTTCTTAGAGTGCATGTTGACTATATGGGCCCTCAGAATAATTACTTCTTCAGCATTCGAGAACAAACAACTAGGTATGTTAGTAATAATAATGTGCTTTCTAGTTCCTGTAACATTGAGATGAAATTATTTCAAAGGAAGGTACAGGTTCTACTGATAGGTACGTGTACCTACTGTGGAAACTGCCTTACCACTAGGACTTACATTGGTCAAGCCTAATCCAAAGTACGATGTTCATTCCTGAAATTTCAGTCAAAGTTAGCTCAACTTGATTATTTTAGTCGTCTCGAATGTTAGTTTGAGTTTTCTGAAACCAACTACTTCGGGATTAAAACTTTTCATTCTGAATTTTCGCGTCGAATTGGAAATCTTCCGAGATTTCGAAAATTTCTTACTGTAAGTTATCACGCAGATCTGTTTGCCATAACAAACAGATACCTAATAATTATTGCAGCTCTTAATTTAATGCAGATCTATAAGTTGCAATTTGGTAATAATTTCTTGTTGCTTATTTTGATTGTTGATGGCTTTGTATGGGTGGTTGCTCATTCGGATTACTGTATTATATTTATTGGATGGCTAAGGATGAGGTAACGAGATTGGAATTATTAACTTCTATTATAGACTTCCACATACCTACGCCTTTAATCAGCTACTTCTCGATGAAGGGAACCATGGAGATCTACCTTGTTTTTGTTTCCATATCCTGGATGTACTTATGCTATACCTTCCCACCTGGCCCCTTCGCGAAGCGATAACAACTGATTACATTCTGTTTTTACGAATGGCAGAACCCAAATTGATGTTAACCGTACAGAGACGTGAGTTTTGGCCACTTAGCCAAACTGATGGGCGATGACTGGATAAGATAATTTAAAAACAAGTCTTTAGAGCCCGTCAGATTAATCTGTTGTCATTCACTGTGTTCTTGGGTTGGAATTTTATTGACTTAGTAACTATGGGTTCTCTGTCAGAAAACGTCGTTCTACCCCTGCCATAATTAGCTCGTTAACCTGCCGAAAACGGGTGGTTCAGCTCCTTGAGGTTCATTTTCTTGTCTTTGTTTACTTCTGCCTTGTAGTTACTTTGAATGTAACTCGATACGAACGTGGGAACATCAAAGGCTTTTGATGGTTAATAAGGACAAGATCCGTTAGTACGTCAACCCAATTAGAAATCCCCGTTTATAGCAATCAAGCTAATTAAACCGTTTCATTGACGTCGGCATTTTGAATAATACGAGTCTACTTATTATAATTATGGAGGCCTAGCGATGCGGCAGGTATGACGGCAGAATGTTAATCCTTAGGCTTAATACTTTTGTTGATATGCTCTTCCCAGTTTCCCAGCATCCCTGTACACAGTAGCTGTGCGTGGGCTCTGAAAATGGTGGGCCACCAAACCGGAACACAAATTAACAGCTTTTTCTACAAAATACCTGTAAATGTTTTCGAACAGTGGAGTCTTCTTATGAGAAATGGGTGGATTTTAATCAACCGCAGCTCTTAGCAAGTCAGAATGTAAGCACTGTGTTCACAATAGTTCTGACCAGTACCCGGGATTACCAGAAGCTAAAAGTTCTATAGCTTCATACTGACTAATACTCAGCAAAGGCCTATCTCTTCCTAAACTTTTAATCATCACTCTATCCTCGTAGGAGAACGTCGACAATTTCGACTGTAAGTTAGCCACCGAATTCATGTGGTACAAAAATACAGAAGCAAATAAACTAAACAACAACTAAAAACAACGAACTAGACTAAAATACAACGAAGTAATGACCCGCCGGCCAGTACCTACTTGGATGGAGAATCAGACTAGAAGCCAGGTACTTATCTGTGTATGTTGACGTCGATCAATCCACAAGACCACAGACAGGACACAACGCACTTAATTATCGCAAATCCAAATCTGTCCAGGGAACTCGAATGGGAACATACAAAATTCGAAACGTAAGCAGAAAATTGAAAACTCAACATAGGAACAGAATGGCGAAAGTGATAAGAATTTTTAGGGGAGGACAGATAGAAGGACAAGCATCTCGTATCGAGATAACAACATGAATTGAAACAATCCAGTTGATTGTGAACACAAACGATTTTTGAATGGAAATGTCGGCCACGGGCCCAAAAGGGGCGTGACTAACCAAATTTTTACTCAACTGAGCTTGCGCGGACGGGCCACTTTTCTCGGTTACCATGGCTACACCAGGTCCCAGGACCTATTAGTTTCAGAAGCGTAGGTTTCGATTTCGATTGCAAGACATCGATTAGTGTAGCTATATTCCGATAAAATGTTCGAATATCCATAGCCAGAGAACTCTGTCTTCTTTTTCTTCTTCCCAGTTACTTGTCTTGGCCGCAGCCATGCCGGACATAGGTTGGAACAGAGAGTGAGAACTATGTCGAGTCGCTGTTGAACTTCGTGAAAAATGCTAGGTACAGTATACGGAGGGAAATTTGAATGTCAACTGAACAAATGGTTGGCATTTTTTTGGTGTTTTTTGTGTTTCTGGATGCCGGCGCAGTGGCCCAAGTGGCCTTATGGACGCAACGCCCCTGCCTGTACATAATCCTGTCCTATTCTAAAAATAGTTAAATTTCGATACCTTTAGTATCTAATAATAATAACCTGTAAAATCTGGTTGTCAAGGAATTTTTTAATTCCAAGAAATTAATAAAATCGCTATTACTTCTTAGTTACTGTGCATTCTCTGCTAGTCAGAATTGCGAAATTCCATGTTTATTTGCCGTTTTTTCTCAGCTATTGTAAATGTGTGAAGCTATCGTCCTGTTCGTCCATGGAGCATAATAGTAGGGTCGTTTTGTTTGGTATTACATTATTGAAGTATTATTGAAGCCTTGCTGCTGGACTCAAATTAAATTTTCTGCTGGGCGCAGTGCCTACGATACCAGATTATGGTAAAAAGGTGGTACGTAAATAAAAAGTGTTATGTAATTACTTCACTGTGATAATTTATGTAGAGTGATATGAAGAAAGCCCTGAACTGTTGGGTCTAATATTGATGTCAATATGGGACTTTCTTGGATAGGAAAAACTCATAAATTGATGTTGAGTGCCTTTTCAGTGAGCTATGCCTGTGGTAGGTATAGCAAGCTTTATGAAATATAGGGGATCCCGAGAGGTTGAGCGATGGAAATAGGTCAGCTGAACTGTGTAGGACGAGAAACCCAACCCCATTAGCGGCAGACCCTTCTGTGCCAAGCCCTTGAAGGCAGCTCATCGCCCTTGCCCTTACGTATACGCCGGGCTATTAATTCCCTTTAAGATGAAGAGTTGAGGGCGCGTGGGCGACGATTTATCGTGTGAGGGCTCTCGGCCTTACGTCCTCTTGTGTATTGGAGGCTGAAACAACTGAAAGCAGTCACAAGACGTCCCTGCCTTGTGGTACAGCTATATGGAAGAATTCAAACAATAAAACAGCTCTCACTTGTCACAGCATCCTATTGGAGCAGTAACGTTAGTTATCTAATGATATTGTGTACAATAAGTGAGTGATTTCATCGTTCGATGGGTGGGAGCAGCCCTGAACACGCAGAGACGGTGTTTTGCACTAATGCGGGATGCATAGAACGTGTGTCAAAAATTCCTTTGATAATACGTACTGTTCAAAACTGTAAAATCTGGCTCAGGTCTTAGGCTTAAGTCTTATATGTGTCTTCGTGGCCGTAGGGGACTGATATACTTCTGTCTGCAGTATATACTTCTGTCTGATATAATACTTGCTCTAAAAATGGCAGGATCTGCCAAAGCAGCGACTGAAGGCAGAATTTCAGTTGCATGTTCAGTTGAGCCTAATGAAACATATAACTGGTGGTTGCAATTGTTTGCGGTTCGTTCTTTCTAAGAACGGATGTAGTGTTGAATTATCCCTTCATTCGGAAATGGATCTGAAAAATTAAGTTGATGGCGTTGTAAATAAACTGGGACTCACAAAAAAAACAGATCTATTTAGTTTAAGCAACAGCAGGTGCAGCACGAAATATGCTGATCTGCTTAACGGTTATCGAGTGGAAGAGGACTATTAGTATACCAGTATGCCATTCATTTATGATCACACAAATAGCACAACTTCGTGCGTCAGGAAATCCTTCGACCTTTCCCGCATAAAATAAAAATTTAAAAATCTACAACATATCTGCTGTATTTAATATATTGTGATAGTCAGTGACGACCTCCACCATATACTCTGCCATTGTCCTATGAATACTTTCTTCACTATTTTCCTACTGTTAAACTTTCGAGACCTGATAATATTATCACCTGGAAACGTTGAAAGGAATAAACCAGGCAGCCGCTACAGAAGTTTAATTACATATCAGAAGTGGCCAAATTGAGAAGTTTCTGCTTTCTGGATTAAGTGTTTTTGACTGCTGTGTAATTTGCCTTCTACATAAACTAAGTGCAATAAATAGCTTGTATCAGGCGGAACTCTTTAGGAGGTAATGAGTTCATGAGTTGTATGAATGATTAGTCCTATTCTTCGGATGGTAAATTTGTGGTTAGACATTTTTTATATTTTGTTGTGATAAAATAACTTCCATCAATTTATTGAGTTACCTGTATAGTACGCACTTGAATTCAAATTGAGCTAAAAACATTTCTCTTCATTGAAACGTATTGTTACAATACCATGTACATATGAATATATGTTAAAAAATACATGATTTTTTCCATTCATTCATTCATACTTGCGCTTCAACTGATGACGATACCGGCCAAATTTTGGAAGATTATACAAACAGTTTTAGGGATGGGTATCTACTTGTCCAGTTTCGGTTTATTATGCGGGGTTGTCTGACCCGTTTACTGAAACAACATCATCAGCTTTCGAAGCCATTCACGATTCAACATGTAATTACCATGGAATCACAGCGAAGGTGAGGTATCCTACGAATTATGGACGGTACGAAGTATCGACTCTGGTGCCGGCATCTTTAATTCATTTCTTGTTGAATCTGCATGCTCCTTACTTGTCCTCAGTAGCGGTGCGTGGGCTCTGAAAATGGTGGACCACCAAACCGGAACACAAATTAACAGCTTTTTCTACAAAATACCTGTAAATGTTTTCCAACAGTGGAGTCTTCTTATGAGAAATGGGTGGATTTTAATCAACCGCAGCTCTTAGCAAGTCAGAATGTAAGCACTGTGTTCACAATAGTTCTGACCAGTACCCGGGATTACCAGAAGCTAAAAGTTCTGTAGCTTCATACTGACTAATACTCAGCAAAGGCCTATCTCTTCCTAAACTTTTAATCATCACGCTATCCTCGTAGGAAAACGTCGAAAATTTCGACTGTAAGTTAGCCACCGAATTCATGTGGTACAAAAATACAGAAGCAAATAAACTAAACAACAACAAACTAAAAACAACGAACTAGACTAAAATACAACGAAGTAATGACCCGCCGGCCAGTGCCTACTTCGATGGAGAATCAGACTAGAAGCCAGGTACTTATCTGTGTATGTTGACGTCCATCAATCCACAAGACCACAGACAAGACACAACGCACTTAATTATCGCAAATCCAAATCTGTCCCGGGAACTCGAATGGGAACATACAAAATCGAAAAGTAAGCAGAAAATTGAAAACTCAACATAGGAACAGAATGGCGAAAGTGATAAGAATTTTTAGGGGAGGACAGATAGAAGGACACGCATCTCGTATCGAGATGACAAGATGAATTGAAACAATCCAGTTGATTGTGAACACAAACGATTTTTGAATGGAAATGTGGGCCCCGGGCCCAAAAGGGGCGTGGCTAACCAAATTTTTACTCGACTGAGCTTGCGCGGATGGGCCACTTTTCTCGGTTACCATGGCGACACCAGGCCCCAGGACCTGTCAGTTTCAGAAGCGTAGGTTTCGATTTCGATTGCAAGACATCGATTAGTGTAGCTATATTCCGATAAAATGCTCCATGGAGCTACAGGGGAGCCAACATGACGGAGACACATATTGAATATCCATAGCCAGAGAACTCTGTCGAGTCACTGTTGAACTTCGTGAAAAATGCCAGGTACAGTATACGGAGGGAAATTCGAATGCCAACTGAACAAATGGTTGGCATTTTTTTGGGAGTTTTTGTGTTTCTGGGTGCCGGGGCAGTGGCCCAAGTGGCCTTATGGACGCAACGCCCCTGCTTGTCCTGATGGACGGCACAGCCTGGTATATACGTAACATAACTCCCACACATTTACTTTAGTAATATCCGCACTGGGTTTGTCGTTGGTACTTAATATTTTATTTTTCTTATAACTTAGTCAATTCTGACTTTTGGTTTATTTTTAAGGTATGGACAACTTAGCGGAATGGTCGAACCTCTGTTCGGTCTTATTGGTGCATTATTGGTGACGGTAGCGCAGCCCATTCTCCCCTACGCTCTATCCTTCGCCGCTGGCGCCATGATCTACGTTGTCGTCGATGACATCATCCCCGAAGCAAACTCTAAGTGAGTTCTTTTCATTGTTCAGATTTTTAAGTTTCGTACCTACCTAACTACCTGGAAGCAAGTATGCCGAGCAGCAGGTCAGGTACTACGAGGCTGATACGAATCTTGGTAGGTGGTTCCTCTTGATTAGCGATACCTCACTGATTGGTGTTATTTGTGACAGGTATTTCGTTTCAGAATTAAACCTGTAAAACGTCCAAGGCGGTCGCTTAAATCGGCTGGCGCCTCGGATTAATTGTTTTGGTAAACACAGAACGATGCTGGAACGAGGAGCAGCACAAAATTGAATGGATATTCAAATAGGTCGTTTTATATGAATATCATCTGAGTATACGTTCGATTGAGCAAACGCAAATATTTGTTGGACACGATTGGTGCCGTACGTCATTCACGTGGTATCCGACCTACTTTTCATTCATACGCGCCGCATGTGGACTCGATTCATTCGTTCAGACCGTGATGGAGTCAACGAGTTCAAAACACCAGCTGTGGGATATATTTAGGTTTATGGAAGAGGGTGTTCTGAACTGCACTAAGGGCGGCGACTGGAATTGCAACATACGTTTTTAGAAGACCTAAGCATCTGAAGAGGTTTCCTTCTCTGCGGTCATGAGACATAGTAACGAGGGAATAATTTATGTGTGTGTTGAGTGTTGAGGTTGGTAGGTAAACATGGGAGAGCGTTTTTGCTTTTTCATAAAGAAAGCTTTTATTCATCTTGTAAAACCCGGATGAAATTTTTGTTATCCAAAATCAAACTTTTGCTGTAATTTGGTTGTTTAGACGCCAAGGAACAGTTTGGTTCCAGATCTTTCTCTATAAATCCCAATGAAGGAACAATCCTTAATGAGCTTGATACGCGTTTGGTCCACAGATATTAAATTCTTGAAATGTTCGTTACTACTAAACCAATCCTGTTGCAATTTTCGTGGATGCTAGGATGCTATAATTTCCACCCGCTTTGCAGACGTTCCTGTTGAGAGATCCAAGGGAGTCTCCTTTCTTTGTTTCTGGAAGATGAATTGAGGACCGGGTTCACCAAAGTTTTTATCAACGTTTACTTACAGAAGAGCTTAGGGTAAAACACCGATTTCGGGTTTCACCAACATCGTTTAAGATAAATCAATGACCAAAAGAGACAAATCGACGATCAAAACTAACCAGCCGATTTTGAGTCGTTAACGTCTTAAATCAACGATTTACCACGTCGCCATTTTGCCATTTCGAAAGTTTTCATGCGAACTATTCTTCTATTACTATATTATTCTTCATCCAACAAAAAATTTAGGGGATTGATTAGGGTATTTCGGTTGGTATTGGAGGACCGGCTCTGAAACGCATTGCTGATTGCAGCGCATTGATTCATCTGTTCTGTGGTCACTGATGTGGCTGTTGAAGCCGTTGAATACTGTTTTTACAACCGTACATTCAGTGCTTGCAGAAAACGAGGCCCGTCACTTAAGTTATGCTTGTTTGATAATGAATCGATCTTTTCTAGCCCCAAACATTCGCATCAAGCTTGGTCGTAAGATGTCAGTCATCTTGGAAAGATTCGTGATTGCCAGCTTCGAACCTCAGTGAATAGAAATTGATGGCAGTACTTCTTGAATGATTGTACTTCAGTTGGGCCAATGTTGGGGTTATGGAAAAGCCATCTAAGTAGTACCACAGATCCATATAATTGTCGTAAGCATTTTCCATGGGCGAATTACTGCACTAAAATTCCTGATAATTTCACTGCCGAAATATTGAATTTTCTCTTTCGGTTCGGCAACCTCGCGGATCACAACAAGTTCTTGTTGTGCTGTATTAGCTATAATAGTTTTCTTTCACAGTGCTTCTAAGTGTCAAGAGCTTTGGTAACTACGAAGAGAAGCAATATCGTACTGTAATCGTGTTTCAACGAATCAGCTTATGATGAATATTACAGACGCAATTTGATTTTGACAAGCATAATAATGAGGAGATGACCCAGAAAGTGAGAGAGGCTGGCTTGTTTTGACCAGTCGCGTGACGATGAGGTCCACACGGAGTAAATTGGCCTCCATCCATCATTCCCATATTTTTCTCCAGGGCTCGTGTTAAAGGGGAAATTCATTACGATTTTGAACTAAAAGGCCTCTCCCGTGGACGGTGAGGGGGTGAAGGGAATCATTGTGATTAATGGTCCAACACCCCGTCCCAGACTGCAGCGCTGCCCCGCGTGATGGATGAGAACCGCGGAGTGCCCTCCTTCCCGATCCAATTCCAGCATTGAGCGCACAATGCTACCACCCCCTTCCACCGGAGGACTGCAGGAATGCGGGCGGGAATTCTACTTATTTCCTTCTCCCTAGCGATGGGGTCCCCGTCCTTTTCCTTGCACCATCCTCAATAATCTTCCTTCCAAGTTGGTCGGTCTTCCTCGGGAATCCTCATTCGAAATGCTTCACAGCCAGACTTGGACTTGGACGTATTCTTCCACATACTTTGTTCTGAGCGACTATTCAAATATTGCGCTGAATAAATCCCAGTTGTGATATATTAAACATCTCTCCAGGTATCTAAGTCTGATGCTTCTGATTTCTGATTCGAGCACACAGGATCTGGAGAACTGCGTTTGGGTAAAAGCGGTGCAAGACGCAATGCGTTTGGTAAAATTGGCGATGCGTTTGGGTACAGACCTCACATAGAAAGTGCTGCGTTTGGGTAAAGTGATTCTGACTTTAAATGTATGCTACTTACCTTGCAAACATTATTATGAAGGGGAGGGATCGCTGATAAATCTGGGTTGAATTCTGCTTTCAGTGATCATCCATTGCAGCGTTTCGATCTCAATTGGCACTAATCTAATAGTTCGCAAGCAAGATACCCGCCCGATATTGTACCTGACGCATTGTGGACCTTGTACCTAAACGCTCTGTGGATCTTTTACCCACACACATTGCTCCTCGGGAGACCTTTCCCTTTGGATTTACCCAAACGCGTTATCCTCATTTGTAGTGATACATCCTGCCAGGTATAAGTTGTATGCAATACTTTCGTTTCCAACTTCTACCTGTATAATATCCTAGCTATACCCGGCGTGCGTTGCAATGCCACCCTAAGTAGGAAAGTGTTTGTGTTTCAGTTTTGTTTATTGAAGTTCATTTGGATGCTTAATATATTTTGTTTCCGTCTGGTGCGTACACGAAATCAGAAGGTTTTCCGAAGGCTTTCCAGCAATGTACTTAATTCGTCTAAAAAAAAGTGAACTGGCAGTACCTACTATGAAAACCATTACCACAGTAAAATGCCAGCCATCCACGGAGAAGATATTACCTTTGTATTGATTTGAACAACTCATACAATACCTGTAAGATGTCCCTCGAAGCATTAACCTCTTTGAATGTGCGAGGTACCTACTCGATTAGGCCCCTCATGCCTCACCAGGCCCAACCAGCTACATTTTTGACGACTTTTTTTTCAAGATTTTTAAAACGGCAATTGGATTTTCACAATCAACACCACTTGTTATGCCAACAGCTGCCTCTAAAATAATATGAAATACACTACTTTGTTATTTAAAAAAAGAAACCGCATGTGCCAGATATTGTGAAATGATTTAAAAAATTTTCGTATGATAGAACGTTTCATTTTGGCTTATTATTTTCAGTAATAAACCGTCAAAATCGCGCATGAAAAAAAAAGGTAAACCTCGCTCAAAATTTGATGGTTTCCGTTTCAATGTATCTAAAATGCGAAAGTGTAATAAAAAAGTTTCTGCTCGTACGTCGTACTTTTTCTTAGTTGCCATGAACCAAAATTAATGAAGTTCAGTTTGTAGGTCCCATTTGGGGGGTCTAGCTGGTCCTCGGAGCTCGGCGTAACTGTCAGTCATCTCTAAGGGGTGAAAAATAGGGGGTTGAAATTTTCAGAACGCCGTACCTCGAAAACTTTCAATAAAAAGGTATAGTTTTTTTTAACGTTTTTAAATTGGTCTTGAACTAAACAAGTTTTTGAGACAACCCGGAGCATTGTAAGACCAGCAGTTCGTTTGCACCAAAAACCTTCGTCAACATGATCGTGAATCAGACGGTATAAATCCGGCCCGGATATCATCGCTAGGGAGCACCTGATTATAATCACGGATGGCTGTATGAAGTCGAATTGTTTGTTCAGTGATATTATTTCATTTGGAAAATGATGGTTATTTTTGATTTTGTTGATTATGTACTTTTGTAACTTGAACAAACGTTATGCTTCATGAATAACAACTAATAATTATTAATGATAGAATTATTGAATCCTGCGCATTTTTATGAAACTGTAATTCCCGGGCCGGCTCCAGTAGTCGCTTTAGGGCTTTCCTCGGGGGAGCTCGAGGGTAGGTACTGACCACAGAAAACAGTTATCTATTCAGAAGGGGCATAATAAACCGTTGTGTAATAATTTGTAGCGTTTTAATAATCTATGTGTGGGCGCCATGTCAGGTCCTCATCAGTTGTAACTCCTAGATATTTATGGTATTCAATAATATCAGTTGAATACGAATTGTGACAAAATTACATACGCTGTGATGGTTGGACGAAGTCGGATTTGGATGTGGAATGCGAATGGGAAAAAATTGGGTGTCGGATCTTTTGATCGAGATTAGTGACGTTTCGATACTTCCATTTATCGGGTAAATGGTATCGAAACGATATCGAAAGCTTGGTACTGATAACGATATAATATCGAAAGAAAGTATTCGATACAGAGAGTATCATTCGATACTTCAGTAACGAATTAAAAAAAGTTGTTTTCAGTTTTGTTTTGTTCTCCCTCTTCCTGATCCTAATTCAGAATCGTAAATCATCGTCAATTTGATTGTGAACGCCTCCAGTATATTGGAAGATGATGATAATGACTTGTATTATGCTTTAGAGAGTAGGTGAGTAGGTATCATCATTTATGTAGAGTTTTATTATTGAAGACCATGTTTACCTTGATCAAATTTCACAACAACAAAAAAACCACAGAAAGGTTGCACAAACATAAGTGTGTACTGTGAGTAATTTATGCAAGGGTTTGAATGTTTTTAATATTGTAATTTATTCACTGGTATTTTGTAGTATTTACATACCTATTTTAATTACCTATTTTACATGAAAATTTATTAGATTCCATCCTTGCTAGCTTTACATTTACTGGTAGGTAGGCGATAGTTCAGGCCTACCATCCTTGGTAAGTTTCTACTTGATTACCTTAGGTACATAAATATCGTTTCGATACTGCATAGTATCTATCGATATCAGTATAATATCGATCACAAAGTATCGGATACAAATATCGGAAGTATCGAAAGAAAGTATCGATATCAGTAAATATCGCAAGTATCGAAACGTCACTAATCGAGATCACCGACACGTGTCTTATCTTGAAAAACGAACCGGCTGATGGGGTGCATGGGAAAGAATTTCATTCCCAGATGAAAACTCCCACGTGGCGCCTTCCGCTTTCATCCGCTTTGTATCCGCGTGAGACGATTGAAAAATCAAGTTGCGTTATGAAAGAAATATAAATCCCTCCATTAGAAACCCGGCGGAATGCGTGGATGAAGGGGGGCGACGGTGAAGCGGGATACCAGAGGGGAGACACATGAACAAGGGTTTCAAGTTTTACAAAGCGTGGCGGAGGTGAAGGCCCCCGAGGTATGCGGCCCATCGCGCCTTCTCCGACTCCTCTTTCCACTTTGTAAGCGCCGAACGGCTCTGGACGTTTTCACCGGCGGATTATTGTTACTCCGCGAGATGGCAGTTTCGTTTCATTTTCAAGGCGACAAGGAGGAATTTCACCACCTTCTGGTTCCTAAGCATTGGCCGTGTCAGCATATTTTCGAAAGTGAAACTCGACACATTTGATGTTTCTACCTATTACCAGCAGGATCAGCTTACAAGCCGGTAGTTTGGATGGCGAATTGCCTCTCTGTAATCATCATATACGCCCACAATATATCGTCACCACAATGCCAAAACCGCCCAACTTCCATTTTGGCAAATTTCACCCAATTGCATTTTTGGA
The DNA here is from genome assembly GCA_954871275.1 of Leptopterna dolabrata. Taxonomy (NCBI): domain Eukaryota; kingdom Metazoa; phylum Arthropoda; class Insecta; order Hemiptera; family Miridae; genus Leptopterna; species Leptopterna dolabrata. The sequence goes on along the minus strand of OX940984.1, from coordinate 17,025,819 downwards.
GTCACTATTATACCATGCCAATCTACCATCCCTATTTCAAAAACGCTGCAAATCCCTGCACAACGGTTTATTATTTTGTACAGAATACCGTTCTGTTACAGATCACAGCTCTCTGTATAGATAACCCGTCTATATAATATGATATGTACTATTCTATACATATTATGTAGATCACAGAACCTCTGTAGGTTAGTACCTAACCCCGTACTCGTTACTAGGTGCCTACCTAAATCACGAGTTAAATGTTGCTAAAGTAATTCTGTCGATGACAAACAGTACCCAAAATGGCGAAAGAAACGCAAATAATGAAGTTCTGAAGTGAAATTGTTGATGTGGAATGAAAAAAGTTGCAAACGACCTACCAACAAACTCCAGCCCCTTCTACGTAGATGGTATAATGAACCGTTGTGTAATAATTTGTCGTTGTGTAATAATTTACCATTGTGTAATAATTTATACCCATCAATAATACTTCAACGTTTGTTCAAGTTTCAGAAGTACCTACCAACAAAATCCAGTAGTCCGTCTCTTATCAAATGAAATAATATCACAGAACAACCTATTCGACTTCATACAGCCATCCTTGATCATAATCAGGTGCTCCTTAGTGATGATGTCCCGGCCGGATTTATACCGTTTGATTCACGATCGTGTTGACGAAGTTTTTTGGTGCACACGAACGGCTGGACGTACAGTGCTCCGGGTGGTCTAAAAAAATTGTTTAGCTCAAGACAAATTTAATAGCGTAAAAAAAACCATACCCTTCTATCGAAAGTTTTCGAGCTACGGCGTTCTGAAAATTTCAACCCCTATTTTGAACCCCTTAGAGATGACTGACAGTAACGCCGAGCTTCGAGGACCAACTAGACCCCGAACGGAACCTATAATCCGAATTTCAACATGGTAAATAAGAAGGCCAGTACAGGGTACGGCGGACAGACAGAAATATTTTTATTGCATTTTCGGATTCTACATACCTCGAAACGTAAACCATCAAATCTTGAGGGGAGGTTAGAACATTTTTTTCATGCTCGATTCCAATGGTTCATTATTGAAAATAATACACCAGCAGGTTAGTTATACAGTAACAAATTAGCAGTAGCGGTGCGTGGACTCTGAAAAGGTGGGGCACCAAACCAGAACAAAAAACCAACAGATTTGTCTACAAAATACCCCAAGGCAACAACACTCTTCCCTTATTTACTGATCGATTGATATTCAGCAAAGCTTATCTCTTTTAATCAACACTCTATCGTCGTATGAAAACGTCGACAATTTCTTCTGCAAATTAGTCTCCTATTCATGTGTAATAAAAATATAGTAAACTAAAATATAACAAAACGATGACCTGTCGGCCGGTACCTACTTGTATGGAGACGCTATCGACTTGAAGCTTGTTAGTTATCTGTGTGTTGACACTGATCAATCCACAAATCACAAGATCACAAACAGCAAACAGGACAAAACGCAGTAGGTACCACGAATACAAATCTGTCATCAGAACCGGTCCGAACGCAAAACGCACACAATTTGACTCAAAAAATTAAAAACTGACAACTGGCTCAATAGAAAAAGCGAATACAGTTCACGAGACGACAAAAACAAATCAGAAGACAAAGAAGCATCTCGTATGGTGATGACAAATTGAATCGAACGGATCGAATCGATTGTGAAAATGAACGATTTTGGAGTAGAAATCAGATTTTGAGGACAGGGCCCACAGAGGGCGTGGCGAACAACATTTTTACTCGACTGAGAATGCGCGGATGGGCCACTTTTGTCAGTTGCCATGGCGACACCAAGTCCCAGGGCCCAGAACCTACCTTCCAGTTTCAGGAGCCTACGTTTCGATTTCGATTGCAGGACATCGATTACTGTCGCTTTATTCCAATAACGTGCTTGGTCTGCTTGGTGGTGGGTGCTCTACTAGAATATCGAATATCCATAGAACTTCTATCCCATAGCCAGAGAAATCTAGCGAGTCGCTGCTGAACTTGTGAAAAATGCCAGGTACAGTGTAGGGAGGGAAATTCAAATTTCAACTGAACACTGGAGTTTTTTTTTAAATTTTTACTCCTAGTGATTTTGGGTGCCGGGGCAGTGGCCCAAGTGGCCTTATGGACGCAACGCCCCTGCAAATTAGCATAGCCTGTCTCCAGAAATGACCAATCTGACCAAGCCAAAATCGCCCAAGTGACACAGAGTCGCAAATTATGCGTATTAATTTCGCCCATCTCCAGAAATCTGACCCTGCAAAAATCGCACAAGTGCCTCGAGTTTCTTCCATAGCCAGCAGATGTCCTGAAAACTATTTCAGTGGTGTCCATAAATATTTTAGTGATAATGAAGACAAAAGTATAGATAAGAATATCGTTCGTTGTTGAAAAGAACGTCACACACCTTCAGACCAAAATTGCATAGGTACCTGTCGTGGTGTCCCTTGTGAAATTAAGATCTCGCCAATAAACACAGAAGTGGGGACGGAAGTGCAGGAGAACCGAGGAACCTAGTGGGGATCCCCACCGTCCTCCACCAGTTGGATGATGGAGGGAGATAGCCCTAAGGGCTATAAATACTCGCCTCCTTCGCCTTTCCAACCACTCTACGCTCTCCTCTAGTCGATGACTATTCTCTCTCTCCTCACTCCTCATCTCTTTCCTTAAACCTAAAAGATCCTGGGCATGGTGGTAGTCTCCCCCTATAACCAAACGAGGCAACGCTTCCTAAAAGATCCTGGGCATGGTGGTAGTCTCGCGCTATAACCAAACCAGGCGCATATCCAAAAAGACCCTGGGCATGGTGGTAGTCTTGCACTATAAACAAACCAGGCAACGCCTCCGAAAAGATCCTGGGCATGGTGGTAGCATTGCATTATAACCAAACCAGGCACATCCAAAAAGATCCCGGGCATGGTGGTAGTTCTCCCACGTACGTTGTACTCACCTGGCGACCTGGCCCAACTAAAAACACAGTTCTTTATGTAAAGAAAATTCATGTTGAGCTTATGTTTATGTCATAGGATCCATGAACTATGAGGTTTCAACCTTATTTTACGTCAGCAGTGTAGGGTAGCTTCCAACTGAATTATTCGCTGCTTTTCGTCAAAAGGGATGAATTCGTTATACCCTGAAAGATACGAGATCACACTACGCGAGCATACGACCCCTTTTTTCACCTGCAGGAGGACGAATGCGCTAGCGAGGTGATGAAGATTATTCATAGCGGAGCAGTTTATTCTCTCTAGCGTATGTTGGAAGGGGTAAAAAGGAAGTTGAAAAACGACCGGGAGAGAGAAAACTTGCAGATACCGGAGAAAACGTAGAAGGCCTTTGTGGAGGGGGGCATGGAAAGTGTTGTTGGTTGAGGCCGCTACTGTATCTCATGAGGCGCTTGAGTTATGCTACCGCAATTTTCATCGTTGTGCCATCCACTTAGCGCACTTTACCGTCACATTCAATCTCCATGTTATGTACTATTAGTTGAGTATACAATACCTACTTTATCTCATTAACGAATTGTGTTAGCAAGAAGTTCGTTATTCGATCATCCAAATTAGCAGGTGACGATGGTCGATGGTACGTTGCTGTTAACTGAATGCAGTCCCTTGTTATAGCCGTGAAAACTGTAAAGCTGCTTGGGATTTCCTCAAAAATCCTCATCCTCAAGCCATAAAATCGATACAGGTGGCCCAATGATTGAAAAATCCTCTGGCTTTTCCCTGGTTCATCCAGAGTTTTCCCCGACGAAACCCAGACCTAAACAGAGTGGTCCAGGATGAGCGCGACAAAAAGGATTGTGCGAAATTGTACATAAAATGAAAAATGACGTCTAAACGCCAGATTTTTCTTCCTTGAGAAATTGTATTTTTCAAAACACTTTCCTCCAAAAAATTGTCGTTTTCCACGGAAACGAACTTCTTGCACTGATATTATACTCGTGTAATAATTATCAACGTTATCTTCTGACTTTTTCCCCGTTTTAAGACGTCACTCAGTTGTAAGAGACGTCTTACAGATAAATTATCTGAGCTGGTCAGAAGAGGACAACACTCAGCCGAGAATGAAAAGAACCCATTCAAATCCGTTTCAGTCCATCCTAAATCCAAATCCTTGGGGAAAAAACGCTGCAAATTGTTACACAAAGGTTTATTATTTACCTGTATAGATGCCCCTCTGCGTTGATCACTGTTTTCTGTGGTCAATCCCCCTGGAAAGCCCTAAATCGAGGAGCCGGCCTCGGTATTAAAGTTTCCTACAAATGCGGGGGATTCAATAATTCAATCATTAATTACTTTGTAGTTATTCATGAAGCATAAGGCAAATAATTAACCGTTGTGTAATAATTTACCTGTATAGGTGCCCCTTCTACGTAGATAGTACCGTTGTACAATAATTTACCTTTGAGTAAAAATTTAACGTCGTGTAATAATTTGTCCATCAATAATACTCCAACGGTTGTTTAAGTTGCAAAAGTACCTACCAACAAACTCCAGCCCCTTCTGCGTAGATGGTATAATGAACCGTTGTGTAATAATTTACCGTTGTGGAATAATTTACCACTGTGTAATAATTTACCCATCAATAATAATTCAACGTTTGTTCAAGTTTCGGTACCTATCAACAAACTCCAAAAGAGCCATCATTTTCAAATTAAATAATATCACAGAACAACCAGCTCGGCTTCATACAGCCATCCGTGATTATAATCAGGTGATCCCTAGCAATGATTTTATCTCGGGCCAATTCCCGAATGCTAGCGCGTCCCTGGTGATGATATATGGGTTAAATGTATACAATTTCATTCACCCAGCTGTTGAAAAAGCCTGTCAAGCTCGGTTCACATGGAGACGCAATTCCGGACGGCATTGCGCCGTCCTGCAATTCTATTGGCCAACGCAAAATGGATTATTGCAACGCAGTGCCTTGGATAATATATCAAAATCTCTAGATATTTTCCGCTGTCGGATCCGTTTCCGTATCTGCGCAGAGGTTACTGCGCACACCTCTCTTGTTTATTTTTTGCGATTGCGTTTTGTTATGATTCCGCTGCCATGTGAACGCCTCTGCGGCAAAAATTCCGGCAAATGCGTTGCCGTGCCGGTTTAACGTCCGGAATTGCGTCTCCACGTGAACCTAGCTTCAATGCAAATTTCTGGGCCTTACTGTGAACGAACGGCTGGACGTACGATGCTCCGGTGGTCTTAAAAAACTCCCAAGTTCGAGAACTATCTAAAACCGTAAAAAAATTCGAGATAACGGCGTCCTGGAGATTTCAACCCCTATTTTTCACCCCTTAGGGATGACTGACATTAACGCCGAGCTTTGAGGACCAACTAGACCCCAAATGGGACCTATAAACCGAATTTCGTCAATTTTGGTTCATGGTAACTAAGAAAAGTGCTCCTTACGGCGTACGGCGTACGGGGACGGACAGAAATTTTTTTATTGCATTTTCGGATTCTACATACCTTGAAACGGAAATCATCAAATTTTGAGAGGGGGTTAAAAAAATTTTTATTTTTTATTTTAATGCTCGATTCCAAAGATTTATTATTGAAAATAATAAACCAAAATTTGTCAGTGATGGCGATCCATTATGATCTGCTGGTAGTTGATTGAATGACTGACTGACCCATCTCGAAAGGTCACCACCCATCGCTTATCTCGTCTCAACATGCATCGGGCCCAAACCCGACGCTGTTCTCGAGCCCCCAAACCCCTTGCATTATCAGAGGCCTTTCTCCAGCTGCGGGCCCAAACCCGGAGTAATCGAAAGAACTGCTCCTTTCAAGGAGCGAACTAACCGGTGTCCCTCAAATGAACTGCTCTTACCCATCACCAGTTTGATGCGTTGTATCGCAACTGGGGCAGGCTCCATCAAATCGGCCAGCAACACCTCCGCAGGATCCCGGGATTCACACGTTGACTCGGTGGAGGCCTTACGAGACGAGCGGACATTCTCCAGGCATAGCCCGACGTGGAGAAAGGTGCAAAGTTCATCGTCCTCTTCGGCTCGCGGCGCCCCCCTCCTCCGTCTCCTGCCCGTCGCAACCAGTCGTTCTCACCCGTCCCGGCCTTTCCATTCTATTTCCTCCATGGTCTGGGCCAGGGTTAGCCCAACCTGCCTTTTAAACTAACTGTTATAAATTTTACTTGAGCATCAACACAGCTTACCGATATCGCAAGTTGTAATGAACATTTGACTTAAAAACGCTGCAAATCCCTGCACAACGTTTTATTATTCCTTCTGTTACAGATCACAGCTCTCTGTATAGATAACCCGTCTATATAATATAATAATTATGTACTATTCTATACATATTATGTAGATCGCAGATCCTCCGTAGGTTAGTACCTAACCCCCGTACTCGTTACTAGGTACCTAGTAACGTAAATAATGAAGTTCTGAAGGAAAATTGTTGATGTGGAGTTAAAGAGACGCCTCTTCTCCGTAGGTCACTGTTTTCTGTGGTCAGTACCACAAGTATAATGGTTGGTCAATTGCAAAAGTACCGATCAACAAAATCCAGCCCCTTCCGGGTAGGTGAACCGTTGTGTAATAGTTTACAGTTCTGTAACAATTTACCGTTGTGTAATAATTTACCGTTGTGTAATAATTTACCACTGTGTAATAATTTACCCATCAATAATACTTCAAAGTTTGTTCATGTTTCACAAGTACCTACCAACAAAATCCAATAGTCCATCACTTATCAAATGAAATAATATCGCAGAACAACCAACTCGACTTCATACAGCCATCCTTGATTATAATCAGGTGCTCCCTAGTGATGATATCCCGGCCGGATTCACGATCGTGTTGACGAAGCTTTTTGTTGCACACGAACGGCTGGACGTACAATGCTCCGGGTGGTCTCAAAAAATTGTTTAGCTCAAGACAAATTTAATAACGTAAAAAAAAACCTTACCCTTCTATCGAAAATTTTCGAGCTACGGCGTTCTGAAAATTTCAACCCCTATTTTGAACCCCTTAGAGATGACTCACAGTAACGTCGAGCTTCGAGGACCAACTAGACAGCGAACGGAACCTATAACCCGAATTTCATCAATTTTCTTTCATGGTAACTAAGAAAAGTGGCCCGTACGGCGTACGGTGTACGGCGTACGGCGTTCGGCGGACAGACAGAAATATTTTTATTGCATTTTCGGATTCTACATACCTTGAAACGTAAACCATCAAATTTTGAGGGGGGTTAGAATTTTTTTTCATGCTCGATTCCAATGGTTCATTAGGTATTGAAAATAATAAACCAAAATTTCGAGGAGGCGTTCCAAAAACCTTTTGCTGAGCGAATACAATCATAGGTGTATTATTCACAGAATAATAAACCAAAATGTAAACCGCGAGGGAATCAGAATTCTCAACAGCATGTTTTGGCTAAAAGAGTGTAATATACAGTTGTCTCAAAAAGTCGTGAAACTAAAATTTTGGAGCCATTGCAATAGCGTTTTCTCTTCGAAAATTTGCTAAAAACTATATTAGGTAAGTCTTTTCTCGATTATTAGCTCTTAAATAACTGAAGGTATCTTCCTGTCTACAACGTGATGGCTTGTCAATAATTGAGCTACCAAATCAGCTAAGTGGTAAATTGAGGAAGATTTTTGTTCCAAAATAATGAATAAAGTATCATCCACACATAATTCTATGTTTTCGATACGTATGAGGCTTCATCATTTTCACCTGTCGATCAACTGGGCAACGAACCTTCCCCTCCGTCCCCTTGATGTCGTCCAGGAAGAGGCGTCGCAATTGAATTTGTCACCTGATGGGAAGGAAGCTTCTCACGCGATCACAACTTCCGGCTTCTTGTCAACACCCGGAAGCGCCAATAACTTCTGGACACGTCCAACTCCCGCGAGCTTCCAGTCGATTTCCGGCCCTACGGAAACGTGGATCCTCTGTATTGCATACAAATCGTAAACGCAGTAATTTACTCGGCTCTGCCGAGTTGAGAGGAAAATTTTCACTTCATACGCGTACAGTCGGATTTCTTGTAGAATCCGAAAGGTATTCAGCCGACGTGTTCTTTTGCACCTCGTAACTGTACGCAGTGGCTGATCCAGGATTTGAAGGGGGCTAATCGGGGAATGTTTGAAAAAATCCTAACCCAGAAGGGGGTTTTTAAGTACCTATATTTTGGGCTTTTAAATCAATATCAAAGTACATTAATTTAATTAAGTGCATTATTAAGTTATTGTTTGTTACTGACGATGGTTTGATCACCGAAACCCGTATAACAGTGTTTTTTTCGCGTTTTTCGTGTATTAGTGAAAATTTTCTATTTTTTCAATAACTCCATTTTTCATCAAAGTGCATTATTTTAAATGAAATCTTCACACTTCCTCTGTACTAATGTTGTATGAAATACCAGTATAAAGCGTGTCTCGGAAACAGGTCTGCAAGAAGCCAGGAATCGATTTTTCAGGACATTTCCGAACGAAAATGTTGTTTACATGTTTTTCGGTATTTTAAAAGCCCCCCCCACCCCCACCCCCATCACTTTTTTTCACATAATACTCATAATAAAACCCATTTGAATAAGAAGAAAAAAATTGGTGGTTACCTTTGAAAACCTCGTTAAATTTCATTTTAGAATATGCTAATTTGAAACATTTTTGAGTGGTCTCAACCCTTAAGGCTAAATGTAACGCTTTTAGTTGCAAAACCTGCCACCACGTGGCAGCACCAAAATGAAGGAAATTTCCTTGACTCCTCACAGGAGAACGAATCAAGATATTTTGAATCTGAAAACGGATTTGATAAGATATCAACCCATAGTTTGGACGAAATTGGTTTAAAAAATTTGCACAATTTTTTTGCGCACGGTTCAAAAAATTTTTTGATTAAATTGAAACTTTTTCAAAAATGTGGCCTTATACAGCAGTGTGCCCATGCATACAGTGTACAAATCCGTTTTCAGAATTTCGATCGGTCAAAAATTACGATCGTAATCCTTAAGATTGGTGAAACAATAGATTGGAAACAATAGTAGGGCTGACGGGGTGGAGGAGTGCGCGCGCGAGAGGGGGGCATTTTAGTGAGGTGGTGCCGGCCGCCTCGACCCCTCGCATGAACATTCTCGGAATCGAGTCTTCCTGATGTTGGTTGGAAAAGAAGTTTTGTCTGTGAGCAGGATTGGGTCATAGCCAAGTCAAATTGGACTTGTGCTTGCTGCCTAATAAATGTGCACTAGCTGGAAATTATTTTAATCGAATTTGGGCATAATACGAGTAATGTGAGTTTGCGACGGACTCTGGCTTGTGCTAAACTTTTGAGAGCCAAAAAACTGCGAAATTGTCGGACCTTTTTCAGCTTTTTCGCTTCTCGAAAACTATTTTCACTATAATATTATGCTAGAATAAGGAGGATAAAATTGCGCGTCGATTGGAGTTTAGTACGTCAAAATCGCTTCAGCCATTTAGCTAAAATCGCCAAAAATAAGTCTTTTTTCGATTTTTCCCAAATTTGTCGATACGTCCCTAAAATTTTGATACGTGATTCCTAAAAGCACATATTTTTCAAAATAGGCTCAAATTTCACATTTTTAGACACTTTTTCCCAAAATTGGTAAGTATTTTCGGAAACTGGCTTGGTGCGGTATCCTAGAGTGTGATTGTCTCTTAGAAAATGAATAAATCGTTTTGGTTTATTATTCTGTGAATAATACACCTATGTAATCGTTCAGCAAAAATTTTTTGGAACACCTCCTCAAAATTTTTTCTTACACGTTTCAAGGTGTCTAGATTCAAAAAATGCAATGTCCGTCCGCCGTCCGCCGTGTCACGCATGACTGCCTCAAAATTGGTCCAATTGAGTCGAAATTTGCACCAAATACTCATCTAGGGCAGACATGGTGCCCGCAAGCTTTTCAGCTCGATCGGACCAACGGTTTGGATTTTATGGACAAAAAACTGGCAAAAATGAGGCGTTTTTTAGGAGTTTTGAAGTGAAAACCGTTGAACGGGTAGTAACGCCCATAATTACCGTAAAAATGGTCGAATGAGATTCAAATTTGGAGGGTAGGTGGGGGTTGGTCCAAAGATGGTATCTATATTAGGGATGTTTGTTACCTAAAAGTATCGGAAAAACACGGGAAAAACGAATTAATGGCACATTGTTTATAAATGGTGAAAAAATTGTTTGACATTTTGATATTGATGGAGTACAGTTCTATATGTCCGCAAGAATAATAAACCCATGTGACAAGTACTTTGCAGCGTTTTTTATTTACTTTTGTACATTATATTGTGATAACATAAATAGGTATTATGCTTTTTGCCGTGAAAAGAATCACAGTTTCACAGACAGACAAAGATTCGAATTTATAATATAATAAGGATAATAAGGATAGAGATAGAGATAATAATAACCCCTACACATATATCCATGTCACGAGGTATCTGCTTACAGAGTACCTAGATAGTTCCTCTTATGAACTCGCCAAAAAGGTTGCCCAAATTCCAAGAACCCGACACTTCGATTTGATTTGGATTTGATTTTTTCGAAATCAGGTGACGTTTATGCAACTGTGTTTACATAAAGCTATTATAGTCGATGAATCTGAATGGTATTTACTTTGCCAACAGTATGTACCTACCTGATGTTTTTGATGTGCCAAAACTTTATTGCACTGCTCTAACAAAAATTGGCTTCACAAAAATGGACTTCTACAACAACGAGTGCGTCCATATTTCGTAACTCCGTTACCCAATTTTCATGGAAAATGTTGCGATCATAGTGTTTAGTAGGTTTCATGAGTCTGTTTGGTGCATTACTATGGTGCGAAACTTTAGTGTTTCCAGAGCGAAAACTCTGGACACAAATTGAAAAATTTTTGTTTGGGTAAAGATAAAAAACTTAAAAAAACGCTGCAAATCCCTGCACAACGGTTTATTATTTTGTATAGAATACCCTTCTGTTACAGATCACAGCTCTATGTATAGATAACCCTTCTATATAATATAATATATGTACTATTCCATGCATAATTATGTAGATCGCAGACCCTCCGTAGGTTAGTACCTAACCCCGTACTCGTTACTAGGTACCTACCTAAATCACGAGTTAAATGTTGCTAAAATAATTCTGCCGATGACAAACAGTACCTAACAAAAAGAAACACACATAATGAAGTTCTGAAAAGAAATTGTTGATGAGGAGTGAAAAAAGTTGCAAAAGTACCTACCAACAAACTCCAGCCCCTTCTACGTAGATGGTATAATGAACCGTTGTGTAATAATTTACCGTTGAGTAATGATTTACCGTAGTAATAATTTACCCATCAATAATACTTCAACGTTTGTCCAAGTTTCACTACCTACCAACAAACTCCAAAAGAGCCATCATTTTTCAAATTAAATAATATCACAGTACAACCAACTCGACTTCATACTCCGCCAATATAATCAGGTGATCCCTACCAATGATTGGCCGTATTCACAAATTCCTATTGTGGGCGCGTCTCTGGTTACGAGATTTGGTTTGAATTGTATACAATTTCATTCACACTGGAGTCGAAAATGCCTGTCGGTGCAAACTTCGGGGCCTTACTGTGAACGAACGGCTGGACGTACGATGCTCCGGATGGTCTTAAAAAACTCGCAAGTTCAAGAACTATTTAAAACCGTAAAAATATTTACGTAAAAAAATGGTATAGGCGTTTTGAAAATTTCAACCCCTATTTTGAACCCCTTAGAGATGACTCACAGTAACGTCGAGCTTCGAGGACCAACTAGACCCCGAACGGAACCTATAACCCGAATTTCATCAATTTTTTTTCATGGTAACTAAGAAAAGTGGCCCGTACGGCGTACGGTGTACGGCGTACGGCGTACGGTGTACGGCGTACGGTGTACGGCGTACGGCGTACGGCGGACAGACAGAAATATTTTTATTGCAGTTTTGGATTCTACATACCTTGAAACGTAAACCATCAAATTTTGAGGGGGGGTAAGAATTTTTTTTTTCATGCTCGATTCCAATGGTTCATTATTGAAAATAATAAACCAAAACTAGCGACTACTTCTTCCAAATTCAAAGGACAATTGGAAATAACGATGAGAGAGCGTTGTTTTTGGTTTATTATTTTCAATAATGAACCATTGGAATCGAGCATGAAAAAAAAAATTCTTACCCCCCCTCAAAATTTGATGGTTTACGTTTCAAGGTATGTAGAATCCAAAACTGCAATAAAAATATTTCTGTCTGTCCGCCGTACGCCGTACGGGCCACTTTTCTTAGTTACCATGAAAAAAAATTGATGAAATTCGGGTTATAGGTTCCGTTCAGCGTCTAGTTGGTCCTCGAAGCTCGACGTTACTGTGAGTCATCTCTAAGGGGTTCAAAATAGGGGTTGAAATTTTCAAAACGCCTATACCATTTTTTTACGTAAATATTTTTACGGTTTTAAATAGTTCTTGAACTTGCGAGTTTTTTAAGACCATCCGGAGCATCGTACGTCCAGCCGTTCGTTCACAGTAAGGCCCCGAAGTTTGCACCGACAGGCATTTTCGACTCCAGTGTGAATGAAATTGTATACAATTCAAACCAAATCTCGTAACCAGAGACGCGCCCACAATAGGAAATTTGGCGGAGATAAAATCATTGGTAGGGATCACCTGATTATATTGGCGGAGTATGAAGTCGAGTTGGTTGTTCTGTGATATTATTTAATTTGAAAAATGATGGCTCTTTTGGAGTTTGTTGGTAGGTAGTGAAACTTGAACAAACGTTGAAGTATTATTGATGGGTAAATTATTACTACGGTAAATCATTACTCAACGGTAAATTATTACACAACGGTTCATTACCTATAACATCTACGTGGAAGGGGCTGGAGTTTGTTGGTAGGTACTTTTGCAACTTTTTTCACTCCTCATCAACAATTTCGTTTCAGAACTTCATTATGTGTGTTTCTTTTTGTTAGGTAGTGTTTGTCATCGGCAGAATTATTTTAGCAACATTTAACTCGTGATTTAGGTAGGTACCGAGTAACGAGTACGGGGTTAGGTACTAACCTACGGAGGGTCTGCGATCTACATAATATGTATATAATAGAATAGTACATATCATATTATATAGACGGGTTATCTATACATAGAGCTGTGATCTGTAACAGAAGGGTTTTCTATACAAAATAATAAACCGTTGTGCAGGGATTTGCAGCGTTTTTCGTAGTGTGGACCCCTAGGGATCTACATTACGAGATAATACAAAGGGATCGCTCATTCTGGGAGGACAAAATGATAACAAAGTTGAAATATTGTTATGAAAATGTTCTGCTCCCAGAAATTATTGATCCAAGGATACCACGTTCGCTGGAAATACGGGAGCCTACCCAGGACTTGGGATGAAAATTCCTCAAAGTATAATAGGTACTTTATTTTGAAAGCAAATATAGTATATTCAACAGCAGAAATGTTTCAAGTGTTTGATGATCTGTACCTATATGTCCCCTAATTTCGATACTGCTCAGATTTGAAATACCCAGTTTAATTTTTCAAGACTAGATTCATGGACTATGATTTTACACGCTGTCCCATAAAATTCGCGTAGGTACCTATATGAAAGATTTATCGACTTGTATTTTTTGAAACATCTATATGCATGTAGGCACGCTGTTGTAGGTACCTGCCAATCTTTGTGAACAATAAAAAATTGTTGCAGTGCGCAAAAGTAACAAAATTATTTTGAAAGTGTGTATGTAGTCTGTATGTATGTATTTAGGGACACAACTTGCAATATAATCTAAAATTATTTGAGTTTTGAAATACTTCACTACTAAATTCCGGATGTGACAATACGTTTTGGAGATATAGCGAAAAATACGAAAAACAATTGGATTTCACAACGCGGTTTTGAGAGTGGTGGTAGGTATGGTATTTTAGCTGTATCTCGGAAACTATTGAGTCTACCGAGCCTATTCTAGTATTCTAGCAAATCTAATTCAGTTTCAAAATGTACACTTTTTGTCAAAAACGCGCTCTATCATGGCCAAAATGGGGGAAAAACAAAAAAGTGCGAAAATTTCGAGGTTTCTCGCATTTTGACCAAAGTTTTGGGGGCCACCGTTGTCAAAAACATGGATTTTGCGTATCAATCACATCCCCTACAAGAAAAAAACGAAATCTACTACCCCCAACTTAGGCACCCTTTTCTCGTAGTCCACAAACGTGAGACAAGGCTTGACCCAATCCTGTTCACAGACAAAACTTCTTTTCCAACCAACATCAGGAAGACTCGATTTTGATGCCGACCTTGAGTAGGAGAATTCGGAGAACGTTCATACGAGGGGTCCAGGCGGCGGGCACCACCTCACCAAACTGCCCCCCTCGCTCGAGCGCACTCCTCCACCCCGTCAGCCCTACTATTGTTTCCAATCTATTGTTTCACCAATCTTAAGGATTACGATCGTAATTTTTGACCGATCGAAATTCTGAAAACGGATTTGTACACTGTATGCATGGGCACACTGCTGTATAAGGCGACATTTTTGAAAAAGTCTCAATTTAATCAAAACAAATTTTGAACAGTGCGCAAAAAAATTGTGCAAATTTTTTAAACCAATTTCGTCCAAACTATGGGTTGATATCTTATCAAATCCGTTTTCAGATTCAAAATATCTTGATTCGTTCTCCTGTGAGGAGTCAAGGAAATTTGCCCCCGATAGTGCTGCCATCTCTTATCTGAGAATCTCACTAACTTGTCGTTACATTTAGCCTTAAGATTCGCGCTTGACAATCGGAATTTGACGACTCTCAGAAAATACGAAAAACTTTGAAGTGCTGCAGCTCAGAGAGGGCGACCCAAGTCACCAGTTGTTTGTTGTAATTTTATGAATGAGTGTCATGGCGAGTTTTATGTGGAAAAGCGTGATTTACGAGAGAAAAACTCGAAATGCCAAAAAACACGAAAATAAGGGTTCAAAAGAAAATTGCCAAGAGACGTTTTCATTCGGAAATAACCTGAAGATCGATTCCTGGCTTCTTACAGGCCTGTTCCCGAGATATCCTGTATACTAACAACAGCTCAAGGTAATTTATTATATTTAATACAGTAAAGTTTCGTTTTTCAAAGAAAGCTCATTATTTTATCCTGAAAGTACATTTTGAGCCAATGGGGAAAGCCCCCCCCCCCCCCCCCTCCCCCCGCCACTCTCTGGATCTGCCACTGAACACAACTTTGTGTTAGAACGATCCGTGCTTTTACGAATCCGTACTTGTACAAGTACCTACCTCGTTGCGTCAATGGATGTGATTGTTGGGCCGAAGTTACACTGGACCGTAGCTCGTCAGAAATTTCGTTCGTACAAATTGGCAATTGGCCTCGCGAACGGGGTGGAAGCACTGTTCATCCTGTCACTTTCGAAATTCGGTGTTTTGTGAGACAGAACAAATTCACGAAATTATGTACTCTGTAGTACTATTGTACATAGTACCTACGTATCTGTATGTTTGGTTGGTAGCCATTGCGATTTTTCTTGCGTTGCAGGGGCGCCATTTCACCAAACTGTTGGGGGGGGGGGGGGGGACAACAGGGCCCTGCGCTATCTACTAAGGAAAGGGGGTCCAGGGTTTTTTCCCCCGCAAATTTGTTTAAATTAATATTACATTTAGATGTAGGCTAATTTTATGCTTCCTTTTACATATTTAAAGTTTCAATAAAAGAATAAATAAAAACAAAATCAAAGTACCCTTTTTCAATTCATTAAATTAGCATTGCTACATTCCAATAATATTCATTCAAAATATTCCTTTTTAAAAGAATAACTTTTTAAAAGAAGGCTATGATATTCTAGATAACTCCAGTAGTCATTTTCATTATTTGTCAATTCCTTGGGGGAGGGGGGGGGGCCTAGGCCCCCCCCCCTGCCCCCCTTAAATGGCGCCCCTGTTGCGTTGAAATTCGTTTTAAATTGAAGGATCTGTATAAATTTGTCTTGAAATTGACTGAAACTTTTTGTGCTGAGTAAAATTTGGTGAGTGGCCGTTGTGATTTACTGAGCGCATTGCTCTTCGTCGAAGTTATTGATGTGCATCTTGAAATTCGCTTCAAGTTGGAATTACTCACTGAAACTTCGTGTACCGAGTTGTACTGATCCACTGAGTACAGTGACTGGAAGGTCTATTAATCACCTCGAAATTTCCTTAGTATTCAAATTACTCATTAGAAAATACACAACACACATTTTACAAACGAGCAATGGTTGGTGGTTTCTACTGTAACCGCAGCTGTAGTCCTACGTATTTCAAGTAGATGCGAGCCATCTTATTAAATAATTAAATAGGAACCCCCAATTGAATTAATAAATATTAGCTTATTAACTAGATAATTCAAAGGGCTGTTGTCATTATGGAACGAGCCATTTGGACAACATACTCATTGCCGATTGGTCGGACCCGGACGCATCCACCTTGGTGGCTCTGTGGACCGTTGCCCATCCTCCCATTCCTACAACGTCCTCTAAAGTTATTTTGTGAAAAACAAATTGATAGACAATTTATATTCGTTGTGCAGCCTTCACAGGATTCTCAAGAAATACTAATTTATTATCAACTTGCTCGACTTCTGTACCTTACTGCCAGCTTAATACCTCCTCTACCAACACTTTTTCATAATAAATATCACGTAATGAAAAAAAAAGTTATTGAAGAGCTGGGTGGACTCACTTTGCCATTCATTGGAAAGTCAACACCTGAGCTCATAATGAAACTTTGTTGAAGGGCCCTCCCACCTAACGAGAGACCTGAATTCATTTTCTTCGGGATTTTACTTAGCCAGCACAAACCCCCTTTTTTTTGTATATAGTAACATTGAAAAATACGGGAAACGTCAGTACGTTGTATGTCAAATGTGGAACTTAGTTATGGAACTTAGTTTAGCTTCGTTAGAAAATGTATCCAAATTATATACCCACATAAATATGTGATTTAGTACCTATTCCTAATACTAATAGCACATATTCCTACTATGCTGTATATCTTTATAACAGTTGTTAAGGTAAAGTCGATAGTTACATCTGGATATAGTAATCTTAAAACTTAGTAACCTTACTGCTCAGTACACTACGTATTACTACCCTTTTATACTCTGCTTTTCTATTAGACCACTCTTTTGTGTAGGGATGGGGTGACAGTTTTCTGCGTCAAAAATAGAGTAGCGTTTAATACTACTCTGTTTTGGTGTTGACAACCGAACATTTTCCAAGCAACAACTGAAGTGTGTGACAGAGTGAGGAGAGTGACGGTGGACCCTCGAGAGTCCCCCCCTCCTAGACCAGCTATATTATCACCAGTTAAGAAGGGATATCGATTAGGCTTCCCCAAGCGACCCCGTCTCCACCGGAACAAAAAACCACTCGAGAACAGACACCGTCACAAGTGGTACAAACGCTATGAACTGTAATGATTATAACTCTATATACCGAAGTAATTGACTGCCATATCCTGTTTTGTATAAGAGTTTGTAGTGGCCATTATTCATCGGTTGATTCTGTTTACTTGTTGTAATTTTTGTTTGATGAATGCCATCTCTTGTTCTCAGGGGAAACGGAGCGTTGGCGAGTTGGGGCGCCATTTTCGGTTTCATCGTCATGATGATCCTCGAAGTCTGCCAGAAGGACGAGTAAACCCCGCGAGACGTTCCCTTGACTACCTCGTCCACGTAGAGGACGTTCCCCTTGTGGTTTTTAAAACTCGAGACGGGAACAAGAACTGAACATTGATGTGACCCTTTTGTAATTGCTCCTCTTACGAATTATTTTTGGTAAGAACGTTTTAAACGTTGACTTGACTTAGAAGAAAATTGTTTTGACGATTTCCCCATTCACTCGATGTTACTAGAACGAAAAACTAGGTCTAGATCAAAATTATAGTTCATTAGGTAGGTACTCGTAAATAGTTATGAAAAATGAACATTAGAAATTTCGTTACACATCAAGTCGCTCATTTTTATTTGTGACATTTTCTAATTTCCCGTTTGAATTCTATAGATTTGTGCAATTACCGTGTATCATTTCTGAAATTGAGCCTACTTGTATTACATCTTAGTTTTTATTGTGACTTGAAAATCCTCAATATTCCTTATCATTATCTCGCCAATATCGCATGTAATTATTGTTATTTAAAGTTCTTATAAAATTCTCCTAAGTCGATTGTGGGCTTCCTTTGTCATCTCGTACGGGCCAAGAAGTGGTACGATCAAATTTTCCAATGCTCCCAAGTTGCCACTTCCACGGACAATCAATAAGTATCGACGTTATTTCGACGATCTTTCGACGTTTTTCTTTTTGAATAAGAAAATAATGGAGATCATCTCCAAAATGTCCCCAAGGAAACTCTTAGCTTCTTAGGCCTGTACCAAGGCGTGTAGCTTCTTACTTCTCTTTACACGCCTTATGCCTGTACGAACAAGTTTTATCTCAATTTGCACAGCACTTTGAAACGTTATTTTCGTTGGTTTATTTCATTCGATTTCGGCGGAACGATGCATAGTTCTTATTACTCCGAATTCGGGCATGAAACAAAAGTTGGAACA
The DNA here is from genome assembly GCA_954871275.1 of Leptopterna dolabrata. NCBI lineage: Eukaryota > Metazoa > Arthropoda > Insecta > Hemiptera > Miridae > Leptopterna > Leptopterna dolabrata. The sequence continues at coordinate 17,007,264 of OX940984.1, read as the reverse complement.
GTCACACTTGACACCTTAGCGCAATAATTTTGACTTGCTGCAAGTGCGAAGAGGATAAAATACAATAATTTTACCATGTTGATATAAGTAGACAATTTACACGTTTAAATAATGTATTGGTATTTAATTATTGTTTTTGTTGTCACTCTTGGTTGTTTTATTATCTCCGGTATGAGTTTCAAAACGCTCTTGATTTCCAATAGATGTTACTCCCATTCTTAGTTGACGGATTCTTTAGAGCGATGAAACTTACATGTTGCAGTATCTGTATATTTTATAGGTTGTTGAATGAAGGCGAGTTGGTGTTCAGTTACCTGCTACTGCACCCTTTGTTATCCCGTGTTAGATCGATGAAAACAGGCAGTTACGTATATTACGTTTCTTTTCTACCTTCATGTATGATTTCACTATTTATCTTTCATGTTACGTAACCTATTGATTTTCACATTTTTTCTTTCTTTTAATTACTGTACAATTTCCATGTCTCGCAAGGTGTTGTTACCAACATAAGTTGAATATTCGACTTATAATACGTTTTTAATATCAGTCTGCACAACCGCACAAATCAGATGCTAATCTGTGTTTGTTTTATTGGCTTTGTTCGACTTAAGTAGTTTGCAGATCACCTGTTTTCTTTTAAATACCACTAAACTGACAGTTGTTTGAAACATTCCAAAATATCGAAAGATTTAAGGGTTTGAATTGCGGGGTGTGATTTCATGGTGCTTTGTATTTACAAGTTTCCCCAAGTATACGTCAAGTATACCATATTATTTAAGGTAGAAATATTATTTTTGGTAATTGCCAATACCCGTGACATAGTTATTTAATCCAAGTTTGACCTATTGCTTTACATGACTGTAACTTTCGACGGTGTAAAATCCACTCGTATTATTATTATTATTATTGAGCAAGGTGATGTAGTTATATTAATTCCTCGTTACAAAAAAAATTAATACGAGTAAATTTCGATGGTGGAACCCTTTTAAATTGGATCTTCCCCGTTTTCACAGTTTTCTCTTGTATTAAATCCTTAATTATTTTAAATTTAATTGAAATATAAAATATTTCACGTTGTTCCAAACTATTGTTAAATTCTGATTTATTTCTTGCCATTCTGTTCGTATTATTTAGTCAGAGTAGGATCCTTCCCCGTTGTATGCCTACTTTTTCACGTGCTCTTCCCAGAAAGAAACGTTGGCTCAAAATTAAACGTAACTAATGTGAGGGAAGATTGTTGAGTTCATGTACTTAGTTCCAAATGTGAGCTAGTCAGTAAATTGGACGAACGGAAAAACGGTGTTATTGTGTATTTACTAATGAAATTAAACTGTTTGTGGTATTACACCGGTTTTGCGTTATTTGCACCCTTCACTTTCACGAATTGAACCACTCGCGAGATCACAATAATATAAGTAATTTAGTCTAGTTTACCAGGCAACAACTGTTGGTGAAAACCCAACTTGTGGGTGTAGGGATTTTAACTTGGGTTGGCTTTAGCAGCTCATGTTTTAGTAGAAACGTAATTCGAAGTAGGACTAATTTCATTCGTATGTATCTCCCTCATCACCCACACGAGTGTAGTCAAAGCGAGGAAGCTCAAAACATCCCACATTACACGCTTTTTCTTCCTCAAGAAGGATCCCGGCGTTTTGCTTCCAACGTTGATTTGCATAATCGCCGAAAAGTAAGTAGGCGGGGGAACGGCTCAATTCGTTCAATCCGAAACAAGGAAATTGTGTTTTCAGATGGACATCCCACTCGTTGCCTGTAGGTCGTAACCAAGTACCTACACGTTGGACGAAAAATACGTCAACCGGAAGGGAAAGTAAAAAAACGCGCAATTTGGTATTTCCAAATCAGCCAGATTTCCATCCCACGAGTGGCTAATCAACCGGGATTCGGCGTTTCACAAATACGAGACTAATAGCAGGTGCCCGTCTCCGTCTTCATTTTTAAAGAACTTGCTAAACGTTGAGAGGAATTGAAAGCTTATAGATTTAATGGGACGCCATTACATTTGCAGCTGCAAGTGGAGTCACCGGTTCCCTGAGAGGAAAGCGATGCAGGTGCTGACTGTGAAAACTGACTGTTGCGTTCTTGGCCACCTGGTGGCTGTTGAGCCACACGGGTAAGTAATTAGTTTGTCAGACTTCCTGAGTTTTGAGTTGGTGTGAAATGGGAAGATATGAAGAGGGACTATTGAAATGGGACCTACCCAAGTCGAAAAATGAAGAGGGCGAAAAAAAAATCAATTAATTTTTTTATTAGTTCCAAACGTTCTTTAATCAATGCTGAATCGTTCGATACCAATATGTTGAGGATTTGGAGCTTTGTAGGTAGTGTAAATAGCGCTCAAAGTTGGGAACTCCGCTTGCGGATATATCTGATGTTTAGCGGCTACCCCGAATGACTGTTTCTTTAACGTCCTGCTCTACTCTGTCCTGCTGAACTTTTGCTCTGGACACTATCATTGAATGTCGCACCTCTGAATTATTATAGGTAGAGTATTGGGCCGACCTGAAAATATGTCCGTCCCACAGGTCAATGGGAAAAGGGAGGACCCGCCAACTTGGGTACGAAAAGGGTGCTGGAGCAACAACTGTTCTACTGATGAGCAGAAGGTGGATAACCTATGCTCCTTAATGCAGCTTCGTAGCATTGATTGATTGAGTAATTGAGCGCTTTATTTACAGCACCAGGGTGAGGACAGGGCCATTAGGCCCTCTCTTACTCCTCCCCTGGCAATCGGTAGGTTACAATTCCTCGCTTATAACCCTTATGCTACAAATACATTGTTACAACTATTTATTTTTAGCAGCCATGGACGAAGTCTTGGTAGGTAGACATGCTCGGTTCACACAAACAGTAGAATTCCGCATCATGGTCGAAATTCAAGAAGAGTACGGTGAAAAAAGTCTAATTATTCACCTAATTCGAAAATATGCCTGAAACCCTGGGTTGCAGCGGTACTAAGAATGTAAATACTATGATCGCTGGTTCCTGGAGTAACAGGTCAGGAACCGGGCAGTTCAAAAATAACTGTTCTTCCCGTTTTGTCTCTTCCTCTCTTATTTATTAATTAAATTATTACTTCATTGCAATTCGATCATAAATTTCATCCTAGTACCCTAGATATCCAAGGACTGAACTTCAGTGTGCAACTGAGATAGGCATTTTCTTTTTTAAAAGTAAAATGACGGATGAGGGTTTTCGTTCTTCTTACCACAACAACGTTAAAAAAAAGTTATACTCGTATTTTGTAAATTAAACTAAAAAAACGCTGCAGATCCCTGCACAACGGTTTATTATTTTGTACAGAATACTGTCGTGAGTCCCTCCCGGGAACACTCCACTAGCAACCTCAAAGCTCTCACCAATATTCCTATGTAAAAATTACCTTCCGCTAATAAACATCTGAGTGGGGAGACAGGCAACAGAATCCGGGGGACACAACCTGGAGCCCCACTACCAGCTCCCAACAGGGAGCTGGAGGGAGAGGACTCCAAGTCCTATATAACCCCGGATCCTGGAGCTTTAGCTTCATTCGACACTTCCTCTAACCAGCTCTCTCTTCTCTCTCTACCTTCCTCCTCCCAGATGCCTGGTGGTATCCGCCGCTCTGGGAATTCACCTCCTACCTTCTCCCCTTGTCTACATCGGTGGATATCCGCCGCCTAGACAAGCACCTTCCTTCACCTACATCGGTGGATTACCGCCGCCTAGGTGAATTTCCTTCCTCTCGCCTACATCGGTGGATTACCGCCGCCTAGACGAGATTCCCTCCACTCACCTACATCGGTGGATTACCGCCGCCTAGGTGAACTTCCTTCCTCTCACCTACATCGGTGGATTACCGCCGCCTAGGTGAAATTCCCTCGCTCTCCTCTACTTACTCCTTCACGCCACCGTGATGATCAATTTAAATTCATCACAGTGGTGAACCCGACGTTCATCCAACCTTCTATCCTCTTACCAACTCATGTGTCGCCCCAGTCTAGTTCGGTGTCCCGCATTTTAAATTCACATTTAAAATAGTCAGTATAAATTCGCAATTTTTTGGCCCACCGCAACCGCTCACACAGCTCTCAACTCTCCGCCGCATACAAATCCGCTGCCGCTAATTGCGAATTTTCAAATTCAAACGCTCAAATTGAATTTTGTTCACAGACACCTCCACCATGGACCCGAACTCACCATCGCCGCCGCTCCTCCGGCCGTCCCTGCTGCAGCCGCCGACCACTGCGGCTTCTGACGCAACCGACAACCCCTTCACCAGCCTCTCACCACCCGGCTCCGCCGCATCCGCCGCCGCCGCTGCCGCCGCCGCTGCAGCTGCCGCACACGCCGCCGCCGACGTCACGACGGCCTCGGCGTCGTTCCCGCTGTCGCTACCCCCCTTCTACACGCACGACCCCGCACTCTGGTTCTTCCAGGTCGACGCTGCGTTTTCTGCCGCCAACATCCGCAGCCAGCGTACCCGCTACTCCCGCATCATCTCTCTACTACCATATGAGATCCTCCTGCAGACATCGGACATCTCCCCCGACGCCACGGCCGCCTACGACGACCTCTGCGCCCGCCTCATCAGTTTATAGCAACCTTCCAAGATCGCACGTGTCGCAGCACTCTCCCAGCCCCAACATCTCGGCGATTTGAAGCCCTCCCACCTATACCGTCGCCTACGTCATCAGCTACACGACGTCGTGACGGCCGACATCGCTCGAACTTTCTGGCTGCGAGCCCTCCCCCACCCCATCCAGATGGCGCTCGCCAGCCACCTCGACGGACCGGACGAGCCGCTACTCCGTCTAGCCGACACAGTATACGACCTCGCCGCGGCCGCCAGCGTCACGGAAGTCGCCGCACCCCGCACCCCCACCCCACGCAGGGACCGATCGCCGTCTCAAGAGCGCCGCCGGCCCCCCTCCCTCCACCGGCGCCGCTCCCTCTCCGTCGATCGCCGGCCGACCCCCTCCACCGACCACCGACGCCAGCGCTCGGCCGACCGCCGCACCGCCTCCCCCACCCAGCAACAAAGAGGGAGGTCCCCGAACACGACAGCCCCCTCCAACTCCGCGCGCCCCACCAGGACCTACCTCCCAGCGGACCCCCCCCACCGATGTTTCTACCACGTGAACTTCGGTGGGGAGGCCCGCAAATGCCAGCCCCCCTGCTCCTACTCCTCCAAGCAGGGAAACGCGGACGCCCCTCGACCATGATGCGGAATTCTACTGTTTGTGTAAATCCGGCGGGCCCCCCTCCTCGCCAACACGGGGGGGACCACCACCAACCCCTCCCCGCCCGCATTCACACCACCACTACCAAGCCTCGCTACCCCTCCTACGCCGCCGCCACGGCTGCCAACCTCCCGGCCGCATCTGCCGACGCCGCAAAACACGCCACCTCTCCATCAACTGACACCCCGCCCCGAGTCAACCCCTCCAAGCCCGCCTCCAGGGCAGCCAACCTTCCGGCCGCCACTAGCGCCGCCGCTACCGTTCCCCCACCCCGGAACGGCCCCTCCAAGCCCGCCTCCAGGGCAGCCACCCTTCCGGCCGCCACTAGCGCCGCCGCTACCGTTCCCCCACCCCGGAACGGCCCCTCCAAGCCCGCCTCCAGGGCAACCACCCCTCCGGCCGCCACTCGCGCCGCCACTACCGTTCCCCCTCCCCGGAACGGCAAAAAAACGCCCCGTGTCTCCTTCGCGGAGGACCAACCACCGCCATCGCACCCGCCCATCACCTCGGACGAACCAAGCCCCTCCCATCCGACAGACCCCAACACCTCAGCCATTTTACCACACTCCGCCCCAGCTCACCAACGCCTGTTCCTCAAATGCTCAAAAACGCACGTCCCGTTCCTCGTCGACACAGGGGCGGCGCTCTCCATATTCCCGAATAATATTCTCCGGCGACAGGCGCGTTGTTACCGGCAACTCCTCTACGCCGCCAACGGTACCACCATCCCCTCGTACGGGACGTACCGCTCATCAATCCATATGAGCGGGCTCGCGTACGAGTGGGAATTTACCGTGGCGGACGTAGAGAAAGCTATCCTGGGGGCCGACTTCCTCGCATATTTCGGCCTCCAGGTAGACGTCCGTAACGCGCGCCTGCTCGACCCCTCCACCCAGAAACCCATCCCCGGGTTTATTCATGCGGTGGATCGCCCCCCATCCCAATTTGAACAACTCCTCCTACAATACAAACCCCAGCGCCGCCCCTCGGCTCACATCTCACAGACCCTGGACTACATTGAAACCTCTGGCCCCCCAATATCCGCAAAAGCACGCCGCCTCCACCCCCTCCAACTCTCACAGGCCCGCAAACACTTCGATAACCTCATCAAAGACGGCATTATCCGCCCCTCCAAATCCCCGTGGGCTTCTCCACTACATATTGTGCAGAAGCCTAACGGGGATATCCGCCCCTGCGGTGACTACCGCCGCCTCAATGCCCGAACAACCCCAGATCTCTACAACGTCCCACACCTCCGGGACTTCTCTTCCCACCTCCACAACACAACCATCTTTTCAACACTCGACATCTCTAGAGCCTTCCATCACATTCACATCTACCCCCCTGACGTACCTAAAACAGCCATCATCACCCCTTTCGGCCTGTTCGAATATATCAAAATGGGTTTCGGCCTCCGTAACGCTGCCCAGACATGGCAGCGTTACATGGACAACATTCTACGAGGCCTACCCTTCGTATTCTGTTTTTTGGACGACGTACTGATCGCTTCCCGGGACCCGAAGGAACACCTCGCACACCTGAAACAGGTACTTGACATCTTCGCCGCCGAGGGCCTCACCATAAACTCTCCGAAATGTGTTCTCGCCCAACCCTCCGTCCGCTGCCTCGGCCACCAGGTTTCGTCCGAAGGAATAAAACCCCTACCTGACAAAGTGCACACCCTCACCGACTTCCCACAACCCAACACTGTCTCAGAACTCCGCCGTTTCCTGGGTATGTTGAACTTTTATCGTAGACACATCAAACACGCAGCACAACATCAACAACCACTCATACACGCTATCCCACAACCGGCCAAAAAAAACGATAAACGCCCCATTTCCTGGACCCCCACCCTCACAGCCGCCTTTCAACAATGCAAACAGGACCTAGTAGACGCCGCTCTATTGGCCCATCCCGACCCCCATGCCCCCCTCTCCATCACCACGGATGCATCCGACTGGGCCATCGGGGCAGTCCTCCACCAACACACCGGCGCCACCCCCCAACCCCTCGGCTTTTTCTCTAAAACTCTGTCCCCAACTCAAAAAAATTACTCCACCTTTGACAGAGAACTCCTCGCCATCCACGAAGCCATCAAACACTTCCGTGACTTCGTGGAGGGCAGGCAGTTCTCTGTCGTCACCGACCATAAGCCCCTCACCCACGCCCTCCTCCAAAACCGAAAATCAGCCTCCCCCCGTCGCCTCCGGCAACTCGAATTTATCGGACAATTCACGTCCGATATTCGTTATTTGCCGGGGGCCGACAACTGCGTCGCCGACGCCCTCTCCCGCCCCACCCCTGCGCCGGTGGCGGAGTTACTGCCCTTCCCTTCCCCGCAAAACCTCAAACACCACCAAAATCCTACTTCCGATCCCGCACTTTCCAACCTCATCTCCGCCTCAAAATTGGAACAGCTGCCTCCCCTCGATCTCTGGTGCGACGTATCGGCCGATTCACCGCGCCCGTACGTCCCGCCGGAGCTGAGGAGGCAGTTGTTCCTCCATTACCACTCCCTCCATCATCCCGGCATTCGGGCGAGCCGGGACCTCATCAAGACGCGGTACTTCTGGCCCCATATGAACACAGATATCCGTACCTGGGTTCTGGGGTGCCAGAAGTGCCAGCAGTTCAAGGTCTCGGCTCACCCCCATGTACCTCCTCAACCCATCCCCGATTCTCTCCCGTGGGAACATGTCCACTTGGATCTGGTCGGCCCTCTTCCCCCCTCCGAGGGGAAGAGGTACTGCCTCACCATGATCGACCGTGCGACCAATTGGGTAGAGTGTATTCCACTCGCCCACATTACCGCGGACGCCGTCGCCGCGGCCTTCCTCAATCAATGGATCAGCCGCTACGGCTGTCCGCGGACACTCACGGTCGATCAGGGGAGGCAGTTTGAATCAGCCCACTTTGCCGACCTGCTCCGTTCCCTCGGGATTCAGAAAATCCGCACCACTCCTTATCACCCCCAATCCAACGGGAAAATAGAGCGGTGGCACTCGGTCCTCAAGCAAGCCATCTCCACATCAGCCACTTCCCCTTCATGGACCAAAACCCTCCCCTACGTTCTACTTAGCCTCCGCACTTCCGCCCGTCCTTCAGACAACACAAGTCCCGCACAACACGCTTTCCGAGACCCCATTCGTTTACCGGCCGACATTTTCCCTCCACACAACACCCCGTCCATTAACAGGGAACCGTTACACACCTCAACACCGACAAACGACACCACTTACCCAAAACGCTTTTACACTTCCACGCATATGTACTTGAAAGAGCCCGGCATGCATAAAACCTTTCAGCCCCTTTATGCCGGGCCCTTTCAAGTCATCCGCACAACACCAACCACCGCGACCCTGCAAATGGACGGGAAACCCCACACCGTCCCTTTCGCCCGCTGCAAACCCGCCCCTGTTCTCCCTCAACCAACGTCAACTATCAGTCTCCCGCCGTCTGTTTGCCATGCAACATCTCTCTCCACCACAACAGTCTCCCCCGTCGCCGTTTCCGGATTTCGATTCGGATCCGGAAACGGCGGCCATACTCCGGGACGTTTACGTCCCGGACCCGCTCTCCCCCCTACCCCCTTCGCCCGGACCAACACCATCGCTTCCGTTTTTTCCGCAAAGGATTTCCGGACTACCTCCCCGGCCCCGGCGGTGGAAGTACCCCCAGTGGCGCATACTGCGCGAATTTCGCGCAGCGCAAGCCACCGGGGTACACCCCCCCTACGTCCCGATCGACCCCCTTATGGACCCCCTCCTCCACCAATTTCGCCTCACCCTACTTATGCCGCCCCCACCGCCCCTTCCAAACATCACTCCCCCCGTCTTCAACGAACCCCCGCCCCCCAAATTTCAACCCCCTCTTGCTCCTCCCCCTTTTTCAATTTTCGACCCCCCAATTTTAAATTCGGCCCCACCAACACCCCAACCCACCAAACCCACAACACCCCCTCTTCCCCCACCGCCGCCGGGGATATCTGCAATAGTCTCCGCCGGGACAAATCGGTCCGGGCGGCGCAACAGACGACGGGAGCGTCCCTCGCCCCGCGTCCCGGCGGCCAAGTCCCCCGCCCCGCTCTGAGAAATCACGGCGGGGCCTTGAGATTTCGGGACAGTGTTTGTGTTCCATTATCCCACAGACACTGTACCGAACCTCACAGCCCCGCCGTGGCCACCTCGTCGCAGCGGGCATCAACCACATCCACCCACACACTACACCCACCTTTTCACTACACCCACACACTCAATACACTTCACCACACACAACCCACACCCAGGGAACGGCGGATCTCGCAACCCCGCTCAAATCTGTCTCCCCTGAACCCGTACCTACAAATTGTATATACCTGTAAATACCTGTAAATACTACCTGTAAATACCTTGCAAATTTCTAACTACCATCTAAATGCCTGTACATATCACTCCTCTCATCATCATCATCAACCTCATCACCATTGTAAATATTGTCACTTCATCAATTTTTTAATCATACCCTCATTGTACATATTTCTCCCATCATCAAATGTTGTCATCCTCACTTATGTCTACTTATGTCTACTTATGTCTACTTATGTCTACTTATCCTACTACCTGTATATCACCCTAGATTTAAGACACCTCCGGTCACGCTTCTGCCTTCAGCACTGCAATTGTTTGTTTCAGCCTTCAGCTCCTGTATACTTGCGCCTTCAGCCCCCCTCTTGTTTCCGCAGCCCTCAGCCCCTGTCGCCTTGAGCCTTCAGCTACCTCAAACATTGGTTCGAACTGGGGGGACCTCTGTCGTGAGTCCCTCCCGGGAACACTCCACTAGCAACCTCAAAGCTCTCACCAATATTCCTATGTAAAAATTACCTTCCGCTAATAAACATCTGAGTGGGGAGACAGGCAACAGAATCCGGGGGACACAACCTGGAGCCCCACTACCAGCTCCCAACAGGGAGCTGGAGGGAGAGGACTCCAAGTCCTATATAACCCCGGATCCTGGAGCTTTAGCTTCATTCGACACTTCCTCTAACCAGCTCTCTCTTCTCTCTCTACCTTCCTCCTCCCAGATGCCTGGTGGTATCCGCCGCTCTGGGAATTCACCTCCTACCTTCTCCCCTTGTCTACATCGGTGGATATCCGCCGCCTAGACAAGCACCTTCCTTCACCTACATCGGTGGATTACCGCCGCCTAGGTGAATTTCCTTCCTCTCGCCTACATCGGTGGATTACCGCCGCCTAGACGAGATTCCCTCCACTCACCTACATCGGTGGATTACCGCCGCCTAGGTGAACTTCCTTCCTCTCACCTACATCGGTGGATTACCGCCGCCTAGGTGAAATTCCCTCGCTCTCCTCTACTTACTCCTTCACGCCACCGTGATGATCAATTTAAATTCATCACAAATACCCTTCTGTTACAGACCACAGCTCTCGGTATAGATAACCCGTCTATATAATATGTACTAGCCTATACATATTATGTAGATCGCAGACCCTCCGTAGATTAGTATACCTAACCCTGTACTCGTTACTAGGTACCTACCTAAATCAAGAGTTAAATGTTGCTAAAATAATTCTGTCGATGACAAACAGTAACTAAAATGACAAAAAGAAACGCAAATAATGAAGTTCTGAAGGAAAATTGTTGATGTGGAGTGAAATAGATGTCCCTTCTGCGTAGATCACTGTTTTCTGTGGTCAGTACCTACCATCGTGGTCAAGTATAATGAACCGTTGTGTAATAACTTGCCCATAAATAATACTTCAACGGTTGGTCAAGTTGCAAAAGTACCGATCAACAAAATCCAGCCCCTTCTTGGTAGACGAACCGTTGTATAATAATTTGCCGTTGTGTAATAATTTACCCATCAATAATACTTCAACGTTTGTTCAAGTTTCAGAAGTACCTACCAACAAAATCCAATAGTCCATCACTTATCAAATGAAATAATATCGCAGAACAACCAACTCGACTTCATACAGCCATCCTTGATTATAATCAGGTGCTCGCTAGTGATGATATCCCGGCCGGATTTATACCGTTTGATTCACGATCGTGTTGACGAAGCTTTTTGTTGCACACGAACGGCTGGACGTACAATGCTCCGGGTGGTCTCAAAAAATTGTTTAGCTCAAGACAAATTTAATAACGTAAAAATACCATACCCTTCAATCGAAAGTTTTCGAGCTACGCCGTTCTGAAAATGTCAACCCCTATTTTGAACCCTTTAGAGATGACTGACAGTAACGTCAAGCTTCGAGGATCAACTAGACCCCGAACGGAACCTATAACCCGAATTTCATCAATTTTGTTTCATGGTAACTAAGAAAAGTGGCCAGTACGGCGTACGGTGTACGGTGTACGGCGGACAGACAGACATTTTTTAATTGCATTTTCGGATTCTACATACCTTGAAACGTAAACCATCAAAATTTGAGGGGGGGTTAGAATTTTTTTTCATGCTCGATTCCAATTGTTCATTATTGAAAATAATAAACCAAAAATAAAAACGCTCTGTGTTTAATAGTTTCGTGCACTTTCAACATAGGCAGGTACGAGTTGTTTCTTGTAGCAGTAAGCTACCCTAATTCTCTCTCTCTCTGTTTTTGTCCCTGTCGTGTATACAGTCCATGAATTTGAAAAGGGAGGTACGAGGGGATTTTATACTCTAAGATTTTGAAAACCATTGTTGGTTTTCAAAAATAGAGAAAAGGTACTTCTCCGCCGTGCACAGTTCTGACAAACTGTTATCGTATCTCGTACCTGACATGCTAACTGATGCAGAAGGAGCTGATTTTCAAACACGCTGGACACTAATTCGCGGTGCGAACACCGCGTACGCGACCGACGGAATGTGCTGCATCACCTGAACTTCTTTACCCTCACCTTTTAGGTATTTTATTGTGTTGTGGCGTTTTCAAACTATCACTTATTACGTACAGCAAGATAACGAGGACATCCTAGGGGACACCCGATCGGAGGGGACACCCGAGAACCTGATGGCTGTAGGTATAGCAACAGCAAGTTCGAATCGATGTGGAATGGGAAAATATTACGGAAAACTATTTTTTCAAATATGAATGACTGAAAGTTAATTTATTATTGGTGCAGAGTTGATAGTAGTTCGGTGAAATTGAATTATAGACAACTGTAGGCTGTTATAAAAAGAAATACAGATTTCCTTCCATAATTTTAGGAGACATTTGAAAGTCAATATTAAAGTTTCTTCGTTCTCTTCATTGAGATTTTGTCGCTTTGATGACCAAGGAAAAAGACTTGTGTGAGTTGAACAACGAGTTTTAATTTCATACAAAATGGACAGTAATTTTGATGAATTTATAATAGAATATTGTTGGAGAACTGGGATGATGTAAACACGAATGACCTAATGAAGATGACTGAATTTTCAATAGGGAAAACAAAAAATTAATGAGTGCAACCGCGGAAGCACCTGTCCCATTTGTTCGCGTCCCGTTTGTGGGCCGCAGCTGCCATCCGCGGGACAGCGTCATCAACCTCTGCTCTTATTCGAAGAGGAAATCAGTTGATCCTCGAAACCTTCCCCTCGCCCGTAAGACGGTGCAAGGCTATAAATAATAATTTCCCTCGCACACACACAAAGGAGAAGAAGAAGAAGGAGGTGAGCCAAAGATGAAGGTAAGAATCCCCGAAAGGCAGATGTCGTTCGGAAGCTGAGGGCTCGTGCGCGGCGCGGCCAGGTGCGCGAGGTGCATCTGCTTGTCGGAAGCAGCTGAAGGCTGTTGCTGTCGTAAGGATAATATCTTCTACATCCACAGTCTCAGGAGGGGAAGTAGAAACTAAGGAAGAAAAAACTCCTGGGGAATATCAAGGTGTCGCCTGCAGGCAAAGATGAACCACGTGGTCGTAAATGCTGCACCTTCAACTCTAATAATAACTTGAAGAAAATATAAATCTGTGCGGTACGACTGTGCATTAATTTTCATTTGGAGAGAAATTATTTTTAAATGAACTAGATTCGGGCAGGAAAGAATGAATTCTAAAACGGAAGAAGAAAAAACTAGATGCAATCATAAATGAGTGGTCCCAACAGAATTTAATATGACCGGGCATAGTTTTTCTCAGTATTCTTAGAATAGTTATTGAAGCCTGTAGTACGCGTTCAGAATGAGCTAGGAATTTAGTCTTTTATAAATATATTCCCTAAAGTCCGATATAGCATATTATAGCCCTTTAAGAAGAAAGCGTTCGGCTTGATGTGGGGAAAGCTGGTTAGGCGTCAAACACAGCCAGTGAGTCCACAGATTTCGACCGGAACGCTGTCAGAAATGCTAAGAGAAGTTGACATGACCGCTTTCAAATATAAATCTGCGCGCTTCAAATGGACTTTCATATTTTGTAGGTACAAAATTTTGGTACAGGAAATCAAGTTTGAAGGTTTGAGGGCGTAAGTCGGTAAACACAGTCAACTTCTGCACAGTGAGATAGGTACATCACGCATCATCACCGATCTTCATAATATTCGGTTAGTATTAATAGCCTTTTCCTGGCCAAAGTTTCCCAAATTCTATTTTCCTGCATCAGGATTTGAAGATTAATTATTGCTGAGGTGCGTGGTTTCATTATCCTAGGAACATCACTAATCATGTGTCATCTGCTGCACAGTCTCAATACCGTTCTCCTTCTGATTATGGGTGTACATAATTATATTATAGAGTTATCTCCTTGCCATCATACAATTGGGTTGGAAAATTGTTATTCTAAAGTAGGAATTCTAAAGTAAGTATTCTAAAGTAGAAAATTATTATTTACGTGACTGCTTCTCAAGGAATTCGCCACAGTATATGCAACACGCAGCCAAGAAATCAACCACACTGTGCTGATAATTAATTGATTAATATGGCTCAATAGATAATAAATATGGATTTTGATCTTGAAGATATTGGTTTCTCGATCCCCATACGAGCTCCATTATTAATTTTATTCCAAATGCACTGGTCTAACTAATAGGAAGACGCAGTGCAGAATAAAATACACGAGAGAGTTATGCACACAATTCCACTGCCTTTCGAGCAGCATGTATGAGTACAGAGCATCGTCAGCTGTGGGATTCAGAACAGTTAAGTACCTTCCTAGTATCCGTTAGAAGTTTCCAGAAAAGTCCTCAGATGAATCATCAGGTCGTATGCAGGAAGAGCACCTTTTCGCCGCTCGGATATAGCTCAAGAAAACTTCTGGATAAGATGGGAATCCAGACGGAGAAAATCTTGGACAAAGCAAAGAGGGACGAAAGAAGTTAATTAAAAACACAGATATTTATAAGAAATAGTTGTTGCACCGATAAACTTTACTATGTATCTATTAGAAAATCACCTGTCTCCCGGCAGACTGCTGTGCTGTTGGAAAAATCATTTTTTTCTTGACGAGGTCTCGAATGTATGAATCTTTGTAACATTTGAAACCCTTTCATGATGGGTAAGTGTACTTAGTCTTGAAACGCCTCTCGGCTGCCTTTCGGCCGCTACATTCAACCTTTTCACGCTGGAAAAAACGAAATCAATTTACTGCGGTGGCAAATCACATTTTCGCGTGTAAAAATTGGAAGAGGAAGGAGCATGGTGAAAAGATGGCGAATATGAAATATGAATGGACGAAGAATCTTCAACAAACAACAATACGAAGATCGAAGAAGGGGTTCTCTGATTGTGCACCATCAAGCTCCCCTCTTCCTCCCCACTAGGTGTAGTATCCCAGATTCTAAGGGATATCGTTATTTGCTGATAAACGTCAAAACTGGATATCAACGTACATTTCTTTTGTTAAACGCTCGTTAAAATTGAGATTCACTATCAAATTCATGACGAAAATGATGTCGACAATTGGAACAGATGGTCCTCAGATCCTTCACTATGAGTCCTCCCGGTTAACTGCTTGAAAGATTATTGTGCAAACTGCTGGTGATGCCCATAATAAACTGATATGGAAGAGTTGATGGAGAGTGCATTGTGACGTTACTTCTACATTCTTGATAAACTAAACTTTATTTCACAAACGTAGCTTCTTGGCGATCTACCATCATTTTCGGTATATCTGTGAGGAACTAACAACATTCAGTAGGTTCCAACTAACAAAAACCAGTCGTAAGTAAATAATCAAGTAAGTAGTAGTAGTTAATTAATCATTGTTACTAGGCGCACGACCCATAATATGTGAATCCCATTGAATATTTAAGAGTTCCCCTCCAGTATTATTAGGATTACGGCATTAGTAATATTTATTTATTTATTTATTTATTTATTTTTAATATACGGGCAAACATTGCCCAATTTACAAGCGCATTCTGTACTTGAAATCCTTTGCTTAGCTATAAAACCTGTTGCTTCAAATGCGTCAACCGTGTACATAGTATAGCTGCTTCAAGTCGTTACCTACTAGAGGATACCTATCCCAGATGATACCAGTCTCTAAAAGGTTGTTTGAAACTACGCACCTAACTATTATCTGTAAATAGACCTTTCTATCTATCTACCTATCTATCCATCTATCTAGAGGGTACCTATCCACATATTTAACCTTAGAGAATACTCAGTGTAAAACATGATTAATAATTGCCTATTAGAAACTGTGAAGACGAGCAATTTTTTAAAAACAAAAGTGAGTATGCCTAATTAAGTAGAACTTTTTTGTAGGTCCAACAATTTTAGCGATCTAAAAATCGCTAAAATTGTTGAAAAACGACTAAAGTTTTATAAAGTTGTGACTGGGGATAGAAAATTACTATTTCAATAATACTGAATATTCAAGAAAAATTGTGCGAAAAAATTGATAAAGTAGGTCAAATTTGAGTTGTTATGGGTAACAAAAAAATCTGTTCCATCGTTTAATTTTCACAGTTAAAATGTCGTAATTTTGAAAATGCGCTCATTAGGCCATGCTGCATGCGGCATTTTTCTTATTGAAACGTACGATCTTCACAGTGCGGACTCCGAGCGGAGAACCATTTGATCTAGTCCGGCGCGAGCCCCCTGAGTAGCGGAAGCTTGCGTGTCCTCCGAACAGACCGTGACGCCGTTACGGTTAATGAAATTACTGTAAACACGATAATTTAATTTTCCAACTCCTCGCGAACTCCGGGAAGCTTCCCATTCATTAATTTATTGGAGCACGCCTCCGCGCACATCGCTCGTGACGCTTAAACACTCGCCGGTATTGACCGGCATTGACTTTGTGGTTTTTTGTACAAAAATCTCGTTTGATACGTTGACGAACGAATCTAACTTTCGTCAAGTTTTCAATGAATTTACCCTCCAAAACTATCATTTTAATTTTTTTAATTTATAGGTATTTTTGACATTTTATGTCTTTACTTTGCTACATAAACTCGAAAATGAAACGCGGGACATGCAACGGAGACATGCAACGGAAACAACGTCACGAAAATATTTCTGATGATTTTCGCTTACAACCGATTCGTTGCTACGGAACTTTATCTTCGCCAGTTATCATCGTACAAAAATCGTTCACCACTCGTTGGATAGCTCTCGATTTACCTTACCATACTACGTTAACCACTGCGGACTGCGTGGCCAACGAGCTGCGGTATGAGCGTGATTGTTTAAATGAATGTTTACGTACATAATACAGTGGAGTCCGGCTAATCCGAACTAATTGGGACTGAAGGCTGTTCGGACTAGGTGATAGTTCTGCGACAATTAAGTACGGAGTACTTGTTTTTTTAAATTGAAACGTGATTCTTTGTCATTTGTGACCGCCCAAGGACAGAGTTTACCATTCGTTGGAAATCTTGACCAAAACAATTAAGTACGAAGTACTTGGTGTGGGTGCGGGAGGGGGCGCTAAGACATAAAATGTCCCTCGTGGTTGCGTACTTGTACGGAAGCTATACCCACCGTTTGTGTTTTGCTTGACCGTGTGTCTGTGGGTGGTTTCTGTAACTTTCACTATCGGAAGGCGTCATTTATTGTTTTCTTTCATGTGCAATAATTTATTGAAATAGCTGTTTTTGATAGTTTCCACCAATTTTGCCACCCTCCCCACTCGAATTAGACTCCCATTTTTGACAAACTGCCACTGATCATCGACAGTTAGTTGTCTTGATTCACCTGTTAATAGCACTTCTAGTGTTATTATACAAATTGATGGTGATTTCAGACAATTTCCCAGGTTTTTTTCGCATAGAAAATCCATTTTGGGAGCAGAACCTTTGGTAGAACCTCAATTTTCCACTCTTTGGTCAAAATCTACTTCATATTCGGTCTTCTCGTCACAAAAAACATGGAAACCTATACTTCAAAAGCTCATGTTACTAAAACACAAAAAATACCTATTTTCACTCATAACACCCCTGGGTATAATCTGATCGGGCTGCAAAGTTTCGAGACATAACTAGGGCCCAATTGGATCCTGTCTCCGAAAGGACGAAGTTTTTTAGAGACCGAAAATTAAGGTAGATATGGTATTGGAGTTTAACTTAATTTGGTTTAATTTACTTGCAACGTTCCGTCCATCTGCGTTCTGACTTGGATCTTCCCATTTGTGTCACCAAATTTGGTGCATAGGTAATATCGGAATATCGTATCAGTGTGGTAGGCTTGGGGGGGGGGGGGGGGGAGTTTTATAGTAGGAGCGTTCCATAATGATGGAACTGAACAGCAAAGTGATTGCAAGTTGTGCTAACAACAACAAGAACTATGACCTATAGTATAGTCATAGGATATAACTGAAAACCACTTGAGAGAACAAAGTAGAAACTCGTTGGAGAAAAGAGTGCTCGTATGTTC
The DNA here is from genome assembly GCA_954871275.1 of Leptopterna dolabrata. NCBI lineage: Eukaryota > Metazoa > Arthropoda > Insecta > Hemiptera > Miridae > Leptopterna > Leptopterna dolabrata. The sequence continues at coordinate 16,989,248 of OX940984.1, read as the reverse complement.
ATGCTGCATGATAGTAATCATTAGTACCTAGTAGTTCGCTCGTGTGGTCATGCTGCATGATAATAACAACCTTTTTATTCGTGCAAGCGCTGAAAAAATATCAAAATTTCCACTTGCGTTTTGTATATGACATATATCCAAGAATATCCGGTTCTAACTGTACGCATTTCATTGCAACTCCCTACCTACCTATGCATATTTATTATCTTATCGGAAGAACAACCGAAACGAGCTGAAATTTGAAGGGTGTTGCGTTGCGGTTGGTTCACAGATGATGGTCCTATATGAATTTCATGTCATCGATGTTATTCATAGATTTCGATGAAACTGTCAGGAACCGTGCTGTTTGCGTTACTGACAGCCCAAATATGAATTTCCGAGCGGTAGGAATAATTAATAGCAGATTCTGCGCATGCGCGAGTAATGAAACCCCTGAAACTCCTCCATCTCCGGTTTTATTGAACCGTTTCGACGAAATGTTGGGTGGATATAAAGGGTCAAGTCCCTAATGGTCGTGCGATTTCGCACAAATGAGAGAAAAACAAGATGGTGGAGTGCTTCGTCTATGTACAAATCATAGGTATAGTACAAATATTTGATACACCAGCACTACAGATGTGAATAGTACAAACGGTGCGATGAGGCTGTACTGTGCGTTCACTTGACAGACGTTTTTTGTGTAAATGGCGGACTTGAAGTTCCAAAATTTGTTGCCAAACAATAAATTGAGACCTCCGCTAAATTAGAACTGAGGCTTTTTGCTCGGAGTTTTGAGGTATTTCTGAAACTATTTGCAAAAATACAGCTCCGCGCGAACGGTTGTTGGGTTACAACGATTTTTGTATCTCACGCCCAAAGCGTGACATAATTTCTCTGAGATCGTAACAGGTAAACGAAGAGACAAAGCTGTATCATCCGCTAGCTCGGGATCGTATTGAGTACCGATTCGACCCAAGTCTTCCGCACCCCACGAACTCCTTTGTCTGAAACCCACAATGGGATGTGAACCAATTCCGGTCCTTCAATAGGAGTTAAGTCCAATTGTCAGTTCGCCCCTCGAATACGAGAAAGGAAGGAAAGTTTGTTTGATGGAAAGGCGAAAGACAAATAGGAAGACAGTTGGGAGATTTCGTTTACTCCGATTGTGCCTCAGGGCTGGGGAGGACCCTGGGATTCGGTGTTGTGAACGCTTCAGGCGGCGGATAGTGAACTAAACCGCAGTACCTTTTGCCTTTCTATCCACGCGACAGCGATGGAAAATTTGGTACAGGGGGTGGAAGGCGGTACCTGAGGGCAGTCGGGGGTTGGTAACGGCAGCGGGGTACTGGGGATGGCGAGAAAAGGATTGTACAGGGTCCGTTAGGTACCTACCTGAGGCCAGTTCGGGATGGTGAGAAAATCTGTTGTAGCTCTCAGAACACAGTCAGGCTCACTGGAGTCACCTGAGATTCAGTCAGGGTTGCTGCCAGTTCTGGTCACATGAAACATCCTGGAGAAAATCAGGCCACTCCACTCAAAAAGCCCCTGTTCAATGCTACGTTCCACATAGTCCCTCACATCTCTAGTAGTTGAGGGGGTACAAGTATGTTATAGCCCCGCCAATATCGATTGTATCGATTATCTCAAATACATCGATCCTTGTGGTATCGATGACGGCTCAATATGGCGTCCCGATGCCTACATCCCGGGTGCCGATATCAACTTTCAAAATGAATATGGGAAGACCATTGTAAGGACACCAAAAAATAAGAGTGACTATAACATACTTGTACCATCTATTCAGAAGTCCCAAACAACCTGCTCATTCACGGGATAGTTTCTGGGATTGTTTATCTTTTTTGAGATGCGAGCGCTAGCGAGCATCCAGATCGCTTGACAATGCGAGCGGCGGAATGGGAACTAAACTTCTTGTACACCCACCGTCTTGTCTGATACACGTCATCGATACCACAAGGATCGATGTATTTGAGATAATCGATACAATCGATATTGGCGGGGCTATAACATACTTGTACCGTTGAGGGTTGCGAGAGAATGTGAGGTACCAGAATAGAGAGGGAATGAATGAATGAATGAATGAAAAAAACGCTGCAAATCCCTGCACAACGGTTTATTATTTTGTGTAGAATACCCTTCTGTTACAGATCACAGCTCTCTGTATAGATAACCCGTCTATATAATATAATATGAACTACGAGTAGTCTATACATGTTATGTGAATCGCAGACAGCGTTGGCCAATAGAATTTGAATTCAAAATGAATTCCAATTCAATTAATGAATTTCAATTCAATTAATGAATTCCAATTCAATTAATGAATTCCAATTCAAATTAATGAATTCCAATTCGAAATCGATTGAATAAATTGATTGATTGATGGAATCGAGCGCTTCCCTGGTGACGAGCGCACAATGCCAATTAGGCAATTCGAAAAAAATTCCAATTCAAATTAAAGTCCAATTCAGTATACCAATTTTTACAATTCTAATTGAATTCCAATTGCAATTGAAAAAATTGATTGATTGATTGCTCGATTGATTGAATAAATTGATTGATTGTGTGATGAATTTAAAATTGGCGTATTTCATCACGGTGGTGTGAGGAAATGCCCAGGCGGGTTATGAGCGAAGGACCACCCTTTCCTGGGATCTTTTTGGATGTGTGTGCCTAGGCGGTTATGAGCGAATCACCACCGACATCTGGAATCTTTTGGGAGAATTTGCCTAGGCGGTTATGGGCTGACCACCACCGTCATCTAGGATCTTTTAGGTTTGGATAGAGAGACAAGGGTAGGAAGAGAGAGAGTAGCCAGCGGCTAGAGGATGCGTCGAATGAAGAAAAAGGCGCAGGATCCGAGTTTTTATAGCCAGGGGAGCCTTCTCCTTCCAACCCCCTGTTAGGGGTTGATGGAGGGGCTCCAGGTTGTGCACTGGATCCTGCGGCTTGTCTCCCCACTCGTACCGTTTATTGGTAGCAACTAAAGTTTGTGGTCAAATATTTGGCGAGAACTTAATGCTAGATGGACTGGTTCCTGGAGGGACTCACGACAGATTGATTGAATCTAGCGCGTCCCTGGTGACGAGAGTGTATACAATTTCATTCACCCTGGTGTCGAAAATGCCTGTCGGTGAAAACTTCGGGGCCTTACTGTGAACGAACGGCTGGACGTACGGTGCTGCGGGTGGTCTTAAACAACTCCCAAGTTCGAGAACTATTTAAAACCGTAAAAAAATTCAAGTAAAACAAAGGTATAGGCTTTCTGAAAATTTCAGCCCCTATTTTGAACCCCTTAGAGATGACTGACAGTAACGTCAAGCTTCGAGGACCAACTAGACCCCGAAAGGAACCTATAACCCGAATTTCATCAATTTTTATTCATGGTAACTAAGCAAAGTGGCCCGTACGGCGTACGGCGGACAGACAGAAATATTTTTATTGCAGTTTTGGATTCTACATACCTTGAAACGTAAACCATCAAATTTTAAGGGGGGGTAAGAATTTTTTTTTTCATGCTCGATTCCAATGGTTCATTATTGAAAATAATAAACCAAAAAGCAAAATTAATAAAGTTACCGTAACATGAATCGCTTTGGTCGCAAAACCATCAGCGGAAGCTCCGTCCTTCAATGCTATTTTGCTGAGTAAAGTAATAGGTACAATGTGATGCAGTTGGTGTGCTGCAATTAATTAATATATAAACGCAAATTTGTAAAGTTGAACATACTATATAAATACACTCATATATACACTCAGGAGGGGATCTTAGAGGGCACCATAAAAGTGTTGCAGAACTAATATAACATTATGTGATGATTCACTTAAGTATTATAATTAAATTCGGAGATGAGGTACTCCCTACAGCGCCACACCTTCCCCGAAAGTGAGCACAAAGTCCGAACCAATTTCGCCCGTTCAGATTGCCAGCAACTCCTCTCTGGGCAGTGTCACCCGGCCAAAACACCGATCCCGCACGTACCCGAGTACTGGGCACTCGGCGAGGAAATGTTGCAGAATGGAGAGGGAAGTAGGTACTTTGGCCAAAGATAAAGGCCAATTCCAAAGGTTTCCAATTTTTAGGATCGTTTCACATTCCTTTGATGCTTCCTGATATATCGCTGAAGGTCGGTATACGTGCATACATACCTGTTCTTGATATCATTGTACACCTCAGGTAGGTACTTAATCGTGAACTTGGCGATATTTTGGTAAAAATAATATACCGTTGAGTAATAATCTGTCCATTTTTTTAGTTAAATTTCACGTTTTACTCACTATCTTGACTTCTATACATCAGCCATCGCGAGTCATCCAAAGTGTTGATTTATATAATGGTGTAATCCAGGGCTGTCAAACAGGCGGCCCGTCAGCACCTTTCATGCGGCCCGCGGCCAGCCTGAAGCCTTTTGTAAATTTTGTGGATTTAAAAAAAATTTGAATTGAACGCGGAAAATTTGTCGCGTGTAAATGCTTCAAATCCGACGAATGAGATGTGCTTTGGTGCGCCTCCTGGCCCGTCGGATCAGGTTGGTGTTCGAACCGGCTGATTGTATTTAAACAGGTGTTACAATGTGACGATCCTGATCCTGCGCGTAGCGCGTATGCGTATGCGTAGCGCAATAGCGCCTGATTTGAGTGTTTGACAGGGGTTGTGCTTTGTATAACTATTTTTTGTGAAAAACTACTGTTTTCATCGGTTTTAGTGATCTCATTTAATCAACACCAAGTTCAACAGCATGAAGAGAAGACTGAAAAAGAGAAGGTTCGAGAGAGGTGGTAACTAAATTATTTTTGCATGATGGTCAAAGAAAACATAGTTTGACTGATTTGTTCGAAAAACATTGCTGTTCCACCGACAAAACTCTTGCAGGCGCTTTGAAAGTGAGTCAGAGCTCATTTGTTCCAAAGTTTGAAGAACACACAAAAGAAATACAGTGCCAGATTTCAGGCCAAATCCTGAAAAAAAAAACAATAATGATGGGAAGAAATTTCAATTTCTATAGTCGACAAATAATCGTTTTCAATTGTAACACTTTCCGTAATAGCAGATCATTATCAACTCGTAACAACTCAATCACCCAACTCACGGTCCAACCTTATAAAAAAGTATGAGTTTTATTTCTCATTTTCGTATTTTATAGTGATATATTTGGTAATTAATTATCAAAACGATGACTTGTACCACTATGTGACTTTCACCCGTTCAATTAGGCACTGAAGCGAAAGGCCGGCGCCATATGTATTAAACAGAGAGCGGATTTAAAAGTACTTATACGTATTCCGGGGTTTTGAGATGGAAATGCTCGTACGAGACCTCACAGAAGAAGACACGGAAAATCCCTGGCACGGGGACACATGTCTTAAAAAGCGTAGACGGACGCTGAGCAGAGGAAATGCACAGCTGTCCCGCAAAACATCTGCTCCTACCTAAATACTTCTGCGTGTGATGGGGATGCCCCCGCATCACCGACGACACGTCCTCCGAAAGAACAAGCTTCTCTCGTTTTGTTTTTACGAGGACACTCCATTACTCAGCCGAAGGGGTTGAAGTGGTACCGGGGTGACTTTATATCGCCACCACCTAAAATATTTATGACTCGGATTCGAGAGAAACAGCTCCCGAGCGACACATTTCGTCATTTTTTTCTCTGTATATGGAACAAAATATTGTACGGGGCAAGAACAGGTTTTACGAGCAAGGAAAAACTTGCATAAGGTATTCGACAGCATTTTTCCAGAGACAAAACAATTGAACTTCTTGAATTAATTTTCATAATACTGCCTAGCTAAAGAACAACATCCTAATCCTAACTCTTTTGTACTTTTCGAGATGAGGACATTGTCTTGCAGTACTCGACAGGCGTTTTAAGTTTAGTTAGAACGTCTAATCTGCATGGCGAATGCTGCCTCGAAAATTACTTCGTCTTATCAATATTGTTTCCAAAGTCTTGCACTCATCCAACGTCGAAACTTCCTAACTAATTTTACAAATTGAAGGCACACTTACCGGAGAAGTATTTCCGGATAATCCTCGTACAATTGAACGTGAGAACGTTTTCTACTGGAACTGGCCGAAATATTTCAGATGCAAAGTCAACCTCTGCAGGCGTAGGTGCTCCTGGAAAGCGACGTTGGGCCACTTTTGTACCTAATTTATGTCAACAAACATTTCTTCCGACGAATAAAATAGTCGCTGTCCAATTCGCTGACGACTCAGCAATCCTCAACACTGCCCCTACTGTTGATGAAGCACAGTCAAAATACATGCAGCTGCATGAAGCCTGGTGTTCAATGTGAATCAATGAATCCTCAACCCCAATACCTGCGCAGCTTCAACAGGTAGGTACGTACTCCTCAATTGGATCTGCTAGGTGCTGCAAGTCAAAACAAAAAACATCAAGTAAGATACTTGGTCTTTCATTTCTAAACTAATGAGGGAAACATCACCTCATTTTTACAACCAACTTAAACACAAATAGTAACATAACATGCCCTTTGGTTCAAGCACACAATGATATCACGCAACGATACCTAACACTCATTAGGCCAGTGTAGCAGTACCCATATGGACTATGTACTCGTATCATGATTATTCCTTTTTTCTCTATATTACCAACTGTAAGATGTATGGCTTAAGCTTATGGTCCTTGATGCCTGAAACATAAAATGCGAGTGGAAATTTTCATTTTCGAGGACAAACGAACACAAAGCTTCCCTCCCTTCAGTAGTGAGGAACCAAAAAAAGATAGGCAGGTACCCCTACGTGAGCATAATTATGGACTACGGACTTAATGACTTGAAATGCTGTTAATTTGGAACATTTTATTTGTTCATCATAAGTATTCAAGTGCTAGTTAATAATTTATGAAAACGTTGCGCATATTTTCTGCAAAAAATTCCTCTAGCTTACCCAGAAAAATGAAATGAAAGGAGACGAAGAGAGGCGTCACTCAGAAACAAAGTTGGGACCGAGACAATAAACGTGCAATGTATGTAATATTTATATATCAGCAGGGAAATTCAATGTGGTAGAAAAATCCTGATATAGGTACAACAAGTGAAGTATAAGGAATGGAGACATTTCAGGCTGCATCTACAAAGTCGAGGTGATGTTTGGAGCCCGTGAGCAGATGTCAGCCCGCAAACTGCACAGCTGCAATTTTCGCCAACCCAACTGAACCTTCACCCTGACTACAGATCTTGTTTTTATAAGGCACCCTTTGTCAAAGGCCTCGCGGAGTCTTGGGGTTGGTATCGCCTCGAGAAATTGGTTTAAACCTATGGAAAACACTATGGAACGGTGTTCCACCTGGTTTTGAGCTACCTTGTTCTGGTTTAAGGAGCGAAAATAAAAGGGGAAAAAAGAAACCTCCCAAGAAATTGTGCAAGGGAATGAGCGAGGGGGTCTGAGAGCGTGCTCGCGGAGCGCCAGGTGCTGGATGCACCACCTGCCGTCCCTATTCAGAGCGACCCCGCAGATGCGAGGACTAGAAGAGCTAAGAGTTAGAGGTAACTATATAATATATATATATCTGTATATACGAAATTAACTCCATTGTTTACTGGTGGGCAGAGAAGCAACACGTGGTTTAATCCGAGTCATTGTCTGTACGATGCACATGGCGAACCATTTAGCGGCTTTTTATGGAGCGGTCAAAACGGGAATGAGCAGAAGTTTTATTGACAGTAATTGGGGTGGAAGGGACCGACCCTTTCAACCTTCAACCCTTTTAAGAAGGGTTAACAAAAGGCGTTTTGAACGGAAAATCCATAATATCCAGCTGTGAACCAAACCAAAGTTTTATTTGGGTTTCAATGAAAAAACCTACCTACCATGAATACAGAAAATTTGGTTTAAAAAAATATTCATAACAATTAGACACCTATAAACGGTTTCTAACGCACCCCGCATGTGCGAGGACTAGACGAGCTAAGAGTTAGAGGTAACTATATATCTGTATATACGAAATTAACTCCATTGTTTACTGGTGGGCAGAGAAGCAACAAGTGGTTTAATCCGAGTCAATGTCTGTACGATGCACATGGTGAACCATTTAGCGGCTTTTTATGGAGCGGTCAAAACTGGAATGAGCAGAAGTTTTATTGACAGTAATTGGGGTGGAAGGGACCGACCCTTTCAACCTTCAACCCTTTAAAGAAGGGTTGACAAAAGGCGTTTTGAACGGAAAATCCATAATCTCCAGCTGTGAACCAAACCAAAACTGTATTTGGGTTTCAATGAAAAAACCTACCATGAATACAGAAAATCTGGTTTTTAAAAATATTTATAACAATTAGATACATATAAACGGTTTCTAACGCACCCCACAAGAGCGAGGACTAGAAGAGCTAAGAGTTAGAGGTAACTATATAATATATAATCTGTATATACGAAATTAACTGCATTGTTTACTGGTGGGCAGAGAAGCAACACGTGGTTTAATCCGAGTCAATGTCTGTACGATGCAAATGGCGAACCATTTAGCGGCTTTTTATGGAGCGGTCAAAACGGGAATGAGCAGAAGTTTTATTGACAGTAATTGGGGTGGAAGGGACCGACCCTTTCAACCTTCAACCCTTTTAAGAAGGGTTGACAAAAGGCGTTTTGAATGGAAAATCCATAATCTCCAGCTGTGAACCAAACCAAAACTGTATTTGGGTTTCAATGGATAAATCTACCATGGATACAGAAAATTCTGTTAAAAAAAAATATTGATAACAATTAGATACCTATACACGATTTCTAAGGCGAGGAGGCTTACGCACCTGACACACAAAATCCAATGTATACGGTTTAGATGAGCCATTACAGGGTGTACATTGCACGAGTACATCAAATCATTTTATTTGCAACAATCTGATCAGGGTGTTTGTGGAGCGGGGATCTGCCAAATATGCTTCCTTTACATAATCCTAAACAACGACCTCTACATACCGTACCATTGTGGTCGTCCGATGTGCAACCATAGCTACTTGATGCCTACATTGCTATTTGTTAAACAACTGAGTCGACAGTACAAAAGAGCAAATAGAAACAAAGTGTGTCTTTTTACCATTTTGAGGAACCAGTGGGGTTTGAGATTGCCTCAGTACAACGTTTAAACGTGACTAGTCGATAACTTTACCTAATAATGCAGCAATAATTTGGAGTGATTTTATTGAGGTAACTTGCTTTATGCTAGCACTTCCGAATCTTTAATGCGATATTAGTAGGTACCTATGTAAGTAGTATCACATAATATTGTACCACGGGATCCGTTAGGTATCGTTAAGAACAGTGTACGGTGTGTAACACAGTAGATACAGTGTATAGTGAAGTTTTGCATGCCTAATAATTATAATAATAATAATTTTTTTTGCCATATTTTTTTTTGAAAGCCATAGGGTTCTAAATAATTATAATCGTAATCTGTGAGGGATGTGACGCCACCTCCCTTGTCCTCCATAGGTCCTCCATCAGGTAGTTACTAATTATTATCCTTACTTCCTACACTGCTACACTGTTTTCTTTTTACTGCTCACTATTCCTGAGATCGCCTTCACAGAGCTATTTTCAGTCGATGCCAATCAAAAATAAATCAACACAATAATTTATTTATGTAGCTTCATAAAAAGATGAGAATACTCGCATGTTAGAGATCAGTGATTCACAAGTTGTACCAAGTGGAGATTCCAGACAACAACATTGTCAAATTTACGAACCCTGGCAGTACACTAACATGGAATGTGAAAATCTCACCTCGACGGATGGAAAGAGAAGAGTAAACTCGGCAGGAAAATACCTATCTCTTGACGTCATTGTAAATGGAAAAAGTTCCAACGCCGAATGGAAGTTGAATGAGAAATGAAAGTGGCTAGGCCATCACTGGGATAATGCGAGTTTGCGTAACTATTTTACAAATGGAAATCTTATAAGTAAAAGTATAAATAATGTAGACTCAACAGCCATTTCAGGCTGGGGCTCTACGTCCGACTGCCCTGTAAATATAATATTTCTGCTTGAAATACACAATGCGGAATACCAACTCAGAGTAGTTGTACCTACTCCTTGGTATAGTAGAGTCCATCACTTGAATAAAAATTGACATCCAGAGGGAAATGTCACATAGAAACATCAGGAAAGAAGGATTTTGTTTGATGGACACTTGTTTCGTTGGATTCGTCATTCAAAAATTTTCACACTCACTCTAGGAATACACATAGAAGATATTTTTAGTGGTTTTTAATAAGAAGACTCGATGAGCATTCTTTCAGACACGTAAATTGACATCTATAAGGAATACTTTCAGTGTGTTGATACCTACCTAATGTTTTACCTATAACTACCTATTGCTTCATCGCTTATCAGTCTCTTCCCGATGGAGATAAAGCACGAATCATCGAAAAGGTTTTTCAAAGTTCCTTCATAGTTTAGACTTTTCGATGGGAAATGAATAGACTGTTGACAAATAATGATAGGTATAACCGTTCCCATATTTTCTACATAATATAGAAATACGGTAAGTAAATATTGGTGGTTATTTGATGGCCGATCTAACCGGGTGGTTAATCAAAGGGATTTTTGACGTATGATAGGTAGTTGACTGTTGTTTCGATAATATGATTCATAACTTAACGTCTGATGTGTTGCCGCCTCACTTTACCCCAACAAGGAACCTTCTTGATGGTACCTTTGTTTCGCCAGCAAGTGCTTCAGATCTGGTTGAGCTGTTGCGTGCCCTTCGCTTACGCTTCTCAACGGTAATGTCCTGGCAACTATACAGTCGTTTCTCATATTATAGGTAAGAGTATAATTTTTGATTCCGATTTCGTCTGGTCGAACAGATTAGATATTTATCGGTGTAGCTATGTTGTGTAGCGGTGTTCAGCGAATAATCCGTCAATCATGGTAGGTAGATTTGTTTTATCGTGTCGTACATTTGAAGGTAATTGTAATATACCTACTGCTACCAATGTAATTTTGTAAATTTTGTTGTGCAAGTAATGGAGTAAAGCTCCTTCATTGCTCTCATTGCTACCTCGAAGATGTAATTTGCATTATGCGTTTTTTTTGGACGGGGGGAGGGGGGGGGGGGTCTACATAACAAGAAGTGCCAGTTAACAAATTTCAGTGAAAGTGCTAGGAACCTGGTCTTTTTTGTTGTCGCATTAGAAGCAAATTGCGCTTTTTTATATTCTTTATCTCCACGTTCTCATGAGGATCATTATCCATGTATGAGAATAAAGTAATTCATTCAGTGTTAGGTCGGTCACTGCTGTTCTGATGATATGATTTATGAAAAGAGAAATTTTTGTCGTTATCCCTACAGTACAGTGAATTGAAAGCATTAGAGACGGGGATGAAGCGCTAGCCCAACATTCCTTTCTGATCTTTTGATCAAAGAATGAGAATGAGAAAAGTTGAAAAGTTGTCCCTATAAAACGGGGAAAGAAAAAAAAACTTACTCGTCCACTATCTCAACTTTTTAATAACAGCTATTAGAGTCAATAAACAGCAGTAAGGTAATAAATACGACGAACACGCCCCTGTCGGCTTCCAAGGGAATGATAAGAATGTTCCGACCGCCCCGAAAATGTAGGGCGGTAACGAAATGGGTCTCGTGTGGTTGAGGAAAGGGGAGTGAACAGGGTTCTCAATTACCGGCTCCTCATAAAAGTGATGACTCCTCCTGAATGCTGTTTGTCGTCAATAAACCACTGAAATAAGGAGCTGGGTGGAAACGAATTGGCGGATTTTTACTCCGCCGTCGCATATGATGCCAGTTTATCGTAAGGGGGCGAAGGGGCATTTTAGCGGGTTTAAAGTTTGGTCGCGTAATATCGAAAATAGTTTTCATATTATATAAAAAATATTCACTCCTGGAAGACCCCAGGGCAACGGAATGAGCCATAATAACATAAATAATTTATATTAACCTTTTGCGGTCGTATGGCGGAAGAGGTCAACAGGCGCAGTGGTCGTAGTGCACGAAATGATGAATTACCATGTCGTATGATGAATTAGCCTGGTCTCTGTATTTGGAGGAATCTTGGGTTTTATATCATCTCAAAAAAAATTGTTCGTTGTTCCAATTTAGCCAATTTTATGCATTTTTCTGACTGATCTAGAGAACTGATGTTGTTAGATATAAACATCGAAATTCGACAATTCCTTCTTCATCTTGAAGAATATCTAGTAGATGGGTCCACACCCGTTTCGACTAGTTGAAATGCTCGCATAAAGAGAAAAACCAAAAAAACACAAGAATATGAATGCTACGATACGAAATCATGAAGTGAAAGAAATATCCCTAAGATACGAAAGCGGTCATAGTACTAAGGCGAAATCGAAAAATCTCGAATGATTACATCTTCTCATCTGGTCACCTAACTTTCAGCACCGAAGAAGCCTCCAAAAAAATTTAACCATGCCAATTTTTGAACTGTTTCCTTAGGTGCTGTATATGGGGAAAATTGCCAGTAAATAATTATTGGATGCACAGAAAGAAAATACTGAAGATTGAAGTGGCTGCATGTGACACACGCATATTATGACCAGATCCCAAGGACAAGTGCATCTGACACATGCAATACGACCGGAAAGCATGCAATACGCGCAATGAGTGACGACCAGGTTAGCTCTAGTCAGGCTGCATGTGACACACGCACTACGACCGTAAAACGTTAATGTTATTATCTTAGGTATATTATATATTATTTTACTTATACATTATATACTTATTGTTGAAAATCCATTCTGTTACTTGTGGGAAACATGTGTTACCTAGTTCTTAAACAGTTTGTTGAGATAAGGAAATCTTGTTGTTACGTTTTTGGTACGGTGTGGATTGATGTAGTTTGGAAAATACAAGTTGTTAAACAGTGTTAAATCTGAAATTTGTGTAGGACTTTAAAACATAATCAAAATAACATAACACAACCATTTGGTAAAAACATTTAAAATAAATAAATAAATAAAAACACGCTACGCTTACAGTTGCTATGCTTATTTGTGTTAAGAACCCTCATTATGCACATACCTACTCACATATTATTTTCGAGTTTTTACCGGTAGTTCCTATCGACTGAGCTCTGGGTGACCGATTGACGCAGAATATTATCCTCCTTTCTCTGCGTCAAAGTTTTTGTATGTTAAAGGGTTAATATGTTTGTAATAACCTGGATTTGTCTTTTCCTTCAAGAAAAAAAAATTCAACAAGCTTTCTGATGCACAGAAAAATTTGGGAATTCGCGCAAATGTGGTCCCGCATTACATCGTGATGATGATTGGAGGATGACTGCAATCGCAATGATTACAGTTTGCACGTTACAGTCAGTTATTAATGTTGATTGAACAACAGCGCGTTGGGGAATCCGAGCTCAAGCAGGTATGTTAATGTACCTATGAGAGAGGTATGAGAATGAAATGCTTGTGATGTGATTACAATTATTAGTGTATTTAAGTTTCGATGAATGGGTTCTAATTGCTATTCCATGTACAGAGTCCGAGTCGTTGGATCGTAAAAGTTACGACGCATTTCAGAGAAAATCGTTACTAAGGTCAGTCAGGTACACCTCAGACCATTTGCTGAGTAAGCATTCCCGGTAAGTTGATTTAAGACTTTCTCAGTGCTACCTATCAGGAGGTAAGGAAGGCTTTCTGTCTCGAGACCGGAAAAAACTGCACATGCGCATAAGTAGACTCGTGTAATATGAGATGCGCGGAAGAAAAATGCTCATCAGGCTAGTTTCCCACGATATACCAACGGAGTAGTTTTCAATAAAACTGCTATGGCACAATAATTATGTAGTAGATGGAGAATCATCCTATTCTTTTACCTATGTCAATGTCAGTGACCCAGGTTTGGCTCAGATGGAGTCAAGTCTGTGGTTGAAAACCTAAATGGTGAGGGGTTGTAGCAGTTAGAGTTTGGCATTCAGCAGAACGTTCGAGTTATCTGTAATTTTACAACGTAAAATTCGAATTTCAAGTATAATTTAATTTGGTTTGGATGATTTCAAATAGGGGCTGTGTTTGCTATTTCTGGACAGTCGCTTTGATAAAGCACTGCTTCGATTTTACCTTATAATCTCTGCTGTTTCCGCTGCACTTATTCGGTAATTCTGCTCAGTCTGTGACTCTTGCAGCTGAGGACGATGCACCCACTCAACCTCGGAGTGCCGAGAGAAATCCCCAGCTAGACACTTCAACCTTGGTTCTGGATGAGCTCCTGCAGGGCCTTGATCCCTGCGGCTCCACCTCCATCTTAACAGTTCTGCACAGTCTGGTGCCTCCCTCAATCCCGCAAAGCTTGCAATGCAAATCATCGCCAATTACGGATAGGCCGATAGACTGATAACCGCCCAAGCAAATTAATTAAGGCACAACGGCATATTTTACGACTTTTTTTTCTCGATGTTCAGTATCATTACCTCTTCCTGGTTCTTATTAACTGGCTCAGTACCTCCCTTTTCTCCGCCCTTCATTATATCTTCAACTTCTTTTTCGTCATCATTGTGGCCTGGTGCATTTCCGAAGGTCAAGGTGATCTTCGTTTTTCAATAATGAACCATTGGAATCGAGCATGAAAAAATAAAATCCCCCCCCCCCCCCCCCCAAATTTGATGGTTTCCGTTTCAAGGTATGTAGAATCCGAAAACTGAATAAAAAACGCTGTAAATATTACACAATGGTTTATTATTTTCCTGTACAGATGCCCCTCCTGCGTAGATAACTGTTTTCTGTGGTCAATACCTACCCTCGAGCTCCCCCCAGAAAAGCCCTAAATCGAGTACTGGAGCCGACCCGGAGATTAAATTTTCATAAAAATGCGCAGGATTCAATCATTCAACCATTAATTATTATTTGTTGTTGTTCATGACGCGTAACGTTTGTTCAAGTTACAAAAGTACCTATCAACAAAATGCAGAACAGCCATCATTCTTCAAATGAAATAATATCACAGAACAATTCGACTTCTTACAGCCATGCTAAAAGTCAGGTGTTCCGTAGCAATGATAATTATGTGGGCCGGATTTATACTGTTTCATTCACGATCATGTTGAAGAAGCTTTTCGTTGCAAACGAGCGGCTGGTATGCGTACAAACTGCAATTCCCGGGTCGGCTCCAGTACTCGATTTAGGGCTTTCCTGGGGGGAGCTCGAGGCTTGACCACAGAAAACAGTGATCCACGCAGAATGAAAACGCTGATGAATGATGCTGTTTTCTGTAATAATCCATATATTATAGATAAATAATAAACCGTCGTTTAATAATTTGCAGCGTTTAGTCAGTGAAAACACTAAAAGCAAGTTGGTTTTGAGAGGAGGTACAGTTACGAGTCTCCCTAACATTCAACGACACGAGCCACCAAATCTGGTTGATTCGGCCTATTAGTTAAATCTATCTCAGTCTATCGACTGGTGGATTTCGAATTATGTGCGATTGCAACTCTCGCGCAAGCTCAAGATATTTGCTATCGTCAGTCGTTGTCATTGATACTTCCATAGGCGTCAGTTGTGAATCTTCAACCTGATAATAGCGTTGTGACAATATAGTATTATAGTTATCGAGTACAATTTTCCCTGAAGGTTTTATTGATCTTCCTCTATTTTGTGGCGAGTTTATTTACTTCATACGATTTGGTAGATTATGAGGACGTTGCAAATCATTAGGCACTGAATGGCTTATTATGGAAATTCCAGTCGCAAAGCTTAGAAAATAATAATTTAGAAAATGAAATCATACCAAGAAAACTAGATGCCAGTCAGACGCTAAAAAACCAAGCGCCCTTCTTGATACCCTGACAGGATTCAGCCAAAATTTGGCTTGAATTTGATCCAGCAGCGGACTATTTCTGCTAAGCAAATCTTGAAGTTCAAGAAATACACGTAGAACGAAAAATACTTTCTTTAGATGTGAACTCAGTCCGCCTGCTGGCTCACATCAAGGGAAAAGGGACGGCAAGGTTGCAAAGTACGCCCAGGTAGAGGATTAGGGACTAACAATAAGCACCTATTGTTATAGTAATTTTCCCAAATGCCGTTCGATCTAATGATTCGATCTTCCATCTGAAAACGGATTTGGATCCTTCGATTTTTTTGTACAAAAGTACTAGGTAGTTGCTTTTTAAAAAAAAAATTAAAATTGAGTAAAATAATTTCGGGAACTCCATGAAAAATATTTAAAAATTTAAAAATGAATGTCGCCACTTGAGGTTGCGTATAACGATTAAAGAACATTTTACAGATTGAAAATAGGTTGACCCGTTCAAGAGATAAGTCTAATATTGGATTGGCTCATTTTGAAGCACAACGTGGTGGCGGTTCTTGGAACTGAACCCGTGACATTTACCCTTAACCTTCATGACGGGTAACATACAAAGTAGGTTCCTACTGACTTTGTATTGAGAGAAAAACAGAAAAAGAACGTTCTCATATTTACAAACCTCTGAGCCAAACTACCTGTTTTCATTTGAAGGCGACGCTTTCAAAGAGACATCTTCCACAAAGGGTTAACGATATTCTTCACCCGACCATATTCCCTTCCTGCACAGCGATGAAATTTATGGGTCTCCCCTCACTCCTGTCAGAGACGTTACTGGGCCATGAAATTGAATTATTTCCTTTTCCCTGAATCTCGACGACTTCCGAGGAAATAAGGGGTAACAAACCTATTACGCCTCCAATTTGTTTTTCCAACGGGCCTCGTGGCGAGCGTTTGTGTCTAACTTGGAAATATCACCCGAATTTCATAATAATTATGTTACCTTATGTTCAACTGCCCACTCTTATAGCGTGGAAAGTTCCTACCAGAAATGTCTCGTCCGCCACAACTTTGTTGATTTTAATATATATATAAGACAAAATTTCACCTGCTTACCCCATCTTCTTGTAGGTGGGAATGCCTTCGAGTGGCTCGGTTGGGGATAATGCTCTTCACCATATACAAAATCACAATACTTTTTGTCATGGTACAGTGGAAATGGTTAGGAAGGACTTAGAACGAATGACCTCTTGCGGAACGTTATCCCTACTACCTTGAGTTGTTGCCCATTTTTCGAATATAATAGAGGATAGGTACCTAACTGTTTGATGGAGGTGTAGAGTTTAGTAGATTCAGCCCAGTGGGAAGGGTGCTTGGCAGGTAGGTACGGGTATGTGCGATTGAGGAGGCGAAAAACTATACTATGATGAGGTTCGGTTAGTGAAAAACGATTTTCTTTACGCCAAAGTTTCGTTGAATTTATTCTACATCTTCAGGGCTTTGAGATTATAATGATAATCAATATGATTTTTTTTTCCCTCGTGTATTTATTTATTGCAACTGAACATATACAATCATACACTTCATCTAGCAATATTACATTTCATAATAAATTAAATCACGGTAAAGGTAGGTTTCCATCAAAACCTAGCCCATATTTCCGAACGGTAATAATTTGAATCACTGTCTGATTTGCACTATTGGCACAGCACAATTAAGTCCAGCGGTTTATTGCGCTTGAGGCGCCGGAGTTCTCCCGCGTTGTCCAAAACGTTGAGCATCTCCAGGTTCTCGTGTTTGTGGAGGCGTTGTTCATGCTTCCTCGCGTATTTTACGATGATTTCATTGACAGTCTCTATCCGTAAGTCACGATGGATATCATCGTTCCGCATATACCATGGGGCGCCAACAATACCTACTCCTCAATATTTTGTTTTGAGAAGTTTGAATTTTCTTGACATTGGAGTTTTTGGCACAACCCCAGAGCTGTATCCCGTAGGTCCAGATAGGGCGAAGAATCTGCTGGTAGATGAGCAGTTTGTTGCGAAGTGAGACATGAGAATTCCTTCCCATCAACCAGTACATCTTTCGGAACTTGATCTTCAATTCCTCCTTCTTTTTCTCGATGTGATTTTTCCAATTTAGTTTGCTGTCAAGAGTCATACCCAAATATTTTACCGTATCAGCATAAGGTATTTTAGTCGAATTAATCTTGACATCTAAGGCTGAGATTTTTCTGTTTGTGAAGTTTATGTGTACTGATTTTGATTCATTCAGCTTCATTCTCCACACCTTGGTCCACTTAGCGACGTTGTTTGTAGCCGTCTGTAGTTTGAGAGTTGCAGCTTCCACGTCATCTCCTACGGAGAGGATAGCCGTATCATCTGCAAAAGTAGCAACTATTGTGTCTTCTTGTTGGGGTAGGTCTCGCGTGTATAGTAGGTAAAGGACTGGTCCTAGGACACTCCCCTGCGGGACCCCTGCTTTTATGGGCTTTAAGCCAGAGTATTGGTCAACTTGCTTTACCCTGAAGTGTCTATTTTCTAGGTAGGATTTGAGAAGTAAATGATACTGTTTTGGGAGAATATGATTATGATGAGCAGAAGTTGATGGTGATGATGAAATTTAAGAAATTTGCTGACAATAATATTGTGCTTTGAAAGAGGCGTTGGAACAAGCATTTTATTTTTGTTCCAGCGCCTGATTCAAACCACAATATTATTGCCAGCGAATTGCTCAAATTTCATCATCACCATCAACTTCTGCTCAACACAATAAAAATCATCATCAGTTCATCATCATCATAATCTCTAAGACCTGAAGATGTTGAATAAATTCAACGAAACGTTGGCGTAAAGAAAATCGTTTTTCGTTGACCGAACCTCAGGAACCTCCTAACTTCAGAACTGCATACCTACCTCTGTATTTTCAAACAAGTCAACAGGTCAGATCAAGACAGATTCACCAAATCAAAGAACCAACGGGAACGGACGGGCCAACGGTGCAACAACTTTAGAGGTCCATTTGAGGTAAGTGAACAACACCTGTAATTTATTAGGTACTCACAATGTCTGAAAAGCTTCAGTCCTGTGGAGTCGCCTACACGATCTATTGCATGGATGTTTGTAGGTAGCTTCGTTTTAGAAACACTTACTTATATACCTACCTACATGGGTTCAACAATCCTGTACCTTTCAGGAATAGAAATCAGTTGGCGGTGGGGATGGGGAGGGGTATACCCGCAAGTACTTGTCACGTTTCATTCATCTTCCGTTACACTGAAATGGGTACCACCTACTTAGTAATGAAAAGTGCTGGTGATGTATCTGAACGGATGTACCGCCCTCGAATTTTCTCATGCTCAGGGAAGAAGTTCTTAAAGACAAGATGGACTTGATGAGGATGAAGACAGAAAATAGAAATGCCAGCAGTAGCATCAGTGGAAATGGAGGACTATCCACCTACCTCAAAATGAGAAACACTGCCCCAGATCGACCGTGACTGGATGCAATTCCGCTCGGATTATTTCTCTGCTTTTGTCTCGGTGAGGAAGAACGAAGCAGGCCTCAATTATGATGTCCCGTCGGGATATCTCCTTTGGGAAGATCCGTGAAGCCGCTGCGGTCGGTGTCCGCGGGTCCAAGGGCGATTTTCCTTTGTGGTTCAGCAGCTCCTCTCCAGAAATGCCGAAGATCCGTCGGCTTAGACGTGATGAACATGAGACGAGGATTCTCCTGCTCAGATCTCGATGTACCTACGTCTTTAGGTAAGTACTTAGATTATGAACGTTTTCTGTGAATTAAACATCTTTTCTTGGAAGAAATTCGAATTTTGGTGGTCAAAATCGTCTAAATAGCGAAAATTACCTCCAATTAACCAAACGCGTAGGTATAGGTTGGTGACCAGATACGAACTGCAGTAAAACCCCGTTAGTGCGCTCCCGCTTGGTACCTCGCCACGCCGCTTAGTATGCGCATTTTGATAGCCACAGAGAAAAAATTACGATCATCTAAAGAAGAGTATTTCAACCGTCAATAATGTTTCTTCCAACAAAAATTGGGTCGGAATTGAATTTTTGAAGATCAAAACTACAAAAAACTACCTACCTCAAATTCCCCAAAAATGAGGACCCATGAGTTCTGTTTATATTGGTTTATTATTTCCAATGATGAACCATTGGAATCGAGCATGAAAAAAAAAAAAAATTCTAACCCCCCTCAAAATTTGATGGTTTACGTTTCAAGGTATGTAGAATCCGAAAATGCAATAAAAAAAAATTTCTGTCCGCCGTACGCTGTACTGGCCACTTTTCTTAGTTACCATGAATAAAAATTGATGAAATTCGAGTTATAGTTTCCGTTCGGGGTCTAGTTGGTCCTCGAAGCTCGGCGTTACTGTCAGTCATCTCTAAGGGGTTCAAAATAGGGGTTGAAATTTTCAGAACGCCGTATCTCGAAAACTTTCAATTGAAGGGTATGGTTTTTTTTACGTTATTAAATTTGTCTTGAGCTAAACAATTTTTTGAGACCACCCGGAGCATTGTACGTCCAGCTGTTCGTGTGTACCAAAAAGCTTCATCAACACGATCGTGAATCAAACGGTATAAATCCGGCCGGGATATCATCGTTAGGGAGACAGCACCTGATTATAATCAAGGATGGCTGTATGGCGAGTTGGTTCTTCTGCGATATTATTCCATTTGATAAGTGATTGACTATTGGATTTTGTTGGTACGTACTTCTGAAACGTGAACAAACGTTGAAGTATTATTGATGGGTAAATTATTACACAACGGCAAATTATTACACAACGGTAAATTATTACATAACGGTTCATCTACCAAGAAGGGGCTGGATTTTGTTGATAGGTACTTTTGCAACTTGAACAACCGTTGAAGTATTATTGATGGTCAAGTTATTACACAACGGTTCATTATAGTTGACCACGAGGGTAGGTACTGACCGCAGAAAACAGTCATCAACGCAAAAGGGGCATCTATTTCACTCCATATCAACAATTTTCCTTCAGAACTTCATTATTTGCGTTTCTTTTTGCCGTTTTAGTTACTGTTTGTCATCGACAGAATTATTTTAGCAACATTTAACTTGTGATTTATGTAGGTACTTAGTAACGAGTATTTCAACAGCAGGGTAATACTCGGCAGGGGGGCAGGGGGGGGGGGTGCAGGGGGGATTGTATACATTTTGCCCAAAAGTCATCACCAAGGACGCGCTAACAATCGGGAATTGGCCCGAGATAAAATCATTGCTAGGGAGTTGGTTGTTCTGTGATATTATTTCATTTGGAAAATGATGGCTATTTTGGAGTTTGTGGTAGGTAGTGAAACTTGAACAAACGTTGAGGTATTATTGATGGGTAAATTGTTACACAGTGGTAAATTATTACACAACGGTAAATTATTACACAGCAGTAAATTATTACACAGAGGTTCATTATACCATCTACGTAGAAGGGGCTAGAGTTTGTTGGTAGGTACGTTTGCAACCTTTTTCACTCCACATAAACAATTTCACTTCAGAACTTAATTATTTGCGTTTCTTTTTGCAATTTTAGGTACTGTTTGTCATCGACATAATTATTTTAGCAACCTACCTAGTAACGAGTACGGGGTTAGGTACTAACCTACGGAGGGTCTGCGATCTACATAATATGTATAGAATAGTACATATTATATTATATAGATGGGTTATCTATACAGAGAGCTGTGATCTGTAACAGGAGGGTATTCTGTACAAAATAATAAACCGTTGTGCAGGGATTTGCAGCGGTTTTTGAATGGAATTGGACCAACCGCACTCTCCTACGATGGATATAGTTGTTTTTCTATGAGCTTTCGAAGTTCCGACAATGAGTGACGTTACACTGGCAAGGGGGTCCCGCCCCTGCAGGAGGGGTGCAATGACGTCACTTGTTGTCAACACTTTGAAAGCTCATAGAAAAAGAACTATTCGTCGTGGGAGAGTGCGGTTGGTCTCAAAATTCTTAGAGTGGAACCTGTTTTCATATAAAAATGGTAAAGTAATATAAACAGAAGAAATCTTGGGGACACTGTACCTGTAGGTTTGAGGCTCAACCAGAAACAGACTATTTTTGATGGCCACAGAGGAAGGAATATTGTTCCTCTAAAAATCTCAAAAATTGATTATTTTTAAACAGGCCGAAATCGGAATAAATTCAGTGAAGCTAACAAAAGTAGGGAACGGTGGTGTAGTGTATTGATTATGTGATGTAGTTATGAAATCGTAACTATCAGTTTCCTGTAGGAAAATAAAATATTTTAGATTTTATAGAACTTGGTATAAATTATATCGGAATGGTTGTTTCCATGGTAAGGGATAGTACAGTCTGGGATGATTGATGGTACAGGTGGATATTTGACATGCCTAACAATTCTGAATAGATGAACAAGAAAGAAGATGTTGTTGTTGTACTGATGTTGGTGTTAGTGTTGTTGTTGTTGTTGTGGGTGATGTTGCTGTTGTTGGTGATGTTGCTTAATTTTCCTAATAGGTAACAAACACTTTTCGGGACGAAAATGCGTGTTCAACTTTGGGAGCAAAACCATTGTACATTTTTGATAGTTAGGTTAGTTACTTCGAAAATTAGCTCATATATGGTCATGCTGCACAAACTTTATAGATTTTCTGCCAATTATTGTCAGTAGTCGAATAGAATCTGCCACTCCATGTTGATGCATTATCATGTACAAAGGCGAGCGAAGGATGATCATCATGTTTCCGTCTCCATCGTTGTATAAGTTAGTGCCAACCTACTAATGTTTCAGGGACAAAGTCGAGATCTCTCGTAATATGATAGTAAATTGACTCCCAAGTGACAAAGAGGCAAGTGGCGTATCATTTCACGAACCTACGACAGCCGGTTCATGAAATTATAATTTCCCCTGTCAATTGGTAGGTAGACGAAGCGCGTAGCGTTCTTTCACCGTGACCCTCGACTATTGATCTTCCTCCCGCCTGACGTTCGCTCCGTGAAAAGCATTTGAAATGTCAGTCAGTTTTCAAATTGAGGGCCTGGAAGTTGGGAAAAGATTGGTTCTACTCTCAAAATGTCAGCCACGACCATTCTTTCTGAGAGTCATGGGCGTAACAATGATTCTTGCGCATGTGCAGACGAAAGTTACTGACCGATTTTACGAAATTCACATGGAGCTATTCACGGCCCAACCCCCTTGAACTTCTGCTCAATACGATCATTGTTTTGCAAGAATTTGTGGACGCAGGCGTACATACAGAAGGACTCGTCACTCGAAATCTGATTTTTTCAGAAGAGTCACGACAGGCGTACAAAAACGTCTTTATTAATAGTAAAACCTAGATTAAATGCTTAATGCTGAACTGCAGAGGATCTCATACCTACTCGTAAGTTGGCTGTCATGCAGAAAAGTATACAACAGCATAAGTGAACCTTTCGAAAAATGCATTATTTTCCGACTGTCAAGGTCATGGGTTAGAATAAATTATTAAAGGTATCTACAGTACGTCAAAAATATAACCGATTATGTTTGCAGCTTATCTTTAAAACATTCAGCAGAAGCCATGACTCGTGTGTTTGAACCCCGACGCACGCAGTTGGAGCACTTGTGTTTAATACCACTTCTGCACCACATTTGGTTGTTCCAACATCCTCCTTGCTGCATGAAAGGATAATTTCATTTCTTGATTGCCACCTTTAATTAATGGACGTCACTTTTGGATGTGTAGCCAAACTCACCAAACTAGCCTTCCCAAGACACTCAAGTTCCTTCGTTGGCGGTTTCCAGGTGATGACAAGACGGTGGAACGGCGGGGCAATCGCGGTTCTGGTGGAACGGGAGAAGGGAATGGAGCAATTCAAACTCCCAGAGCAAACAGGTTCACTTTGGTAGTTCAGACCGAGGGAAAAGCCGTGCCACTGCCAGGAAGCGCGGAGTGGATGAACTGTCACCAACACTAATGTAATATTCCGTCACCCAAGCATTGGGGTTGAACAGCGGCCACGATTCGGCCGTTGATACCCACCTCAAATATTAATTGGTTAACTTTCTGGTGTAGTATTAAATATTTATATTTTGGCGGGGCCTTGGGGGGAAAGGAGGCCCTGACATTGGATGGAAATACGTACAACATTCTGTGTGAGGTGAAAAGCACTAAGGTGAAAGCCTTGCGATCGATTTCTGGAGTTTGCGTAACATTTTCCCCAGCAACAAAATTTTGCTGTAAATTTTCGTTGGAAACAATTTTTTATTGATTAATTTATTGTGTCATTGATTGTGATCACTTTTATCTTCCTGCCGCGTTATCCTGATTTTGCCAAATCTGCATTGATTTTGATTATATTTGGTTCGTATCTGGCCCCAAATCAAAGGAATTGATTTTAAATTAGGTAACCTGACACATTTGATGGTGGTTGTGCCCGTTTGTCCTTACGTAGTATACATTTTTGAAAGTGCGATCCAACGCAGCCATTCAGGGGCCATTCGGGATCCCCCAGATGAACTGACGATTTACAACACACTCACACTTCACTGAATGCAGAAAAACACTGCGCTTCACCAGGACCTGGAAAGCACATCAGGTAGGTCCCGTATTACGCAAGCCTATTATTCGTATATTAGGCCGCCCACCCCCATATCCGTGCGTGATTCCCCAAAACCGCCCTACCCCTAGACAGTACCGTAGGCTCAAGAAAAAACACTACATGTGCTGCGTAGATGGCTTCAATCTTAACCATGTCCCAATCCGCCTATAAATGGGTACTCGAGCTCAAATGAAGGTGAAGTTATCCACCAAAGCCCAAACTTGGATGAGCTCAGTCTTGAATCTTATTCCACATGTACAAACTCGTGTGAATCACCCATAGCCATATATATCTCAGTGTATTATGTTGCTTCCAACAGCATCCTTATCTTCCGAAAACTTACCTACTTTCTTGATGACAATTGCTCTACACAACATGACTTACATGATAACGATCCCCATTATGATCCGATATTTTTCCCTGTAGGCAGTGGCGGATCTAGGATATAGAAAAGAAGGGAGGGGAGGGGAATAACCGGAAAAGGTTTGAAAAATTCCTAACCCAAAACAGGGTTTTACGATACGAAGTGCATTATTCCAAATAAAATCTTCACACTTCCTGTGTACAGTAAATGTCTTATGAAATAACAGTCTGTATCCGCAACATTATTATTATTATTATAATTAGCGTCATGCTGGCAAGATGTAAAATATACAATACTTTACTTTGAAATAAATCTATTATTTATTGTATATTTATCAAATAAAATTTTCATACGAAATAATATCTTTGTACACTCAATTCTTCTTTCATTGAAAATGAATTATTGATAAAATTATTTTACTCTACTCATATTGTGCAAGTAACGAGTAGGAAAGACCATTACTGGTCAAGATATATTCAATACTGTATAGAATAGACGTGTAAAAACATGCGGCCCCTGCCTCATATTTGCGGCTCTGAACTAGAACAGAGGAGCACAACGGAGTGCGGCCCGCGTCCTTCCGATAATTTCCGATTGATACAACAAAAAGTTGGAAGGGAAATTCCCCAAGATAGTTCACTCCAGTCCCTCTGTTCACAGCTGAATAAATAGTTCAATTTCAATGCATCAACAATATTAATCTGAGAACAAATTTCACGATTTAAAATTTCTAGAAAACAAGTTTTCCTTGTTCAGTCCTCTTTTCTGCCAGCATAGGAAATGTGCCAGCTCATATGCAAATGGAGATCATTGAAATTCAATGTGATTCAAATGTGAAGGCCAAATCCAATGAAGTTAGTGTACCGGATTTTTACAAGTATTTGCTGACGGAACGATTTCTAGAAAACTCGTACATTCGCCTGCGAAATCATATCCATGTTTGGAAGTACCAACCGCTGCGAGCAGCTCTTCTCCCTGACAAGGAAACAATTTTTGCGCAGATTTACTTTAACTGACAATCATCTCAGTTCAGTGTTGAAAGCTGCCTCGTCGGGGGGCCTTAAGCAAAAGAGATGTCTCTTTTCGGTTCAACACTATTTTTTGGCCAAATAAATTTTTATAGTATCCATGACAGGGTTATTCAGTAACTTCTTAAAGATATAGCTGGCGGCCATCTTGGCATTTTCTATCTCTTTCAGAAGAGACACCTAATTAGGAATCTGTTCTTGAAAGAGTCTTTCTTTCTAATTTGTCGTTCGTTTGATTGTGATATCTTGTACCTATCATCCTTCGTTCATCCGCAACAACATCGGTCATTTCGATCATTCATCGTTCATTTCAATCGTGAATGTTTTTCGTCACATAAAGTTAAAAGTATATATACGTACTATCGATTCATGAGTAAAAACGTCTAAGAACGGGTTGAGGTAGGTCACAGGAGCTATTCAGTAAAATGGACGAACCCGGGAAACATCGGAGAGACTGTCTCCCGAGGGGAAATATCTCTCCCGGGAGATTTTAAAAACCGATAATCTCTTTTCACTTTGTCTTTTAGTGAATAGGCCCTTTTCGGGATTTTCTCCCGAAATAAGGAAGTTGGTGGAGCAGAAGAGGTGCCACATATCAGGGAAAAAACATTAATGCTACTTGTGCCGGTCAGCCAGTTAGAAGTGTTTATTATTAATAATTTCAAACAAAAACGCTGCAAATTATTACACAACGGTTTATTATTTACCTGTATAGATGCCCCTTCTGGGTATATCGCTGCTTTCTGTGGTCATTACCTACCCTCGAGCCCCAGGAAAGCCCTAAATCGAGTACTGGAGCCGGCCCGGGAACTGCGGTTTCATGAAAATGCGCGGGATTCCATCATTCAGTCATTAATTATTGTTTGTTGTTATTCATGAAGCATAACGTTTGTTCAAGTTGCAAAAGTACAAAATCCAGAACAGCCATCATTCTTCAAATTAAATAGGAATACTTAAATCACAGAACAACCAACTCGACTTCATACAGCCATCCGTGATTATAATCAGGTGCTCCCTAGCAATGATATCTGGACTGGATTTATACCCTTTCATTCACGACAATGTTGACAAAGCTTTTCGGTGCAAACGAACGGCTGGTCCTACAATGCTCCGGGTGGTCTCAAAAAAAAATTTTTTTTTAAGTTTGAGATCAATTTTAAAACATTTAAAAAAACCATACCCTTCAATCGAAAGTTTTCGAGCTACGGCGTTCAGAAAATGTCAACCCCTATTTTGAACCCCTTAGAGATGACTGACAGTAACGACGAGCTTAGAGGACCAACTAGACCCCGAACGGAACCTATAACCCGAATTTCATGAATTTGTTTCATAGTAACTAAGAAAAGTGGCCCGTACGGCGTACAGCGGACAGACAGAAATATTTTTATTGCATTTTCGGATTCTACATACCTTGAAACGTAAACCATCAAAATTTTGAGGGGGGGGGGGGGGGGGGGTTAATTTCATTACAGCAGCCTGCTTCCATAAAATGATTACAGGCTAATTACACGCTGGAATAAGTCTACTGTACATAGTGAAGATATTTCTTATACTAAACTAATTTCGTGTTGACATTACAAAATAAATAAGTATACTATGCATGAATAAAATCATAATACGTCGAAATTTATAGTTTCTAAAAACAAAATCAAGTCTCTCGTATGTTTCTGGAGTAGCACAACGACATCACAAGGCCATTCATCCCCTCGCAGGACGCATAGGTACCCGCTCCAGCCGAGCTCGAGGAGCGTCCAAATGCGAGCAGTCATACAAGACATGATACCAATCCTGGACGTCACCGGAACCGCAGGAACACACATCCGTCTCCGCCAAGTGAAATCTTTGCAGGTAGGCCTTCAGTCTTCCATGACCCGAGAGCAGCAACGTCATTCGCCAGGAAACAGGGAACGAGGTCTGCATCCGATCAGCAATCGTCGGGAATATGCCTCTTGTGTGGTTTCCATCGTCCGTCGCCTGCCACACCCTTTCCCAGCAATTGACACTCTCGGCACTCAGCATACTTTTAAGAAGACCTCTCGAGGCCTTCCAGAAGGCCTCCGGCCTACTAGAGTCGGCTGCCGCCTCCTTGGCCAGACGATCAGCTTCCTCATTGCCCTCAGTGCCTACATGTGCCCGCGTCCACGCTAGTCGAAGATTCCATCCAGCCTCCCGCAGACATCCAATCAGGGAGCGAATCTCCTCTATATTCGCCAAATGATTCGTTCTATCAGCTATCATCGCCAGGGACACCTTGCTATCGGTGTGTAAAAGCACTCCTCTGCTACGGACGTCCAGTTTCTGGCGCCGGACCCAGCGTGTAGCCTCCAGCAATGCCAGAACCTCAGCTTGATTGATTGTACACACACCAGCCAGTCGAAATTTCTGATGGTAAATGGGCTGCACAATCCCTCTCTTGTAAACCACAAAGGCACATCCAACTTTTCCTCCTCCAAGATCGCTGCCATCCGTAAAAACCGAATAGAATGGTTCCTCATCGTCCTGACCTGCCGATTCCGCCCCCACATCCACCGCAAGCGCCGGGTGCCTCCAGTCACTCGGCGGCAAAGGCTTGTCAACATCTTCTCCACTCTGCAGAATGTACAGTTGCCTCAATTCCTGGACCTCCAACTCGATCGGCTTGACTCCGGCTATCACACAGCATGCATGAAACGAGATGGTTCTAACTCCTTTGATCATTCGTAACAACATCAGACGCTGGGTCCGCCGGATGCTCGATTCCAATGGTTCGTTATTGAAAATAATAAACCAAAAATTGCCGGTGATAAAGTTGCCGTGACTGAAAAGTTGCCAGTGCGCGGGGCCCTAAGGCGGTTGTTTCGTATCTCTAAAGGTGAGTCTTGGCATGCACAATCGAAATCCGTGAAAAAGCTACATCGATCCAATTTGAATCATCGATTCAATTTTAGCATTCATTTTCTGCTTATTTGTGGGAATAAAGGTTATTTTCATTTCATTTGTGTTGTTCGTGGTTGACCTCAAAAGTGCGAATTAGTCAGTCCAATTGGAAGGGTTTGATCACTAGATTTCTAATATCTAACCATGTAAGACGAATTTAATGTTTCTTCTCTTCTCTTCTCAAGGTATAATATCTATATTAATATTTATTTATTTTATATTTTATTTAGCTAGTTGCAAGTAATTGAATACTATTTTGATCTAATCTCCATTCTTTGCTTGCGACGAATACTAAATTTTGTTCACCACTTTAGCCGTATCGGCGTGTAACTGTGCAGTGATGTTTCTTTGAGTGATTTCTTGTTGTTGTGACTCCTCTCTCTGTGCTCGGGTCTCCTTTCAGAGAGAGTAATTTCCAGAAGATACTATGTACTTACAAACTGTGCTTTTTCACGACACAAATAATCTTTGTAGAAGATGTAATTCATTTTTTGTTAGTTTTTCGGATATGGAATTTAAAAATAAATAAAATAAATAAATAAATAAATAAATAAAATTTCATCTCATCACACTGAGAACACCGTGAATTTGAACTCCGGAGATTGAGACTTCTTATTGGTGTCCGTTTTCTCGGGCTGCTGGTGATGCTGAATGGCTGGGATACCGCGGTCCACGGCCGCAAGGCGTTTCCTAGGCCAAACCGACCATAGTTGCGGTCCCCCCGGGAGATGGCGACTACGATGAGAAGACGGTAAGGTGTGACGGTGGAAGGGGGCGGATGCCAATGACCGACTTATCGTCTCGCGGCGGAGGATAAGAGTTGCTGATGGGAGGAAACGCCGGCGGGGCCGCGTGGGGCTCCTGTTGGGGAAAGACGGTCCAACGGGGAAGGCGACGCCCGAAAATCTCGGGGGGCCCCGCAGAGGAGAGCTCTCGTCTCGGAAAGGGGACCACACGCCGAGATGCGTCGTTACCGTCTCGTCGTAGTTCGTAGAGTTCGCGGATGAAAGCAGCGCATGCGCATGCGCGTGCGCAGGTAGGGTTGTCGGATGTAGGGATTTCCGATACTTCAAAAGTATCGACATACCTATATATCGTATCGATACATCTAAAAGTATCAGAAAGTATCGATATGATACAGTAGAAGTCGCTTAGTAGAAAGGTGGTTAAAGGAATAAGTCGGATATAAGGATAGAAACATTCAGGTCCCGATCGGCTGTATGTAAACACACAGTGAATTGGCCTGTTATAGTGATCAAAAGGTCGGTTATAGTGATTAGTTTTCTAGTTTTTGGATGTTAAAAGTCGGCGAAATAGGTAAATAAAAAGGGCTGATATCTCCTGAAAATGGTATATATTCACCAAAAGTGGTACCTATTGAACGATGATCCGAAACAGAAGATAACTAACTGCCTATAGGTTTTAATGAAGATTCCTTTAAAAAAATTAATCAAAATTAGGTCAGTTCTGGAGTGTCACATTCGCCAATCTCGGTAAAAATGGCTAAAATCACCACAAAGTAGAAGTCGCAGAGATTGGTCGCTTATAGTGATTGCTTCCAGTCGGTCCCAATTCGATCACTGTAAGCGACTTCTACTGTACTTTCAAAAAGTATCGATATTTTGAAGTATCGATACTTTTTGATACTTTTTCAAAAATGGGTGGAAATGTCGTTTTTGTTCTCTCCAGCGTGACAGTGAATATTATAATATATCATCGTAGGTTTTGGATTCAAGGAATACCACCTTATAGCAGCCAAAGTTGTTTATTAGTCGGCGACGTTTCAATCCCCAAGTAGTGGGATCCTAATCATGCCTATAATGATAATTACTAGGTTAAAATACATGGGGGGAGAAGACCTTAAAAGACATACACTAGACATACACTGATAATGGTAACTGTGACGAATTTAAAATTCTCATCACGGTGGCGTGGAAGGAAGGAAGGTGAGTGAGTGAATTTACCTAGGCGGCTGTAGTCAACCGTTCATCTAGGTAAAGGAGAGGAAAGGAGGAAAAGTCGCAGGCGGCTGTAATCAACCGAACATCTACGACTTGGGAGGAGAGAGAGGTGGATGAGGGAATTTTACCTAGGCGGCTGTAGTCAACCGTTCATCTAGGTAAAGGAGAGGAAAGGAGAGGTCCCTTGTCTAGGCGGCTGTATTCAACCGATCATCTAGACAAGGAGGAGGAGAGAGGAGGTGAAATTCTCAGGCGGCTGTAGTCAACCGATCATCTGAGAGGGAAGGTAAGAGAGAGAAGAGAGAGCTGGTTAGAGGAAGTGTCGAATGAAGCTTGAGCTCCAGGATCCAGGGTTTTATAGGACTTGGGGGCCTCTCCCTCCAACTCCTTGCAAGGAGCTGGTAGTGGGGCCCCAGGTTGAGCAACCCTGGGTTCTGTCGCCTGTGTCCCCACTCATATCTTTATTTACGGAGCTTTAGTTTGGCGTTTGGATATTGGTGAGAACTTAATATTATAGGAGTGTTCCCGGGAGGGACTCACGACAGAGGTCCCCCCAGTTTGAACCAATATTTGTGGAGCTGAAGGCGCAAGGTGACAGGAGCTGAGGGCTACGGCAAACAAAAGGTGGAGCTGAAGGCGCAAGGTGACAGGAGCTGAGGGCTATGGCAAACAAGAGGTTAAGCTGAAGGCGCAAAGTGACAGGGGCTGAGGGCCGATGCAAACATTAAATGGGGGCGGAAGGCCCGGAGGAGGGGTGCCGGAGCTGAGGGGTGGAGGTGGCGGTGGGGGTTTGTCCCCTGGGAAGGAGACGCGGGTGGTCATGTTGCCGTTCTGGGGTGAGGGAACGGCGGGGGGTTTGTCTGGAGGTGGGGTAGTGGCGTCGCGAGGTGCGGCCGGGAGGTTGGAGGACTTGGTGGCGGTTGTGGGGGTTTTGTTCCGGGGTGGGGGAACAGTAGTTGGCGGGGAGAGGGTTTTGGCGGCGCCGTGAGGTGCGGCCGGCAGGTTGTTTGCCCTGGTGGCGGGCGTGGAGGGGCCGTTCCGGGGTGGGGGAACGGTAGCGGCGGCGTGAGTGGCGGCCGGAAGGTTGGTTGCCCTGGTGGCGGGCGTGGAGGGGCCGTTCCGAGGTGGGGGAACGGTAGCGGCGGCGTGAGTGGCGGCCGGAAGGTTGTCTGCCCTGGTGGCGGGCGTGGAGGGGCCGTTCCGGGCTGGGGGAACGGTAGCGGCGGCGTGAGTGGCGGCCGGAAGGTTGGTTGCCCTGGTGGCGGGCGGGGAGGGGCCGTTCCGAGGTGGGGGAACGGTTGGTGGTGGGGTGAGGGGCTTGGAGGCGCAGCTAGGCGCGGTTGGGGGGTTGGCGGCCGTGGCGGCGTCGTATGAGGGGTAGCATTGTTTGGGGGCGGCGCAGGGAGGCGTGGACGTGGGGGAGGTGGAGGGGCTGCCGTTCCTGTGTGGGGGAACGGTGTGTGTTCGGGGACGGGGGTTGGTGGCAGCGCAGGGAGGTGCGGCCGTGGGGGAGGTGGAGGGGTTGCCGTTCCCGGGTGGGTGAACGGTGTGTGTCCGGGGAAGGGGTATGGCGGTGCAGCGAGTTGCTGGTGGGAGGTTGGCGGCCGCGGCGGCGGTCCCCCCCCGTTTTGGCGAGGGGGGCGGCCCGCCGCGGGACGTCGTGGTGTGTTGTCGTGTCGGCTAGGCGGAGGAGGTGCATATGACGTCGGCGGCGTCGTGTGCTGCGGCTGCAGCGGACGGTGGCGGCGGCTGATGTCGCAGAGCTTGGTGGCAAGAGGGTGGAGAAGGGGTTGTCGGTTGAGGCCGTTGCGTCAGTTGTCGCAGCGGCGGGCGGCTGCAGCGTGGGTGGTCGCAGGAGCGGGGGCGATGGTGAGTTCGGGTCCATAGCTGTAACTCAAAATTCAAATTTGTTGAATTTGAAATTCGCAATTAAGGGAAGTGGAAGTGCGTGTGGCTGGGCGGAGATGTGAGAGTTGTGTGGTCTCCGTGCGGTTGAGGCTGGGCCAAAATTGCGAAAATTGTTAGACTGTTTGAATTTTAAATTTTAAAATTTGACTTTTAAAATTGGGGACACCGAACTATTTGACTGGGGCGACACATTAGGTGGGAAGGTGGGAAAGAAGAAGGTTGAGTGAACGTCGGGTTCACCACTGTGATGAATTTAAAATTCTCATCACGGTGGCGTGGAAGGAAGGAAGGTGAGTGAGTGAATTTACCTAGGCGGCTGTAGTCAACCGTTCATCTAGGTAAAGGAGAGGAAAGGAGGAAAAGTCGCAGGCGGCTGTAATCAACCGAACATCTACGACTTGGGAGGAGAGAGAGGTGGATGAGGGAATTTTACCTAGGCGGCTGTAGTCAACCGTTCATCTAGGTAAAGGAGAGGAAAGGAGAGGTCCCTTGTCTAGGCGGCTGTATTCAACCGATCATCTAGACAAGGAGGAGGAGAGAGGAGGTGAAATTCTCAGGCGGCTGTAGTCAACCGATCATCTGAGAGGGAAGGTAAGAGAGAGAAGAGAGAGCTGGTTAGAGGAAGTGTCGAATGAAGCTTGAGCTCCAGGATCCAGGGTTTTATAGGACTTGGGGGCCTCTCCCTCCAACTCCTTGCAAGGAGCTGGTAGTGGGGCCCCAGGTTGAGCAACCCTGGGTTCTGTCGCCTGTGTCCCCACTCATATCTTTATTTACGGAGCTTTAGTTTGGCGTTTGGATATTGGTGAGAACTTAATATTATAGGAGTGTTCCCGGGAGGGACTCACGACAGTAACAAAGTCTTGGAGGGGTCTTACCTTATTGCTAGAGTGGAGTATTATACATTGCACGCTCTTAATTAATATATTTACACTATTTACAATATGTATTTACAGTTCTTGGTTGATGAGCAGGTTTACATATTGTAAATAGTGTAAATATATTAATTAAGAACGTGCAATGTATAATACTCCACTCTAGCAATAAGGTAAGACCCCTCCAAGACTTTGTTACCATTATCAGTGTATGTCTAGTGTATGTCTTTTAAGGTCTTCTCCCCCCCATGTATTTTAACCTAGTAATTATCATTATAGGCATGATTAGGATCCCACTACTTGGGTATTGAAACGTCGCCTACTAAACAACTTTGGCTGCTACAAGGTGGTATTCCTTTGAATCCAAAACCTACACGATGAACATTCACAATCAGCCGGGAATTGATCCCTCAACCTCCAACTATGTTGATAATATATCATATCCCACGTTTTTACTTAATCTACATTGGTATAATATAAAATACCATCGTCAGCCTACCGAAGAACTATTTCAGGATAGGTAATATCATAAAATGATCAATACAATAAATCACTTCTTTCTTATTTGAAACTTTTTTGTTTGTTTGGGCGCTTGTTTTTCAAAATTATTGACAAGACAAGGCATGACATTATTTCGTTAATTCGGCACAATCACATCAGAAAACAAGAAAGAACAAAGAAAATCCAACCAAAAAACTAATGAGTTAGGTTGGTTGGTTGCTTGGTTGGGTTAACATTTTGTTGGTCCTTCCTACTAAATGGAGGACAGCTGATTCTCACTGAGAGCTGGAGGTGGTTGTACACCAACTTTCTTTAATTTGTTGAAGTGGTTGGTCTCCCAACAATCTAGTTAGAGGTACTGTCAACAGTACCTATTAGGTGTTGAAAGTGATCAAATGTGAGGGATAAAAAAAAGTATCGGCTCCGATACTGGGAAAAAAGTATCGATACTACGATATATATCAGGAAAAAAGTGTCGATATGTATCGATACTTTTGGGTCATCCCTAGTCGGATGATCCCAGTATTTAGGGACGCCCCTTGGAAGGTAGAAACCAAGAAGGGGTTTGCGCTAATTTAATCAATAGATATCCACATGTTCAAGACATGATCCGATAATTTCATCGTCCCAGCGTTATTGCTCCTTCGAGATTCAGGACGTGAGCTTGCATTCTACGCTCGGTGAAATTCCGATAACAGCGGCTTCCGCGGTTGTGGATTTCAAGCGCCGAAACCCCCAAAGGGATTTCTGGCTGCGGAGGCGGCGAATTCCAGGACGTGCTGACGGATATAATCATAAAAGGAGCGATTTGATCGATATTTAAAATATGTGAAAACTCTTCACGAAATTAGATTTCAAGAAAGGTATTATAAATATTGTAGGAAAATCCTTGTAGATACCGAAATAGGTGTACTTATTTGGTATGCGTTGGTACATTTTATCTACTGAAGCAGTGTATTTCCTTCTTGAATAATGGAGGTTTTCGAAAGGCATTATTGCGGCTTAATAGTAACAATTTTTGAAAAGGCATATCAGTTCTAGTATAATTAGGTGTTCATTGCAGCGACAAAAAACTATTTTGGACCGATGCTGGTGAATTTCTCAATCCTCGAAGAACTTGTATTAGTTCAAGTTGGCTGAAGATCGCGAAATGTGTGCATCATGGTAGGAATTATCGGAAATATCTCGTCGTTGAATTTAACTGGGACGAGGCTTGAACCGATCCAACCACGGTATGCTCAATCCGATATAGCTACCTATCTCGGATCCACTCGGCAGACGTACTGTCCATCCCTATCATGTTTCAGTCAGCTGTTGAATGCTTAAATTTAAGATTCCATGTTTCATCCACACATGATTTTTCTGCACTGTGTATTTGTCTATGTATATGAATGCATTACAATAAACATGTTTTCTTCCTTCTTCTGTTAGTTCAACATCACATTTGGAGGAACGGGGATGTCATGAATTGAACAGTGAGATATACCGAGAGGTTCTTTTCCGGATCGGAGAATGGTAGGTAGGTAGAATGATATTAGAATGTCCTCTGATGTTAAGCAATCCGAACTAACGTCAATACAGATAAGGTCCTTAAGCGGGCATCAGATGAACTGAAATGATAGATATTCTAACAGAGTAAGAAATAAAGCTTGAGATCAAATTATGTATTAAGTACCTATGTATACATTTTCTCAACGACACCGCCTAAGTTCGCTCAGCTAACCTATTCTCACTCTCAGGGCTTCTAACTCTGGAGAATGTTGGTTACACCGAGCAAGAAGTTGAAGCCACATGACGTCATCAAAGTCGAAACTATCTCCACTCCAACCCTCTTAACCCTTACGGCCCTTCCCTTACTCCTCGGGCCTCTCCGACCCCCTTTGTAACCGTATGATGTTAATTAATTACCAAACTCGCCCTTAGGGAGCTGGCAGTGTGGTACAACACTTAGCACCCGCTTTTATTACGCAGACAACCAAACGGAGTGCGTCCCTTTCGGGGAGGCTGAAGTGTTTTTCTGACGAGCAAACTTACTGTTTGTTATGCGAACCTTTGACAGGAGTACGAATGACAAAGCCAACTGATTTAGCAGGGCTCATTAGGGTGAATACACCTACGTTATTGTGATCAAATGTAATTTTTGAAGGTGTAAAGGTATAGATAGGTATACCATTGGTATATATATACCTATTCGGAGCAGAAATGGCCCCAAGGTATTATAGACATAGGGAGCTTCACTGTTCCGCCCGGAACTGTTAGGAGACGGAACAGTACGTCTTTGCATCGAGACCTATACTACGGTAAACCAGTTCCATATCTATCGATTCCTTGTAATAGATATTTCATTTCCCTGTACCTTAACCTTACCCTTATGGGGTCACCCCTCGATCAATGTTAACCGATCATATTCAAAACTCTCTTCGTACTTTTGGAGCCAATTTACAATTTTAAGTAGGTAGGTACTAACAAATAAACTTAGTTATCCAAAACTGTGATTCTTTAAAATATCCTTTTATTTAAATTACATAAATTCACGGAAATGTTTTCAGTAAGAAGGAAAGTCCCATTCAGACAATTCTTCCACACTTACAAAGGGCCATAATCTTTGATCAAATGGGGGGTACTAGTACGCAGTCATGATTTCAGTAAAGGAGATGAGCGCCCTGGATGTGAAATACCGATTTCCTTCTTCATCGGTTTGCTCACAGCTAATTATTCAGACAACTGCACCATCTCTAGGGTAGGGGAACACCTGATGGCAGAGTAATCCCTGTGGATACCTGCTTTCCTATTCAACCTACTCTGCTGCAGTATGATATAGAGTCTATCTAGGACTGTTAGTTTATATTGATATGCTTGGCTTCAACTTCTATCAGCTAAGTGGTAGATTCGCTTGGTAATAACTGAAATAATGATAGTGTTTGAAACGTGCAGAAACCATGCAGACTGTTCCGGGTGAAAAACGGGTTAACCGCTAGTTACACATATAGGTACAAAAGATGAATGATCTAAGATCTGATGTTGTATAATTATTGAAATAGCCGCATAAACGTGGATTTTAGAGCTCAAATTTTTAAGTGGCCTCTCCCCTCAAATCATAATTATGTGCTGCTTCGGCGAAACTTTCCTAAATTTTTGTGTAAAAACCGTTCACCTTCAGTGGATCCAAAAGCAGTCAACTGGCTGGAAAAAACCATTCATTTTTAGATAACGCTAGAGGACGTCTATATTACGAGAGCCGAAATATATGGTCATCAGCGTAGGGCTTGACAGCAATGCATTCCCAGAAGCTAATATTGGTCCATTTAGAAACCAACTCACGTAAGTACCTATAAACTTATTATGCTCATCGCAAAGATTTCAAGTTCCAGGCAAAATTACCAGACCGATCTTGACTGAATTCGAATTATTTGTGAAATAAGTAGCTCCAACCGCCACCGCGCGTGTAAGATAGATTCAGAAGAGTGAACTGATAATTGAACAATCTGTCTTATTCTAATTTTTCAGTTGACTGGCAAGTCGATGAAACAAGGAATGTTCAAGGCAAAGGGCTCCACTCAAAATCAGGACAGTCCAGACCAAAAATATGGGTGTTCGGCAACCTTTGAGTGCATAAAAGTAAGTGAGTGGTGTTCAAAATCATATCGAACCAAGTGTATTCGAGGGAAAGGAGCCGATTCTTCTCGTTTGGAGATTTCGAAGATGATGTAACGAGGCCACGCACGCCTTTTACCTACAAGCATTACAATGGGTACAGGTTCAAGGTTCCTAATCTTCTAAATCCCATACCAGAACCGGAGCCCTTGCTAGTCCGAAGATACCTACCATACGTGCTCACGATCCACGTTTTCACCAAATTAGCTGCCCCTTTAATCATATCCCAAGGATGAACCGATCACCGAACTCCCATATCCAAGTTTCCGATCTGATCGGATCAACTTGTGACGTCGAGCTGGGTAGGGGAAGGGAAAAAAACACTGCATGGGAACCGACCTTTGGACCACCGATGTAGCGGGCGTTGCGGTGTGGTGATTGTTGGGTTAGAAAGTCGCTTAGAAGGAGAAGTTCGCTCGGCGAATGCGGTCATCTCCTAAAAACAATCCGCAGACTCCGGTCGGGGGAGATCTCTGCTGGGGCTCCCTCAAGGGACGCTGGAGTTTTTCGGGACGTTCTTCAAGTCGCTGGTTGCTCCCAGAAGGGAAGAAATTTCACTTATCAGAATCACCTATACCTACCATCGGTGTAAATAAGCATCCAATAACGACTCTCATTTTATTCTATCACCGTCTCGTTAGAATTCAGCTGTCTTTCATTCCCACTGATCTTATATCCACCTCCAAATAGGGTGAGCCTTGCTGATATTGTAACAGGCTGCAATTAGCAGTCGGTTATTGAAGAAATTGGATTCAGTTAATGGATAGACCATACCATTCGACCAAGTGCGAGAAGGCGTTTTTGGCAAATCTTATCCATGAAAATAAAATATAAACCATACTGTAGGAAACGTGCACAACCCACATTGAAGTAAAGTAAAAACGTTGATAAAATAGGGTATCTTCACCTCCCGCTGTCTCTGATACTCTCGCCCATGACTCACATTTCTGGTGCAAGTTTTGAAATCCCGTTGTTCGGTGTTTCTAAGTGGGACTGTCCTCAACATATTCTCCAAGTTTGGTGCGGAGCGTTTTCAAATGGTATAAAATGGGAAAGAAACATGGAATTTCGTGATTCAAATAGATTTACAGAGTTGCCATATAAATACTGTTTAAATCTACAGATGGATTCAGAATGCTCCAAAACGGATATAACGAAAACCTACGATAGCGATAACCATATTTACGTAGGTACCTATTTTGGACTCATCGTGACAGCTTGTTTCCTCCAAAACGTGTCTAAAAGGAGAACTGTGTAGGTTACATAAGGGGACACGATACATTCAAAACTGATATGATGAACAACCCTTGTACTTTACTAAAGGTTGCCCACAGGGACAACCTTTATTATCATTGTTACCAATAAGCTGGTGCTGTTACCAATATGCATTAAGCTGGTGGAAAGGAACTAGTACCTTTACGTGGATCCATCCCACATAACAGCAGGATGAATAATATTGAAGTTGATAATATTCTATCAAAACCCCCTCCATCGATATCATAATTGATGAATGCAAGGCTACGGAATCAAAAAAAGAATGGAACCCTACAGCCTGCTTTGAGCGTATGATTCTAATCCGATTCATACATATCCAAGTTAGGGTAGGTTCTTTGGGAGTTGGCTTTTTAAAAAAGCCGAGAACCGAAGGTTCGAGCTTGCCCGCAGGGGTTTATGGTCTATCATGACTGCGTCAGCAGTAAGTGTCGGTCGGGTGCTGTAACTTCCATGTGGGTATCTAAACAAACAATGACACCTGCGAATTTCTTCATAATCGGTTGATGAGACTGAGAGCTACGCATGTGTAAGGACAAGCGCCAACATTACGGCCCACATTTTCTTGAAATTCTTATGCGACTATTTCGGGCGCAACCCATACTTTCTCTCCAAATTTAAGCTCATCACGACTACTCTTTGGTATAATTGGGCGCACGAGGATTTCTCGTTTAGCATGAGGAAGTTACATCCCGATTTGGGTGAAAATAATAAATCACACAGAATAAAAAACCTAAAAATTGTTTTTTAAGCTTGAAAGTTTGAGGCCATAAAACTATTTTAATAGCGGAAATGGTTTAATTCGAATTCGAAACATTCAAATCTTTCAGGTACTGGTTGTATAATATTTCAACAAAGTTGTAGGTATCTTAGTTTATTTATTTACACAGGTATTTTACATATTTAACATCAGATTCCTTAGTAGTAATAGTGAAGCACCGTTGAAAAAATAATGCTACATCCTCTTCATCCGCTTGGGGTGTTGTCAAATTCATCGTCAGAAATGAAGTCTTCAGCCACATGAGT
The DNA here is from genome assembly GCA_954871275.1 of Leptopterna dolabrata. Lineage (NCBI taxonomy): Eukaryota > Metazoa > Arthropoda > Insecta > Hemiptera > Miridae > Leptopterna > Leptopterna dolabrata. Next base: position 16,949,405 of record OX940984.1, on the reverse strand, counting down.
GACAAGGTTGTCTATGCTGTCCTCCATAATGCCATCCTGGGTCCAGTATTCCTTCTCTATATTCGCCACCTGCTCGCAACACTCCTTCCACTCGTCAGGCGTCGCTTCCGTTGCTGCCTCTTGAGCGAGTTCTACCAGTCTTTCCAACTCGACAGTACTCCTGTCGTGGTTTCGAAAGTTTTCGGCGAAAAAGTTTTTCCTAACCCAAACGAGCTCTGCTACGTTCAGATCGCTGTTGCTGGGAGGTATTCGAAGGAGTTCATGTCCGTGATCCCGGAGTAGACGTTCGATTGCGTATGATTTTTGAGATGGGGTGAACTTGTCAACTAGTTCGTTCAAAAGGGGTTTGCGCATGTTAGTGTGAGCTGCGCAGCCTTGATCATTCAACCACTGAACGGCAGCAGCTTTTGTACAGTACGGCGAAGGAGGCTCGTTATCCAATCTGCTATGATATGGAGCACTGTCAATCACAACTACGGAACGCTCAGGTAGTTGCGGTATGACTCTCTCCAAGATCCACTTACTGAAATTATCATAATCCCATTCTCTAATTGATTGAGCACCATTATTAGGAGTTTCCAATCGAAAAGTAAACTGAGCTTCCGGCAAAAACCCTTTTTCTGATCCAATAACTACCTGAATCACACTACACATGGTTATAATATTTTCCAAAACAGACATCGGCCCCTGCCAACATTTCCGAACTTCTAAGTCGCGGCAAACCATAGTTTCGTGGACGAAGAATATTTGAGCGTTGCTCTCTCTCAGCGACCTCATTCTAGCTAGGTATCTGTAACGCAAATCAATCACGGATCTGCGCTCTACTAGCGCTTTGCGACACGTGTCAGTTCTTATCCATGTGTAACCCATACTCCTCAATATCCTTCCCAATTTGGTATCTCTAAAGCGAAAGTCTATCTTGGATTGCAGTACCTCACCTAATTTACTTACCGATGGCACAATTTTCTTTTCCAGGTAGAATTCATCGATAGTTTTCCGGATCACCCCCTTCTCATAAGTAGTCAGATATTTTTTGCGTTGCACCGAAGCCAGTTTTCTTTCCTGATCACAGTTCACAGTTCCTTTGCTGATTCTAGAGATAGCGCTCACGCTTACACCTGTATATAGTTCTGCTCTTTCGGCTGGGCTGATTATGGGAAACAAAAGAGTGTTGGTCTCCTTTTCTTTGTGCAATGAACTGATGATTTGGACAAGCATTTTCGAAGTAGCTCGCTGTCGTTTCCCGCTTGGAGATGGTTCGCACATTGTCACTCGACAACTGGCTACCGTACGTTGAAACAACACGATGATAACAACAGGTGGTTGAACACGTGTGCAAAACAACAACAAACCCTTATTCAAAGCGGAAGACAAACTGAGGAGGTTCGACGTTCCAGGCAGAACAAGAAGAATGTCTCCTGCCCCACCAACGGCCGCACGATGGTAGCGCTTCTGCGGGAGATAGAGGTAACAAATGTTTTAACAAACTGGAATCGGCATAAGTCTACGTTATCTCTATTTTCCCCACCATTATATTCAGCAAGTTCGGTCAAATCCATGCTCAGCACTGATAGTAGGTATTGCAGCAAATCGCAGATTGATTGACTGATACAAAGTATTACGATTCGGTTGGAACCGCCAGGAGCGCCACCACCGCGCGAACGCTGCTAAGGGGGGAGGGGGGGTGCCTGTCGTTCCTGCGAGTCAATATTGGAAGAGGGGAAGTCTAACAATGTTGAACGGATAATACAAACCCTCACTGGGCGGTAGGCAGCACCGTAAAGGCAAACGCCGAAAGAACTGAATTTCAGAATTCGATTTTTATTAATCGATATCCGCTTCTTATAGCTTACCATCAGTTTCAGCAGAATCGAAAACCGCTTCCTTATGGTACCGTCGTGACTTGATCAACTATAGGTGAGTACAGCATATTTCGATAGCAAAGATTTCAATCCTTAAGATCCGTACTTAGCGTAGTTTTTCGCGGAACAGACTTGCAGATACAACCACACACAATATGACCAATTTGGCCTGACTTCAACTACCTGCAAGCCCATCAGAAAACGTTCGGCTACAAAATCGCTACACATTCTCACAAACTGTTTATTATTATTAGGCATGATAAATACATAATAAGTATATTTTTGACGTTTTTTCCTCATATCTTACATACTGTACAAAAGCAAGGCAATAATGAAAAGAAATATTGAGGGCAGCTGCAGGTTTGTCCGATGAAACATTTTTTATTCAAATTCGATTTTTTGATCGTCTGCGCCAAATTTTCTCAAATAAACCCGGATCTTCATGCATTGAGACCGAATGTAGTGAGCAGGTGGAAACTCCTATGAATTCCCCAACTAAGAGACAGATCCTTGACCTCTAAAAATTATGCTACCAGTAAAAACGTTTCCTACATCAAGTTATTTCCTTCAGAAAGTCTATCAACAAATATCTAAATTAACTTTATTCTTTTCTCGAATTTGGATTATCTCATAAAACCAATCGCTATTTGAATCAGCCTTTTCCCTATCATTGATAACTGGGCTGCATTTATACCCTGGATTTGTACAAAATTAATAAGTTGTATAACATGTACACGATTGTATGTTTGACGACCTCAAGGAAAAAGCGTCAAATAAAATAACATAATTGATTCACGTTCATTTTGCCCACTTCTTTTGGGTTCAAATTCAAAAATGGCGCTGGACGGTTCAAGTACTTACTGAGATACCTAGTTTGAAAATTCGGTCATATGATAATTGTGCATGGCTGGATCCTTCGTCATTAGTTCGACAATATCTCAAAATAATGCTCTTGGTACCAAAACACTCGGGTAATTTTTTATTTAGACTACAGTTATTATTATACATATGGAATTCTGGTCATTGCCTCTTGATCATGCCCAGCACCTTTTTATACGGGGTTTGAAGGGAGGAGGGGGGGGGGGGGTCGATCTTGTTTCCCCAGACAGTTCAGTGTATTCTGATCTCGCGTACTGATCGAATTTGGCTCCTGAGGCTTACTCGAGTAAAGGATCTCAGTTTGTTTACGACGCAGATAGGCAGGGATCCGATTTTTCACCGTCCAATCGATCCTTGCCGAATCAGCTGAATGCCTAACTTTTTGTTTTGTCTCGCCAATCACGTTTCTCCAACGTTTTTTCCCCTCCTCTTTCCAGGTCCCGTCGAGCAAATACGGGTAGAGGAGGAATCTATTTGGGCTGGAAATCAATATGAAGACATCTTAGGAGGATTCTGTTTGGTGAAAAACGGGTCACACATAGTATGTGACCTTCCTACGTATTACCAGGGTGCTAGATTAGGAGTTCCAACCAGGGCTGATGCTGCGTTTAAACTTATTGCCTGAGATGGGTAGGTAGGTACCTAATATTATTACGTAAGTTACGCAGGAAGTTTGTTGACCGAAGGACTGTAGGAAGAATGCATGATGCATGATGCAAGATCTTTTCTGGATTTCGGATTTCTCATTAGTTATTTTGTTCATATTTTGATTGCGATTTAAATAACATATTTAATCTGTCGGGTTGTATTTTTACACACCTATTTTTCTGGTCTCACATGATGCTCTTGGTCATGGTACGTATACCCACTAATAGCTACAATTCATTAATAATCGTTTATAACGAACGCAAGGGACCTACCACATGTCGTTGTAACCGAAAATCTGTAAAAACAGGCGTGTGATGGAGTTTTTTAAGTCAATATCATGGAATCTTGTTGTTTTTAATGTATTAAAGCGCAACTAATTAATAAGTAATACACAGAAAAGCTAGATTGGATATTCTATTTGGAATAATCTGTTATAAAACCCCACTTTCTCATAAATATTATTAGCCACCTACGTTATTTATTTTTTACAGATTTATTAATTTATTTGACAGCGTCATATATTTATTAGGTACGTATGTTAGGTGTTATTAGGTACGTTATTTATTTTTACAGCTGTGACAGAGTGAGGAGAGTGACGGTGGACCATCGAGAGACCCCCTCCTAGACCAGCGAGATTATCACAGGTTAAGAAGGGATATCCGTTTAGGCTTCCACCAAACGACCCCCGTTTCCACCGGAAGAAAAACACGTCTCGAGAACAGCCACACCGTCACACAGCTTGTTGTATTTTTCGCTGCCGGTGTTTCAAATCAATGTTGATTCGAACAACCCACTAACAAGGGCGCAGATACCCGACCGAGACAAAGAGCGCAGTCAGAGAAACCTTTACAATCCTCTGGAGCCCACCGCTCAATTTGCGACGATGACAGACGAAGGTTATTCATATCCGAGCCGGGAAAGACGGATAGACGGATACTCCCATGATATGACTCATACGAGTCTGAGCCGACCGGAGGAGGGTTCTAGTTAGGCATGATTTGTGAGCTGAGTGATCTAATTGATGGTCGGCTAATGACCGTGGCAGTGAGGCCAGAGGGGCGTAAGCGGGCTAATTTGGTTTAAAAGGGTTAATGGAAGGAGGGTTCCTTTTTCTTGAAGGAAACCGGAGCTTCTGGGTTACTGACATCGGATTTTTTAAATCGAGATTTATGCTCCGCACCTTCAGTATTGACATAATGGGGTGTGCTAGCGGACGTTAATCTCGGCTGCGGTACTGGTTCTTTGCGTTTCGACTATTCTTCTTGCCATCGCCAGGTCCATCCAAGCTATAGTTGTCCTTTTACATTTTTCAGTGATGATCGTCCAACATTTCATTTATTACTAGCTGAAAGGCCCGTGCAATGTTGGTTGTATAATCCAACCACTCACAGAGCACACGTCCAAAAGAGAACGGGAATGTAGGTGGATATTAGGGTCTGTCACCGTTAGCACTCCTATGCAACTAGTGTTCGTCTAGTTGCAAAAACTAGAGTGCAAAGTATACCAAAATGGACTATGGTCCAAGAAGAAATTTCAACAATTATTCTAGTCCGGTATATTATTGAAGCTGCACAAATCGATAAAGGTTATTGTTACTGGCGATGGTTTGATCACTGAAACCGGTTCTCAATGGGAATTAGGTGACATATTAGTTCAGTTTTTATTGGAAATATGTTCACACGATTTCGTCACGAATGATTTACTTCTTATCAGTATAACTTTTTGCATAGCCTTCCGAAGTCTTGCTGGAGGCAGATTTTTGAACTGCAACATAACGACTGATTACGCACTACGAGCGCTACCAACGTTGACCCATACGGACCCACAGAGCCAAGGCAAACTGAGTTTTCCTCCATTTCGTCTTCATGTATCTTAAACGATCTGATCGTTTCAGCTGATTTCCAAAAATTGAAGTTGGAAAACCTCTCAGGCGAATCCCATTTACTGTGGCATTCATCTAACGTCGTATCAGTGAGGACAATCGGATAGTGGTGACTGGAGACCGGGAAGAGAAAGGGCGAGACAATGAGGAAAAAGAACGTCCGTATATTTGGTTTGGGCGGCGAAGGGTACCGTTGGGTCCTGCAGGAACCGTCATTACCCTGGTCCGCATATCTCCCTCGCATTCCTTCAATTCCCTTTCCACATGCATTCTCCTCAGTAATCCAGGGCTGCAGAGGCTGTTCCAGAGGTCATACGATTTATATAACGTTTTGACTGCATTCAAAGCCTCTATGGTCATCTCGTTGTTGATAGGCCCCACTTTTTTATTTATTTATTTATTATTATTATTATTATTTTAAAATTGGCTTCGTAAATCACATACATACTACCGTTACAGTGTACACATTTTCCTACATCCTTCGAAATTCGCAAATTATTATTAATTGTGTACATGGCAGATGTACAGTAGTTATCTAGGTTTCTACAATAATTATTGGAACGGTATATTATTACATGGTGGTATTCAGATTTACTACGAGCTCGTATAGCACTTCGTACACTTCTATGTAGTCCTCCGAAATTATGGAGTACAGATTATAATGGTTCGTCACGAGTGCCCAAATTCTCCGCAGATAGGGATCTGAGGTTGGGTGATTTCTTTCGCATGCCAGGATTATGTGTTCGGCCGTTTCCTCTTGGTTGTTGAATCTTCTGCACATTGAGATAATAGTTGGATCGAATTGGTGAAGGTAGGTGTTGGTGTTTGTGTGTCCAAATTCCTGTTATGTAGGTATAAAAGGCTTTTCCTTTGGTGCTTGGTGCATTATGAAAATACGGTTTAGACTCGGGGAACGCTTCATTTTACAGACCTGCTCATGGGTTACAACTTATAGTGCATAATGTGGTAAGTATCATTGTCTACTACGAACTAAATCACTCGAATTATTGAAAGGTTGTCTGTTTCCACTAATACACGAAAAACACAAACTGTAGGAAGTTTAGAGAAAGGACAAAGGAACATGAAAAAGAGCTCAGGGATAATATGGGCGATTCGGCCTTTGCACGTCACTTGAATGAATCCAGTCATAGCTTCAATTTTGATCTTAAAGACAGACAGTTCGTTGAGTATCTTCATTTCTGCCTGAAAGGGAGCGTGTTGGACGTACTTCAAAAATTCGAAATGATCAGGTCCTGTGCCTTCAAAGAGTAAATCTTTGAATGATGCAATTCCTTCAATTTTTTCCCCTCCATTACTGCGTTCATTTCTGTAAAAGCCTACCTCCCCCACCCACTGTACCTTCCTTACACTTTTTGGCATTCACTTCCAGGGCCAATCAGAATCGACCCCCTTCACTTTGTTCCCTTCACCATCCTTCTCCACAACCAATCCCAATCGACCACCTTTCACTTTTGGGACTATTTACAAGGTCACCTCTCTCCTGTGCCTTCAGTTATTGTTTGTTACTCACGATGGTTTGCCGGTATAACAATGTATTTTTCGTGTACTAGCGGAAATAGACAACCTTTCAATAACTACGTTTTCACTGTCTGTATCATAATAAGAAACTGTAAGGTACTTCTAGAGGTGCACTTCAAAACGACTAGTCTAATGTGACCGAAGCATTTCGACAAGCATTTCGGGGTACTTTTATGCAATAACTGACAGAGGATTATTACCGATGAACTGGGAGAAGAAGACCCCAAAACGATGTACCTATTAGTTACCTTCCACTCAGGTCTATTCAATAATCAGGCTAATCAAGATCCAAATTCAGACGCTGTTCCAGCTGCCCCATGGGTTGTAACACATAGTGGGTCAATATTGACTGAATGGTTTGCCTGAAAACGATTGAGAGGAAATGAACAGAGCTGTTTGCACCTATAATTATTACACACTGTACGAATAATATTCAGCTCCAACGACTAACGGAGTTTCCACGCCAGAAAGGGAAAACATGACCCAACAAACCAACTTACCCTTTGTTCACATACTGGTAGTTCGCCCAGCCATTTGTAGAAAAATCAAAAGTAGGAATTTAACAACAAACGCGGACTATTTTTATTCGAAAGCATATGCATTTTTTAAGTTTTACTAAAGGTGGAAAAATGTTGATTGAAAATAAATTACGAATCAGGGATTTTGTTTGGCAATAACAGTTCATCAAATACAGCTGATATGGTATTTCCATTTAGTTCTGTCCATTGATGGAATTAGATGGATCAAACGGCGAGTGAACTAAATTGATAATACGGCAAATGAACTCAAAAGCCCTTCCTCGAACCGGCTATGCAATATTAATGAACCCTTAGAAGTTTGAGCGTCAGATTTACTCTACCAAGATATTCCGCAGTTTGTTATGGTCAGCGTGAATTTGCTCTTGCAGAGCAAATTAACCACTGACCTCTTAGTACAACTGGAAGCTAATTAGTTTATTTACTCCCTTACTCAAACATGCGATTCTCTGGCACTTCGTTGATGGAATATAATATTAGGGCTCTGCATTTAGTAGTAGATTATAATATATATTACTTATGATATATTAATTATTTATATATTTTAATATAATATATATTATTTATTTTAATATATACTTATTATTTATAATATATATTATGAGGACGTCAATTATGATTTCTAAATATTACGAAGACGATGATTCCTTGCATCAATAATATTGCATACGAAATGTGGACAACTTGGTTAGCTGTATTCTGTCGGTTTATTTCGAAACACCTTAAAACACTATTTCACTTGAATACAAACAAAATGATGAGCTTGTACCTACAATGTTGTTGCATACAATGTTGTTGCACACAAACCGATCAGAATACAACGGCGGTGGGTGGGATGAACTCGGCTATTGTATAATTCATATTATTGTGATGATGATTGCCGTGGGTTTGTGGAGGTTGATGTCTGCCTATAAAGGTGCAGTTGACCTCATCAGCTTTTCAGACGTGGGTTGGGGAAGGACGGCCAAATACGGCTACCGTACAGGAAAACTCCCCGACTCTTTAAATATTTATTTTTGTTCCTCTAATTTTAGTAAAATTGATCAAAAATATTTTCTGCTACCAGGTAAGAAGGTACATTGGGCGACCAAGGGTAAGAAAGACCATTCAAATACTTGCTGTTGCATCAGCGTCTACTAAACAAGAAAACATACTCATGGCAGGGAAGACATTTTTGTAGGCTCCATAATCTAGATTTACAGTCATTGTGTATTGTGTTCCAAACGTCTCTGAACAAAGTTGGCTCTGTTTATGTCGCTCCGTGATTCAATTAGTTTGTGCTCAAATGTGTGGCCGCAAATCCTTGTCACACTCATAACTACGGTTCTATTCGTTTCAAGGAAAATCGTATTTCGAAGGCTTAGGTACGCTGTTCGGTCGGTACGCGGCTCGGTAGAACTTGAGCTTCAAACAAACAACCTTGAGGTAGTTTTCAGAGCGCTCTGGCGGCTCTCGCCTTAGTTAGAAATGGCACATGTTTATAGATCATCGATTGAGTTGTACATCTTCTTTCTATATCGAACTTATCCCAGTGATGAGGATGATTCGGTGGATCAGTCTCGGGCGTCGTGGAGGTCCCGAGTTCGAGTCCCGATCCGCAAAAGGAAATTTTTGACAGCTTTCTGCATTTTACTGACCTCTCTGTCAACCTACTGTATCTTTCTCAGAAAAGATGAATTGGGGGATTTTTACCATAAGAGATGCGAGCGCTAACGAGCATTTAGACCACACACTGAAGCAGAAGGGAGATTTTAAACTCTTACAGTTCAGTGATTTTTCACTTGAAAGACTACCTACCGCCATGAAATTTCCCTTCCTCCGTGGACCATCGCCAAGAGTTGCTAATTTGAAGCTGTGAAGATAATAGAAAAAAAATCGCAGCTATCTTTTCGACAGGACTAAGTGCCTAAGGGCTAAGTGATCCCACTGCCGTCTGTTCTAGGTAAGGCCGCAACAGAACGCCTGAGAAAATCCTCTAACAATCTATTTATAACAATGAGCACTGAAGATCTTGAAAGCCAGGTGCGGCAGTCGCTCAACCTGGGAGTCCAACAACAATTTAGGTGTTTATGCTATAACCCTCCTATTAGAACCAATTTCTCAAATAGCCGCTCAGTCAACGAAAACAAACGGAAAGCAACAAAACCTAATCACGTTTCGTCTTAACTCGAGGTCTGTCAACTGGAGAGTCAATTTACAGAATAAATAGGTAGGCGAGCTTTTCTTCCAATCCCAACAAAACAGAAAGGACCTTTATTCTTCATCAGATACTCGAGTGTTTCTGTTTATATTATTGTCTATCTGTACCTACCTACCCATGTAGTAATCGTGAAATAATGTTTCTAGTAATCAGAGGTTTTACACAGTATAGTCACATCTCGCTTCATCATAATTTGGATGTAGCGAATCAAAAATCCAACGTTATTCTAAATTGTTCAAGTACTGAGTCATCGGTACGTGATTATGAATTATAATGATCCGCTAGTGAGGGATTAAATTTAAAAATCGATGTTATTTTGCCACCTTTCCGCCAGAACAGATCTCTCCTTTATAGCAAAATTTTTTGTCCGGCTAAGCTTGGTAAAAATAAACCTGTTTCATCCGCACTGGAAATGTCTTCCTCCTTGTAGCCCTTTGTCATATCTGCAGGTTTTGGTTTATTATTCTGTGAATAATACACCTATGTATTCGCTCAGCAAAAAATTTTTATAACACCCCCTCAAAATTTTTTCTTTTCCGTTTCAAGGTGCGTAGATTCAAAAAATGCAATGTCCGTCCGCCGTACGCCGTCTGCCGTCCGCCGTACGCCGTCCGCCGTCCGCCGTATCACGTGTACAGGCTTCATTTTTGGTCTAAAAAATTCGTTCTTTCGCACACATGCTCCATTTGGGCCCTAGTTGTGTCCCGAAACTTTTCAGCCCGATCGGAATATACCCAGGGGTGTTATGAGTGAAAATGTGTGTAAAAATAGGTACTTTTTGCGTTTTAGCAACATGTTAGTAAAATGAGCTTTTGAGGTATCGTTTTTCATGTTTTTGGGGACGAGAAGACCGAATATGAAGTCGATTTTGACCAAAGACGCGGAAATTGAGGTTTTACCATTGGCTCAGCTCCCAAAATTGGTTTTTTTTAAGTCAAAAACCTGGAAAACTGTCTGAAATCACCATCAATGTGTATACTAACATTAGAAAAAGTGTAAACAGCTGAATCAAGACCATTAAATCGCACTACCAATGATCAAATATGATCTGGGGGGGGAAAAAAAGTGTAGGTACCTATTTCATGTTTTGGGGGCCAAAATTGGTGGAAATCATCAGGAATAGCTAATTCAATCATTCCACATGAAAGAAACAATAAATTTAACTGCTAACAAGAATCTCTAGAACTCCAATAGAATAATAAACCCATGTGACAAGGACTTTGCAGCGTTTTTTGTTTACAGACATTTATGCCCGCGACGTTAGAGGAGGCATAGCCGATACGAACAGCGCAAACGTCACAAGATAACTGACAACGTTTGTGTTTGAATCCATTCGTCAGCGTTCATGATGACAGAAAACCGACGGTGTAAGTAACAGACAGGTGTAAGCAACTGAGCAAAGAACAAGTTGGAATCTGACAACAAACTGTTCCTATCACACGCTACTTATCTAACGTTATTTCTACTTGTACGATCATCTTTTGTCCGTTAGGGTGGAGGGGAACCAAAAAACGCTGCAAATCATTACACAAAGGTTTATTATTTACCTGTACAGATGCCCCTTCTGCGTAGATCACTATTTTCTATGGTCAATACTTACCCCCAGGCTACCCCCAGGAAAGCCCTAAATCGATTACTGGAGCCGGCCTGGGAATCACAGTTTCATAAAAATGCGCAGGATTAAATAATTCAATCATTAATTAATTATTTGTTGTTATTCATGAAGCTTAACGTTTGTTCACTTACGAAAGTACCTATCAGCAAAATCCAAAAGAGCCATCATTCTTCAAATGAAATAATACATACCACAGAAAAACCAACTCGACTTCATACAGCCATCCGTGACTATAATTAGGTGCTCCCTAGCAATGATATCTGGGCCGGATTTGTAACTTTGATTCACGATCATGTTGACGAAGCTTTTCGATGCAAACGATCGGCTGGTCGTACAATGCTCCGGGTGGTCTAAAAAAATCAATTTAAAAACGTAAAAAAATATGCCATACTTAGAAAACATTTTCGAGCTACGTCGTTTTGATAATTTCAACCCCTAAGTTTTACCCCTTAGAGATGACTGACAGTAACGCCGAGCTTCGAGGACCAACTAGACCCCAAATGGGACCAACAGACCGAATTTCATTAATTTTGGTTCATGGTAACTAAGAAAAGTGCGAGGTACGGCGGACGGCATACCTACCGGCGTACGGCGGACGGACAGAAATTTGTATTCCCTTTTCGGACTCTACATACCTTGAACGGAAACCTTCAAATTTTGATGGAGGGAGGGTTAATTTTTTTTTCACACTCGATTTCAAAGGTTCGTTACCTATTGAAAATAATAAACTGAAACCGTCCGTAAAGAGGAGTGTCCGTTGTACAGGGGCATCAGTTTTCCTATCAGTGTGTCCGTCAAAGGGTCAAAATGTCCGTAAAAAGGGGTGTCCGTTAGGGAGGAGTTTCACTGTAAAGGCAAGGCAAAACGTCTTGTGCATTTGCATGGGACAGCTCAGTCTGGTCTATCGTTCTACGGTCTGTAACTAGCCCACTTTTCAGCCTCCGATTTTCCACCAACAACAGTTCTTCAACCCTGCCCCTCACTCCGTCCCATTATCACCCTCCAGGGCGCGAGCTGTCGTATTTGAAAAGGAAATTGGATTTTCTGATCTGTGATGAAGAGGCGGGTGGGAGGCTCAGGGCTCGGTCTCCTTCATAACGTCACCTACCACTTCCTTCATCTCCCTTTTCCGTCGCTCCTCCCTTAAAACTGAATCTCTCTATCTCATTGTGCACGGGCCGTCTACGTAAACTCAATTTCCATTCTCTTCCCTTTTATTTTATTTATTGAGGACACCCTCCACCCCCAGAAGTCTACTTTTTTCCGATTTTTCTTCATTCCCAACCGAAAAACCCATCCTACCAACAAAAACTGTCCTTTTTCTTTTTTCATATCCCCAGCCATTTTGTTCGTTTTTGTCTTCTTTCAGTTCAGCGTTTACTGATAACGGTTTCCCTTATTCCAAAGCAAACAATACGGGTACTGTCAATAAACGGGTTTGAATGTCAATTTACCTCAACCCCCCCCCCCCCTCCGCCCTTCAGCGTAACTAACTAGCTTAGGTATTAAATATTTAATTTTCTCCTCTCCAGAGAGAAAATCTATAGACCTGCTTTTTGGAAATACACTACTTATCGCAATTAAAAAAACGCTAAACATCGTCTAAAATAGCTAGAATTTACATACTTCGAAAATTCGCTCAAATGGTATGGGGCACAGTGGAAATCATTCGATAGTTTTTGTACGTACGTTACTTGAAAAATTCGTTCATATTGTCATGCTGCATGACTGGGACTTTGCATATAATGTCGAGGCGAACTAAATCACTCGCGAAGAAATCGTGGAAACCCATTTCAAAGAAAAACGGAGTTATTGAAAAAATAGTCTATTTCCACTAATAGGTACGCGAAAAACGCTGTTATACCGGTTTCACAACAATAACTGTTGTTGTATGTTACTGACGATGGTTTGATCACCGAAACCGGTATAACAGTGTTTTTTGGGTTTTTCGTGTATTAGTGGAAATAGACTATTTTTTCAATAACTCCGTTTTTCTTTATAATGTCGAGGCATAATAATTGTACGCAACGTCGATCTTGAATCGGGCAAAGGATGAAACGGTAAATACTTATATAGGTAGGTAGCATTAATTGGCCGTTCAAGTTATAAATATTTTGCCAAACAAATTACCTAAAACGGTTATCAAATGATTTTTTAAACGTTCAAAAATACTCCTTGTACCATCTCCGAGAAATGCATTGAAATTTACTGAGTAGGTATATGCTGTACAATAAGGATTTCTGGACTAGAGAATCCACTGTAATTACCTAATGATTGTCACTGTTGGTCTCTAAACATTCGCCAGTCACAGTAAGGATTCCTGGACTTGAGAATTCATTGTAATTACCTAATGGTTGTCATTGTTGATGCCTAAACATTCGCCAGTCACAGCAAGTAGTAAGAAGTATTGATAAAGTTGTAGAATGTATGGCAACCAATTTTGGAGAGGTCAATTTGGTTAGTATTTGTTCATCCCCCACCCAGAGGTTGAGAACCAGTCCATCCCCTCGGATTCCTGTTCCTGTCAACACAAGTCTGGAAACATGGTAAACATTCATAAACAAATTGAAGTGGCAACTCGTTCTGGGAGAATGTCAGAACACAATTAGTAGGTATTGAATTCTCGTCTTGGAGCCGCGCCAGTTGAATTAACGAGCTCGTTGAAAAACTTCCGTAAAATACAACCGAGTTCGCGAAATCCAAGTAAATAAGTGAAGTGCTTTTAAAGATTCTTCGAAAATCAAGCTTGAAATGGGTCTAAAATGTTTAGTAGGTATTTGGTGCCAGACACAGTGCCAAGCTGCACAGTTCTTTAGGCGAAAGAGCATTTCAAACGAAAAACCAAAACTAACTGGTTAATCAATACGTCATGTAAATAGGTGTTCGGGATACAATATGAATTTTGAAATGAACTAATCAATGATAAACCCGATTTAACATGAGTCTTGAATTTGTTTTCAAACCTTTTCCATTTAAAGAGTACCTATTTAGGTAGCTATATCATGTATATATATGTACGGAATACCACGTGAATTTTGAAATGAACTAATCAATCATAAACCCGAATCAACGTGAGTTTTTGAATTTTTTTTTCAAACCTTTTAAAGGGTATTTAGGTACCTAGGTATATTATATATATATATTACGATCGGAATACCATGTGAATTTCGAAATCGATGATAAATCCGAATTAACATGAGTTTTTGAATTTGTTTTCAAACTTTTTCCATTGAAACAGTATGCCTACCTATATTATGTATATGTATGACTGATGGACACATAAACAGGGAACCGAAATTGCTCCATGATGCTTGCAAGAACTCCCTAGCCGCATAAAGAGAAGCAAAAAAATCACATTCGTAGAACGATTTTCCGTTCTTCATCTCATCAATCGATTCTGGAAGTGGGGCTGGAAGGGTCGTAGTCCTTAGGTTCAGTAAATCTGAAATTGAGTAAGGAATAAACTATTTTATACAATTTGTGGATGATGTGTTATCATAGTAATATGATGAAGTTATCACAAAGAAATTAGTAAATTGATTGAATTATTATACGTATTGATGTCGAGCGTGCTTATCTTTTACAGGGTGGACGCCCCATATCTGGGAAACGCCCGGTCATGCCCCGCATTACAAAATTTGAGCTGGGTCATAAGTCATGCGCGTAAAGATTTGACCTGATCGCTCCGTGTTGTTGTTCAGGGTACGTTATTTGGTATCATTCTTTAGAAACGACCAAAATATTTTCATTACTCGCAATTTCCAATACAAATTGAAATACGTTCATGTACGAATACCTAACAAAAGGACCTGGGAAAACAGAAATCGCAAGAATAAAGTTAAATTTTGTACAATTTTGATAATAAAACCGCTCTTGGATCGCTGGATCACCCATATGCTGTTCCGAACGAAATAATTAAGTAATTGCTTCAGCTAAATTGGTTGGGACAATAATTATTTATTGACATTTTCATGTCTTTACTTTGGCACACAAACTCAAAAAGCGTTACCAAAAAGCGACAGGAAAACGCGTTATGCACCATTTCTGATGATTTTCGCTCACAACCGATTCGTTTCTACGGAACTTCATGCTTGCCATTTTTCATCGTACAAAAATCGTTCATCACTCGTTGGAATCGGGTGATTTTATTGAATATTTTCTTGTTAACCGTACCCCCATACCTTGCGCGGTAGCTGAGCTGAGCATGATGAATAAACCAAAAGGTGGTTAAATAAGGTAGTCAGCAACATAGGTAATGAATGAAGAAAGTCATTGTTTACCAGTATCGAATGTGGTAACCTTGCACCACTGTGTCCCGGATCGTGGTAACCTTGCAACCCGTAAATGATTCCGTAAATTATCCCTAATTTGTTGTATTTCCTTTCAAGTCCTGAATCAAGATTAAGAAGAGGTTCCTTTGTTAATTGCGATTACCCGTTTTGTGTGTGAACAGGTTCCTTTGTAAATTGCGATTACGTAGTGTACGATGGATTCGGCCACTACGTAATCATAGTGAATCATAATAATTTTGAAGTAAGCTGTGTTTACTAAACCTACTTAAAACTATGTTTACTAACTTAAATAAACTAGGTACGTTAATTGAATAACTGAGCCTAAAAATGGTTTGAAACATTTTGACATGGATATGTCTTTAGTCCTGGGGTCTTGCAAAATTTTGCGACACACAAAAAAATGCAACGTTTCTATTTCGGTCGATTTTCACGTACAACCAACCCGTTGGTATGTAAATGTAACTTCCGCAATTTTCATCGCACAGAAATCGTTCGCCACTCGTTGGAAAGGTCTTGATTTATGTGAAAAATTTACACATCTCAAGCTACAAACTTCCCCCTCCTTACGCACCTGGCTACATTCCTAAACTAATTTGATCGAACTATAAACAAAATCTTCGTTTGGCAGAAACATGAATGCATTTGCAATCACTCTATGCAAATTACTTTATTTCTCCCTTACTGCTAAAAACAGACATATCCATGATCAGATGTATCTGCATGCAGTGTAGATACTCGTCATCAGTTTACTGATGATTTGCGGGTTTACGATTTTGGTGTTTTACTAAAACCTCACCCAAAAGTTACAGTTTTGCTGTTTGACCCTAAAAACTCAAATTTAACCCCCTTCATTTCGCTCCTTTGTGTGAAAGAGCGCAAAATTAAGAAATCACACCAAGCAGCGTTAGAATTTCTTTTCTGACGATGAAGAAAGCTTGCGATACAACATGAAAATGTCTCACTGTGTTGCGGACTTGTACGCAAGTGTTTTGTGTATACGATGTCTATTTGATTGGGCTTGGAGTTGAAGTCTTCAACATTTTCATAATTACCCTGAAACATCAATTTACAATGATAATAAAACCACATCAAACCAAATAAATTGTATGCTATTATGTTTTTTCAACTTGTCTTGTTTAGTTTCGCCCGACGGTGGGACGAGATGGGCTCTAAAAACAGGATACGGTTTTGTAAAATGGGAGGGCAATTTTTGGGCACCTTGTACAGAAGGATACGGATTGATGAATACCGTCATCACAGCAACGAAACGGTGCTTTAAACTCCAAAAGATCCTATTGAGAACCATATAAGGGTTAACACTGACACAGACACGGGGTACTATTACTCTGTCGAGGGGTGAAAAAAAATGTTATCAACCCTCGAAAAACCTGTCGGAAAGAAGGGTGACATTTTAACGTTCGCGAAGGAGGGCGATGGCAGGTGAGGCGCTGTAAAGGGGTTAGAGCCTGGGAACATTATACCGGTTTGTTTATTGGTTCGGAAGTCGCCCTTGGTTGGGTACTTTATCCGAGTAACCACGTAACGGAGGTTGGCGGGGTTTTTCGCCTTTTCACGTCACTGCCACCGTCTGAGACCTGTCTGGAGGAGGTTGATCCTCCTTTGAATAAAAATGTATCAAAAATATTTCAGATGAAAAGATACCAAGGAGGTTATGACATGTCGAATCGTACTTGGATTTGGTACGACGTACGATCACATAGAAATGTCAACCATGGTTCCGGTGCATAGACAATGAGAAACCAATCTAAACTCTGATATAATACCTACTTACTAGATTCTGACTTAGTATTATGACATCGTACTAGGTTCTGGCACATAGATATCATATTAGCTTCTGACGTAAAGATTTCATTTTAGGTTCTGATATTATGCAGGTACTCTGATATCGGTACCTACACACAAATATCAGAGTCGATGCATAGACATAGGTTCTGACGTATCTATCAGTTGATATCATCATGCGAGGGTCTGGAATGTAGACATCATAAAAATAAGTACAAAGACTGGTACCTACTGGGTTCTGACGTAAATATATCATAGCATGTACCCATCCCATTCCATTTGGGTTTTTAGCCCTTCTGATACCTGGACATACACATTCTGTTGTTGAGAAAGCTTCTTCAGAAACTCATCGGGAGAGCAGTTGTTATCTTTTAAGGAATTGCTGCTATTTCAATTTCATCATTATTCAGCTGGCGTTTTTGGAACTTTCCCAGCATAATAACAAGATCCATTATTTTGGCCCTCGGGAACGCCATCCTCTCGTTGCTTATAGTGTTGTTCTTGCTTATTATAAATATTGGTTGTAATTATGTTATCATGGAATCGTATATTGCTGCGAAGAACGTAGAGTGGTTTGGTGCTGGGTTGTTAATAAAAGTAGTAGGTACCTACTAGTAGTAGTCTCCTGAGTTTTTCATAATGAAAAACGGTTCAGCTTGCTCATTGCGTTCTTGCTGTTGCTCACTTGCTTATCCCCTAACGGTTTAAAAAAATAATACCTAGCATGTGGTTACTTTCCCGTTAAGTGGAAGGAATCCTTTGTTAGCCAATCCATAAATCGGGAAACAGTGCTCTAACATCGAACTACGATTTGCACTATCTCAACTATGCCCAAATTGTTGGAGAAGCTGGTTGAGAGGCTGACTCTTTTGTTCTCTAGCTACATTGTTCCGATACACCATGGATCGACAGTCACTAAACTGGTGGAGTTCACCGACTTCGCGCTGTCTGGGTTCGAGGTGCGTGCACAGGCTGATGTGGTGTCGGTGGACTTCGCCAAAGCCTTCGACCGGTTTCCCACAAGTACGTCATCGCCTTGTTATCACCTTTGGTTGTCTATGCTGCTTTTCTCGCTTGGATCATGAGTTAATTGACAGGCAGACATCAGAGAGGGCAACTGAGAGGCGCATTATCCACACCCATCCACGCTACCTCAGGTGTCCCTCAGGGCTCCCACATTGGACCTCTCCTGTTCCTAGGAAAAATCATCATCAGTCATGATATTATATATAAATCTATTAATTCCAATAACAATTTTATTATTAAATTTTATATAAAGCTTTAAGTTTAAAAAAACTAATAACCTTCAAAGATATAAATACATGTAATGATGGGCTTTAGTATTAAATACTACCTGTTGATAAATAGCGTTGGTGCCTTGCTTTCCTCGGACGGGTCCAGTGTGCTAATTTTCGCTGATGACCTGAAGGTTTTCAGGCGAATCTCATCTTTGGCCGAGTGTCGCCTCTCTCTTATGGAGTGGTGCTCAGCTAATCACCTGGCACTAAACCCGGCCAAGTTCACCGTTGCATCGTACACGAGACCTCAGGAACATCCAGATCTAGAGCATTCTTACACCACTGGTGCAGCCTCTCTCACCAGACTTGTTTCTACTCGGGACCTCGGTGTTCTTCTGAATCCGAAACTCACTTTTAATGATCATGTGACGATTACTTTCGAGAGGAATGAAAGCTCTTGGCTTTCTTAAGAGGTGCACGCGGGATTTTACATCAGTTGAAGCCATCGTGCTGTTGTATAAATCTTCGGTTCGCCCAGTATTTGAATATGCAAGCCCAGTCTTGTCCCCATATTACGAAGTACATAAATATCCTTTGGAGAGGGTTCAATGTAAGTTTTTACGCTTCCTCGCTTATAATAAATAAGAAGATCCCAGAAGAACAAGCGGACTTCCCGGGTCTCGCTACTGAGTATGGGATTCCCAAACTTGAGGACCGGGGAAAGGTGGCCGATATTGCTTTTTTCCACAAGTTGGCAAATGGAGTTCTTCTGTCTCCTTCGCTCCTCTCCAAAGTCAACTTGAATGTACCACGCTATACAACTCGCTACAATTCCTTGTTTCATGTTCCATTTTTGTTGCCCACAACTGGCTCATGCATCGTCCATTATCCCACCTGCCACGTGAGGCTAATGCGTTTCTGGACGCAACTGACATAAATTTCTTTAATGTCTCTCATTGCACTAAGTGTCGGCTATTTGAATTTTTGTGCCAGTTTGATTAACATTTTACCAGCACTGTAATCTTATTGATTTATTGCTTTATTTTTTGTATGCAATAACTCTTCTACTTTTCTGTAAATTGGCTTATGCCGTATTAATTACCTAATAAAATTAGACAAATCTAGATTTTGATCAGAATGATCACTCATGTTACCCTAGGAAAATTCTGACAAAATGTGCTCATCATAATACGAAACAGTACAGATTTTGGAATTCAGAGGGAAAAGTGCTGAAGAACTTCCTCTCTTAAATAATTGTTTGATGAAATCGCAGATATTCTTGCAGATGGCGTGAGTCATAATTATAATTCACATTTGAACCCTTTAAAGACATACAAGAAATAGTGGGAATTCATGTAGAGTTCGTTAATTTTCGAGGTACAACTTGGCATGTGCTCCTTGCGCTCCTCTTGGACTCTCGACACCACTGGGTCGGGGAACCACTGTTCTGATCTAGGAATCTGAAAAAGCCAATCACCTATTGGAATTGTGTATTTATTGGTATGGAACCGGGGTCCATAATGCAAGCACTACATTCCATATTGCAAGCAAAGCCCATTTTGAAAACTAACTCGCTTTTCATATGATAAGTTCCATTGATTGCAACTGACGACATTTAAACGAATTTCAATTAGTTTGGAATAGCGCACCGGTATCAACCAATGTAATTGCATGTTTAAAAAGCTTCGCCGGGGGTGGACCCTCGGACCCCTCTTTTCTGCCACCTAGAGCCTAACGGCTAAAATTTAAGAAACGTGGAACACGCTTTTCCTTCTGGCATCTGAAGTTCTGATCTTCAATTCTAGGCAAAGAAGCGTTTAAGTATCGCTCGGGGATCGTTTTCGTATCGTTTAGGGATCGTTTAGAGATCGTTCAAGGACCGTTCGGATACCGATTATAAGACTGATAGGTACCTGGAACCCGAAGGTGTGTCTCACTTTTTGTTCTCTTGCATGTTACAACAATAATTTGAGAACTCATCTGAATGAAATCATCACCTAAGCCACTAACTCAAATATTGTTTTGAGAAAATAGATTAATAAGACGCAGGCAGACCTTTAGCGGCCAATCGACCATTTGACTGTACGTGAAAATCATAATTATGATCATGTGTTCTCGACTTCCGCTATTTTCGTGACATAAAATAGTATTGTTTTTTGGCAAGTAGGTGCTGGGAAAAGCGTGTTCCACGCTGAAAAACGTTGCAAAACCCTGCACAACGGTTTATTATTTTGTACAGAATACCCTTCTTTTACAGATCACAGCTCTCTGTATAGATAACCCGTCTATATAAATAAAAAACGGAGTTATAATATAACAAAGTCTATTTCCACGAAAACAATGAATACAAAGTTAAATCGATTTCGACGGTTAGGTCATCATCAGTAACAAACATGAACTGAAGGTACATCGCAAAAGCACAGCTTATATAGTTACAGAACTTGAATCCTATAGGTCGAGAAAGTGAAAGGTAATATCCAATCAGATTGAAACAGGTAATAGTGGAGGGAGAACTTGAATCCTATTGGCTCAGAAAAGTGAAAGGGACTGGGAGGATATACAAATGCCAATCAAGGCAGACCTCTTAAAGCCGATAAAGGTAATACTACTGTTATTTTAACTAAGCAAGATTACATTGAAAAAACTCTAAAATTTTTAAATGACAATAATTGCAGAGCTCTCCAATCAGATCCAACTGCTAACTATCAAAAATTAATTCGTAAAGTAGTAAACAGCTCAGAAAGTATTCTTAAATTTATGTATAAACCAAGCCTTGTAGAAATGAATCCACATGCTCCTAGGTTATCTTGTCTTCCAAAAATTCACAAAGTAGGCGCACCAATGAGACCGGTTGTGTCTTATATTGGTGCCCCCGCCTACAAATTAGCCAAAAAACTAAATACTTTGTTTAGGAATAAGATCAATTTTCGGCCAAAAAATACTGTTCTAAATTCATACGATCTGGTTTCTAGAATTAGCGGGATTCAAGTGCCTCCAAATGCCAAACTTGCTTCTTTTGACGTGGTTAGTTTGTTCACCAATATTGATGTGGCTAGCTGCAAAGATGTGGTTAACAGGCTTATCCATCAGTCCAATCTTGATGTTTTTGAAAAAGATGAACTGTGTAGTTTAATGTCTATTTGTATGGACCAGAACTATTTTCTATTTGAAGGCAAATATTATACTCAGCCTGGGGTAGCTATGGGTTCTCCTTTGTCTCCCTTGCTTGCGGATATTTACATGGATTATCTTGAAAAACAAATTTTTGAAAAATATAAATCAAATAACCTCTTATATTGGTATAGGTACGTTGATGATATAATAATTTTATGGACAGGAACTGAAAGACTACTAAATTCTTTTCATGAAAAAATCAATACATTAGATCCTTTTATTAAATTCACTCTTGAATTAGGTGGGAATAGGCTAAATTTTCTTGACTTGTCCATCTCATTGATTAACAAAAAGCATGAGTTCTCCATTTATAGAAAAGATACCTACAGTGATATCACTATTCATAGTTCATCAAATCATCCCTTAGTTCATAAACATGCTGCTTTCCATAGTATGATCAATAGAGCTTTGTCAATACCAATGAATGATCAAAATTTATCAAAAGAAAAATCAATTATTAAAAGTATAGCCGCAAGTAATGGATATGAGGGTGCTCTCATTGATTCTATATGGAATAAGGTTCTTAGGAAAAAGTGTAGGGACAGTGTATCAAATTTGGTTAAAGAAATTGTTTTGGAAGAGAAAAAGTGGATAAGTATACCTTATTATGGAAAGATTTCTGACAAAATTGGGAAAATGTTATCATCTAGAGGTTTTAAAGTAGGGTTTAAAAATAAAAATAATCTCAAAGCTTCGTTGGGTTCTGTTAAAGATAAGATTATGGTTCAGGATAAAAGTGGGGTTTATAAGCTGAAATGTTCTTGTGGGCTTGAGTATTGTGGTCAAACTGGAAGGAAGTTTAGGGAAAGAATAAAAGAACATGAAAAGGATTTCAGGGATAGCAAAGGTGATTCTGCTTTCGCAAGTCACCTGAGTGAATCCAATCATGACTTTAGTTTTGATTTAACAAATAGACAGTATGTAGAATTTCCTCATTTTTGCCCAAAGGGAGGTATGTTGGATGTACTTGAAAGGTTCGAAATTCTTAAGAGTGATAGGTCTGGTAAATGTCTGAATGAGGTGGTCCCTCAACATGTTTCACCGTTGATAGGTTCATTCCTGCAATAGCTTGGTCCCCCCCTTCACAATGTTACCCTCACCACTGTTTGAGCTCCCTTTCACTTTGTCTGCCTTGATTGGCATTTGTATATCCTCCCAGTCCCTTTCACTTTTCTGAGCCAATAGGATTCAAGTTCTCCCTCCACTATTACCTGTTTCAATCTGATTGGATATTACCTTTCACTTTCTCGACCTATAGGATTCAAGTTCTGTAACTATATAAGCTGTGCTTTTGCGATGTACCTTCAGTTCATGTTTGTTACTGATGATGACCTAACCGTCGAAATCGATTTAACTTTGTATTCATTGTTTTCGTGGAAATAGACTTTGTTATATTATAACTCCGTTTTTTATTAAAATGGGTTTCCACAACTTCGTCGCGAGTGATTTAATCCGTCTATATAATATGTACTAGTCTATAAATATTATGTAGATCGCAGACCCTCCGTAGGTTAGTACCTAACCCCGTACTCGTTACTAGGTACCTTCCTAAATCACGAGTTAAATGTTGCTAAAATAATTCTTTCGATGACAAACAGTAACTAAAATGGCGAAAAGAAACGCAAATAATGAAATTCTGAAGGAAAATTGTTGATGTGGAGTGAAATAGATGCCCCTTCTGCGTGGGTCACTGTTTTCTGTGGTCAGTACCTACCCTCTGGTCAAGTATAATGAACCGTTGTGTAATAACTTGCCCATAAATAATACTTCAACGGCTGGTCAAGTTGCAAAAGTACCGATCCACAAAATCCAGCCCCTTCTTGGTAGATGAACCGTTGTCTAATAATTTACCGTTCAGTAATAATTTACCGTTGTGTAATAATTTACCGTTATGTAATAATTTACCGTTGTGTAATAATTTGCCGTTGTGTAATAATTTACCATAGTGTAATAATTTACCCATCAATAATACTTCAAAGTTAATTCAAGTTTCACAAGTACCTACCAACAAAATCCAATAGTCCAATGAAATAATATCGCAGAACATCCAACTCGACTTCATACAGCCATCCTTGATTATAATCAGATGCTCCCTAGTGATGATATCCCGGCCGGATTTATACCGTTTGATTCACGATCGTGTTGACGAAGCTTTTTGGTGCACACGAACGGCTGGACGTACAATGCCCGGGGTGGTCTCCAAAAATTGTTTAGCTCAAGACAAATTATTTAATAACGTAAAAAAACGCTGCAAATCCCTGTACAACGGTTTATTATTTTGTACGGAATACCCTCCTGTTACAGATCACAGGTCTCCGTATAGATAACCCTTCTATATAACATATTTATGTACTATTCTACACATATTATGTAGATCTCTGACCCTCCGTAGGTTAGTACCTAACCCCGTACTCGTTTCTAGGCACCCACCAAAACCGTTGTGTAATAATTTACCTGTATAGGTTCCCCTTCTACGGAGATAGAATAATGAACTGCTGTGTAATAATTTGCCCATCAATAATACTTCAACGGTTGTTCAAGTTGCAAAAGTACCTATCAACAAAATACAGCCCCTTCTGGGTAGATGAGCCGTTGTGTAATAATTTACCATTGTGTAATAATTTACCGTGGTGTAATAATTTACCGTGGTGTAATAATTTACCGGTGTGTAATAATTTACCGTTGTGTAATAATTTGCCGGCGTGTAATAATTTACCCATCAAAAATACTTCAACGTTTGTTCAAGTTTCAGAAGTACCTACCAACAAAATCCAATAGTCCATCACTTGTCAAATGAAATAATATCGCAGAACAACCAACTCGACTTCATACAGCCATCCTTGATTATAATCAGGTGCTCCCTAGTGATGATTATCAGGGCCGGATTTATACCATTTGATTCACGATCGTGTTGACGAAGCTACACGACAAATCTCAAGACAAATTTTTAATAACGTAAAAAACCGTAGGTTAGTACCTAACCCCGTACTCGTTACTAGGTACCTACCTAAATCACGAGTTAAATGTTGCTAAAATAATTCTGCCGATGACAAACAGTACCTAACAAAAAGAAACACACATAATGAAGTTCTGAAAAGAAATTGTTGATGAGGAGTGAAAAAAGTTGCAAAAGTACCTACCAACAAACTCCAGCCCCTTCTACGTAGATGGTATAATGAACCGTTGTGTAATAATTTACCGTTGAGTAATGATTTACCGTAATAATAATTTACCCATCAATAATACTTCAACGTTTGTTCAAGTTTCACTACCTACCAACAAACTCCAAAAGAGCCATCATTTTTCAAATTAAATAATATCACAGAACAACCAACTCGACTTCATACTCCGCCAATATAATCAGGTGATCCCTACCAATGATTTTATCTCCGCCAAATTTCCTATTGTGGGCGCGTCTCTGGTTACGAGATTTGGTTTGAATTGTATACATTTCATTCACACTGGAGTCGAAAATGCCTGTCGGTGCAAACTTCGGGGCCTTACTGTGAACGAACGGCTGGACGTACGATGCTCCGGATGGTCTTAAAAAACTCGCAAGTTCAAGAGCTATTTAAAACCGTAAAAATATTTACGTATAAAAATGGTATAGGCGTTTTGAAAATTTCAACCCCTATTTTGAACCCCTTAGAGATGACTCACAGTAACGTCGAGCTTCGAGGACCAACTAGACGCCGAACGGAACCTATAACCCGAATTTCATCAATTTTTTTTCATGGTAACTAAGAAAAGTGGCCCGTACGGCGTACGGCGTACGGCGGACAGACAGAAATATTGGTTTATTATTTTCAATAATGAACCATTGGAATCGAGCATGAAAAAAAAAATTCTTACCCCCCCTCAAAATTTGATGGTTTACGTTTCAAGATATGTAGAATCCAAAACTGCAATAAAAATATTTCTGTCTGTCCGCCGTACGCCGTACGGGCCACTTTTCTTAGTTACCATGAAAAAAAATTGATGAAATTCGGGTTATAGGTTCCGTTCGGCGTCTAGTTGGTCCTCGAAGCTCGACGTTACTGTGAGTCATCTCTAAGGGGTTCAAAATAGGGGTTGAAATTTTCAAAACGCCTATACCATTTTTTACGTAAATATTTTTACGGTTTTAAATAGTTCTTGAACTTGCGAGTTTTTTAAGACCATCCGGAGCATCGTACGTCCAGCCGTTCGTTCACAGTAAGGCCCCGAAGTTTGCACCGACAGGCATTTTCGACTCAAGTGTGAATGAAATTGTATACAATCCAAACCAAATCTCGTAACCAGAGACGCGCCCACAATAGGAATTTGTGAATACGGCCAATCATTGGTAGGGATCACCTGATTATATTGGCGGAGTATGAAGTCGAGTTGGTTGTTCTGTGATATTATTTAATTTGAAAAATGATGGCTCTATTGGAGTTTGTTGGTAGGTAGTGAAACTTGAACAAACGTTGAAGTATTATTGATGGGTAAATTATTACTACGGTAAATCATTACTCAACGGTAAATTATTACACAACGGTAAATTATACCATCTACGTAGAAGGGGCTGGAGTTTGTTGGTAGGTACTTTTGCAACTTTTTTCACTCCTCATCAACAATTTCTTTTCAGAACTTCATTATGTGTGTTTCTTTTTGTTAGGTACTGTTTGTCATCGGCAGAATTATTTTAGCAACATTTAACTCGTGATTTAGGTAGGTACCTAGTAACGAGTACAGTACGGGGTTAGGTACTAACCTACGGAGTGTCTGCGATCTACATAATATGCATATAATAGAATAGTACATATCATATTATATAGACGGGTTATCTATACATAGAGCTGTGATCTGTAACAGAAGGGTATTCTATACAAAATAATAAACCGTTGTGCAGGGATTTGCAGCGTTTTTTATTGCAGTTTTGGATTCTACATACCTTGAAACGTAAACCATCAAATTTTGAGGGGGGGTTAGAATTTTTTTTTTTCATGCTCAATTCCAATGGTTCATTATTGAAAATAATAAGCCAAAAATAGGTTTTAACTTATTTCAAAGGAGTTGAAAACCATATGAACGTTCTTTGTTCGCCATCAGGATACTGTCTACTAAACATAATAAGCTCGACGGTCCACCTTATGGACCTGTTGATTCACAGCTGCTTTTCCGCGTGACTACGCACATTTACGCGGCAGATATGGTTGGTTTCATATACAGTAGAAGTCGCTTAGTAGAAAGGCGGTTAAAGGAATAAGTCGGATATAAGGATAGAAACAGGTCCCGATCGGCTGCATGTAAACACACAGTGAATTTGCCTGTTATAGTGATCAAAAGGTCGGTTATAGTGATCAGTTTTTGGGTGATAAAAGTCGGCAAAATAGGTGAAAATGGCTGATATCTCCTAAAAATAGTATATATTCACCGAAAGTGGTACCTATTGAACTATGATCCTAAACAGACGATAACTAACAACCTACGGGTTTTAATGAAGATTAAAAAAAAATTAATCAAAATTAGGTCAATTCTGGGGTGTCACATTCGCCAATATCGGTAAAAATGGTTAAAATCACCACAAAGTATATTATACAGTAGAAGTTGCTTATAGAGATTGGTCGCGTATAGTGATTGTTTCCAGTCGGTCACTGTAAGCGACTTCTACTGTATTTGCTCCCGCTCCTCTATCAACTTAATACAACCCTCGT
This sequence comes from Leptopterna dolabrata, assembly GCA_954871275.1. Taxonomy (NCBI): domain Eukaryota; kingdom Metazoa; phylum Arthropoda; class Insecta; order Hemiptera; family Miridae; genus Leptopterna; species Leptopterna dolabrata. Next base: position 16,922,059 of record OX940984.1, on the reverse strand, counting down.
CAAGCTTAGAGTACTCGCGAAGATCGTATAGCGTTTGATATTTGAAATCATCATCATCAACGGTACAAGGTAACAGCGATTACTAAGGGATCGGCTATTCCGGTGACCAGCGCTGAAAGGGGTAATAGGCCGGTCGGGAGGGAGCATGTGTGGGCAACGATGTACCGCTGAAAGGTCATTAACAGGGCGGAGGATGGCGGCACAAGTTACACCTGCTGCCGCGAGGGCCATAAAGTGAAACATCCAGCGAGGATATCCACATACAGCTGAATACAGCCCGATCGTAAGTCGGCTGACAGGAACAAGTGTTCGTAACGCCCTTGTTTGATCCGATCCCATTCAGCGGACTCGTCATATGAATTTTAATGGAAAACCATTCGCGCAGACTTTTTAACATGGATATGAAAGGAGTTAACAGGCAAATCGCACAACTCACCTCTTCTACAAAACGTCCAGTTATGTATGTCCTGCCATTACTATGCCATTACCATTTATAAGCAAATTTTTGAAATTTTGATTTTTTTTTGCTTCCTCACTACCGCAAGGTAGGAAAGCCTTGGAATCGCGATTGAGTAAAAGAAAATGTATGTCCACCAAAATGAAAATGCCCACTTCCATTTTGCGTTTCAGACATCGAGGAACATATTTGGTTTCGTGTCTGTCTATGGTAATTCCTTGTAACGCCCATAACTACCCGAAATAATGGTCGCAATGGGCTGAAATTTAGAGGGTAGGTGCGGGTTGGGTCACAGATGGTCCCGTACCAAAAACATTGACAAAGTACCGTAACTTTCGTCTGCGCAAACGTGAAATACTTGGAACACCCATAGCTACCCTAAATATCGTTGAAATAAGTTCAAACTTGGACGTTCGATCAGAAATAATACTTTGATAGTTCCAAATGAATTTCATTAGAATGGCAATGTCACTTTCGTATGCGCATGCGCGAACATGAAATGTTGACCATTTCTTTGTAAAGCTTCGAACTACCCCAAAAATAGTCTTACAGAGCTGAAATTTCGAGGGTTCACGCGGGTTGAATCGCAGGTGGTCTCGTTTCAAAATCATAGAAATCGTTTCGTCTGCGCGTGCGCAAACGTGAAATACTTGAAACGCCCATAACTACCTTAAATATCGTTGAAATGAGTTCAGATTTGGAGGATCGATCAGGAATAATTCTTTGATAGGTACATATGAATTTCATTCAAATCGTAATGTAACTTTCGTCTGCGCATGCGCGAACATGAAATGTTGACTGTTTCTTTGTAACGCTTCTAACTACCCCAAAAATAGACGCAGAGAGCTGAAATTTTGAGGGTACACGCGGGTTGGATCGCAGATCGTCCCACATCAAAACGAACCTACCCAACTATATTCTTATACGTCCACGTGATTGAAGTGTGGAAGCTATACTGCCGTCTCGAATTGGCAGACGTTTTTTCTTTGAAATTTGCAGCGATTGTTGCTAACTACTTATTTACGCAGTTCTTACTCATTTTGAGCTATTTTTTACCTTCATAATTCAAATTAGATTAAATTTTTTGAGAAAACGGTGTTGAAAATCAAAATAGTCCTTTACTGAATGAAAATGCGCTAGATAGCTATTGCAATCGGTCCAAAATTCAACTACTTTTTGTGTGTGATAACCCATGATTTCGAGCACGACAACAGGCCAGTGGGTTACTAATCTCGAGGCATAATATATTTGTTGTGATCAGCTGCTCCTCCACAACCAATGTAATGTACATACATGTTGTACCTCAGAGTGGGGACCCCCCGACCCCCCTCTGATCATGTCAGGGGCCTATAAAGAGCCGAGGGGCCAACAAATACATAACCATTCTCAAGCTAACTTTCGGCCTCGTCTGTTCCATCCTTATTCACTACACTGGTGACCCCGAGTGGTGACACGCAACACGCAGCCTCCGCCCGCCGTCTGCGACCGCGGTGCGACGACAGCGCCTAGCAACGACGAACAACGCCGCTCAGCGCCCGCCGACCGTCTGCGACGAGCACCCGCCTCCGCAGCACTACGCCCGGCACACGCACCCCACTCCGACGCCCCACAGCGCCGCCCCACCCCGACGCCAGCGTCAACGGAGACCGCAGCGACTCCCCGCTACTTCGCCCCACCATCCGATATAAGGAAACGGACGCCGGCGCCTCGCACACTTCCGGCGAGACGACACCTCTCAGGGGCTGGCGCCTACAACGAGAACACGGACCCGAAACCACCGACACCCAGAGAAACGACTCCACCGACATCAACGCTCCAGCTCCGGCCGTACGACCCCGCATCCCCGCACGTCTGATTCGCCCAACTCGAGATCACATTGACTCACGAAGGCCTCACGACGCCGCATGCTAAATTCGCCCGCACCTTCGAGCCCCGACAAGCGGACCTCTACGACGACCCCAACCGACTTCCGAGCACGAGAATCCGTCAGTCCACGCCCGCCGACTCCGTAGAGCCCTCCCGGCCGACACACCGCAACGCGTAGAACATCAAATCGTCACGAAGGGACCTCCATGCCACGCGAAACTTCGCCGAATATTACCGGACCTTAACGCGTAAGCGTCGGCCCATTTCGGCGAATTACTAGCGGCTGGCACCATCGAACGCCAACAGCTACCAGACGTTGACAACTCGCCTTTTCACCACGCACGCACCGTCCGACGGCTCCCGGCTCACCGCCTTACTCAACAGACTTCCGACGACGAACTACCGTCAGTCCTCGCCCGCCGACTCACTCGAGCACTCCCGGCCGACACACCGACCCCGCTCGTTCGGCAGCTTTTCACACGCGCCCTACCAGACAGCATTCGCCTTCACATAGCGGCGCGCGACGAACCCGACGTCACGAAACTCGCTGCGCTCGCCGATCGCCTCAAACCCTTCGCCCCGCCTCCTCGAGTGGCTACCGTCACCGAAGAGGTTCGTGTGATTCGAACAGACGACAACAACGACCGCCGACGCAGCCACGACCGATCACACGCAGCGCGACGAACAGCTCGTGTTTCTACCGCCGCACATGGGACCCCCGAGCACAAAAACGCCGCACCCCATGCACCTGGCGCCCGCAACCACAGCCGCCGCGGCCGCACCCACGCACTCAACCAACACCCCGGCTCTTCATACGCCGCAAACGTACCGCCCCCAACGACACCCGCCACCGCAACAGAACAAAATTTAACTAAATGCGTTACTTAAATTCTGGGGGGAGCAGTGTTGTGATCGGCTGCTCCTCCACAACCAATGTAATGTACGTACATGTTGTACCTCAGAGTGGGGACCCCCCGACCCCCCTCTGATCATGTCAGGGGCCTATAAAGAGCCGAGGGGCCAACAAATACATAACCATTCTCAAGCTAACTTTCGGCCTCGTCTGTTCATCCTTATTCACTACAATATTATTGTTTATAACCCAACTGTTTTGGGCTTCACTTGATCGATGATTTTGGCCCACCCATTTCCAAAAAGTGCGAAACCGCGCACCAGTTGCAACTTCGAAGGGCTCGGAACTCGTTTCAACGATAAAATGATCCGAAATCCGAAAACAAAAACTTACCTACGAACGGATGCGGAGCGGTTAATCCAAATCCACACCCATCCGGATCCGTCGTCGAGCGGAACAGCGCATCGGGAAGGATGATCAAACATGGACGAAAATCGGTTAGGGGCAGAGCGGATACCTTAATTTACATTTGGATGGCGATACTGCCTCTAATTCGCCTCTCGGCAGCTACACTGGCGCTATTGCTCCCCATACCCCACTCTTCCCCTCTTCGGCTTCTCTGTAATTAGCTTCGAAATCCAATGATCTCCATGAAACTCGTTAAAGCCACGATCGGTCACTCGTTAACCGGTGGAAACTACCGAATTGCGAGGAGCTCAATGATTACTCTCTAATTGTGGATGATGTGGGCGTGACCCCGACGCTAAAACTGACGGGTTTGCTTCCTTTACTTGGTTCACTTTACCGGCACCAAGACGCGATTTTTTAATGAAACAATCAAATTCCTGGTTTTACGTGTTTCGATTGTTCATTGAGTTCATTTTCGTCAGTCAATCCCAGTTTATAAGACATGCCCTCAGAGCTTCTAAAATTTAGAAGAATTTTATGATAGTCAAAGCGAAAATTTAAATTTCAAAATTTCAAATAAGTAGGTATGCCTTTGAAATAGGTATTGGTCCAAATTATTTAGCAAATGACTTATTGAAAATCTGTGGCTGCAAATCCCTTTCAGAGCATCCTGAATAATATACCAGTAGTTTCAACATTTTTATAAAATTATGAGCAATCTTCAAAAAAACGTTTTTCATAGAATTTTGGATAAAAAAGTTAAGTTGCTGTCAGATACGAAATTTTTTGGCGACTTCGGGTTTTAACTATTCAAATTGTAGACAATTTCTATGCTCGAATCCCCGTCATAGGCATACCATATTTCACGCAAATTTCAACCAATTTTACCGATTTATAGCGATATCTGAGCACCCAAAAATCAACGTTTTTTCCCCCCATTCTGTGAAAAATCTTTTTGATGATTGATAACTTCAAATCTGACCTTTTATTTTATTTAGAAAAAACATCACTATGTACAGACTTGTAACATAGTATTTTCCGTCTCAAGTCACCATTCCACTCTTGGTGATCAATTGACTTTTTGGTAAATGTCAATGGTTTTTACTGATTTTCAGCTCTTTTATGAAGAAACAGTGGGACTAATTTGAGTTTTTGTGGGTGAACAATAGGTAACAATTGGTACTTAATAAACGCTAAAAACGCTGCCGTCCTTGTCACATGGGTTTATTATTCTATTGGACATAATCACAGAAATGCTGGCTGTTTCTTTCATGCGTAATAATCGAAATAGCTATTTCTGTTGGTTTCCATCAATTTTGGCCCCAAAAACACAAATAATTACTCCTTTCCTTGCTCCTTTTGTTTTGTTTTTTAAACTATCTTTGATCATTGGTAGTGCCATTTACATGTTACTTATCTTAGAAGCTCATGTTAATAACATGTTACTAAAACGCAAAAAGTACCTATTTTTACACACATTTTCACTCATAACACCCCTGGGTATATTCCGATCGGGCTGAAAAGTTTCGGGACACAACTAGGGCCCAAATGGAGCATATTTATGTGCAAAAGAACGAATTTTTTAGACCAAAAATGAAGCCTGTGCACGTGATACGGCGGACGGCGTACGGCGGACGGACATTGCATTTTTGGAATCTACGCACCTTGAAACGGAAAAGAAAAAAGTTTGAGGGGGTGTTATAAAAAATTTTTGCTGAGCGAATACATCGGTGTATTATTCACAAAATAATAAACCAAAACTGCTATTGAATCATTGTACCTAATGTTTTAGGGTGGAAGATGCTTCAATCCGCTCATACCGTCACGCTGCAGGACTGAAACTTGTTCCGTTCCGATTCACCTACTGTACTGCACCTTGTTGGTAGTTTTACATCAGTTTTTGGTGGTTTTTGGTATTTACCGATTTGTTGCCTGCAAAAAATCTTATTTGGCCCACTTTTCTTTTTTAAATATCGCCCGTGCTCAAAGACATCCTTTGATATTTACGAAAACATCGGCGAAATTTCGAATTGTTTATCTTGTAGCCAAAGTCATATTGTAATGTATGTATATCGCCTCGGATGATACATAAACATGTACCTACCTGTGTTCGTAGTATACGTACAACCACCCATGTAAGCAGCGTCGAAATGATCGAAATGCGGTACTGTACTGAAATTCCGGGCGTAGGATCAAACGGGTCACCGAATTTCCGTTGGTTTGGGTCGGTTCTCGAGTAACTTTCGTACCCCCTTTTAGGAACAAAGCTAATTAGTTGCAGGATCGAAATGGCGAGGACAGGCAAAATTCCCTACGGACGTTCCAATTGGCGATGAATTTTCCCGGGGGGGGGGGGGGGGGGTATGAAAAACGAGACGAAAAGGGCGACAATGCCGTGAGAGGTTTTCGGGGTCCGGGAACGTCGCAGTTGAACTCAAACTGCGCAGCTCCCCCTCGCCAACTGGGTCAAACTTCGCAATATGCTTCGCAGAGGAGTGACGTCAGGTGAAGGGTGGAGCGTCCTCCCGGCCCCGCTCCGAACGACCCCCCGAGCCAGAGACGTCAAATTCAAGTTTTTGCGAGTCAGAATTCGGTAAATTGGCTAATATAGCACTTAAAAATTTATTTAAACCCTTTACAAAATTATTTAAACCCTTTACAAATTTATTTAAACCTCTATATACTCAATCATAAATATAATATATTAATACTTAATCGTATTCATTAGAACGAAAACGTCTATGGGTCATTTTCCCAGAAAGGGACAATCTTTGTCCGGAGAGGATTCCGAATGCCCATTTATGATTTAGCCTTAAAAAAAAAATTCTCCATAAACTATCAACTTTGCTCTACAATGGGCAGCCAATAAAATATGCAAGTATTCACTCTAAAATATATAAATTAAAGTTTAAACAGCAAAATGTCTACTAATCTGCCATATCCGAACCCCTAGGTAGTCAACTTTGCTTGAACACTGTGAATCACTGATCAAAGCAGCGACCCAAATCATGCATTATTAATGTTTGCACCGAATTTTGACGGGGAAAGTTTGGATGAAACATGATCACGTCTTTAATTTGCCACTGCATGTCTTTAATCTGCCTATGATTTCTTCGATTTGGGCATGGGAGTCTCTCATCTGCCATGGGTGTCTTTCATCTGCCAATAGGTTTTCTTCTTTAATTTTTAATTAATTAATTAATTAATCGCCCCCCTGTGTGTTTTTCCGTTGAAATTCAATCAGTATGGTGTGAGGTTAATCCCTGATTTTTGGCAGAACTTAATTCCAACTTCAGGTTTTCTGAAATCTTAGGGTACACGGATTGGCCCTTTCTGGGAAAATGACCCCTATAGGTGACTCGCGTAAGACAAACTGTAGTAGTAATGGTCACGAGAAGGAGATTTAGGGCCGTATTCATAGTCCTGACTTAAGTAAAAATAATACTTTACTTCTGAAAGTAAAATAATTTCTTAAGGAAATGCTTTATCTGATTTTGATTTCATAGACATTACTCACCGAAGTAAAGAAAAATCTTTACTTAATCTTTTACTTTATAAAATTAAGAAAAATCTTTATTTAAGTCAAAATTTTTCCGAACTCTCTGGTTTGAGCTTAAGTTGGCAGTTCTGGCAGGGTGTGTGTGTTTGTTTAGTTATATGTCCTTGCCTATTAGCCGTGCCATTCTGTTGGTTTTCCGTTGTTTTGTACGCCGATGTCCACCCCGTCTGTGTCTGGACAAGTAATCAGTGAAGCAAGCAACCTTTGTTTTATTTTGAAAGCATTTCTATTATGTACACTTGGTGCTCGCGTTTAGGTGTGTTGACGTGCGTTTACTTCTCCGTTTCCCTTCTGTATTACTCCTTCTTCCGTTTTATTTTTACTCCCTCTTTTACTTTTTTCCTTATCCTTTTAAATATAAATTGCGCTTTTACTGTAGTTCCTTGGTTTGCCTTTTCAGTGGAATCAACTACCAACATGGTCATGAGATATGTACTGGTCTTCGAAAAAGGAAATAATTGGGTTTTATCCTACTTTTGGTCAGGTAGAATCTTATTAGTAGGCAAAGTCATAAAAAGTTAGTCAATAATGAACAAATTGGAAACTTTTGGAACAATTTGGAACTATCAAAATCGATGGCAAACTCCCGGCTCACGTTGGGATTACTTCGAAGAGTGAATATTTACAAAATGCAAAGGAAATTGATAAACAAAGTCCTTGTCACATGGGTTTATAATTCTATTGGACTTACCTACAGAAATTTTGGCTGTTCATTTATTGTTTCTTTAATGTGAAATAATTGAAATAGATATTTCTGACTTGTTTCCACCAATTTTGGCCCCCAAAACACAAATTAGGTACGCTCCTTTTTTTTCAAATTATCTTTGATCATTGGCAGTGCCATCTAATTTTCTTGATTCACCTGCTGACACTTCCTAGTGCAATTATACAAACTGATGGTGATTTCAGACAGTTTCCCAGGTTTTTGGCTAATAAAAAATCAATTTTGGGAGCAGAACCTTTGGTAGAAGCTCAGTTTTCCACTCTGGTCAAAATCGACTTCATATTCGTCTCTTCTCGTCCCACAAAAACATGGAAACCGATACTGAAAAGCTCATTTTACTTTAAAACACAAAAAATACCTATTTTCATACACATTTTCGCTCATAACACCCTTGGGTATATTCCGATCGGGTTGCAAAGTTTCGGGACACAACTAGGGCCCAAATGGAGCCTGTGTGCGAAAGAACGACTTTTTTAGACCGAAAATGAAGCCGGTATGCATCACCCGCATGCTCTCCGTTACATCGAACTCGTCATCCCACTCATCGAAGTCAAACAAAATGTCGAAATCCATCGTATCAAAACAAACAAAAAACCCGAATAATTAGGAAAAGAAACAAGAATGCCGAGAACGATGACACTGAAAAGATGACGGAAATGAAAAGAGAACAGTGCAAACGATCAATAAGGAAATTCTTAAGGTACCTTTCGACGTACCTCAGTTTTTCCCACTTATTTAGGCCAAAAAGTAAAGATTTTTCTTTACTTATTGTCTATGAAATAGGAATAAAGGAAATGCTAAAGGACGACTTAAGCATTTCCTTTATCACTGACTATGAATAGCCAAAGTGGACGATGCTTCCTTATTTGTTCACTTAAGCATTTACTTTAAATAAAGTGAGGACTATGAATACGGCCCTTAGTCACCTCCCCCTCCTAAGTACGATTAGGTCCGTGGTATTCCTTCTGAATGTTGAGACCAATAACTTCCAATAACTCCAATAACTTCTCCCACGTATCTTACGTCAGTGAGCTTCTAATCTTCCTGATTAGAGCCTCCATATTTTCCTAAGCTGAACCCAGTGGATTCTAAAAAATAAAGACGAAAGCGAGAGAGTTGTTAAGCTGCCAAAGTGAGCACCAGCTTCCAGAAGTTATTCAGCAAAGTTTGCTTTCAGTCACACCTGAAGATTGTGCGAATTATGTAATGGGCATGATTTTATTATTGCCCGACGCAGCAGCAGACCTTCCACTTCGTCAGCCCGTTAGAACTACATGTACTTTCATATTAAAGCGCATCCTTCGAATGTTCAGACTTCAAGAGTTAAATTTTCTTTATTGCTAATTGCAAATACCACTGTCTTTATTGAATGAGTTTAAGTAAAGTTGTAAAAGGTTTAAATAATTATGTAAAAGGTTTAAATAGTTATGTAAAGGGTTGTAAAAATTTTGTAAATTCTATAAATCACCAAAAATTGATCTAAAAAAACCATCAAATGTTGTACTATATAATATTATAAATGGTGAATTCAGACAGAAAATACAGCAAGACCAGTAGAGCGAAATCTTTTTAGAGGATTTTCATGAAAATGTAGCTATTTGGATCGTTCGAAAATTTCAGTGATGCTCCCTGTGAACCGGAAACCCCTTTTCACGCATCAGAGATCTAAATGACAGATTTTCAATTTTTTCGAATAGGTATATTATATATTCATGTCATTCCGCACGGTAAGTCCCTTAATTTCCATGTAAAAAATTTCGTTGTTGCGCTGAAAAATCCGTCTCCGCAGGAGTAATGATGAGTTCCTTACCCAGCCCGATCGCACTGTGCGGAGCGGTGCAAATTTACAAATTGTTGGTCCAAAAATCAAAACAAAAAATATTTCAGCAACATAGGCATGCGGGGTGTCGTCAATTATGTTTTTTGGGGCGCTGAATCTATTGCAAATAGTTCCAATCCGATTAGCGCACCCAGTGTACCGAATTTAAAAAATTGTAATCCGAAATCCAAAAAAATTGCATATTTTTTATATAAGTACCTATGTGAGGTGTCGTTTACCCTTTTTTGGGGTCAAAAATGATTTTCTGACGTAATTTTTCTGCGCGGCGTGCTACTCTGGTCTCACCAAGTGCCCAGTCAAACCGTAATGAGTGATGGGGCAGATGACCATTTAAATTCTCGAATTCCCAAACTATTTCTTTGAAAATTCCCTCCTTAATCCATGCTGCATGACTGGACTTTTTGGTTTTTCTTATCACGAAAGTGCAATAATTTTCAGTGGTTTTCACAGATGTTCATCAATTTTCAACCCAAAAAAATCAATTTAACCCACTGTTTCCTCACAAAATTTGCCCATCTTCCAATTCGTACTTTTTGTTGTTCAAACATTACGGCGACATTTAGTCGCCATTTTAAACCGTTGACTTTTAGCCTGAATGAATCGAGGCAAGTAAGGGATGACTGGATTCTCACGACCCTCCTCCACTACTATCAATCCCCTTGAGAGGGTTGAGGGAATATCGTTGTCTCGACTGTCTTTTCCAATGTTTCAGTGGAGCCAGATGAATCTCGTAAGTTGAATTGGACACTGACGGATGTGGCAGCGAGCAATTCCTGGAGGTCATAGAACAATGTAAATAAATATAATTATGTAAGATTTACTTATATAAATGACATTATAATGTAAATAAATAAGATTAAAATTGTCCAGTTTTTAAATTATTTTTCTTAAACCAAATTCCGCATTCACCTATGTACCTGCTTCAGGTCAAGAATTAGTATTTTTAATTAATGTTTAAAATATGCTATACAGGGTGTAATATGAGTGATGCAAAACCTCTCTCCCACGTGTTCTAAATCTAATTTCCAACCAAAAGTGCCCTATAACATTTTTTTTTTTTACTCCGCTTAAAACCCCACTTTTTTCACTTTTAAGATTTTTTCGAGATTCCGATCTCGTCTCACTAAAGCAGCTATAATTTCCTTAATTTAAAGAGTAAATTCAAATGTGAAGATACCGTTGAAAAGAGCGTTAAATTTCCTGTCTCTCTGACTAACAAAAAATTTTTAGGAGGATTTGAGGAGTGAAAATGGAGTTTGAAAAGTGAATTTTGTCAAAATCTTAAAATCGTCTTTTTTTTCAAACGCTTGGTGATCCTATTAATTCTTGTAGCAGAATGGTGATGGTAAGTTAAAAAATGCACCAAAACGTCAGCTTTCCAACGGGCTAATCAAAACGTTTTTTGAAATTGATTTCAAGAGAGAAAATGAGGTTTGAATACGAAAAAACGTGTTGTTTCCGGCTAAATCGTGGGTTTTTCATGAAAAATGTATCTTTTGTGAAGTAGTGAGTCAACTATGGGGTAATTTTCAAATCGAATGGTGACACCCTCACATCATCTCCCAGTAAGTATTTGGTCGGTATTTTCATTTTAGTCCAAGGGTGTTGGCATTACAAAGAATGGAACTATGGAAGTTAAGCAAAGACGACTGTTGTTTGTGTCTACGAATGATTGGGATGGGTTCTTATCTTTTTCGCTGCCAGCTATGGACCCTTCACAAACGAACCGGTCCTGTATTCGCCAAAACGGAAGGCATTTTGAGCAAATAAAGGATTGAACAGAGGTCCCTCTTATCTAGGTTTGAGGTTCTTGACCACTGGTATGTATTGTACGGAGTGATGTGGGGAGTATCGAGGGTTGGTCCGAATAAAACAATTTTTCTAGGCCGACGTTTCGCAATAAATGTATTGCATCTTCAGGGCTAACAAACAGAGGAGGAATAAACAGGTGGAATGAACATTGGTATAGAAACGTGGCTTGCTTGCACAACTTACTAATGTATATTACTTATTTACTATATTACTCACTTACTAATGACTATTGTCTACTTATCATAATTATGTGGTTGTTCTATAGTGAGAATTACCTTGGGAAAGTTGTGGGAGCTGTAATTCTCACTAATTGTAATTCTCACTAACTGTAATTCTCACCCAAGGTAATTCTCACTATAGAACAACCACATAATTATGATAAGTAGAGACAATAGTCATTAGTAAGTGAGTAATATAGGAAATAAGTAATATACACTAGTAAGTTGTGCAAGCAAGCCACGTTTCTATACCAATGTTCATTCCACCTGTGTATTCCTCCTCTGTTTGTTAGCCCTGAAGATGCAATACATTTATTGCGAAACGTCGGCCTAGAAAAATTGTTTTATTTGGACCAACCCTCGATACTCCCCACATCACTCCTCACAGTCCCTCTTAACTTCCATAGTTGTTCCATTCTTAGTAATGGAAAATGCAACACCCTTGGACTAAAATGAAAATAACGACCCAATACTTACTGGGAGATGATGTGAGGGTGTCACCATTCGATTTGAAAATTACCCCATAGTTGACTCACTACTTCACAAAAGGTACATTTTTCATGAAAACCCCACGATGTAGCCGGAAACAACACGTTTTTTCGTATTCAAACCTCATTCTCTCTCTTGAAATCATTTCCAAAAAAGTTTTGATTAGTCCGTTGAAAAGCTGACGTTTTGGCGCATTTTTTAGCTTCCCTTCACCATCCTGCGACAAGAATTAATAGGATCACCAAGCGTTTGAAAAAAAACAGACGATTTTAAAATTTTGAAAAAATTAACTTTTCAAACTCCATTTTCACTCCTCAAATCCTCCTAAAATTTTTTCGTTAGGCATTAGAGAGACAGGAAATTTAACGCTCTTTTCAATGGTATCTTCAAATTTGAATTTACTCTTTAAATTAAGGAAATTATAGCTGCTTTAGTGAGACGAGGTCGGGATCTCGAAAAAATCTTAAAAGTGAAAAAAGTGGGGTTTTAAGCGGAGTAAAAAAAAATGTTATAGGACACTTTTGGTTGGAAATTAGATTTAGAACACGTGGGAGAGAGGTTTTGCATCACTCATGTTACACCCTGTACATATATTGTTTAGATTGCATGTTAGCGGCTCATAAGTGGTTTTCATCGATTTGACATTAAAATCTACACGGAAAACGACACCCCACAAGACGTTTTAGCTTGCTTGCTGAAGTTTCACATTTTACGACTGAGATAACGTAACCCCCCCCCCCCCCCCAATTGCTAGGGACTCTTGATCCTTTCATCTGGTTCTAAACAGAAGTTATTCCCAAAGTTTCAGCAGTCGACGAATTACAGCCTTTCGACTCCCATTTTGTGTCTTCGTTTATTGGACTAAATGGCTAAACGAACGATCGACGAATCCGAGTTTGGTGGGGGGGGGGGGGGGGATGAAAAGGGTTTTTAATTGAGTGGAAAGCGCCACTTGGCTCGAGCGGGATGAAAGGCAACGTTTCACAGGGCGAGTCTTGTGAAGGTGGTCGCACTGGAAATATTCGGGAAAACAAACGGAGGCGGAGAACAAAACAGTTCTTTGTTCCACCACCGACCTTTTGTTCGAAAGAATCCGGTGACAACCCGAGGGTTTTTCTTGATGCGTCGTCGTTTCGTGGTTCTGGTGAACGGGGGACGACAGAGGGGGCGAATTTGTGAACGGCTTCGAGCTTTTAAACAAATGAGGAACTTTATAGCGAACATTTGAAGAAAATGAGCTATGTATTGCAAAGGGTCCAAAATTGTTTTTAGGTTACCTAGGTAAGGTAGGAACATGCATTTTTGAAAGTTTTTCAGTTCATTCCGTTTCATTCAGTTCATTTCAAAACGAATCCTAGATTTTGACTTTAGAAATATGTAGGAACCTTCCTACCTATATAATTTAAATATTGTAAATACAAGGTGTTTCTAGTTTGTCCACCCTTTTGTAATACTTCAGACAGGTTGTTGGGGTGCGGTCATTAAAATATTTCGTTCCTAACGTGTCGGAGGTTTTATTCCGTCATTTGCAAGCAGGGGCGTTGCGTCCATAAGGCCACTTGGGCCCCTGCACCCAAAAACCATAGGAGGTTAAAAAAAAAAAAATCAACCATGTGTTCAGTTGGCATTTGAACTTACCTCCGTACTATGCAGCTAGCTTTTTTCACAAGCAGGGACCGGCAAGATTTCTCTGGCTATGGATATTCTAGTAGAGCGTCCATGGGGGTTCCTTCATGTTAGCTGCACAGTAGCGGTGCGTGGGCTCTGAAAATGGTGGGTCACCAAACCGGAACACAAATTAACAGCTTTTTCCACTAAATAACTGTAAATGTTTTCCAACAGTGGAGTCTTCTTATGAGAAATGGGTGGATTTTAATCAACCGCAGCTCTTAGCAAGTCAGATTGTAAGCACTGTGTTCACAATAGTTCTGACCAGAACCCGGGATTACCAGAAGCTAAAAGTTCTATAGCTTCATACTGACTAATACTCAGCAAAGGCCTATCTCTTCCTAAACTTTTAATCATCAATCTATCTATCCTCGTAGGAAAACGTCGAAAATTTTGACTGTAAGTTAGCCACCGAATTCATGTGGTACAAAAATACAGAAGCAAATAAACTAAACAACAACTAAAAACAACGAACTAGACTAAAATACAACGAAGTAATGACCCTCCGGCCAGTACCTACTTCGATGGAGAATCAGACTAGAAGCCAGGTACTTATCTGTGTATGTTGACGTCCATCAATCCACAAGACCACAGACAAGACTACGCACTTAATTATCACAAACCCAAATCTGTCACGGGGACTCGAATGGGAACATACAAAATCGAAAAGTAAGCAGAAAATTGAAAACTCAACATAGGAACAGAATGGCGAAAGTGATAAGAATTTTTAGGGGAGGACAGATAGAAGGACAAGCATCTCGTATCGAGATGACAAGATGAATTGAAACAAACCAATCGATTGTGAACACAAACGATTTTTGGATGGAAATGTGGGCCCTGGGCCCAAAACGGGCGTGGCTAACACAATGTTTGCTCGACTGAGCTTGCACGGACAGGCCACTTTTCTCGGTTACCATGGCGACACCAGGTCCCAGGACCTGTCAGTTTCAGAAGCGTAGGTTTCGATTTTCGATATTCCGATAAAATGCTCCATGGAGCTACAGGGGAGCCAACATGACGGAAACACATATTGAATATCCATAGCCAGAGAACTCTGTCGAGTTGCTGTTGAACTTTGTAAAAAATGCTTGGTAGGTACAGTATACAGAGGGAAATTCGAATGCCAACTGAACAAATCGTTGGCATTTTTTTTGGAGTTTTTTGTGTTTCTGGGTGCCGGGGCAGTCGGCCAAGTGGCCTTATGGACGCAACGCCCCAGCTGCAGTTAGCTCCTTGTAGCTCCGGAGACCAAGCATATTGTTGGAATATAGCGACAGTAAACGATGTCCTACAATCGAAATCGAAACCTACGCTCCTGAAACTGTCAGGCCCTCGGACCTAATGTTCCCATGGAAACTGGGAAAATGTGGCCCGTCCGCGCACGCTCAGTCGAGTAAAAATGCAGTTCGCCGCGCCCTTCAGGACCTGTCAGCAGAATCTGATTTCCGCTCAAAAATGGTGCCTATTCACAACTGATTCGATCCTTCGATTCAACTTGTCATCTCGATAGGAGAAGCTTTTCGATTTGTTGTCTCGTGAATCTGTGAACCACTTTCGCTTTCTCTGTTGAGCCGTTGTAAGTTCTCCATTTTTTTTGCTTCGAATTTTGCGCGTTCGCCTTCGTTCCGGTTCCGGTGACAGATTTGGAATTGTGGTACCTACTCGCGTTTTTTCCTGCTGTTTGTGGTCTTGCGGATTGATCAGCTTCCTAACACGCAGATAAGTACCTAGCTTCTAGTCAATAGCTTCTCCATTCAAGTATAGGTACCGGCCGACGGGTCATTGTTTCGTTGTATTTTAGTTTACTGTATTTTCGTAACACATGAATTCAGTGGCTAATTTACAGTCGAAATTTTCGGTAGTGTGTAATAGGACGACAGTGTTCCTTAAAAGTTTAGGAGGAGATAAGCCTTTGCTGAATAACACAATCAGTAAAAATAACGAGAAGGGTGTTGCTGCCTTGAGGTTATTCTATGTTGACATGCATAACAAGGCTGAGGATGCCTCACAGGATGCCCCATTGTTCTGCTTTCGTTGTTTATTATTGGCTACAGGCATGGACGATTAAAGATCAGAACTTCTGTGAACACAGCGCTTATATTCTGACTTGCTAAGAGCTGCTGTTGATTAAAATCCACCCATTTCTCATCATAAGGCTCCGCTGTTGGAAAACCTTTACAGGTATTTTGTAGAAAAACGTGTTGGTTTTGTGTTCTGGTTTGATGCCCCGCCGTTTTCAGAGCACACGCACCGCTACTGTTTGGAAGGGCTGATATTTGCAGAGTAGACATCATGAGCAGAGAATGTACCTTAAGTGTACCAATGTTGAGATAATAATATTTAATAGTTACGTATATAGATAAGCCACATCCACGTTGTAATACATTTGTTAGGCATACTAAGCCATAAACCAGTCCATCGGAAGCCATTTATGATCAATTGCTTGTAGCCCTTGAAAATGAAGGAATGAACCTTCAGAACGTGAACGAACCTTCAACCAGTCTGTAGTATCACAAAAGGGTCGCTTAGATGATAATTACAGAATATAAATTATATGGGTGAGCATAATATATATTATATTTTCTTAAGTCGAAATCTAGGATTAGTTATAAAACGGAAAAGAATGCTATACAACGGAATGATACGAAAAAATTTCTGATGACGATGTTGGTTGAAACATGCGTCTCACTGCAAATGAAATGTGAGCCTTCAATAAAATGTATGTTTTTCAACTTGTGATTGAAAACAGATAACCACATTTTCATTTTCCAGTATCAACCTCGATTCTCGATAAATCATGGGGAATGGGAATCACGTGTGCTTCAACAAGTCGAGCGATTGTTGTTCCATCAACCGTCGTCATTGCTCGCAATTTTACAAGTCATTTGTCACGCCTGGGGCCTAGAACTTTTGTTTTCCATTAATTTCCCGGCTCATCGCACCCCTCGATTCGTCCTTTCTCTGTCGTTTTTCGAATTATCGACTGATTCGCATCCCGCGCTAAATCATTTTTCTTTTGAGCTTGTGATAGCGGGAACAGTCTGCTGACGCGGAATGCTTTAAAAAGAAGAAAGAATTTCAAGCCGTGAGTGAGCGAGATTATAATCAGCTGTTCCCTAGCAATGATATCTGGGCTGAATGTATATGTGTACCTTTTACAGTATGACTCTCACACGTTTCGACAAAGCTTATCGATTCAAACTTTGGGGCCGCACTGTGAACGAACGTGTGAACTTAAAATGCTCCGGCCTCGAATAATCCTAAAATTCAGACTCAATTCAGTGACAAGGCCAGCAACAGGTAGGTAACAAACAGCTGATCCTGTGACACCCGCCATCTCCTTCCGGGTCAGCTTTGTTGTTCAGCCATGGATGGTTGGTCGAATGAGTTTCTGTTGGGAAACGAACGAATTTCGCTTCCCATTTTTCCAACCAAGGAAAAACGTCCAACCTTTATTTCGACGACGGACCGTATGAATCGAAACACTGAAAATAACACCATTAACACCATTGTTACTGACATTCACACACAGTAGAGCTTGACGAATCTTGAACTGAACGTGACTGCCGTCCGTAAATATTGTGAAGTTTAAACGTGTGTAGAAGTAGGAAGGACGTGTTGCAGGTGGTTTGGAGGAGTCGTAGGTGGAAACGCGATAGCTTTTGTCGGCAGCCTGCTGCTATCGGCCGCATGTCGACGCTGACAAGACCCCCCCCCCCCCCCCCCCTCACCGTAGTTGATATCAGTCGTGTCAAAACGCTTTTAAAGGGACAAACTTCAGATAACGTGTCAGGCGCAACAGGCACGACGACTGCCTCTGCCATCCCCCCCCCCCCCCCACCCCTCTTCAACTTTCTGCTTTCAATTATTCACATCTTTATGGTGTTGAGAAAATTTAAAACGCCCGAAAAAGAGGTTTTGGAGCAACAAACTGTCATATCAATTAAGCATCAGGCTGGACTTGAATGAAATTAAACAAACCACCTGTGAGATTCAGTAAGTAACTACGTCACAGTGTTGTAAAAAACAGTGAGGACCTTTGTTTTTGAATTGCAATTTATTGATAAAACAACTGGTCACATAAAATAATATGTAGGGGGCTTGAAATTATATCCCGTACTATCATGTCGCAGGTACCATGCTATGTAGGTACTTAAAATAAGTAAAATTGAAATTATATCCGGAAATATCATGCCGCAGGTACCATGCTATGTAAAATTACCTCACCTTCCGAAGAAATCTGTCGTCACTAGCTGCAGCTAGTTGAGTACTGGCGAGCGCTTTCGATGTAATGGCATCATCATCAGGCCGTCGAGAGAATACACTCGAGAATACGAGGATTCATTATTTATCGAAAGCACTCGCCTCCAGTACTCAACCAGCTAGTGACGACGGATTCCTCCGGAAGGTATGGTAATTTTGTTTCTAATACTAGCGTAAATACCCCTTCCGATTCAATACCATACACTGTAGTAAAACATCCATATGGAAGAGATACTTTGATTCACCTGCTCAAGAAAGACGTTCTGAAACAAAGAACGAAACGTGCCAGGGATGCGGTCTTGGCATTCTGAAGTATGGCCGTCACTGATTAGCCGTATCTGGACTATTCCAGACTTCGAAGGAGGCTTCATTTACTCGAACTACTACTTAGTCTGAGGACATCGCTCGTGTGGGATATCACTATTGTGACAGTCATGCTAGGGACTAGTACATACAGTAGACTCTTGATAATTGGACTCTCGGTAGGTAATTCGAAGTTTTTTTCGTTTCAGCCAACGGGAGCCGAGCCAATTACTCCCACCACATTGGCACAGAGGAGAAGTCGGTCTTTTGAAACAAATTCAGAATTATTTCAAGGGCCCTACCGGTGTAGGTGATGACGTTTTCTCGGGCCTTTTTACTATGCACAACGCATATATGACCACGTAAGAATGCAACAATTGAAACGAAAGAAAATTACAAATTTATTCAATAAATAAATATGTACCTTCCTCAGTACAACATTTATGTATGGTGTGTGTATGTCGTTGAATTCCATGAAGTTATTTTGTCTGCATTTATTCTTTCTCTAAATTAGCCTGCTTCGAACTAGCCTAGAACTACAATACATGTTCATACATATTATGCACCTATGCATGTATTTTTTATTCATTAAGTAAATGAAAAGTGTTTTTCAAAATTCGTACTCTCTCGTTAGTTAGAATTTATTTTATCCAACCTCTCATTAATTCGAACTCTCAGTAAATCGAATTTTTCAAGGTCCTTTTTTTCGATTTACCGAGAGTCGACTGTAACTAGGACGGTGTAGAGGGAAGTTCGTTAATACAACACAGCTGGTACCCTGAATCACTTATAACAAACCTCATCAATCACCCTGCCCTCTGCCACCAACCGGAAGGACGTACTACACTGTGAGTTGAATTTGGCGTATCTGCCTGATACAGTGGGTTGAGAAAACTTACATTCGGTCACAGACTGCCTACATCCCCCCCCCCCCCCTTTTGGTTTATTATTTTCAATAATGAACCTTTGGAAGCGAGCATGAAAAAAATTTTTTAACATCCCCTCAAAATTTGATGGTTTCCGTTTCAAGGTATGTAGAATCCGAAAATGCAATTTAAAAAAAATTATTTTTGAAAAAGCCTTGTGTTCTGTGCTATTTCAGTGAAAAGTCTTCGAATCTATTTTATTTTTGTAATGAGTTAAAATTCAAAAAGTATAAAATGGTAGAAAATAGAACACTCTACTGGGCGGGTAAGTTCCAGGCCTTGGGATACATTCGACCCCATCAAAAGTATTGGCCCACCTGAAATGAGGTGGTTTGTCGTATTTGAATCGAGCGCCTCAGGACGTCGCTGAGCGATATGAAACGTGTCCCGAGGAAAAAGAAGATTAAACCCGTACCAGAGCCCAAGGAAACACCATTTATTGACCCGAACAAAACAGGGCAAGAGAAGTCGAAATGCAATATTCTTTTAGAGAGCGTGGGATGTAATCAGTTATGAATGATGCATGATGCTGATGCCTGCATCCGTAATGCGAGGCCTCTCGTCCTTGAGTCGCTCTCAGGATTGAGGAGACGGGCTAGTGGGGCGCCAGGAATAATTGTAACGCCCGTCAAATGAAAACGCACTTGCTTTCCAACCTGAATTCACCATCTTGGAATATAGAATCATTTTTACAATAATATATATATAGGACACATAAATTAACCATTT
Source organism: Leptopterna dolabrata (assembly GCA_954871275.1). Lineage (NCBI taxonomy): Eukaryota > Metazoa > Arthropoda > Insecta > Hemiptera > Miridae > Leptopterna > Leptopterna dolabrata. Next base: position 16,901,944 of record OX940984.1, on the reverse strand, counting down.
CCACCTAAAACGCTGCGAAGTCCTTGTCACAAGGGTTTATTATTTTACTGGACATACCTACAAAAATGTTGACTGTTCATTTTATTGTTTCTTTCACGCGCAATAATTGAAATAGCTATTTCTGACGGTTTCCAGCAATTTTGGCCCCAAAAAACACGAATTAGGCTCCCTTTTCCCCCAAATTATCTTTGATCATTGATAGTGCCATTTAATTGTCTTGATTCACCTGTTGACACTTCTTTTTAGTGTTATTATACAAATTGATGGTGATTTCAGGCTATTTCCTAGGGTTTTGACTAAAAAAAAAAAAAAAAGAATTTTGGGAGCTGAACCTTCGCTACAACCTCAATTCTTCACTCGTTGGTAAAAATCGACATAATTTTCGATCTTCTCGTACCAAAAACATGGAAAGCGATACCTCGAAAGCTCATGTTACTAAAACACAAAAAAATACCTATTTTCATACAAATTTTCACTCATAAAACCCTTGAATATATTCCGATCGGGCTGCAAAGTTTCGGGACACAACTACGGTCCAAATGGAGCATTGTGCGAAAGAACAAATTTTTTAGACCGAAAATGAAGCAGATAGGTATGCATGATACGGCGGGCGGTGTACGGACGGACATTAAATTTCTGGAATCTGCGCACCTTGAAACGTGAAAGAAAAAATTTTGAGGGGATCTTATAAAATTTTTATGCTGAGCGAATACATAGATGTATTCATAGAATAATAAACCAAAAGCAAATACCCTTCTGCACCACGCAGTTGCTCGCAGATACTTTCAAGAATTTATTAGAGTATCGGAGTAGGGGTTGACGGTGGTTGGGATCGCCGCCATAAAACGAGGATTTTGAAGTGTTTGGCAAATACTTGAGATCTTACGGAGCATTCCCTAATAAACCCTGGAGGCGAAGGAAGAGTCCGTTGAGAATTTGAAAGGGAAAGACCCGCCACTGTTGCTGTGAACTTGTGAGGGTTTAGCTTTCTATAGAAACTAGAATTTACGGCAAGATTCCCTCGTAAAAATACTTTGATTTGATAGAATATGTTACTGGGAGGTTTAATGTTGATATCACAATAATGTCCATCTTCTTTCCAGATCTTTCCAAACTCAAGTTTGATCGAAGTTTTTCATCAATCTACCTACTCAGCTTAACTACCTACTTTTTTCTAGCCGTAAATAATTCGCCATTGCTCTGTTATTTTTTAAAAATTATTCATTATCTTGTAGGATAGCGAACTACCTGAAACTAATCATAACTTTATTTTCCAATGTTCAGCTGCTCCCACAATGTAGATTTGAAAATGAGAGTTGGCGTGGCAGATGTTTTTCGGCATTTGCAAGTACAAAATCCCCCGACCCTTATTCAAACACTTGAACGCGTAGGTACCTACAATTCCACACGCCTCCATTTCCCATCTGGTCTCGATATACCTACTACAGCAGTTCACTCTTTCAACGACCCTACAGAAATAAGAGTTTTTCATATTTCCTTATCATAAAATAATTCTGTAAATTTAAATCCAGCTCGGAAAAAAACGCTGCAAATTATTACACAGCGGTTTATTATTTACCTGCATATATCACTGCTGTGTAGATCACTGTTTTCTGTGGTCAATACCCTCAAGCTCCCCCCCCCCCCCCCCCCGTACTGGAGCCGGCCCGGAAATTAAAGTTTCATACAAATGCGCGGGATTCAATAATTCGATCACTAATTATCTGCAGTTATTCATGAAGCATAAGGTAAATAATAAATCGCTGTGTAATAAATTACCTGTATTGATGCCCCTTCTGCGTGGAGAGTATAATAAAACGTTGTGTAATAATTTACCGTTGTGTGATAATTTACCCAATAATACTTCAACGTTTGTTCAAGTTGCAAAAGTACCTGTCAACAAAATCCAAAAGAGCCATCATTTTTCAAATGGAATATCACAGAACAACCAACTGGACTTCATACAGCCATCGCTGATTATAATCAGGTGCTCCCTAGCGATGATATCTGGGCAAACGAACGGTTGGTCGTACAATGCTCCGGGTGGTGTCAGAAAATTCTTCAACTTTTTTTTTTAAATTGCATTTTTGAATTCTACATACCTTGAAACGTAAACAATCAAATTTTGAGGGGGCGTTAAATTTTTTTTTTTTTTTTTCATGTTCGATTCCAGAGGTTCATTATTGAAAATAATAAACCAAAATGAAAAATAATGTCAAACGCAGGCGTGCACTAGACTGACACAATGCATTGGATAAGAAGAGGCTGCGAGTTAATTTCATCGCTGAATGATTTATGCGAGTTGGTACTCGGTAAAAATTTTGCCCTCCATTTAGTGTTCCGGGTTGGTATTCAAGAAATATAATTATTTGAAGTAATAAAGGCTGCAATCAGTTGAAAAGGCGTCTGTGGCTAACCTGACAGAGTTCAACAATAGCTTCGTTTATGTTATAACGGAAGTACTAAACGCCAATGCGCAGTGATCAATCGTTATAATGATGCAGTCATACGTTTTGAATGCTAGCCCTGGAATCACAAGGCTGAGGTAACCAATAGGATCAACCTTGTGATTCCAGGGCTAGAACATCAAGCCATTTAAGAAGCACTTTAGTTACCTACTTGGGTCAATCTGTCAGTGGCGTATACAATCTACTGTAGATGTTTGGTAGAATATAGATGTACACAGCATTTTCTGGAACACTCATGCACCTACATATTTCAATTTTGAATTTAAATTGGAATTTTGGATTAAATTGAATTTAAATCAATTATTTTAACATTCAAGGTTTATACAGGATGAAACTACTTATAAGCACGTCAAAAGGTTCCCGAAACATTTGTGTACATTTATTATACCTACTTATATGTTTAGGTTATAAATAGGTGAAGGTTCTTCATAATGTGTATAGGGCAGGAGGATGCACCTGGTTGTCATACACCATACAATGTGGATTTTCCTGGATTTCTGGGTACAGTAATGTTTGATTGGATGCCCTACACCGATTTTACCCAAAATTGAAGCCGACACTGATATATTTTCAGATAAAAACTATATCACGTCGAATATGCGATGCATCGATAAATCCATGAGAATCTGAACCGAAACCGTGGAGTTTCACTAATATTAGGCGGACGCTGGAAGCCGAATCAAATGTGTTTGATGAATCTTTGTATGTGTCCCACGAGAAAACAAACACAAACTGCATCGCCTCCCATATTTCCCAACAGCGGGGACTGTTATTTGCTCGTTCCGCCTTCCCGCTGAATGGCCGTCACGCTCGGGCGCTCTCGTTGAATGGGTTAAAGCGCTTGTTGATATGGACATTGTCTGAAAACCGCCGAAAAGGAATCCTTCCTCACTCAAAGGGAAGAGTTTTGTTTGAGTTGAGATGGTTGAGACCTCCCTTGGTGGGGCTCGCGAGGCACTTGTTGAGCATCTCATTATATGCGTGGGAGAGGTCTCTTAGAAGATCGTAATTACTTGGCGATGAAGGGCCGTTAATAAAAGGTAGGATGAAGAAATTAGGTATGTCATCTACATACAGGTAAAAATGTTATACATTTGGTACTCCAGGGTTTAAAAAAAAATCACTCATGATAATTGTGGTGATGCGCGCGTGTGCGCGAGTTACCAACGTGGATTGAGGAAGGTTTGGGGTCACCATGTGATCCAAATGTTTTGCGATCACAGGCGCTGTTTAAATTTTCTCCTGTTGTAGGGGCGGGAGGAACCTACTGCTAATACCCCGCGAGCATGAACCACAGCAGGTATTAGTTGCTCCTAAGGAGTCTTTTGCCCGCACCCCGCTGAATGGACTACAGCGAGTGTCGGAGGAAGGGGTAGGAAAGAGAGAAGTCACAAGTCGGGAGTCGGATCGTGGAATGAAGAGCTGGGCCAGAACTGCTGCTTATGAAGGGACCTTTCCACCCGTCCCCCGTCCGCAATCGGCCGTTATGACCGTTGTGGTCGTTGGCGTTTGGGGAAAACCCTCGGTGTTGCCTTTTTTTTAAATTTATTGAGACCATTTAGAAATTAAAAATATACCTCATTGACAAAGGGTTCACGCTGGATTTATAAACACACGTACTTTTTGGCATGGAAAAAGTACTTAAATAACAATTTGGTCAAACAGCAAAACTACCTTTTAAAACAACACTTCACATTTCAATCATGTCCAAAATATGGCGAGGCCGTTGCAGCCTTGGATTGAGAGGTTGGATGAAGCCTTCATTTGCTAGATGGTTTTAATGCTCCGCATTGTGAGTGACGAATCTTCGCATTGAAGCTTCACGGCATTCCTGCGGAGTTTCGAGCTTGAAGTCGTGATATTAGTTGAATTCCTGACGAAGGGTGGAGCATGTATAATTTTCTTCTGTATTAATCGATTCTGTTGCTGTTCCAGTCGCCGAAACTGCGAGGAGGAACGTGTACCCCATATCGGTAAAGCGTAAGTCCAGAGAGGCTTGATGAAAACTTTGTATATTAGTATTTTATTTTCAATTAGCAGGTCTTTATTATCCATCAGGTATTTCAACTGGGATGTTCTAAGGGTACATCGCTGCAAAAGATCAGAAATATGTCCAGCAAAGGTCAGCTTTCTGTCCAGTGTGACTCCCAAATATTTGTGGGATTCAACTGACGGAATCTTTTCCCCCCTAAAAGTGAGAGGCACGTCAACATATCTTCTTTTGTAAGTAAAGGAAATAGCGCATGACTTCGCTGGATTTATTTTCAGTCGCCAGCGATTGCACCAATGTCCAAGTTCGGTGATGAATGTTTGCAGTTTATTGGCTGCCAGATCACAATCAATATCTCTTACTGCATAAATGAGGTCATCAGCAAATTGCCCGGAGAAGTCTGGTGGGGATGGAAGGGGGAGACAGTAAAATATGTGCAAGTACGGTCCCAGCACACTACCCTGCGGTACTCCGGCTTTGATTTCGCGCCGAGTTGATAGTTCATTTTGGACAGTCACCTCGAAAGTCCTATTAGCAAGGTACTGACGGAGAATGACCTGTGTTGCCTAGATCAACGTTCTCCGTGTTTATTTGGTTAAATCTCATAATATTACAGGAGTGGTTACTGTGAGGGAACCGCGACAATAATAAATAAAATACAATAAATAATAGGGGTCCATCAAGGGCCAAACGCACCTACCCTACACATTTTAGCACATTAAGACCATTCATCCGAATAATTAATTGCCCGGGATGGATATCACGTTTGCGTATGCAAATGCCCAACGTTCCACATTTCTGAATATTTATTCATGAATTTATGCGTGTCTGTTTCCGGACACGGACAAACAAGAAACCAAATTGGTTCATAAAGGTCTGAAGTGTAAAATGCCAGAAGACGACTTGATTTTGCAGGACATCATTTTTTCCCCTCCAAAAACTGTCCACTTGGTAAACTAGGAAGCGAAAATAAATCTCGAGGTAACAAAATAATAGTCAATAGTGTTTGGTAGGGGTTCTCAATAATCAACTTCTCCTCGTCTTCATCATATTGATGAATATGAAATACCTTGATATCAGTAGGTTTGTGGGTATTGTATTCTAAAATGTCCTTCGATTTGCGCTTCAAAAGAATATGGATAATTATTTTTCTTATATGACGACTCCTGGTGTCATGCCCCGTATAATCATAAAACACTGATTATTGTAGTATTCTCAGGAATTGTCTTCTTCAGACGTTATGAGAATTTTTCCATTTGTTGGGCCAACTCCTCCATCTTCAGATTCTTCTTCTATTCTCAAAACTTCGCAAACTGGTGTCACTCAGACCCCTTGTGCTTTAGGTTTGAGCGTTTGAAAAGTGAATTGCTTAATACAGAACTGTAATCCAGACGGCAGCGTTGTATAGGTATTAACTTTACAGAAAATGGTAAAAAGTTGTGAAAGGAACCTTTTCTCATAATTTCTTTTCCAGCTATTTCCCCGGTACCGTCATTCATCGTCATTATCAAACGCTAAACGTATAAAGGCTTTTGAAGCCATTCGACTCCCACTCGCTCCCCTTTTGCCCTTTTCATTAACGTTGAGGAAACTGGTGTGAAATCGATACTATAAGGGCCTAACCCAGGGCACAATCCAATGTATCGCTTGTCAGCTGGAAAAGGCTCGACGGTGCGGAACTTCGGAATCGCATTTGCTCATCAAACGCCATGTACCTGATACGCGGAAGACTGCGCGTGTTCACCAGCCGAGAGCTTTTGATGTAATGGAAGGCAGAAAAACTTTTCCCAGTGCTGCTCGAATTCAGAATGGAGTAGTTGTGTACCGGAAGTGGGTAATGACATGGAACATATTTTTTATGTCCATTAAAATATGAAATTTTACACTTAACTTAGCTCGGAAACGGTTAAGGTGAAAAGATGTGACGCTAGCGGGATTCAAAGCGGCAAAAATCTGTTTTACGACGGGAAAATAACACATCTGATAGGATATCCAAACTTAGGTACTTTATCTATGAAGCCCCAGGGCCAGCAAACACACCAGCTTCTTATTAATATACTATGTAGTAGTAACTAAACAAGTCCTGATTGACTTGTACGTGTTTTGTAAAAATATTCCTGTTAGGCACAGAACAGCCAACGTGCTGTTACCTACCAAAAAATAATGTTCCCGCAGTTCCAGTTCCTTTTAGACTCGCTCAAGAGGATGGTAACTGAAAGAAACTCAGGACATGGTACCATATCAACCAATGCCCTGCTACCACACAGCTTCTTACCGTTCTGAAAGAGATCTTCTTGACTTGTAGGTACATGAAGATATAGAATGTTCCTCATACTACAAGGCATAGCATAACAATCAATGTGTCGCAAATTTATCCTTTCACAGTTACAAAAGTGACTTTACTGACTATGTAGTACATATTGGTGCGAAACGCGTCCAATGTCCAATTTCTACATACCACCCCTCAGTTCCAAAACGGACTTCATGGATTCGCCCAACTCCTATCCAAACTTCCCTGCAACCATATACCAAGCCTATCACACAGTTTACTGACAGCTCGTCTCATTCCATTCGTTTAACAAAATCTCAATTAACAGAAACAGTTTAAAGGTAGCTACACTAATGTCATTAGTTATTTTGACAATTTCAATATATTTCCCTGTAAATAAGGTGGGTTCATTTGAGTATGGATAATTAAAATGTCCAAATTTCGTTGTGCAAATTTCGTATTTTCGAAACCATGTTATAGTCGGTTAACTCTAAGTAAATTATAATGATTAAATTTAATGTAAAAAAAATTAAATTGATTAAGATTATGAGAATTCTATAATTTATAATTTTGTGGGACTCCATGTTTCCCAACTGAACTAAAGAATCAACCGCCCTCACTTCCTTCCTTCAATTTAATCGTCGCCAACATTACCTACTTGGCATTCAGGAAAGTCCGTTACCATGTAGCCGTCCATTTCCCTCCCACTGCATCTGATACAAAAGGTTTCCTTTTACCGAATTGCTCTCTCAGGTGGCCACGGTGTTTTCGGACACTTTATTTCATTTTGGGAAGTGGCTAACAGCGTTGATCCCTGCCAGTCTACCATTGTGCCCTAAATATCGCCCTGGGAACGGAAGCATCTGCCACTTTTATTCAACTGGCCGCACCAACAGCTGAATTGGTTCCGAGTTTTCGGCAACAAAACGTCGTCCACTTTTTGTTCTTGAGTTCGGAACTTCATTTATTAAAAAAAAAGTTTCTCGAGTTATCATGAGAACAATTCGATTATTCAATTCATTCCTTTGAGCGGGTTTGACATCGGCTGTTTTTGTATTTCCCACGTGGTACATTTGGTTGACTTTAGTTGTAGACACCACAAGGAAACCCCTTTCTCCAACTGTAAATACGGTTCGAGCGCCTGAGTGCTGTGTATCAAGGAGTTTATACTCGTTTATCTGAAGTTCTTTTCACGATTCTGTAATAATGCTGTATTATTTGTCTAATTATTATATCTACCTAATTATACTATTTGAAACCTGCAGTATTCAAATATCGATCGATCCCACAGGTTCATTGGTTACGGACCATCTTAATATAAACCGAAAGAATTGGATGTTTTCCGTTGTTTTGAGGTGTGAGCGCTAATACATTTACTCGGCCTCTGATACGTGTTTTATTTGAAGAGAACTAGGAAAATTAGAAGTAATGCAGGCTTCGTAGTGATGCCATTGTTTACAAAGAGGTTTTGTTGGACTGTTTGGTGACAAACAGAACCAAGTTCGGACAACCATAATCCTGGTGGTCATTTTAGTGCTCTCTAACTTCGTGAACCACAAAGATTGAGACCGCTTCAGCAATATAGGTAATTAACTACCAAATCTATCAGTATATCACTGCATCCATCTATCGATATATCAATGCTTAGATATGCCCTCATACAATTGGCGCATGCATGCTGTCGTGATATCACTCCTTGTATGTAAAGATTTCGCAAATAAACATCTGAATGAATTGGTAGACGTGGGCAGGCAGCTCGAGAGAGCTGGAAGGGCGGAGTGGGAAGGGATCCCCACCATCCTCCACGAGAGTGGAGGATGGAGGGAGCATAGCCCCCAGGCTATAAAAACTCGCCTCCTGCGCCTTCCAAGGCATTCTACGCTCTCCTTAAGTCGCTGACTTATCTCTCTCTCTCCTTGCCTCACTCCTCACCTAAAAGACCCCCCAGACTGGTAAATCCACTGGGGCATCAAAAGATCCCCAGACTGGTATATCCACTGGGCACCTCCTAAAAGAACCCAGACTGGTATATCCACTAGGCACATCCTAAAAGAACCCAGACTGGTATATCCACTGGGCACCTCCCGAAAAGAACCCAGACTGGTATATCCACTGGGCATGTCCTAACCTCACCTTCCCGTCTCATCTCATCAAACCACAACACATGCGATATACACGGGCAAGACTCAGGGGCAGACACTGGCCAGGGCACAGGACCACGTGCACCCCCAAGGAAAGTTAGAAGGGAGGCAGAATCGCAGTTTAGACTTGACGCTGTACAAAATATGCAGGACTGATTAGGTAGGTGAGGGGGCTTCTAGCGGCCGAGGTTGACGCAGAGGGGGGGGGGGGGGGGGATCAGTATGCGGCACCATGGAGACCCACAAACAAGGAGCACAGCAGATCTTTTCTCCTGATTTAAATGTCTTTAAAGGGTCATTGTGAATGGACAACATGGATTGGCAACACGAAATGGATTTCCGCCATTGAGAGACCATCTTGTATCGTGAAAAATGGATTTCTGTTAGTTGGAGAGCACACCGCTACGTATGCTCCAAGCGCTGCTTGCTATGTAATGAGTAAACCATGGAGTCGAATGAATAGTCATGGATATTTTCTCGCTAGATTTTTTCTCTTTATAATTCCATGAAAACATAAATTTATCGCAAGCGTAATGAGTAAAACATGGAGTTGAATGAATACACGGATATTTTCTCGTTAGAGATTTTTTCTCTTTATAATTCCATGAAAACACAAATTTATCACAAGTTAACCAGCTCTCGCGCACTTCTCTCGCTACACATTTAGTTTTCAGTTTTTTCGGTTTTGACATGGACTTCGCGGCTTTCTCACTCGTTTCCTTTGATTTCGACCCTCGCTTTGTACTCGGGCTTTCGTTCTGTTTTGCCTTCCCAGTCTCGACCCTCGCTTTTGACTTGGCTTTCGTTTTCAATCATATCATCATAATTGAAAACGTTTATTAAAAAAAAAACCTATTCGCGATTGGCTCTGTCAGAAAAAGTGTATGTTCGTGACTCAGGCCGGCCTCAACCCCCGTTGTACGAACTCAAAAAACAGTTTAAAAAAAATTAAGGTTCGCATGTTGAACAGTACGTATGCCAAAACGGAGTGGTTCTGTGGATGCCCGGTAAGTGCCAAGTTATTTTGTTTGGCATACTTATGCTCAAAAGGTCTTAATGATGCATGGGTGAAGGATGGTATTTTAGATTTAGCCCACTTATTTGTCAAAATAAAGAAGCATGACTTCTATTTCACACATTTTCACGTTTGAATTTGTAATTTTTATTAAAAAATTTAGTGTAATCCATGGAATAATTTTGGTTAGCATTCAGTTACCTAACAATTTTGTTATGTTCCATTTAGTTCCAACTTTAGTTACCATTTTCCATTCTTACACCCACAACACATACACCTACCTATACCTTAATTAAATACATACTTTTCGCGTTAGCAGCTCTGGCACACATTGTTCCTACAACACACCCTACATTCCCTTTGTGCCCCCCCCCCCCCCCCCCCTCACCACTGGATAGAGCTACGAGCCGCCAACGGAAAGACGTCATTTTTATCGAGCTAAGAATTGACTATAACACTGATATATTTATGTGATCGAAGATAGTGGAGTCAGTTATGGTCTGTAGCTTTTTTACATACGTTCATGGTTCCATGGTGAGCAATCCTGCTTGTGGAATTAATTGTTTAAAATATTTGTACCAGCAGGTACCTACTATTCGCCCTCAGGCTCTGCAGTAACATAGCAAGCATCAGACAAATTTCGAGTTGGCAACATGACTGGCAATCGCAGAGGTTTCTCACGCAGGTAAGAGGTTATCGAGGAGTTCCGTAGATAAGTCTAGTGCCACAGAGAAGTAGTGCCTAGCCTTTTCTTGGTAGCCTTTACTTGTCAATGACTCACCTCGAGTGAATGAAGGTCCCTAAACACCGTTGGTAAATGTCGCGAACTCTACAGTTTTGCGGTAAGAGCCAAGTTACTGCATGAAAGCATCAGACTTCTAAGGCATCCAGACGTCCAAGTTTTCTACCCCAAGACTGGAAGTCCTGAAACTGCATCACCACAGAACTTTCATAATTATTATGTTCAAGCGTACCTATACTCCGGTACAACTCCTCGCATTCTACTCAACTATCTGGTCCAACATCTCCAGCCAGTAATCTGCCCTATTGACTGCCCATTGCCCATTTGGAGAAGAAAACCTAAGACATCCCTCATCGAAAAAGGCTTTACCTACACTGAAATGAGGTTTTGGCTCATCCGTCCCAGACAAGACGAATAATTTAGCCTCCTTATCCCTGCGGACGTCAGCACGTACCTGGGAAGCTCCAACTCTGGACATGCCTCCTGATTAACTTTCGATTGGCTGAGAGTGAAGTGAACTCATCCTCTCGTCTTCCTGTCTCATATTTCATTAAAACGGCAACAGGGTTTCCGTAGAGCTGCGGCGGGCACTCAACGGGCGCGGCGGGCTCGACGCAAAATCAATGCGGTTTCCAACGAAACGGCGCATTAACCTACGAGGGCCACGCAGGAACATGGTCGGTACTCTCCTCTACGCTATCCCTCAGGACGTCGCCATTCAAACGCCTGAATAAGAGCATTTTCATTCCATCAAGGAAGTTCATAGTAATTATTGGAAGCTGCAACACTGGCGTAACAGTGATGAGTATTTTGCCCATCTGTCGTTTGTCAATGGGTTCAGGACACATAACGCAACAACACCGTCGGTACCTGCCTTTTATCAATAAACAGCATTCCATCCCTCAATTTTAACTTTTATTTATTTATCCCTCACTCCTGACGATATCTCCCCTCGGCTTCAAGATGAAAAACTCTAAATTTCACCAAAATGTTTGTAACAGCAAACAGAAGGACTAATTCAAAGACAAGCACGTTTCGAATACCTATAACGTCTTAGTCAAATTTGAGTCGTCCTGGATCAAAAATTGTTACCAAGTACCCAAAAATTGATAAACCTACATTCACCAAATAGTATGGTCACTCGAGATCGAAAAAGACTAGGTATGACGATAACCAGAATTATTTTCCTCAAAATTGGTATCAAATTTGACTTTTCGGAGGTCAAAAATTGCTACAAATCAATTAAAAAAAAAGAAACTAACAATCAGAAAATTTGGTATGAGAATGGTGATTTGAGACTGAGAAAGAGAATTTCAATGACCGGAAGTGTTTTTCGCAAAGAAGCAGGTCAAACTCGTGTTTATGTGGGCGAAAATAGCTGACAGTAATGAAACCCGCTTCGAAAATTCGCTCCTGCTGTCATGCGGTATGAATGGAACTTATTTTTTTAAATTGTGTTAATTGTTTCAATTGATGAAAGGGCAAAACTCCATCAAAAAACAGCTATACCTACGAAACAATTTTTAAAAAAAGTTGGTGTATCAGAAATCTAGTTCCTTCTCAAAAAGACCTGCTGAATAAATCTCCGAGCGCGCAAATACAAAAATATTTATTGAATAACTATTCATATTTATAATATTTTTTATACCCTACGTTAGCTGTAAAAACGGGTTGTTTTCATACCAAATCAAATGGCCTATAAGTTTAGCAGACCAAAATGACTAGAAGTAGTGTAGTTACACAACCACCTGAACGTGAGACGCCGATGTTGTGAAACATTCTGGAAAAAAAAAATCAATATCATTCAGTAATTCAGCGGTTGAATTAATGAAATGTTTCTGGTGAGAGCTTCTCAAACACGAACGGAGCGGCTTTATAATGAAGTGATCTCTCTTACACCATCAACGACTCAAGTGGGTTTCAACTTCTTTAATCAATCAACTGGCGTTTGATTAGTTGGATTCTCGTCGATTCATTGAGCACTGAAAATCCCGCTGCTCTTCCAATCAATTTTCCAATTTCATTCCGAGCGAATCGTTTAAAACAATTACATATAACCGCTTACGAAATTCCCTCGGCTCAAACAATTCACGAGCTTTTCCTTGCGCAATGAATGTGTTTTACGACGCACAAGTTACTTGGAAGGAATTGAAATGTTTAGTATGTTGTATGAATTATGTGGAATACGTTGGTCAGTGGGCAGATTATATTAGTGGTACCTACTATACAATAAAAGATCGCACCACCCCGGGTGTTGTTTTATTAGTAGGCTATAATATTGTCTGAATGCTCCGATGACTAGCACGTTTGAATAAATGCGACTAAGAAACTGTACGACTTGGCGTCAAATGTTTCCGGAGGGATTTTAAGGGATGTCAGCAGCCCCTTTCTGATCCCTTGTAGCAAAATCCCATATTTCTCCTTTTGACCTAATATTGATGTCCCTCCCAAAAACAACCTTATCGTAAAAATTAACCCGCCAAAAAAACTCGCCTCAGCCGCAAAAAGGATTGATCAATACAAAAAGATGTGACCCCCCCCCCCCCCCCTCAAAACAACCCTGTTTTTATGGGTTAAATTTCAATTGTTGCATCCTTTTGATGCAGAACTTGGTGGCCTGCAACAACGGAGTTTTGACCAGTCAAATGCTTCGTTTTAAACGAAAAACACCAAACATTTCTCGATTTTTGTTATAATTAAGATGGAAAAAGTTAATTATAGACGTTTTCAGCTTTCTAGGATTTATAGAAGGCATTGGGGGGGGGGGGGGGGGGGGGGGGGGAATGCCAATCTTCCAATGCGACCAAACTAGAAGTAGCTGTGAGTTGCTGTATAGATAAAGTAGCTTTACTATAAGTTCTATAGAAGTACCTAGCTTACTAGTATAAGTATGTAGCTACTATTGTAGTTACTATAATTAGTTTAAAATATCTACAATAATCTAATTTATTATTACAAATTCCAACCACATTCATCTACTGATACCGTTTTAATAGTCACAATTACCGTTGCAGGCCAGATTAATGGGGATTTAGCGTTACCTACAAGTGGCTATTGAACCCTTCGAGTCACGGTAAATCGGTTTTAACGGCTCCATGACTCCGTAAGAAGTGAGAACCTGACCTGAAGTTATAGAAGTCTCAGGAAAATGTATGAGGTGGGTCGCGAAATGGGAAAAGGAAAAAAAGGAGGAAGAAAAAGCCAAACGAGAGGATCGAACAAATTACGTCTTCGCCTGGGGTATGCGGTCTGGCCGATGGGGCAACGGTAGGTCGGAAAAGCCGGAACAGGGTATAGGGGATGGAAGCGAAGAAGAGAAGTCCGTAAAGGAATAGTAATATACGATCGTTTCACCTCCGGAAGGCGGATGTGGGAGTTCCTTTATGTCCCTTGTGTGTGTTATAGGGTTATACCCTATCTGCACTGATTGACCCAACAATACAATTTCGCCGCGTTCCGTGGGGATCCCTGCGACTTTCAGGGAATTTTTGAAGAAAATAAGCAATATTGCATTGAGTGCAACATTTTTAGTAATTGAGTTTTTGAAGAAGTTGTTGACCCTTTTCCGTTTCAGACCATCTTGAATTAAATTCTAGATTAATACCTTTAGTATACGTATGAGAACGTACATACATACACAGGGTGTCCCAATTCCTTATGGAGAAACTCAGGGAATCGATTCTGCTCTTAATTTGAAACAAAAAATGCTCAGTAGAAATTTTTCGAAAAGTTCTTTGTTTTAAAGATATCCGAAAATTTGTGTTTTTCCAACTGTTCACTACCTTACAACATAAAAATGCTAATAAATTCGAAAATTTTGAGACTACAACAAATCCAATTACACCGTTTGAAAGAAAGTTAAATTTCCTGTAAGGTTCGTTTTCAATGGTCAGAGTTACTTAAAGTGTTGGCCAATATGAGTTAGAACATTTGAAAATTACAAAATTTAAAATTGTGAAAAACATTATACGTTCTACTGACCTACAACTTGTCAAATTTCACAAAAACTTCTTCATCTAATAGGCTTTACAAGTATTGTACTGCTGCAGTTACAGTATCCGTACACGAGCAGCAAACCTCGGTACTCCTGATTTGAAAAATAAAGCGGCATAACAACCACCTTTCCACGAGACACATTAAATTGAACTGGTGGAAGAGAAGCGTTCTGTTGCAGTTTGATAAGATGGATAACCGAGGTTCATAATTTATTATTAAGAAATACTTGTGCAAGCACAATCACGTCCTAGTGACACCTCCCTGTCCATCTCGCTGAATGTTGGAACTAATCATTCGTTGTTGTTTGAACTTCGATATGTCCCCTTCATGTTCCAGCATTATTTTTATTCAACCAGTCAAGGAAGCGATAGTTTTATTTTACGAGGTCTAATTGATTCCCCCCCCCCCCCCCACCATCACCAAATTCACCTCTGCTCATGTTTTCAAACGTTCATTTTTCATTTTTTAACTCTACTACAAAGTTTTTTTAAATCTAAGTATATAAATGTAAAGCCTATTAGATGAAGAAGTTTTTGTAAAATTTGACAAGTTGTAGGTATTTTTTTAACCTCAGAAGAACGTACAATATTTTTCTCAATTTTAAATTTTGTAATTTTCAAATGTTCCAACTGATATTGGCCAACACTTTAAGTAACTCTGACCATTGAAAACAGAAGAACCTTACAGGAAATTTAACTTTCTTTCAAACGGTGTATAATTGGATTTGTTGCAGTCTCAAAATTTTCGAATTTATTAGCGTTTTTATGTTGTAAGGTAATGAACAGTTGGAAAAACACAAATTTTCGGATATCTTTAAAACGAAGAACTTTTCGAAAAATGTCTACTGAGCATTTTTTGTTTCGAGCAGAATCGATTCCCTGAGTTTCCCCAGAAGGAACTGGGACATACAACCACGATTGGACGGTTTTGTGCGATTAAATCCTCAAATGTACAACCACAGCTTTTTCCAACGCATAACACCATGATACGGAAAGATATGGAACTGGACGGAAATGGAGATGGAAGAGAAATGGACAGAAATGGATACAGAATGTACATAATTCACTAGAGAAAAGACGGGATATCCTTATTGGTAAATGGGCGTTTAAAATTGTAGAGCTCGCCATCCATCATTTAGCGATAAAAACGAGGCGCCACAGCGACAGAGGAAGTCCGAGGAAAGAGCCTTTAGACGTGATTCCAGATTAGTAAGTTCTGGGAGATCAGGTGATATATATCCAAGGGAAGGGAGCTCCTAAAGGGTATAAAAGTCCCCGGAGTGTTTCCAGACTGAGGCGGATAAAAACAGGATTTCTGAGAATAAGGGCAGGAAGAAGGGGGAGAGGGAAAAAGGAGTGAAAGGGGAGAGAAAACATTTTATTTCTTCGAAAAAGACGTATGTGAGGGAGAGGTTAGGAAGGTGGGATTTACGACGACGGTGGGACGAGGGTGGGAAAAATGCCATTTAGATTACATCGTGACGCGACTGCCTGTTTGGAAATTGAAACGAGCTTAAACGCCGAATGCAAAAACGATATGTTCAGAGGCTGATCCAAGGAATAATAGCCCCCCCCCCCCCCCCCCGGAAACTTGCGCTAGATATTTTGATAAATTCAAGACATGTACAAGTGACTGGCAACTTTACCCCACCATTCGAGGGGGTCAATGTGTACCAATACTACGCAGTAAACGTAATGGAATTCCATAAACACAGTGGAATTCTAGCATTACTTTTTAAATAATGAATTTATTTTTTCTTCAACTCTAATTAATTAAGTATGTAATTTAATTAGAAATTACATTTCTTCAATTCTTTCGATAGGTATTGGGTTCCCCGACAGTGAAATAGGTATATGCCATCATGTAAGCTGTTTCCTTCTTTCATTTAGTTACTTCAGTTCAGTTAGTTATTAGTATTGAAAACTCGAGCCATTTCTAACCCGAAACTCAGTTTTATTTTGGATACAAAACGGGTTTTTGATTCCCTCCCCACAAACACTCACACTAGGTAGATGCTTGCTTATAAACCGCTTATTGAATCAAATTTAGAGACAATTTGGTGAAAGACTGCCCCCTTAAACTACGCAACTGGTACATTTTTTGCGATTTAAAAAAAGGTGAGGTTCACATTTTTTCTACCAATCATCTATCAATCACCTAATTATTTCTAGCCCTAATATAGTTTTCTCGATAGGTATTGGGTTCCCCGACAGTGAAATAGGTATATGCCGTCATGTAAGCTATTTCCTTCTTTCAGTTAGTTACTTCAGTTCAGTTAGTTATTAGTAGGCACGGTTTGAAAACTCGTATTGAGCCATTTCTAACCCGAATCTCAGTTTTATTTTGGATACAAAACGGGTTTTTGATTCCCTACCCACAAACACTCACACTAGGTAGATGCTTGCTTATAAACCGCTTATTGAATCAAATTTAGAGACAATTTGGTGAAAGACTGCCCCCTTAAACTACACAACTGGTACATTTTTTGCGATTTAAAAAAAGGTGAGGTTCACATTTTTTCTACCAATCATCTATCAATCACCTAATTATTTCTAGCCCTAATATCGTTTTCTCGATAGGTATTGGGTTCCCCGACAGTGAAATAGGTATATGCCGTCATGTAAGCTGTTTCCTTCTTTCAGTTAGTTACTTCAGTTCAGTTAGTTATTAGTAGGCACGGTTTGAAAACTCGTATTGAGCCATTTCTAACCCGAATCTCAGTTTTATTTTGGATACAAAACGGGTTTTTGATTCCCTACCCACAAACACTCACACTAGGGTTGCTTATCAACCGCTTATTGAATCAAATTTAGAGACAATTTGGTGAAAGACTACCCCCTTAAACTACGAAATTGGTCCATTTTTTGCAATTTAAAAAAAGTTCTACCAATCATCTTCTATCTATCACCTAATATTATTTCTAGCCCTGAAGCCCTGATATCGTTTTCTCATAGTTTAAAAAAAAAAAAAAAAAAAAATCAAAAGGAGGACGCAGGACAGTCTATCACAGTATGCCTGACTTACTATTTTGGGGACAAAATACTCGTACCTATCAAGTTAGTATAGCAACTTTGCATTCATCACCAACTTCTTCTTCACCGTTGAGTACGACATGCTATGTGTATTGTCCGGTGTTTGGATATAGTTAGTTAATGTGGATATGCCTCATGATTTTTAGTCACGAACTAAACATTTCCAGAAATGTAGCATGACTGTATGAGCGAATTTTCGGAGTAATGTCATAACTTTTTATCACTTTATTAAAAATTATTACTGGCTTTTCTAGACCGACAAAAAGTAGGTAGAAGGCTTTTCGAAACCAAATTGTAGGTAGTGTGTTAAACACTACAATTTATTTCCGAAAACGGTCCGTCATCAAACTTGTCTTTTTGTTCGCCATTACAAAAACGTTGGCGGAATTCCGAATTATGTATCTTTCATTATGTGTCATTTCGTCTAAAATGACACATATACACGCATGCACACAATCACCCCATTTGGATGGGAAAAGAACGGAAGCATACCTAATCATTAAGTTTATATGGGTTACACTTCGTTTAATACCAATCATCAACATTGACTGAGCCCATAATCAATAATGATGGCATCGATCATTAACGTCAATAATAAAATACCTATAGGTAGGACTCGAAAATCGCGAACAGTTATTCATAAAAAAATTAATCGCGCGTTTCCTGTCTAGTTTGAAGGAGAAGGAGAAGTTCTTTGACAATTACTCTCATTATAGGCAATGCTGTGTTTGGAAAAAATTGTTTCCAAGATTTTTACCATGCCCTAGTTCTATCATAAATACCCACCGCAGCACCTTATTACTAAGCTTGACAACGTTTGCAAGTTCCAAGTTTCCATAAGTTTATTAGACCCTTTGAAGGTGTCAGGAGTGATAACCACCTCACGCCCTCCCCAGGGTCCTAAGCAAGGCGTGCACTTCCCTAAACAATATTGAGAGGAAACCCCTAGGTGAGGGCGAGAGCAGAGATATCGCTCTTAGTAGTCGAGGCCAAGATAATTTCCTTAGTAGTTAAGTGAAGTCCTTAGTAGACAAGTAGTCCGAAGGTAGAGGGTCCCCTTTTCGGTGGTGGCTTCCATTAGGGCGCCTCCTTTAATTTCGAACGGAACACAATTACCTGGTCGGAAAGGGATGGCTGGGTTGGAAGGTGATAGGGACAGAGGTGGGCGTTGATTGGATTGAAAGAGGTGTGCGGATGATGTAGTTCCAGCTAGATTGCGTTACAACGTGAGAAGACAAGATTGTTCAGCCGTTTGAGTTGATTGCCGTTGGAGCGTCTGCTTGTCAAAAATTCATGTACGTACTAAGAGTTCTGGACCAACGGCAATAGAATTTGCATTGGCAAACCGAAACCATACCTATTTCTGATAATAACTTGTAACAGAAAAAAGAAAAAGAACAATTGCAAAACTTGAGGTCTCTTATTCCTGCGCATTAGATAGCATTTTGTGGTTGTAGGGTTGTAGCGCGATCCCTGCAGTGTACAACTCATCTTTCCCAACCGCATCTGTGCTGAGATCGCTTTGAGTTGCGTTTCATGATGTTCAGTATCTTGGATCAGCAGGCAAATGTGCTTTGGAGCGCCTGAAGAACCAACGACGTAACCCTTGTATAGGCAACTGTCAATAACTCAATCATCGCCTAACTACTGCTAATTATTGCTATCTATGTTGGCAACCTGGTCTTCGTCTTCTATGTACTTTCACGTTTAACTACTCGTGGCAGTCAGTCAGGCTCACGGGAGTCACCCTGGTGTCAATATTAACTAGAACTTTGCAGTATTATGTAGCGTCTCATATACTGTTCATGGTATTTCCAAGCCTATGAGTTAATAAACGTCAAAGGTCACGTCTACTCCTCTCGTAAATAATCGGAATAATCTGTAGACGCACGGAAAAACTTGCAAGGTTGGGAGCACTGATAATGGCATCCTCAATCAAGTTTTAGCTCTCGCCTATCAAACCGAGCCGTTCTGCGGGAACAGGAACAGCTCTCAGCAGTTCAACAGGTCCTGTCCCTAGCCGCACGTGGAAAACCGTCTACAGCACGCCATTACCGCACCCCCCCCCCCCTTCATCCCACCCTTCCCACCCTTATTTCCCTTTTTAGAATAAAATGTCGGTATTCGGGTTCGCTTTTCCAAATTAAAGGACTAATTAAGAGAAAGGGAAGACCTCTCCGGGATAAAGGATGGGGTCACTCTCGGCAGCTTTCGTGTTTAAATGGGGGCAATTAGCACAAGGCGGGTCAGCTCTAAGGACTTAATTTAATCCCTGTTGGTGCCGTTTTTACAAGGGTGCCATCTTTTTCTCTCAACGAGATTTCCCATTTTAGCGGTGCTCCGGTCCTTCAGGGGATCTTTACATTTTTTTGCAACGTGTAATTTCTGTAGTCTACAATGAAAATAATTCGACAAAGTGAGTAAGGAATTCGGCAAAAATTTTATATTTTTATCCTACACAGATATTTTTTAATTTTCAACTCAGAATTCTTATCTTCTTCAGGAGTCAAACTTTGCAAACAGAACTGACAAACTCAAAGTATGAATTTGTCAGACTCAAAGATTATAGACAAATATAAATATAAACAATTTTTGGTTTATTATTTTCAATAATGAACCATTGGAATCGAGCATGAAAAAAAAAATTCTTACCCCCCCTCAAAATTTGATGGTTTACGTTTCAAGGTATGTAGAATCCAAAACTGCAATAAAAATATTTCTGTCTGTCCGCCGTACGCCGCACGCCGTACGCCGTACGGGCCACTTTTCTTAGTTACCATGAATAAAAATTGATGAAATTCGGGTTATAGGTTCCGTTCGGCGTCTAGTTGGTCCTCGAAGCTCGACGTTACTGTGAGTCATCTCTAAGGGGTTCAAAATAGGGGTTGAAATTTTCAAAACGCCTATCCCATTTTTTTACGTAAATATTTTTACGGTTTTAAATAGTTCTTGAACTTGCGAGTTTTTTAAGACCATCCGGAGCATCGTACGTCCAGCCGTTCGTTCACAGTAAGGCCCCGAAGTTTGCACCGACAGGCATTTTCGACTCCAGTGTGAATGAGATTGTATACAATTCAAACCAAATCTCGTAACCAGAGACGCGCCCACAATAGGAATTTGTGAATACGGCCAATCATTGGTAGGGATCACCTGATTATATTGGCGGAGTATGAAGTCGAGTTGGTTGTTCTGTGATATTATTTAATTTGAAAAATGATGGCTCTTGTGGAGTTTGTTGGTAGGTAGTGAAACTTGAACAAACGTTGAAGCATTATTGATGGGTAAATTATTACTACGGTAAATCATTATTCAACGGTAAATTATTACACAACGGTTCATTATACCATCTACGTAGAAGGGGCTGGAGTTTGTAGGTAGGTACTTTTGCAACTTTTTTCACTCCTCATCAACAATTTCTTTTCAGAACTTCATTATGTGTGTTTCTTTTTGTTAGGTACCTACTGTTTGTCATCGGCAGAATTATTTTAGCAACATTTAACTCGTGATTTAGGTAGGTACCTAGTAACGAGTACGGGGTTAGGTACTAACCTACGGAGGGTCTGCGATCTACATAATATGTATATAATAGAATAGTACATATCATATTATATAGACGGGTTATCCATACATAGAGCTGTGATCTGTAACAGAAGGGTATTCTATACAAAATAATAAACCGTTGTGCAGGGATTTGCAGCGTTTTTAAACTGGAGCACTCCTGTCCCTTTTCCGTTCACTAGAGGTAAGAGTGTAGTTCTGTCAACCTGAAGTTGATGGCATTGTTTCGCGATTGATAGGTTGTAGGTAATATGTTTACCACTACAGAATTCACTGTTATGAACGATGGTAACCTTTCGCCACAGTACCCAAAGCGTTTCCCTAATCAAATGCCACCAAATGTGCTGAGTATCTTTAACATGCTCTGATTCAGTTTTAGAACATTCACAGTCCAATCCAATTTCTAATCACACAAAGATTTATTTGACATTCATCAAAATTATGAAGGTTATTTCAGGTACCGAGTGTATCTCGAAGTAGCTAGACCTACTTGGAGTAGGTCTGTACAGAGATCGACGACTGAGAAATATCACTCGGTATATTGCTAAGTATCCATGAACGGGCTGGAACTTAGATGGAAGATACACGAACCCAGCAGTGGGACAATTGCCAACTACCCTCTAAAACTAAGCAAAAAGCAACGATTTTTCAAGGTACGTGCAGAAAAACTCACGGTCGGATTTTACAGTGATGTGGTGATGGTAAGATGTCGGGTAATAGGTGAGCTAATATCCAGAAAGGTTTATCACCACATTGGCTTGCGCCAGAAAGGTTCATCACCACGTTGGATATTGGAGGAAGTGCCCAGAAAGGCTTATCATCACATTGGCTTGCGCCAGAAAGGTTTATCACCACGTTGGGATCTTTTGTGAAAGATAGGTTGAGGAGAAGGGTAAGGTGAGAGGGAGAAGGCTCTGGTTCGACAGAGCTTGGTAGAATGGCATGGGTAGATTGGCGAGCTGGGCAAGCCGGGCACGTTATAAAGGCGCCTCTACCCTCCCCCGGTCCTCCGACGGCCGTTGAAAGCCGTTGAAGGATCGTTGGAGGGAGTGATACCTGGCTATACCCCTTGAATTACGCAGCTCCCCTTCTCCCCGTCTTCAATGGTAACAACTAACCAACCATCCACCAATCAACCATCAATATTTCGCCTCATTAAGACTGTTATTTTGTATTTATGGACATTCTACGTCCTGCTGAGTAGCGATACAAACTGTCAAGAATAGATATAATAAACCCATGCTCAGTCATAACCACTATGCATGCCAATCTGCTTATTTATTACATAGTTTTCACATAATCCCAAAGCCACACAATTTGTAAAAGGCCATGGAAGATGTATCGACCTACTTCAGAAGATTTGCCACACTACGGACCACTGACTGTGACGGCCTAGCAGGTGGCGAACAGACATGAGAGCGTATTCTGAGGGTGTGTACCTATATGAAGCCTGAACGTGCAAGACATACGAAAGGTGATAGCCGTGGCCCTGCGACGAGAACGCAACGAGAAAACATCTTTCATCTTTAGTGACATTGATTAGGAGAATAAATTATTAATTTCGAACGGACGGTTGGTGATACATTAAGAACTAACCACAGAATTTATAACAACAGTTTATTCGTTTGTAACTTTATTGTTTATTAGTTTTTAACTTTATTGTTTATTAGTGCTTAACTTTCAAATTTAACATTTCGAATGTAATTATAACAATGTAATGTAATGATCGTAATAACTATATAAGTGAAATACCTTTAATCATAATATTACACGGTTACAGATCGTAAGCAAAGAACTTAAATATATCTATATATTCAAGATATCATCATACAAGATTCTTCAAGTATTCCGTCAGCGTCCAATTCGTGCCTATTCGTCTGTTTATAAAACGGAATAGGAAAGAAAAATCTTTTAGGAGCTAAAAATATCAAACAAAAGACAAACTTCACGTGCAGTTAGTAAGACAGTTTAGTTCCGTAAATCCAGGTAACTTTTTGGCACGTATTTCCCAAAAAGTTTCCGCGGTTCTAGCCGACTTTCTTAACCTTTGCCACACATCTCACCGTCTTGAAGTTTATAGGAGTTGAGAATTGTACCCTCGTTGGAAAGAAACGGAGTTTCTGTCAGGATATTTTTACCTCCTTTTTCCGGCTGGGACTGCTGTTTCCGCTTGCTCGCGTTTGCTTGAAGTTTGTCCCAATCCCATTACGCGATCTCGGAAACTACGTCTACGCCGGAAATGGATATTTTTCATTTGATAATCCATGTATTGCATTTGGCTAAGAGGGCTTGGCGGGAAGTGGGTGGGTTTTTTTAAATCTGCGTTACAGGCAAAGCGTACAATCGGGAATTTGTGTGCATTGTTGAAAATAAAACACGTATAAAATGTATATGAAATGGTATGTTTAGGAATTTTAAGGGACCTGTCTCATTCAGCGAGTTTTTTTAGACAGCAGATGGGTGAAAATGAGTAGATTCGCTTGTGTATAGGTTAGTAGGTATCTGGATGTTCTCTTCGCTCGCACCTCAAATACTAGGTACCCAGCATCTCCTATCCATCCAAAATGACGTTGCGTAGATTACCTATTTGAATTGTTGATTTAGTTGATTTGGATAGGATCCCCATCCATCCAAAACCGCAAAACACAAATTATTTGAAACGCGTAGATTTTTATATCAACACAGGGATAACATCAGGTAAACCACCCGAGATTACAAAATACGGAGTCTTTGGAGAATTAACTGTATGAAGGAGAGTTGCGGGCTAGTAATAAAGAATTTGACTAGGGAAATTCTTTGTTACTGGCCCCCGTTTTTCCGACAGGCTTCTATCTTTATTCAAGTAATTGCTGCATTCTCAAGGCTACGAGTAAAGTGAGTGAAAAGTACGTGTTTGAAAGATTCCAAAAGGCTCCTGAAACTTATTTTTTCGTCGAGTTTTCGCCTGGTAATTAAATTTTGGAAATGGGTTGAAACTAATACAAGAAAAATACACTGTTATATCTACCGGTTTCGGTGATCAACTCATCGTCAGTAACAATAACATTGGAGAGAGGTGAGCTTGTGCAGTCCCAAAACTGAGTTTTTTGCCATTACTGAAATTAATGGCTGTCTTCAGGTTTCATTTATTTACAGAGCAATGAATCAAACTACCCCTGAATGCGGCTGCCTGAGCTTCAAGCTTCAAGATGGAGAGCCTCCTAGAACAAGAAGTGGAATCTGCCCGGATCGGCCTGTGAAAGACGAGATGAAGTGCCTCGAGGTATCGACCAGCCTTTGACAGGGCTATGACGGCTCGACTAATATTGTGCTGGCCTCTCATCTTAAACGCAGCTCTCGAATTTACCAGGGCTAACGGAACTAGGGATCTTAGGAAGGGAAAACCACCCTTTCATAGTCAATCCTCGTTGATTCATCGGATTTCCCCGTCCATTATTCAATCCCGGGTAGGCAATGACGATGGATTCATTCGTAGATTCTATCACAAAACGATTACAGCGATGTGGTAGTGTTAGTGTTTTAAAACACTCCATAACATTATGGGGTACTTTTCAAGAGAAGACGAAAATCATTATTAAGTATTTGTGTCCACGGAAGTTTCAAAGTTCATCTGACACATTCGAGCAACAATACGAACAGAGAGAGATTTACCTGACCAATCAGATGAAGTAATCCACGCCGCTCCTTCTGGTTGCACCTTGCCTATATTCAGGCTGCCAATACCATAAGACTTGCCCAACTTTAATTCTAAATATGAAAAATAAATTCCGATCAGAATTTGATGAAATCTATACATGGGATGCATACCAGCCCACACACACCCTCCAATTTTCAGGTATTTCGCCCATTTGTCGGAGAGTAATGGGCGTTTCAAGGGAAACATTTTTGCGCGTACGCAGACAACAGTTACAGTAGAAATTCTATGGAATCGACATGGATACGTCAGAAAATCAATCCTAAGCTTCATTTCGACCGGTGTAATTTCAGGCAATTCGACCGTTTTTTCGTATACCTATTTTAGGTAATGGGCTCATGGGGCGTTTAAGGATTTATATACACACATACAACCTTGGCTATTTGCAAGTTAGAATTTCGGATTTTCATTATCAGAATCATCAAAAATAGGGGACTTGTTTCATCTTTCAAAAATTTGAAGTTGTATGATTGATTCAATAACTCGAATAAAAATGGTCCTAGGTAAACGCAAAAAGTCGAAGGCACCTTTGCAGTATGGAAACGTTCTTTAGGACACGTAGGTAGGTGCTGAAGCCTATAGGCGAGAATTCCAACTTCCTAAGTATCATTTTTTGTGTAGCAAGGTGGGGAGGGGGGTGTATGAAGTCCTTGTCCACTTGTTGTGATACCCCTCAAGTACTACACTTATTTATTGATTTATTTATTTTATACGGGCAAGCCCAATTTACAAGTTGAAACAATAAATACAGAGAAGAAATAGAAAGAGGGAAAAATAAATACCTACATCACTTCTGAGAGAGCCAAGAAAAAAATAAAATAATATTAACAGAGGTCAAAATACAAGAAATACAAGAAATGTGAGTTAGAAAGTAAAATACAGAGAGAACACACACTTCTACGTAATGTATAAGATTTAACCAAATAAACGAGAAGAACGAGGAGCTGAGCGACGCGACGCCTCGGGGAAAGGACCAGAGGGGTCCCCCTCCATCGAGCTTCCAATGTTTCTCAACGGTCGTAACGGCCGTTGGTGAAGGAGGGACGAGGTGGAGGCACCTGTATATATACCTCCCTGCTCGCCCAGCTCCCCTTTTGACCAACCACTCTCCGGCGACTTCTCTCTCGATCACCTTACACACACATTCACACACACACACACACACACACACACACACACACACACACACACACACACACACACACTCTCTCTCTCTCTCTATCCTACCCTTCCTCGCACCTGCTGTGGTGATAACCGCGGGGTGCTAGCCTCCTCTTCCACCAACGCCTGCTGTGGTGATAACCGAGGGGCGTTAGACGACCTCCTTCAACCAGACCAAACCTTCCCCTACCCGTCACCACACCACTGATATCTCCTTCCTTAACTATATGTCCAATTTGGCACATGGACCTTGTTCAGCCTTTATTCCTAATGAGTAACTCCGTTTACTTATTTAAATTGGGTTTCAAAATTAATCGCGACTGTAAAATGTGAACATAAAAGCACTTCCTTTACTTACTTTCCATGTGGAGCCAATAAATTGGGAATTCTGATAAAGCCTCACACTCAACAGCGATAAACATGCGTAGGGCCCTGTATATAGGCACCACACCGTAGTGCAGCTTGACACCACATTTATCTAAGCATCTTTATAGCAGCACATGCTTTTCGGTGAAAATGAAGATAGGCTGACTCTCTCGCTGTTGTATTCACTCGCGGTTTACAAAACGGCCCCCGCTGTAGATTGAAATCTAAGCGACGGAACTAGCCGTTTTTCCGCTGCCCGCAAAGCCGTAAATTTCCCTAGCACAACCTCAGCCACCCCCGAACCTTCCGGATGAAATGTTTTCCGGACGGCGGCGGTTCTTACTTAATTCGAGTTCATTTTCATCCCACGTTCTCTTCCCGACAGCCTCAGGACATTCGCGGAGATTGTCGGAGGCTCAGGAACTGGCTCTTGTAAACTTTTCCATGAAAACTACCGTCATAACATTGCCAGTTGTTTCCAGAGGATCCAGAGGATCCAGAGTTTCTTTGTTGACTGCCTGAGCGTGGAAACTCATTTGTGAAAAGCATCTGGAGAACAGCTCTCCTATGAAGCATTTGAAGTTCAAATATTTCATTTGTGGTGGTATTCACATGAGATTCTGGAACTGTTTGGCCTGTATTCCATGTATAATAACCGACAGTACGAGTAGCCCTGCAGTTGTGCGGTTCATCTCTAATCTAAATATTCTGTTTCAGAATCCCAGAACCCAACGTCTATTTTAGACACATAACAGTACGACATATTGTTGTTATCATCTTGTGCTATTTGCGCTTCGTCTTCTTATCTCGTACATCACTTATGAAAAAAAAATGTAGCATGAGGATTTGGCTTAAATTTAAAAGCTTTAAACTATTAAACACTTAGTCAATATTCCCTGAGTTTCTGACGTACCAGAACATGAGTTCGTCATAAATTTCATTTACATAATAATCTAATAGATACCACCACTGTAAGCGATGAATCCCGCAGCCTGGAAGTTCGTACATTAGATTCTGTGCAGGTTTCCTGAACAACTTATATAGATTTAGACCCTACTATGTGCCTACCCTTCACATAACTAAATTAACTGATAATTTATTAGTGGTTATATAAGTACCTTCAATAGGAATTTAGCTATGGATATTCAACGTCACATCCTTTCACTGTGCACCTGCTCTGGGTCTCGAAAATATAATTCCGTGTTCCCTCTGCAGAATTCAGGGTCTTGGACAACCAGCAGCTCATATTTGGTAAAAAGGATTTCATGGTTTCATGTGACTCGGTATTTTGACATTGAAAACTGATGCTAAACCCTAAAACTCTCCTTCTGTACGAGGGGTTACAGTGCACGAATCTTGGACAAGGTTAGTGCGTCAGAGGGTCCGAGCTCCTCAGCCGTGCGGGGTTTCGCTTTTGGTTTATTATTGTGTGAATAATACAACTGTGTTCGCTCAGCAAAAAATTTGTATAACACCCCCTCAAAATTTTTTCTTTTCCGTTTCAAGGTGCGTAGTTTCCAAAAATGCAATGTCCGTCCGCCGTCCGCCGTATCACGTGTACAGGCTTCATTTTCGGTCTAAAATAGTCGTTCTTCCGCACACATCCTCCATTTGGGCCCTAGTTGTATCCCGAAACTTTTCAGCCCGATCGGAATAGGTACTTAGGTATTATACGGAGGCCACTAGTTTTGAGGGGGTATATACCTAAGTATATGTATACAATGTAGGTACACCTAATATCCCTAAGTAGGTATTACTAGACCTACCGGTGGCTCACCAGAAATCAATAATATTTTTGCTAGTATTGGTTAGTAAATATGGTTCTTTTCGGTTATACCCCCCCCCCAGTCAAGAGCCCACCGTCCCAGCTCTACTTGTCTTGTTTTCTGGTATTTTATACCTAACATTACATTCCACTAATCTATTCAGAAGTCCCAAACAACCTGCTCATTCACGGGATAGTTTCTGGGATTGTTTATCTTTTTTGAGATGCGAGCGCTAGCGAGCATCCAGATCGCTTGACAATGCGAGCGGCAGCGAGCAGTAGGTACTTTTCGGTAGATACTTTTCGGTTAGTGGAATGTAATGGAACGCTCGACTCACAACAATACTAGAATAGTTC
The DNA here is from genome assembly GCA_954871275.1 of Leptopterna dolabrata. Classification (NCBI taxonomy): domain Eukaryota; kingdom Metazoa; phylum Arthropoda; class Insecta; order Hemiptera; family Miridae; genus Leptopterna; species Leptopterna dolabrata. Next base: position 16,873,390 of record OX940984.1, on the reverse strand, counting down.
TACTACAACATCATCTATAACAATTTAACCTTCTGTAAGTGCCGCGGCGCGTTTCGTAATGGTGGCCTCCGTTTAATACTCAAGTACCTCGGAATATACCCAAGGGTGTTATGAATGAAAATGTGTATAAAAATAGGTACTTTTTGTGTTTTAGTAACATGTTAGTAACATAAGCTTTTGAGGTATCGTTTTCCATGTTTTTGGGGACGAGAAGACCGAATATGAAGTCGATTTTGACCAAAGAGTGGAAAATTGAGGTTCTACCAAATGTTCAGCTCCCAAAATTAATTTTTTTATGAGTCAAAAACCTGGAAAATCGTCTGAAATCACCATCAATTTGTATAATTACACTAGAAAAAGTGTCAACATGTGGATCAAGACGATTAAATGACACTACCAATCGCCAAAGATAATATGGGGGAAAAAAAGGAGCGTATCAAATTCGTGTTTTGGGGGCCAAAATTGTGGATCAGAAATAGCTATTTCGGCTATTTCAATTATTTCACATGAAAGAAACAGAAATGAACAGCCAACATTTCTGTACGTATGTCCAATAGAATAATAAACCCATGTGACAAGGACTTTGCAGCGTTTTTAACTTATAACCCTTGAACCACCCCCGTCACTACTTGTTCAGCGTTACTTCGGAGGCGAACACAACAGGCGGTGTCTTACCCCATCTTATGTCTTGGTGTCATCTACAGATGATCATGGGAAGAGACAGATTATCAAACCTCTGGGTGAGTGATTTTGCTAAACTCTCCAACAGCGAGCTCATCGCTTGAAGACAGTCATCACACTCAAAAGAGTAGGAATAAACTCGATTGTTGTGTTCATTTTGATACCTAGTTTCATTTCTCAATTCTCATTCCTTTAAAATCAGTATTTTGTTTTATAGATCAGGTCAGTAGCGGTGCGTGAGCTGTGAAAATGGTGGGGCACCAAATCAGAACACAAAACCAACAGATTTTTCTACAAAATACCTCAAGGCAACAACACCCTTCCCTTTTGGTTTATTATTCTGTGAATAATACAACTATGTATTCGCTCAGCAAAAAATTTTATAACCCCCCCCCCCCCCACCTATCAATTTTTTTTACGTTTCAAGGTGCGTAGATTCAGAAAATACAAGTCCGCCGCCACAGGAAATGTCCATGTGTGTCAGGAAATGCCCGTCCGCCGTACGCCGTATCACGTGTACAGGCTTCACTTTCGATCTAAAAAATTCGTTCTTTCGCGCAAATGCTCCATTTGGGCCCTAGTTGTGTCCCGAAACTTTACAGCCCGATCGGAATATACCAAAGGGTGTTATGGGTGAAAAATAGGTATTTTTTGTGTTTTAGTAACATGAGCTTTTGAGGTACCGTTTTCCATGTTTTCTGGGTCGAGAAGACCGAATATGAAGCCGATTTTGACCAAAGAGTGAAAACCTGAGGTTCTAACGAATTTTCAGCCTTAAATTTATGTTAAATTTTGGTCTAAAACCGTCCTTTTTTCTGCACACAGTTTGGGTCCCCATTTGGGAACACATTTGGATCTTAGATGTGCTCCGAAGCTCGGCAGCCCGATTGGAATACACCCAGGGGTGTTATGGGAGTAAAATGGGTGTAAAAATAGGGGTTTTCGAGGGGTTTTTGAGTTTTTAGTGAACATGAGCTTGTGAGGTATCGTTTTCCATGTTTTTTAGGGCGAGAAGATCGAATATGAAGTTGATTTTGACCGAAAAAAGAAGAATTGAAGTTGCAACGAAGGTTAAGCTCCCAGAATTCATTTTTTATGAGTCAAAAACCCGGGAAATTGTCTGAAATCACAATAAATTTGTATAATAACACTAGAAGTAGTATTAGCAGGTGAATCAAGACAACTGAATGGTACTATCAATGATCAAAGATAATCTGTAAAAAAAAAGCCGAGCCTAATTTGTGTTTTTGGGAGCCAAAATTGGTGGACACCATCAAAAATAACTATTTCAATTAGTGCACATGAAAGAAACAATAAATGAACAGCCAATATTTTTGTACGTCCAGTAGAATAATAAACCCATGTGACAAGGGCTTTGTAGCGTCATTTACTGATAGAGTGATATTCAGCAAAGGTGACCTTTTGTCTTCCTAAACTTTTAATCAATACCCTATCGTCGTACGAAAACGTCGAAATTCGGAATGTACATTAGCCACCGAATTCATGTAGTACAAAAATATTGTAAACTACTCGTAAAATACAACGAAACAATGACCCGTCGTGCTGAGAAGCTTGAGTGGAGAAGCTGAGTAGAAGCTAGGTACTTATCTGTGCGTTACGAAGCAGAAGACCACAAACAGCAAGCAGGACAAAACGCACGTAAGTACCACAAATAAAAATCGGTCATCGGAACCGGACCGAAAGCAAACAAAAAAAATTCGACGCAAATAATGGAAAACTGACAACAGACTCAACAGAGAAAGCGAATGTGGTTCATGAGATCAGGAGACGACATAAACAAATCGAAAGATGTAAGCATCTCGTATCGAGATGAGACGTGGAATCGAATGGATCGATCGACTGTGAACAAGAACGATTTTTTGGTGAAAATCAGACTCTGGGGACAGGGCCCAAAGTGGGCGTGGCCAACTACATTTTTATTCGACTGAGCTTGCGCGGACGGGCCACTTTTCTCAGTTGCGATGGGAACACTTGGTCCCGGAAACTGCCAGTTTCAGGCGCCTAGTTTTCGATTTCGATTGTAGGACATCGATTAACGTCGCTAAATTCCGATAACAAGCTTGGTATTCGGAGCTCCAGGGCAGATACCATTCATGAAGGAACCACCATGGATGCTCTACTAGAATATTGAATTTCCATAGCCAGAGAAATCTATCGGGTCGCTGTTAAACTTTGAGAATAAAGTTTAGGTACAGTGTATTTAGATGGAAATTCAAATGTCAGCTGAATACATGGTTGGATCAGGTATTCTGCCTCACTACTTGAGAACCTCAAGTAATCATAATATCTCCATAAACGGCATAAAATCAAAAGCCGTATAAAGCTATAGAGCGTTCCCTCATAAATATAATTATGTTCAGAACGGATTCATGACAGCTAATGATATCCTCGTACATTATTCAAGCTCTGCAGTTTTTCATACCTGAAAGACTTCTTCTTTTGCGTATTATATCCGGGACGAATCTTCGTTATTATTGGATGGAAATAGGGGCTTTCAGGCGATATTTGTTTGGGTCAGAAGAACGCAGGGCCGCTCTATATTCGGCTCGGGGCCCCCAAATCGAATGGAATCCGAATTGGAAGGGAGAAGCAACGAAGAATGAATGGGATAAGATCAGCGAGCGGAGGCTGAGGCCTCTTCACGAGAGCGTTGCCTGGAATGTGCCCCAAGATAACGGTTGGACCTTGTGACGGCTGGAGAAGTCGAAAGGAAGAGCGATAGATGGGGGGTAGCGGATCTCTAAAACATCATTCCGATTTTGTTGATGTTGAATTGATCAAAACCACTTCCACAGCCGCCTGTTTCCCAAATCAATAAGTCGATTATACCAAGAGATTTTATTCTTCACAGGCTTTAGGTCAAATTCGTTTGTTTCAACGTAAACAATAAAAACCGTCTCACAGACATCTTTGTAAACCTGAGTCTGGCCTCGAATTCAGTTTTAAATCACTAAGTATCATAGGAATATGGCAGCGACAGCTAAAACATCAATACGTGCCACCGATGGGTGGTCAACATGAGAAAAAGTACATCGCTAAACTTTGTTGAGATTTTGTGTACAACTAGCTGTAATTATACTTTAGTATAATTTAGTATACTTTAGTATAATAATTACAGGCTGAGTTTCGAGTTGTTAATCATCACATGCAAGCGATGGTTCACTTTTTTCCGTTAAATGAATTAGGCCAGATTCAGAAAACAGAATCAAGGACATCGCGATCAGCGCATGTTTTGATCTCGCAAATCACGATCAGCTTTGCCGAATTTGTATCCATTACAGCCGCTTAATTACAATGCAGCCAAATTTTGTATTTTTGGACTGACACGCTATTGTTGTAAGCTTAAAGCTGTACGTTGAGGCAGCTGCTTGATGTGGTGCAGAACGTTGGGAAACTATTAAATCTCTCTATTGGCTCTCTTTATTGACTGAGGCCTTTAAATGTGTTTTGTAACAACACAAATTGAGCAGTGCGAGTGAATAATAAATAATTAATGGACATCTAAACTACAAAGTTCGCAGTCATGCGTTTGTTAATAATAATTAATCATAGATAGCAGTTCCACCACACCCACTCGTTTAAATGGTTGCTCTGATATGGAATCACACAAGTGCTCCGAGAACAGTTGATTGAGACAGACCGTGGGCCACTAAGTTGGAATGCAACAGAAAACGTTATGTTTTGACATGGAGGCCGTGATACAACACACCCAGCATTACGCACGAGTACATTAAAACCGACAGGCGTTGCTTGAATCAAAAATTTAAAAAATCTAGGTGACAGGATAGGTAATTACAACGTTTTCCACAAGTGAATCATGACGCTGGGTAACAAAATCCATTCCTCGAAGGCGTTGCTTAAAATAATAGTCTGCCTCAACAACTTGGAGAAATTGAAATTTATGTTGACTCAAATAAGAATTCATCGTGTCTTGGAAGCGAAAGTTTTCCTGTATAACTCCTGCGGGAGAGCTCCCAGTTGGTTCAGGGGATGGATGGATTCGCTCTCGCTCAACGATTGTAATTCCCCCGCCAACATTTTAATGGAGATGAGCTTGAACAACTTTTAATCCGGTAATTTTCTATAAATGTAAGTGGAGGAATCGGCTTGGGACACTTGTTGAGCCGGCGGTAGCAGATTGTGAGGACGGATTTCTAAACCGTTTTCTACAATATTCATTATCATTATTTGATGGTTTTTTGTTGTTAGTGGTTAAGCGATACAAAATACGTGAATCCACGAACTCGTGAGAGTTTTCAAAAATCAATAATTCTGTTGTTCTCAAGCATTGCCAGCAGTTTATATACCAGTTCTTTCCTCATTAGTATAATGTGCTGATTGTGCATTCACCAGAATAATACACTTATGTAATCGCTCAGCAACAAATTTTTATAACACCCCCTCAAAATTTTTTCTTTTACGTTTCCAAGTGCGTAGATTCCAAAAATGCAATGTCCATCCGCCCTATAACGTGTACCGGCTTCATTTTCGGTCCAAAAAATTCGTTCTTTCGCACACATGCTCCATTTGGGCCCTAGTTGTGTCCCAAAACTTTGCAGCCAGATCGGAATATACCCAGGGGTGCTATGAGTGAAAATGGCTATAAAAATAGGTAGGTACTATTTGTGTTTTAGTAACATGTTAGTAACATGAGCTTTTGAGGTGTCGTTTTCCATGTTTCTAGGTTATAGAGTTGTAATTGACGGCCATGGGGTACGTGAAGAAGAAAAACACTCCACATTCTGACAGAACAAGCATTCAGTTATTACCAATAGCACGAGAAGCTGGTTGAGTAGAAAAGAACGCCTGGTTCCACCATGGCAGTACCTCTCGCATGGCAGTACTATGGCAGGTACCTTTAGTAGTTACCTACTGCAAGAAAGTGAGAGTAGATCTGCGGTGCTTAGAACAGGATTAAGGAATACTTATTCGTTCTTATCTCAACATATGTTATACTGCTTAACTTGATGATAATTCTCACTAATCCTTGATCCTGTACAGATCGACCATAATACTCGTCGGACCACCACTCCACAGTTAGGTTAGACTATGAGAATTACTGTACCTATAGAAAAGAGTAGAATGTACAAAAATACCTCGTAGCTATGTAAACCAACGCTCCTAGAGTCGGTCATTCGGTAGAGGTAGTCCTGGAAGCATAATATATTTGCCCACCAGTTTAAATCAATGCGATAGAAAGCGCGAATAGCAGTCAGAGTGGGCGGAAATAAATGCATCAATTTCCAAGGATTCACAAGGTTTGTTCAGAAGGATCTACTTCGAATGATGGATAAGTATGCGGCTATGATAGTGACAATAGTAACTGAACGATGAGATGTTACTTTAAACCACATGTTACAACAATGTTACTGAGAGTGACTTTGAGTTTCAGTCCTAGGCTTAATTAATGTATTCGCTCCTCATTTTTGAGGCTGACTAAAGAATTTTATCTATAAGTTTGTATAAGAGTGTCGTGGTATCCTCCCAGAACCACTCCCTGTAAACTTAAGATCTCGCAAATAAACTCAGAAGTGGGGACGAAAGACGCAGGAGAGCTGAGGGACAACCTGGGGATCCCCACCATCCTCCACTAGCTGGAGGATGGAGGGAGACGGCTCCCAAGCCTATAAAAACTCGCCTCCTTCGCCTTTTTAACCATTCTACGCTCTCCTCTAGTCGCTGACTAGGTACTCTCTCTCCTCCTTACCTCGTCTCTCTCCTTTACCTAAAAGATCTTGGGCATGGTGGTGATTCGCTCATAACCAAACCAAGCAACTATCGTAAAAGATCTCGGTCATGGTGGTGGTCCGCCCATAACCAAACCAAGCAACTATCGTAAAAGATTTCGGTCATGGTGGTGATTCGCTCATAACCAAACCAAGCAACTATCGTAAAAGATCTCGGTCATGGTGGTGGTCCGCCCATAACCAAACCGAGCACACTCCAAAAAGATCCCGGGCATGGTGGTGGTCCGCCCATAACTAAACCGGGCACATCCCCCCTCACACCGCTCGTGGTGGATGTACGCTAAAACACATTCATCACAAAGAGGTATCTAATAATATCTTTTTGTATTAAAACTTCCTCCTGCTAGGGCTGATACAATTATTAAGATAGTTAAACTAACTGCCCAGTTAAACTTGTGCAGCACGACCAGAAACTTATAGATTATAATAGTACTGATGAAAGAACGAGGAGTAAGATGTTGATATTGATTAAATTGCTTATTGTGGTTGAAAAAAAAACCGATCCATTTCATTAGAGGTGATGGAGGAAATATTACGACTACTTCTGCTGATAATTGTTTATTATATGGAAGATCGGTTTCGGTTTTTACAATCATTTTCACTGTAATTTACATTACATTGCTATAATTTTTGGTGGAAGTCAAGTACTTCACCATCTGTAAAACTCGTAGCCACAACCCTTATATATTAAGCCGCCGAAAAATCCCAGTCACTCAAAGGAAAACTCACGCATCCCCTGAAGTTCCCCTGTAGTATACCACTAGGTAAGTCTAACTTCATCATTCACAAAAGCTATCATGTTATTCTAAATGCAATTTGACTTCAATTCTTTGTCAATTTTTTCAGTTCCTTCATTTTAAATTCTATTTCACAAATTCATGTTCTAACAGTTCCTAATGCATGAGCACGCAGAACTGTTACTCAGGAACGGTGCCACCCGTCCCAATGATAGGAAGGAGAACAATCAATCCGTTTCCTACCTTCAACAAGGTAAGATCACACCTCCCTCATTTTTATTTATATCACTCGATATTTAAACCACTTCATCCTTTTAACAATTCTGCGGTTGCCAGATAGGTCATCCCTTGAAATTGTCACCCTTCGAGAAATATATAAATCCACCCGCCCTTGGGAAATTTAGCTTCCCCTTAATTTTTGCCTCCTAAACTATCTTCTTGGAGCTTTATTCCTCAATTACCCAATAAAAAGGTATTGAGTCAGAGCAGAATGGTTGTCTACTTAATATCGTTACGTATCAAATATTTATGTAACCAGTTATAATCTAGGTGCCAGAAATTCATGGAATTTTCGAGGTTCTCTGTCCAGCCTTGAAAACCATGTAAGTCCACGTTACACTACCAAAAACAAGCCTCAACTAATTACTGTAGTTAGGCCATTACAAGACGAAACAACATCATTATGGGTGATCGTGGTTGTTTTCAACTCTGTAGTTGGTACCTCTGTGAATAGGTTGCAGACTTTTATGTACTCGCAAATTAATATTAACCACCCAGTACACCGGTGAAGCACAGTTGACTCTGGTCTGTAGAGTGATATGCATAGTGTTGATGTACCAGTGTGGAGTACCCATGGCTTCTGTCATGGGAAACTAATATTCCCATTTTGGTTTATTATTTTCAATAATGAACCTTTGGAATCGAGCATGGGAAAAAAAAAAAATCGAACCCTCCCACCCCTCAAAATTTGATGGTTTACGTATCAAGATAATATATTTAGAATCCAAAAACGCTGCAAATCCCTGCACAACGGTTTATTATTTTGTACAGAATACCCTTCTGTTACAGATCACAGCTCTCTGTATAGATAACACGTCTATATAATATAGGTAATACCTATGTAATATTCTACACATATTATGTAGATCGCGGACTCTCCGTAGGATAGTACCTAACCCCGTACTCGTTACTAGGTACCTCCCTAAACCGTTGTGTAATAATTTACCTGTATAGGTTCCCCTTCTACGGAGATAGAATAATGATCCGTTGTGTAATAATTTGCCCATAAATAATACTTCAACGGTTGTTCAAGTTGCAAAAGTACCTATCAACAAAATCCAGCCCCTTCTTGGTAGATGAGCCGTTGTGTAATAATTTACCGTGGTGTAATAATTTACCGTTGTGTTATACCGTTGCGTAATAATTTGTCGTTGTGTAATAATTTGCCATTGTGTAATAATTTGCCCATCAATAATACTTCAACGGTTGTTCAAGTTGCAAAAGTACCTATCCAGAAAATCCAGCCCCATCTGGGTAGATGAGCCGTTGTGTAATAATTTACCGTGGTGTAATAATTTACCGTTGTGTTATAATTTACCGTTGTTTAATAATTTGTCGTTGTGTAATAATTTGCCATTGTGTAATAATTTGCCCATCAATAATACTTCAACGGTTGTTCAAGTTGCAAAAGTACCTATCCAGAAAATCCAGCCCCTTCTGGGTAGATGAGCCGTTGTGTAATAATTTACCGTTGTGTAATAATTTGCCATTGTGTAATAATTTACCCATCAATAATACTTCAACGGTTGTTCAAGTTGGAAAAGTACCTATCAACAAAATCCAGCCCCATCTGGGTAGTTGAACCGTTGTGTAATTATTTACCGTTGTCATAATTTACCTTTGTGTAATAATTCACCGTTGTGTAATAATTTGCCGGTGTGTAATAATTTGCCATTTTTTAATAATTTACCCATCAATAATACTTCAACGTTTGTTTAAGTTTCAGAAGTACCTACCAACAAAATCCAATAGTCCATCACTTGCCAAATGAAATAATTATCGTAGAACAAACAACTCGACTTCATACAGCCATCCTTGATTATAATCAGGTGCTCCCTAGTGATGAAATCCCGTCTGGATTTATACCGTTTGATTCACGTATCGTGTTGACAGCTTTTTGGTGCACACGAACGGCTGGACGTACAATGCTCCGGGTGGTCTCAAAAAAATTTTTTTTTTAAGTTTGAGATCAAATTTAAAACATTTAAAAAAACCATACCCTTCAATCTAAAGTTTTTGAGATACGGCGTTCTGAAAACTTCAACCCCTATTTTGAACCCCTTAGAGATGACTGACTATGATTTTTTCTCCCATTCTTTGTTTATATTAAAATCTTTAATCAACTCATCTCCTGTCTCATTCAATTAAGTGTGTACTACTTGTTCTACTCATTATCATCATTCATCAGTATTATTATTATACCACGACTTATTCTATTATATTATATACAACTTGCTTGTAATTGGGCTTGTAAAGCACGGCCGACTTTACCAAATAAATAAATAAATGTGTTATTCCTGATCGACCCTCCAAATATGAACTTCTTTCAACGATATTTAAGGTATTTACGGGCGTTTCAAGTATTTCACGTTTGCGCATGCGCAGACGGAACGATGTCCGGGATTTTGAAGTTGGACCATCTGCGATCGAACCCGCGTGTACCCTCAAAATTGCAGCTCTCTACGACTATTTTTCGCTTAGTTGGAAGCGTTACAAGGAAATGGTCAACATTTCATGTTCGCACATGCGCAGACGAAAGTTACATTACCATTCCAATGATATCCATTTGTAACTATCAAAGTTTAACTCATTCAACTATATTTAGGGTTGTTGTGGGCGTTTCAAGTATTTCACGTTTGCGCATGCGCAGACGAAAGTTACAGTACTTTTTCAATGATTTTTGTATGGGACCATCTGTGACCCAACCCACACCTACCCTCCAAATTTCAGCCCATTTTAACCATTATTTCGGGTAATTATGGACGTTACAAGGAATTACCACAGACAGGCACGGAATCGAAAACGTTCCTCGATGTCTGAAACGCAAAATGGATGTGGAAATTTTCATTTTGGAGGACATACATTTTTTTTACTCAATCACGAATCCAAGGCTTCCCTGCCTTCGGTAGTAAGGAAGCAAAAGTGGTGACGGAAAGGCGGAGACCATCACTGATGGTCGTCCATCCGTAGGCGCTTCTTCAAAAATGACCATCCTTGGCCGGCATTTTGACCATCCGTAGCGACCCTTGACCATCAGTTAAGGTCATGGTTTAACGGGACGTCGGCTTTCACGGAAGCACCTGCCTAGTGTCCGTGAGGCAATGGCGGTCCGTCGCGTTCTGTGCGCCTCAGTGAACACGACGGACCTACTCCGCGGTGGGTTCCGTAACGAACAACCATCCGTCAGGATCACGGAGCCACTCATCTGACGGAGCGTCGTCGTTCCGTAAACCAACAGCTATGACAAAGGAGGGGTATGAGGAGCATCCGTTGTTTGTTCGTCGTCCGTATCGTGTCCGTAGGATCTTGTTGTCATTACGGAGCGGTGTAAATGTGCTTCCGTCGTTGGAACGTCGTCCGTAATCCGTCCGTGGAAATCGTTGTCATTGTGAAGGGGTATAATTGTGGCTTCCGTCGTGGAATGTCGTCCATAGTGTGTCCGTGGTTGACAGTTGTTATTAAGGAGGGGCATAAAAATGTGGCTTCCTTTGCGGGAACACCGTCCGTACAGTGTCCATAGACGGCGTAACGCCATGGACGGGCATGAAGGTGTCTCCCGTCAAAGGAACGTCGTCCATAGGACGTCCGTGCTTGACCGTTGTTATAACGGAGGTGTGTAAATGTGGCTCCCGTCGTCCGAGGTTGACCTTTGTTATAACTCTACCCGATGCCACGTGCAGTCAATGCCTTCCTCCGAATTCGTCATTCGACTTCTTTGCCGATCCATCGTCTTCCCTCAGGGGCCATTTTTTAGCTCACCAATGCCAGTGAAGTTTGGTCGACTTTATGTTAATATTTAAATATTAATTTATTTTTTTATTGAGTTTACAACTCCTTTATTCAACTCTTGTAAATTGGCTTAGCCGTACTATAAAATAAAATAAAATACAAATAAAATTTTACTTCATACTTTGTGACTGATGAATCATGTTTGTAACATGCACTTTTCACTGAAACGTGTTTTGACAATACCTAGTTGAAATCCTTATACAAAGTTCGTTACATATCAAGTAATTCGATCGGGATATGATCCTTGACTGTTATCATTGGTTTTGTTATTTAATTATTATCGAATAATACAACATTGTTACTTACATCGCATTTATTAATACCCTTCTAACTACAATTTTTAAGGTTTATTTATTGAAGAACAAATGGAAAAAAAGAATGAAAACAAAATAACTAATAACTGATTGGCAAAAAAAGGTATAGGTAGGTAAAAGTATTACACTAAAAACATTAATTTTCTTGAATTTGCATAAGTGAAAATGTCATTGAAACCATTTATTCTTTCATTTTCTGGATTTATAGAGTATTCCACTAGGTATAATACATACGTCCTTGCTGCTTCCTGTTGATCTTTCAATTGTGTTCCGTCTGATTTGAGAGCATTTTCAAATTTTGATCACATAACCATTTGTTTGTTGTCTTTGATTTCTGTTTCAGGGAAACGTGGCTCTCCATGTCCACTACTAGTACTCAAACCTACTGGCTTCAGAAAATTTGAGTACCTACCAGTACTGGGGGCCTATTCACTAAGCGAAAGCGATATCTCTTTTCGTCCAACTGTCTCTTTTGGCAGAAGATGTTTTTTTAATAGTATCCATGACAGGGTTATTCAGTAACTTCTAAAAGAGAGAGTTGGCGGCCATCTTGGCATTTTCGATCTCTTTCAGAGGGACACCTAATTAGGTGTCTTTTCTCGAAAGAGAGAGTCCCTTTCTCATATCGTTGGTTTGATAGTGATCGTGTATCATGCTTCGTTCATCGGCTATCATTTCGGTCATTTTTAATATGTTTTTTCATCTCTTGAAGTGGGATTTAATTGTCTTGACTCACCTGTTGACTCTACTTCTAGTGTTATTATACAAGTTCGTGATTTCAGACAATTTCCCAGGTTTTTGACTATTAAAAAATGAATTTTGGGAGCTGACCCTTCGTTACAACCTCAATTCTTCACTCTTAGGTCGAAGCCAACTCCATATTCGGTCTCCTCACAATAAAAATATGGAAAACAATACGTCACAAGCTCGTGTTCACTAAAACCCCACCTCGAAAACCCCTATTTATACACCCATTTTTCTCCCATAACACCCCTGAGTGTATGCGATCAGGCTGCCGAGTTTCGGAGCACAACTAGGACCCAAATGGGGGTACACAAAAAGTGTACCTATTTTTATACACATTTTCACTCATAACACACCTGGGTATATTCCGATCGGGCTGCGAATTTTCGGGACACAACTAGGGCCCAAATGGAGCATGTGTGCGAAAGAACGAATTTTTTAGACCATACATGAAGCCGGTATGCATGATACGGCGGACGGTGGACGGCCATTGCGTTTTTTGAATCTACGTACCTTGAAACGTAAAAGAAAAAATTTTGAGGGGTGTTATAAAACTTTTTTGCTGAGCGATTACATAGGCGTGTTATTCACGGAATAATAAACCAAAACGTTTAAGTAGGTACGGGTTGAGAGCTATCTCTCCCAGGAGATTTTCAAAATAGATTATCTATTTTCACTATCTCTTTTAGTGAATAGGCGGGTCGAAGGATACGATTGATGGAGAAGTGAAGGAATGACGCGGAGGTAGGAATCCCTTACGGACGAGCGACGGAGAGACGTGTACTTCCCTTAACCGCTCCTTCGATCGGTTAGTGGAGCCTTTGAGGCAGTGCACGTCTCTCCGTTATCCTCAGTAGCTCGTCCGTAAAGGGTTCTCGGTAGACGGTTACGGACCCTTTACGGACAATGACGGAGGAGGAGACGTGCACTGCCTCGACGTCTCCGTTGACCGGTTGACGGAGAGGTGAACGTAGTGCACGTCTCTCTGTTGCTCGTTCATAAAGGGCCCGCATGTTTCTACGGGGGCATCATCAACGGAGAGGCAATGGAGGGTTGTGCTTCAGGTCCGTTAACCATCCGCCATGATTCCCTCGACCATCAGTCAAATATGTAACGGAATAATCACGGATCATTGAAGGGTGGGCACGGAAACGACAAGGATAGTGAAGGGTGGGCTTCAGAAACTCGACGGAAGAATCAGCGGTAAGTGAAGGTCCATCTGGGGAGAGTCCACGGATGGCTACGGGGGACTCAAGACTATGGATTACCGAGGACAATCAATGGAACGTTACTGATGGTCCACAGAAGAATCAACGCTAAGTCACTGAAGGTGTGAAGGAAGGGCACGGACAGTGAAGGGTGGGCTACAGAACATCTGGGGAGAGTCCACGGGAAAATCATTGATGGGCTACGGTGAAGGCGAAGGAGTGTTACGGGTGGGGCTATGACGATCCGTACAAAGTCACGGTACAACCACGGCCGTGCGACGGAACGTTGAAGAATTAACAACGGAAATCACTACACTTTTACGGGTATATTCTCGGGGTGCTCCCGTGAAAATGACCATCCATTGATTTTGCCTAAATAGTAATCCACGGGTGTTTCCGTTGACGATCCTTCAACAATATGGAGGTTACGGATAATTGCATAGAGCGCATCCGTGACCGCATAATATTTACGGATGCACCGCCTCTGAGGGTGATTCCGTGAAAAAGTGCACCGTGAACTACCATTTAGTGCCAATCTACGGGGGCGCCTCCGTTGTTTTTTACGGAAAACACCCCCTTTTGGTTTTATTATTCTGTGAATAATACACCTATGTATTCGCAAAAAAATTGTATAACCCCCCAATTTTTTTCCCCATTTCAAGGTGAGTAGATTCCAAATTCATGTAAAATAATTGAAATAGCTATTTCTGATGGTTTCCACCAATTTTGGCCCCCAAAACTTAGATTAGGTAGGTTCGCTCCTTTTTTTTTTTTTTTTTCTCAAATCATTGTTGATCATTGGTAGTGCCATTTAATCGTATTGATCCACGTGTTGAAACTTTTCATAGTGTTATTCTACAAATTGATGGTGATTTCAGACGATTTCGCAGTTTTTTGACTCATGAAAAATCAAATTTGGAGGCTGAACATCTGGTACAACCTCAATTTTCCACTCTTTGGTCAAAATCGACTTCATATTCGGTCTTCTCGTCCAAAAAAACATGGAACCGATACCTCAAAAGCTCATGTTACCAACGTGTTGCTGAAACGCAAAAAGTACCTATTTTTACACACATTTTCTCTCATAACACCCCTGGGTGTATTCCGATCGGGATGAAAAGTTTCGGGACACAACTAGGGCCCAAATGGAGCATGTGTGCGAAAGAACGACTTTTTTAGACCGAAAATGAAGTCTGCACACGTGATACGGCGGACGGCGTACGGCGGACGGCGGACGGACATTGCATTTTTGGAATCTACGCACCTTGAAACGGAAAAGAAAAAATTTTGAGGGGGTGTTATAAGAATTTTTTGCTGAGCGATTACATAGGTGTATTATTCTCAGAATAATAAACCAAAATGAAATAAAAAAAAAACCAGTCATGCAGCATGACTTAATGAGCGAATTTTCAAAGAAATATTCGAATTAATGGCTATAGTTTTGAATAAAGGAAAACTTCGGTCTAAAATTTGGTTTTCTATGTATATTCTCTTCGTATTTATTTTAATTTGTACGTTTTGTCCATCCTGATTCTACCGTTTGTTTATTACGTAATTGTACTAAGTGCTTATTTATTTGATCGCTGTGGGTTCATATTAGGTAGGATAGGGTAGTTAGGACTTTTGACTTACCTACTCAAGAGAGTGCAGTAGGTAAAGGAGTTGTTATAGAAAATCATGAGTGCTTCAAGTGCAGGTTGTTTTTCATGCAGGCTCAATCTTGAAATAAACTATGAAGGAAGGATGTGGTTTCTGGAAGGATCACTTGGAAGAACATGTGGGTGCTACGTTGAAATATTGTTCTATTCTAGTATTCAACATTGAGTGGACCTGAAACTGCTTGAGAATTATTGGAATCGAAAGTTGCCTGTACGGATACATCGCAACTTTCCATTCCACGTTATGGTTCACGATGTAAACAGGACCAATGGTGCAGTATAATTCGGATCGGTACCTAAGCACCTCTCATGTGATTTCCATATCTGACCACTCTAAGGGGGTGGGGGTAAGAGTTTAAAGATTATCCTAGTTTTGGGTAATTTTTGCGCACTTTAAATGCTCTAATTTAAGAACGGATTTAGATATCTAAAATCCGATTTCACCATCGTGTTCAGCGTGCAAAAACCTTTAAAATGAGGGGTCACTTGTTAGAAAATAACATTTTGGGGATTTTTGGGTAATTTTTGCGCACTTTAAATGCTCTAATTTGAGAACGGATCAAGATATCTAAAATCCGATTCCACCATGTTCAGCGTGCAAAAACCTTTAAAATGAGGGGTCACTTGTTGGAAAATAACATTTTGGGGATTTTTGGGTACCTAATTTTTGCGCACTTTAAATGCGCCAAAACCCTCCTTAGAGTAGGCCAATTTCGCCCATCTTCGAACTTAGCCTTTCGATTGCCAAGATAGATTTTTTGTGCAAATTTGAGCTGTTTATCTCAATTCTATCGAGAGTTATCGTCTGGAGTGACACATATATATATATATACATATAAAAAAGTGTAAAATTTCAGGAATCGTTTTAGAATGGTCTGAAACGGATTTCTATGAAGAAAATTTCCAAAAATTTATATTATTTAAATTTCGAAGCCATTGCAATAGCTTCATTTTCTTTGAAAATTCGCTAAAAGTTACTTTCTATCCGCCGTACAACGTACTGAGCACTTTACCATGAAACAAAATTGATGAAATTCGGGTTATAGGTTCCGTTCGGGGTCTAGTTGGTCCTTGATGCTCGGCGTTACTGTCAGTCATCTCTAAGGGGTTAAAAATAGGGGTTGCAATTTCCAGAACGCCGTAGCTCGAAAACTTTCGACGGAAGGGTACGGTTTTTTTTACGTTATTAAATTGATCTTGAGCTAAACAATTTTTTGAGACCACCCGGAGCATTGTACGACCAGCCGTTGCACCAAAAAGCTTCTTCAACACGATCGTGAATCAAACGGTATAAATCCGGCCCAGATATCATCACTAGGGAGCACCTGATTATAATCAGCGATGGCTGTATGAAGTCGAGTTGGTTGTTCTGTGATATTATTTCATTTGAGAAATGATTGGATCTATTGGATTTTGTTGGTAGGTACTTGTGAAACTTGAACAAACTTTGAAGTATTATTGATGGGTAAATTATTAAACAATGGTAAATTATTACACAACGGCAAATTATTACACATCTGTAAATTATTACACAACGGTTTATTATTTGCCTTATGTTTCATGAAATACTACAACTAATTTATTAATGATTGAATTATTGAATCCCGCGGATTTGTAGGAAACTTTAATTCCGGAGCCGGCTCCAGTACTCGATTTAGGGCTTTCCTATGGGGTGCTCGAGGGTAGTGACCACAGAAAACCGTGATCCACGCAGAAGGGGCATCTATGCAGGTGAATGATAAACCTTTGTGTAATAATTTGCAGCGTTTTTGAGTTAAAGTAGTTCCATTATAAGGATTTTGAGACCAACAGCACTGTCCTACAATGAATAGTTCTTTTTCTTTGAGCTTTTAATGTTTCGGCAACGAGTGACGTCGTTGCACCCCTTGCCACGTGTGACATCACTTGTTGCCGAAAATTTAAAAGCTCATAGAAAAAGAACTATTCATCGTAGGAGAGTGCGGTTGGTATTGAAATCCTCACAATGGAACCTACTTTCATTCAAAAGTATAAACGGAAGTCATGGGTACTCCTCATTACTCTGATAGTGTGACGGGAACTGTGTTTGTTCCCATTATCTATCCCTACAGACGGACAACCGTGTTTTGTTGAACGTCTGTTCTAGCCACACGACAAGCCTCGTACTCAATGAAAACAAATAATATATGCAATGTATAGCACCAATTAACTTTAGCTTCTTCAATTCATTGGAAAAACGAGAAGCTTGTTTTAGAGGACGGCATCACGAATTGGCAGGGTTTTTGTGGAGCAAAGAGACAAGAAACAAGGGTTAAGGCTATAGCAGCTTCTAATTTAGCTCGATGGGCGTAAACCAGCAACTGTGGTGAGGAGGGGGGGGGGGGGGGGGGGTTGGCGTCTGCCGTAATTGACTTAGCCCTGGAAACTAAAAGGACTTCTTCCCACCCCCTCGAAACTGATCAATAACCCTTGAGGGGGCGGAAAATACACCAATTTCACTGTTATTTCACGTGACGTCTTCTTTACTGACATAATAATGATCAACAGTTACCTAGGGCGAGTAGCATAGCTGGGTAATCAGCCAACAATCAATCATACCCCATCACATCCGCTAAAAAGAAACAAAAATTCAAGCACCATGACCATTGACCATACGAGCGAATTTTTGATTTTCACTTCCTATTTGATCCCCCCACAAATACTCAAATTTGATCAATCAGTTAGGCATGTTTCGGCACAAATATTTTCGGGTATCAGAATAATTTAGTTTTTCGTTTCGAGTATCGCACAGAAAATTGAGAAATGCAATTCAATTATACACTGAGCGGAAGGAGAAACTTACTTTGTATATTAATGTAAACAACAGTGTTAAGAAGATAGTAAACTCCTTCCGACCATTGAAAAAACTGTTCTTGTTTTTGAATCGCTTAGTCGAGTTTGAGGGTTTCCAATTCACTAAGCTTAGTTTAGTGAAAATGGTTTAAGCACCCAAGGTTCTTTCCCGTGTCAACTTTGCACATAAGAAAATCCTCTAATTATCCCATTTATTCACTTGAATAAATCGTCTGGAGGTGGAAAAGGATTACCTGCCGCTAAAACGGAGTATCAGGAGACTCCTGGGAGCAACAGGTGACCCAAAAGGGAGACAGATGTAGTAAAATTTACTACCGCTCCAACTATTCCACAAAGTACCGCGGTGGGATTTTCTCATGTTCGGCGTTTCTTCACGGTACATTGGGAATTCTTGAGCTAGTTACTTCGAAGAGCGGTAGTAGGAAGACGTAAATATTTGAGATCGGACGGGGAAGGATGTTGAAAATCTTATACCAAGTGTTTCTCATACCAGGGCGTTCAGCATAGAATGTTTTCCAAGCCACGCCAGGGTGCACAGAGAAGAAACATTAAGAGACAACCAGGTACCAGGTTTTCCCTTCTACGCTGAAAAGCATAGATTTTTATCTGTCGTAGATCTATGGCCACGATTTCGCTTGTGCCCCAATTAACAAGGAAACACCCCGACAAATCCTTCCAAGAAGTCATACTGAAATATTTCAAACAGGCACTTGTAAATACTAAAGGGGCCTTCTGACCAATGACTAGATTATTTATTTACTGATTAATGTTACAAGTATGCATACATCGAGCAACTCCTTTCACATACCTGACTATGAACAACTTTTTGTTGGCCTCACAACCGCCCTTAGTGGTACATTTGTGAACAAATTGATTTGAGGAACATTTAGTGGTCTATGATAACTACCTACGTCCTTTTTCCTAAATCCCAAGTTCATCTATCTTATCTTCAGATGCTAGGACAGTGTTCATCTTATCTTGTAACCAACTGTCATCATTCGAAAGAGATACATTAACTAGATATTTTAGTTAAACTCGACCCATTGTGTGCTTGAGTACAGTTTCACCTGCAAAGCGTACCAATTGTAGTTGGTCTCATGTGCACACTAAACAAGTGCTGGACCAAGGACGCTCCCTTGAGGCGCGCCAGCTGTTAGTTTTCGCAGCTCAAATACTAATGCCCGTTTCTCTCAGAATAGTCTGTCCACCACATAGGATTTCAAGATACGCAACTAACTCTGAGGACAGTTTTACGAAGAAAATCCAGAGGGAATAATTTATACAGAAGTGTGCGGATATCTGACTACTTTAGTCATACCTCAAATAATACAAGACCACTGGATAGTGTCAGAAGATTAATCTGGTCCTCTTTGTTAATAATATCGTCTCTCTTCTCTTCCCAGGACTTTGTGTTTAGGACTATGATTTACTGCTAGGAATTACGTATAATTCCTAGCAGTAATTTTTAGAAATTACGAACCCGGTGTGAGTATCCACGAATCAGTCGGTGGTAGATGTTGTCGATTTCTGCCTGAGCGGGCGATGGGGGAGGTTTTATTTTTTTAAATTTTTTTTGTAGCAGCACTCGTCCAAAATGGCGTAAGAAGATCTCTCCCCAGTGGTGGCTCATGAAAAAGAAATGACAACATTTGAAATGACAAGGCGACGGCCCGTAACCTGGCAACCAGGTATGAGTTAGGGAGGCGGAAAAGATGAAAAGTAAAGAAGAGACGTATTGGCAGTGGGAAAAACGGACTATGGGAAGGTCAGGAAGCGAGAGGAAAACCGCGGAAGAACAGGGTGGAAGTTGGTAAAAAAAAAAAATTGAGGAAAAACTGACAGATCTATGTCGTAGCCAACCAGGCGATAGGTTTCGCCAACACGCGCCGCCAGTGGGCGTGAAGGCTCATAAATCATTAAGGCCGCTCTGGGAACAGTGTTTTTTTTGTATTTTTTTGCCTCGACTACCAATATTGTTCACCTCGAAAGAGAACGATTGTACTCAATAAGGAATTAACCGAATGAGACAGAGGGCGGTTTAGGAAATACGCTACGATTTCATGAAGGAATTCGGGGGAAAATGTAATCAGTCTCGCATAATTTAAACTCCTCCACCCACCTTGTTCGATCCGACTGATGGGACCGTCAGGAACGTCTGGTTTTCCTCAACGCTACGTTTTGGAAATGAATTTTTGTGTAATATCCAAATTTTGTTTTAAAACAGTGACCCACAGCTCCAGTCTTCTACAGGTCCATTCAACAAATGACAGTATAACTTCAGTGTCGAATGTAGGTATGTGATCCCATCACCCTGCGAGAAATGTGAGTCGCGCCTGCGAGCACGTTTAGATTTGTTAATTCCCACAGTTGGTGGATAGCACAAATTTGTTCGTGAAAATAATCGTAAAAAAACAGTTTAGATCAAGGATCAAAGCAAGGAAACATGGAACATGTTTTTCGAATAGGTGCATGATAACAGAGGATATGGAGATATGTAGGAAAACGTCTGCCAATTCGAGTAGGCACTATATCTTCCTCACTTGAATCACATGAACGTATAGACTAGTTGGGTAGGTCCTAGATAATACGGGACCATCTGTGATCCAACCCGCGTGTACCCTCAAAATTTCAGCTCTCTACGACTATTTTTCGCGTAGTTAGAAGCCTTATAAGGAAACGGTCAACATTTCATGTTAGCGCATGCGGAGAGGGAAATTACAGTAAGATTCCAATGAAGTTCATCCGGAACCATCAAAGTATTATGCTGATCGACCCTCCAAATGTGAACTCATTTCAACGATAATTGAGTTATGGGTGTTCCAATTGTTTCACGTTTGCGCATGCGTAGACGACAGTTACGGTAATTTTTCAATGATTTTGGTGTGGGACCATCTATGACTCATCCCGCACCCACCCTCGAAATTTCCGCCCACTTAGACCATTATTTCTGGTAGTTATGGACGTTACAAGGAATTAACACAGACAGACACGAAACCAAAAATGTTCCTCGATGTCTGAAACGGAAATTGGTAGTGGAAATTTTCATTTTGGAGGACATGAACTTTTTTAACTCAATCACGAATCCAAGGCTTCCCTACCTTCGGTGGTGAGGAAGCGAAAAAACTTCTTGGGATTTCCAAGTCTGGGACCAGCGACCTAACACAATGTAATGTAATACTCGTCGTCAGCTGCTACAGCAGGAAACGGCGGAACTCCCTCCGCAGTTTTCGGCGGAGTGGGGTCTGGCCAGACTCTCCTCGGGGAAGGCACCACGTGTGGTAGGAGGGGAGGAGGTGGGTTGGGTGGCAGGAGTGGGGCAGAGAGAGAACTGTGTGGGCGATGGGGAGAGGTGCCGAGTTTACATGGACAGGACGCGGACGCTTTCCAGCCCGGTTTACCCCCGTAAAAACATGTTCAGTGTTAAAAAAGAAAGTTTATTGGTCAATATGCTGTTCAATAAGAAGTTGGCAGTTGAGTAAATGGACACGTGAAACATTATGCTCACTTACCTGACGTGCGTGTACGATTACAACTTTGTAACTACCTACCTACTTCTACCAGGATGAAGAAGACCAGGATGTAGGTAGAAACATGTGTCATCTAATTAAATAATAACATCGAAGATTATATATAGGTACCGTCCGTCTGAAAATTCACTAGTTTAATTCTTTCATTTACTAGACTGTTGTAAAATGTTCACAGTGTTATTAATAAATAACAGTTAAAAGGGGAGGAGAGAGATCGCTTCATACCTACCCAAGAAGGCCCAAGACTGCGTTTTCTCCATGTCTACCAATACTGTTAGTCTCGAGAGTGAAAACTTGTACTAAATAAGAAATGCGACAAGAACTGAATGCGACAACGGACGGTTTAGGAAATACGCCAAGATTTTATGCTGGACGATCTCTATAGGGAACTTGCATGGAATACTATATTTCAATTAGATCCCATTCACGGGACCATTAGGAACGGCTGATGTTTCTCAACTGTAAGTGTATAAAATAGTGTTTTAATTTATTCTCTCCAAATTTTGTTATAATAATTATATAATATTGAGCTATTTAATAAGAATATGGATAGTGATTACATGCGGTACATGGTGGCTATAGAAATAATAATACAGAATAATAATAACCAAGACTATTTAATTATTCATAATTACATTATTATGTAACCCTAATTTTGATTGGTAATTGGGGTGTGGTTTTGGTTTATTATTTTCACTGATGAACCTGTGGAATCGAGCATGAAAAAAATTTGGTTGAAATATCCAGGGCGCCGTTAGGTCCAAGTTTTTTACGTTTTTAAATTGATCTCGAACTTGGGAATTTTGTGAGACCACCCGGAGCATTGCACGTCCAGCCGTTCGTTCACAGTGAGGCCCTGAAATAAAGCCGGAAAGCTTCGGCAACATGAGCGTGACGAAACGGTATACATCCAGCCCAGATATCATTGCTAGGGAACACCTGATTATAATCACGCATTGTACGAAATAGAGTTGGTTGTTCCGAAATATTGTTTCATCTGAAGAATGATGGTTATTTTGGTTTTTGTTGATAGGTACTTTTGAAACGTCAACAAACGTCATGCTTAATGAAATACGAGTAATTAATGATATAATTATTGAATCAACCGCATATTTATGAAACTGTAATTGCCCGGCCGGCTCCAGTACGCGATTTAGGGCTTTCGAGGTTAGGTATTGACCACAGAAAACAGTGATCTACGCGGGGGGGGGGGGGGGGGGCATAATTTGCAGCGTTTTCCCGCAGCTTTAAGCAAGCGTAGCGCCAGGATTAGCCGTTTTGTCAAGAGCACTTTACCGTTTCGAAATGTTTACAACCGGTTAAAACTCCCGACGAAGTGGGTTTTCCAACTGCCTAAATCGAAATGAACTGGAAGGAACAAATTCAATCCAACTTCCCATCCAACCCTCCCTCGCCCTGAACTTATCCGGTCGAGTAGCAGATTTCGCTCTGTAATACTACGAGATTATTATTATTTCCATGAAATGAAGTGAGAGAGACAGTGAGTGTGCGCGTGAGAGAGAGGATACAAAGTGAGCGGGGAAAGAACTGGTGGAAACGAGAGACAAAGAACCTCACCAACTGATTCTAGCGCAAGGAGAGTGCTCCGTAGGCCATAGTAGGTATACCACCCGCAACGAAACTTCTGTAATTACCCGTCTACTAATTCTTCTTTCAAACCTCCGCATCCACGTAAACTTCGTCCTGAAACTGGGTTTTGTGATGGTTTAGGGTAGCAACGGGAAGGGGAAGGAAGCCCACGAAACTTTCAGAACTCAAACCTTTCCTTCGAATAATTTTTTGTTTTCCCCCTTTTTTCGAAAGGCTCGTTGCGGTCTTGACATTTTTTTTTTTTTTCTGCGTGCCCTATTGAATGGAGGCGGTTAATGGGGCGAAAAACTATTAATACCGCTTAAAGACGGCCTTTGTAGCGCTTCCCTTCCGTCCAGAGCTACCGCGGGTCGGTCAATTGTGTTCGTCCCGTTGTGGGTTGTTACGTAATGAGAGATCTGCTCAGTAGGTGAAAGGTCGTAACTAAAAAACGTCGGCCAAGTTTTTGCACAGCACAGCATCACTGAGTAGCTTCACAGCCTCTTGCAGTGGCAATCCAGGACTTGAAAAATCCAGTACCCATAAGAGCTCAGCGGTGCCAAACGGCACCCCAAAAAGTTTCAGTAGCTCACCAATGCAAAATTGGATACAAAATAATGTAATCTACACGTATAAGTTTGCAAGACAACTTTAGGTTTCAAGCAATAATACGATTTTTGACATGGATAATAGAGAGTTTTTCCTTACCACGGTCGGCCTTAGCACGGTGTCCTAACACCGTGCGATTGCCGCGAACCAGGCGGAGAACGCATGAACTAGCTAACACGGGACGTACGAAGCTCTGCTTCACCGTGGCAGCAGAGCTTCACCCGGGCCGTACGAACCCCTTCTCGTACGGCCGTACGAACAACTTTTCTCCGTGTAATCCCTGGAAGTTTCACTGATAACAGCTGGTTAAAGCTGACTCAATCCTATTTTTTCTTCATCAAGACAACATATCAATCGACCTAGCTTTTTAGCAGTAGTTTTTATTTGTTTATTATTTATTACTTATTACTTAATTTATTATTTATTATTATTTATTTATTGCTTTACTATGGAAGACGAACTGAACGGTTTTATCGATCTGTATTCCAACAATTTGATTGACGGCGACGACGTTATTTTGCGTGAAAAAATCGTATTTTTAGGCGTGTTCAAATATGGGTAATCAAGGGAAAATAAATATAAAACGCGTTTCTCCGTTTTTCCCTCCACGAACTGAACCTTTCAATTGTCAAGACTTTTTTTTTTCTACATATTTAACAAGGGGGAAACAACTCGCGTTTTTTTGTACATTTTCGGTAATTTTCAATTAATTTTCGTAATTTTTTTATAACTTGTCAATTTTTTATAATTTTTTTGAAATTGTTTGTGATTATTGACATTTTTTGTAATTTCTCATAATTTTTGGACTATTTTTTTGGTATTTGTATGTAATTTTTGCATTTTTTCGGCAGAGGGGAGGAGGGTACATTTTTGTCCTCGCCATTTTATAACAATTTTTTCGTAATTTTTGGTGATTGGTTAATTTTTGGTCATTTTTTTAAATTTTTTGTTTACACAAAAATTGCGAATTGTTTTCCTCTCGAAACTTAAGCTACGTTTCTAATTGAAGCAGCAAGACGTCAGTTGAAACTATCAAAACAACAAGATACGAAAGCAAATTTTAATTCACAACTCACTCTTTCACGATTTCCAACTAATCAAAACACATGAGTGAATTTTACTTACCTACAAATCTTTTGAATCCTTAAAAAGATCACTAGGTACGGATGATCACTCAACACAACGGAACACTGGAGTAGAATCCGCCATCATGCTTCAAAACAATTGGGCGTCAGGTTATGATAAGACACCGTGTGTTTTATCGGCGGACACCGTACTAAGACCACGTGACATCCTGAAAAAGTTAGCATCCATGATGCGTTCCCTTAGATTCCTTACCACGGTGTCCCGACACCGTAGTAAGGAAAAACTCTCTAATATGTCTTACCGCTGGAGGTCAGCCAAATTTCGCGTGACGCAATCTTTATGAGCAAAAAACGTAACGCTATTTGACATTTTACTAGAGTTGTCACAACCAACCCGTTGCTATGGGTTAGCAATTTCGTTATTTTTCGTCGCACTAAAATCGTTTTCCATTCGCTGGAAAGCTCTTGATTTATCTAGTATTTATCTTGTAGTTACATAATTATTAATTTATTTGAAATTCATCGAGTTTTAAGCCAAGATATAAATAGGTATAAACAGTAGATCATGGATTTCTGTTGGAAAAATAATAAACAAAACTCGGCGCTCCGCGCCTCGCCAGGGGGCAAGCCCCCTGGACCCCCGGTTACCTCTATTTACATACTTCGGACGAAATTATAGAAACACAGAATGTGTTTTAGCTCACGCGTTTCACATAAACCTTTTTCGACTGATATATTGACTGCTCATAGGTTACACCAGGTTACACGATCCTTAGTTCCGTATCATCGGTACTTATATAAAGCTTGCAATCGTGTTCACAATATAAATTATTGAGAATGATCACCTGTGTGTAAACAATTATTATTTAAACAATGACACTCATACCGCAGCTCGTCGGCCACGCACTCCGCATTGGTTAACGTAATATGGTTAGGTAAATCGAGAGCTATCCAACGAGTGGTGAACGATTTTTGTACGATGATAACTGGCGAAGTTAAAGTTCCGTAGCAACGAATCGGTTGTACGTGAAAATCATTAGAAATTTTTCATAACAGCGTCCCAGATTTCGTTACCTACCAAATTTCCTTACGAAATTTCGTTACGAAATTTCGTTACGAAATTTCGTTACCTTTTTTGGCTAGTTAGTCCATGGCTAAAACACATTCTGTGTTAAAATTGGAGGAAATAAAGTGACCTATTTCATTTTTGAACGCGT
This sequence comes from Leptopterna dolabrata, assembly GCA_954871275.1. Lineage (NCBI taxonomy): Eukaryota > Metazoa > Arthropoda > Insecta > Hemiptera > Miridae > Leptopterna > Leptopterna dolabrata. Next base: position 16,847,352 of record OX940984.1, on the reverse strand, counting down.
TTTGGTTTATTATTTCCAATAATGAACCATTGGAATCGAGCATGAAAAAAAAAATTCTTACCCCCCCTAAAAATTTGATGGTTTGCGTTTCAAGGTATGTAGAATCCAAAACTGCAATAAAAATATTTCTGTCTGTCCGCCGTACGCGCCACTTTTCTTAGTTACCATGAAACAAAATTGATGAAATTAGGGTTATAGGTTCCGTTCGGGGTCTAGTTGGTCCTTGATTCTCGGCGTTACTGTCAGTCATCTCTAAGGGGTTCAAAATAGCGGTTGAAATTTCCAGAACGCCGTAGCTCGAAAACTTTCGACGGAAGGGTACGGTTTTTTTTACGTTTTTAAATTGATCTTGAGCTAAACAATTTTTTGAGACCACCCAGAGCATTGTACGACCAGCCGTTGCACCAAAAAGCTTCGTCAACACGATCGTGAATCAAACGGTATAAATCCGGCCCAGATATCATCACTAAGGAGCACTCCTGATTATAATCAGCGATGGCTGTATGAAGTCGAGTTGGTTGTTCTGTGATATTATTTCATTTTTGAGAAATGATTGGATCTATTGGATTTTGTTGGTAGGTACTTGTGAAACTTGAACAAACTTTGAAGTATTATTGATGGGTAAATTATTACACAATGGCAAATTATTACACAACGGCAAATTATTACACAAGGGTAAATTATCACACAACGGTGAATTATTACACAACGGTAAATTATTACACAACGGCTCACCTACCAAGAAGGGGCTGGATTTTGTTGATAGGTACTTTTGCAACTTGAACAACCGTTGATGTATTATTGATGGGCAAATTATTACACAACGGTTCATTATTCTATCTCCGTAGAAGGGGAACCTATACAGGTAAATTATTACACAACGGTTCATTATTCTATCTCCGTAGAAGGGGAACCTATACAGGTAAATTATTACACGACGGTTTAGGTAGGTACGTAGTAACGAGTACGGGGCTAGGTACTAACCTACGGAGGGTCCGCGATCTACATAATATGTGTAGAATAGTACATAAATATGTTATATAGAAGGGTTATCTATACGGAGACCTGTGATCTGTGACAGGAGGGTATTCTGTAGAAAATAATAAACCGTTGTGCAGGGATTTGCAGCTTTTTTCTCTTTTATATTGGACATTTTTTACATGGGGAAAAATTAGACATATCCATGTACCGATGTATCTGCATGTAGTGTAGATGCTCAACATCAGATTACTGATGTTTCTCGACGGATAGATGCAACTTCCCCACTCAACACCGAGCCCAGTTTCGATGAGATTGTAATTCTACCAATGAGAACTATCTGCTGCTTGTTTTGCAACATCTCACAAATGCAAAATGCTGAATCAACAAGACGATGTTTTTAGGAATGAATAGGGTACTTACGGCAATAAATTTTCAGTAAGTAGCTCACCAATACAAAAATTGGATACAAACGTGATTAATCTTATATAGGTAAGTTTGCAAGTCATGTTTAGCTGTCAATCAATAATACGATTTTTAGTAAATAATGGGGTACTTACGGCAATACATTTTGTAGGGAGTCAAGATCAAAACATTGCCCTATCTTGTATGCCCCCTTGGAAAGCTAGAATACGGTTGTGAGTTGTTAACCCTTTACACAGGTCCGTATGGTCACCACGAACATGACCAAACAGGAATGAACACGATTGGAAGTGTAGCAGGCGTATGAAAAATCCTAAACCGACTTGCTTTGTAGGTTCTTAATGGTTTAACCCTTGGCACATAGATTTCTCGCGTCGATAACCTAATCCTGTAGATTATTATAAAAATTTAGATGGGTTCAGAAGAGCTTTTACAACTACCTTCCAGCGAGTCAAGGTTGGTAAGTAGAAGATACATTCGGTTGAAATGGCCGCAGAAACGCATTTCTCTTCCAACAAAATATCAAAATGTCTAGGGCTGAAACAAGGCGGGGAAAACAAAGAACTGAATATAGCTCAGGGCGATACATTAAAGAGTCAAGAGACCTTCCTTCCACGTCCCTAAGCTTTTCTCAAGAACAATAAAGGGGAAATTCCAAAGTATCCTATTTCTTCTCCTCCCCGCCTCCCCTTGCTACCGGTAAAACTCTCAGCCTTTGAAAGTTTTCTCCGTTGAATAGGAAGATCAGCCTTTTGAACATTTTACCATATCCTTCCATTACAAAGGGTTCATCAAAAAGTAGCGTCCAGTTTCAGAGTTCTTGTAATATTGGTCCTTTCTAATTAGAAAATTATTGACAAAGGACCGATTAATAATAACGTAGGGAACAGCCCTATAATAAATTTGTGTACACAGATGATTTTATGAGAGGTAAATGAAACGGGATAGTTGTATCATACAAGACGCAAATGTTGTATCCGTGTGATTTCTGTTGAATATTCGAATTGTCGTTGGCACAATTCCTGTTTGTGGCGACGAATTCAAATCAGCGTTGATCCGGATCTGGTATTATGGCCATGGCTGATCTTGTAGCATTAGCAAACACGCAGTTTCGCTTCGCAAAGAACAACAACGATTCGTAAATTGGAAGAGTCAGTAAGCCTTCTTTCTGATCAACTACAGAAGTTTTTAACAAGTCGCGATTCAGCATTTTATTTGTGTTCGTTGGTTCTGAAGACCCCGAAGCGATCGGAACGATGGCTACTGCACCCTACTGCACCACCTAATCCAAATCGCCACGAAACATAAATACACTGCCAAGGTATGGCACAGGAGCTTCCTCGTCACAATCAGAGTGACCCATTATAAAATAGAACAGACTCGGAAGCAAAATAACATAACACTACATTACATTACATTACATAACATAAGGTGAACTATACATATTACATAACATTACATTACATTACATAACATTTCATAACATTACATGAAATATACATATTACATAACATTACGTCCATTATACATAATTGCGAAAGTTATGCGTGTTTGAAGAATTTCACGTTAGCGCATGCGCAGGGCGAACCGCTGGCTCTATCATGTTGAAATTTATATGGGACCTCAATGGGCCCTACCCGCTTAATCCCTGAGAATTACATTGAAATTGGGTGAAATCTTTGGTTACTACGGCTGTAACAAGGAAATTGAATCTATTTCACGCCAGCGCATGCGCAGAGCGCACCGAGGGTCCGATCATGCTGAAATTCATACTGGAACTCACTAGGCCTTGTCCAAACAACCCTTGAAAATTTGAGCGAAATTGAATCAAAATTGTGAAAGTTATGCGTGTTTGTTGAATTTAACGTTAGCGCATGCGCAGGGCGTACCGCTGGATCACTCATGTTGAAATTTGTATGGGACCTCAAGGGGCCTTATCCGCACCATCCCTAAAAATTTGAGCTGAATCAATTCAAAGTCGTGGAAGTTATGGCTGTAACAAGGAAATGCGGACAGACAGACTCACAGACTCACAGACCCACAGACCGACAGACACGGAACCAAATTTGTTCAGTAGGCTTTGAAACGCAAAATGCAAGTGGAAATTTTGATTTCTGAAGACAAAAATTTTTTGGCTCACGAAAGTGAACACAAGGCTTCCGCTGCTTCGCAGACTCGGAAGCAAAAATTGAAGGTAAGAGAGTAATTACAACAACGAAGAAACCCAGTAGCGGGAGAAGTACCAAGTAATATTTTGCCCCGTAGTGTCCGGGCAAACAGTTTAAACAAAAAAAAAGCAACCAACGAAGCAAAAACAAAAACAAACAAAATTGACTGAAAACGGCACAAGAGCTCGAACGGACACCAAAATTGTACATGTTCTCCATGAAGGATTTGCAAGCAAATGTTTCGATAGACATTGTTTGAGGCATTGTGAAGTGACACTTAACAAGATCTGGGTCTGGAAGCTGAAATCTCAAATTTTCATCTCAGCTGTTTTGGGAGCTTAATTTTCCAATCAGCTGATTTTGTCACCTCGTTATTCAAGTTCCGTAAGACCTATTTGGACACCAAGTACCAGAGGTATGTAATCCGACCTATCCGATTGTCATCTGCTTGGAAAAGGGTTCATGGAAGAAGAAACTTACGTTAGATGAATATGCCGAAAACTTTCATAAAATGGGTACCCTTTGAGGTTGGCTCTTGAACTGCAAGCTAAAATCATTACCTACCTACCGCTTACTGGAATCTTTGAGCACGGTTTGCTACTGTTGACGATAATTATCCGTTTCCGTAGATGAAAAAGGAGGAAGAATGAGAAGAGCAGTGAAGAGGTTGTGATAATATGCAACTACTCAAAGGCGTCTGGCCAAAAATAAAAGCGGCGCTGAGGGGTCGTTGCCTGGGGAAACCAGCCGCACCTCGCTCCATCAATGGACTTGTGACGTCACCTGCGTCATCGGACGCTGAAAAACTTTTCGGCAATCAAAATCGAGAAGAACCTCCGGTTAAGGGCATCGATGGTTGAGGACATAAGGATTTTCCCAATCGGTCCCAGGCAGGAAGTTCGAAGACACGTAGGGCTCGGTTAACCGCGGGTTCCGCTCTGTGGGTACGGAAAAACGTTATGTGTGTCTCTACCGCCGCTTTATTCCTTTTTTCCATTTTCGCGACGATGTCTGCTTGTTAGAGCGAAAATAAATCTCGAAATAAGACTTGCGAAAGTACGTACTCTTCTTCTTTGTGTAGCGCTGCAGGCTAAATCGGTCTTTGGCTCTAATAAATTCCGCTTCCAAACCGTCCGTTCATCACTCCAGCTCACCAGCTGGTACCCGGGCGCCTCATATCATTCCCTACCTCGTCCCTTCATCTTGCCCTAGGACGCCCTCTCCGTTGTGTAACCTCGTTTCTCCTCACGCGGCCATACCAATAAAGACGTAATATATGATCGTACGGATGTTTTATTTTATTTTATTAATTATGTTAAGGGTTAAATGTTAAAAGGGCCCCTTAAATATTGTTATCATAATGTAATAAATGGTAGAGAAATTTAAAAAAACAAAAAATACAGGTTATGGACAAAGATAGAGTATTGTAGCTCAGCAAGCGCCCTGTTTTTCCTCCTCCCCCCCGTTTCCACCTTTACAAACTGGGACAAAGATTCTCCTTAAGATTCTTCGTTCAAAGCAGTCCAGTTTCCTGCAACTGGCTTTCGTGAGGATCCAAGTCTCAACCCATTCGTTCCCACTGGTCTTGTAAATACGGAGTTTCGTCATCCTAGACAGATTCCTGTCCTTGATTAGCTTGAGGAGTGCGAAATAGGTTCGGTTGGCAGAAAGCAATTCTTCTTTTCACGCCAGCGTTTCTTCGCATCTCCGTGTGACCAGTGATCCAAGATACACGAATTCACGGATACACGGATTTTGGAACTCGCGGTTCTGGATGCGAAAGTGCCAGTAAGAGCGCAAGTAAGTAACTTCCCTTGAGTGTGTGGATAACTAATTTTATCCTAAATCGTGTTTTGCTTATTAGTCCCATAAATAGGGGTGGAATTTTCCATAACGCTTGCTTGCAATTGGGCTCGTACTTTTCCAAATAAACAAATAACGCGAGTTTTTCCAAAACGGGAATCGCTTCAAAACGGTTTATTATCTTTTGTAGGCAAATATAACACTTCTATCTTCATTGTCGTCTTTCTGTCGGTAGCACTGTACTCGAAATGTCCTTGTCAACGGAGGAACGGTTTCAGTCGGGTGAAATAGGTATGGGTAAAAAGCGGGATGGTCCCTGGACCCTATCCATAGTTAACAGATGTAACCATAACTCAAAGTCCACGTGTCTGATAGTGGAAATAGGAAAAGTCCACCGCATCAATCACAGTCGCGTAAAGCAAACTGACTGTCACGTTTCTCTCCCTCGCCCACTGGAGAAACTCAGTACAAGCAGTGTAAAAGGGTTGTGAACAGATTTTTCCAGAGGTAAAATGGGGGTTGGGCTGGCGAGTCCGGCTTACACCACTTAAACGAGATGAATACACTGAGGGAGGAAATGATTGCTCCATGTTGTTTGCACTGAGCCCAAAGCCATCTTCTGATCCTTCCCGTTTGCGGCCTGTAATTGGTTAACTTTAATCTCACACCCTCCTCTTTCGGTTTATTACCCCAATCTATTCAGTACTTACCCCATTTTGACGTAAAATTTAGCACGAGCGATTTATTATTCTGTTGTACGTTGTCGTATAAAACCTAATCTTGTGCAAATTAATTTGTAACTTCCATTGTTCCAACAGGATGGATCAGGCTAAAGAAGTTCCAAACGCCAAAAAAGATGTACAGCAGCTTTTCGGTGTGGAGAAATTTTTTTTAGAACATGGCATTTTGGCTGCTAAAGCATGTTGGCGGGGATTCTAACTTTTCACCACTGTTGTGTGGGATCAGTGTGAAAAATCTCCTGATAACTCCAAACGTCTCCTTTCTGAACGATGCCCAATTGGGCGTTTGGAACGTGTTTAGCATGAAAATAGCGAAACAGTGTTTTTGACATGAGGCAAGCAGCTCAGGGTACCTACTTTACTCCTGAATTGACCTATCATAATTATAATGTGGGTCTTAACTGTTACATTCCAAAAAATTTATATAGGACTCGCCACCCTCAACATACGAATAAATTTAAGTTTTGTCATTTTTCAAAATCAAAGTAGGTAAAGGTAGGGTATTATCGGTCGTCAACACCTTAAGAGTGTCTCCAGGCTTTTACCAATAACTTGCTTATTGTTCAATAGGTAATACGTTTTTCTTGTACCATTATATCCACAAACACCTGAAAAGTAAAATGCAGTCATATTTCCCAGAAAATAATTGTATAATTACGCCGTTAAATGAAAACAGTCTGAGAGGGTCCTTGTACCACTTGTCGACAGAGGTTTGCCAGTGTTATCAACAGGGAAGTGTTCCAGTTACCGACACCTCTTTTCTAAATGATGAGCAAAAAACTTTTTATCTCATATGGAACATGCTCACAACAAATCGTGAGGAACAGTCTATAAAACAACAATATGACTGAATGGAAATGGAATGTGAAATGCTTCAAGTAGGTAAGACTTTCTTCACACTAAAAATAGGTACATAATGCTAAGACTACTAGCAGGAACTCCTTCAAACACTTGAACTAAGTACTGTACTTATCTGAAGGTTGGTGAGTTGGGATCGGGGCCAACGGCAGCTCCTGGAGCGATTTAATTGATATTGCTGGTGCTCAATCGACGCAAAATGAATTGTCAGCATTTTGGAAAATGCTGTGAGTTCGAATGTGCTATTTAAAGGGGGTTACCATAAGTTAAAGCGTTTATGACAGGCGATCTTAGACGTTTTAGTCCGTGTGCTGACTTCTTCTACTAAGCCGCGTCCACAGTTGTACGAGGCAGCCGAACGAGGCACGCGATTCTGTGAAATTCGTGGCGAGCATTATACAGGTGTGGGCGTGAAGCAGAGGCGCGGCAACGTACGTGTAGAGTGTGGAAGGTAGCCGCCTGGTACATCAAATGAAATGAATTCGGCGATTCGCCAAACAAGATGTGGACAGGCTTTTGGGATGCACGTGCTCTGCCTCGCCTCTTTTTCCCCACTTACTAGCAATTTTAATTAATTTAATTAATGTAATTTAATTTTTTTAATTGTGTGGAAGACATTCTTTCAAAGTCATTGAAATGGCCACTCTTCGTCTTCTATCAGACTGTTGATGAACATTTGTCCGCGAGTCATACGTCTGTTACTGCACAGTTTCATCATCCACTAGCGCTTTTTCCAATACTTTTATACTAAACTGGCAATAACAGTAAATGCAGCACTTGCCACTAAAAGATCGTCTTCTCAATCCATACTACAGAAACGAGCAGACAGAACTGAGCGGCGAACAGGCGGATCCTGACTCGTTCGGTGCATCGTTCGATTCTCAAAAGTGTCCCGCACGAGGCATGCGTTCAGTCACGCCCATCGAATTATACTACTATTGTACCATAATTATAGCATAATTCGATGGCCTCCGCATGCCTCGTTCGGCTGCCTCGTACCGGTGTGGACGACACTCAGCACGTGAAACTGGTTGGCCTACTCACAGCAACCGAGGCGGACGGGCGTTGCTAGTTATGGAATTGTCTGTAGCTGATGGTCTTCGTGCTTAATTCAACTTGTGGGAAGGTTAAACGCGTATAAAGCTCGTTTTTGTCCAGCAACCAGCGCCATGGACAAATTAGGTTGCAAAAGTGAGTCGTGAAACGTGAAAGACAGCTTCGTTAGCCCAGGTGAGTTGCTCGGTTACGAATTTGTACAGTAAAAAAACTCTTCTTTTTTTCCCTCGTGTCCGAAAGCAGTAAGTTCGTTCACTCCGTTCACCGCCGCCGTTTGAAAAACCAATTAACTCAAGTTGCCGCCTCCCAGCAGGTTCAATTTCGGCCCCAAAGGGCGTGAGCTGAACGAAAAACAGTCGTTTTAGTTTACAACAAACAAACAAAAAAAGAGTTAGCGTAGTTATTGTATTTGAGCTGCTTCTTTATTTTTTTTGGTAATAAGAAACCAAAGACGAGAGTGAGAACTCGGGAACCGAAGAGTAAAGTTGAATTGCTTTTCCCGGTCATTCCATTCAACCCGACCTCCTACGGTTTCGCACACATTCTAAAGACCCAGTACCGAAAAACGCCGTATTAAATATAATTTTAGTTTTCACGCCAACACAGCAACGGCATGCAAACTTCCGATAGCGTCAAGATCGACCCAGTTATAACGAGCCGGTTACCGCCATCAAAATAAATCACGTAGGCGTGGTCGCTCATCTTCTGAGAAGTAGGTAGGTACTGTTTCTCCCGCTGAACATAAATTATATCCCCTGGATTACTTTTATGACTTCAATATTATATAGTAATGAGGAAATAGGTATATAATTATTTATTTATTTATTTTCAAACTGCGGATCTAACGGAACGCTTTCCAAAAAGGTGCTGTATGATGGGTCGGAAATGAACGGAAGTGGAGAAAAAGGGGAAGGAAAATGTGTGCCGCCATCTGGTATGCATTGCCCTCTCGCTCCCGCACGTGGGAACCGAGTGAGAGGGATATACATCCCAGATGACGTCACGCATTTTTTTCCCTTAGGTTATCACCACCAAACTAGTCGGATTGTGGAGCTGAACAAGTTGGGATACAGTGGTTTTCGAGGGTGCTGAATCCGATTCTGAGGTTTAAAAAAAAGCAGAAAATTCCGACCCACGTTTAATCCTCATTATATACCCTATATAACCTTCTTACATGAAAAGGTCTTGCAGGAAATGGGTCTGTAGTTCATATCTCTAGGTTTAACCCTCCAAACACTAAGAAGAAACCGTAGAAATCGAAGAAGAACCCGAAAAAGAAACCTACCCATTCATGTATTGTATAATTTGTTTTCAGCATGAACAATGTGGAATGTTGATGGACAAGTCTTCTATCAACTTTTTACTATTCAATTAAGTGAAGCACAAAACTGCTATGCAATTATCTTTTGATGACGTCCCGCATGACTTATTTTTGAAGAGTTACAGAGGCAAAATGTTTCCATTCGCATTCCGATAGACCGGTGTTATCGCGAGTTTGCCTCATGAAATATTGATAGTTGATGAGATAGTTCGCCGTTAATGTTTCTCACGGACGAACAAAGTTTTCCTGTCAGATTGCCAAAACCGACCTCCCTTATCATAAGTCCACCTTAAGGTGTACCGGGAAGGGTTAATTGAGTTTGGGAGGTTGCGAATTGGCTGTTACAAGGTTGGATAAGCCCTTTCTCCCTCTCACATTTTCATTCCCACTCCGCCAACCGATACAGATTTGTCGGCAAAACTTAATCAGCCGCGGCTTATTGTCCGGCGATTACAACAACGAACACCCCCCCCCCCCCCCCCACAGGCCTAAAATCGATGCAAACAGATCGGATTCGACAAGTCCCCGAACTCCCTTGCCATTTAGAGCAGCGCTTCAGTTTCGAGAGGTGCGACCACTTTTGAATCACTGTCTATTAATTGACTTCCGTCAAAAAAGATTTTCGGTTTATTGTAAAAATATATATTTTTTTTAAACCGAGCTAACCGTTTGAATTTATGTTAACCAATCAAAATATTGTTAAGTCGTACGGGTAGGTACCTACACGGTCTTAACTAAATCTTACCATCTAACATGGTTGTCGTGTTTCCCCTCAAATCTCTACATTAACCACTCCTATGTAGTATAGAAAGATTTAACCGAATAAACGAAGGGAACGACGAGCCGGGTGACGCCAAGGGAGAAGGGTCCCTTCCATCAACCGCCATCGCCCTCAACGGTCATAGCGGCCGATTGTTGATGGGGGACGGGTGGAAAGGGGCCTTTATAAGCAGACCTCCGAGCCCAGCTCGTCATTCGACCGACCGACCCTGGACTTGTGACTTCTCTCTCGACCCTCTTTCTCACCCTCTCTCTTCTACCTTTTTTGCACTCACTGTGGTGAAAACCGCGGGTTGCTCTCCTCCTTCCAGGCGTCTGCTGTGGTGAAAACCGCGGGACGCCTCCCTTTCCTCTAACACCTGCTGTGGGAAAACCGCGGGGTGTTAGCCTCCATCTTCTCCATCTCACCATTGAAATCCCGTATCTCAAATGTGTTTCAAACACTGTTTCAAATTTGGCCGCTCAAGACACACCTACTCTTGACGTTTCATTAAAATCGGACACATTCACTAGGTAAGTAACCTGCTAAGCCCAAGTCCTCCCCCCCTCACCCATTCCCTCTCAGATTTGTTGCAATTCTGATTTAGAGCTACAGCACTCTCGGTACTTAGATATAATAACAAACTTTCATCCAGCTCGGGTTGCAGTTTGGTTGTAATTTACAGAACGACCCTACAGGCAGACAGAAAACGCAGCTAATTATTTTACCCAACGGTTCCGCTGTAGAGATATCCCTGCTGCATGGGTTTACTGTTTTCTGTGGTCAATACCTACCCTCGTGCTTCCCCTAAATCCCTAAATCGAGCAAAATGCCACCAATAATCCGGCGATTCATAGGGGACCATGCAGGAGCTACATCTCAACTACCAGCCAAATTTGAGCAAAATCGGCCAATTGATTTGCGAGAAATTTAGTTCCTCGAAATCGCGTTTACTCATGCGCAGTGGCACTGCGCATGAGTGTACCAATGGTAGAGTGTACCAATGGTCCGTTCTCTTTCTGTAAAATTCATAGTAGACCATTATGTTCTGGGGCCCAACATGTGATTATATAATCAGTGTTCCCTAGCAATGATTTCTCGGCTGGATTTTTACCGTATGATTCACTATACTTACCCCACACACGAAGCTTTTCGGTTCAAAATTCAGGGCCTCACTGTGAACGAACGGCTGGACGTACAATATTCCGGGTGGTCTCAAAAAATTCTCAGGTTCAAAATCAATTTAAATAAGCCATAAATATCATACTATTTCATCGAATGTTTCCGAGCATCGAGAATTCCAGCCCCTATTTTTCACCCCTAGAGATGATTGACGTAGAGTAACGCCGAGCTTCGCGGACCAACTAGACCCCAAATGGGACGTACAACCTAATGTTAATTAATTTTGGTTCATGGTGACTATGACAAGTGGCGCGTACAGTGTACAGTGGACGGAAAGGAATTTTTCTGATTTCATTTCGGATTCAATGTACCTTGAAACAAAATCCATAAAATTTTGAGGGGGTTAAAAAGTGTCTTCTTGCTTCGGATCATAATAATAAATTAAACAATAAATTAAAATTGATACCTAATGGTTCCCATTGTCTGTAAATTTCAGAGAAGAAACATAAAACTGAAAAAACACGAGGAAGAAAGATGAGAAAATGAAAGAAACTATGACAGAATTATGATTTTATCAAAATAGATTAAACGACACCAATGCCGACATGTGCTTAGTTTGTTTCACTGTTTCACTGTTAGGAATTTCGCTCGTGAAGGTCACTCATACCATAACTGATGAAGCAGTCTAAGAAACACACTTTTCCGAAATATCTATGCAATTATGCAACGGAAGCGGATGAACAATATCCCTAATACAATCAAATTACACCTCAATCAACCAATTAAATCTCCATTGTCGTATAAGGGGTGGAATTTAATTGAATGGAAACTTAATTTAAAGGAAGCTTCTCATAATCCGTAATTCCGAACGAAATTATTCTTAATGAATCTTTTTACTGCATCAAGATAGGTTGAATGCGCTATTAGGACTCTTGCTACAAAGGTCACCCACACTTTTAATGGGCTATCTACTCGTAGTTCCACCTGGAGCAAACTCATCCGAATTGCCTTTGAACACGTAAAACTGAAGAGGACTTATAATCTAATTATAACAGTTCAACCAACCAATTAAATCTCCGTCGTCTTTTATGGGGCAGTCGAATGTCTACTTGAAATGCGTAATCCCGCTGGGCTTCTTAGGAAACAAGTACCACAGATTTCTGAAAGCGAGTTTTGGAGCCCTTTGAATCTCAAGTGTGTCAATGTGACTAGTGTGACACAGGGACTCCGACTGAACCGATATTGGACAGCTGATTGACGGCGAAGGAGTGTCGTTGGGGAAGCTCAAAGCAGGGATCACTTGAGAAATTACTTACTACGTGCTGCCTGCTCGAAACCCTAATCTGCCAGTCTACGTCGACTTCTTGCGGGTCTGAATTCACCAAATCCAGGAAACTCTTCCAAAACATGTACCTAATCAATCAACATGACGAACTGACACATCCAAAACACAATCAACACAACACGCGTGCGCAACCATTAACCATACAACACATGTTAACACAACATTGTCTAATAACCTCAATTGAGCGCTAAATTCCTCATATTTATAATATAATTTTCCACGATCTGCACACCAAAGATACACGGAGGCATACTTTTAGCAACTTTTCACCGTTCGCCGTCAAACACCCGCCAGAATTACTTCATACCACTAAAACTAAAGTTCTGGGAGTATGATTAGTAGAGTTCGGATCGATATGCAAAAAAAAGCTGAAATATGCAAAAACATGCAAAACAATTCAAAATAATATGCAAGTTGAAATTTTGGTCAAATTTTTTCGGTTTTCAAGTTTTTATTGAGAAGTCTAATACGGGAATGAGCAACGTAACCCCAAACTCTTAATCATTCACCTATATTTTATAAAATGACAGCAAAAAAACTGTACAATATTAAATAAAATTTACAATGATTAAAATTTCAATGTTTAGGTGTAGGTACAGATTAATTTCCCTGGACTATCAACACTTTTTCGAGGTTTTCGACTGTGAAATTCCTCCTACTTAGTTGGGGCCAGAATGGACCTGAAGTAATCCCACTTGGGTTTAATACCTTGAACGGAATGAATAAGCCAAGTCTCGAAATAGTGTTTTTCTTAGGCTAGTTTCACACGGACGGAAATCTCCGGTCGGGGAAAACCTGGTCAACTCCTGGTCAACTACTCGGAGAGATCGAAAGGGCAGTCATACAAAGGCACGTATAAGACCTTTCACATGACCGGAGATCAGAAATTTCAGTGTAGGTACGCAGATATTTCTTAGAAATATGCCATTTATATGCAAAACTCTGTAACATATGCAGATGCATATATTATGCAAAAAACCAGCAAAATATGCACGAATATGCTATTTTAAATTCAATTTTAAATGTCCAAAACATCTCCAAATACCTTAATTCGGATAAGTATGACACTTTCTATTGAAAAACCCTGATATGCAAAATATGCAAAATCCGAACTCTAATGATTAGACACCCTTCTGACCTTCAAGGACCACATAGATGTAATAATTAATTATTATCTAATAAAGCCATGCGGTTTACATTAGATTAGGATAGATTAAATTCTGAACAAAAATATATTCATACACGCGATTATGCTAGTGAACGTTCGCGGAGATTTGTACGGGGTAAAATGACATCATTTCCCAGATCAGCGAAACCACGCGCACAGGGCGCGTACTAGGTAATTAAATTTTGAAAACGGGAGCCAGTAACAAAGACCACCCTACTGCCCACCCGTTTGGCATACGATTTCTCTCGGTTAACCAAATACATAATACCTAATTATTGAAAATTATAAACCAAAAACTCAATTTCGGAATGTCATCGACCGAAATAAATTACCTACGATGATGTTATTGGAATGCGAACAGATAGAAGTTACGCCTGGGGGGTACAATTATAATTTATGGCCGTAGGTGTAGGTCTATTCATAGTTTCGTTATGCACGTCGATGGTAATAACGCAGTGAAATATCGTCAATGGGAGTTGATGGATAAGATAAAGCAACGGCTCATAAAACGACTGATGGCGAAATATAAAACCCTGAGATAGGACGGAACAGATAGTGAGGATACTTGTTGAGCTTTGTGAGAAGAAGATAAAGTAGTTGTAAACTTGGAAGGTTTTCACTCGAGGAATACAACTTGTGGGATCGGATATCACAGTTACTTGAAAACGCGGGTATTTAGATGAAAGCAAAATGTAGAAATAAAACCGCTTACCATTAATAGACTGTGATTGAGTGAGACAGAACAAAAACAAAGATAAAGACAAATTTGTGGTGGTGGTCTCAAAAAATTCTCAAGTTCAGGCTTAAATATCATGAAACCAAACATTATTTAAAGATGGACAAAAATTGTAAAGACGGCAAGCCGTAAGGTAGGTATCGACCGAGAGAAGCTTTTATAGTCATTGTTTGTTGGTTGACTGAGCTTGACAACAGCACAGACCTTTTAATTCCTCTCAGTAGGTACCTACTTATTTTCCTATCAAAATGATTGTCATACCGACAGCGCCAAAATGTATGAAATGATTGCATTTTACAAATAAATTGAACACCAACGAGGCAACTCACATATAATTCATCTACTACGTAGTATCCTAGCGTCATTCTTCTTCTTCTTCTTGTCTATAGCAGCCTATCAGACATGTGGTTTATACTAGGACCTGCAGTCAACCATTACATTAAAGACACAGCAAATTCACAAAAATCTGCTACAGGAATGTGATTTAGAAAGGAAAGTAGGTAGGTAGGTATTATTTCAGCAGACAAAAGCATAATATTTTCTCTAAACAAGGTGGGTCAAATTTCAAATTGTAATCATCAAATTAAATGCATTATGATGGGGACTCCAAGTCAGGAACTGACTATTTCGATAGTCAAAATTATTTTGGTAGGTAAGTAAAAACATCAAAAATTAGTTTTTGTTTTTAAATTTGGAAATAAGACTAAATTCAGCAGTTTTAGGTAACTTAAATGCACAAAGGTGGCAATTTGAGAGGATGAACAACAATGTTGAATAACAATCCCAATCGATTTGTTGGGGTAGGAAAGAAATTTGTGGACAAAAATATGGGAAAATTTCATCGGAAAATCGCTCATGTGGTCAGTACCTACCTACCGCACTGCTGAAATGCAGTTATGGACGGGTGCAGTTGTTCAATGGGATGGTATTGCGATGTACGCAGTCGCGACGCGTTTCCGTTCCGAGGAATAAAACTATTTTTCTAAAACAGATCGTCGCTGCAGCGGAATGTTTCTCCAGTATTGTGAGGAAGAGGGTGATACTGCGGGTGAACCAGGGGGGGTGTCGGAAATTCCTAGACGCCTGAGACAGCAGCTATTCATAGAACCGTCACAGGATCTCCCCCGCAGACATTCTTCCTTATTAACGCTATTTTTAAACCATTCACTCACCGGAACCAAATCCACCCCCCCCCCCCCCCCCCAACAACCGGACCTCAGTTTTTGGTTTATTATTCTGTGAATAATACACCTATGTATTCGCTCAGCAAACAATTTTTATAACACCCCCTCAAAATTTTTTCGTTTCCGTTTCAAGGTGCGTAGTTTCCAAAAATGCAATGTCCGTCCGCCGTACGCCGTATCACGTGTACAGGCTTCATTTTCGGTCTAAAAAAAATCGTTCTTTCGCAAACATGCTCCATTTGGGCCCTAGTTGTGTCCCGAAACTTTTCAGCCCGATCGGAATATACCCAGGGGAGTTATGAGTGAAAATGTGTATAAAAATAGGTACTTTTTGTGTTTTAGTAACATAGTAGTAAAATGAGCTTTTGAGGTATCGTTTTCCATGTTTTTGGGGACGAGAAGACCGAATATGAAGTCGATTTTGACCAAGGAGTGGAAAATTGAGGTTGTACCAGATGTTCAGCTCCCAAAATTGATTTTTTATGAGTCAAAAACCTGCGAAATCGTCTGAAATCACCATCAATTTGTATAATAACACTAGAAAAAGTGTCAACACGTGGATCAAGACGATTAAATGGTACAATCAATGATCAAAGGTAATTTGAAAAAAAAAAGAAGCGTAGTACCTAATTCAAGTTTTGGGGGCCAAAATTTGTGGAAACCACCAGAAATAGCGATTTAAATTATTTTACATGAAAGAAACAAAAAATAATCAGCCAGCATTTCTGTAGACCAATAAAATAATAGAATAATAAACCCATGTGACAAGGACTGCAGCGTTTTTGAAAAAGAATTCGGAAACCCCCTCCAATCACGAGTGGGATTTCCTGCATCCCCACCACTGCCATTCCCGCTTTGTCGTCGTCCGATTTCGGAAGCTCCTTCTCCAAACCCCCCCCCCGTGTTCCGGAAATTGAAATTTAAAAAAAAACCGGGGGAAGTTACTAAAATAATTATGTTCTCTTCTGGTTTTACCCCCTTCCAACTCGTCTTCCTTTTTGCCCCTCAGGATCCTCCCGTGGGGTCTCGAAATAGTTTCATCGCCTTCATCGGGGAGGGTCCGTCAGAGGAGCGGTGTGGCCGGGAAGAGGGAGAGAGAACAGCGATTGGGTATCTTCAAAAAAATCTCACACATTTTCGAATAGCTGCGGACTAATCGCGAGAATGTTCCATGGAACAAGCTCACACCACTTGGAAAAATATTTCCAAAGTCTCAGGTTTCTAATGATATTATGAGTATGAGATTCGTGAGTTCTTAATCACAGAGAAAAAACGCGGCAAATTATTACACAACGGTTTATTTTTACCTATAGGTTTTCTGTGGTCAGTACCAAACCTCGAGCTCCCACCAGGAAAGCCCTAAATCGAGTACTGGAGCCGGCCCGGGAATTAAAGTTCTATAAAAATGCGTAGGACTCAATAATTCAATAATTGATCATTTGTTGTTATTCACGAAGCATAACGTTTGTTCAAGTTACAAAAGCATCTATCAACAAAATCCAAAAACGATACAAACTATGCAAAATCCAAACGATGCGGGATTCAATAATTCTATAATATTAATAATTATTTGTTGTTTGTTGTTATTCATGAAGCATAACTTTTGATCAAGTTGCAAAAGTACCTGTCAACAAAATCCAGAAGAGCCATCAATTTTCAAATGTAATAACATCACAGAACAATCAACTCGACTTCATACAGCCATCCGTAATCAGGTGCTCCCTAGTTATGATATCTGGGCCGGATTTATACCGTTTGATTCACGATCATGTTGACGAAGCTTTTCGTTGCAAACGAACGGTTGGTCGTACAATGCTCCGGGTGGTCTCAAAAATGCTTTAGTTTGAGATAAATTTATATACGTAAAAAAACCATATCCATCTATTGAAAGTTTTTGAGCTACGGCGTTATGAAAATTTCAACCCCTATTTTTCAGCTCTTAAAGATGATCGGATTTTCAGATTCTACGTACCGTGAAACGGAAACCATCAAATCTTGAGGGGGGTTAAACATTTTTGTTTTCATGCTCGATTCCAAAGGTTCATTATTGAAAATAATAAACCAAAAATTTCTGTCCGTCCGCCGTACTTCGCACTTTTCTCAGTTACCATGAACCAAAATTAATGAAATTTGGTTTGTAGGCTGCATTTGGGGTCTAATTGGTCCGCGAAGCTCGGCGTTACTGCCAGTCATCTCTAAGGTGTGAAAAATAGGGGTTGAAATTTTCAGGACGCCGTAGCTCGAAAACTTTCAATAGAAGGGTATGGTTTTTATTACGTTTTTAAATTGATCTCCAACTAAAGAATTCTTTGAGACCAGCCGTTCGTTCGCACCGAAAAGCTTCTTCAACATGATTGTGAATCAAACGGTATGAATCCGGCCCGGATATCATCGCTAGGGACCACCTGATTATAATCACGGATGGCTGTATTAAGTCGAGACGGTTGCTCTGTGATTTTGTTTGTAGAATGATGGCTGTTTTGGATTTAGTTGATAGGTACTACTGAAATTTGAACAAACTGTATGCTTCCCGAACAATAACAAATAATTAATAACTGAATTATTGAATCCCGCTCATTTTTATGAAACTGTAATTCCCGGGCCGGCTCCAGTACTCGGTTTAGGGCTCTGGTACGGGGAGCACGAGAGTTGGTATTGCCCACTTAAAATCATATCAACGCAGAAAGGCATCGATGCAGGTAAATAATAAACCGTTGTGTAATAAGTTGCACCGTTTTTCCATCGTTTTCGACTTTAAAATTTGCAAAAGTTCCTAACTACTTAGTACTGTTGCATTGTTGTAGTTTTGATGAGAATCAAAATGCTATGTTTCGATACGGTTTATATGGTATTACGCTGATTTTATGGTACATAGTCTGATTATGAGTAAATAATGTACTGATGGGAAAAAAGGCACTATTTCCCCTATATTTACGATCAGGTTAGGCACCAATATTGTTATCTTCAAAACAATTTCGGTTTGTTCGTAAGTAATACAGAATGTATTATTCCATTGCTGCAGATTCAGTCCAAAACAAAAATAATGTGGTGTTCTTTCTTTTTCATACAATTTTGTACTGCATGTTGGGTTACCTATGACAATGAGGAGTACCCATATGACTTCTGTTTATATTACTTTCCATTTTTAAAAATGAAAGTAGGTTCCATTGTAAGAATTTTGATACCAACCGCACTCTCCTACGATATATACGATTTTAAACAGTATAAGTTCATCCGCCTATAATAATCATATTTCGCCCAAGCGAGTCGAATATTCTATGAAAACACTGGTTTTTTGACATGCGGCACCCAACGCAGCAAGCGCCTGCTCGTGTGATTCCTTCGGGCGCGCCCACCGGTAGGCCCATCACAGGTCTAGCCGAAGATTTGGGCTTATAATTCATGGCCTATAATTACCTCAGTCAATCCGCTATTTTCATCCAGGGTTCATGACCGGTTTGATAGAAACCAGGCGTTTTAAACGGCCGCTGGTGGGGAAGGAAATGAGGTGTGTTCTATAAAAGCCTTAGCCGTGCACGAGGCAGTAAACCCCCGTGCCATAGCCTTGATAATAATTTTAACATTAACGATGGCTCCCGCGGCTGGGAGTATTTCTACCGGCTGAGATTCTCGGTTGAGATCGGCCGCCACCGGCGGTCGACTTCTACTGCCAAATGCAACATTCGTTTTAAAACAAGTGCAATCACTTGGGTGCAAAGACCTCGCGACATTTTCGCTCGAGGTGCAATTTTTCTTCTACTACTGTCAGGAGGAGCTAAGGTATTCGAGCCTCACGTGACTGGAATTATAGGTTTCTTAACTGAACCTATTTATTTATAATCATGAAGTTTTCATTATATGGTAGTTTATCGTGTGTAGATCTAATAATATATATTGGAATGCGCTTGCATGTAAGCAGCGAACCCTCAATTCTCAGAACAAAAAGGGAAATGAACTTTTATATGACTCGTCAAACCTCTCAACTCACAGTACTAACAATAACTAGGGTATAGGCTCCAATTATTGACACTTCAACGAAAATTTTGCGGTATTTTCCCAATAATTTCTCATTTTTATTAACGAGACCTTACGCTTCAGTTTTCCTCACTTGTCAAGGTCTCCACTACCGATTCCGCTTATTACTTTTGTCAAAGAATCGCACGAAGGAAAGAAATGGCACTAAGCAAAATACTACTTAGCAAAAATATTTAAAAAAAAATACAATAATAAAAAAAAAATAAAACTAAAAAAAAAAGGATTCGGTGGTGGAAAATTAGTGGCCAGTGCTGAAATGGGACTCCATCAGGGAACGAAAGGAAGAGAGATCCGAAGATGAGCTTATTATAAGGGCTTATTGTAAGGGGGAGGGAATTCCAAATCCCAGCTCCAGCGATTCTAAGGGATTTTCTAGGTGCACATGTCTGGTGGGGAACGATGTTTAAGGCGAACATACCTTCGAGGTATTCAGGGCATCGGCATCCACCTGCAGTAATCCAAAGATAAAATAGCATATTTTTTCTTGGAAAAACTCGCCCATTGAGCGACTTGGAGTACTCCGTTATGTGGGCGTAGCGACCAATGCCAAAACCATACCTGGCAATGGAATTCCAACATACTTGAAGCCTATGGAGTTCCTTGCTATCAAGAGAACTGGAAATTACTTCACTGCAGTAGGAAAAGTATGGATTTAAAAAAAAGTATAGAACTTAGTCTTCAAGTAACCACAATTTGTATGATTTTTAAACGTGTGTAACAAAAAAATAGCGCTCCTCATCACTCAAGGGTGACTAGATCGTGATCGTGGTGGGAAACTGTGGTTGATGAGTTAGGCTTAGGTTTGGCGCCAGTTTTGAAGTCCTAGGTGGCCCCAAATGCTTATTTTTCAACATTGAAGGTGCAAGTGTCAATAATTAGGGTAGTGTCAACAACTGGTGCCTTTACCCTACCAGCGATAGCATTTCATGATACCCGTCAAAATCGTGGATTCTACAAGATATTTTTAAATGACATATTTTTTAATATGTTTTTAGATATTTTTAAATTGCATTAAATTTGATGCAAGTAGGTAGGTATGTTTTATTTATTTTTTAAATTAATTATTTATTCCCAAAAATGCAAAATACCTAGGTAGATACTTAGCATTCCTTACAGCCTTGCAAACTGTTCCACATTCCTTACTCTATCCCTAAATCTTGTATGTAATAATAATTATGAATATAAATGAAATTTTCCTTGAGGGATACACACTGGATAGCCAAAAAGCATCAAACTGGGAAATTTCATGATTTTAATCAACGTACAGTCAGATGGAATTACTATTTTATTAACATAGATAAAAATATATCTACGTACCTACTTATGTAATTTATAAAATTCACTCATTAAAGATCATGCTGCATGGATCAAACTCTTCATTGGCCACTTCCAGCTTTGGGCAATGCCTTCTGAAACTAAAACAACAGGTAAGTCGTACAAACGCTCAGGTCTGTAGAAACTGAGCGTGCGAGAACTCATTGAAGCGGTGTGTAAATGACGCATGAAAGCAAACGTTATCGTTGAATTCGCAAAGCTTGGCAGAAGTTACTTAGCTTTGCATGTTTCAACGTTTCACCTTGTCGGCTCAACCTGTGTTGTTTTACCAACCAAATATTTACTTTGAGAAGGAGAAGGGTTGAGAGTACTCTGCCAGGGCTTTAGAGATATAATTCCATGACACTGACATGAAACGAAGCTTCCACAAGGTTTTCAGGCTCCCCTCGCAATATTGATTTCCGGCTGTTTAACTCAATTTTTTTAAATATCCTCTCCTGAGTTATAACCGGAATCTTCGTTTCCCTTGATCTGCCAATTAACGAATGGCACGGGAGGGGTTGGGCTTGTTGTTTAGCTTTCAGTTCGGTTGAATTTCTGGGCCATTGTGTAAACTCTGATTTACATATCGGTTACTCGAAGGAAGCCCGATCATCATCGAATTCCTTCTAACCATTTACGTCCAACCGTCAAAGAGGTTCAATTACATCTGACCATCAACATGCAGAAAATTATCCGTACGGATAATTTAAACATTCAACCCCCCCCCCCCCCCCCCTCGTTCAATTTCCAGCCATATTTTCCAGCTGTTCCAGTTGACATACGGTTATGCAACGTTTCTGGGATCAACGCCCAAATGGGGCACACATGCCGAATTTCAGTCTTGAAGGCCAACTTTGAAGTGCAAACTGTGTTCAAAAGTTTTTCAAATTGCTATTTAACTAATAGTTGACCAACGGTGGAAGTTGAGGGGGGGGGGGGGAACAAAGTTTCTCCATCGATTCCAAATGTTCACCATTTCATAATTTGAACCCCTAGGAGTAAACCAAAAAGTTTGAAACTGAAGCAAACAATTTCAGTGAAAACTACCACTATTACCTAAAGAATACACTCAACTACCTCGCAATCCCTAATAGGAACAGTTTAAAGAGGTATTCATGAAAATAAGTAATTACTTATACATTTCCTTACTTGTTTTTAAGCAGGTACATTTCAGCGTTTAACTTATGTAGTCAATACGGGGTAGGATGGTAACAAGGAAAACACGTTGCGCATGCGCTGGACCTACTACACTGCTCTCATAGATGGCCGTTTGGAACTAGCATACCTGATCCACCGAAGTGTCATCAAAATTTACTGAATAGAACAGGAGACGATTGTTGCGAGGGTTTGTTTGATTGCTCAGTAAAACTGGAATTTGTGGAGGCTGTAGGCGCTTAGGAGATGATATTTCCGCGCCACATGTTTTCGTTCCCAACTTAGTTACCTCTGATAAATAATAAAATTCATTCGAGTTCCGAAAATTGATCAAGCGAGTGCTTCATTTCAAAAGATTAGTACAATCGTACAATTGGTGACCCCGACGTGATTTGAACACGCAACCTCCTGATAGAAGATGGAAGGAACAGGAGACGCAGCTCACGTAGCGGACGTAAGCGTAAAATTGCCGGCATTCTGGCCTGAAAAACCTGATATATTATGGTTACACCAAGTCGAGGCCCAATTTAAATTGAAACGCATCACTGCCGAACAGACCAAATTTGACTATCTTCCGGCGCAAATGGACAAAATTTACGTGGAAAACATACGATCTTGCCACTTCTACACACACCGACAAATACACGCAAGCAAAAAACCGCCTAATCACACTTTTCAAAGAAAGCGAAGAGTCCCAAGAAAGAAACCTACCAATAGTTTGCCCCTTAGTGTCTGGGACCAAGTATCCGAAAGATAAGACGAAAAACGCACGAGTAGTGAGGTCTCGTATCATAGACACTCTGAAGTTGAGCAATAAAAACAACAAAATAATTTTAAAAAGTAACCAACAGGACCGAAAAATCAACCGAAATTGGACAGACAGAAGCCAGCGTATATTATATACTAAGACACAATGACAGCAGAAAAATTCAAGAAAGAAGACAGATTCAAGAAAGAAGAAAAATTCAAGAAAGAGGACAAAATCAAGAGAGAACGCAAACAGAACAACAACAAAAGAATGCAACAGTAACAAGAACCAAGAGACACGAACACGCACTGGGAGACGGGTCAGATTTCCAGCTCGGTACCCGGAGAAAACGCTAAGGGGGGAGTGAATGTAGGCGCTTAGGAGATGATATTTCCGCGCCACGTGTTTTCGTTCCCAACTTAGTTACCTCTGATAAATAATAAAATTCATTCGAGTTCCGAAAATTGATCAAGCGAGTGCGTCATTTCAAAAGATTAGTACAATCGTACAGAGGCCATTAGTGATCCAATTTGCATGTTCTCTGAAAATTTCTTCAAAATCGGAATATTGAAAGTCGGGAGTATGTATTTAATTTGGATTTTGATCGCCTTCGAATGTAGCACCATCTGGGGACCAATAACTGGCACACACCCGAAAATCGCCGACTGAAAATCACCCACTGAATTGTTTCTTTATAGGCACCGAGTTAATCATCTGTGTCTAGAACCGCTGATGATAGGAATAGTTCGGGTGCTACTTTGTTACTGAACTTTGATGGGTGGAAAACTCGGAAAAAACTTCGCCTCAATAGGGAAGATGGAAAAGGTAGTTTGCCGGGGGTTGGGATGCTTGTCTTGTCGAGGAGGATCTCACTACGAGAACGTTACAACTCGAGAGTTTAATTACAGCTGTTGAGTTTTACTTCTCGACTGCAATTAGATGGCGGCCAGGTGCTCTTTCTCCTCTACCGATCTCATCTCCGTCTTCTTCTTCTTCTTCTTTGGAAAGAGGAGGAAAACATCCACAGCAGATGTACCTACGAGGAAACCGAGCACTTAATCACCCTTGACAAGCTTTTCCAACGTTGCTAGTTTTCAATAAAATGTCATTTTGCGGGAGCCATAGAGTTATATCTCCTTATGTCTTTACTGTAACTTAGTGCCTCACTGTGCGATCACTGTAACTCCTTTAGTTACAGTTCTTTCTCATACACATTAAACGATGATAAATACCTGTTTATACCGATGGACCTCTATTATAATTTTAAAGACGTCGTTTGAAAGTTTGAGTTAAGAAACTACATCAATTTCAATTTGAAATTGATCGATTTGATGAGGCATCTCTTGGAAAATTCAATACTATTTTGATCAATAACTCCGTACAGACCTGCAACTTGTTTTAAAAATGTTTAAAATAAATGAGGATAACTTTACTTCTGACATTAATAAATAAGAAAATCATAAATAATGAGTAACCAATTTGGCGAGATGACCTTTTGAATAATGCAGATATGCCTAAGCAAAAAAAGCAAAACATTATGTTTTGCAAGAAAAACACAACACAGACAAAATAACGGCTATGGCTCATTCGGAAGATTAATTTCACCGAAAAGTTACCTGTTTTATATTAAGTAGAAGTGAACTTGATTTATTTATTTTCTGGATTGTGTACAATAGATTTTGCTCTACTGTTTGTGAAAAATTGTGAGACAAGCCAATCTCAGTACAAGGGGAACTATATTATATGAATCCACACAGTTACTTGCATATGCAGACGATATCAACCTTATGGCAGGGACTGTAGGGAACTTACAAGAAGCCTTTGAATCCCTTTTGCGGAGAGCTGCAGACCTCCAAACTAATACGGGCAAGACCATATATTATAGTCTCCGGGCAGAAACCTGATGACCGATTCTGTAACTCTCGTTTGCTCAACCTTTGAAAGAGTGGAAACGTTCACCTACCTCGGTTCCACTATGGATATGACCAGTGACTGCAGTTGTGCTCGATAAGAGGCCAATCGAAGTTATTTTTATGGGATTACTCCGCTCCTCAATTCTTGAACGGTCTCAACGAAATACAAGCTTGCCGTGTACAAGACTCCAATCCGACCAGTTCTTGTGTATGGGTCAGAAACTTGAGTAATGACGAAGTAGTCGGTAGACAGAAAAATCCCGCGGAGAATCCTCGGCTCTGCCTGCGATCGCGGACGCTATATACGCAGGAAAAATGATGGGATCTACCAGCTCTATGACGATGCTGATGTTATCATGTTCGCAAAGACACATGACATGACATGACAAAGACAAGACAGACGTCGCCTGGTGGGCACGTTATAAGGCTAGAGGATGAGGACCCAGCTAAAGCTATTCACCATTGGAACCACAGAAAGAGGAAAATTACGGCCTAAGCATATATGGACGGTAAGCGTGGAGGAAGGTGCAGCATGCAGCTAGGACTGTATGCCGAATATGTGATACTGCAGCTAAAGACAGAGCAAAATGGAAGGCTGTGTTGAAGAAGGCCTACCCCAGGCTGCAGAGCCAAGGAAGAAGAACAAGATTTATAAATGGTCACCTGCTTGCTTCTTTAAATAATGCCTACCTATTGTAAACATGTACCTATTTCTTTGAAATGAATCAAAATAAAAAATATACCTAAATCATTTGGTTAGGTAGATAGTTCTGGTGATCGCAATCTTGCATCTCGTTTGGTGGAAGTTGTGCAATATTTATTCACCTTGACTACTACTATTAAGTTTCTGGTTTTACGTTGCAAAATTTGAATCCTCATTCATTTGAGAATATTCTCTAAAAGTTCTTCGTTCACCCACTAATCAAAGTTCGGAGTATCAAATCACCATCATCACAATCAGGGCTCCAAAAGCGAAAAGATCTAGCAAACACCACCTTGGCATCCTTGAGGCCCCAACACACGAAACTTCCCCTTGGAAAACCCCAAAACTTTCTGAACGGAAAGCCCTTCCGCTACTGGGGAAGAGATCCGAAACAAAAGTAATTACCGGGAGGTTCGGGATATCCTCGGGAAGTGAGGGAAAATTGAGATTAACCATAGCGGAGTGATAGGGAGTTGAGTGAAGGGGGAGTAGAGTGATAAGGAGTTTTGTGTTGGTGGACGTGGAAGAAGAGCCTGATAGTTGAAGGGGGAAATGGTGTAGGTAACTCTTCACGGGTTTGTTTGTTCAAAGAGAGTGATTGAAAGACGAGTATAGAGATACCTACCACGGAAAGTTTTTCCGCACTTTTTCTACCCCCTTCTCGACCAACGGAAAAACCACGCACGAGTCAACAAGAAAAATAAATATTGTTTTTCTTTCGAACGCTTTTTCCCGCCCTCAGAGTGGTTCTCGGAGATCGTTCAAGCGAGATGCCCAACGCAGGATAGCGATTTTCCCCCCTATAAAATCGATCCACTACATGTAGGTACCTATTTTGAAAATCTTTCGAGAATTTTGGTGACTGTAAACATGACCTCACGCATGGCTGTGTAAGTTTTGTGCTTAAACCGGAGTATGAAGTGCAGGGTTCAAGGTGGAGAAATGATGAATGATTGTAGTGCTGATCGTTTCTGTTTCCATTTTCTGTCACGTCAGTGCTAGTATTTCCCATCCAAAAAATTGACCTCAGCGTTTTGGAAACCTATATAAATTCTTTCCTTCATTTCCCACGACAATTTTGCTTCCCAAGTACTACACACCAATTGCTACAGAAGTAGTTTCGACACAAAAACAACCTGTACCAATAAGGGTCGAAGAACCCTCATTAGCTTCTACCTCATCACACAGAAGTAGAAGCTAAAGAGGAAACGCCTTTTTGTTTTTATCATTACCTACAGGCTTTTATTTAACTTGCTCTGTCTGCAGCGGTCAAATGTTGCAATCGCCAATTTGTTAGGGCCAGCCTCTTGGGAGCAGCCGAGCGTTTTGATTTGCCTATTTTTAGAAATTTCCTTATTTTCATCAGTATATTGATTCCTGCATGTTTTCTCCAAACTTTGACATCCTGAACACGAATATGACGATAGTTGCGAGAAACAGCTTAAATTTTAGGGATAGGTGCAGGGTGCCGCCATGCATTTATGAGACTGTTGATGTCTTTATGGCCCGCCACATGTTTTTCATCAAAATCGGACAGTAATATGCGCTAGCACAAGTTTAAAATGTTCCTTATAAAATGCTATAATAACTTCCTGTAACTACAAGACTTTCTTCACGTACACTACGTTGAGACAAGACCATCAGTAGCCCTCGGTATCCCACAAATTCAATTTGAAGTAGGTAGAACTTTAGAATTGTACATTACTAGTTTTGTGGCTAAAGCAGGCTGTATAGGTAGATAGGTAGGTACCTAACTCAGAATCAGGGACTTCGCTAAATTTGTCGCTCTTTTCTTTATATTCTGCCTACGAAATTCATTTGAGAACCACAATATTCCAGGATTTCCTGTGTCTACAATGAAACAGGACCGTGGGCCACCAGTAGCTCTCGATAGCCTCTCACAATGGTCCTATTCAAAGCAGCTAAAACCTTCCATTGTACATCAGTAGTTCTGTAGCAAAAACAACCTGTACCTACCGATGTAGGTACCTGACTCGGAATCAGAGAAATCGCCATTTTTTTCATTCTTTTTTTTGCCTTTCCTTTTCTGCTCAATTTTTTTTTCGGTTAGTATTATGTTTTCCTCCCTTCCCCTCCGGGCCAGTGATCGTGTGAAGTAGGGGCCGTGTGAAGGAGGAGTAGGTTGCGTTCTCACTCCCAGAGCGCATGGTCTCCACTCCCCACTCGGCCGACTTTTTCGAAGGCCAAACAGCCCGTGCCGGAGTCTCTTTTTGCCGGGAAGCCGATCCTCCCGAGTTTGCATGTTTACAATTTCGGCTCAACTTCGACAAAACAATGGCTCAACTTCGTCAACCCCCCCTCCCCCCCCCCCCCCCCCCCCCGTCATAAGGTTAACGAATATGTTCCACGTCTGATTGATCGATGTTAGTTCGGCTTGGGTGTGCAAAAACGGCTGGGCAGTAAATAATTAGACCAGTACACGTGTATGCTTCCTGTTTTCATAAGGGGACTTCCATGGGTAGGTACTACCATGGATGTTCCCATTATCCTACCAACTTCTTCCACGAGTGCCACCGAGGTGGAAGACTCACTTTCCATCCTTCCTCCACCTAGGTGGCGCTGGCATTCCAAACATGATGAGCTGTATAAATACAACATGAGCTTTCTTCTTCTTGCTACTTGTTGTGACTTGAGTTGACTTTCAGGTGTCACAAATTTCCTAGAGAGTATGTCCAGGTCATTGCACTCATTGGCAGTAGCGGTGCGTGGGCTCTGAAAATGGTGGGCCACCAAACCGGAACACAAATTAACAGCTTTTTCTACAAAATACCTGTAAATGTTTTCCAACAGTGGAGTCTTCTTATGAGAAATGGGTGGATTTTAATCAATCGCAGCTCTTAGCAAGTCAGAATGTAAGAACTGTGTTCACAATAGTTCTGACCAGTACCCGGGATTACCAGAAGCTAAAAGTTCTATAGCTTCATACTGACTAATACTCAGCAACTTCCTAAACTTTTAATCATCACTCTATCCTCGTAGGAAAACGTCGAAAATTTCGACTGTAAGTTAGCCACCGAATTCATTTGGTACAAAAATACAGAAGCAAATAAACTAAACAACCACTAAAAACAACCAACTAGACTAAAATACAACTAAGTAATGACCCGCCGGCCAGTACCTACTTGGATGGAGAATCAGACTAGAAACCAGGTACTTATCTGTGTATGTTGACGTCGATCAATCTACAAGACCACAGACAGGACACAACGCACTTAATTATCGCAAATCCAAATCTGTCCTGGGAACTCGAATGGGAACATACAAAATTCGAAACGTAAGCATAAAATCGAAAACTCAACATAGGAACAGAACGGCGGCGAAAGTGATAAGAACATGGAATAAAGGCTCCCTTTATTCCATGATAAGAATTTTTAGGGGAGGACAGATAGAGGGACAAGCATCTCGTATCGAGATTACAACATGAATTGAAACAATCCAATCGATTGTGAACACAAACGATTTTTGGATGGAAATGTTGGCCTCAGGCCCAAAATGGGCGTGGCTAACCAAATTTTTACTCGACTGAGCTTGCGCGGACGGGCCACTTTTCTCCGTTGCCATATTAACACCCAGTCCCTGGACCTGCCAGTTTCGGAAGCGTAGGTTTCGATTTCGATTGCAAGACATCGATTACTGTAGCTATATTCCGATAAAATGCTCGAATATCCATAGCCAGAGATCTCTGTCTTCTTCTTCTTCCCAGTTACTTGTCTTTGCCGCAGCCATGCCAGACATAGGTTGGGACAGAGAGAGAGAACTATGTCGAGTCGCTGTTGAACTTCGTGAAAATGCTAGGTACAGTATACGGAAGGAAATTCGAATGCCAACTGAACAAATGGTTGGCATTTTTTTGGAGTTTTTTGTGTTTCTGGATGCCGGGGCAGTGGCCCAAGTGGCCTTATGGACGCAACGCCTCTGCTCATTGGAGAAGACTGTCTAATGCACTTCCCACTTCCTGAACCGTCTTTCGGCCACTACCATAATAATTATTCCTCAAATGCCACGCAGTAGCTCATCATTCTCATACTATTCGCGTTCCTGGCTGATTAGATCACAGCTGCAACTAAACAGTCACCGCAATCCCTGGCTATGCAATTTCAGGCCATCTCCTCTCGTGCTTGTCCCGAAACCACGATGCACCTCTTATTTGGTTTTCCGACTGTGATTAGGTCTTAGCCTATAACTACCATTACTTGCTTATTATTTGTATTCATTTCTTTCAATTCTACACAGCAGGTTCCCCTTCTTATCTGTAGTTTAACATGTCCAGGGTGTGCCGGCTTTCAAAGGGACGTTGGAGGCAGAGGGGTTCACAGCAGCTTGGCATGTTCATGCTTCCTCCGTACTCACCGCCTCTTCTTATAGCTTGCGATTTTTTCTTCGTAGGCGGGCATAATTATTTGTACTAAATCCAGCATTTTTTATTGGGAAATCTTGAAAAAAAATCTCCTCCCCATTCCTATTGTGAGCCAGCCTAGTTGTTCACAGTCGTTATCATCGGTTACAAATAATTTTCCAAACATTAACACTGATGAATGTGAATCCAACCAAGCCACCTCAAGAGAACCACAACGGACTTCTTCAGTGTTAAAAACCTAATCACTGCTTCTTTTTTTTTAAACCTTGTTTTACCAATGATGGCGTGCATAGCTTGATCCCCGGATACCGGGAGTGGGGCCAGAGG
The DNA here is from genome assembly GCA_954871275.1 of Leptopterna dolabrata. Classification (NCBI taxonomy): domain Eukaryota; kingdom Metazoa; phylum Arthropoda; class Insecta; order Hemiptera; family Miridae; genus Leptopterna; species Leptopterna dolabrata. The sequence goes on along the minus strand of OX940984.1, from coordinate 16,817,114 downwards.
AGGTTCCTTCGTTATCTTGCATTCAAGGTGTTATGGTTGGCGATAACCACACCCGGCCCCCTATCGATACATGTGGGATCGATGCCACTGAGAGGCGATGAGGGATGGCTGACGCGGTATTACAGTATAAGCTTGCATGTAGGCGTACCAATGTTTTGATATTATTGATATTATATATTATAACATATATTATTATAATATAATTATATAGGTATATATAATTATATAGTGACTCACTATTCATTCACCGGTCGAAATCTCTACACCATAAAAATTATATATTATATGAACATCATATAAATAATATATTATTTACTGATATTATTTATTCAAAGGTTCATATATTTATAATCTATTTATAATTTGTTGTTGTTAATAAATATTTTGTGCAGAACTGTCTAAAACATGATGCTTTTCTGTACCTGAGGTCAATTTAGCATTTTCAGCACCCGAATTCCTTCAATAGTCACGGGACATAGAATGATTGCCAAAATTCTTTCCTACTCACCGGAGCAAGCTGCAGTTGAATTCGCTTCCGTGGTCCATTCAGCCGTATCAATATCTGTGTATCACACAGAAGCCCCTGTCAAGTGCCTACTTTTTGAATTAATGAAGTTCAAAATTGTTTCTTGCACCCCCTTTCTACATTTCAGTTTATGCTACAAATTAAATACCTATAATACGCCTACGCACCGTACACAGTGTTCTGATGGTCGTTGTGTAAACAGACAACTTCCTTGAATTTCATCTAATTAGAAGATCTTTGTGATGTACCTCCGCTCAGTTAACTTTGTAGAACTGCTGTACATTTCTCGTAGATGTCGTTAGGTGTACCTAAAGCTGATCTATGTATGTATGCACATGGCATTCATCCAGCCCAATTTTATAACATATTTACAAGCATAGTGTCTTTGTGTGCAACTTGAAAATCGCTACAAACTCCACTGCTTTAGTAAATTAATGTTTCATTTTATTACTGGCTGTGATAAAGTCTTTTGCATCTATTTCCAGGTTCAACATTTATTTCACAATAGACACCTGAAACATGGTACCCAGCTTCATTTTGGGCCTTGCAGATGCTCCAAAGCACCTAATCAGCTAAGAATATGCGATGCAGTTAAGGGTACCTACCTAGTTCGAAAGTGTTTCACGGTGATGGAATAATCGGAATAATCCCCTTATAAAAGTAGGCAACTTCATGTTGATTTTTCTCGGGTACCTACTCAACCTACCACATTGATTTTTTCCTTTGGTCAAGATATTGTGCTTTAGAGTCTGTGCCAACGGAATCCCTGTGTGATGGCTAGGAAAAAAAGGAGAGATTTTGAAGAAAAAAACTTCAAATTTAGGCTTTTAACCTTGGGGAACGGAACATTTTTCGGTGTACTTGAAAAAAAAATACGTGAAGTCCATGGCACAGCTTGGGTTCTATGCACTATAGTAGTATTGATGAATATTAAAAAAGAAGGGGGGAAAAGTGAGGCGATAACTTCTACGATAAGCACTGGTACATAAGCACTGAAAAATTTGGTTTTTCAGGAAACGCAATTTTCTAAAAATGAACGTTGTTCTCACTTGACATCCTGACTCGACGTTTCCCAGTGGGCCTCTGTGTGTCCATCGTGGCTGCAGCCTGGACACATAAATCGACGGAAGAAGAAGAATAAGAACCTAATAGCTGTAAAGTTGTGTTTACTTTCTGTTTCATGATATTTCATGGTTAGTTAGTTAGTTAGAGCAAGAGGGCGATGACCCAGCATGTGAAGCGGGTCTTCACTAGCCGACCGCGACTTGTTGCATGTTCCGACATTTTTTTAACCCACTTTCCGAGGGTTTTCATCCAAATTTCATTTCATTGTGTTCCTGATAATGATCTAGTTTAATAAAAAATTATTTTTGAAAAATCGATTTTGTTCTAAAACATTTTCAACTACCTACCCTTAAAACAGGCTGTTAAAAAAAGGAATCAAACATTACATCCAGGAATCAAACGTTGTGGATATTATAATATTAAGACAACATTTATCTTGAAGAAGAGGTTAAAATATTTAAAAGTAACATAATATTATTTTTCTGGGTTATATAAGTAATTTTGCAGTGGAGAGTACTTTTTGACATTACAGAAAACAGTTGCCGCATGTTCAGCTGCAAGCTTTTCCAAACTGGCAGTTGTAACTGGGATAGAATAATTCAACGGACCTGAAATATTGATGAAGTTCAACCAGAGGCCCGGTCAGAAAGGACAAGGGCGATGGAACCGACGCCTGCCGCTGACAGTTCAACATCATCCTCAGTTCACCACCTGAAACCCACTTGGGCCACTTCAGATCGGACCACCGGCAAACCGTAGCAGAGAGGCCTTGATCGATGCAAAACAACTGTGGGACACCCCCACTTTGTATTTCGACGACTCGGAAGAGGTTTCGAACGACGAACACAGCACTCCAGGGCGGCTGGGGGGTTAGAATCAATTTATCGTTGGAAATGGAGTCGAGTGGAGTGTCCTCCTTTGTTCTCGTCGATGGAGCGAAACGGCGGGGTGAGACGTCAAACTTTGCTCTTCAGATAGGTTTCAAGACGAAGGAGATTGTACCATTAGCCAGTCAAACACACCGTTTATCAATCGACTTCTCATCCTCCTTTATCTATCCAAACCTTGAATAGACCCGTCAAATAATGTCACTATTACTATCGACGTTTCTACAGTGAATCATCTTTATCGCGTCATCACATTCGACTTTCAAAGATTTATTTCTGGAACTAGCTGGATGATTCGTGGACAAGTTGCCGACGATGTAGTGATATTGGTTGTTTGCAACATGATACCACTGGAAACGAACAGAATATGGCTTACCAACTCGCTACTCACATTAAAATTACTGACCATGGAAAAATTGTTGAAATTTCTGGCAAGGGCCCATACCTAACGCTGAAATTTGCTAATAGCGATTTTTCCCTCCGTGGGAAATGCCCTTTAAAATATTAGAAAATTGATACCAATATTATCTCCTCCCCCTAATCCGAACCCCGATTGTCCGGACATCCGGTTAATCCGGACGGGACTTGAAAAAATAAGAAATAAAATTTAATTTCTAAACGAGAAATTTCTGTTAATTTACATTTTTACCAGAAATTTCCACTCTGTGGATCTCAGGTGCTAATATAACTTAAATCACTTGCGGCGGAGTAGTGGAAATCCGTAGCAAAAAACTACAGGATAAAAATAGAAATAGTCTATTTCCACTATCTTGTACTGATGATGGTGTAACAACCGAAACCGGTCTACAGTTTGTTAGTTTACGTGGAAATAGACTGTTTCTATTTTTATCCTGTAGTTTTTTGCTCAGGTGCTCTTTCATTTGAACGATGTTTTTGCCCACTACGTCCTGCTAAAAGTTTAAACCCCTGAGATAAGGTTATCATCGTGAATTTTCCACCGGACGTCAGAAAGGGTGCTGGGGTCACGGTAAACTATCTTCACAATATAGTTCACACCAAGGCAGTTGAAGATTGCCTACTCTTACCGAAATTAACTTGAAGCGACGTTGATGTTCGAGCTCGGTTGTAAAATTCATCAAGACAAAGCGAACTGATACCATTTCTGTATTATACTTCAAGAGTGGAGGGGGCTTCATTTCAATTTTGAAACGCTTTGTCTTCAATTTTGAACACTTGTTAATTCAGTTGTTTGCTTTCATTCTTCCGACATAGCGATATTGATAAGGTGCCCTTTTTCTCTCTCTTCAAACCACCTAACGAGTAAACAGAGAATCACAAAGGGGGGTTCTGTAGATGGCATTTTGTTCAACTTGTAAAGCAATTACGTTTATCTGTGTTGAGCTTGAGCGTTGTGCCTTCGCATAATAGTTGGCACGGAGGGAAAAAATAATAATCTTTTCTGTAATGGAATAACTAGGAATGAAAATGGAAAGGATTTGTGTAACAACAAAGAAATGAAATTAATACGGACTCAATTAATGCGTTATAATTCATTCTATGTTCAAGATCACCTTGTTGTAACAATTTTGTCTAGTGTAAGTAGATAATCAAACCAAGGAATTCATGAATTTCGGTCATGCAGCAATTTTTTCCATGTTTGACCCTCAAAAACCCAATTTCGACCCACTTTTCTTTTATGAAAATTGCCCATCTTTAACCGTTGATTGCCGTTTGCCATTACGAAGAAAAATGTTGCCCCTGTTTTTCACCACTTAAGGTAACTTCATATTCATCAATGATCAGAAATTTTCCCCAGTTCACTGGTTGGCATAGCTTCACTACAGGTTATAAGCAATACCTTAGATACGTATGTATTTCAATATACGGCAGGTCACCACTGATGTTTCATAACCATTTTGCTTAATCCAATGGACAAAGACTCACCCACTTTTGGAATCCAGAACTGTATCATTCGCTCAAAGACTGACCAACCAAACCATCTTTAGGTTTAGAACAACAAACCTGGATCAGAGGAGAATAAGCAGTAAAGATTTTTGACCCACATAAACTCGAATTTGACCCACTTCTTGTTTTTAAAAGTGTCCACCTTTAGATGTTTCAACATTTTTGACCGTACAACGTTTTAACAGTGTTTCGTTGAATTTGGTTAAATCAAGCGATTTTTACTGGTGGAAGTTAGAATTTCGGTTTATTCATCTCGTGATCACAAATGAATAGGTACCAACATATGGAATGACACAAATATATCAAACTCATATTATATCAAAGATGTTTTTAAATGCAGGGATGGATTTAGAACACTCTACAACGGATCAGAAACGATAAATTTTAAACAAACTCTTGCACTACAATTTCATTGTAAATTCGCTAAAAGAAGCTTTCCATTGGGTGTGTGTGAGCTGTATAATAGCTTCCTTATATTGTTACTTTGATTGATAGGTATAATTTGTAGGTAGCTAAATTCTCAATGTATTCGAAATGAACAGCAGAAGTTACCTCTCCACTGAGGAACCACACTCCGACGAGTCTATTAAATAGGAGATCAAGTTTCCGCGGCGGATCCACCGATAAGTACTTCTATTTAAGGGCTTGTTTCAAAGCCATTCAGGGGCTCTGTGATAACATGTAGTAGATTGGCCCTTGCTTTCATTGATTGATCGAACATACACTTTGAGCGCATGCTCAGAAGCTGATATTACTCAGGGCATTGCCACGCAATGCTCGAGGGGGCCTGAAAATGAGATGACCAGGTAAAAGGAATAGCAAAACGTGTACCTACCAAGGTGTAGCTACCAAAGCTCCCTCGTATCCATAAAAAAAATTCCAGTCATGCAGCATGGCTTAAGGAGCAAATCTTGAAAGAAATAGTTTGTGAAATTGAGAATCTAAAATAAATTAGTGTTAATCTGCTACAATACTCATTACGATCTGTCTAGGCACTTGTTGAAATCAGAATGACACGTCGTGCAGAAAATATATTATGTCAAAAAATAATTTTTGGGCTATTTGAAAAAAAATTGTGGTTTTGATCACTCGATGCAGTCTGAACATGCTGAAACTACTCGCAATCGATTAGGCGAAAAAAACAAAAACAAAAAAACATGGTAAACTACACCTCACATGCCTACATTAAAAAAATGAATTTTTTGGATTTCGGACTACAATTTTGTAAATTTGGTATGCTGGGTACGTCTAATCGGACTGAGACCAGTTGCAATCGATTCAGCGCCACAAAAATCTTGATTGACGACACCCCAAATGCCTATGTTGCTGAAAACCTTTTTTGTTTTGATTTTTTGGACCAAACATTAGGTACCTATTTGTAAATTCGGACCGTTGCAGGCTTTGCGATGACGAATTCATCACGAAGATTTTTCTGCGCAAGAACGAACTTTATACCATGGAAATTATGGGACTTATCGTGCAAAATGACGCACGCACACACACACACACAAAATTGAAAATTTATAACATAGATCTCCGATGCGAGAAACGGATTTTGGAGGGGTTTCCGGTTCACAGGGAGCATTTCCCTGAAATTTTGGAACGAGCCAAATAGCTAAATTTTCTCTGAAAATCCGCTAATGATCGTGAATATGAATATCTATAACAAATCAACTGGGGTGTTGTGGTGGTTTAAAGCGGATTTCACGTTTGAGCATTGCGCAGACGAAAGTTAGGTACCGTCCCGTACATGATGAAACTCATTGGGCCACCTGAACCTACCCTTCGAATTTCAGTTCATTTCGACCTTTCTCAAAGGGGATTATTCTGGGTGTTGCAAGGGTTTGTAGTCACACAGACAGACGCAACAAAATCCGGAAAGATTTTCAAAGCGAACCGCGACATTTTTTTCCACACCCAAAAGTTCCTTTGCTTCATCAGTCACATCTTCCGCTTGAATCTACTTATTGCTGATTTCCAAAGAAAATTCGCCATGGCAATGGATCCGAAATGCGCATTTACCCGGTTCGTGGGTTTTTGAATATTTCATGTACTAAATCAGTTTCATCGGGTTCTGATACGTACAAAGCATTAGTTAACCCCAATAAATTGCAGGTTAACGATTTTCCCGACCCTCCTTCATTCATCTTTCGCCCCCCACACAAACGCAGCAGAAGTCGAGAATCTCCTTTGTTCCATCAACGAGTGATGTTTACCCTTTAATAATGTTTTGTGCCCAATTTAACAAAAGGGAGGCACTAAAGGCTCCCCCCTCCACCGCCCTCCCCTCCAACTCCCCCCCCCCCCCCCCACCACCTACCTCCCTTTTATCTTGTCCGACGATTCTCTCGAGCCACAGACTTTCATTGTTTTTGATGGAGCTTGTCTCCCCCAGTTTTGAAACGCTTTTCTTCCTTTCTCGCTATTCTGCGATGACGAGGCGGAGGGGGGAGAGCGAGAGCGACAGAAAGGGAAAGAGGGAGGAAAATATTGCAAAAAGGAAGATCGAGAGGGTCACTAGTTGGCTTTGTATGAGAGCAAAAACAGTTTTTGCCAGGACAGCAAGTAGGTGGAATTGAAGAGCCTGACAGAATATTTGGGTCGTTTATAAAAGTTCTGTCTCTTCCAGCTAGTTTCTGATAATATGTGCTACTCGCAGTGGGGTCCAGTGTGCTGGTCAGAGCATTCTCGTTCCATCCGGGCATTTTAACAGATTGCAAACAAAGTTGAAAGTCTGTTGGTGTGTTCCTACATCACGGCCAAACGGCTGCACGGATTTGGGAGTTGTTTTCTCTAGAATTATCAGCAAGTTTCATCTTGAGCCACTGTACACACTTGGTGATTTTTACCGGTTTATGGTGATTTTAGCCTTTTTGACCCCCAACATTCAAATTTGACTCACTTTTGGTTTATTATTTTCAATAATGAACCACTGGAATCGAGCATGAAAAAACAAAAAAATTCTAACCCCCCCCCCCCCCCCCCCTCAAAATTTGATGGTTTACGTTTCAAGTTATGTAGAATCCGAAAATGAAATAAAAATATTTCTGTCTGTCCGCCGTACGGTAAATTATTACACAACGGTAAATTATTACACAACGGTTCATCTACCAAGAAGGGGCTGGATTTTGTTGATCGGTACTTTTGCAACCGTTGAAGTATTATTGATGGGCAAGTTATTACACGACGGTTCATTATAGGTATTGACCACAGAAAACAGTTATCTACGCAGAAGGGACATCTATTACACTCCGCATCAACAATTTTCCTTCAGAACTTCATTATTTGCGTTTCTTTTTGCCGTTCTAGTTACTGCTTGTCATCAACAGAATTTTTTTAGCACCATTTAACTCGTGATTTAGGTAGGTACCTAGTAACGAGTACGGGGTTAGGTATTAACCTACGGAGGGTCTGCGATTCACATAATATGTATAGAGTAGTACATATTGTATTATATAGACGGGTCATCTATACAGAGAGCTGTGATCTGTAACAGAAGGGTATTCTGTACAAAATAATAAACCGTTGTGCAGGGATTTGCAGCGTTTTTTTTTTGTGAAATGAATTTTTGACAATTGAAGTAATTAGCTTTTCCTATACCACTTTTGGAAGTTAAAAATCCACATTTTGTAACCAAAACTTACTCGTCTTTTAACTTTTTCTTTTATTTACCTACATTGCAACCATTTCGGCCTAATGGTGCGGGGATTAGCAGCGTTTTTGAATATAAACTTGTAATGGCGAGGGGATATACCTTGTACTTTCTGCACGGAACAAGGATACAGTACCTTTTGCTTCAACGCACTGATGCCGTTTAGTTTTTTTTTAACGAAACCTCGATTTCATATATCATTTTAGCAAGGGTGGAGCAGGTTTTGAATTGAAACGACTTGAAAATCGTAAAAAACCTGCCCCTAAAAACCCTGGAACAGTCGTAACACATTTTGGTTTATTATTCTGTGAATAACCCACCTATGTATTCGCTCAGCAAAATAATTTTATACCCCCCCTCCCGTTCAAAATTTTTTCTTTTACGTTTCAAGGTGCGTAGATTCCAAAAATGCAGTGTCCATTTGCTGTACGCCGTATCATCCATGTCTACTTTATTTTTGGTCTAAAAAATTCGTTCTTCCTCGCACACAGGCTCCATTTGGGCTCTAGCTGTGCCCCGAAACATTGCAGGCCGATCCGAATACCCAAGGGTGTTATGGGTGAAAAGTGGGTGTAAAAATGGGGTTTTTGGAGTTAAAGTAACATGAGCTTGTGAGGTATCGTTTTCCATGTTTTTTAGGGCGAGGGAACAGAATATGAAGTCGATTTTGACCAAAGAGTGAAAAACTGAGGTTCTAACGAAGTTTCAGCTCCCAAAATTCATTTTTTATTATTCAAAAACCTGGGAAATTGTCTGAAATCACCATATATTTGTATGATAACACTATCAACAGGTGAAGCAAGACAGTTAAATGGCACTATCAATGATCAAATATATTTTGTCAACAATAGGAACCTAATTCTAGCCGTGGGGGGGGGGGGAGGGGTTGGTACAAACCATCAACAATAGCTATTTCAATTATAATTGCACACGAAAGGTACAATAAATGAACAGCAACATTTCTGTCAGTACGTCCAATAGAATAATAAACCCATGTGACAAGGACTTTGTAGCGTTTTTCGAAAACTGGCGTTTAGTATCTTTTGGAACTGATCCACTCAAATGTTGTGGTAGTTTTTCCCGAGGCTTTGGGTCGTACTCTCCTCTAAAAAGTGAAAACAATAGGGCATTCCCTCAAGCTGAAGCTAGAACTTATGCGGTGGGGGGGGGGGGGGGGGGGGCAAAAAAGGAATTTTCTTCCACTTTTCACGGAAAACGATGGCCTCGAATGAAAATGGTCGGTTTCTTTCGAGTAGAAATTCTTCTATTGAGGGCACATCGCTTTGCAAATAGCGTCCTCTACAGCATCCGGCCGCCTCCAGACGTGGGCGTCGACGCGGGGGAATAATGGATTGGAGGGACGGGAATGAGGGGAATAGTAGGGGAATAGAGGTGGGGAGGGGGGAATATGATGAATGCGAGCCTTTGTTGTGGCTAGACGTGGACGAGGACGCCTTCGGCCTATTCCTGAGCCGATCAACCCTGGCACGACTCAGAAATAGAAGCCCCCCCCCCCCCCCCCCGACGTCGCACTACCAACCACCACCATCGCGGTCGGATCTGCTCTACGAGGTTTTTTTTTTCCAGACTGCAGAACTTTTGCTGTGTCCGTTCCTTATTCGCGGGGGAGCCTAAAGGAATCAAAATAGCAGGCAGCGTTGGGCACAATCGTAATCATCATTAACATTACGATTACTATCACAGGAGCTGGAAATGTTATTACGATTACGATTACAATCACAGGAGCTGGACATGTGATTTCGATTACAATTACAGGAGCTGGAAATGTGACTACAATTACGAATATAATCACAGGCTCTGGAACTGTGATTTCGATTACGATTACAATTACAGGAGCTGGAAATGTGATACAATTACGATTATAATAACAGGAACTGAAAATATTATTACAATTGCGATTACAATCATAGGCGCTGGAAATGTGGTTGCAACTACGATTATAATCAAAGGAGCTGGAAATGTAAAGTCGATTACAATCTCAGGAGCTGGAAATGTTGTTACGATTACGATTATAATCACAAGCGCTTGAAATGTGATTACGATTACAATTGCAATCACAGGAGCTGGAAATGTTATTGCAATTACGACTATAATCACATGCTCTGGAACTGTGATTTCGATTATGATTAGAATTACAGGAGCTGGAAATGTGACTACAATTACGATTATAATAACAGGAACTGAAAATATTATTACAATTGCGATTACAATCATAGGCGCTGGAAATGTGGTTGCAACTACGATTATAATCAAAGGAGCTGGAAATGTAAAGTCGATTACAATCTCAGGAGCTGGAAATGTTGTTACGATTACGATTATAATCACAAGCGCTTGAAATGTGATTACGATTACAATTGCAATCACAGGAGCTGGAAATGTTATTGCAATTACGACTATAATCACATGCTCTGGAACTGTGATTTCGATTATGATTAGAATTACAGGAGCTGGAAATGTGACTACAATTACGATTATAATAACAGGAACTGAAAATGTTATTACAATTGCGATTACAATCATAGGCGCTGGAAATGTGGTTGCAACTACGATTATAATCAAAGGAGCTGGAAATGTAAAGTCGATTACAATCTCAGGAGCTGGAAATGTTGTTACGATTACGATTATAATCACAAGCGCTGGAAGTTTGATATAATTACGATAATCACAGGAGCTGGAAATGTGGTTGCTATTACATTCAGAGGCGCTGACAATGTGATTAGAATATTACGATTATAATCAAAGGAGATGGAAATGTGATTACTTACACATGCGTAATAACAGGAACTGAAAATGTTATTACAATTACGATTACAATCATAGCAGCTAGAAATGTGATTATAGTTACTGGCGCTGGACATGAGATTTCGATTACAATTACAGGAGCTGGAAATGTGATTACGATTACTATTATAATCACAGGAGCTGGAAATGTGATTGCTATTACAATCAGAGGCGCTGAAAATGTGATTACAATTAAGATTATAATCAAAGGAGCTGGAAATGTGATTACTTACAATCAGAGGAGCTGGAAATGTGATTACGATTACAATCACAGGCGCTGAAATTGCGATTTCGATTACAATCTCAGGAGCTGGAAATGTGATTACGATTACGATTATAATCACAAGTGCTTGAAATGTGATTGCGATTACGATTACAATCACAGGAGCTGAAAATGCAACTACTATCACAGGCGTTGGAAATGTGATTAAAATTACGATTATAATCACAGTAGCTGGAAATGTAATTTCTATTACAATCAGAGGCGCTGAAAATATGATTTTCAATTACGATTATAATCAAAGGAGCTGGAAATGTGATTAATTACAATCACAGGAGCTGGAAATGTGATTACGATTACAATTACAATCACAGGCGCTGAAAATGTGATTTCGATTACAATCTCAGGAGCTGGAAATGTGATTACGATTACAATAACAGGAGCTGGAAATGCAATTAAAATTGCGATTACAATCACACGCGCTGGAAATGTGATTAAAATTACGATTATAATCACAGTAGCTGGAAATGTGATTTCTATTTCAATCACAGAAGCTGGAAATGTGATTATGATTACTATCACAGGAACTGGAAATTTGATTACAATTACAATTATAATCACAGGCGCTGGAAATGTGATTACGATTACGAAGGGCCGTCTAGGGGCTAACCCGCACAATCTCTGAAATTTTGATCAAAATCGGAACGCAATTTGCCCCGGACAAGGAACTGACCATTGACAAATACGGTTTAAAATGCAAAAAGCAAGTGGAAATTTTGATTTTGAGGACAATTTAAAAAAAAAGTTATATATATATTTTTTTACTTCTTGCACGAATACGTAATAATAATAATATATAATTGTTTTTAAAGTTCCTTTGAAACAATACGGTCTGCGTGGATAATCTTTGCAAGATGTGACTCTAAACGGCTAAAAATGCTAGGGGAATTTGAGAGCTTAATATTGAACTTTAGAAATGAGTATAGGCAATGCTTTAACATAAGAATTTCGTTTATAAAATTCTGAATTTATTTCAGGAAGTGTAATTTTATGAGAGGCGACGGCAGTTCTAGTAGAAGGCAAATCGGAGCAATGGTTGGGTTGAATACCAGTTCTGTACTATTATGCAGGATTAAGTTAAAAAGTATTATTAATATTACAAACGTTAAATTCTTTATAAAGTAAATCAGTTAAACATCTAAATAAGGCTAATTTAAATCTTAACCAGCCCATTTTGAACGTTGTTTGAAGTTTTAAGGAACGATGAATCTACTCCCCCACCATACTGTTATTTTATACATGATCCGTACCTCATTAGCGCTACTCGGTGTTGGCTAGATTAGTGTAACAAAAATTTAAGATGGCGTTCAGATGCTATCATCACCGTCAATCATCACTTTCTTCATCATACTGGAAGAAATTTGGATTTGGACAAATTTTCCTTTACGAACGCTTTTTTGTCAATTATTATTGTTGTTTTCTTGGTCGTTTCGACATGTCGGTATAAAAAAAAACCATACAATTTTTTAAATAAGAAGTCGGAAGAGAAAATTTCGAAAGGGCCGAAATAGGGCTGGAAATAAAAGAAGTGACGTTGCTCTCACACAGTTTTGTGTGGTCTGAAACATTCAGTTTCCAATTACCGTTCAGATGACTCTGTTCAGAACCCGATCCCTATCCGCCTCTTAGAGTTTGTTTTTATCCGTTGCAAGTTCCAACTAGGGAAAACAAAACAGTTGGAACAGATCCCACGACTATAAAACCCCATTATCTCGCAAATGAGCTTTTTTTTCCTCCTCTCAAAAGCCCACGGCCTCCCAGTTCGAACGTAAAAACCTATTTTTACAGTTTAACCCCCCCCCCCCCCCCAACCTTCCCCCGAGACGGACGTTACCCGTTTTCTTGGAGAACTCGAGAACGAGTTTCAAGCCCCGGAGCCGACTGAACGGTTAACCCGGGTTTACCGCTGACGGGGATTTATAGGTTTTAGCCGTTTCCGACGGTTTCCAATAAAAATAAAAGCCAGGGTGGACAGTGAAAAAAGAAAAAAAAAATATATATATATACCCCCCCCCCCCCCCTCAAACTCAACTCCTTTTGCATTAAATCGCCCTTGATCGACCCTCTAAGGGCTTGTACCCGAAGGGCGGCACTATATATCCATTAGCATTGTTGTCCTATATTAGCGGGACACCCTTCTAACTCAAAATGATCAAGGGAGCGGTGATTCCCCCCCCCCCCCCCCCCTCCCTCCCACGAGTAAGGCGGTCAGTTATTTTTATTTTTCATTGAGCTACCTAATTATACGGTTTTCCTCCCTGGGAAAAATATAAGGAAGATGGTGATGGATTTCAATAACAAACAACAATTTAATCGCTGATGAAGATTAAGCGATGAAAGTTATTGTCGTGGTACCCACCTATATCAGTCAGCTCTGTAACGTTCAGATTATACTCAATAAACCAAGTTGAAGGAAGGGGTCTACCTGAGACTGGAGGCGTCCAACTGAGACTGGAGGCTCTCCCACCAGTCTCTAATGACTGTCTCTAACGACTGGGCCCGGAGGAGGGTGGAACAAGCCCTATATAACCCCTGCACCCGACCAGATTTCTTCTTATCTCTCTCTCCCTACCTTCCTTCCCTCGAAAAGACCTCGTGAGTGGTGGAACCTGCCTAGGTGAAGCCTTTATGGTATAACCGGTGTGGTGGTAACCTTCGGAGCACATCCCCCACTACCTCATACCCTCGCCAATCCCAGGCTTACAGTCCATTCACCACAGTGTTGAACCTCAACAGTCCAAATCACAACAGTTATTTTAATGCTTTGCTAACTTTACTTGATTGTCATTCGTGGTTGGCGACACTGGGGTGACCAAGCCATGGTTTGAAAGATACGCAAGGAAGATGATCTACGGGTACTATTATAGAAGCTAACCAGAAGTGGAGAGGAAAATCGTCCTAGCCTTGGCGCAAGCGCTGGTTGATGGAAGATAAGGAGAACTAAATTATCGAACTATCGATATATAATAATAAAGCAATATAATAATAGATAATAGTAAAGTAAAAAGTAAAGTAAACAGCCATTCCAGGCTGGGGTACCCACCTGTATCAGTCAGCTCTGTAACGTTCAGATTATACTCAATAAACCAAGTGGAAGGAAGGGGTCTACCTGAGACTGGAGGCGTCCAACTGAGACTGGAGGCTCTCCCACCAGTCTCTAATGACTGTCTCTAACGACTGGGCCCGGAGGAGGGTGGAACAAGCCCTATATAACCCCTGCACCCGACCAGATTTCTTCTTATCTCTCTCTCCCTACCTTCCTTTCCTCGAAAAGACCTCGTGAGTGGTGGAACCTGCGTAGGTGAAGCCTTTATGGTATAACCGGTGTGGTGGTAACCTTCGGAGCACATCCCCCACTACCTCATACCCTCGCCAATCCCAGGCTTACAGTCCATTCACCACAGTGTTGAACCTCAACAGTCCAAATCACAACAGTTATTTTAATGCTTTGCTAACTTTACTTGATTGTCATTCGTGGTTGGCGACACTGGGGTGACCAAGCCATGGTTTGAAAGATACGCAAGGAAGATGATCTACGGGTACTATTATAGAAGCTAACCAGAAGTGGAGAGGAAAATCGTCCTAGCCTTGGCGCAAGCGCTGGTTGATGGAAGATAAGGAGAACTAAATTATCGAACTATCGATATATAATAATAAAGCAATATAATAATAGATAATAGTAAAGTAAAAAGTAAAGTAAACAGCCATTCCAGGCTGGGGCTTTTCGTCCAACTGCCCTGCCAGCACTATCGATATAGTATCAGTAGGTTTGGACTATGTACTGGGATATCGATAGTTTTTTTTACGGTAGGTACTATCGATATCGAAATATAGTTACGAAAATATTTAAACAAATAGAAATCTGTCGAAATTTTCTAAACCAAATCAGAATTCCTCACACCAACTTTTAACAACATTAATATATCTAATACCTAGAATAAAAATTAAATAGAGTACTTATAGAATTTAAAATGAAAAAGTACTAGGTAATACTCCAATATTTTTCTTCAAAACCTACATCATACGTTTCTCCACATACCAAACACCTACCTTAATGTTCAATCTTTAATAAATAAGGACAAGCTACCACAGATGTTACAGATAAGAACTTTCAGCTTAATATGTACTCGTACTTAGAGCAATCTGGTAACCATGAAGGAAGGACGGCAATATTTTTCCGTCCGCCAGTTCTTAGCTATAATTGGTCTAGGATTTTAATAAATCAACAATAATTATGCAATTAAAATTAGTATATATAAGATCTATCAGTGATGTGATAAAACGATAGATTGAAGTGAATTGATACTCGTACTATAATTTAATGTCTCCAAATTGTAGCTATAGGTAGGTGGGTACTAGGAAATGGCGAAGGCAGAAAACTATCGACGATCGTATCGATAGTTTGGGGCGATACTATCGGAACTATCGATAGTTCTGCATCCCTGCTGATAGGTGTTTGCCCTCATGCTTCTTACCGTTCCATGTGATATATAATAAGATCGTGAAAATGTGTGTCCATTTTCGATCGTCGAGTGGCTGGGGTGGTGTGATGCATTGTTAAAAGCGGAGCTGAAGATTTCACGACGGGTTCCCGTGTAGCGATGAGATTCATCGTCAGGCTAACCGCTCCATTAGTGGCGGTGAAACCCAAAAGCGCTAATCTTGGGTAATCCGTATAGAAGTTTCGTGTCGAATAAGCGTAGAAGGGCCTAGCACGATAAGCGCGATTTGAATGCACGTGTCCATAAGCGCAAGGTTTTTAAGGTAAAAACAAAAGTGTCAACATGGACTCCATCCATTCCTTTCCATTTCCTTCGGTTGATTCGAAACCTACTAGGTATTAGGTACCTATCTGTTCAAATAATGAAATACAGTTTTCTAATAATTGTTCAATTTATATCCTAATTACCAAACTTGTTTTTATCGGCAGTTTAGGTATAAACATACAGTTTGGTATAGTCATTAGGTAGCGTATAATTATAATATAATCGCGCTTTTCGCTTGTGGATTTAAACAACTGTTGCGCTTTTCGAACTGCACATTCATCTCATTAGCACTTATGGGCGACAGCCATTAGTGGGCCCAAGGTTTTCATGATTTTTCCAATGAACATAATATTTATGACACAGACACAGACATATGATACAGGTTCGTATCTATGCGACATTTGTGATAGTGCCATTATAAAGTGCAAATTTTTTGTGGCTTCTGCCCGATGCCTACCACTTCAGACGTATAATTAGTAAAGCGTTCTTTCCTGCTAGAACGTAATAATTATTAAATAATTTGTACTAAAATCCAGGGATGTACTGAGAATCCCCTGAAACGGAAAACAATCGAACTTTAGGTGGACGGATCCAAAAATGCCATACCTACTTCCTGCTAGTACAAACATAATTCAAGATTCGCCCTCCAGCAGCAAGACAACGCGACGCCGACGTCTCAAACGAAAACGCCTAACGAATCAGCGTACCGATCACCACCAAACCACACGACAACGTTATTTATATTACTTTAGTTATCATGGTTTTTGTCGCACCAAGCGATTTGGTTAGTAAAAATTTGACGCCCGCTTTCCTATTCATCCCCCATGAGCAAGACGTGCACCTTCTTTCTCCGCTCCTTTCTTTTTCTTATGAATAACTAAAACTCTTTCTTGCTTCTCCAAAAAGCTTTTGAAGGAACTTCCCCCGATCCATCCCCCGAAAAGGTCTTTCCGCATATCGAAGCGGCTGTAGTCGCTTTTGTCCCGGCTACAGATGGTAGGCTTCAAAACGCTACTTCAAAACACAATTCACTCACTCCAGACAATATCTGACCTTGACTAACAGATATAAATTCCAAATTCCGCCAAATTCCAAAATTCCGACAAATGAACGGATGAGTTCGAACATGTCCAAATTTCTCAAAAAATAATGTGGGCTAAATTTGATTTTTTGTTGGTCTAAAATCGATAAAAATCACTTGAAAGAACAAGAAATTGTGACGAGCCATAAAAATTCTGTTTCAATACACACAACAAATTTCTAAAATTTAGTCAAATTCGAGTTTCTGCGGGGTCGGAAATTGCTAAAAAAATCTTCAGAAATGGCTACAAGTTACCAACTTCGACAACTGGCTCATTTGCTCGTGCTGCATGACGAACCTTTTCCCTTCCGATGAGCTCCGTTTGGAGTTTTACTTTGTTCAACTGACAAATTAAGTGCCCGATTCTATTGTCACGAATAAAATACGCTACTCCACTGGGTCCAAAGCACCTACCTAGTGTTAGTACCTACCGACCTACCAACCTTTCAGATTATATTGAATTCATCCCTGGGCTTCAACAGTTTTCTACACAGCTGTTTGTCATTCCAGACAAAATCTGTGTCCCCTACCGACGAGGTTCAAGTAAAATCCTAGAGTTCACCAAGATGTTTTTAATGGCCAACGAATGGATGGGTTTGAAGATGCTTTTGGAAAACGAAAAGGGGGTTGGATTTAGACAGAAATCTGTAAGCTAAATAGCCAACAAACTTTGCTAGAGCTTCACTTAAACTGGTATAGAATGATGACGCGATTCATTAGAAGTAGACTGTTCCTTACAGTTTTCCTCTAAAAACAGTGGTTCAAATTTGAAATTTTCGAGATAAACATATTCCGCCTTAATGTCCAAAAATTGTCAAGGTAGGTCTCATTTAACTACTTCAAAAATTTGCTCATATGGTCATGACAGGATTTTTTTGTCCAGAAATGAGCCAAATTTTCTGACTGATGGGTATGACCGAACTGGAAGGATGACGGTGGCTGATACACACGTATCTCTACCGCAGTTACTGAATGTGATGTCATTCCCGAACTAGCATACGGTCCGATTAGACTCTTCGATCCAACACCGAAAGTTATGGGAGTTCCAGTTTCCCTCCCAGGCACAATTTTACGATGTTGTGGCTCGAGGGATGCGCCAATTTATGATGTTGTGGCTACGGCAAGTGTGGGAAAAAAAGCGCGTCTTACCACACGACTGATGAGGCAAAATGGACGACTCACTGGTCATTTCTAAATTTTCTGGCTTCTTTCGAGCCATTGAGTTTTCAGAATGTACCTACTGTGGTGATGCGCGGGTATGAGCGAGTCACCAACGTGGACTGAGGAAGGTTTGGGGTCACCGTGTGATCCAAATGTTTTGCGATCACAGGCGCTGGTTAAATTTTCTCCTATTGTAGGGACGGGAGGAACCTACTGCTGATTAATACCCCGTGAGCATGAACCACAGCGAGTATTAGTTGCTCCTTGGGAGTCTTTTGCTACCACCCTGCAAGAATGAACCACAGCGTGCTATTTTAAAAGGTAGGGACCTAATACTAATACCCCACGAGCATGAACCACAGCGAGTATTAGTTGCTCCTTGGGAGTCTTTTGCTACCACCCTGCAAGAATGAACCACAGCGTGCTATTTAAAAAGGTAGGGACCTAATACTAATACCCCACGAGCATGAACCACAGCGAGTAAGTATTAGTTGCTACTTGGCAGTCTTTTGCGACCACCGTGCGAGCATGAACCACAGCGAGTATTAGTTGCTCCTAAGGAGTCTTTTGCTAGCACCCCGCGGAATGGACCATAGCGAGTGTCGGAGGAAGGGGTAGGAAAGAGAGAAGTCGCAAGTCGGGAGTCGGATCGTCAAATGAAGAGCTGGGCAAAAAGGGCTGTTTTTATAGGGACTTTTCCACCCATCCCCCGTACAAAATCGGCCGTTATGCCTGTTGAGGTGCGATGGCGGTAGGGGAAAACCCCTACCGTTCTCCCTTGGAGCTGCCCTACTCAACGTTCCCCTCGTTCATTTGGTTAAATCGCTTACTATTACATAGGAGTGGTTTATGTACAGATTTTGGGAGGAACCAAGAAACCTACATACCTATGAAGTCTCTTCAAAGATCATAATAATAATAACAGTAGGTATTTTAGATATTTTTAAAATTATGCGAAATCTTTAGAATGAAGGCCTCTGAGGTTTCGGGGTTATTTTTGACAAGAAGCTAATCTGGTCGACATATATCATATATGCTTGGGAATAATTAGGGCCAATCAATAGCTAGATGAAATATATTAATTGTTTGGTGAATATGCAAACTTAGCTGAAATTCTGAGTAAATGAATAACGAATGATGATGATAATGAATGATTGACGGGGAAAAGACCAAAACTACGAATGCTGGGGAAACTAAATGTTGTGTAAGGTCAAGCTTTCTGATTATATGACTAATTAAATGGGCGAAAATTTAGACAATTTCGCTCGCGCAAAGAAACCCCGTCCGCTGCAAGCGGGTTCTAGCGAAAAGCTCCCTCGTATTTATATCAATCTGTTAGTCTGTGTTAGTCGCAAGAATTAGCCCAAAAGCGCGATGATTCCAACTGGTTTGAACCTCGTCGCCTTCAACCGAGTTTGCGTCACGGTGGCGCTTGCAGTGGACGGGATCCCATAATCAGAACAGGAAAAATTAAAAAACTTACCTAATACCTAGCTTATTTTACTTTTTGATAGGCTCGCTCAAAAAGCAAAACGAAAATGGAATTTTACATACCTACTCATTTCCAACTTTTCTAGGCCTATTTCGAGCCATTAGAACAAACTATACTCTTATGAATGAACCCCGCTTAATAACAGCGAAGCGATGGAATTCCTTAGATATAATGCATTGAAAAACCCCTCACCATTCATACGTGGCCCGTGGCCCCCACAATGAGCCGTGGCCTCAAACCTTTATCATCAAAGGGTGATCGTCTGGTGGGGCGATCCGATGAATCTATCAATAATGGCTATTGTATTGTTCTAACCCCTTCAGACGGCATTCCTGAGACCGAGGGGATAATACAAATTTGTTTTTAATGAGGTTGCGTGTGGTCTACCACAACGACAGTTAATTGGATCGCTAATCGGTTCGGATGGGGTAAGCGTGAACGGAGACCTTTAGATTTGCATTGTTATCCATGCTTTTCATTCGTACTTGGGCTCTTCGTTATTATTGTTATAACACTGACTCCAAACTCTGCTGGTCGGCCTTTTCTTCTAGAACGTCTGGTTATGATACTAATTAACTAACTAGTTACCTATCCGAAAAAATAGTATTTACCGAAGATGCAGTAACAATTTATGAGTACCCAACACTATGAATAGCAATAATAATTTTTTTTTAAATTAAACCTATCTTGCAAATTATATAGATATATGTCGTGGTACTCCTCAAATGTAACATATACCACTCACATGTAACTTATATATTAAACCAATAAACAAGGAGAAAGACGAGCTTTGCGATGTCACAGTTGGAGCCCAGAAGGGTTCCCCTCCACGGAACTCCCAACGACTCTTCAACAGCCGTTAAAGACTGCTGACAGACCGGAGGGGGCATCTTCATAAGGTGCCCGGCTCGTCCAGCTCTTCATTCGACGGACCTGACTCCTACCTGCTACTTTTCTATCTCTACCACCTTACGCCTCCTCTCTCTCCTACCCTTCCATACTCCTTAGCGTCTGCTGTGGTGGTAAACGCGGGATGCTTCATCCTCTAACGCTTGCTGTGGTGATAAAGGGGGGGTTAGCATCCCTTTTCTTTAGCGTCTGCTGTGGTGGTAACCGTGGGGTGTTCACATCCCTTTCCTTTAGGGTCTGCTGTGGTGGTAACGGCGGGACGCCTCTTTCTCTAAAAGTCGCTGTGGTGATAACAGCGGGGTGTTCGCTATCCAAAAAGACTCCCAAGGAGCACATCCTTCTCTCTCCTGTGACCTACCCAAACCTACCCTGCCTAGCGCTCACAAAGTATACTATTATTTTGGTACAGTTTGTTGAATTTCTTCATTTCTGCCTAAAAGGGATCATGTTGGATGTACTTGTAAAATTCGAAATTATTAAGAATGACAGGTTGGGCTGATCATTAAATGATCCTTCAAGTTTTTCTCCATTATTGCATTTATTTCTGTAACAGCTTGGTTCCTCCTCTTCCCCCCCTTTCTACCATACCTAAGAAAGCGTCCTGGTTCCTTCTCCTCCCCCTCTTTTCTACCGTACGAGAAAGCGTCGTGGTACCCACCTATACCACTCAACTCTGTAACGTTCAGATTATACTCAATAAACCAAGTGGAAGGAAGGGGCCTACGTGAGACGGGAGGCGTCCAACCGGCTCTCCCACCAGTCTCTAACGATTGTAGGAGGGATGGGGGAGGGTGGAACAAGCCCTATATAACCTGTGCTCCCGACCAGATTTCTTCATAAGTCAATGACTTATCTCTTTCTCCCTACCTTCCCTCTCTCGAAAAGACCTATTGAGTGGTGGAACCTGCCTAGGTGAAGCCTTTATGGTATAACCGGCGTGGTGGAACCTTCTGAGCACCTCCTTTCCCAAAAGATCTCACTGAGTGGTGTAACCTGCCTGGTGAAGCCTTCGGGTATAGCCGGTGTGGTGGTAACCTTCGGAGCACATCTCCTACTACCTCATACCCTCGCCTATCCCAGGCTATCCAGCCATTCACCACAGTGCTGACCCCCGACAATCCAATCACAACCGTGGTGACCCCTACATCCGAGTCACAACACCTTCCTTTCACTTTTTGGCATTCACTTCCAGGGCCAATCAGAATCGACCCTTCACCATTCAGCTTCACAGCCAATCCCAATCGACCATCTTTCACTTTTGGGACTATTTATAAGGTCACCTCTCCAATGTGCCTTCAGTTATTGTTTGTTACCGACGATGGTTTGATCACTGAAACCGGTAGAACAGTGTATTTTTCGCGTTTTTTCGAGTATTAGTGGAAACAGACAGCCATTCAATAACTCCGTTTTTCTTTGAAATGGGTTTCCACGATTTCATCGCGAGTGATTTAGTTCGTGTTGGTACGTTACCCACTTTGAAAATTCTCCCTCATTACAAGACTGGAACTTAGTTCTGTATGAACTAGCTGGATGGCTGTTGCGCTGGGGTTAATGGCTCCATGTGGTCCATTAAATTGTCTCAAAAATTGCCCCTCTAAGCTGATTTTATTTCCGAAATTCAGTTGCCCAAAATGGTAATTTAATTCTATTTTACCTACATAATTATATTTGATTATTTTCATGGCCCCCTTCCCCCTCCCGTTCGAATCTGTCGTTTGAAATTTGACTGCGCCTGACTACATTATATCACCCAAGTTTCATTCGGTACAGGCTAAGTTCAGCAATAGATACAAAGTTGAAGTATTTGTAGTGTTTCACAACAATACTCCTCCTGCCCTCTGCCTTGACGATTTTCGACGTTCCCACGGTCTTAGACCGTTTCACTGTTACTGAGTCAATTCTCCTCCATTGTGAATACCGTGTGTATAACTACCTATTCGTAACCAAAAAGTAACGTAATTTATCCTGACGCATATTCCTACCGGAACCGCGTTAATATAGATCAACACCGGAACCCGAAATTCTGAAATCAATGAAAAAGTAATTACGCACCTACTTATTTACACAAAGACCACCAAAGCAAACGAGAGGAAGAGGAGGTAGTAGACAGGTAGTTCAATCATTATGAAAAATTACGATAGGTACCTATTATTCTATGTTAAGTGAGACCCAATTAATTCGAGACGCTAATAATCGCGAAACCGAAGTCGTTTCCAGTATGATTTTTAATGGAACACTCTTACCGTCCAACTCCAGTGCAAACTCAAAACTTCTGCGGTCCTAGCATGAGGAGTGTAACAGTGCGGCTTTTCTCGAATAGTTTTTTGGTCCGGTGGTGACGGGATCGCTGGGCGGAAGCCTAATCGATATCCCTTCTTAACCGGTGATGATGATGATATCGCTGGTCTAGGAGGGGGTCACTCGAGGGTCCACTACCACTGTCACACTCTGTCACAGGATTCAGAGGTGATATCTATCCAAATTAAGTAGTAAGTAGTTTATAAGTTCCTTGGAAAATGCACTTAGCTGGTCTGTTCAGAATTTCCCAGTACCCGGTAACGATGGAGAATCTTTCTGCAGGAGTGGTTCCGAGTGACTCGTGAATAAACATGAGGACGAGAGCTTGAGGTGTTCTACATCTCTCGACATGCAAATGCAGTTTCAAGTTGACAAAAGCGCATCGTTTCCGCGTCATTCCCCTTTGTCAAGGTAATGAGCTACATCCGTTATTCTCCTCTTTCCACCCATTATCATAGCATTCATACTCTTTATTCTGACGACTTGACTACTGGTGCTTGTAGACGTGCATACTGTATTTATGATTTGGTTTACAATCGCAGTATTTCACGTATAACTGTAGTATTCACCCAACGTTGTGTGGGATGGTGATTAAAGAGAGAAAGAGGGACTATTTGGATTATAAAAATATTTTTCTCAAAAAATAGTGGGTCAAATTTGACTTTTAAGGGTAAAAAATCGGTAAAAATTATGTAAATTATATAATTTTACGAAAAAGTGGTATGGAAAGGTGAGTTGATGCTGAAAGCCTATTTCATTTGCTAAACCTTCCTCCATTGTTCGATTCAACAGAAAAACTGATCATAATTACAACAATACAATAACAATACTTCGACTGAATTGTTGGTAAGAGTAACAATAATAATAGGTACCTAATACCTACCGTATGCAAACTAAATCACTCGCGATGAAATCATGGAAACCCGTTTCAAAAAATAAAAACGGAATTATTGAAAGGTTGTCTATTTCCAAAAATACATGATTGTATTAGTAAGTTTTTAATTTAATTACCTTTCAATTACTCCATTTTTATTTTTAACCTATCGTATTATTAAAAATTTAATCGTAATAGAATAATAGAGTAAATGATGAAACAGACTGCTATTCCACTATCAACTGTAAGTACCTACTACATAAGTAATAAACTATATTGATTCGAAGTATTTGTCATAAAAATGCTGATCAAGTTAGAATGCCTACCCATCTACTACACTGATTGATAAATAGACAGGTATATTTCGCGGCCGTACAACGAAGGTACATCACAATCGTCAAAAATAGTACTTGATGAAAACATACAAATGGGCATCCAAATCATGTACAATCAATTAGTACCTACATAATGTATGTAATAATCTAATACTAAGGTTGATCACAGTCTAGTTCCAATTTATCACACTTCAATAATTCATCTATATTATAAAATGCATATTTACGCAGGAAGTTTTTGAGTTTATTTCTGAATTAATATATAGGTATCTAATTCCTTGAACGATTGTAGAAGGGGATTGAAAAAATGAATTCCCCATAATGTGTAAAATCGACTAACTTAATAGATGAATATCTTAACAATGTATCGGTTGAAACACACATTACCTATTACTGTTTATTGCAAAATCAACCTACCATACCTGCTTGTTAAATCCCAATATTATTTTAGATTTCCCATATTTAAACTCGGGTTTCTTGCTAATAATATATTATAGTCTTTTACACAGTTGCACGAATATTTCTTTGAAAATTCGCTCTTATAGCCATGCTGCATGAATGTACTTTTTAATAATAATATGTGTTGACGTTTTAAAGCTTCCATCGAGTTACCAAGTTTACAGAAAATGAATTTCAACAAGAATGACACCGGAGTATTAGAAGCGTAGCCCAAAATAATAGAATAGAATAGCACATGGACTCAAAGGTCGGGAACCACTGCTTTACCCAGGGCCTACTAATCGTCATAACCTGGAGAGGTTATGCGTATGGATGTCTTCAGTTAAAAAAAATCAGTCATGCAGCATGACTTAATGAGCGAATTTTCAAAGAAATATTCGAATTAATGGCTATGGTTTTGAATAAAGGAAAACTTCGGTCTAAAATTTGGTTTTCTATGTATATTCTCTTCGTATTTATTTTAATTTGTACGTTTTGTCCATCCTGATTCTACCGTTTGTTTATTACGTAATTGTACTAAGTGCTTATTTATTTGATCGCTGTGGGTAAATTCAAGGAGTTGTACTAATCGTTTGCCTCCCCCTTTTTTGCTTCGAACTCTCGTCTTCAATTAATACTTCTCACATTTTTCAATCTGACCACTCTAAGGGGGTGGGGGTAAGAGTTTAAAGATTATCCTAGTTTTGGGTAATTTTTGCGCACTTTAAATGCTCTAATTTAAGAACGGATTTAGATATCTAAAATCCGATTTCACTATCGTGTTCAGCGTGCAAAAACCTTTAAAATGAGGGGTCACTTGTTAGAAAATAACATTTTGGGGATTTTTGGGTAATTTTTGCGCACTTTAAATGCTCTAATTTGAGAACGGATCAAGATATCTAAAATCCGATTCCACCATCGTGTTCAGCGTGCAAAAACCTTTAAAATGAGGGGTCACTTGTTGGAAAATAACATTTTGGGGATTTTTGGGTAATTTTTGCGCACTTTAAATGCTCTAATTTGAGAACGGATCAAGATATCTAAAATCCGATTCCACCATCGTGTTCAGCGTGCAAAAACCTTTAAAATGAGGGGTCACTTGTTAGAAAATAACATTTTGGGGATTTTTAGGTAATTTTTGCGCACTTTAAATGCTCTAATTTGAGAACGGATCAAGATATCTAAAATCCGATTCCACCATCGTGTTCAGCGTGCAAAAACCTTTAAAATGAGGGGTCACTTGTTGGAAAATAACATTTTGGGGATTTTTGGGTAATTTTTGCGCACTTTAAATGCGCCAAAACCCTCCTTAGAGTAGGCCAATTTCGCCCATCTTCGAACTTAGCCTTTCGATTGCCAAGATAGATTTTTTGTGCAAATTTGAGCTGTTTATCTCAATTCTATCGAGAGTTATCGTCTGGAGTGACACATATATAAATAAATATATATATATATACATATAAAAAAGTGTTAAATTTCAGGAATCGTTTTAGAATGGTCTGAAACGGATTTCTATGAAGAAAATTTCCAAAAATTTATATTATTTAAATTTCGAAGCCATTGCAATAGCTTCATTTTCTTTGAAAATTCGCTAAAATCTTTATTTTTTTGCCATTAAAAAATTATACAGCCATAAATAATATTAAATTAATCATACATATAAACGTATTGAACTAGCAATAGAGTAAATGTTTTTATAATATAAAGAACTCCGGAACGCGCCATCAAGACACGATCAGAATTGCACGGTTTCAAACGATAATGACGGGGTTGCCAAATTAGTAACCAGCATTCACCACTCACGTAACAAGCCGACAAATCACTCTAGCACTATTTCTGGACATCAGCCGAACTAGCAGAAAGAATGCGTTTAATAGGTCCACCCCGAAATTTTTGTAGGAATAAAATCAATTTATACCACACTCGCCAGATTTTCGTTCGGGTAAACCAAAAACTGATTGTTCTTTGAACGACCCAAAGAAAAAACGCTGCAAATCCCTGCACAACGGTTTATTATTTTGTATAGAATACCCTTCTATTACAGATCACAGCTCTCTGTATAGATAACCCTTCTATATAACATTATGTACTATTCTAAACCCTCCGTAGGTTAGTACCTAACCCCGTACTCGTTACTAGGTACCTACCTAAACCGTTGTGTAATAATTTACCTGTAGAGGTTCCCCTTCTACGGAGATAGAATAATGAACCGTTGTGTAATAATTTGCCCATCAATAATACTTCAACAGTTGTTCAAGTTGCAAAAGTGCCTACCAACAAAATCCAGCCCCTTCTTCCTAGATGAGCCGTTGTGTAATAATTTACCGTTGTGTAATAATTTACCGTGGTGTAATAATTTACCGTTGTGTAATGATTTACCGCTGTGTAATAATTTGCCGTTGTGTAATTATTTGCCATTGTGTAATAATTTATCCATCAATAATACTTCAACGTTTGTTCAAGTTTCAGAAGTACCTACCAACAAAATCCAGTAGTCCATCACTTGTCAAATGAAATAATATCGCAGAACAAACAACACTCGACTTCATACAGCCATCCTTGATTATAATCAGATGCTCCGTAGTTATGTATATCCGGGCCGGATTTATACCGTTTGATTTACGATCGTGTTGACGAAGCTTTTTGGTGCACACGTACGGCTGGACGTACAATGCTCCGGGTGGTCTCAAAAAATTGTTTAGCTCAAGACAAATTTAATAACGCAAAAAACCATACCCTTCAATCGAAAGTTTTCGAGATACGGCGTTCTGAAAATTTCAACCCCTATTTTGAACCCCTTAGAGATGACTGACAGTAACGTCGAGCTTCGAGGACCAACTAGACCCCGAACGGAACCTATAACCCGAATTTCATCAATTTTCTTTCATGGTAACTAAGAAAAGTGGCCCATACAGCGTACGGCGTACGGCGTACGGCGTACGGCGGACAGACAGAAATATTTTTATTGCAATTTTGGATTCTGCATACCTTGAAACGTAAACCATCAAATTTTGAGGGGGGTAAGAATTTTTTTTCTTACTCGATTCCAATGGTTCATTATTGAAAATAATAAACCAAAAGTATTTGAAACGAACTTTCATGGAAAGTCTTTCAAGAAGAACTTTTACTTTCAACTTATTTCAAAAACTTTCACTTTTACTTTTTCAACGTTTACTTTCAAGACGAACTTTTACTTTTACTTGCCAACAGTATTGACAGTGTTGTTGTAGAAGTAAACAAAATAACTAAATGACCAAGGTAGAGTAGGTGTAGAGCTCTGGCGTTAGATGTTGACTATATAACACTGATTGAGAGAAAATTACTTGTGAATATTACCAATGCGTTTTCAGAGGGAATTGGTGATACTGGAATTCATTTGATGGAGTTTAACGTTCGATACGATTCCATTAATCTGCTTCGCAAAGCCCCCCCCCCCCCCCCCCACCATTTTCCTCTTGACAGGTGTTTTATGCAGTTGTCTGGCGCAAAACCGACCTGTCACTCCACAAGGGCGGCTCCCCTTCTCTGCAGTTCAAACAATATTGACAGGCCGATATGGACGCATTTCGAATACAACCCGACCGCAATCACATCATATTCACGTACCCGTCAAATAAGCTTTAAATTGTCCTAATGAGAATTACCCAGGGGTATTTTCGAGTTGTTACTGTCGTTGGAAAGGTCTATTGACAAAGTCGCAATTCATCTTTATATTAATCTGTATATGTGATGTAGTAGGTAACTAAATGAACACTAATATTTTTTCGATTTGAAAGGAATGTGGGGAATATCTATGGCAGTCCAGCTTGAAATCAAATCAAACTGGATTTGGACTATTTTCCTCGAAAATCCGCCCAAAATTAATAGGCGCGAGATTCCACACCTTTCTTTTCCATGTTGGTTACTCTTATGAGATAGCAAATTTTACTTTTTTTGTCTCACTGTGTGAGGCAAGGGTGTGATCACGCTCATGCACGCCTCTTTGTTCGCACGGGTCGTGTGGCATCATAACTAATTGTAAATGACCGGTAAAACTAATGAACAGATAGGCAAACTGCTCCCTTAGCTGATGAGCTGAGGAGTTCGAGGGTGCAGGGATTTCGGCAGCGTAATATTTCACCAGGTTAGCGAGTGATCTTCGTGGTATGTTAACTGACGGATATTTGAGCTGTATTATATTTTAACATTTTTACAATAATCGTAATTGTAATTTGAAGCGGTGTGACACGCTACGTGGGGCATGAGTTCCACCTGTGCGCTCTTGGAAATTGGACTGAGAAGACCGATGTTTTTTTCGCATCTGTAGTTTCAACCTCGAAAAACCCGGCGACCGGATATAGAAACGTTCATGTTGTGATGTTAGTCAGGGGGATGAGGAGGGCTGACGCGGTAGCACGTCAAGATAACGAAATGACGAAGTGTTCACTTCCTCCAGAGATAACTATATCCACTATAGCAATGCTGGCTGCCAGCTATAACATAGCTAGTCCGCACTTGAGCCTCGGCGAGATATCCCCTTGCCCCACCTTCCTTTGTGGATCGTGGGATCATTGGACTCTTATTTGCCTACTTCTGGCGGGCCCCGTCATGAGGCAATTTCCAGTCAATTACTTAGGGAGAGTCCACGAGGAGTATTTTAAACTTTTTTTTAAAACCCATCCCAGCCTTTTAAATCTTCTCTGTCCTACTCTTGAAGACTTAAATCACTCGCTGGTAGAATTTTCGCATTATCGACTCCAAATGGATTGTTATCCGACTTCAATTCAAACTCCTTATTCACTGGATTACTAGACTACTTTCGTATTCGAGCATGGAAAATAAATTAACCCGCTTTTTTCTTCCCGTCTACCTCGAATTCATTATGTTAACACTGAAGATTTACAATACGTCCCATCGATTGCAAACTCATACGAATAAAATTTGTCAATGCAAGAACCGACAAATTTTTAAATTCTGCCAAATCGAAATATCCTCCCAAATTTTGCGTTTCCGACATAAAGGATCAAATTTGGTTCCGTGTCTATCTGGGGTTGCTTAATTTCATTGTAGCTCTCGCCTGGAAAACATTTGGCTTAGGGGTATACTGCGGTCCATGGAATACTCGGCTCGGCCAATATATAAGACCAGCCCTAAACCCAGAGAACAGGTTACAGAGAAATTGGAATGTAATAATATTATGCACTCTAACCAGCATATATATATACCAACCGTCCAAATTCCTGCGCCTTTCGACAATTTCTTGGAGTAGGTGCTTACTGGAGTCGTATAGATTCATCGCAGATGTCGTAGTGGGTATAGAATGGAGATTCAAGATATTCGTTTCAATTGTCAAAAATGTTCTTTTTCAAAAAATGTAGGTAGAATTTGAGTTTTTGAGGGGTCAAAATCGCTTAGCATCGTAAAAAAGTAGAATGACATCAACAACATGATCGTCCATCGTTGGTGTGGCGAATGTAGTAGATCAATCAGGGATCGAGCTGTTCATTTCACAAGTTAATTTAGGCGAAGTGTCAACTTGTTACAAGTAAGTAACTGTTTCTGATAAGTGTTCCGTATCACGTTAGGAAATAGACAGTGAAATGCTGAAGTACGCAGTCCCTGTTAGCACGCTGTGAAGTCTTAACACGGTACCAAACTAGAGTGACATCACAAACCAGACTCGATGGAGGGCACATCCTTGTCTACTAGCAAGCAATAACGATACACTGCTGCCCTTGTGTCCATGTGGCTTCGCAAACCATTTTGCTAATGTTTGCCGAACTTCAGTTCTCACTTAGGCGACATTTCCATGTGAGTACTATGTATGTCTACAAGCCGCAATTTTGGGTATTTTGACTTGAAATTTTGAGGGTAGACTCGTTCGGCTTTCCGAATTAGCTGTGCAGTTGTTGGTATTTCTATGACGTCAGGAAGAGGCACCATGGCGCCGAGCGTGACACCACAAGAGCCAAAGCACAGGTAATAATCATAAAATTTTCATGGTATTCTCATGAATGCCGGCAACGGCGCCGCAAAATCCAACAACTGGTAGTTTGAGGTACATACAAGTTGTATTCGTTTTACTGGAGATACGTGAGGCTACAACTGGTCAGCGGACCCAGTAGGTACCTAGTGCTTTATGCTGCGGCTATCATACTCTCTCCTGTTATTCATGCCCCAAATTCACTGATGCACCTCCATGGTAAGCGCATTTTACGTACGAAATACGTTTCTAAATTCGGTACTACCTACTATGCATAACAGTCGAAATCACTGATGCACAGTGAAAGTTGGATAACTTATTGTAAATTACACTACCAGTAAATTACGAAAAAATTGTACATGTTATCACCCACTTAGTCGCTCCCACAGTACGAAAATATGGGTTTACAGAAACTTAGGGAACTATGAAAATAAGGGTTAACAGAAGCTTAGAAGAGCTTAAAAGATAGGGCGACCACGCCATGACTCGTTAAACGAAAATGGAGTATTCGCCCTCAGCTGCCAGAATTTTATTTGCAACAAACAAGTAAAATTCCTTCATTTATATTCCCCTTTAGTCCCCCGGCAACACTCAATAGTTCTTAGTCGTTATCGTACGATTGTGTTTCATTTTGTTTGCTCCAACTACCAAAAAAAAAAAATAGCTCGATAATAATTACTGTACTTAGTACTGACGAATGTTATCGACAGAAAGGCGGCGCCAGGGCGGGGCGTCCACTCCAGCCCGGAATTCGCACCCGTGTTCCCAATTGCGTAATCGCGAAAGATTTGTTCAGCTGTGATAGCAACGTGACGTCTCAAACAGACATTGGTGTTTTGAGAAACCTATCTGTTTTTTGAACGACGGAGTTGGATTTTAAATTCGGCGTTTTAAAACAAACAGGAGATATGAGAGGTCGGTATCTTTAATGGAAATTCGAAGGTGCCACTAGTGGAGTTGGTTGGTTCATTCTTTGAGGTTTCCACAGTTGAAACATCTCCTCACGCACTAAAATGTTTCTACTACATACCAACATCAAAGATGTGCTGAGCAAGACAACCATGGGCTGATACAAGAAGCGTCCATAACTTAGGGGGGAGTGGGGTAATGCCGTGCACCTTGCTTTGCCTTGCTATAGTAGAAAGACGGAACGTAATAAAAATGATTATATTACATGAGTGGCTTTGGAATTCATTCCACGTTGAGTGTGAAAAAGTATTTCCGTCTCGAAACATTATAGAATAGAAGCCCAAAATGTGAAAAAAGTGCTTTGCACGGCATTACCCCCACTGTCGGGTAATGCCGTGCATGCCTTGGGTAATGCCGTGCATAGAGTTTTTTTCCTCCTCTTCTGTCATTTAGCAATGTTTTTCTCACTGATTTTGCAGGTAAGTGTTTTGATATGTTTAATACACATAAAAACTGAACAATGGTAAAAAACAAACAATGAACACAAGACAACACTGAGCAATTATACATGAACAATGGTTAGAAAAATGATTAAATAATTAAACCATTTAAAAAAATGCGTTTGAAAAAATTGACTTTTTATCACATGAAATTTCAGTCTTGAGTTTCTTACATCAGGAGGTAGACATAATTAGAATTAGGTATTTTATGAAACTCTGAATGAAACTTAGGTATTTTATGAGATTTTTTGAGAAAAAGTGGTGTAAACAATTGAAAAATTGGAACTCGGGGTGACGTGCATTCCGAAAGTGCACGTCATTACCCCAACTCAGTGCACGCCATTACCCCGGTGTTCACATTTTTGATTACTTGTTGACGCTGACCGCAATTTCGCACAAAGCGAAATTTTGATTATCCCATCAGAAAGCCAATGAAATTCTGTATTGAATGGCGTTGAGAAATCAAAGAAAGTATTGAAAATGGCACTTACAGCGCTTATTTCCCAAGACTCAAAATAAAGATGAAAAATGGCTGAATCACATTCACAGCAGCAACGTCAAGTGGGATTACCTTAGCAACGCGATAATGCTAGAAGTTCGTTCCCGTGTCTTCCACAAGGATTTAAGTACTTTTCTACCTGAATTGAGTGAGCCACATTCTGAGAACTGTCGTGTACGGCATTATCCGACGCACAGCATTACCCCACTCTCCCCTATTATGGCGCTTCATTTCTTCTGTT
The DNA here is from genome assembly GCA_954871275.1 of Leptopterna dolabrata. Taxonomy (NCBI): domain Eukaryota; kingdom Metazoa; phylum Arthropoda; class Insecta; order Hemiptera; family Miridae; genus Leptopterna; species Leptopterna dolabrata. The sequence continues at coordinate 16,784,511 of OX940984.1, read as the reverse complement.
CTGCAGTTTGTAGTCCTTCTGACATGTTTGTTAAACTTTTTGTTACCGACGATTTGATCACCGAAATCGGTATAACAGTATCTATTTTCTGTATAACGGTGTATTTTTCGTGAATTGGTGAAAATAGACAAACTTTCAATTTTTACTAACTTTTTAAAATGGCTTTTCACGATTTCATCGCGAGTGATTTAGTTCGGCTCCTGAGATGGATCGCAGTCCTGTTTGGTCTGATATTTCGCTGAAGGCCACTCATTACTTCATCATTATAACGTCCCAACCAAAAATGCGAAGCGTTAACCCGCTCAGTCACTCTGGGCCACATAAATATTTGTCTTGGAATTTAACTTCGATCAGGAGGCGGCAGGCGAGCTTGCGTGGTAGCATACCGATGTACGTATTTCATATTCCGGTATTCGCGATGTAATGCAATGTTCCGTTCACACTTCCACAATTATTCTATAGGTTCGGATTTGTGTTTGGGATCGGTAATACCTATCCCATGGCACTCTACCTTGTCAGTAACCTTAGTTACAGCTACATCACCACGAAACTGTACTTCGGATGTAGTGATATAGCATGTAGAAAGAGCTGTATATGTAACCATCGCGGATGCTTTTAGTTTGACATCACTGCCTGCAATGTGTAACCTTCTCCTCCCGTAGGACAGAGTAAAGGCCAAGAACATTATTCCAAAATATCCAGTCATCAATAACGTCACATGGAGTTCCTACTGCGCAAATGTCGACGGAAGCTGTCAGAGTGGAAAATTCCCATTCGACCCGAAAACGGGCGGCGAAACTTTATTTCATCTTTCCAGTAAGCTTGTTATAAAAGCCCAGATCGGGAAAGGAGAAAGAAAAATATGGTGAAATCAGTGTGAAAGAGAGTTTTAGAAGGAGAATCCCTGAGCTTTTCAGAAGTTGCCGAGGGCGATCGGAACAGCATTTTAAATAAGTTGGGCTCGAAGTTTTTTGATGAATGAACCAAAGTTGTTGAAGAGCCCGTTACACCGTTTTCTCAAAAAGCTTCACTCAATACCCCGACCATCGTTCGTTGGAGGGTTTCACTGAATTTCGTTGGGCAGAGAATATGAATTTATGGGTTTCATTCGACCAGCGTTATTATTCTCGAAGAAAGTTGAGATTCATAGTGCTTCGGAAGGATTAGGGGAATATCGGTTTGATTAGCCAATCAAAACAATGTTTAAACCACTGGTCTGAGTTATCGTGTATTTGATTACGACAGGTGCCGGTCAACACCATTATGAAGAAAAATACCAAAATCTCATAGTGAAACACTGAGAAAACAAACTAGCTGATGTGCACAAAGAAAACGGAGTTCAAATTTGTTATCAGAGAAAAATTATCATCAATTTGATGGGTTGGAAATGTTCGCCCATAGTTGTAGAAAGTTCTGCCAAATAGCGATTTACGCCTTGAAATTAACAAGCTTTAAAAAGTCGAGAGAGTTGTTCAAAAAGTTTAAATCCCATTCACGGATACTTTATCCCTAATGACGAGATGCACAGCAGTTATTGTCAACATTCACCAACCAAATTATTGTTGTACTTTTATTACAGCCCTTGTCATACACAGGTTTGTCTTAATGTAAACTTGTTTGTAAATGCTTTTACATGGGCCAAAATTTAAATGAGTCCAACTGCGTGCCAACTCTTCAAATTTCAGCTCTTTACTGTCATCCTTTCGAACAGAATTGGGCGTTTAATTGAAAAATTTTACTTAGTGACAGCCTACATGTACCTACAATTATAGTTATTTCTAATTCCCCTGAGAATAATAACGATTGCAAGAGCTAAATGTACACAAGGAAAGGACAAAAGTCCCTATGTACAGATTTTTAAATAAATAAGTACATAAAATATATATAAATTCTACTTTCAGCTATATTCTCTTAGCAAATTTCTGTGCAAAATTTGCTGTTGGTGTAAATGTGCAATAGCTATTGAGGTGGTTGAAAATGTGCACTGCTAGAAATGAACTCACTCTATTCCAGTAACAAACTGGTAGGTTTTTTTGGCGTCACCTCATGTACCCAGTAGTAAACAAACGATAAGGAACCTATCACTTAGTACGTGGGCATGGTTTCGCATTACAACAGTGGCGCAGTCATTATAAGTGTTGATTGTTTCCCTGTCTCAACCTCGAATGAAAGATCAAATGTTCAGGTTATGGGCACATATCCACGAGATAAGGTTTCGGTGTTAATCAAAAAGCTATAAATCAGAAGGGTGGTGACGTGACTGAGGAAGGCGATAGCAGCGCCCCATAGGAAAATGAAAAAAGGTTAAACTACGAGATTTTATTGATATCTCAATCATAAACGCTGTTCGGCACCGCGTACCCTCGAATATCAACGGAAGCCTTAAAAATGTTTTATCGGATTGATAAAAACAACCAACGAAATAAGCAGTAAATTCATAGCAAAACTTCCTCATTAGATTCCTTCATCCAAAAGTTTTTTTTCTCAGGGTAGGTTTTCCCTTCACATTCTTCACCATAGAACTCGACTTGTTAAAATGGTGGAGCATCCATCCACGGTAAATCTGAAGCAGTTTCAAGAGCAGAACTTCCTTCAACACTTCCCTCTAAAACGCTCATCGACCTTTTTTTTCTCTCTTGAACTTGCTCATTTATTTAAGGAGGATTTCATTATTAAAGTTTCAAGGAGATTGCCCTATCCCGCTCCCTTATGAATTTCATTAGAAGCTCGATCCTTCTCTTTATCACGCAGAAACGACCTTTCGCCGAATTTCACTTTTAATGTGTTTTTTTCTCCTCGGTCGAGGTCTCTATAATGAGTTCAGATTGAGGTGTTTGATACTGGTTGAAAAGTTGGATTTTTCTGCCTCTTCTTTAACAAGAATCAAGATTCAACTAGATGGGTAGACTCTCATGATTTCCAGGTTGATAGATGGTAGTTACAATTTATTTATTTATTTGGCGCAGCGAAACCCCTATCGATTATTTTGGCACCAATCATAGGGATCGAGACAGCTCTGGGGAGCTATTCTGGGGTCCAAATCGGAATCGTGAATCCACCACCTGTCTGTTCAGACATCACGTCCAAACGGCTTAACCGATTCGAATCCCCATTTCCTTGCCAAATAATCAGCAATTCCCGGACTCAGGCGCATTTCGCTCAACCAGCTGGTCATTGAACATGGCCGATACCAACTGAGTTCCCAGTTTTTCACGTCAAATGTATGAAAAGTCGGATCCGTTTCAACATTACCACAGTTTATCTTTTGCGTCCGTTAAATCCACAAATTGTTCTCATTTCATTAATGTAGGAACCCATTTTTTTGGGAATTTATTTAGATGAAGCAATTTGCCTTTATCAACGGGACTCATCCATTTAAACTCAACTTGAGCTCTTGCAAATGACGCTTCCTCTAGAGAAGGGTTCGGTCTCACGCAAATGGTTGCCCCCAACGGGGGTTGAGAGGCATTTGTTACTCGGAAATGACCTATTTTGCATGCAGCTCAATAAACAAACATTATACGCAGACAGACCCCGTGAAGTGGGGGAGAATCGTACGAAAAACAGTGCAGAAAACACCATGAGAAAAACATCTCGTGCATACCAACTCATTTGTTTCGAAATTTGGACAGTCAACAAATCAAGTGGATGGTGGGGATTTGATACGAAGATGAAAATTCTGATGATATAATGATAATGGACAACAACCCGCAATATTAGGTACGCAAACTGTAAATGCTTCTGTTGTGTTGTTTTTAGCTTTAATAATGATGGTTCAATTTTAGACAATAAATTGGTAACTTCTATGAATCAATTAATGTGATAACCTGTGAATATAGTTACCACCTACCCATACAATTTTCAGATATAGTTTTAGATATTAGTATAATACGTTTTTATCATTCGTAGACTGAGGAAGTCCCCGTTGGGGGTCGAAACATGTATCTACTACATAAATTAATACTGAAAATCAAGCTCTTCAAAGATATAATTCTGAAAGGAGAAGATGGTCAAACCATACTGCCCAACCATGAATTACCTATATATATTATTATATCAGCCACTACTACAAGTACGCGGCTATCGTACTACGAGTACAAGCTGAGCAGTAATCCGTACCGGATCCGTACATGAAGAGCTGTGGTAGCACTTGATAAACCAGTTTATCAAATGGCGAGTCATTCGATTTTAACCCAAGGTACAAAATACTGTCATATTATTATGTAGTGTTTGAAATGAGTAAACATCGAAGAAAACGTGGTAGGAGAGGGAACTGTTTAGACAAGCCTCCCGATGGAAGTAGGTTAGGCCCTGAGAATGACTTCCCAGTGCTTCGCTCATTGATTTTATTCCGTCTGTATCTTCCCCTGCACAAGTTCGTAAGGGCTTCACTTCTCAGACGGGTGGGTAAGTGGAATCGTTTCAAGTTTGGCTTTATACCTCCATCTCGCAAACGAGGTGTGCGACGGGGTTACGGAAAACTCATTTTCTCCGAAAGAGAAAAAAAAAGAAACCAGCGTGAAAGGAATACGAGAAGATACTTAAGAAGTACAGTGAAACCTGGATATAAGGAATCGCAAGGGGAAAGGATTTTTTCCTTATAATAGAGGTTTTCCGTACAACCAAGTTTTCCTTATAACCAGGTATCTTGCTACTGAAATAGAGGTTCTCGGAAGTTTGAAGGAAAATACAATTTTGGAAGCATGCAATTGTAATTCGGAGTACGCAAATGTACACAGCGTCAAATTATATTTTGTATTAGGTACAAAAATAGTCAGATGGACGTTATTGCGTGGGCTGCCCGAAAAAATCGGAAATTTTTGTTTACTTTTCAGTCTTTGTCATCTTGACGCGATTCTCCAGTTCATGGATGTAGTCAAACGATGATAAATCACTCTCGTTGGACGACAAACCCTGACTTCCTGAAGCAATTCGATATGGTTGTTTCAGACACTGAAAACCAAGCTTTTCTGGCCAACCTCATGGCCTGCAGAAGAGAAATTTGTGGAGCTTGGGCTGTTTCCGAGGCATCGATGACATATGATTGACGACCTCCTTTCTGTAATAAACCTTGAAGTTTTTGATAATGCCCGACTTGAACGACTTGAATGCACAAATGACTTGAATACAACTGACAAGTTATTTGGTGGCATGATGAACATCAGTCGAATAAGTCAATATTGTCTCTTGAACTTGACACCCAAACTTCCTTACACAGAGGTCTCAGCTGGCTTGTCTTCCTTACATCCAGGTTCCCCTCAATCATCTTCCTTACACAGAGGTAACGAGTGCCAAATCGAATTCCTTACATGGAGGTCAAAAACTTCCTTAAAAGCAGGTTTTTGGCTTCCAAGGAGGAGGGACCGCGAAAATCCATGCTTACATAGAGCTTTTCCTTACATCCAGGTTCCTTATAGCCAGGTTCCTTATAGCCAGGTTTCACACTGGACGGTGGTATCTGTGAAGCCCCCCCCCCCCCCCCCCCAACAATCGATAAATCTGACTCCTTGTTCGAAATTTAACTGTAGGAAATTTATTGAACAAAAACTTGAGAGCAACGTTTTTTTTGGTAACGCACAACAGAAAGCAACAGCCAGCCAAACTATTCTCAAACGGAATTTTTGGTGACAACTGTTTGAAACGGAATTTAGAAATTTAGAGATGCTCTGTAGTGAAACTACAGTCGTATTTGTGACGCAGGTACCTTGAGTTCATAGATTAATTTCGCTTAGTTTGTTTTAGCCCCATGACAGCATCACAACCAAACCACATTGGGGCCCACAAGTGCATAAGATTGATCAGTAACACGATTAGTAAGCACATTCATCATCGTATTGGAGAAACTAGGCATAATACGATATAAGACGACATGATGTTTGGCTTTGCGTGAAGCATCTCCACCAACGGTAGTACTTATCTGCTAAGTCTAGAAGGAGCCATCGAATTAAAACTACGAGATCTAATTACTACAAGTTCCTTTTGGTACGAAGGTCCCACTGATCCAACATCACCAGATGGTGCAGGAATCGTCTTTACAGGTGAGAATACGGACCATAGCAGCATAGCGGTCCAGTAGCAAGTAGAATGTTGTTTGGCCACAATCGACATATTTCCACAGCGAAACCCTCCTTCATAAGCAATGAAAACTCGTTCTTGTCCGGCTCAGAGTGAAATTCCGTGTATCCGTTGTTGGGGGAAAAAAGGAGGCAAGTAGCCGGTAACCCGCGAAAGGCGTTAGACCAGACCCATACCAGACTACCAGAGCGGGGGCGTGAGGAGCGAGGGCGGCGCAATTTAATTAGGTGTCTGCTCAGGAAACCCATCTTGTTCTTACGGTTATGTGGTTTCGTGCTTCGAATTGAGTGGTGAAAATCTACTTTCCTTTTTTACCCTTATCCCATCTTCCCAGACACGGTTTCTGCTACTCTGTTTCAAATTGGCCATCTTAAACCGATCCCCCACGTACGGGCCGATCTTGATTTGCGGTCGGATTCGAAGAGGTTTAAAAACCGAAATGAGGCGTCAAACCCCAGGTAAGAAGGGGAGTAGGAGAAAACTGATGTTTGTGGTAGGAAAAACACAACAACGCGTTCAAAGTATTCGACTAACCAATACTACCAATTACTGCGACACATAGGATTTCTTTATCATATTAAGTGCATCAGCACGTGCACGGTTGAGCGATATGTAAGGTCTTGTTTCAAAAGCCTCCTGGCTCACTCCTTCAGTACGCCATTCGACACAGTTGCTAATGATAACCTCTCTATTTCTGGGCCACTAGGAGCCTGAGTCTGGGGGTCATGGTGGTGAGTGTAAAACGTATTAATCGATGTAAGTAGCAAGTAGTAATCCTGTAGGAAGTTGATTTCCTTCAGGGGAGGCATTAAATGCTATGCAGCATGACCATATGAACAAATTTTGAAAGTTAGCTAATCCAACATTTTCCACTATTAGGAAAATTTCTTGGAAAATACTGAACAAAAGTTCAGAATAGCCCAAACGAGACATGTATAGAAGAATTTTTCAAAAATGTACCTAATTAAGCACCTCTTTCAAATACCTGGCGTTTTTCTACCGAAAATAGACAAAAACTAAATTCAACAAAAATGTAGGTATAGTGATTTGAAATTGAAACCATATTATTTTAATGGCATGTTATATTCGATCTCAATTAAAAAATACCAAGAATGATCTTGATGTGGAGATGTTGGTATTTAAATAATGAGAATCAACCCCTCTTTCAGAATATGTGTCTGCTGTTCGGTTTTGTAACCGTTTTGCCCAAAAAAATTGAAACTGAATTGGCTTGGGCCAAAAAGACCCGATGCGAGTGCTCACGTGTGTAAAACGACGCGAGTGCTGGAGGGTTAACAGGTAGTTATGGGCGTTTCAGGTATTTCATGTTTGTCCATGCGCAGACGAAATTTACGGTACGATTTCAATGATTTTGATAAGGCATCATCTGTAATCCAACCCGCGTGTACCCTCAACATTTCAGCTCTTTACGACTATTTTTCCCGTAGTTAGAAGCGTTAAAACGAAATGGTCAACATTTCATGTTCGCGCATGCGCAGATGATACCGTACGATTCCAATGAAATTCATTTGAAACCATCAAAGTAATTTCTGATCTACCCTCCAAGTTTGAAGTTCTTTCAATGATATTTAAGGTAGTTATAGACGTTTCAAATATTTCACGTTTGCGCATGCGCAGACGAAACTTACCGTAATTTTTCAATGATTTTTGTATGGGACCGTCTGCGACCCAACCCGCACCTACCTTCCAAGTTTCAGCCCATTTCGACCATTATTTCGGATAGTTATGGGCGCTACAAGGAATTGAGCATAGACACACAAACGGAGAGACAGACAGACACGGAACCAGAAATGTTCTTTGATGTCTGAAACGCAAAATAGTAGTAGAAATTTTCATTTTGGAGGACTTTTTTTTTCAATCACGAATCCAAGGCTACCTCTGGTAGTGAGGAAGCAAACTAGGTAGATTGGTTACCTATACCTACTTATGCTACCGAGTTCAAATACTTACTTCAAAAGTTCAAAGATCATGAACAAATCCTCAAAAAATTTATTCTCAGTACCTATTCATGAGCACTGAGTTTCTATTTTAATTTCCTGAAAAATCATTAATAATGAGAAGCCTTCAACCAACTGAACTTTGGACAAGGCTTGTTATACCCTGAGGAGAAAAAAACCCGTTGATCCGATTTGTGTAATCCGTCTATGGGCGGAAACCTTCATTCGGGCCCTCCAAAGGGGGAAGATTAGGTAAAGGATTAATGAAAGGGATTAAACGGACGTCCTGTAAGGGATTTGCGGCATCAATCCGTGAACGGGGTTGGACGTATTCGAGTCATTATCCTTCAGGGAGAAGTGAAACAACCGCATTCGTCTTGTGAGCTCGAAAGGGTTCGGCGAGGGTTAATTATTGGTGATTGAAACGTTTGAATCGGATTCGATGGGTTTATTGTCCAATTCCCCAAGGTCACAATCCTTAAGCTCGCACATCGTTTGCCATGTCAGCAACAATCACACACAAAGTGTTTGATGAAACTAGAATTTTCTGATAAATGCGAATATACATTACAAGCTAAGAAAACCGGAAAGTTGAATCGGTAAACATTCCTTGGAATTTCGTTGACATTATACCTACCAATTTATTATCTAAGTGTATTATAATTTGATGATGATTGTCGTGGATTCCTCCCAGAACCACAACGCTTGTACATTGTAAACATAGGTTCTCGCCAAATAAACTAGCAGGAGTGGGGACGGAAGTCACAGGGGAGTCGAGGCACAACCTGGGTCCCCTCCATCCTCTACCAGCTAGAGGATGGAGGGAGACGGCTTCCAGGCCTATAAAAACTCGCCTCCTGCGCCTTTCCAGCCATTCTACGCTCTCCTTAAGTCGCTGACTTATCTCTCTCTCTCCTAACCTCATCTCTCTCTCCTATCCCAAAAGATGCTGTGAATGGTGGTGGTCCGCCCATAACCAACAGCCAACACTCCTAAAAGATCTCGGGCATGGTGGTGGTCCGCCCATAACCAACCGAGCAAAACATCCAAAAAGATCCTGGGCATGGTGGTGGTCCGCCCATAACCAAACCAGGCAACAAACCTAAAAGATTCCGTGAATGGTGGTGGTATAACCAACGGACACCTCCTAAAAGATCCATCATCATGGTGGTGATTCGCTCATAACCAAATTCCGAGCACATCCTCCCTCACACCGCTCGTAATGAATGCGCCAATTTAAATTCATCACAATGATGATATCATCAAGCTGAAACTTGGTTCAAATGGACTGGAAACCGTCCGGAAGAGACGTTACCGTACGGAAAGTCCGGAAAAGTGGTGCGGAACTGCGGAAGAGTGTTCGCATGGGACACTTTGCCGGACGTCTGGAATGCATTGCTTCGGTCTGACAAGTGACGGATGTCAACAAAATACGAAAACGCATAACATGGATAATATACAATACCACAGTACACTGCTTCATAATACCCATATAAGGAGTTGTTTTTTATCACAATATATAATGGAAGAACCAAATCAACAACGTAAATAATAAATTTACAAAATTAATATATGTATTTTTTTGCGAGGTTGAGAAGGGTGGTTCCTTTAAAAGTTTTTACTTAGTGTTATTTATTTTGCACTGGTGCAGTCGGTTCTCCTCTATGGACTGCCGGCCTGGGGTAGTGCATACATTGCCTCTTAGAACCCGGTAGTGCGTACTCAGAAAGCACCAACAGTGGGTATCTAGAACATACGCCTCTATTATTTAAAAAACAAATATTTTGGACATTTTTAAACTCGAAAAAGTTCCCTCGATACGGCAGGTCCTGAGGGAGAAGTCATTTTCGCACCCTCAACATACTCCACCAACCCGCTACCAGGTTTTTGGATTTACGGTCCTCCCCCGTTGCGTCACTACGGCGGGTTTAAATACCTATCGGTATTTCGGGACTAAAGAGTTTAACACGTTGGCTGCCAGGCCGACGTCAGGCGAGGGTTCCACT